>OX465495.1:5015000-7515000 GCA_950022335.1 Eurois occulta | reverse complement strand
GCTTTATTTTTATTAACATAGCGGATCAGCTGCTGCAAGTATACTTAATCTGCTTGTAGTATTTACAGTATTTATGTATTAAAGGAGATTTTATAATTATTTTGCAATATTTCCCTCACCGTTGCAAACGTGCCCTTCGCCACTGGTTTAAGACCAATTCCTGAATGTGATGACAGGTCCAGTTTAAAATCCCTTGTTTTGCATGCATTATTTTGCTAGCATTTGTTAAAACATGGGGCTGAATTACGTCAGGTTCAATACTTTTATAGCCCCCCTATTAAAGTATTGAACCTATACCATAGTTCTGCATATCCCATTGAGAAATACCAGTTCGATATTTACATAAACTTAAATAAATGGCTGGATCTTTCCAAACACTAAACGTAGAACATATAGCAATACAAAGTAATAGTCACCGCGGGGATACTTTTTAATAAACCACTCGAAAACTTATTTGCATAATACCTCTCCGAGGTCTTCCGAAAATTTATTCCTTGCTTCCAATTAAATGCCCTCATTTATATTCAATAGGTTGATATTTTTCGTAAAGCTTCGTATTCATTGCAGAACAAATTGAAGAACATTAGTTTAGCAACATGTTTTATAATCATGTTGCTGACAACGCGGAATGTTCCAGTGTTGCTGACCAAAAAATAAACGTTTTACATGTATGGCAACCTAAAGTTAAACTTCGTTGTCAACAACGTTCGATAGAAAGACATTAAAACAAACAAAAAAAAAGAAACAAAGTGTAAAAACAAATTGTATTTACACTTTGTTACGTCAACTATATTTGCGAATGAACAAAGCTTTACACAGCGTTTGTATAAATATCATTGTAATTGTAATTTAATACTTCGTGACTGTAATTTGTATTAAATTTCATTGTTATACGTACGCGTACAATTACATGAGAGAAAATGTATTTTTTTTTCGCGTTATTCGGAAAATGATTTTTTACAGAAAATTGTAGCAAAAACTTTATTTAATTCACATAGGCCATCTATTATACAAGAGAGATACTACTCTCTTGTATAATAGATGGCCTATGTTGAAAGAACATAGGTCGAAATATGAAAAAAAAATTTGGCCCTCCGTTACAAAACTGACTACCAGCTGATTGATTTACTATGGGAGGGCCAAATTTTTTTTTCATATTTCGACCTATGTTCTTTGACCTATTTTCTTTCAAATAAATCCTTCTGCTGTTGGTTTAGACCGCTAATTTTATTTTTTTTTAAATATCTTCCCCCACACTAGGAATTTCTCTTCTATATTCTTTCTTTATTTTTCTTTTTTTTCTTCTTCTTTTATTTGTGTTGTGTTATTGTTGTGTAATATTTAACATAATATAATACATAATATTTAATTTAACTTACATTAACAAACAGTTATACAATCCTTTTCATTAATCTCAGAAGCAGCAATATACTCGCTATTTCTATAAAGTTCTATAAAACTCTTTGTAAGCATTTTTCATTTCTATGACCAAATCCCCAACATCAATAATTTATATACCAAACGGAACTCCTGCGTTTTCCAGGTAACTATATCAAAGGTTTCCTCAACGTTATTTTCAAAGTTAGTTTCAAAAGCGTTTATTGGTAGTATGGTTTCCGGAACCTGACTCCTGACTTGCCCAAAGGTTTAGGTTGGTACCTATATTCTATTCTCGAAACTAAAACTTCAACATCAAACTAGTTTTCTGAAATTTGTACATGAGTCTGATTAAAATGACTTAAATGTAACTTATGTTAGGATAACAACCGTGGGCATTATTGTAGCGAAATAAAAATCCGGGGGTTCGCCACTGATATATACGTATAATTCCTTATAAAATTATAACATCCTACTTCCGACTAATATTATAAATGCGAAAAATAGTGAGGATGGATAGATGGGTGTTTGTAACTCTTTCACGCAAAAATTACTTCGGATTTGGATGAAATTTAGCATACAGATAGTAGATATCCCGGTATAGAATAGATATCCCGGTAGTATGATCCCGTGGGACAATTATCGAACTCCATGCGGGCGAAGCTGCGGGCATAAGTTAGTGTAAAATAAAAATACAAAAGATACAGAACGAAATTCTTTGTTAGTTAATTTCGTCATGATTGTATTTAGAAGTTCTTTATACCTACTGGCAATTGCAAAAGCTATCGGAGAAAGAATTCTAGTTATGACAAAGATAACAAAGATAAGATAAAGAATATCTTTCAATGTTAGGGGAGGCCTTTGCCCAGCAGTGGGACAGTACAGGGTAATAAAAAAATTAAAAAAAACTGAGTTTTTTCTGTTTATTTTACACTACCTTATTTAAAAATAGATCACTTTGATCATTACCCGAATGTTTCTTTAATTTAACCTAATAGTCTTCAGACTCGAACAGCATGAAATCACGTTGTGGATGTAAAGAGAAAAGGTCATAATTTCAAAGAGTAAAACATTTTTAATCAAGCATTTAATGGCGTAGGATGGCCTTGCAGAAGTGATCATCGTATTGATGGTTCAGCAGCTTTAATTTGTAGAGAGCTACCTATCGTAACTTCAGAGATATCGTCGTTTTAATCAGACGCGCCGTAATCTCGCGGTACCACCCTGAAATGGCCTCACTGATGTTCGATGACGCGCAATATGGCCGCCACAGTTGAAGGGATCATCAAGACTGTGCCAAAACATAGCACACAGCATCCGTCTTGGTTGTGTCTTTTAACTCAAATTGTATAGAAGGATTATAGGAGAAAATGAAATACTTCCACAACTCCGCAACAACGAACTCCATGAACTCCGCGAGAGAGTTCATGGAGAGAGTCCAGAGGTTCTATTAAACTGTCATTTCATAGTTCAGCTACAGTGTTAATGCACATACATTTGTTTCAGACTTTATTTTGTACTTTACTTTTATAAGCTGTTTGTACATGTCGAAAACACCCCAAACATTTACAATGTAACAGCTATCCACGCTTGTAAAGGAAAAAGGGGTTACATTATTGGTAAGACGTGTTTTTCATTGTAAAATACGTTTACCCCAAACTTTATTGACCACCACTCTGGGTATTAAAACTATTGTAGCGAGCAATTCTGCGAATTTTACGACGGAACATAAACATTGTTGCTCGTCAGTTTGTATTAACGCTTGAAAATTTCCTTTTGCTTCATTTCTCGAACAAAAACCAGACATATTATAAGTCTTAAAAGGGCAGCCTGATTGGCAGTTTTTTAAGCGATCCAAACATTTAAAATTGTCAATAGTATACCTGTATACTATACCCTTAACGAAGCTGTCAACCAAGCATTATGTACAATGTACATCAAACTAAGTAACTTTACGCCCAAAATTATTGCTGGGAAACGATATTTTTTTGAGGGTGAAAAACGTCAAAATCACGTTTTACGGTAGGACGCAATGTAACGCACTCGAAAACATTGTGCTGATGGATGGATTGAATAGTACAAGGAAGTTTTTCATCGGTTATTAAAAAAAACAGCTGTTTCCTACAAAAGTGCAATACCTACACGGTCAAAATGTATGAACCTGCTGTTTTTTTTCTAAATTACCGATGAAAAATTTCTATATGAAGGGGGTGTAGAATGATAAATAAATAAATAAATTAAATTGTTTATTTATCCAAGTGGTACACACAGACACAGTTCAAAACAAGATGGCTGAAATACAATAAGTTTACAAGTACTTACAGATTTTTGTGCATCGAAGATTGAAATCTACAAAAAATCTATGTATACAAAAATAATAATGAACCCTGTCTCTTAAACTGGGAGACCAGTATCTTAAGAGACAGAGATGTACTGAATACGTGGTAACCGTTTTCGCGTCGTTTCCACCCCGTATACATATTTTAACAAGAATGATTATCATAACATTTTCGTTCCAATTTAAAAGAAGATCGAATATTGGCCGTCTTTCCAACTCCATAAAATAAACTTTTACATTAAAGACTGTCTAGTCAAACATTTTAAAACAATCATCAATAAACGAATTGCTAAATTCACGTCGCAGACGATTCTACAGATTATTTGTTTGCATTTCAAATAGATTGGAATTCAGATCAACTAACGATGCAGATGTCACGAAAGATAGGTTGTATAGAAATCGGGCTTTAGTCCAAATTGCTAGCTGATCTTTCACAATGTGCAATGAATATAATTTTGTTCTATTGTTTGGCAAATTGAGTCGTACATTTTCGTAATTTCTGTCTTCATACTGTAAGTTTGCTGGTAGGTATATCCTAGGATTTATTGGAAATCTACATTTTTTATTTCATCTAGGGCTCAAACTGGGTAGAATTAGGACATGTTAAAATAGTTTTCACACTGAATTGTTCTTAACATTTTAATCCATCGAGTAGTCTACACTTGGAGTCTTGGAGACATGTCCTCAATGATCGTAATCCTCAGAATGGAGGGAACGCCGAAGCGACATTTTCGAAAAAAACTCCTAACAATATCTAAACAAACACTTCTTTACGAACTCCAAACACATAATAAAAGTATTCTCCCGAACGAATCTCATAAATATCCTAATAATTCGGCTACCAGTCTTTTAAAGTAAGCTTGCCCGTGAAAACACAATACCTCAAACGAATTAGAATCGGATATAAAGTCTTCCAAACTCCCTTTTCTCGAAAATCCAGTTCATTCAAAGATAATCCAATTGAATTTAAGTTCCAAGTAAACTGTAGGTGTTGCCAAATTAGCTGCCAATATTTGATTGCGGTTGCCAAAAATTTCGTGAACTTTTAGCTACAAATATTTAATCGGAAGAAAAAATAAGTTAATTCTACTGAGATTTGAGGTGATTTCTTAATTCGTATCATCTAATTTTGTTGCTACCAAGTACCATTGCACATAACAATAGGTATCCGTATGTCCTTGATATGTGTAAGACCCGGTTTCTTCCAAATCGGAGTCTAGTGGAGCAGTGCGGAAAAAGATGAGCAAGGCTCCACCAATCACAAACGAGAACAGAGACGCGGTGTGGATTTCAACCAATGGTGTTGGTCAATTCCCGCACGTCTCCTCCTCTCTTCTTCGTCTCTGCTTTAGTGGAAACTAATTCTGATGTTCTATTTTTGTTTTTTTTTTTATATTTGTACCAATCTACTTCTTATATGTATTTGTACTATTTTTATAACTAATCGTTATTAATCTTATTTTAAAATTATTTTCTACACAATATATTTTGTTAAGAAATAAATGACTTATGACTTCCTTACATCATCTTCCTGCCCTTGTTCCATTCTAGTTAGGGTCGGCCCAAAACGTTTTCTTCTTCCATTCACCTCTTTCAGACGTCACGGCATCATTTACTCCTTTCTCTTTCATATCATTCCTCATACAAACCACTTTCTTAGGGCTCCAATGTACTTCATGGCTGTCTGTCTATAAATGACGTTGCAGAAGCATCTTCCATCATTTCCTTTCTCATGAGGCAAATCAAAGCAACTACGTCGCCACATAGCAGAAACTATAAAAACGTTCTGCCTAGCATCTAGTTAAATTGCCCCTACTTTCAGCTCTGACTTGTAATATCCGGGAGCACATCATTTCGATAGCTTGGATGAACGTTTGATATCTCTTCCTGAACTTGACTGCATTTGACTTGATCAATTTAGTTTTAGTTCGAATACGGGATTACTTGCGAGTTAATCGAGCATGAGTTCGGTAATAACCTCCGTTTTGAGAAGATAGATGCGTTTAGATGTAGATGTAAGTTAATTAATAACTGGGAGTAACGACATGTTAAATGGATAATCTTTTTAGCATGTCGATGGCAAAAAAATCAAACTAAGTTTGGTTGAAAATAAAACTACGTGAACTCCAATCTATACTAATATTATAAAGATGTAAAATTTGTTTGAGTTTATATGTAAGGTGTAATCTCCGGAACTAATAACTCAGTTCTAAAAATTCTTTCACTGGCAGAAAGCTAAATTATTCGTGGGTGCTATAGGTTATAAATTATATTTATACTAGCTGAGCCCGGCTGCGTTGCAATGCATGTTTTCCTACCTACTACTTTCAATACTCTACCCCACCTACCCTACCCTACCTACCTACATATCCTACCTAATTTTTTAAATTTTTCTCTCCGTAAGAACCATCTTCGTACCTACTTCAAGGAATATTAAAAAAAAGAATTAGCAAAATCGATCCAGCCGTGACCAAGGAAAATAGGGATTCATTTTTATATAATTAGATGATGTATATTAACCGAGCTATACCAATTTTTCGGACGAAGACACAGGCGAAGTGCTAGTTACTGATATTGTTTCAGGTCGTAAGTGTGCATGGTAGTTGAAAGTTTATTCGGCAATCGGCACGATTATTAGAAAACAAGAACACAAAATGAAAAGAACGAGTAAACAAATAAAATCAGTGAGAAAGATAAAATATACACAAGCGTCTAATGTGGCTAATAAATTAGAAAATAAAATTTAAGTTAATTTTTAGTCAAAGAGTGAAAGATGGCGCTGGACAGCAAGAGAAAATTAAATTGCTCAACATAATTAACGTTGAGTGAGTAACCTTACAGTATTAGATGTAGAAAAGCAAATACAAAGTTCAAAGTTACTACACTGAGCAACATTACCTTTTTACTACATTTTTACTTTCTATCGTAAAAGAAAGCAATAAAATGTAAATATAACAAATTGTAATAATGAAAGTTTGGTCTTACAAATGTTACCTATTATTTCATTGTTACACAAATGTCGTGGGATAAGTGCCGCTTGAAACTTTTTCTTTTTATCATAAGGATATATTTCTCTATGAAGTTGTTATTGTGAAATAATGGAGTCACTATTTAAAAGGTGAGGAGATACATACATTCTTAACATTAACACTAAAAACGCGATATTTATCATGTTTACTGTTTGTGACCATGAAATTGTAGCACACCGATAATAATGTTAGTTATCGATGATACCGGTGGGCTACATTTTTTCATATTTTTAAAGGTTTAAAAAATAGTGTTCTTTTTAAGAAATATTTGCATTTTCAAATATTAGAACACTATTTTTTCTGTATAAAATTTGTAAAAAGAAATTAATAAAGGAAATATATTAGTACATCTTTGCAGAATATGGACCTCTCGGTAACCGTATAACTGAAAGGTGGTTCAGGCGTTACAGACAAAATTTTTCAAGTAGGAGTAATAAGTATAGCACAAAACGGACCATTTCCACAAACATAATTATTTAAAAATGAAATTACAAACAAACTCACGCATTTACTCATAGAGATAGGCGAAACTGCAGAAAGACACCTGGTATTATCATTACATACTCATGATACAAATGTCAATAAAACCATGAAACTAAAATCATTCAACGAAATCTCTCTTGGCTAGCTGTCCCATCGGCGACGGCTAGCGAAAAGCGAGTAGAACTAGTAACTAGAAATGAATTGATGAGCAGCGAGCGTGTAGTTTTGATAGTTTTGCGCGCTAGTACGACGTGCGTTTACTCGCTCCTTCCGTCATGCGCGTGTACAGTCATGAGCACCAATATGGTAAACACTCAACAACTTTTTGTTACGAACATGGAATACTGGAACTCATATTATGAAAAAGATCCTATCTCGCAAGTTACAATCGTTATTTCTCGCGAAAACTGATTTACAATTTAGGAAAGTATATACAAATTGGTGCCCGTGACTGTCGATAATAGTCTATTCTGTCGTGCCATATTGACAATATTGAAATGTCTAAACCGCAAACCGAACTCGATTAGAAATCACTATGTGACTGTTTGTCACTTACTCCTAATTGTTAAGAAAATGTCTTGATCGTTATTTTAAAACTCTTCACACGATATCGATCACGTGCAAACCATTAAGTTTCTATTTTATGGCTTGACGGTCAAGTGACAATAATTAACAATACTGCACCACTTAGAAATGCATAAATTCTTTACTTAATGGCAAATCCACTTGGGACAAAAACTATTAGCAGGCAATTCTTGAGAAAAGATAAGAATATTCGATTTCTAAAGGCATTTTTGAATACGAGCACCCCATGAGGCCATGGGCATGGGCGCCGCTTAAAACAATTGAGACGGTTGGATCAACAAAAAAGGGACGATGATGGTGTTGGAGACATTTTACGAAAAAAAAGGGGCAAAGGCCGAGGAGAGAGGTCGGTAAAGAACGGCTGAGCGGGGGCAGTCGGTTTTAGACCGCTATAGGATCCGGACGATATAAGCTATTTTTAGTTAAGTTAGGAGACTTGGTGAATACCGGGAGTCTATGTCCAAGTGGGTTGTTGTAAGAGTGCGATAATGATTTAATAAGTTAAATATAGTTTGGGTTAAAAGCCCTGTTCAGACTAATCTAGTATGTGTGTGTGTTTGTTGGTGAGCGACTGGGTGAGTCCTTTATTACAATAATTATCCTGGGCTGATGTTGTAATTCGAGTTCTTAAAACTAAACAGACAGAAACGTGTTGCTGGGGAGTTTGTTGCTCCACTTCGTCTTCCCAGCTCCAACACTAGGAAGTGGTGAAGGGAGGGCGCTTTTGGGGCTGTCTATAGAGTTTCAATAGAGTTGATCTCCAACTCTATTGCAAAATGGTTCTCGAGTTACGATTATTAACTCTATTCTCTGGTAATTCTTGAATTATTTATTCATTAGCTCTAAACATCAATTCAGCCAATTTGCCTTTTGAGTTTTGATTCTCAATCCTACTATGACCAACCATATAGTGATTCTAGAATAATATGATCTTACCTCTGACAGATGATTCGGTCAGGTTGACACAAACACGTGTCTTGCAGATGCGCTAACGGTACAAAACGAGCACATGATCCATAGGGTCTTATTGGAACAGTCACATGTGGTGCCGCGTGACCAGGATTCTCGTCATTAAATGTACTGATTCACTTCAGTACAACGAGAAAGAACAATAAATATGGGTTACTATAATAATAACACAACGTAATTTTATGGTTCTAGAAATTGTAAGAGACGGCAATAATAACACAACGTAATTTTATGGTCCTAGAAATTGTAAGAGACGGCTCGAGTTACAACGGCTACAACGATTTATGTTTAATTAGATAACGATTTTGTTGTCGTGATTAAAATCATCAACCATTGGCAGTGGGTTCAATTCCCGCATGATTTATCAGTTAAAATACTGCATTCCGTTGTCATGGAATTAGGGTTTGATTTCCGCCTAGCGCAATAGTTGATAAGTAATTAGATTCCTGTGTCATGGTATGTGGGTTCGATTCCCTGCGTGTTTTGTTAGTTTAGAAATTATTGATTTCGATTTTAGAGAAAGTGAGTTACAATTTGAAAGATTGTTGCTTGTGTTCCTGTGCCACCTTATTGATGGGTTCGATTCCCGGTAGGTGAAGGTTTTGTGTCCGATAGTACACAGACCAATTTCAATTCATGTTTGCAATTGAAAGTGTTTATGGTTGTACGAGAAGAGAGTGAAAGTAGATGTAAGACACGCGCTCAACTATGGATTTAATGATGGGTTCGACTCCCGGTAGGTGAAGGTTTTGTGTCCGATGGTACACAGACCAATTTCAATTTATGTTTGTCATTGAAAATGTTTATATTTGTATGAGAAGAGAGTGAAAGTAGATATACGAGTAAGACACGCGCTCAACTATGGATAAACTTTATATTATTAGTGCTAAGATACCAAGAAGCGTAAAGTTTACTAATCCTAGAAATTTAACCTAAATCTTTCCGACTCTGTAGCCTATGTCATATAATTGGACAGATACTCGTGTGGACTTATTTCAAATTCCAGGATATTTCAATCTTCGTTTGGCTGACATTTAACTTTGTCTAAACCTTTGGATTGTGAGGTGCGCTCGGGTCAAAGTTTCATCAAATTCAGCTGATGTCGCCTGACTCCAACCGGCAGCCGTAGCGTGGTCCCAGTTGCGAAGCTAAGTTCCACTTTTATTAGACTCTATGGTTACCTGTAGTCATGTGATATGACTTTGTTATCTCAAAAATAATTGTATATTATTTTTAGCTCTAAGACTATATTATAAACCTACCTAATCAGTTTCAAAATTGGGACCTACCGTATAAAATTCATGCCAATATTTTAATATCCAGCTATGGATATTACAATAATGTGTCCTAATAATCCAATAATTGTTTGGACAATCTAGGGTGTCTAAATTTCAAAGTTAAATCAAAGGTCAAGATTCTTATTTGCTCAATGTAGGTTAACCAAATGTATTGTGAATTTAATGTAAGATAGGCTCTTAATATTTATATAAACGTGTAATAGGTAGTGATTTCAAATAACATAACTTCGATTTCAATTACAATTTACCAACTCTAAGTTGAATTTCAGAACTGCTCTTTCCTCTTAGAATCGGAGGGGGGCGACTAAGTGGAATAAATCCTAATATTTTTATGGGCGGACTATTTCAGCTACTCCTGGATACAATTACGAGGAGCTGACTCAGCGATGAGGTGCATTGGGGAAGGCCTCTGTCCAGCGGCAGCTGCGTTAGGTCGAGTTTAGAACGAGAGAGCACCGTAGGTAGCGTCGCCCGATAGCACAAATACTCTTAAAGGAGACTCTGGTATGTAAACTTAAATTATAAGCATGCTCAGGTCTCCTGCAATTACCTGAAACGTGGTAAATGATAGAAATATTTTGAGGGAGAATAATCTCAAATAACGGAATTATGTATCGATTAAAGATACTTCTGCGAAACTAAGCAAAATTATTATAGCAGCCGATGCATCCTATTGGATTCATGTTCCAGTTGGAACGATTATAATAATCTGATTAGGTGAACATAGCGAGTGGGTGTACTTTTAAACTCTATAGTAATGTCATGGAGAGCCACAGTTCATCCTATTGTGAAAGCTCATACGCTGTACTGCGTCACGCGTCTGATTTTCAGAGGGGGGAATGTGACTGTTTGTCACTTACTCCTAATTGTTAAGAAAATGTCTTGATCGTTATTTTAAAACTCTTCACACGATATCGATCACGTGCAAACCATTAAGTTTCTATTTTATGGCTTGACGGTCAAGTGACAATAATTAACAATACTGCACCACTTAGAAATGCATAAATTCTTTACTTAATGGCAAATCCACTTGGGACAAAAACTATTAGCAGGCAATTCTTGAGAAAAGATAAGAATATTCGATTTCTAAAGGCATTTTTGAATACGAGCACCCCATGAGGCCATGGGCATGGGCGCCGCTTAAAACAATTGAGACGGTTGGATCAACAAAAAAGGGACGATGATGGTGTTGGAGACATTTTACGAAAAAAAAGGGGCAAAGGCCGAGGAGAGAGGTCGGTAAAGAACGGCTGAGCGGGGGCAGTCGGTTTTAGACCGCTATAGGATCCGGACGATATAAGCTATTTTTAGTTAAGTTAGGAGACTTGGTGAATACCGGGAGTCTATGTCCAAGTGGGTTGTTGTAAGAGTGCGATAATGATTTAATAAGTTAAATATAGTTTGGGTTAAAAGCCCTGTTCAGACTAATCTAGTATGTGTGTGTGTTTGTTGGTGAGCGACTGGGTGAGTCCTTTATTACAATAATTATCCTGGGCTGATGTTGTAATTCGAGTTCTTAAAACTAAACAGACAGAAACGTGTTGCTGGGGAGTTTGTTGCTCCACTTCGTCTTCCCAGCTCCAACACTAGGAAGTGGTGAAGGGAGGGCGCTTTTGGGGCTGTCTATAGAGTTTCAATAGAGTTGATCTCCAACTCTATTGCAAAATGGTTCTCGAGTTACGATTATTAACTCTATTCTCTGGTAATTCTTGAATTATTTATTCATTAGCTCTAAACATCAATTCAGCCAATTTGCCTTTTGAGTTTTGATTCTCAATCCTACTATGACCAACCATATAGTGATTCTAGAATAATATGATCTTACCTCTGACAGATGATTCGGTCAGGTTGACACAAACACGTGTCTTGCAGATGCGCTAACGGTACAAAACGAGCACATGATCCATAGGGTCTTATTGGAACAGTCACAACTACCTGAATCTGTTTCAAAAGCAGAAACACGGTAAAGGACTTCTGCGAAATTGTTTATTGATTGATTGAAATAGGTTTTGAAAGTTCTAGATTGAAATTCACGTTCAATATTTAACGTTACTACAATTTCTAGAAAACTATCGAAGTTCGGCTGACGTTTGATTATGCTTTTAAGAGGGGTCAAAATAAAACGGTTAATAAAATAAGTCGAAAAGATTTATTTCACGTGTTTTTTTATCAATTATGATCTTCTTCTGGCCTTATCCCATCTTTATTTAGGGTCGGCTCTCCTGATCATTCTTCTTCAAAGATATCTTTTATCATCTCAGAATGATATTCTGAATAACCACTTTCGCGTCGGTGTTCCCTTCCTCGCTGTATAATAGTGCTCTTGCAAATTTTTCATGTCGTCATCATCTTAAAAAGCATTATTGCTTTCAATGGTTAAACATTATTTTGTCACTAAAACAATGTTACTGATGGAATATTTTTCCTCTCAATTATTATCTCCTTCTTGCCATCTACTTTCTTTTCTAAAAGCTTTAAGTTTTTTGAAAATCTAGTGGCTTCTGTCCATAGTCGAATTTATTTAACACCTGCCTTATAATTTTTTCCATCGACTTCGCAATTATGACAAATTAGGGAGTCAAAAAGGTTGTCAAACATTTTAGCAATGACTTGATGAAACGCAGAATCAACTTGCCCAGTTTTGATTAAGTGGTTTGCTGCCACGGCAACACTGTTCTTTAATAACTGTGTGGCTTTTCACCTTCATTTTGTTTATTTTATCTATTTATACATGTTCCTCATTTAATCTATGTAAAACTTTTAACTCTCCATCAGTTTTATCAGCTTCATATTGTTTTGGAAATATTCCTATTTCACATTTTTTTCTGTCTCACTGTCATTAAAATCTACGTAAGTCACGTTTTTATTTAATAAATTATTTCTTACTTTCTTTATAAGATGCGGGACATCAAAACTTGGTATAATAGGTACAGTATCCACAATGAAAATATCATGTCGCGATTATTTATCTTTTCGTAAATAGGACCTTTTGGCATCCCCCACTAAATTTTGTAACGCGGTTACGTAAATACGTTAATTTTAGTAAAAAAAAAAAATCCTGCTGATTTCATTTCATGCACTAGCCGATTTTAACTGTATTGCATTTAGGCAATTTGTGAAATAATAGGCTACAGGTTGCTTATTTTTTATGGTCTTGTATCATGAAAGTTAGTGCATAGTCAGCAATTTTCCGGTTATTAAATGAGTCAAGTTCTTTTATTTTATCCTCCCTTTCATTAAAATGAACTTGTGGATTAATGTACATTTTGTCAAACAATAAAACGTACAACCTTTCATTGGGAAGATCTTTAATTTTCATTTGACGGTAATTTATAAAAATGATAGGATTAACGCCTTCTTTAATTACTAAATATTTTGGCAAGAACATTTTTTTTTAAGATTTTGCTGATGGCATGCAAAAAAAGCACTTAGATAATGCATCAAATTGTAGGCTTCTTTTACATAAAGCACTTGCTTTCCACGACGATCGACGAACATTTCTAAAGCCAGAAAAAGTATTGACACTTGTCAATACTTTTTCTGGCTTTAGAAATTTACGTCCGTTCGATTTTTACCACATTCCCAAAACTTTTTGAAAATTTTTGCTGGTAAAGACATTTTCTTTGTTAACGTTTGCACGATAACTTTCCTGGACAATTTTTCAGCCAGTTGCAATCTTGCCTAATTTTTTTTCTCCCTTTCCGTAGCCGACAAATTTCGCTTGTGAGATTTTGTATCTGTTTTCGAGTATTTTCATAATTTTCCACTCGCACGGGACAATTTATTTCTTGAACATGGAATTTTTTTAAAATAATTTATTTATTTGATACCGTCACTCCCTGGGGATCGAAATTTACGTGGACTGAGTTGCGGGCAAAAGCGAGTACTAAACAGTATGCAAAAGGTTTTTCCACTAAGTTGGTTTCCATTTCTGATGTAATTTGAAACATCTGATGCATAAAATAGTTTTATTTTTAAATCTGATTATTTTGTTTTTGGTTATTCCATTTTTTTTTCTCGCGAGCCAGATTTTTGGTTTATTTTTGTTTATAGCATTCGATTAAATAAATCTATTAAATCTTATTTTAGCACCTAATTTAAGTCTTAAAAATACAAATAAAATAATGAAATTGAATTAGGAATTAAAATAGCAATTTTCAACAACTACTAGGTCTAAATCGCTTTGTAGGGACATCTAGTACGTCCTATATGAATTAAAAAACTTACGAAATAGAATAATAGATGGCGCACCAAAAAAAATGCTGTATACTTGAAGGCAAGTTCCCCGCCCTGCGCTTGGCGCCAACCACTGCATGTATGACTAAGTTCAAGTACACTATGCAATAAGCATGTACCATGCGGAGTTTACCTTTATGCGAATAATGCTATCACAATATTGTTGACTCAAAAAGAGATGAAACCGTGAACGATAGCGTTTGCGTTCTCGCATATTTTTCGCTTTCCACGCAATATCCTGCAGACTATTGTTGACTGTGCCTTTATAATGAAAATTCTGCCATCCACTGTTTTCGTATTTACTGAGGCCGAATATGCATATAGGACAATACATTTGAAGCAAGTACATATTACATTTAGTGGCATTAATACCACATTGCTGACCTAACTTAATATGAATTGTAAGACCACAGTCTTACAATTCATATTAAGTTAGGTCAGCAATATTCGTGCAATATACGCCATTTTGTCGCGATATATAATTTGTTTGGATATCTGGAAGGTGTCCTCAGCGCGACGTCGCATTCGGGGTCGCGACGATCGTGTATTCGCACGAAGATAGTTTTCTATTACGACATAGGGTCATAGAAACAAGCAAAAACGTATCATAATATCACGCCTGTAATTCCCAAGGAAGTTAGGCAGAGGTGTACCCATAGATATAATAAAGAAGGAGATATGGCGTGGAGTTCAAAATGTATACAAAACCGGTGAAGCCACAGTTGCCCCACCATGACGATAATATTGCACACACAGGTCTGTCAAAACAATACTACGAACAAGTGCACACACGCGCCAACGATAACTCTGTCATTTAAATATAAACCTTATTCTTTAAACCACAGCGTACTTTTTCCGTATAATTTACTCACATTATAACAATTATCATAGTGTGTCGTCGGGACACGGGGGCGGATACGACATAGTGCTTGACTAAATCGAGGAGTTATCGTTAAATATATCGATAATTTTTTTTAGAAGGTTTTGGAAATAAAGTATATAAAAACAATTGGAAACCAACAAAACATTATTCAATTACTTAATAAAAATATTTTGGGAAACTGAAACGGTACAATTACAATTTGTTAGTGACTTACTGAATTATAAACGAAGCTAATCATAAACTTGTAAGTTAAGCAGGCTCTTAAAAAATCCCTAAGCAAGCAGTATTTTTAAGAAATTAAATTCTTCTTTCTTTAGCAACTAGGGGTTTATGTGACATAAAGACACACGCACGCATAATAAATAAATATATAGCATGAAATTTGCATGACGTCACAATATAGCGTTTTCAAACCCTCTTTAGAAATTCGGGGGATAGTACATAATTAAGACTAAGTATATGATGCTGATTATTATAATGCATACGAAGTTAATGGTGCATTTATGAAGACTTCAGTTAAATACCATAACCATAACAAGTGACGAAGTAGCTTATAATTCAAACCCAAGGACATTCCATAGATTACTTAACTAAACATTAATGAACTTACTTTACGATCTTTGGTTACGCACTAATACGCTGTAAAATAATAAAAATGCATAGAACCACATCGGCCTTCCAACTGGATCACAAGAGTTAACAAATTGAAGAAAAATCTGAAATAATAATATACTAACTCGCAGTCGACTTTCTTGTCGATAGACTTTGTCAAACCTCTACGAGCACATCACTAGCTCGCGCTCAAATACGGCGGACCGGAGCAGCGGACGCACCATGCGACATTACGGTTTATTGATGTTTCGTTATGTCAGCTTTACATTGCTTGTTCAGTCACTCAGTGACAGACTGAGGTGGTTGTAAAAGAGTAGTAGAGTATTTAATGCAAACATAATACAGTCGGAGTAATACAAGAAAACAAAAATAAAGTAGTACAAGTCAGATATATTTTAGGGATTGTTGTTTTTCGTGATTTTTAAGACAAATATTGTAAAATACTTGTACTTTCCTGTGGAAACTGATGCCATGACTTCTAAAATGTTTGTCTTGGCTTCTATTTTTGCTCGAAACCACCGAACAAGACGGCATAATCATTGTTTTTACGAACGCGGTTGACAACACACTAACTCGCGGTGACGGCCATTTTTTCAATAGCTGAGCGTAAAGCTCAGCACCGCGTGGTCGCCGACACGCCCCCTTGCCACTTCTCCTGTTTTTAATATTTCTGTGGGTGTACCTAATAGTACACTACAATGATAATAAAATACTAATAGGGGCGAGCCTATTGCCACCAACTGGATGCAAACCCAAACTCCGTGGCTGCTACTGAGAGATTATTAATGGAAAAATCGATTAAAACTTCACACGACCTGAGAATCGAACCCAGGATCAAATTCTCAGTAGCCGCGGCTTGCTACCACTAGACCAACGAGGCAGACACAACAAGCAAGAGATACCATCATAATGTAAAGTTCTAAATATTTCAAAATTGCAGGAGTCAGTATTCTAAACTAAAGCACTAGATATACCTAACTTACAAAATCTATCATGAATTTTGTATTTTGGGTGCAAGTTATTTGCCATCTAGAATAATATTTAGACAAGAACGGTGTAAGTTGGCGCTGGCGATGAAGAAGTTTTTAGTTTAAAACATGCTGTTCAAGCTAATACACAATTCGCAACACAAAGTAGAATACTCCCTTCAGGTGCACAGAGAAAAATACACATAGATCAAACAACAAACTTTATGACCACTCACATCCATCAATTCAATTAAATTTATTTATTTCAGATAAATTACATTATATATAATAATCCATACATGTTTTTTTTTAAATTATATAATGCGACAAACAAACACAAACTAAACTAAATAAATAGAACTGAACAGAAGGTATACAGACAATCACTACTCACACCACTACACACTACTATAACATACTCACACACCCATTTTTGCAACTCCTCAGGCACACTCCTACACACTCATCCACGCTGTACACTTAGCAATGTATTGTATAGCTATTAAATTGTAAATCCGTAATTGGCTGTACGATTGGTTATATATTTTAAGATGTAATTTCAAAGAGCTGTGGATTTTGTGATTAATAAATAAATAAATAAACACAACAATGACAACAAAAAGATACACCGTTACACACCTCTCACAACTCATACACGGAGTTTCGTCCAATGCTCCATTAAGGAGCACTCCCATGTCCATTCTCCCAACAATGAGCTGCAGGAAGCTGTTGGGGCTGCCCCGCATGCGGCGCATCAGAGACGCTATTCTTTTGCGATGTATCATCATTCTCCTGCTCAATCCCAATTTATTTATTGACCTTAACTAAAATTGTGATGAGTAGCATGCCTTCTTCTTCCATACTTCTTTACTACTCGTCATCTCAGCAGTCACCTCTTTTCTAGCCATATCATCCTAACAGACCATCCATCGGTTTTTTGGTTTTCCCCTATTCTTTTTGCTATAAAGCAGTGATAGCCTATGGGTGTGACCGTCGGAATGTCAAGTCATAGGTCTCGAGTTCGAACCTCTGATTTTTCGGATTCATGTGTGTATTGTATAATTATCGCTTGCTTCGGAGAAGGAAAACATCGTGAGAAAATCAGCATGCCTGAGAGATATTTCTCGACGGCATGTAAAGCCAAGTCAGAGGCCCATGAGCGGCAAAAAAACTCTGACAACAGATTAGCACGTTAGTGCACACGCAATAAAGAAGATTGCTATCTGACGAGATGCGTTTCTGGCAACATGCGTTTTCTGGCGAAATCTTTTTTGACCACTTGAATTTCTGACGACATTCTAGAGATCCATTTAAACTTATACTGTCACTTACGGGATATCTTCCGTGATTGTTCATAATTTTGAGCTCCTGATATTTCGACAAACCAGCTGTTGCAAGCGCCATGACAAGATAAGCCGTCAAAGTCGTTGATATCCCGTAAGTATAAGTTTAGTTTTAAACCGTGAAAGGTTAAAACAGTGTTTGCTATTATTTTCAAAACTTTTCCTCATTTCTCTGCACCACTCACTTCCAATACTCATAAAAAACCTTTCCAATCATAAAACTCAACAAACATCAACTGTTCCCTACAATTGCCGAAACTCCATTCGTTTTGGCCTCAGTGCTCGGAAATAATGTCCAATTAGAGTGGCAACCGCTTCTGTCTTTTCACACGCTCGAACATCGAACGGCTGAACACATTTGGTTAATCGAATTTTCGATGCACCACCGATGATTCGGGATAACGGAATTAATTGCTAAACTGTTTCGCCTCATTTGGTGGCGTATTAAGTACCTTTGTGTTTGACTTGTTCTCGTGTTGGTTTTCTGTGATTAATGTTTTGGTTTGGGTATTGGTTTATTTTCTTCTGGCAACTCTTTTCTGTTCCATGTCTGTGGTTTACTTGTAGGTATCGTGGTTTTCTATATGGTTTACATTCTTTCTGTGTTTTAGTAACAGTCAAATTTAACCATTGCACTGATTGTCGCAGTACGGGGGTCGTGGACATTAGTTACATTTAAAAAAAACTTGTGAAAAGTTGGAACTTTGACCCCCAATATCTCCGTAACATGAAGGTACAAAAAATGATCACAATGACGGAGAAAATAAGGTTTCCTTTCGGTTTCATTAAGGGTCTTGTTACACCTTTTATTTATCTAGGTACGAAACGTTCAATACTATATATCCTTCAAAGAACACACTGATGACGTATGAACATCGAAAAGGGGACAGGTTGAACGTGGTTAGCGTGTAATCGAACGGAAGCGTCGCAATATCCGAGAGCAGGCTGACGTGATTTCAGGACGACTGCACCCGTAATGCATTTCCGATTTGTGTAATGCAGTGATTAGAGAATGATGAATGTGCTGAACGCTTTGCTAGTTGAAACATCTGTACCTAGTTCCAAATTGGAATCAGATTAGGTTAGGAAATTAATGTAAATAGGTTGATTGTGTGTGTGGTTTATTAAATATGATTCTGAGAATAGAATTTGGCTAGTTAACATAAACGACCAACACGATGCGGACGAATTTTTGGACGCCCTGTAACCCTTTTAAGTGTACATATTTAGTACTACTTATTATAGTTGTGTAGTTTGTAAATAATTTATTTATCTACACAATTCTGTACATGAGCTATATTATTGCAATTTGTATGTATTTTTAAACATGAAACAATGCTAATTATTACGTAAAGTACGCAAGCAGTAGTTATGAAAACTATCGTCAATGTAAACATTGGCATCAAAATAAATCTCTGTTTATAGCTTGCATGGAATTTACGGTTTTAACACCATTTTTCCGAACAAAATCACCATAAATGGTAGCATGGACAGACGTGGACAATTTATCATCTGCTAGATTTATACAAAAAACCGCAAGGCCCTGACCGCTCCACTCTAACCATTAATTATTTCCATTCTTCTTAACTAGTCCCCAAAAACTACAATATAACACTCGATTATAATTTTGCCATGAAAGTCTTTCCCCACTTCATCGAACTACGTCACAGTTCAAGATCAAACCGTTTCAAGCGCTAAAGCACTCTCTCTGAAGCGATAAAGCGCTCTCTCCGAAGCGATGAGTCGTTCTTCTGTATCGAGCCTCACATTGACCTTGGTCGTTCTACTTTATCGTTTAGCTCATCAATCATCATCAGTATGCAAATTAGGGAAGTGGCTCATTTGATTATCATTTTGAAGTCTCTCTTCATGTTTTAGTTACTGAAGAAGCTGAGGTACCTAAGTTTAACAATATTAGTGGTAGAAGTTACGTATGCTAAATTGTTAGGTAAAGTTTGGGAAGATACTTTATGTTTATCAATATTAAAATGATCAATATCTATTTTATCAAAAATAATTTCACTCGGTTTTCAGAATTCTACAAAATTATTTTCGTGACAAAATAAGAACGGTCATGCTCTAGCGTACACTACACTTTTCTAGACTGAAAAATACACTAAATCACTATGGATACTGTTAGTTTTTATATATTTTTTGATAGTCACAGAAAAATATCATAAACTGTCCCACATAACTGCAATTAAATGGCAACTTCTGCATCGTTCGATATTTTCAATTCAAAGTTCCACAAACTAATTTCAGACTCTCATGATTGTCACTCTTGCGCGAAAACAAAAAGCATGAGCATAATCAGTCTATAATGTTCCCACTGCTGGGACACACGGTCTCCTCTCTATGAGAGGGAAAAAAAGAAAAGATGGCAAAAAATATTTTGGCAAAAGCTTTTTAAATTTCACACTAGCCGCCAGGTGGCAGTAATCACAGTACATATTTATGAATGCCCGAAGCGCTCACCGGAGCGAATAAAAAATGACAACTCCCATTTTTATATGCACCCATTGTTAAAACGTCCATTAGCGTTTTGTAAAATGCTGGAATGTATTCTCGATAAAAAGGAAACCGTCGACTTTGTTACAGTTATAAAGACACCATAACATGTGAATCTCTAAACAACCCAAAAATAAGGTACCTGTCATCATCATTCTCTTGCCCTTATCCCAATTTATTTGGGGTCGGCGCAGCCTCATTCTTTCATACTTCTTTACTACTCATCATCTCAGCAGTGACCTCCTTTTAGGCTATATGGTACCTATTGGCTGTGTGCGAAGTACTAGGTGGGGGTAATGTCATTGATCGCAGCGCTCATGTGGCCAAAAGTAAAAACAATGTTGGCGCTGTCATGTGCCATATCTCAAAGTAATCTGTTTAGACTTGGTTACATAATTTTAATAATTACGTTATTCCCCCGACAAAAATGAGTCACAGCAGTTGTTGTGTTGTAAATTGCAAGAATTCTGGCAGAAACAGTAAATGTATATCGATTCCCAACAGCTACTTGGAAAATAGAAGCATTTACCACTTTGATTATAAACGCAATCACATATCACACTTGTAATTACTCGTGCTGTATTCACCTGCAATCAAATGAATATTTAAAAATTGCGTCTATTAAAACTCAATCTCTGATTCTGACTTCAAACGGAGATTAATTGTTTACCTCTACAACCGTTTTGTAAGGTATCAAAGTAATAGATGTTTGCCTTATGATGCGAGCTTGAATTATTGAACTCTGTCCTTGCTTTTTTCTTAATTCCTTTACGTCACGGACATGTCCAGCAGAAACTAACAATTTTCCTTTAAAGACCGTTTGTGGTTGGAATTTTATATTGTGAGTGATACTCACAAACCCGGTCCTTAAGGTGAATGCGACCAACCAACCCGCGAAATTCAAATTTTCTTACGTTTTTTGCAATTTGCAGGCCAGTGCTAGGTTGTATGTTGATTAAAATATTATTCGCGGCTGTAAGACATATGTACCTTAAAATAATACTCATTTCGATCTGAAAACGATATTTAATTTATCACTAGTGATACAGGAACAATTATAGATGCTTATTATTATTGAATAAAACCATTAAAGTAGCTTTCTTTTCTTATTTTACAGTGAAACTATAACTAAAAATGAAGTAAACAAACCCTGACACATTCAAAATAAAACACACTTTTTGAATAAATTTTACTTACCTCATTCAACTCGAATGGTCAAAAATTATTGCACAACCCTTTCTCCACCCAAATCAACGTATCACAGTAATTTTGATAATTTTGTATTACTGTTGTAATATTTTGTGATATTGCCGCCATTAAATATCAAACCGTCAGAGCCAACAAAGTTGTGGACGCTAGGTGGCGCTGAACTCGTGCACAGAGCCAATAGTATCACTTATTATAAACACTTATTTTTACCCGATTGCCATAAAAACAAAGTAGGGTAATGCCCTTGTAAAAATTAATATATTCCAGATAAATTTATTTCTTTAATTCATTAATTCATATTTTGGTACATTTAAAATGAAATGTTATTAAAATAACTGGTGAATATTGTGATTAATCGGAAATGCGCGGTAAAGTATTCTGTAAATGTTTCGTTCATGTCCCATTATATATGTATTGGAGGAAATCGTGGTTTCCCATGCGGAAGAAAAAACACCGCTTCGTTAAATATATGGATACTTCTTTCCTGTATTTATTTTTTATTCATAAAAACCAATATAATAACTGAAGTGTATTAAGAAAAGGCTTGGTAAATTTGGTGAAGCGAAGAAAATATTTAGAAAAGAAATTGAGTATTTATCGAATTTATGTACCTAATATAAGGTTTATTTTAATTACTTTATTTTTAAATTGTTGGTTTAATCTTTTACTCTGGTCGCTCTTAATGTGTACGGCTTTGTACATCGTTCTCATATATTATATGTATAATCTCAACATGAATGATGTAACCAAGATTTTGTAAGAATATTTTGATTTAGAAGAGTGTCCATGGAGTTTCTTGTCCATTCTTCTCCATAGAGATCTACGCTTTGGATTGTGCAACTACAGTACTTTCACAAGTTATTATGCCTTGTGACTGTGACTGTAGCTTAGCTTTTTTTTACTTTCAAAAGTGCCTGTAATAGTCTAATTGAAATAAATGCTTTGAGTTTGAGTTTGAGTATAATTTGTTGATGATAATATAGAAGTATGATGCACAGGGTGTAAAGTTCCTCAAAACTCCATAGAAGGAAGGCCCTCCGACCAGACGGGTGTTGTATCTGGTGGGCCACTGCCCGACAGTTGTCGGGTTTCCCTTTTATAGTTTTAAGCCGCGGATAACTTTAATAGTGTGATTCTGAATTTTGATGTTATTTCTTCGTTTGTGGCATAGACGACGCTGTATTAATACATGAGAGATTATTAGGTTTCGTGAACAATACATGCGTTTTATAATATTGTGGGAGACTGGCGCCTAAGCTAAAAAAAAACTAAATTTAAATTTAAATGTATTTATTTCCAAATGTATTTATGAAGACAAAAAAAATAACGCTCAATCTAGCTAGACCAAAAGGCCTGTATTTCAGGACACCAAATCTTCACCTATAATATAGGAGAAATATATTTTACTCAAACACTGTAACAAATCTGATATCCTTATCCTTCTGCCAAATCAAAGTGGTTTATCCCGTGTGAACGCGAATCCGGAGTTTCCGACTTTCTCCCAACTCCCGCTTTCTGACGGAATTCTTAATTCAAATATGTAAATATATATCACCTTGACAACGACGCGACGAAGGTACAGTGATAATATTTCAAAGGTATTTTATTATGTATGAGCTCTCTCAGAAAGTTTGAATTGAATCAGTTAGTTTTGGGATAGGATGGATAAGTTGTAATTTTGATCAAATAGGAATCGGAAATTAATGGCTTCCTGAAGGATTTCGCATAACGACATTGTTTATCAAAAAAAAGACAAATTACCAAATCTAAAACGAAAATCCTTTTCGATTCCTGCACTCTCGTTTTCGATAATCAGATTTCGATTCCATATATTTTGATCACTATTCACACCACTTAAACATTTTAATGTTTAAGTAATTAAGGAAAAATATTTACGCTGCTGAGGGGTTTAGAATAATTAACTGAATTTATTGAAATAAATTGTGTTCGAATTCCATAACATCGAGTAAACAGTAATGTAGACAAAGTTTTATCTTTTTATAATTATGTAGGTCAAACAAAATACTGATATCAAAACTACTACGTTTTAAAACTTAAGTCCACGGGCGCAACAATTGTACAGCGTTCGCGTTTCAAAAGCTCTTTATGAGCCTTACCTATTTTATTCTTTGACATAAACAAGACTATAGTGAGCTTACGTATTACTAAGTACCTACCTACGATCTTCAGGCGAAGGTGGGTTACCGAACACTACAGTTGTATTGTGAAAATTCTAGAATTCTTCTTCTTTATCGTGAGGTTTAGTGCGTAACCTGGTGTCAGAGTCTTTATGCCGCTCATGGGCCTCTGACTTACGTTTACGTGCCGTCAAGAAATATCTCTCAGCATGGTTTGGTTTCCTCACGATGTTTTCCTTCACCGAAGCAACTGATAATTATACAATTATATTCTAGAATTGTGTAATGTTTTTTGACCATTTATCGTTAGTATATAAAAAAAGGTTTCGGTTAAAAATATTGAATGTTTTTGTGCGGGGGGAGAATATATTTTGTAAGTAACATTTAAGCATTAGGTATAAAGGTGAGTAAGAAAAATAAACATTAGGTACAAAGGTAAGTAAGAAATAACCAAGATTCATGAATGAGTGAAGGAAAAAGGGACTTTATATAAAGAAGCGTCATGAAAGAAATTGAATCCAGTAATTTCTACGATTTTGCACCTCAAACGGAGGAATGAAAAAATCCAATGAAATGAAGTGTACGAAAGATTCAATCTTCTCAGTGTGCGTTTGTGTGTGCCCTATAAATATTTACGAGACGGTAATGGGAGCGATATCGGAAAATACTTAATATTTCGACTCGAAATGAAAACGTTTCCTGAACAGGATAATGAGAACAGTTATAGATGAGTTGATCTCAGTTTTTCATAAGTCGTCTTTCATTTTTTCTAGACTATAATAATGGCTTTCAAAACAAACAATTCTATTCAATTCATTTTTTTTTTCAATTTTTTTGTTTTTTTTTTTTACAAAAATTTTCAACAAGTATGGATTAAGATTAACATAAGCTTTTCAGTCTTGCCTCGTTGACCAAGTGGTCGTAAGAGCGACTATTCAGCATGAGTTCCGGGGTTCGATTCCCGGGTCGAGCAAATTGTAACTGGGTTTTTTTCCATCACGAATTTCTCAGTAGCAGCCACGAAGTCTGGATGTGTACCCGGTTGATGGCAAAAGGCTCGTCCCCTATAACATGGGACTTTAACATAACAGACGAAACGGGTGTACTTAAGTACACCTTGGCCTAACCTTTCGGGAATTACAGGCGTCTTGTTATGTATGTAAGCTTATCGGTTCGCTTCGACTTATTAATATGTAATATGTCATCATTCCAGTTTGTATACAGCGTGTAACGGAAGGGGGTTATCAACCCTGAAGGAGGTGAATGTGCTCATGAAACTCAACAACTTTCCCCAAAGAACATACGAGTAGGTCGAAATATGAAAAAAAAATTTGGCCCTCCCTTACAAAACTGACTACCAGCTGATTGATTTACTATGGGAGGGCCAAATTTTTTTTTTTTCTTTGGGGAAAGTTGTTGAGTGTCATGAGCACATTCACCTCCTTCAGGGTTTATACCCCCCTTCCGTTACACGCTGTATAAGTTCCTTGGATCGACACGTTAAAACATTTTTCACTTTCCCATCATTGTTTATCGCTCATACAACTTAAGAGAACTTAAGGTTTTCTTTAGGTTAAGCCGTGCTTGCCTAGGTTGGTCTTGGGACCACCCATTACATACCGACTTTCCTTCGTGTCTCGGAAAGCACGTTAAGCTGTTGGTCCCGGCTGTCATTTGTAGATCTTTGACAGTCGTTACAGGTAGTCAGTGGCCCGAAAGTCTGACAACTATTTACCAAAAATATCGTATTACCTAATACTAACTGGGTTGTGGAGGTCAGGTAGGCAGTCGCTCCATGTAAAATACTGGTATTCAGCTGCATCCGGTTAGACTGGGAGCCGACCCCAAGATAGTTGGGAAAAGGCTAGGCAGATGATGATGATGACAACAAGAGAACTTATTTATTTATTGTAATAAAAAAAAATAAAAAATTCGTTTAATTCAGACTAATAAAATGTCCATAGGTTGTTAGTAACAATATCTTAAAACTATTAGTCAAAAAACAAAACCTATAATAACATGTCGCCTGATAAGCCTACCTACAACTGTAGATTCAGGTCTCTCTGCAATCATCCTTATTTATTGGAATCAAGTCTACCTCAGTTTTCTCACAATGACAGAGCACGCCTTTCCGTTACTCGAAAGGTAGTCGCTGGAAATCAATGCTGCTGACGTTTGTCCGTTTGTCTTCCATTCCGTGTAACTTCAAAATCCATTCAGCTTTATTTTAGACTACCTCCTTTTGGCATTCATACTTAACACTTTACTTGTCCTCATCAGGATTCAGTTACTTTTGAACTTTGTATTCTTGCAGTGGTGGGTGGATTCAAGATTGAACCTTTGATCATTCAAATAGCGTAACGTCAATTTCTCGAGTGTATTCTTGCAGTGGTGGGTGGATTCAAGATTGAACCTTTGATCATTCAAATAGCGTAACGTCAATTTCTCGAGTTTATTATCGTTTAGTTAACCTGTTGACACAGTTATGTTTATATTGAGGTACATTACAAATATGTACGTAACTATTAACTGTATATTGTGGTTTGCGAGTAAATATTAGCATGGTTTGCTGTTGATAATTACCTAACACTTCGTAATTAGTAGTTTCCTCGCATTAATTGGTGACGTATTTACATTACTGTTTGAACTGAAATTGAAACTGGTGTGTACTAAAATAACATCATTATCAGCCACACCATATACGTATGCCTAGTTGTATAATTTTGTACAAAAATCACTGAAATACAAAGTAATGAAATGGATTTGTACAGCCTTTTTGGTTCATGGTGTGCTCCAAAGCCTTTAAAATCCCATCATAACTCTCTTCCATTAAGGTAATTCCAGACGTACTGTTCAGTACCATCCGCACTTATTCTTAGATTAGTCTGACTAAACGCTTGTCCTCCAGGTTTATTAGCGCACTGCGTAAGTCTGAAACTCTGCCAGTGTCGGTATGTGTAAAGTAAGGCAAAGCAAAGAGTGTAAGGCTTGTTCTTTAGTAGACTTTATTGTTTTCGCTGCGGTATGAATCGGAGTTTTTTCTGGTTCAATATTTTCATAACATTTCTACTTGAATGGCGTTAATGTGTAGTAAAAACCAGTATTAATTATGCACGTTTTTTTTTTAAACGTTGACTAGAAATTTCTCATGTATCGTTTGCAATCATTTAAACTTACAAACAGCCAGACCTGGAACAACTAGCTGTAAGTCATACAAATATATTTTCTTCCGTGCGGGAATCGAACCCACAGCACGCAGCGCAGCAGCCAATCGCTCAGCCACTGCGCCAACCGTGCAATAAAGTAATATTTATAAATATTATAAAGAGATTTCGACAACAATAAATCGATGGCTTTTACGACTTTACAAAACATCGACATAATTATCTCTATAAGGAGTGGAAGAGACACCAACGCGAAAACGGTTACCACGTATTCAGTTCATCATGCTGAGCCCCCCTATATAGAAATTTTTCATCGGTTAATAAAAAAAAAACAGCTGTTCTATACATTTTGACCGTATAAATATTGCACTTTTGTAGGAACCAAGTGTTTTTTTTTAATAACCGATGAAAATTTTCTATGTGTGGTGGCCGGTAAGTATTAACCTTTCGGAATCATTTTCTCTAAGGTGATTGTAAAAACAATAATACATGAAAAGCAACTTTAATCCATAAATTCACGGGTACCTACTGAAAATTCCTTGTTCACCTTTATCTGGGGCATTTCGCAGAACTGACATAGTAACAGCTTTTGTCGCATTCTCTTTCAGAATATAAGATAAATGTCACGTCGTTATAAAATATGGAATTGTTCCATATTTATATCACTCATACGAAGACCAGCTTTTGTTGACAGCTTCGCCGGCGTAGAGGTTGAATTATCCAACGGGAACTTACCAACTATTGGGATTAAAACCTCTTCCGTCAATACCTACCGCGTGTTTGTTTTTGTTTCGGTGGGAATCCTTCAAAAGGCAACCGGTTTTTGGGGATAAGACCGGGGAGTGTGGGATTTCTACTTCACTAAAACCACCCTGGTGGTCCCAATCCGCACATGAGAGGAGATGCCTGTGAAACTTTTAAATAGGTTGTAGTCTCGAGACGTCTGTGCGATATCAGATACCGGGTAATTAATCTACTTACATTTTCTTCATTTTCAGCCTTTTATTTTTATTTTTTGTCTTTACCGGCTTAATGTACTCCACCCATTTTTAATTTTAAATCATGTGTTGATTGTATAATTTAGGGGCTATCTCCACGAGCGCGAGAATCGCGACGGATCCGCGCTTCTATCGCCGGGTCGTCTCCACGAGCAAGCGATTATTCCGCCAGCGTGTCGTCGCGACTGGTAACGGAATCGCCGCGTGCCCGCGACGACTCGTAACGCAATCGCCGTTTCCCCGGCGAGGCGTTGTGCAATAGATTTGTTGAAAGAGTTCACCCGCGCGCGCCACCAGTCGCGACGATATCGCGGCGATACGACGTCGTTACGCGCGCACATTGCCACTCGTCGGATCGCCGCAATAACATCGCCGTGTGGAGACGCGTTCATAGAGAGTGTATAGAAATACGTGGCCAACGATATTATCGCCGCGATTCTCTCGCTCGTGGAGACAGCCCCTTAGATTCTGGTAAGGGTGGTATTTCTGGGCGACGGGTCCGGAGGCGGTAGACGTGCGCGTCGAGTAGCTGATCTCGTCAACATATTATCTTTATTTCTTCTTTATTTACCAATTTTTTCTGACATGGAATGATACATTGTGTCAGACCAATATGTTGTGCGATTTTTTTTTCATAATCGATATTTTTTTGCATTTTGGTGTTTTTGATTTGATTTTTTTATTAAAACTGCTATTGTTTACTGTGTATGTGTGTTTATTGTGTATTACTGACTGGCCTGTTGGTCTAGTGGTTAGTGACCCTGACTGCTAGGACGGAGGTCGTGGGTTCGATTCCCACACAGGACAAATCTTTGTGCGATGAGTACGATTATTTGTTCTGTATCTGGGTGTGTAATTTATCTATAACTAGCTTTTGCCCGCGGCTTCGCCCGCGTGCAGTTCGGGAATTGCCCACGGGATCTTGCCTACTTCTGGGATAATAAATAATCTACATCTATTTGTATCAGACTATAATCTATCTCTGTGCCAAGTTTCATCCAGATCTGATCAGCCGTTCTGGCGTGATTGAGTAACAAAGATCCATTCATCCAAACTTGCGCATTAATAAATAGTTTATGTAAGATATATATGTAATATTAGTATTTAGGGTTCCGCACCTCAAAGGGAAAAACGGAACCCTTATAGGATCACTCGCGTGTCTGTCTGTCTGCCTGTCCGTCTGTCACAGCCAATTTACTCTGAAACTACCGGACCGATGGAGTTGAAATTTGGTACATACAACATGTCCCAAAATTCAACGATAAGCCAGCACCGGAGGATAGACCTGCCCATGACTACTCGGGGAAAAAAAGAAAAAAAATATATATCTCTTTTTTTTTGAAGTTATAAAAAAAAAGAAGAAATTCTTAAAAAAGTGAGACCTTTTATGATATTTTTCACTACCATGACCACACTTTTTTAAATATTTCTGTTATTTTTTTTTATAGGCAACCTGAATAGCACTGCTATCTACCACAATTCTTAAAAAATCCAGAATACCTCTAGTTTTTTCACGTAAATTAATGAAACTTAATTTATTCCCTAAATTTTTTGAAGATTTTTACTTTTAATCAACTTTAACTCATCGTGGTGTAAAAAAAAAGTATGAACACTACTATGGCAAGTTTTTTTATAAATTGACGCAACTAATCAAGATTCCAAAATGGTATAATACTCTAGGAAAATCAACCACAAAAAAATAATATCCATACTAGTTCAAAACAAGAACCAAATTCCTTAAATTATAGTTGACAGTAATCACTTTCACTGCGTGCCCAAAATGGGTTCTTGTTACAATTTCTAGGAATTTGAGTGGGGCATACATACCTTAGAAGTTAGAGAGAGATAGATAGATAGAGATATTTACGTTAAAAAGAGACAACAACAGGGCAGGTAGTGGGTTCTTGTTACAATTTCTAGGAATTTGAATGGGGCATACATACCTTAGAAGTTAGAGAGAGATAGATAGACAGAGATATTTACGTTAAAAAGAGACAACAACAGGGCAGGTAGAGAAGCTGTTATTATTCTCAGAGCAAGTCAGTTCAGTACGCTCTGCTCCTTTGTTTACTGCGCACCTGCGTACTGAACTGACTTGCTCTGAGAATAATAACAGCTTCTCTACCTGCCCTGTTGTTGTCTCTTTTTAACGTAAATATCTCTGTCTATCTATCTCTCTCTAACTTCTAAGGTATGTATGCCCCATTCAAATTCCTAGAAATTGTAACAAGAACCCACTACCTGCCCTGTTGTTGTCTCTTTTTAACGTAAATATCTCTATCTATCTATCTCTCTCTAACTTCTAAGGTATGTATGCCCCACTCAAATTCCTAGAAATTGTAACAAGAACCCATTTTGGGCACGCAGTGAAAGTGATTACTGTCAACTATAATTTAAGGAATTTAGTTCTTGTTTTGAACTAGTATGGATATTATTTTTTTGTGGTTGATTTTCCTAGAGTATTATACCATTTTGGAATCTTGATTAGTTGCGTCAATTTATAAAAAAACTTGCCATAGTAGTGTTCATACTTTTTTTTTACACCACGATGAGTTAAAGTTGATTAAAAGTAAAAATCTTCAAAAAATTTAGGGAATAAATTAAGTTTCATTAATTTACGTGAAAAAACTAGAGGTATTCTGGATTTTTTAAGAATTGTGGTAGATAGCAGTGCTATTCAGGTTGCCTATAAAAAAAAATAACAGAAATATTTAAAAAAGTGTGGTCATGGTAGTGAAAAATATCATAAAAGGTCTCACTTTTTTAAGAATTTCTTCTTTTTTTTTATAACTTCAAAAAAAAAGAGATATATATTTTTTTTCTTTTTTTCCCCGAGTAGTCATGGGCAGGTCTATCCTCCGGTGCTGGCTTATCGTTGAATTTTGGGACATGTTGTATATGTAAGTCATTGATTCAAAGACGGACGTATAAATTAATTTTAAACAGGGGAGCCACTTTTGGGTCGTAAATTAAAAAATGAAAATAAAAACATTTCTAAACTACATCGTGTTATATCAAAAACTGTGATACACGTGTCTCATAATTTTTAATTGAAGAGTGATGTGTACATTAAGTTTTGAGTCAACCGACCCAGAGAATATTAAGTTTCACAGAAAATTCAACCCCCGTTTCAAAACAAAGAATACATCCTTCAAATTTCATGTCATTAAGACCAGTGGTTGATATATCAGTCAGTCAGCCAGGACTTTGATTTTATATTGCGGGATGATTTTGGAAAAACTGTAAGTAGAGTATATAGACTTTCAAGTCTATCGACACCTAGAATAGAAAGTTTCACAGAAAACTCAGCACCCCATTTTGTCCTCTTAGGGGTGGAATTTCGGTGCTATCATTGCGAGGATCGCCCGGAGGACACGGTGGAGCACACCGTGGAGGTCTGCTCCGCTTGGGCGGAGCACCGCCGTGTCCTCGTAGCGGCGATTGGCGGCGACGACCTCTCGCGTCCGGCCCTGGTTCAAGCCATGGTCCGGGGCGAGAGGGAATGGAAAGCCGTCGCCTCCTCCTGCGAAGCAGTCATGCTAGCGAAGGAGGCGGTGGAACGTGAGAGGGAGAGAGCCTCACGTCCCAGCCGCCGCGGGAGGAGAAGCACCGGGCGTCGGGGGCCACGCCGTGATGGGTCTCGGCGCCCGGCCTAGGCGCGGGCCAGTGGACGGTGAGTAATGGGCTAGCTCGCCGTCCGCCCGTCGTATGACAACAGGCCGTGTCGACGGCGCGTTCGTGTTTCACGCGCGCCTCAAAGAGATTGTCAGCAAACGGGAGGGGCCCGCAAGGGCCGATGCCTGCCAGGGCTGCGGGACTGTTCGAAAGAGATACCGCGGCCCTGGAACATAAAGGGCCAAAGAAGGAACATGGGTGGTTTTTAGTCAGTAAGAGTCTGACACTCCCTTCCGCTCCGCCCAGAGCGGGAGGGGTCATATGATGATTTCCCACCCTCCAAAAAAACAAAAAAAAGGGGTGGAATTTCGAAAAACCCTTTCTAAGTGGACCCTTTGCCACTGGTAGGTACCAGTGGCGAAGAGTGAAAAATGAGTCAGGGGAAACCGAAGAAAAAAATGAGAATTGTTTTTTTTTCCTATGTTTATTTGGACCTCATTTTCGTTATCAGTGACCTCAAAAACTATGAAAATGATAACCCTGATGAAAAATCTAAAAAAAATGGTTGGTGCCATTTAGAATTTTCATTTTGATCTAATTTTCGATATCAGCGACCCTGAAAACCATGAAAATGACATCCATGACGAAAAAACCAAATATTTTCGTCCGCACCATCTTGGATTTTCATTTTGACCACATTTTCGTTATCAGCGACCCCAAAAACCACGAAAATGACATTCATGAAGAAAAACCAAAAATTTTCATCGGCGCCATCCTGAATTTCATTTTGACCTAATTTTCGTTATCAGCGACCCCAAAAAGCCATGAAAATGACACCCATGACGAAAAAACCTAAAATCTTCATGGGCGTCGTCTTGAATTTTTATATTTTGACCTCATTTTCGTCATTGGCGGCCCCAAAAACCATGAAAATGACACCCATGACGAAAAAACCGAAAAAAAACAGGACTGAATTTCATACTGGGGGATGATTTTGGAAAAACTGTGATACACGTTTCTCATAATTAATCTCTTCTTAACTGAAGAGTATGTACACAAATTTTCAATTCAATCGACCTCGAGAATAAAAAGTTTCATAGAAAACTCAACACCCATTTTTACCTTTCTTTTTCTTTCTTTCTTAGGGGTAGAATTTCGAAAAACCTTTTCATAGTGGATACCTACTCTTCACAAAGAATACGCCCTCCAAATTTCATTTCTCTAGGACCAGCGGTTTGGGCTCTGCGTTGATATATCAATCAGCCAGGACTTTGAATTTTATATTGGGGGATGATTTTGGAAAAACTGTGATACACATCTCTCACAATTTTAACTGCAGAGTATGTACACAAACTTTCAAGTCAATCGACCCCGAGAGTAAAAAGTTTCACAGAAAATTCAACACCCCAATTTACCCTCTTAGGGGTGGAATTTCGAAGAACCATTTCTTATTAGATATCTACTCTTCACAAAGAATACACCCTCCAAATTTCATTTCTCTAGGGCCAGTGGTTTGGGCTGTGCGTTGATATATCAGTCAGTCAGGACTTTGAATTTTATATTGGGGGATGATTTTGGAAAAACTGTGATATACATTTCTCATAGTTTTAACTGAAGAGTATGTAGACTTTTAAGACAATCGACCCGAGAATAAAAAGTTTTACCGAAAATTCAACACCCCATTTCTCCCCTTTAGGGGAGGAATTTCGAAAAACCCTTTCTTAGTGGATACCTACTCTTCACAAAGAATACACCCTTTAAATTTCATGTCTGTAACACCAACAGCTTAGGCTGGAAGTTGATATATCAGTCAGTCAGTCAGGACTTTGAATTTCATATTGAGGGATGATTTTGGAAAAACTTTGATACACGTTTCTCATAATTGTAACTGCAGAGTAGGTACACAAATTTTCAAGTCCATCGACCGCGAGAATAAAAAGTTTCATAGAAAACTCAACACCCCATTTTACCCTCGTAGGGGTAGAATTTCGAAAAACCCTTTCTTAGTGGATACCTACTCTTCACAAAGAATACACACTCCAAATTTCATTGCTCTAGGACCAGCGGTTTGGGCTGTGCGTTGATATCTCTGTCAGTCAGTCAGGACTTTGAATTTTATATATATAGATATGTATGTATTTAGAAATATATAAGTATGTTTATCAGTTGTCTGGTTGACATAGTACAGGCTCTGCCTAGTTTGGGATCAGATGGCGTTGTGTGGGTTGTCCCAAGAAGATATTATTAGATATTATTATTGTATAAACAGTGGTGTGGTTCCAAACTTCGGGTATAATTTTTAACTATTCATATTAAAGGAAATTAGATAAATCAGATCCAAAGACGTTGGTTTGACTTAAGTGTTGCCAGGATTATTACTTGCAGATTTATCAATTAGCAAATACTCTGCGAGTCCTGTGCACTTCTATAAGTGACAAATGCTTTTGATTTCTGTTTATGTATATTTTAGGGAGTAAATCGTTGAAGATTGTGAAATAATAGCTCTAAATGCTGTTTCTATTTTCCGGTAAGATTTGTAATAAGTTGCATTAAACGTATATAATCTAAAACAGAAATGTGGAAAGCAATATTCAATAAAATATTCTCTTTTCAAGAGAACTCAATTTCGTTTTCATTGCGTGCATTATATTAATACCATATTAATATAATCAAACTCAAACTCAAATTGAGTTTCCATTGCGTGCAATGAAAACGAAATTGAGTTCTCTTGAAAAGAGAATATTTTATTGAACAATGCTTTACATACTTCTGTTTTAGATTATATACGTTTAATGCAACTTATTACAAATCTTACCTGAAAATAGAAACAACACTTAGAGCTATTATTCCACAAATTCCTTTACTTATAATATTTTAACGCTTTCTTTGTAGTACACTCGTCTGACTATAGATTCAATGGCTAAAACCTGTGTATCATCCTTCCATTGATCTCTTTACTACCACAGCTTACACATGAAATGACATTAAGTGAATGTGCTGCAAATTGAAATTAAATGAAGTGTTATTAACTTCATTTACATAAAAAAGTGTCCAATGTCCAAACGAAGGTCTTGTCTACTTTAACAGCTAACCTTCGAAATAACCGCTGAACATTAGGCGACCCTCAAGTAACACGGGAAAAGGTCAGGAAGATGATGCTGGTGATATTCCTACAGCTTTCGCTAGAGTACATGCCATCTCCTTACAGAGAAAGCTATGAAACCCAACTTTTTAAATTTTATGAAGAACTTACGTCTAACTGCAGAAGAAACTTTCATCAACTCGTGAACTATAAACACAAGTTTCCGCAGTGTATTTCCGTTGAAAAATATGAAAAAGTCCTTTAATAAACGTTATACGATATATTAAATTTAATAACAACTTGAATTGAGAGCTTCATAACGTTTCAAGCACACTTTGATGTCGTTCTCCAAAATGGTTATCATTTTATGAATATTGGTTCTCAATATAAAAATTTTATATCGAAAAGAAACGTTTTTACTAAAAAGTAGATTTCGATTTTTGATAAGCGCTAGGAATATTTATAGTTTTGGGAAGACCCAAAACTATAAAATTTTCCTAGTTCTAATTTACAAGTAATACCTACACAGGTCAAGAAACCTAGTATTACTTGTAAATTAAACCGAGGAAAAGATTATCAATAAACATCTGCTCTTTGTATTGATATTAAAATGACTGTAGACACTGCTTAAACGTATTTTGTTTGATTGATAAGTAAAGCTATGTTTACATATTTAAATCTATTAAGCACGAACTCATTAAATTCGCCACTTGAACTGACAACTAAAATTAAACAAATTACAGTTTAAACTCAAATTGCTAATTGATTGGAAAAGCTCAAATTCATTGGAGTTAAGTACTGAACCGAATAAATTAATGTTATTGTAATAGGTCACAACTTGATGCGGAGTAAGAAGCGAAATGCAGTGAGGAAAGTTAGGAGTATCAAAATGTGGATCACAACAGGAGTGGTACCTATTGATGGGGAGAGAACTTCAAACGTACGATCAATGGATTGTATCTCACCTTGGAGTACCCCGACTTGGTCAGGTTAGGTCCGAAAGCGATGGCGGAGCCTTGACCCCGCCATCCCCTTCGCGTTAGGATACTTTAACGGTGGTGTGCCTAAGAGCCAACAATACGGCAAGCTCCTAGGGCAAGCAGACTGTTCAGAAACCCTGACATCATGAAGTGTAGTAGGTTATAAGGGCAAGCCAAGCTTGTAGGCTTGTATGAAAGTATCGCCAATTAATTGCATTATTATATTGTGGCTTGAAAGAAGATTACTAATAAGAGATCTCTCGAAAAAGGTATGCATATGCTGCAATGACCACTCATAAAATGAGAGAAGAGAAATAGAGAGAAGAGAGATAAAAATCAAGTGATTGAACCTATTTGAGTATTGAAATACTCAACAGTATTTTATTTTTTCATCTAATTGATAAGACTATAGTTAATATGAAATAGGTACACTGGAAACAATTTTATTTTAAGTAGCAAATTAGGGCATTTAAACGACCTATTAAGACGAAACGATACTCAATCATAAAATATACCAAAAACACAATTTGCCATAAACGTTTATGAGTTATGCTAGTAGGTACTTGTATCACACTGCTATATTCTGATTGGACGATAAAAATCCAATTGTGTTGAGTCGAAGCAGAGGTGTATTACTAAAACCATCACTTTTTATTGCACATCGTAAAAAAATGTCTCTACTTTATAGTTCAACCAGATTTTTTTGCAAATTCATTGTTTCAAGATATTGGATTTTTTTAATGAATTTTATTTCAGGAGAAACTAGGAGAAATTTATTTTTATTGTCAATGACTACCTCGTTGGTCGAGTGGTCCTAAGCGCGACTGCTGAGCATAAGGTCCTGGGTATAATTCCCGGGTCGGGCAAAGTATTATTGGGATTTTCCATCTGGAATATCTCGAGTCCGGATTTGTACCCGGTTGCAATAGGCAATAGCCTCGCCCCTTACGAGTATTTCATGGCACTTAATCACATAACTGGCGAAATGTGGGTGTACTATTAGGTGCACCTCTGCCTAATCCTTCGGGGATTGCAGGCGTGATGTGTTGTGCTGTAAATTGGCTTGCTCTGCATCAATATCTTAGTTAAAAGCTAGCGACCTGCCCTGGCTTCGTGCGGGTGTCATCACGAAGGGCGCTAACGTCTGATGTGGTGATAGATTGACACGTCAAAATATTGAGATTCCATCGCGGCTTCCACTCAAGAACACATCTACCCTAACGGTCGTCGGTTCTGCGGCTAATATGGCCGACCCGTTGCCTCTTCAGCTTACTTATTCTGTGAGCTAGATATCTCGACAACTCTGGTACTCTGTCGGATCACCTCATTCCGGATGCGATCCTTCAGAGAGACTCCAAGCAGAGCCTGTTCCATAGCTCGCTAAGCGACCTTGAATTTATGGGCCAACCGTACCGTGAGTGTGTGTCCACGTTTCGGCCCTGGGCCGGCAGTCTCGACATAGATACCAACAATGTCGCAAACTTTCGATCGCTTAATAAGAATGAAAAAAATCGGTTGCAATAACGATGCTTGCGAGAAACGCATGTTGGATGTTCAGACTTCCATTTCTCGCAAGCAACGTTATTGCAACCGATTTTTTCCGTCATTATTAAGCGATCGAAAGTTTGCGACAATGTCGGTATCTATGTCGAGACTACCGGCCCTGTATGTCATAACAGGCAGGACACACTGATTGAGTCTTTAGGTTCTGTGGAATACGCGACAAGATCCGACGAAGCTTCCTTTACTCGTACACCTTCAAAAATAAATTCCCATTAATGATCAGTACTTAATTATAACAAAGCGCACACTCACAGACGAAAAGCGATTACGGTTCTGTTAATAACAAATTAAATACCAACGTCCTAATGACTCCAATTGATACGAGTAATGTTTGTTTCATTTAAAAATGAAACGTTATTGGTTCCGTTCTTGCGCTGCAGAAAAAAACCGTTTCCATTCCGGAAATAGATATTTTATGTGAAATTGTATTTTACTTCTAAAGTCTGAATTTTTTCCACTCCGTAGCCGCTTTTAAAACATGAGGTTGTGTTTGTTTGCTCTCCATACATTTATACATGTTTGTACATATGTATGTTTGCTCGTATATGTATTGAACAATAGAATTGCTGGAGGATAAAAGCCTGTTACGTAAGGCTTTTAAAATGTGGTTTGCATACGGAATGCTGGCTTCGTATAAATTCGTGTCTCTATTTTTATTTTATTTTTGTTACGGCGATTAAAAATCGTTGAATATTCAACGATGTTTTTAAACCCTGAATTATATTATCGAACAAGGTTGTGTTATTGATCTATGTATAATTTTAGAAAAGCGAGATTTTCCGAACAATAAATCGAAATCTTGAGGTTTATTTACTTCGTGCTTGAAGTTTGTATATAGTGTAAAACATAAGCAACAGCTTAATAGTATACGGCGGTAAATGCCAAGACATTTGACGTGACCTGAATTTTCAAGACAACGAAAATAAAATGTATTTTCACAACGAAACTTATGTGCAAAGTATAAAATCCTCCCCACCCAAGAGAAAATTCTTTAATATAAATTTTCGATATATCTTTAATAATATGGCAACACACTCAAAGTGGCTTCTCATCTTTACGTTATGATATTAATCTATGTTTAGACTTCCTAACATTTTTCCACTTAAGTGCACACTGCGTATAATGGAAACATGCCTAGGAAGAAATAAATCCATGCGCAAACACTTCCCATCATTTGCTTCGAAGTGGGTACCCAATGGGGCGAAAGGAAGATGTGTAGAAAAATGCTTTTATTATTTTGTACATAATATTCTTGACATAGCAAAATTAAATGCACACATATACAGATCCCAGCGTTTGGATTGAACTACGTTTATAATTAACAGATTTATCTAGTAACCCTTTTTTTTTCGGATGGGAAATCATCAAATGACTCCTCCCGCTCTGGGCGGAGCGGAAGGGAGTGTCATTTTACTGACTAAAACCCATCCGTGTTCCTTCTTTTGCCCTTTATGTTCCAGGGCCGCGGTATCTCTTTCGAACAGTCCCGCAGCCCTGGCAGGCATCGGCCCTTGCGGGCCCCTCCTGTTTGCTGACAGCTCTTTGAGGCGCGCGCGGAACACGAACGCGCCGTCGACACGGCCTGTCGTCATAAGACGGACGGACGGTGAGCTAGCCCATTACTCACCGTCCACAGGCCCGCGCCTACGGTGGCCGAGAGCCACCACGTGGCCCCCGACGCCCGGTGCTTCTCCCGCGGCGGCTGGGACGATCTAGTAAACCTTACTTTTGGTTTCGCCGTAGTCAAGTAAAAAGGACATTTATACCAAGCGAAAACGCAAATTAGAAGCAAAAAAATGCTTCAGTCATCATCATCATCATTTCAGCCGAAAACGTCCTCTGCTGGATATAGGCCTCTCCCAAGTGTCGCCACATTGACCGGTCACGTGCGTCTCGTATTCAGTGGATCCCCGCAACCTTCACCAGGTCAACATTCCACCCAGTGAGTGGAAAAAATGCTTAGTACCTAAATATTTGTTAAATTTTGTTATGAACTCATTACCTCCACCATAGATAATACACTATAAATGTCGGGACATTTATAATTATGTGCGCGCTGTTAGCTCTTTAGACGATTTTCGATCAAATTGATAGGAAAAAACTGCGGGCGCAAACACCCAGATACTGGCAGAAAACGTACTGCCATTTCTGTCCGTACCTACTGGATTGACCGAAACTTAATACGTAAAATTCTTCAAAAACAAATAAACATTACACTTTCGTCAAATGAGTTCCTTTGATTAACAATAAAAAGTATTCTATGCTAGAAGAACATTACGGTATCTTGTGCTTAAATTATAGAAAAATACAGTTTTTAAGTAGGAGATCTAAACTACGAAACTAGAAATGGAGAGTAAAAGCCTCCCAAACACTATCTATTACAGTTTCACTCTGCTTTTGTTACTTTCTTTAACAGTTAGAGCGAAAAAATAAGCGATAAAAACTACAAGCGGTACACAATAAAATTGTGAAGCAATAAAAATCGATCCGTTCTCGAATTTTCGCCCAATGGTTCAAAAAGTTGTTTTGTAAAAAAAAACCCGGAATTTTTCTCTGAGTTTAAATGGCAGAACTATTCATATTTTTCACGGTTTTATTTTCTCATTAGCAAGGGATTGGTTCACCCAATTGGCACCTCGTTTATACTCCTGAAAGTCGGTCCAGTTCTAACCAATTTCAATAGAGTAATGGCAGCTGACAGGTTCGATTTGTTTGAAACTTGCAGGTACGGATTTTATATATAGCTGCTTGCTGTTTGGTGTACGGATAATCTGGAATAAAAGGCTGGAGAATTCAATTTATTTGAGGAGTTTAGTTGTGTAGTTTTGAATAGTTGAGCGAAAAAAAAAATATGATTGGAATTAACGAAACGGTTATTTCAATTAAGAGTAAGTTAATTCTAGTTAATAATCAGGAGTTCGTTGCTTAATAATAACAGCCACTCAGGTCAATCTTCAGGTTAAACCGCGCTTGCCTAGGTTGGTCCAAGATGGGTAAGCACGTCTAAGCCGTTGGTCAGGGCTGTCATTTGTAGGACAGTCGTTTCAGGTTCGTTTCAGGTAGTCAGGTGGTCCGAAAGTCTGACAGCCAGTCTTACCCAGGGGTACCGTATTACCCAGTACTAACTGGATTAGATAGACAGTCGCTACATGTAAAATACTGGTATTCAGCTCCTTCCGGTCAGACTGGAAGCCGACGTAAACATAGTTGGGAAAAGGTTAGGCAGATGATGAACCAACCTTACTTAGGTTGGTTCCTGAGATCCGTATAATGTCACGACAATAGCGTAACAGGAACTATCTCAATGAACAGCAATTTCCTAAATAAACTTTACTCATAATAAACAATTATTCATAATGCCAATTAAACACCATGGTAGAACAATCACGACCCCATAGCCAACCCACTTCAATCGCCCTTCGTCATCTCACCTTTCAAATGTAAATGAATCCACGATTATAATGTAAATATTAATCAATTGTTCCCGAAATAGTTCATTGTTCGATTTCAGTTGGTTTTGTATTGTTTTCAAGCAAAGCTTGGGAGCAACGGTTGTCTTTTCTATTTCATTGTTTCCTTGATTTTTGTAAGCCGAATGAGTTGTTGGATGAAACGCAAAACATAACTTATTGAGTTATCTAATACTCACTTTTCCCCGCGGCTTTGCTCGCGCTAATTTAGAATTTGAAAATCAATTCGGGTTAGACTCTGCTTGTAATAATATAATTCAATCATGATTCGAAAGACACGTGGCTTCCTCTATAATCATAAGAACGTTATTGTTGTTTTCTTTGGGAACAGTATTTTTTTTTGGAGGAAAGGTGGGTCGTATGGTATGACTCGTTTCTGTACGCTTGACAACTTATATGCTAAATTTCAGGATGATCGGTTCAGCGGTTTAGGCGTGAAAAGGTAACAAACAAACTTACTTTATGCCCGCCTAACATTTATAATATTAGGCAGGATTATCTACAGCTATTCCATACATTATTGGTCGCGTAACTCGAAAAAGTGTACGGTGCAGCTATTTTTGTTTTGGCATATTTCATAGTTACTCCCGTATTAAAAGTTGATCATACTTATATGAGTACTAGCTTTTGCCCGCGGCTTCGCTCGCGTTTTTTTTTTTAAAGTCAACAGTCAATTCGGGTTGTACTCTGCTTGTAATAATATAATTCAATCATGATTCGGAAGACACGGCGTGATCTATTGTTCTCGTCGGGAATAGTACTTTTTTTCGGGATGAAAGTTACTCTATGTGCGTTTGACTTGACAACGTACGTATACGAAAAATTTCAGGGTGATCAGTTGAGTGGTTTAGACGTGAAAAGTTAACAAACAAACAAACTTAGATTCACATTTTAATATTATAGTTAGGATCACTTCCTTAAAGTATTGCTCACGTTTAACCCCCCCACCCCCCATTTTGAATGGGTGAGTGAATTTAATATTAAAAAAAAATTAAAAAAAATTAATAATCATGTACATAACGCAATAGCAATTTGAACGGTGATCCCCAAACTAGACGTTAGTCTGTATCATGGGGGGATTAAATTGCACAAGTGGATAAATTAATGTAATTTATTTAGTTTCATAGAATTTATGGATAAAAAAATGTTGATGCCTTGTAACATTTTGCTAAACCCTAAAATTTTGCATGCTGTGTTCTTAGCTAAACATGTTTGAAAACTGTTTTAATTTTATTTAACACCATTGTATACTATATTTATGGGTGAATTTCCCAAATGACTTATTTTTTGTCTTCGCTGAAATTAGTGTTTGAAAAAAGGAATATTGTTCTGAATTATTTGAAAAATGTTCTCATATCGCTGCACAAAAGTAATTTAAACCTAACTTTACATCGACGAGTCCGACAGTGTCCCCACCCCAATTTTATTTCCCCCATTAGTGTGTGCTAGTGGGCAGTCAGGACGGGCATCTGTCAAATCGCTGCATATTCCCGCCAATAACGTAAATACGCCATGTCAGTTGCTCCCGGACAATTATTTTATATTATCGGTGGTTGCATTTTTCTAGTGTTATGAGTAGTTTTATTAATGTTGTTTGGTTCTAACAGAGGTAGTAAGTGAATTAGCTTCATTGACTGTTATTGAATTTATCTAAAAAGTGTGTTATTTCTCACGTCGCTGTTCTCATATCGCTGTAATCGGTGGTCTTTATTATCACGGATGTGATAATTTACACCGAAATTATAAGAAAAAATCAATCGGTGTCTTATATCTAATATCGGTGTTTTGATTCATGATCAACGCACAGTTTTGTCACATCGGTGGATTGCTTTATCATATCGGTAGATTATTTTATCATCTCGGTGAGTCGATTTATCATATCGGTAGATCCCGTGTCATTTCGTTAAGTATACAAAGAAACAATGGAACATACATACAACACATACATTATTTATACATGCATAAAAACATTCATACGTACATACTTACCTACATAGACTGCCAAACCATTACAACGATACCAGTGGGCAGTAGAAGATGTATGAATGTATCATTAGGGGAGGTCTGTATTCGCTTATTCGGTAATGTACGTCTATAGGCTGAGATGATGATGGTGAGGTGGAGCAATTGAACGCATTAATAAAGACAATGATATTAAAAATAAACATTCTTTTTTAAATTCTAAGTACCTACCTATAGTAAATATAATAAAAAAGAAAGTAAATATAATAAAATAGGTACATAATTTCAAAAAATATATTTTAATTGGATTTCTAAGAACTCAGTTCTCTTTGGATGTGATATACTTACATAAGAACCTCAGTTCAGGTCTTCAGTTCTAAGTCACCCTTGTAAAAATATATAGGTACCTACTAACTATTACATTTTAGATGTTCAAAGGTGGATAGATTTTCATATCGCTGGATATGTACATCATTTCGGTGGATAAACATATCATATCGGTGTACAGAAAAAATAATCGGTGCCGGTTTGTCATAACGGTGGAAACCAGAATTCAAACTGAATTTTCTCCTTAGTCTTAAATGATACGTTGATGATATTAAATTTGGGGATATTTGATATCCTAAAGATTACATAAAACCTGAAAAATATACAATAAAAATATAAATGAAAAAGTTCACCGATATGATAAAAAAAATGGCATTTGTTGAAATTCACCCTTATGCAAATCACTCATTTATGTTTATGTTTAACCTATCACCCTGTAGAATTATTTGTTTCAATCTTTTATTTTGCATGCTTAAAATAAATAAACCTACTTTTTTCAGTAGCTTGAATGTTCCAACGTTGAAAATTACTTACAGTGGTTCAAAATCAAATAAAGAAGCCTTCCTCCTAGTATTAAAGGCTTGGTTTCTGAGACCCACCAATCCATGTGAGCCGCAAAGCGCTCAGAATGTCGAGAAATATGAAATGTTCAAAATATCAACGAAACGCAGTATTTTTCATGAAACTTATATATAATAAAGCTTTTGATTCAAAATCAGAACCTTGAAAAAATTATTTTGTTTCTTGACTTGTTCGTTAGTGCTGTTATTGTTTTTTTGTCGATAGCAAGAATTCCTCTTTTGTACCTTTTTTAACATAACATAATATCAGCGGTGTACCTAATAGGTGTACTATTAGGTACACCGCTGATTGTTATATTTATCCCATGTAATAGGGAGCGAGCCTATGCCATCAACTAGGCACAAATCCAGACTCCGTGGCTACTACTGACAAATTCGTGATGGAAAAACCCAATAACACTTTGCCCGACCTAGAAATCGAACCTAAGACCTCGTGCTCAGCAGTCGCGTTAGCGACCGCTAGACCAACGAGGTTTTATTTTATGGCTTTAATTGTTTGTTGTAATCAAATCAATTGTTAGTGAACCAATAAAATAAATTAAATCAAATATGTGCCTTGCTTACGAAATAAAATAGTGCACTAATCTAATCTCATTATTCAAACTGCTGTTTATTGGTTTCACATTTTATTATAATAATGATTTATCATGATTGTTACGCATAAAGCAAAGTGGAAAGCTATGTGGGGAGATTTTTCCCAGCAGTGAGACATTTCAGACTGATGAATAAAAAACTATCGAACCACAAACTATGATAGAACCATGACGTTTTTCGATTGGCAATAGACATAGGTGGTTATGACATAGCCAAATAATTAAAGAATCGAATAGAATTATTGCGTGTTAAATAATTACAATATAATTAAGACAAGTCATTTATCGGAACGTGGTTAAACCGGCCCTTAGCTCAATCACCCTATAATGTTCCCAATGGGGCTATAATCCACCACGCGGGCCCATTGCGGGTTGGTAGATGTCACATTTCTTCGAATTTTTGGTTCTAGAACATACCGGTTTCCTCACGATGTTTTACTTCACCGTTTTTGAGAGCAATGGTGATGAAATAAATTACATAAAGTAATACGCCTGCCTAGAACCCACAACTTAATGTTCGCAAGTTGGGGCCAGCACCTGCCGATGCTCTCCAACCGACCATACGCAGCTTAAATATAATGATATAAAATAATGATGAAAAATATAATTATGATGGTTGACGCCATGTTTTTTTCGTATTCTTATATAAACGTATTTCTTTCATCTGACCATCCAATATCCTTTTCATATAAGTAAATTATGTTTTGGCGAATTTTGGGAGGACGGCTGAAGATGGATCTTTTCAATATTTCTCATAAAGTATAGTAATGTGTTGCTCCTATAGAAGTTTCTGTATTGAATAACATGATCCTAAGCAAATTTTTAGAATAACATGTCTTGGGTCCTCGTGAATGACTGTACTGTACCTACATAAAACCATATTTATGTGCCTCCTGCCATGTGGAAAATGGGGGAGTATAGAGGAAATATTAAAGTGATAAAACGTCGACAGTATTTAATGATAGGGTTGAGAACATCGTAAATAATGTATTAGTTGGTTTTGGGAAAAATGATTCTATTAAACTCGAAAATAATTGCAGTCCTGTATAAAGTTGTCGCGCCATGATCGCCGGATGAGTCATCCCGCGATCATGGCACTTGTAACAGAGTCGAAATATCGGGAGCTCAGAATAATTGAAAATTACGTTAGAAGTGGCAGTGTAAGTTTAATTGAAATCCTGACTTGTACTTAAAACTGGATGACCTAATGAGAAAAAATGCATAAAACCTTTATTTTTGAGATAACAAACAACATTGTTTTATATACGAGTATATAGGTAAGCCTTATTCTACACTCCCATTTCATAGACCACCCACTAAGGTCTACTTTTCTTATCCATTCTCGACAACCCACATAAAACCATCACATAGTTTGCAGCAGTTTACGATCAATCGATTTCCGAAAATGGCGATTACGAGCTGATAGTAGATATCTACTATTCGAAACGATGCGTGCTCAGTGGAGATCTTGTAATAAAACCCTAAGGGAACATTAAGGAACCAATCTTGAATTATGTTGGGCAAGAGGAAATATGAAATAGGATTTATGGGAAACATTTCTCAAATGTAGCAGTCCTCCGGTTTCTGAGTCTCTGATTGGTAAATCGGCTGTCAATTTCAGGTGTGATTGGTTGGCGGAAATAGCAACAGCCAATTGAATTTCTTGTCGTGAGATTTGATTACAGATTATTTGTAGACCTCGTGAAATTGAAGGTTTGTCCCGAATTTTAAAGTCGCATAATTTGAAGCACAACAGCGAATATCTGTATCTACAAATAAATAAAATTGAAGTGTCTGTTTGTAATATCAAAATAACAGCTTTTTACTGAATGCATATGAAAGTATAACGGTACCTACTTAAAATACATATATATTTTTCCGCACGCAAAATACGCGCATTGGACGTTGAATTGCGGACACCAGCCCGTTATACAATACAATATATATTTTTTATAATTTTGTCGATCTGTCAGCCTGTTCCAGCTAACTAAGGTTACTTTTATTTTAGAAAAAGGATTAGGGTTCCGTGCAAAAAAATAAAACCCTTGAAATTGTTAGCAAAATCCGTTTCAAATACGGCAGTAATATTTTTATAATAATTTCACGCGGTCGAGGGTACGGGCAACAGTCAGTTTTAACATAATTTCACAAAAGACTTTACGCTTATGATCGGTCTGTAATTCTGTATTTAGTAGGCTTCAAGTGAACGACTTGAGCCCGTTAAAGTCACAAGTGACGTGCAAAACCCACCGTTTCAGAATATTTTTCGTATCCCAAAAGTTAATGGGCAACCGACTCCAAAAGACGTCATACCAGCAACTTGCCATCCATAAATCATAAGTACCAAACGGTAATTGATTTGGAAACTTTAAGGTACTTTGGTACCAATCAACTAAAAGTGTCGTTCGAACCACCATCTTAGTTTTAAACAGCTTTACTGTATACATTTAGAAGTTCGCTTTGAGTACGGTGTCCCCAATCGTGTTTGAAGTGGGACTGTCCCGTATCTGTCACTGGTAACTTTTCTTTTATCGAGTTTCTTTTTATTGATGCCTATTTCAGTTGGAGTGAGATTTCTTTTCTACTTGTTATGTTACAAAGTTTGTCCTTTACTGACGATTTTGTTCACATTTACATGAGTGCTCGGTATTTTTTCCTTGTCATGTAATTTGTGACTTTGAATATTTGTCAGTCATGCGGAGAATGGCTGTGAAGTTTCAGTTTCCGCTCACTGGCCAGACTTTGTTTGGAATTTACCCAAAAGATCGAAGTTAGCCTGGCTTTGGTCACTTAATTGACCGAATGGCTGTTATAAATGTTTTTCCTTGCTATAATATTAGTATTAAATTAATTGAACAATAATTACTGTCTACCCGTCAACTACAATCAACAATGAACTCATTTTTTACAGGATTTACCATCGTCATCTACCGCTAGAAGATTTTTTGTAAGATTCATATAATATTGCTTAAAACTTGCACAAAACATGGTGTTCCTACATTATGATCACCAGTACACACAGCGCTAATTACTTGCTTAACTTTGCTAAAACGCTGAGCTAATTTTCACACTGGCAGAAATTATAAACGGAAACATAAACAAATTGACCCTTATTTACTTAATAATATGACATTTTGCAAATATTAATTTGATTTTGACTTTAAAGAGATGATCAGTGATATTTGTTTCGAGAATGTTCTTTGAAATAGAGCTTGAGGGATTTTTATCTATGTAGCATAATAATTGAATTGGGTTTGGCTTCCAGATGTGGATAAATATCAATATTATACATAGAGAAACTACACCTGGCTTCCAAAAACTAATTACTGGAATGTGTCCAACTAAAAATGAAGTTATGCCATGTTTATTTCTTATGTATATTACTAGCTTATCCCCGCGGGTTGGCCCGCCTGGAATTCGATAACTGTCCCACGAGTTCGTACTACCGGGATAAAAAGTATATTATGTGTTAATTCAGGTTATAAACTATCTATTCTTGCGTAAAAGAGTAACAAACATCCATCCATCCTCACAAACTTTCGCATTTATAATAATAGGTCTTTACCTATTAAATTAGAGATTTTATAACCAGCATTTTCAGATTTAATTATCAGTGGATTGGCGCGCAATTCGAAATTCAAATTAATGTTATTCGAAAGCCGTATTTTTTTAATTTCAAATTCAGTCATTTGTTTTGAGATTGTTTTTTTTTGGGAAATTGTGGTAGTTTTTGGCGCCATGGATAGACTGAAAATTCGTAAAATTTTCGAATATGAGTTCCTACGTGGAAATACCGCTGCGCAAACAATACGGTTCATCATTGGTTCAATCGTTTTAAATCTGGAAATTTTGAGTTGAAGAACGAGCCTTGCGGTCGGCCGGTAAGGTAACCATTGTCGACAACGACGAATTGAAAGCGATAGTGGAAGCAGATCCAACTCAATCTACGGCTGATCTTGCTGCGGGCCTTGGGGTTAGTGTCAAAACAACATTGAAGCACTTGCGTCAAATCGGAAAGATAAAAAAGCTAGATAAGTGGGTGCCACACGAACTTAGCGACCAACAGCGAGACTTACGCGTCGAAGAATGCATAGCACTACTGAATCGGCCTAATAACGAGAGAATTGCAAAACGATTGGGAAAACGCTTTCGCTGATTTCATCGCCTCCCGTCCGGCAGAATTCTAAAGTAAAGGGATAAATCGATGGCCCCACCGAATAAACGTGCAAGAGAACGAATTTTTTTTTATTTCATTTTTCGTTTCTTTTGCCTATCCTGCACCTACTTAATTTTTTTTATGAATTTTAGACTCAAAACACGCCTATTATAATAGTGAATATCTTTATTCTAGGGAAATAATTAATTTAAAAAATACAGGAATAATAGTTTATGGTCTGATTACATGCTTCTTGAGTCGCCAAGTACACAAGAATAAACATGTTAAAACCTACAGACGTTTGAGAAGATTTGTGATTGTTTTCGAATTTGGGTAATGTCTTCTTACACGTTTATTCGTGTAAAAATTTATGCAAATTATAATTAGTAATGTTTTATCGCACAACATGGAAGTTTGAATATAAATAGGTTATTAAAATTAAAGCATTGCGTTGTCTCTTACAATAATTATTTTTTTCTAACATTTGTGTTAAAAATTCAAACATTAATATTCTTTGCATATTAGTTTAAGTTTATAGCTATACTCTATCCGTTTAGGTAGTTAACTAAAGGTAAACAATCTTGATGTGTCTTTTTATACAAATTCATATTAAACAAATAAACTACTTTTCAAACTTACGGTTCAATTGATTTAGTATTCGTTACTATTGTATTTACTTTGGTTTTTACTTGCATTTTATTTTTAAACTGAGTTTTTAAGTAAAAAGTTACATCAAGATTGTTTACCTTTAGTTAACTACCTAAACAGATAGAGTATAGTAACGGTAAATAAACAAATGTTTACGCGATCAATTCTATTGCAATCGTACGTAAGATGCGAGTAAAATTGGGTGATTAGCTCGGAAGGTCAGTCTTGTTGTGATTATATGCGCACTATTACATAATTTCAGGAGTACTGCGCACTGAATCAAGGGCTTGACCCAGCCGCGCAATGAGAGCATCCGTTTTTTTTTTTTTGGGATGGGAAGTCATCAAATGAAGGAGTCATTTGATGATTTCCCATCCCAAAAAAAAATCTATCGCCCAGCAAACCCACCTTTTTTTGGGATTGGGAAATCATCAAATGACTCCTCCCGCTCTGGGCAGAGCGGAAGGGAGTGTCAGACTTTTATAGAATAAAACCTATCCATGTTCCTTCTTTTGCCCTTTGTGTTCCAGGGCCGCGGTATCTCTTTCGAACAGTCCCGCAACCCTGGCAGGCATCGGCCTTTGCGGGCCTCTCCTGTTTTCTGACATCTCTTTGAGGCGCGCGTGGAACACGAACGCGCCGTTGACACGGCCTGTCGTCATAAGACGGTCGGACGGCGAGCTAGTCCATTACTCACCGTCCACCCCGCGCCTACGGTGGCCGAGAGCCACCACGTGGCCCCCGGCGCCCGGGGCGTCTCCCGCGGCGGCTGGGACGTGAGGTTATCTCCCTCTCACGTTCCGCCACCTCCTTCGCTAGCATGACTGCTTCGCGGAAGGATGTGACGGATTCCCATTCCCTCTTGCCCCAGACCATGGCTTGAACCAGGGCCGGACGCGAGCCGCCGCCAATCGCCGCTACGAGGACACGGACCTCCACGGTGTCCTCCGGGCGATCCTCACAATGATAGCACGCGGGCGTTTCCTCCCGCCCGATTCGGTGCAGGTACCTCCCGAAGCAACCGTGCCCGGTGAGGACCTGCGTCAGGCGGAAGGTGAGGGCGCCGTGGCGCCTCTCTAGCCACTCCTCTAAGAGGGGACTTTTGCCACTATTGTGGCGTGCCCTAGTGAGAGCCTCCTAAGGTGTTGATAGAGGCTCTTTGCTATTAGTCCATTAACCGTAACGACTATCGGTACAATGATTGCAGCGTCCAAGTCCTACATGTCGACAACCTCATGTGCTAAATCAAGATGCTTGATTTTTTATCATTCTCAGCTTTCACAAGATTCTCGTCATGAGGGACAGTGATGTCAACAATCATTGCACGGCGCTCTCGGCGATCTATTACCACAATATCAGGTTTATTTGGCGACCGTTCTCGAGAACTGGGTCGGGCACATACTTGTAGTATGGTACTTCAGAACCCACAAGGTGGTATTGCAAGGCAAGTTGCTGGTGGATAATCCTGGCTACTAGATTGTGTCTGTGCAAGTACTCACCGTTAGCAAGACGAAGAACAACCGGAAACAATATGTCTGATCGATTCACCGTGACGGTGGCATGCCCGGCAGATGTCAACCGTACCGTCCTTGACAATGTATTTCCGATAATTGTTCGTCATGATAACTTCATCCATAATCGCACAGACAAAACCTTCGGTTTCCCCAAAGAGGTCACCAAATCGTAGCCAGGATACGGACGCCAAGAGGTCTACATCAGGTCCATGTAGGGGCCGGAAAAAGCGTTCGTGTAGCTTCTTGCTCTGCCATACCTCCCTACGGTCATTAGTATCCAATATCACAGGTTTGCGCCAGATCTCGTTAGCCAAGGAGAGCCAAGGTGAATTCCTTGTACACTGAGACCACATCTCGGTGCATCCCCACGTCGGTTTCGAGAAAGTAGTAGGTCTTAGCATTTAAGAAGCCACGACCACCGCACTTCTGCAGGATATACACCCACGGTCATCACCGATGACCGTGGGTGATGCATCCGGTTTGCGGTCAATAGTGTGCGGACCCTCCTATCCAGGACGTCAAGGTCCGTCGGAGTCCATTTGAGTATGCCGTAAGAAGACATCAAAACCGGCATGACCCAACCATTAAAAGCGCGCACCTCGTTTCCGCCTGATAAAAGACTGTTTAACACTTTATTCAGGCGACCAAAGAAGTGCTCCTTCAATGATTGTTTCATGTCAGCAGCATTGATATCTAATGCTTAGGACATACCCAAATACTTGTAGGTCTCGGTTGAGGAGAGGGATCTAAGGAATATGGAATCCGAGATTTGGGTTCCCACGGATTCCATAATCTCCCCTCGCTTTACCAATCATTGACGTCTCGTCGATGCCTTTTTTTTTTTTTTTTTTTTTTTTGGGGGGTGAGAAATCATCAAATGACTCCTCCCGCTCTGGGCGGAGCGGAAGGGAGTGTCAGACTCTTACTGACTAAAAAACACCCATGTTCCTTCATTGGCCCTTTATGTTCCAGGGCCGCGGTATCTCTTTCGAACAGTCCCGCAGCCCTGGCAGGCACCGGCCCTTGCGGGCCCCTCCCGTTTGCTGACGCTCGTCGATGCCTACATTCTTTTTAAAGTTCCTTTTACCTACCTACTAAAATAGTCAAAAATATTATCCAAAACTACTTACGACTACAAAGAGAGGATTAGTGTTTCTAAAATTGCAATTCGTTTTTTTTAATCAAGAAAACTAGTATTTTGTTTTTACGTGGATAAATAATACATAATTATATTTATTAATTCTATATACATCTGTATTTTATTTCATCCTTTTACAAAATTATTTATATTATTTTACCATGCATTAACAAAGATGTATTACATATATAAAAACTGATCTTATTAACACTAATATAATTGCATACGATCTTTACAATCATATAATAGCAGAACCAATGTACTGTAAACAAGCGTGTAAAAAGTTATAGCTGGGTTCCAAAATAAACTGATTTACGGAGAATAATAGTGTAACATTACAGTGCGTTTTATTCGTTGTGTATTATTACTCGAATAAACGTGTAATGATATATTACTGCGACCTAGTCATGCAAATTTCACAAGAGTAAAAAAATTAAATAGTTTTTCATGAATTTCTTGAAACTCGTTGATGTTAAAAAAAAAGTAAGTATACAAGTCAATAGTTTATTTTTTTACCTATAATTCGATAGTACATTATTTATACCTATATACAATGAAATGAGCGTTATTGAAGTTTTAACGTTTTTATTTTTTCTTGAAAAGTTGTCATTTTTCTCTTACACGTTTATTCGGTGGGGCCATCGAAATAACAAAATATTACATTTTAATGTGTCAAAGACGCGGCCAATTTATATAAATATAATGTCTTTCTGATTTATCGTGCATCGATATTTTAAACTACACCATATCGTACATATTTAAATATCTACAATCATGAGGTCAATTATTTTAAAAGACTCCCATGAAGTAACCAACAGGTTACATACGTAGCTTCAAAACCAAGAGACTCCTACGTGTCCTATCACTAGAACATCTAATTAGTTTCGAACTTCACTAATTGCTCGATTAATTTTCACAGGACGCTCATAACTCGTGTGCTGCTGATGGGTTGCTTGCACAAACTTATTAGATGTAGTTCATCAACATATTATAGCTATATTTAGAACAAGACAGTGGGGTTCGTGAATAAATGATAAATGCCGTACGAACTGATCTTCATAGTGCTTGCCGAGATCGGTCCGTGGTACATAACGTGAGAAAAAACATAAAATTGGGACCAAAACAGCAATATGCCGAATTTAAATTAATTTTGGAGAGTCTATCCGAAATTATGTTTGATTATTTCTTCGATGAAAGATAAAAAACTTTCTTCTAAAATTATATAGGGGGAACCTAAGAGGTGCAAGAAACTTTTTTCTCACCCCACAAATACAAGCGCCCGGTCCGGAAATGGCAGGCGCGCACGGCGGCGAGCTTGTTTTCTCAGAGATAAAAGTAGAAGCTGTCCTTCTAATTTCATGGTGTTTAACGCCTTGATATGGTAGATACGTACTCGTAGGTTATCGTTAACATTTTGTTTTCAGTTCGTAAATTTTCTCATCCATTGCATATTTCGTATGGTGATAAGTTTATTTGACAGGTTACAATGGTAATTATTTATATCTGTCTGCCGCTACCTGGATTTTTTTTTAAATCTTTTTCCAACATTATTTGTGAGATTTTATTTACAATTTGTATGGTATTTGTTCAATAATTCATTGTGTAAGGTTTTTATGATGTATGGAGCCTCCTCTATTAAGCCTTAAATTTATTTATAGTCTATTGTCTGTCGGTAACGTCAGAGGTAAGATTCGCACTTTTAGGGGTTAAGGTCTAAGCCAATACATTTAAATTTCTGTTTTAACAGTAACTGCTGCAAAAGGTTTTCCTTACTGGAGCCCAAAGGAACAAAGCTCGCACTGCTACGACTTCGCAAGCCTTTACTACACTTAAATGCAGTAATGTGGAGTACTGCGTTTCAATTTAGCAATTGGTCTACTGAATTTAAAACAAAATAATACAGTAGTGGATATTACTGCATTCTTTTTTAGGGTATTCTTGCAAGTACTGCATTCTTTCTTAGGTCATGTTTAATACTGCGTTTTTTCTTATCATTGAAGCAGTTTTTATGCATGTACGGCGAAAATCATTACATAAAAAACATACTTCGAGTGAATTTTTTTATGAAAATATTTTTTTTTCATGTACATGAACCTCTTGGGATGCCATTTCTGGAAAAAAGTGAAAATCTCAAAAATGTCGATGACTACATTTTTGTTATCAGGGCAGAGTTGTAGGTCATTCAAAACGGTGTCACCATCACTTCATAGCGTTCCATCATCTTAATACTACACGTTACAACTTTTTGGATTTTAATTGAATTTCGTTGTTGGATTATGGCATGAATAGCCAAACTGAAAATGACAGGCCCGAGAGGGTCACCTTATTGGCAACCAACTGCAGATTCAAAAATGTTGACCTTGTACGGTAATTTTGATGGATACCTATAACATTGCCACATAAAACCATTCCGGAGTTGAAAGCATTTTCACGTCAACCTTCACCTTTCTCGGAGTTTAGAAAAGAGGATAGGGCATGTACGGCCACCTCACGCCTCTGGAACCAAAACCACGTTGAAGGGGCTGGAACTTAGTTGCAAGCGATTCACTGTTTAGCTTGCAACATATTTTGGCTGCAATATGCCTGTGGGTTCAACCGACGGCAATGGGACGAATGCCGACATCATTCTTGCGCAGAGCACACAGGTTAGCCCCATACAAGACATCGACGACGGCATCGTTCACACCCCCGGAGAGCATTAAGTTGATCAGAAGAAGCTCCTTCAAGGAAGATTCCGGCGCCTAAACTCAACAAATCTTTCAAATGCAGTGAAGTCGGGCCGTAGCGGCCGCCGGCAGAACCACTCTGGAAAGAGCTCCCGGCTGTGATTAACAGCGGGGCTGTAATTTTAAAAAAAGGTGAATTCTGAACGGGTCGGGGAACGTGAGACCATCCGAAGGCGCTAAATGTTCACTCTCCAGGGCTGAAACAGTCTCTGGAGAGTAAGGTGCCACCACATCACTGCTGAACAGTATTCTGGTCCCCCCCCCCCCCTAATGGCACCCTCACTTAACTTGGATTCCACATGAGCACAAATGCCTTTCTGTAGAACGTTATTAAAAAAAGATAATTTGGAATCTAAAATACGGGCCGAATTGCTTTAATTTGGTTTGTTAAAGATTTTCGCGCCCCGGGGAACTCTTTTTAGGACCGGAGTGGAATTTTTGAATTAAGACAATGTTTTCCACAAAGTTTGCTATGTCGGGGATGTGGCTGGGGGCACAATAGCACACTATGGGGCTTGTGGATCTTGACATAGTGTATCATAAGCCCCCGGTCGCTTTAAAAAAAAACGAGCGCGGGAGCAGAGAGGGCACATCTTACCAGTTGTATATCCAGTGATGTGACAGATTGACTGGCACTCATTATTACGGCGATGCTACAGCTGGCGCTGAACATAAAATAAAAAATGATAAACTCACTAACTATCACAGACGTATAAACACTAACACTAACTATAAAATACACTCAAAAAACTTAAAAACATATTTACGAAACGTGTCGGTTGCCTAGCTACGGAGAGTCGCGCTGGCGGCCTGGAACTACGCGCCGACCACCCTGTCATTTAAGCGCAGCCCCGGCAACGGTTGCAGCGAGAGCTGTGTGATTTGGCCTTTAAGAATACCGAAACAGCTATAATTTAGTACTAAAATTATTAACAAAATACCCGTACAAAAACAGGCGTCGGTCTATTTTCTCGCATTTTCCTAATACCTAACTGCGTCTACTTAATCTTAATGTCGACGACAAACAGTAAACATTTGGTACCAAAGAGCTTTTGGTTTTAATTCGTTTTCCGGGAAAGGTTTTATTTTTTCTGTAGGTTGAGTTAGAAAACAAATATAGAAGATGGCAACGGAAATTGTAATTTTCTTAGGATAGTGGTTCTGACAGGCATTGGTAAATAGGAAATAAACGTGAAGCATGTGATTTATTATCTAAAAGAGATTTTATACAAGCCTACTTTGTACCTTAGCTTGAGTTTGCAGAAGCTAAACAACTTGCAGGAAAGAGGTTTGCATTAAAAGCTATTACATAATACCTTGGCGACCCAGCACTGATCTGGTGAAAATAGAGAAAAAGTTTTTCTCAAATATGAAACCTAGCTAGATCGATTTTTCGCCCCCGATGTGAGAACGAGAAATGAAAGTTGCAATAGGGGTTTACCGTTATTGCAACTTTCGTCGAAATCATTAATTAATCCGTTTTCGAGAACGTGACATCTTGCAAATATACAAAAATTGCTCACTTAATAGTATCAGATAGGATAAAAATATATCTAAGACATTTAAACACGTTGACTTGTGAATTTCCTACTTTATTATTAGCTTTTATTGATAACTTGCTTTGTTATTTAGTTGGTATGTATGTATTGATCAAATCTTGCAACTGAATTATGTCAAACCCCCAACCAATTGAGCTGAAATTTTGCACACACCATTGGTTTTGGTGACAATAGACTTTTATGACAGTCATGACTTAATCTTACAGCAGGATCGCCTCCACATGAGAGAACTCCTCAACGGTTAATTGCACGGATACGCGTTCAATGTTGATAGATAAACCAAAATTTCTTCTTTGCATATTAAAAAGCTTGCGTTTTTTTTTTGAAAAAAAAAATGTTTTTATTTTTCATCGGTTGGTAAGCCAGCTGATTTCCATTGATGTTACAGTGTTGGGCTAGTGGTAACAGCCTGATTTGCGAGTTGCAGGTCGCAATATGGTAGAGGCTATTGTGCTACAGTGAACTGTTAGTTAAAACTATAAATTATTATATTAAATTAAGTATGCTCAAAAAGCCGCTAAGCTGAAGTGGGACTGAACTGGTCACGTCTGCTGCATGCCAAATGAGCTGTGGACTAAAATAACCACTTTCTGGAGCCCGGATACAGCCAGAAGGCGTCGCGGCAGACCTCGTAGAAGATAGCGAGACGAGCTGGACAAAACCAACGACCAGTGGTCCACATAAGCCTTGGATCGAAACAACTGGAAGTCATGAAGAGGCCTTTGCCCAGCAGTGGGATGATGGAGGAACAGTATCAGTATCAGGTATGACAATTTTCTCACTCCATCTATTGTGTTGCCTCCTAATTACCTACTTCCCCCTTTAAGGGATCAACCGCTTACCACCTTTTTCCTAATTATTTCTTAATTGCTGTGTTCTCTGAAACGACCAGACAATATTATAAACCTACTACAAAAACAACAAAGGATTTCAACGTAATTTTACCTTCAATTTTCCTTTAAACAAATGACTAATTACAGATAAAACTTCGTTTTCCGTTAATCCCTTGGTTAATTTTCATAGAGGGTCGTAAATCATGCGCTGGTCATTGATAACGGTTTGTTACTAAGCTTAGTATGTATGGTGATTATTTTCTGATTTAGTAGAACCAATTAGAGGGGCTCGTGGCAAAATAATAACAGCCGCTCGGATCGATCTTTAGGTTAAGCCGCGCTTGCCTAGGTTGGTCTGTGGATGGGTGACCACCCATTGCATACCGAGTTTCCTCCATGCCTCCGAAAGCACGCTAAGCCGTTGGTCCCGGCCGTCATTTAGTAGATCTTTGATAGTCGTTACAGATAAGTCTGACAACCAGTCTTCCCAAGAGGTATCGTATTACCCAGCGGTGTAGAGGTGTATTCAGCTGCCGCCGGTTAGACTGGAAGCCGACCCCTACATAGTTGGGAAAAGGCTAGGCAGATGATGATGACGGTTCATGTTTAGACTGGTAGGAAAACAGTGAAAATGAAAGTAATTAAAATATTATAATGCAATATCTTATTTAATATTTTGTAATAATTCTAACAGGGGCCCAATTCTGCTATTACAATAGACTACAATAGTGTCAGAATGGTAATTCTAATGGTCTGTCATTGATTTCATAATTGTTGATTTTGTCAAGTTTTGACAAGTCACAGTCAATGACAGACCATTCTGACACTATTGTAATAGCAGAATTGGGCCCCAGATTACTTGTCACCTTATTCAAGATTGTGTGAAGATTAACTTGAACTTCAATGTTATTAACATTGAAGTTTAAGTTAATCCTTTAAAATATCGTCATAAAATTGAGTTGTTTTCACATAAATACTAACTAACTACAGAATAGACTATTTATTTATTGTTGTTGAAGTTAGGTTACAAATAAAGTTAATGGAATTTAAAGTAATGGAAAGAAAAAGAATAAAATTATAATTATAACAGGGATTAATTAAAAATTTGACCGAACAAGAAGAATTTAATTTTCTAAACTAATTTTATAAAGAGAAAAGATTTGATTTTTGTTTGTTAACTCAAAAACTCCTCGACTGATTTAAAAAATTCTTTCACCATTACAAAGCTACATCTTTGCCGAGTAACTTAAGCTATATTATATTTTCAAAAAAAAATGTATTATTTAAAAACACAAAATTTTGCGACCCCACATAACATCGGTTTCTCTAAGCAAGCGAGCTTCACCCTAAGCTGCATCATTGCTTCACATCAGGCGAGTTGCGATCAAACGTAAGCCTATTTGGTATAAAAAATCTTCACTTCATCTTTAACACATTTTAACAAAAAAACGCAGCCACGTTACACTGAAATGCCTGCATCACATTGTGACCAAAAATGCTGGCAATGGCAATACAATAATTAATACATTTGTTCCTCACATTCTTAGTTAATTAAATTACTCACGTTGAAATAGCTTCTTAGCACGTTAAGCCGTTGGTCCCGGCTGTCATTTGTAGATCTTTGACAGTCGTTACAGGTAGTCAGTGGCCCGAAAGTCTGACATCCAGTCTTACCAAGGGGTATCGTATTACCTAGCACTAACTGGGTTGTGGAGGTCCGACAGGCAGTCGCTCCATGTAAAATACTGGTATTCAGCTGCATCCGGTTAGACTGGAAGCCGACCCCAACATAGTTGGGAAAAGGCTAGGCAGATGATGATGAAATAGCTTCTTTGAAACTATGGTCGAATACCTACGACAATTGAAATATTTTACCCGGCTAGATTTTGCCAGCAGTAAATTAACGTAGCAGCTCCATGCAAGCAGATCTGACGTTTTTGAAATGTGTGACAATTGTTTTAAATATACGCGATGAATAGTGAAAAAACCACTAAGGGTGAATTTTACCTGTGAGACTGAACGCGTTTAAGACATTTTTCTAAACCACGTTTAAGCGCTGCCTGTGTCAATATTCTACAACAATTTTATTATGACACTAACAATATGTCTTTACGTAGTTTAGTTTCTTGACCCAGTTTCGATGTTATTTGATCAATAAGTAATTATATTTATTAACTGTTTAGAGGGTATTTGTAGACCGTACTGTAGAGGTAGAAGCAAATAAAAGCCGTTTTATTAATTAAATTCAGATAATTATTTAGTTTGAGCTTTTTCTAATTCTTCAAATTATGAAATTAGAGATTATTTCCTTTTAACTATAATTTATGAGTCAACTCTTAAATAGTCATAGAAGTTTCTACAGTACTTCATCATATTTTACAAAAAAGCTTGCCACATTTTCAGCATAATTCACGAATTTAGACGTCCCATTTTACCTAAAGACTAGATTTTTCACCTGGCAAAGTTTTTGGGCCTAAAATGAACGCGACTACGTAATAATGAATGAGATTGCGGGCGCCAACTCATACATAATTTATCACATAAAACTCATATTGTGCTGTGTTCCATTTCAGTTGTCCAGTTAGTCGTGAGCCTGATGAATTCTTTTATTTAATTAATTAGATTGTAGTAAAGTACTAAGCCAAAATTCAGGAATGAATTCCTTTTGTGACCTTTTTACATTATGAGATTTTGGTTCTTCATGTTTCTCGCCTTTAATTCTGTACCGTTTGTTGATGTAGCGTTATCGAAAGATATGATATTATGAATTTTCTAACAGAAAAATTTATGGGCACTTTAAAGGATTTGTAATTATTATTTAAAATCGAAAGCACAACGTTTTAAAATAAATGACATAGCAAAACCGGCCATAACTGCAACAAATAAAAAACAAAACAAAATCCTAATACTCGTAGTACACCCAAATTTCGCCAGTTATGTTTAAGTCCCATGTAACAGGGGGCGAGCCTATTGCCATCAACCGGGCACAAGCCCAGACTCCGTGGCTGCTACTAACAAAAAACCCTTTGCCCGACTTGGGAATCGAACCCAGGACCTCATACTCAGCAGTGGCGCTTGCGACTACTCGACCAACGAGACAATAACAAAACAAAATTAATAAAACCGATTTTGAGTCGCACAAACCAAAAATTCTTTCATTTCTCATGCACATTGCACGTTCCATCATCCCCGTCACATTCGACATGCCCCTACTAAAATAATTTCACCGAATCAGCACAGTAGAAGCTGTTTGAACTGTGAAGGCATCAATCATGGCGCTTGCCATTCGTGGGATACCCTGAACCATCCGTCATCGTGACAGCTAGAATTGTGCATAGGTATTACGTATTTTAGTTTTAGGTCACGTTGTGCAATGTGCAGAAATACTGGTTGAAATTCTTGTTTTTTTTTGGATTTGAAAATGTGTTTGTACATGTTTTACGCAACTAGTTAATGTAAATATTTATGAATTATTATCGGTTTCTGAATTTAGCAATTGAAGTTTATGACTTACCTATTTTAGTTTTAAATTTTGGATTTCAAGTGCTACATTACATTGAAGGAAACACCTTAATTAGAGTTTGAGTAGTTCTATACTGATTCAGCTCTGAGGAATTTCTCGGTAAGCTTATTCAGCATTGTATTATAAAATACATAAATCTATTTGATTATATAGATAAATCTGTTACTTTTTATTTTAATTGTAACTTTATTTTATTACAGAGTACGACTGAACGTTGACAGAAGAGAGCGAGTTGCCAGTTGATAAAAGTAAATGCTACTATTCCACCAATTATACGAGTAATTATGTTGCCATTACAATATCTTATTTTTTCGCTTCTGACGCCGGGCATGCCGGGGGGCATGATGAGAGACCGCCAGGAATTTACAAACAGTAGCTGCCATAAAGAACATTTTCCGTTGCTAGAACAACGAACGTTGAACAGAACAGAATTATTTATTTATTTAAACATGCATTTGTTTAACAGGTAAGACCCAAGCTAACAAAAGTAGTCATGCATTGCTAATTGTCCAGTCCCAAGTAATGGGTCCGGGTAGAAACACAAGTTACACAGTGGACAACATACTGAGTGTCACCCTCTGGAATTCCGCTAAAGAGCAAGAAAATATGTCCAAACGCCGAGAGACACTATTAAGTATTCTTAATGCACGAACACTGGTGCAAACTTTAAAGGATTAACTTTGATGGATGTTTTTTTTTTAAGGGTTGGAGTAGGTTTAATATTGTCTTATCCGCATGTCTTTTGCTACAGAATAATGATAGTTTGGTTTTGGAACTACATAGGTACCTAGTTATCTACTTCTCCCACCCTCATTTCAGCATAAATTATGCGAGAGTTAGCTCATGCCAAGGTAAATAGATTAGCCTGTCAGCAAGGTAACGGGACTGCCTGCTCATCCTGCGCTGGGCGTAATTAACTATCGCCGTCACTCATGAAAACTTCTTTACAGGGGTATGTTGCAACAATTTTAACGTCCATAATTTTTTTTTGTGCTATACGGTCAATAATAGTTGTTTTTTTAGGGTTCCGTACCTCAAAAGGAAAAAATGGAACCCTTATAGGATCACTTTGTTGTCCGTCCGTCTGTCTGTCAAGACCCACTATCCTGAAAATGCGTGGACGTATCGAGTTGAAATTAAAACCATGTTTACAGTCCCTTGAAGTTGTGAAAAAATCAAACTACTAAGTTAATGTAAGCAAAAGATACGGCCGTTTATGCCACAAAAAAACGTATAATTTGACACTCAAGGGAATCAAAATTTATAGGGTACTTTCCATTGACCTAGGAAAAAATCTGAAACCGTAAATATGTAGTTTAATAACAAAATACCTACAAGATAATACGGAACCCTCGGTGTGCGAGTCCGACTCACACTTGGCCGGTTTTTTATTTAGTAGGAAAGAAAAACTTGGATAAAAGATGTTTGCTTAAAAGCCAATATTATGGCCAGTTCTGATGCACTCACAGCCAAGCGCAAATTTGTAAAAAATTGTGGTACTTACAAATATATACGACACAAACTCGTCCGCCATCTGTTGGGGTTTTCTTTCAGTCTAGCATGCAGGATGCAGTTCATTAACAATATTTTCCGGGGAGCAACTGCCTATCTGACAAATCAGTTACTCAGTAAGACGATACCCGATTCAGAGAAGGAACGGTGATCATCCAATTACAACCTGAACAAATGTCTTATGAACCCGTAGTCGTGTATAAGAAAAATGAAACGAACTTGAAACGACAATAAATATAATCGTTAAAACTGGGAAAAGAGTAGAGGGCGATATGTAAGCAATTGATTGACCGATTAAAGATCGACCTGCGTGTGGTTATTACTTTTTAGCCACGAGCCCCCCCCCCCCCCTCCTTCTAACATAACTGTTGTGTGATGTAAGGGTCAAAAACCAGCTTCGTTTCGTAAAGTTTTCTTAATAAGTTTCAATAAAACCACACACTATCAAGTCTCTAACCAAACAATAAAATAATATCGATAAAAGACGTGCAATCTTTCGATTTTCTGGATCACATTTCACAGCTGAGTTTCAATTCAGCTCTATATTGTTTAGCCAAGTAGATTGAATGAAAGAAAATGTATGGTTGGTTTGCTCCAGAAAGATGTTGTTTGGTCAAAGTTATGAGAGATTACCGACCTTCGCGGTATTTACGACTTGATAAAATATCGATATTTAGGTAATAACATAACATAACATTCGACATAACATAACATAGCTTAACACGAATCGCATGTGACTAAAAGAGTGATGAATATAAACGTTGATGGATGGAGAGGGAGACCAAAGAAACGATGGATGGATTCTGTGAGGAATGATAATTATGAAAGATATACCTACAAGTAAATGATAGCGTGACGGTTGACAGAATGGAAGAAAAAAACGTGTTGCGCCGACCCCAAATAACATGGGACAAGGGCAGGAAGATGAGGAACATAACATAACATAATGCCTTGTAATCCCCGAAGGGTTAGGCAGAGATGTACCTAACAAGTACACCCACATTTTGCCAGTTCTGTTTAAATCCCCTGTAAGGGTGTTACCACACCAAAAAGGTTCAAAGCATACAGGCTTAAATGCAGGGAAACACTGCACTGCACCCTGTACTATTCAATGCAATGAATGAATCATTTAGAACTTGTTTAGAAATTTATATAATAAACAACATAGATAAACCCTGAACACTGAGTTGACATTTCGTGACCATATTGTAAATGTTTGTAAAAAGTCATACAGAAGTCTGGGTTTCGTTCTTCGACGGGCATCAGGTTTTACAAATATGAAAGCAGTTGCAGCACTGTATAATGCGCTTATAAGAACTCAGCTTGAGTATAATGCTGCCATATGGGCTCCACATGAGACTAAATATAGTCTCATGCTGGAGCGCATACAAAACAAATTCACCAGGTTTTTGTACTTGAAACTTTACGGTGTCTATCCCTTCTATCCGTTGATGTACCCAACCTTATTCGTTATCGGTATGGTCGGGTACAACAAACTCGAGACAAGGAGGGACCTAGCGATAACCACATATGTTTTTAAACTATTACGTGGTAAAACTTATAATTCCGGTGTTTTGAAGGAGATACGTTTAAATGTGCCTGACAATTATGTATTGCGACGCCGGAAGCCACGGTTACTAGCAGTGCCTCGCGCACGAACCAACCTGCTCAGCAAAGCGCCACTGACGCGCGCCTTACACGCACTAAATGACACTGCTGATAGAATCGATTTATTTTGTTGCTCTCTGAATGAATTCACAAAAACAACATTGTATGTGTTATGTTACTTAAGATAGTTATATAATTAGTAGTTTAATTTAGGACCACGCTAACGCATTAGGAATTCCCTGTAATGTTAGTAGTGTTTGTGATAAATAAATAAATAAATAAATAAATAAATAAATAAAAAATACACATAAGTAATATTATATTATCTGAATAATCGACCTGACTATATAAAACTATAAACCACATAACATTAAAAGTAAGTCTTATTAAAGTGTTTATGGGCGATATAGATAAAGCAAATGTGCCAGGTTTTAAGCCCCAATAACACCTTTATTAAACCATAAAAGAAATAGCCAGCAAATAAAAAAACATACGGGTACATATAGAAGCATTAAGTCATCAGTGGAAATGATGGTTTTCCTACTCCTCCGCTACACTTTTCTGATTAATTTCGTTGCGAGATCCGAGACAATAAGATTGTTTATGTCGCATATTTTGCGATTTCACAAGGGAATCAAAACATATGGGGTACTTCCCATTCCTTGACGTAGAATAATGAAATGTTGCAAGAAGCAGTGTCTTACAGCACATGTAAAGGAAAAAAACTGAATACCGTAAATATGTAGTTTAATAATAAAAACATACCTACAAGTTACACACGCGTTAGTACACGAAACCCTCAGTACGCGAGTCCAACTCGCACTTAGCCGGTTTTTATTTTTTTAATACTAATTTTCACTAATAGCACCTTGCAAAATTCTTTCTATCACGTGTCTTCGACATTTCCAGAGAGATATTACTATACAATTTACTATCCTAGCATTAAGGTTGCGTTCTCAATACCACCAAAAGCCTTGTTCAATACGAGTACAAATCACATTGATTCCCTCAATCTATCAAAGTCCGAGCGATGTAGCGAACCTAAACACATAACCTCATAATTGCCAACCTAAGTTCATAAGCTGCGTCGTTCATCACGTTTGATCTAGACAGATTCCAGCTCATGATGCTATAACTTGATCTACGAGACGTCACGGTACATGGCTTTCGATGCTGTGAAGGAAGAGGTCATCATAATGGTGAGTGCGGATCGATCGATATAGGTTGGCTATGGTTAGGCTGGCAGTGTGCAATTGGTTTTGTTTTATTTAAACCAACTGGGGCCCAATTCTGCTATTACAATAGACGACAATAGTGTCAGAATGGTCTGTCATTGATTTCATAATTGTTGATTTTGACAAGTTTTGACAAGTCAAAATCAACAATTATGATATCAATGACAGACCATTCTAATGGTAATTCTAATGGTCTGTCATTGATTTCATAATTGTTGATTTTGACAAGTTTTGCCAAGTCAAAATCAACCATTATGAAATCAATGACAGACCATTCTGACACTATTGTAATAGCAGAATTGGGCCCCTGGTGAGCATGAGTTTCTGTATTCGATTCCTAGGTAAGGCTTAGTGTTATTTGATTTTACCATTAGGATTTTTTCAGTAGCAGCCTGAGTCTGGATTTGTGCCCTTAATGACAATAGGCTAGCCCCTATTACATGGAACTTAAACATAACTGGCGAAATGTGAGTGTACTAGTAGGTTTTGGGAATGAGTGGCGGGCTTATCCCAAAAAAAAAGTACAGTCGGCAATAACTGCTGCAAAAATGTTAATAAGTTCTCGTAAATTAGACAAACTCTCTTTACAAGGCACCCATGAAAGGGTTGGGCCTAGCACCTTTAATACAAGTTGTCTTGTCAACTTAGCAAGGGTGCTAGAGTCTCCAAACATATAGTATATAACGACTCCATTTTTTTGTTTGTAACCTAATGTTGTTCAAATGTACACCTTTTTATTGCAAATAAATTATTATTATTATTGATAAAGAACTGGATTAAAAACTTGACGACTTTCCACCCATCTCTGTTCGGTTTGGTTTGTAAAACAGGGAGCATTACCACGCGACTATGGTATTATATACTTAGCATTAACGTGGATAAAAAGATTAACGTAAAAAATGGTCACTTTTGCCGTTATTCACATGCCAATACTAAGTTTCTACTATTTTTATTTGTGTTGTACTGTTGTTGGTCTTAATTCGGATCGAATCAATTTATTTCTTACTTAATCTTTAAACTGTGTTTATTTAGTAATATTTTAATATTTTTGATGGCAAGACCCCGACTATTATGTGGAGGTTTCTTCTTGAAGAATGTATGCAGCAATTCACCTAATATACTGAAAACTGCGATGAATGGCAAAAGTTGGAGTGAATCGGTTTCTTCTAGACAAGCGTGTTCCACCCTGGGCTGCATCATCGCTCCACATCAGGCGAGTTGCGGCCAAACGAAAGACAAATGAAGACACAATGATGACACGCCCCTAACTTCTTACTTAAAATCGTTACAATGTACATTGTCTTTTGCAAGGTAGTTGAACTTTCCTCAAAAAAGGGTGAATGTACGTAGATTTATCTAGCAGTTTTATAAAGTAGAATTAACTTAACCCCCACATTACAGTGACCTTTGCATTTAACCGCTTTATTTTAATTTAGTTTAAAAATCTTAACATAAAGTAAAATTAATGAGGTTATTTTAACATAATTGCGTGGATTAAATTGAAATAGAGTGTTGTCTCTGTACCCTTACATGGAATCTAGTGATAGTTTTAAATATAGAAATTAACCGTTTCTCAGGTTCAAAAAATAAGGTAAAGAATTAATAGACACTTATTCATGTATGTACTTACTTTTATTTTTCCAAAGACACCAAATCAAATACACTCGACGTCTGATGCACGACTGAGCTCGCAGGATTGGCACGACAACCAAAGTGACGTTCCCCCACTATTCTGCTTACATTCCAATGAATGTGGTATGATTGGTTAGTCGTGCCATCTACGAACTCAGCCGGTACTACAGTAGTCAAAATAATACTTTTAATGTTAGAATCAGATATAATTTAACAAATCCAATTGAATAAATTGTGATATAGTTTACTATTGATAACAGTCGGCCATCCAAGTTACGATATACGTCCTCGTGTAATGAAAGTACATAAAACAAAATTAAAACTATTTAATTAACCTAACTAAAATTATCAACAATAATTTTTGAATAAATTAACATGTAAGCATAATATAGTTTAACACTTGCATATTATTGTAGTGTACTTATTATAATAAATGTAAAGTATACAAATTGATTAAATTATAGTTAAAACAACAATCACAATTTTGGGCATTATTTCATGGCCCACTATAATTAATGGCAAGCATTATTTCATAGCTCAATGTACATCGGGCATTATTTCATGGCTCGATGTACATTTACGGGCATTATTTCATGGCCCATTTTAATCATCTGGCATTATTTCATGGCCAGGGATGACCTCAGTAGACATTATTTCATGGTCTAAGGGTCTGAAAAGATGGTACACAGCAACGGGCATTATTTCATGGCCCGGATAAAGTAAACCTTTCGGTAAAACTGAAATAAATAAAGGTTTGTTAAACACAAATTGAATAATAACATTGAAATCGTAAGGTTATTCACTATCATTACCCGACGATTCGTCATGTGGTCTATTAAAATTCAACCAAGCCTTAATTTTATCACTTGCAACAACTGTCGAATAAGGCCGATTAGATTTTCGTGTGAGGGGAGTATCCTCAATTTGATAGCGATCAAAGTCGTATATTTTTGTGATTCTGTAGGGTCCCTGAAACTTCGGAACAAGTTTTTTGCTATTACCTGTAGCTGGAACTTGACGTTCGACCCTCACAAGATCACCTATTTTATATTTTGGAGCTGGACAATGCTTTGCGTCATAAGCCTTCTTTTGCGACTGTTGATAGGAACTGACATGCGAGTTAATGTCATCTCTAATTTGTGATAGGTCTTGACTGTTAGAAGAGCCAACTATGTCGTCTGCCAGTTCGGATACAATTCTACAGTCACTAGGACCCGATGGTCTAATACCGAATAGAGCCTCTGATGGTGTTCTATTTATGCCCTTGTTAAACGTATTGTTCATGCCCCATTGGACGTCAGGTAGATGCTCATCCCATTTATTTTCAGGGGAGCCAACACACTTCGTAGTCAAAGCGTCAACAAGTGTCCTGTTATAGCGTTCTACCTGACCATTGGCCCTAGGGGTAGAAACTGCATTCAGCACGTGTTTAATGTTCTTTTCGGTCATGAACTTTTTAAAGGCTTCGCTAGTAAACGAGGTTCCACGATCCGTTATTAACCTTCTTGGGACACCGAACAAACCAAAGTACTCGCGGAAAACCTTTATAGAGGTAGAGGTTTTTGTATTCTTTACGGGTTTCAAATAAATATACCGAGTGAATGCGTCAATTAGAGCTAAAATGTACATATTTCCTCTCGCACTACGAATAAAGGGGCCAACATGATCTGCGTGCACCGTATCAAAGGGAATATCAACTTTTGGTATAGGGTGTAGTGTACCAGGTTTCTTACCTCCAGAAGCCTTTGAATAAGCTCATTCTAGGCAAGAACCGATATACTTTTTTACAAAGTTACGCATTTTTGCAAACCAATATGTTGCTTTGATACGTTCCAGAGTTTTGTCAAGTGCAAAGTGGCCTATATCGTCGTGATTTTGTTTGACAACCTGCCATCTTACCCCTTTTGGCACAACCCACCTATCACCGTCACTAGTTACCCTATAGAGCCTATCGTTCTTCAACTTGTAATTTGATTTTATTTCAATTACGTCATCAAACTGAGGGTCTTTTAGAATGCCAACTATCCTCTGTAGCTCACTATCTGCGCCTTGGACTGTGGCTAACCAATCGCAATCACTAACGACCATAACATTGTGAGTCTGCTGCACAGGGTTCCGACTGAGTGCATCGACATGAGCCATACGATGACCGGCCCTATACTCAATACAAAAATTATATTCCTGCATCTGTTCCCACCACCTAGCGACTCGTGGAATCATATCTCTCTTCTGAAAGGTTGCGCGAAGAGAGTTGCAGTCAGTTATAATTTTAAAAGGGATACCAATTAAATAAACGCGGAATTTCTGTAAGGAAGCAACTACGGCAAGTGTCTCCAAGTCGTAAGACGAGTAATTTTGTTCCTCGGGCGTTGTCTGCTTACTAAAGTAAGCAATAGGCCTAAGTACATCGTCTTTATCCTTTTGCAATAAGATACCTGCCACTCCAATCTTACAAGCGTCCGTATGAAGTTGGGTATCTGCCTTCGGATTGTATAGAGCTAAAGTGGGACGTTGTACGAGCTCTTTCTGTAAACGACGGAAAGCAGTTTCCTGCTCTGCACCCCATGACCATTTAGAGTCCTTTTTCAAAAGCTGTGTAAGCGGTTTTGCAATAACCGAGAAATTTTGGACAAATCTGCGGAAAAAGCTAGACAGCCCAAGAAACTGTCTAACATTATGTTGGTTCTGAGGAGTTGGGAAAAGCTTCACAGCCTCTACTTTTCTCTCGCCAGGTCGAATGCCATTAGCAGAAATTTCAAAACCCAAATATTCTACAGAGCGACAGAAAAAGAAGCATTTGGGGAGCTTCAACGTAAGACCAGCATCAGCGAACAGGCGCAACACCGACTCTAATCTCGACATTCCTTCATTAATATCCCTTGATGGGATAATCACGTCATCTAAGTAGGCCAGGGCTTCTTTATGTCGCAATGACCCAAGGACCTGATGCATAATACGTTGAAACGTAGCTGGGGCATTTGCAAGGCCAAATGGCATACGATTGAATTCGTAATGGCCATCCGGCGTCACAAACCCAGTTTTATGTCTGTCTGTTTCCCGGATTGGAATCTGGTAATAACCAGATGCAAGGTCTAAAGTCGTATAGTATTTATTACCAGAAAGAACATCTAGCTGATCGTCAATCAGCGGCATAGGATAGTTTTCGCGGACCGTCTTTTTATTAAGAGCGCGATAATCGATACATAAGCGAAGTTCACCAGACTTTTTTCTAACCACTACGATAGGACTCGCGTAACATGACGTTGATGGTCTAATGATATCATTCTCTAATAACTCTGAAATTATTTCTCGAACCTTCTCCTTTTCGCTGATCGCCAAACGATAGGGCCTGTAGACGACGGGTTCGTTGTCTTGGAGGTCTATAGCCATATGACCAGCCTTGGTATTCCCCAATTCCGATAAGTTGAAAGCAAAACAGGATCGATACGTATTGAGCAGGTTGAGCAATTTGATTTTATGCTCGAGAGATATTCCCGCTTCGAGATTTAAATCAGCCTCAGTAATAGATTTAAACTCATTGTTGCCAGTTGAGGAAACGTTCAAAACTTGCATACTTGACTCTTCCTGAGCTACACGGCCACGAGCTATAAGAAAGTTTTTCGAGAGCAATAAAGGGGTTGACGAAGTATTACTGACAACGATCTGTCCTGTTCCACCTTCTCTCACTTGGAACAATCCAGCGGCTACCGAATAGCGAACTCCCTTCTGGAATCGAATACCTCCATCGACAAAGATTTCGCCCTGATGTGGCGGATCTGTATACACGTCCACAACAGCAAGACCCAAAAACTCAACAGAGTCTACACAAAACAAATTTATTTTGCTATTAGGTATTATTTGTTGGGACTGAAGTTCAGAGATTTCTAAGGCGTCACTAGTTTTACGAATGACTACGTGCGACTGCTCCGTGAACGTTTGACCTACTAAGAGGGGCACATGCATGGCATCATCCGCAACTATCAGTAGTTCAAGATCAGCCTCCACATCATCGATAATTATTTGAACTTTTTGTTTACCTATGCAACGGACAACCGAATTGCCGAAACCTCTTAGCACTGGTAGATTATTAACAGTATAACTGGAACTTATATTTCGAAATGCTGACAATCTAATCATTGAGCATTCACTCCCAAAATCTATAAAAGCAGTTATGGAAGAACCGTTAACAGTGGCAGTTTTGAAATACTTCCTGTTTGATACAGACACCGGAGTGGTTATTTTTGAAGAATTAACCGCGCCTGCGTCGCCGCTATCCTCTACTCGCATGACCTTCTTCTCTTCCGTCGACGGAAGTTTGGCATAGCACTGTTCCACCTCATGACCTACTTTATGGCATCGACTACACTTCCTTATGGGTTGGGTGCACTGAGATGTGACGTGACCATCCTTCTTGCAATTTGAACAACGTGTCGGCCTTGGGTTAGAGCTATGTTGCTGTTTTTGAGGTTGTCCTTTAACTATTCTACGCTCGTTATTGAATTTTGTATTTCGAGCATTACGTAAATACGAAAGGAGCTTGTTAGGGTCATCAAACTGAGCTGCCTCAGCACCTAATCTAACTGACCGGTCGTCGATGCCATGTAAAATGCATTCTACTGCCCTTTTCCCAGTTATACCACATCTATTGATTAGGGACAGCTTATCATAATAATACTCTTCTAAGGAGTCCGTGAACCTGGCCCGTTTGGCCAACATATCACTCAGCATTTGCCCATAGTTTTCTTCCGATGGGAAAGTAGCCAAAAGTTTCTCCTGCCATTCAGCCCAAGTAAACAGGACAGACGGAAGGCCTTCATACCATCTTTGTGCTATACCCTTTAGTTTTGGTAATGCAAAATGAATGACTTGTTTTTCCGACCACGTATAAATGGTTGCGCATTCATTGACTTTATGCAACCACATTGTCATTGTCTGTTCACGTTTACTTGGGTCAAACTCTGGAATTGTGTTGTTAAGGGAACCTAACTTATCTGCACTATTATTAGACATAGATTTTAAAACATTGACAAAGTCCGAAAGAATCGATAATTCAAAAGAATTCGACTCACCTGCGGTCTTATCTTGAATCGTGGCTTGCACGTCTCTCGCCACGCTGGCTCGCGGCTGCCTTACTGGGCTACGCGAGCGGTGGCAGCTTGTGCGGCAGTCCAGACGGCTCGATGCTCGGCGGTCCGGGTTGCGGCTCGATGTTCGGCGGTCCGGGTTGCGGCCCGATGTGTGGCGGTCCGGACGGCTCGATGCTCGGTAGTCCGGGCTGTGGCCCGATGTGTGGCGGTCCGGACGGCTCGATGCTCGGCGGTCCGGGCTGCATCTTGATGCGCGGTGGTCCGGGTTGCGGCTCGATGCACGGAGGTCCGGCCAGCGGCTAGATGCTCGGTGATCCGGGCTGCGGGCAGATGCGCGGCGGTCCGGCCTGCGGCTCGATGCTCGGTGGTCCGGGCTGCGGCGGTTGCGTGTGCGGGGACTATCCCGACTTCGACGATGCACGGGTTGATCTGGTGAGCAGCGACTCGGGCGCCCCCTTGATTGACGGCTCATCCGGCTGCGTGACCGATTTAAGTCCCGGCTGCAGGCTTGACGCCTTACAGGGCTGCGTGACCGCCGGTTAGCAGTGGGTGACCCAGTCGGATCAGTCGGTGTGTAGAGAACACGTTCTCGTTCGTCCCTCTCCATGGGGTAACCCTGGAATGTTAATTATATCCCAAAGAATAGAATCTAAAATAAAGAGAATCAGCACAACATAAAACATAATATAAGCACGTTATGTACGTAAAATCCCCGAGGACACTTGATTGGATCTTATAAGGCTATTAGGTGGTTATGGATAAGCCATCTATCAATCTTTAGACAGCCAACATTAGCATGATTAAAGCATAAGTAACATAATAGTCGTAATGATTAGTTAGTTCGCAAATATACGGTTAAACAAAATACTACAATTACTAACACATCCACATGTTAGTAAAATTCGCTGCTGTATGCTATAAAGTAATTAATGCTGATTAAAAAAATTAAAGAAGCCTTTTTGTATTTAAGTAAATCCAATTTGTATAGATAACAAATTGCTGGGCATTAATTTATACAACAGAATTAAAAAATATACATATTCCAATTGTTTATATACCTGGTATGGTAACTTCAATGCCATAAATAGCCAAGAACCCAAACAACTGTTACCGTAGCCATTATTATTTTATGTAAAAGAAAAGTAACAAATTAAGAGACAAATAAAATACACAATGGCTTAGTAGGTTACCTGGGGCGAGTCCTCTGGGTAGATAGTTAAGGGTAGAGAAAAAAAAAAAAAATATATTTGATTGGCCAAAACAGGAATCTTGATCCCACTTCTGAAATGTTGTCTCTGTACCCTTACATGGAATCTAGTGATAGTTTTAAATATAGAAATTAACCGTTTCTCAGGTTCAAAAAATAAGGTAAAGAATTAATAGACACTTATTCATGTATGTACTTACTTTTATTTTTCCAAAGACACCAAATCAAATACACTCGACGTCTGATGCACGACTGAGCTCGCAGGATTGGCACGACAACCAAAGTGACGTTCCCCCACTATTCTGCTTACATTCCAATGAATGTGGTATGATTGGTTAGTCGTGCCATCTACGAACTCAGCCGGTACTACAGTAGTCAAAATAATACTTTTAATGTTAGAATCAGATATAATTTAACAAATCCAATTGAATAAATTGTGATATAGTTTACTATTGATAACAAGAGTAATCAAGGGTTTCAAATTGGTTTTGTAAAGTATATATTTTTTGTTTTATGAGTAATTAGTGGGGCTAATTACATAGTAAAAGATAATAACCTCGTACTGCTGCAAAATAACATTATATTTCATTACCCCAAAAAAAAATTAACTTTTGTGATTATAATTTAAACAAATTAATAAGAATCAGTCTTACTTACTTCTTTTCGACGCTACATTACGATGGTTTAAGAACAGCAGTAAGTCGCGAGAATAACAACTAAATATTAATTTAACAGTCATGAGATGATACCTTAAAATTATTTTACAGCAAACTGCAATACTGCGCTATTATACCTAAAGTTCCCCCAGGCAGACAGACAGCACACACAGGCAGGCAGACTCAGTGAAATACGACAATTGCACGTAGAACTACACGAAACCTATTCATTTCTAGTAATAAAAGGAATTTCATGAAACTGTGTTTTTAACAACACAGCGAAGTAAAGTCAAGTAAAAGTTTGAAATATTGGCGTAACGGGGAGCCTTTTTTACATGAGTTTTGAGGCTTAACTTTCAAAGACTTTTTTCAGTCGACACTTTGTTCAAAGAAGCAGTGTTACATTGTGCCCAATAGCACTGCCTTGACAATGAGTTTGCAAGTTTTGGATAGGGCACTTCGCATTGAGAGCACTTGAGGGATCTGTTCAAAATGGACTGGAGGGAAGAAACGATTATATAATTTTGTATAGAGGTACGCAAGTAAGAGCTATAATGATAGTATTTGTCAATTTTTTTAATTATTTAAATACAAATCGGATCTAAAAGCCCCCTCTTAAGGGGTACAGTCTTTTAATATTATTTTTCTATATTTTTTTTCTGCAATTGTAACGAACGACCTTACTACTTACTAGTGAGATGTAGGTCATTTCTCCCACTACTACATAATCTTTGTAAACTTTTTTTCTCTATCCCTTGCTTTATCCCATTCACTACTTCATATTCAAACTACCGCATCCATTCCTCTATCATCCATAAAGTCACGACGTGTAGCCCAGGGCTGTACACTGAGAGTCATTTGCAGGGGTTCTTTTAAAGCATATGTTCTGCAATCGTGGCTTTTTACATTTCTTTTTTATTTACAGTTGAATGAACCCCTGTTCCCATTGTGTCTTGTTTTTTTCTGTGTGACGTCATTTGTGGAGATCTTGTAGGAAAAATTGTTTAGTTGCACTTGCTCCCGTTTTCATGGGTGAGTGACGGGGTAAGGGTTACCCAAATCCTTTGAATGTGTTGCCTTTTCTTTTAGTGCCTTACCTGTAACAAAACATAGAAGAATTTTAGGAATCGGATATTATGTTAAATAAAATGTCAATTGTAAGCATATCCATTACTTAGGTACACTTCTGCCTAAACCTTTGGGGATTACATGGCGTGATGTGTGAGAACTGACTGGCTGATAATAAAGGACAGTGCTCATGGATGTATGGAATCCCGTACCATGCTGCATCCAATCAAACTTTGTTTTTATAGTCTACACGTACACACTACATCATTATTAACTTCTACAAAAGTTCTTTTTGTTACCAAAACCCAAATTTCGGAGTAATTTTATAAAATCGAAAATAACCTCAAAACCAGGATACTAGAAAATGAACAATTGATACATCGGTTTTGCCGGGTGACTGACGGCATCATTCGGTTGACCCCATGACTCGATGTATTTGCCCAATGAAATACACAGAAATAAGTTCACAAAATACAAATAAGTTTTACTTCTCAACACACAATACAATAATTAATTAATCTCAACTCTAAAAACACAGACGGACGTAAACGTGAGATCAAATGTCAGCAATTTTCCAGCCGGGATTTAGGGATGTGATCGATAAATCAAAATCTTTAGTAAGACAATCGATTTTGTGTCATTTAGTAATACCAAATCGATTTGGTGTACTTAATTGTTACTGTAATTCAACAAAATGAAAGCAAAGGTAATACACATAATTCGTAAAATGTTTTTGAAGCAAACGTTATAGGTATTTATTATAAAAAAGAAACGGTTAGGATGACTGGTTAGTCGATTTATCAAAATAGTTCCTATTGTATTCTACATCTCTATGATCGGTTGTGTGAACGTCATGTAAAGGGAGTAAAACAATATTCATACTTTAAATTTAATCCCCTATTCAAAAATAAAATCCATGACGCGTTATGTCGTAAAAAATTATGAAAATTATTACCTACTATAAAATTTTGATCTGGATGCATGAGATTTTTCGGTACCACTTTTGGTCATTGTTCTTTATATTTAGCCGAACGTTAATGTATTTTCAAATCATAACAATAATTTAATCGCAGCAATTGTTACACTCAACCAAGCCGACAATACAAAAAGTAATCACAGTATTCCGGAGAAAGAACCGGCAACTTTAAAAGGAAATACTCGAAGAAATCTCAGTAATACATTTTCTTGGGTCGCAACAAACTTGCACACCATCTGGATACGTGATCCCGCATAATATTGTTACGGCATGGCAGTATGCCAAGGCGAGCCCGTTGGACATTCCGCTGTAGCAGTGCAAGCTATAACAGTTGTCCTCAGGGAACTGCGAGATGAAAAGTAGGGTTGTGCTTTATGTAACAATTTGTTGGTGAGCGAAGAAAATGAGGTACAATTTACAGAGATAATAAATGTTGGAAATAATGGACCTAATGATGTTATTTCTAGAGCTGAATTGGAATCGTAGCATTAAAGTAGAAGTGCACACTTGACAGGTATCCTTTGAGAACAAAATAAGTAAAATTATAATAACTCAAGTAAATATAATTATGATGTAAAATGTAAATAAAACCACAAAAGCTATTTATTTACTATTCTAATTTAATGTTTATTTAATTTTCTAAACAAAGAGCGCCTTCATCCTCTCTCCATTTTACATTATGGAATGCAATAAAGTATTGAGTATTGAGTAACATGCGATGTCATTTATCGAGGTATTAAATGATAGCAATGATGAACATAATGCAGAAAATGTTGAGAATAACGAAAACAATGTTGTTTCAAGAGTAAAAGGTGTTATTTTTGTCTCAGCATTAAAGTAAGTGTACGTGTAAATGAAGTTGGAGTGCAAGCTATAGCAGATGTCCTACGGGTACACTGAGGTGAAATGTAGACGGAGGTAAAATGAGATGTGATTTGCTGAAATAACAAATGACGGCAATGATGTTGATACGGAAAAATATGCTATTTCAAGGGATAGTAAAAACGTTTGTGCATTTTCAAAAATACAGTTCGTGGTTGCTTGATATATTATAATTAATATAGATTGTGATTTAATGGAATAGGAAATTTTGGAACTGACGCAGGTTATGAAAACGATGAAGATAGTATTCCTATTATTGAGGTAGGTCAATTTGGTATCATTGCAATTAAGTATGGCAAATAAAAAGTCTGAATTCCAAACTGACCTTTTTTGACTTCTAAAATGCTTTCACTAATAGCATGAAATCCAACTAAGAGCTACAAAAATAATACTAAAAATTAATAACGTTTGAATTTTTTAATCATTGTGGGTCCGAAAAAATAAAATATATGCCGTAGATAATGGTGGAATGGGCACATTAACTTTTTATGTTTGTAAGTGTGTAAATACTACAGAAAAATATTTGTGTTCATAACGTGTCTACAAATAGACTTCTGCGTAAATATCTTAACGTGAGCACATTAATTAACTTTTTTTATGTTTAATGGGCCTACTCTTGACCTCAATCTAGTCCTGAGGACAGAGATGAGGTCAACGATGGAACGAGCTAACCCAAAAGAAGCGCTACTTAAATAGATTGGGGTCATATGAACTTGGTAACACCGACGAAGGCAGGGAATTCCACTCCTTGGCTGTGCGCATAATAAACGATGTAGCAAAGCGCTTCGTGCGAATGTGTGGAACATCGACAAGGAATGGGTGATAACCCGCAGTAGGTACGTCTGGACTCCCAATGGAAGAAGGGAGATGGTGAAATATTTTTGGGAAATATTGTTGGGTATTCTTGGGAGAATCAGTTACAGAGTGGCATTGTCTTTATTTTCTTTCCTTTTGCCCGAATAGGGCGACGCATTAGTTAGGCCACGAGAACACAAATAACAAGACTATTTTTTATCTATTTAAAGAAAATTCTAAAAGTACTTAGGTGGAAAATAATCGAAGTGAAGATTCTGATCCTAATAATCCTACTAATATTATAAATGCGAAAGTTTGTGAGGGTGGATTGATGGATCTTTCACGCAAAAACTACTGACCGGTTTTTGCTGAAGTTTTGCACACAGATAGTTTATAACCTGGATTAACACATAGGTTACTTTTTATCCCGGTAGTACAATGCCGTGGGACATTACCGAACCGCGCGCAGGTATAAGCTAGTACATTTATAAGTGAGACACATAAGTCAACTGATGATCAACCTGATAACATTGAACTTAGTCATTTATATTAATTTTTTTGCGTTCCACAATGTTACATAGCATCACGCCTGTAATCCCCAAATGGTTAGGCAGAGGTGTACCTAATAGTACACTCATGTTTATATTTTTAAGTCCCATTAAGGGGCGAGCCTATCATCATCAACCGGGCACAAATCCACACTCCGTGGCACCTACTGGGAAATTCCTGATGGAAAAACCCAGTAACAATTTGCCCGACCCGGGAATCGCACCTTGGAACGCATGCTCAGAAGTCGCGCTTGCGACCACTCGACCAAGGAGACACAATGTAAGTGTTACATAAAACTTAAAGTATAACAATCATGGACATTTAGAGCTCAAGTTATTCAAATTAGCGAATATTCAAAATTAAAAAACAAAAACATCAGTCAAATATCAAAGTTCCTCCTTTGATATTTGACTGATGTTTTTGTTTTTTAATTTTGAATATTCGCAACAACACTAACTCTCAATCTCAACTCGATTAACTCAATCTTCTAAATCCCGATTACCGTGTTCAACACAGCAAATATATAAAAAGCATTACCTACCTGAGCCAGCAAGAGGATTATACGTAAGGAATAACACGTGCTTCGTAGAGATATCTGAAGTTATAGGTAGCTAGGCTCTCGCGCCGACACGTGTAACGATCCGAGCTTTCTTTATGGTCTCTTAGAGCATTTAAATGTGCGATTTTGTGCAGAATATGGACTGAGAGCAGCGATGGCCCAGTGGCGGCCCCGACTTATGAACAGTAAGTCGTGGGTTCGAACCCAGGTAGGCGCATTACTTTGTGTAATTAGTATTTTTATATTATTTCATCACCACTGCCCTCAAAAACGGTGAAGGAAAACATCGTGAGGAAACCGGCATGTCCTAGAACCAAAACTTCGAAGATATGTGACATCTACCAACCCACACTGGACCCGCGTGGTGACTTATAGCCCATAGCCTAACTAGAGAGAAGGCGGTGTGTCCCAGCAGTGGAAACATCATAGGCTGATTATGCTATGGACTGTTCTGGGTAGTTGCTGAATTTGAATTAACCTGTTCTTAGGGCGGATTTAGCAAAAATTGCTTACAATGTTTCTCGTTATTATCATCATCTCTGTCGTGTCCTTGTCCCATGTTAGCATAAGCATAGCATAATCAACCTATAATGTTCCACCACTGGACCACCCCTGCTCTCCCATGTTACAATTTTTTAACTTATTTCTGTGAGCCAAGAAAAATATTCTCGTGAAAAGAAGAAAATAATCTCGTTTGAAAAGTGAAACATTGGCTGTTTATCCAATCATATTAGGAATGGACCAGGAAGATGCAAATATCATCTTTTCGGATAATATTTTCGTTTCGTTTTGTGTAATTCTGTCAAAATCAAGCATCAAAATTGTTTTAAATATTTTCCTCAGTAAAAACGTAACATTTAACTTTGGGAGAAAAGCGGAATAACTTAACAAAAAATAATAATAGAAGAAAATATAGGGTTTGGCCTAAACAAGTTAAGTATTATAATGGCAAGAGGAAGCCCAAAATTTCTAAACATAACAAAGGGACGGACCCTACGCTTAGAAAATTATAATCTCAAATGTTTAACAAAAGAATGCCTTATTACGCTTTTAAAAAGAAAAGCTTAAAATGTAGGCAACACGGAAAGGTTACGAAATGAGAAATTTGAATTAGCAGACGCTAAGCATGACTTTGTCACAATGGAATCTAAGACTAGAATTCTATGAAAAGAGTTTGTTGTTTATAATTTACTAGCGACCCGCCCCGGATTCGCACGGGTGCATGTATTATACTAAAAAACCTTCCTTTTGAATCACTCTATCTATTAAAAAAAACCGCATCAAAATCCGTTGCGCAGTTTTAAAGATTTAAGCATACATAGGGATATAGGGACAGAGAAAGCGACTTTGTTTTATACTATGTAGTGATGTGTGAAATATGTCTGGTTTATTATCATCTGCCCAGCCTTTTCCCAAATGTGCTGGAGTCGTCTTACATGCTAACTAGATGAAGCTGGATACCGGTATTTTACATGGAGCGACTGCCTATCTTTACTCCACAGCCCAGTAAGTACAGGGTAATACGATACCCCTTGGTAAGGGGATCCTGCCGTTTTGCCGAAAAGATTTTGCCAAATTTTCATTACCCAAACAAATTTTAGCAACCTTTTTTTATACCAATGTAATATTTGGAATAATTTTAGTACGCACATTTTCATTTGGTCAAATGTTTACTTGGCAGATTATTACCAAGGATAATGTCATTAAGGCTTTTGGTCTTTAATCAAATGATTTATTACAGCAAACAAAATTAAGACAATAAACGTTTAGTCAAATGATTTGTTATAACAAAAAATATAAAGGCAAAAATTTTGGAATGTAGACATAACACAAATTGATTTAATATAACGTAATTGAAATTTAACAGATGCTGACAGAAACCCTAACCCTAGACGGTCGACGTCAGGGGCACCCCGAGGTTCGGTTAGTTAGGTTCCTGTAAACCTTGCAGACAGAAATAGGAGCCCCGCGCAGCGGGGATCCGTCGACCTGCTGACGGAAACGCTAACCCTAGACGGTCGACGTCAGGGGCACCCCGAGGTTTGGTTAGTTAGGTGCCTGTAAACCCTGCAGACAGAAATAGGAGCCCCAATCGAATCCAAATAGGAAATTCCAACTAACATATAGATGCAAAATTTTCGTCATTGGCTACGCAATCGGCTAAACAGAAATGGTAAGTTTAAAATTGACGACACCAAATATTTGGCTTATTTAATTTTGCGTAAAATATGTTATACCAACTGAAATATTTGACTAGATAAAAAATGGTAAAAGTACTAGTTGGTGAACAAGTTATTGTTCAAACGTTCATTTGCCAAACATAGGTTTTCGTAACAATTATTTGTAAAGAGATTTTTTGGTAAGTAATAATTTGGCAAATGAAACTATGCGAAAATTTGTTTGGGAAGTGATAATTTGGCAATTTCTTTTCGGTAAAACAAGGGAGACCCCTTGGTAAGACTAGTTGGAAACTTCTCAGACTTTCGCGCCACTGACTACTTAACGACTGTCAAAAATCTACAATTTACAACCGGGACGGCTTAACGTGCTTTCCAAGACACGGAGTATACTCTATATTCTATGTAATGGGTTGTCACCCATCCCCGGATCAACCTAGGCAAGCACCACTTAACCTGAAGATTGACCCGAGTGGCTGTTATTATTTAGCCACGAGCTCCTCAGAGAGAATATTATGCCTGGTCTAAAAGACGAATATTTTTAAGAGTAGTAAAAATTTGGCTAACGTTGTTAATATTCATGTACTGTATGGTCCGGTGGGACCTGTCGCCTTGAGTTGATGCTGATTGATACACTGATTACTGATTGATTGATATTTATTGAGAAAAGTATGATTGTATGATAGACGGGTGCACGCGGTATGAATGCTATTCGTGTACTAAATTAGCCGGCCCGGCGCAGGTAAAATGCAGACATATTGATATGAAAACTACTAGAGAAAAACAAATAACGACTTATTTCAGTCCTCATCCATAGGGCAGAAACAGAAAATAAAAAAGTAAAACATCAAACGACGCAATATGCTTTTATCGTCACTTTGTCCTGTAAAAAGTTACCCGAACAAAAAAAATACAATAAGACTTAACGATTTATTTTCCCTGAGTTTTCCCGTTATCGTTCTGAATTTCATATCGTTGAAAGTAAACATCTTAAGAGATAATTGAAAATTTTCGGCATCAAAAATAGAAACTCTCAGTAAAAGAATCCATGATCCGAAAATCCCCGAAACAGCCAGTTATTGATAAAGATACAAGAACAAATACTTAAAGTTAAATACTAAGAGACTTCTGTAAAAAAATAAACAAAAACATTCTGGACACATAAAAATTTCAATGTTTCTCAAACATTTCTACACAGAATAAACACTAGAAAAAAAATCCCAACATTTTTCAAGGCAATTATTGTTTCCTATTTCTTTAAAAGTAAATTGGATAGGCTCCCAGAGAATCGTCTTCGGTCATAACATTTCATAGGTTCTGGTTGTAAAAAAATAACGTCTGAATGTAATAACGAGGAAAAAGGAAAGTTAGGGAAGTAAATGAATATTTTTCATCAAAGGTTTCACATTTCCTGTAAAAGGTGGACTATAATGGGTAATGAGGCGTTATATTGGGTCAACCCTGAATATGTAATGTAAGGGACAACAAAAAATACAGGTGAACAACGTTCCACTCGGTTACTCTTAAGATTGTGTAAAAATATTTTACTCCTCACAGTGGAAAACCTGCCTCTACCTCCCGCCTTTCAAGATAAAATCAAAATTGTTAAGAAGTACTTTTTTATACTGGTTAGTTGGTATAGTGGTCGCAGGCGGGACTGCTGAGCGTGAGGTCCTGGGTTGGATTCCCAGTTAGGGCAAAGTGTCATTGGGTTTTTCCATCAGGAATTTCCCAGTAGCTGCCACGGAGTCTAGATTTGTACCAGGTTAATGGCAATAGGTTCGCCCCCTACCTTCAAGATAAAATCAAAATTGTTAAGAAGTACTTTTTTATACTGGTTAGTTGGTATAGTGTTCGCAGGAGGGACTGCTGAGCATGAGGTCCTGGGTTCGATTCCCAGTTTTTGGGTTTTTCCTTCAGGAATTTTCCAGCAGTTGCCACGTAGTCTGGATTTGTGACCAGGTTGACGGCAAAAGGTTCGCCCCCTACCTTCAAGATAAAATCAAAATTGTTAAGAAGTACTTTTTTTATACTGCCTCGTTGGTCTAGTGGTCGCAAGCGGGACTGCTGAGCATGAGTTCCTGGGTTCGATTCCCAGTTAAGGCAAAGTGTTTTTGGGTTATTCCTTCAGGAATTTTCCAGCATTTGCCACGTAGTCTGGATTTGTGACCAGTTGATGACAAAAGGCTCGCCCCCTATTACACTGGCAATTTGTGGGTGTAGTAATGGGTACACCTCTGTCTCTTCGAGGATTACCGGAGTGATGTTAGTATAAGAGAAGAATAGCCTTGAATGTCCCACTACAGGTATATCCTTCTAGGTATTTAATTCTTCTCCTGCGCCATTTCGAACCAGCCTTTGTGATGCGCGTCCCGGTTGTCTCGCCACGTCTTACTTGGCGCCGTCCATCCTCAGGCACCCATTGCGTTGAGACCTTTGCCCAGCGGTCGCTATGCATGTGACTTATGTGACCCGTCCAATTTGGGCCTAGCAGCCTATTCCATAAATATATACATATATATATATATATAGGCAGCGGGGACCCTGTTCTGGGCCGGTTGGCCTCGAGGTCCCAAGCCCGCTGGTGGTCCTCTTCCTCGTCGTCGTGGTGGTGATGTAGTCGACAGCGGGGAGAAAAACTCGTCGCTCGAGCTCGACGCAACTGCAGCGACCGGCGACACGGTGTGTTCACAGGTGTGGCGCGTCCCGGCGGCTGCGAGGCGGAGCTGAGCGACGAGCCCGGAGATGGTGGGTGTGCCTTCTGTTTTTTGGCTTGGTGTCTCGTTAGCGTGGGTGACTTATTATTACGGAATTGATGATCTGTAGTTTCGATTTCTATTGTTTTCCATTTTCATTAAATGTAGTCTACTTTTAAATTAGTTGGTAACGGTTTTTTTTCTTTTTCATTATTTGTGATTGAAATCAGTTTTTTTATTTTTTTTATTATTATTTTTTTCCTACGTCTGTAATTCCTGGTTTTGAGAGCAGTTTAGTGTTCAATAATCTGTCTGTTTTTTTTTTGGAAGAACTACGTAAAGTACCAATATCTAGAATGATATATTTACATATTTAATAACAATATCAAGCGTCATTTATCAGCGTTCATTTGTTTATTCAAACGGGAGATTCAAGAAGTTATCTATTCCATTTTTCTATTTTTTTTTGTTTTTAAATAATTTGGATCTAATCTTAACACGGATCTCATATAGCCCCAAGTAGTAGCGAAAGTGTTGAGGCAAGATTGTCTTGGAAATGAGGTATTTAATTGATTTATTGAGTTATTTTCCCTTTAATAAGTGTCTTAAACTCTTCAATTCCCAATGTCACTTGTAGGGGGCAGAGGAACCTAAAGAATAATAAAAATCATGATCATAATCATGTGATTTTTATTATTCTTTCGGTAAAAATTAAAAGTAAAATTGCCTTGTGGTAGAAAATATAATTAAACTTCTGCCACATATACAATGCATTATATTCTAAGTCCGTTAAACACGATGGAGTCTGCTGCAGAGAAAATAATTGATGCAAATTATGTTTTGTTTCATTGAAAATTTTAGTGTTTTTCAACAAAACGCGTAAAATTTCGCAACGTGTATACAGTTAAAGCGATTTTCATACTTTAATATCATTTTTAGTCAGTCAATCATCTAGAATGTGTTCCAAGTAAAGAGGTCTTCTAAAAGGTCATGTCTACACGTCAGTTACGATGAACCCTCCAAATTGCAACTATTGGAACATTTTCCTTATCCTCCTCATCACATTTTCATATGATCATCACCCCTAAAAGAACATCAGCTGTGTCATAACTCTGTGCGTAATAATGAAAAAGAAGCACCACCCTTTACATGCAGTATCGTGGAAGAGATAAATATATGCGGTCACAATTTATGAGGGGATAAGACACAGAAAAATGGTCATTGCGAGTGATGAGGAAGCGTAAATCATGGGTAAAGTATCTACGATATCCATTCCTGAATTTTGATGAATAAAAATGCTCGCAATTTGGTATTGGCGTACGATACTGTTTTTTGGTATTCGTATATAAAAGGTTGAGAGCCAATGGCTTTGGTTTTAGGTTGTGATTTGAATAGAATTGTTTTAAAAAAAGGTTTTCCCAATGGATGTCAACCCTTTATTATCAAATGGAAATTTTACGAAAAAATGCTGTAGCTAACTTTTATGGTGCTGATTAAATTATCAAAACTTTCTCCAATATTAATCCAATTGCGAAGTATTTCATTTTATATTGCATTATTTACAAACTACTAATCTATTAATAGTAATAAAAATATGTACAAGAATCAAAAGGGCTTGGCGATTTTCCGAAATACTAGGAGGGCACTCGGACCCCATGGCCCTAGTGTTTCAACCCCCAAACGGTTCAAACACATAACTAACAATTAAATTATTTTATTTGCGCCGTTTGAGGTTTTCAGCATAAAACAAAAATGTTACTTTGGGAAAGTTGTTTGTTATCATGAGTACAATCTCGCTTATCAGTATCGGCCACTAATTACCACTCACCCTATATAATTATTTAGGTCCATCCAACGTTTTACTTGGTCATTTAATTAAAAGATATTTAATTATTCTGCCCTAAATAATTATAAATTTACACATTTACCTATCCTGCCTGCTATTTAGCCCGAGAGAGTAATTTAATAATTTTACGTTAAAATGAAATAATAACACACGTTAACCCACACTTTATACACTACGCTAAAATTAATTTAAATAACATTTTAGCTGCTAACATAATATGATTTGTATTATTTCATTTTCATAGTGATCGCGTAGAATTTTGATATAAAAGCTAACATATTATAAAAATATTTGCATTTAAATTTGAGTAGGTACCAATTTTTTGACCTGTATTTTAATTAATTTTATCGTTCAATGAAAATAATAGCTACAAAGTTTTTTTCCCCAAAGAACATAGGTCGAAATATGAAATAAAAAATTGGCCCTCCCATAGTAAATCAATCAGCTGGTAGTCAGTTTTGAAAGGGAGGGCCAAATTTTTTTTTCATATTTCGACCTATGTTCTTTGGGGAAAGTTGTTGAGTTTCATGAGCACATTCACCTCCTTCAGGGTTGATACCCCCCTTTCGTTACACGCTGTATGTAGAAAAAAGGATTATTTTTGTAGGACATCTTCAACAAGATCAAAGTAACCTTTATTAACATTATTTAAATAAAAGCAACAAACAAATAGACAATATTACTTAAGTATCTCAAGCACCAATAAGAAGCTTACCTTAACGAAATGGATCATTCTAACCCAAATCTCTTCAGGTTAAACCAAAGCGGTATTTTAATGTTCAAGATGTAAATATCGTTCATCGAAAAGATAATCCTTAGCTTTATGAAACCCTGATCAATTCTTTGACCACCTAAATCTGGTTTTAAAAGTCGTATCGATCAGTAAAGCGGCTGTGATTAACAAAAACTCATAATTAACTTATCATGCATGCCTTAATAACATAATGTGAAAGCAGATTGTGACTGCAAACGATCTTTTCACTCTTTGGGCAACTCAACCTGCACTTTGAGGGATTGCCTGATACTACGTCTGTAGATAACGCCGTCGATATGGCAGAGTTGTAGTCGAAGCTTATCCAACACAAGTACTAAGGAAATCATCGGCGTAATGATAAAGAGGAATTGTCTAATAATCTCCTAATACAGGTATCTTTTACTTAAGGAAGCTCCAATCATCAACTTGTTGTTTTGATTTGGTTAAGAAATAAACAATTTTTAATAAAAATCTTATCTTAATTTGTTTGGGGTCGGCGCAGCGTGTCTTCTTCTTACATACTTCTATTATACTCTTCATCTCTTCAGGCACCTCCTTTCTTGCCATCATTCACACAGTCCATCCATCGTTTATTTGGTCTTCTTCTACTCTTATACCCATCCACATTCATACTTAAAATGTTCCTCATTCCTCCGCATCATATAGCAACCCAATCGACTAACTACACAACTATTCAGTCACCGGCGCCACTTATAGACTTCCTCTAATGTACTCATGTCATATTTTATTATTGAATAATATGAAATTAAATCAAATGGATTTAGGAAAACTACATAGGTAAGCATTGTGACTGATTTGTACCGAAAAGCATTGGCATTCTCACTCAAAACACCATTTGTAAGACATCATCATCTGCCTAGCCTTTTCCCAACTATCTTGGGGTCGGCTCCCAGTCTAACCGGATGCAGCTGAATACAGGTATTTTACATGGAGCGACTGCCTATCTGACCTCTACAACCCAGTTAGTTTTGGGTAATAGGATACCCTTTGGTAAGACTGGTTGTCAGACTTTCGGGCCACTGACTACCTGTAACGACTGTCAAAGATCTACAAATGACAGCCGGGACCAACGGTTTAACGTGCTCTCCGAGGCACAGAGGAAACTCGGTATGTAATGGGCGGTCACTCATCCACAGACCAACCTAGGCAACCACGGCTTAACCTAAAGATCGACCTGAGCGGCTGTTATTTTTTAACCACGAGCTCCTCACCATTTGTATGACAAATACGACAATATTAAATTCAGCAAGCAGCTGCTTTTCAATTCCCATTTTCCCTAAAATTTGCTGTAAATCGTCAATTTTGATGGCTGCCAAAATTTGTATTCCGTTGTTTTCTCGTAGCTCAAACCGAGCAAAGGCCCACTGACAATGTAGCATATTTGTCATTCACGGAACGTCCGTGTTTACTGACGGACCCAATTGGGTCACAGCTATAACATTGGCTTAAATGGATGGTGCAGTCCACCACAGTCTGCCCTTGTTACTCGTGTTTTATTTTGGATCACCATTAAATCTTTGGATGAAACATTTTATTTCATACTCTTTTCAATTTACAATGGCAGTTCCATTTTCCTTTATGTGCGAATCCAATACATTGATTCTTAAAGTATTATTATTTATATTGTCAATAAACTGGTATACCTTATCGACTGTTTTATGCAATATGTTGCTTCACAAATGAGTATAACTGAGAAGCTTGTTTAAAACCGAATTCTTTCTTAACGGTAGCAGATTTTCTCCTCATTAATCATTCTGGCATCATTACCATATTTTCCTACCCTTGGGCGGCAAGAGTTGTTAATTCATTAAATGAATTAACAACTCTTGCATAGATGAAATTAACCATTGTTACAAGGTAACGTATTTCTTTTGCTTTACACTTTTCTCAGCTTCAGCAGTTCGTAAATAATTGAGCGCTATTATTCACAAATTGTCTAGATTGTAAGTCGTCCCAAGATTGACCTTTTTCCATAACAGTGTTTCATTCATATAAAAGCCTACCAAGTCATTTTTATTTACCGTCTAATGACTGCAGTTTATTCAATAAAATTAGTACGTATTTCTTCTGTCATAGCTATTACAATTAGACGCTGACTTCATCGCCAAAAATTTATATTACTCAATAATCTACAATTTGTTGAATGGATGGAATTATATTTATCAAAATTCAATTAATGACTCGAAGTGCTTAATTGTCGTCCGTCAAGGATTAAGTAAAAAATTACGTGCAGGACTTATTAGGAAACTTTAAATCATTTCAATAAAATCGGCTTTCATGATTACTTCCTTTTGAGCCGCGAATTTCATTACCAGATACAGTCATTCCTTCTCAAATGAATGTCGTTTTTTCCAAAGTTCAGTAGGTTTTTTCGGACCTTCCATATTTACTTTGTCCATTTGAATATTAAAATGCTAATACCCAAAAGGCCTACCTACTTTATTTTTATTGGCGTCCTACAAAATCTCGACTTGCAAAAACTTTTGCGCCCGCTGTTTACCCGACTGTTAACGGCACTTGCGTCCCCAGTTATACCTTATCATTTCAACTTTGCTGTGGGACACTTTTTGTTTGTGACAAATCTTAGGCAGATTGAGCAATGGCCAAGGTAAATTGAATTGTATGCTGTAACTGTAAGAGTCCAATTTAGTTTTAATGTTTACGTGAATCATTCGACAGTAAGTGCTATCGGAAAATAGTCTTAGTTTGTTTTATGATGGGTTGCTTGAGAGCGTGTAGGTATGTCTTCGGTTGATCGGTTTACGTCTCAATTTATGTGCAGTTATAAATTTATTTTATTTTATATGCTTTATATCTAGCTATTTGACGGCACGGTTGGCGTAGTGGCTGAGCGATTGACTGCTGCGTTACGTGTCGCGGGTTCGATCCCCGCACGGAACAAATATTTGTATGGCCTGCAGATAGCTGTTCCGGGTCTGGCTGTTTGTGTATGTGAGTTTAAATGTTTGTAAACGCACCCACGATACAGGAGAAATTCGTAGTGTGGGGCAACGTTTCTAAAAAAAAAAAAAAAAAAAAAAAAAAAAAAAAAAAAAAAAAAAAAAAAAAAAAAAAAAAAATATCGTTTATGTACAAATCTTAAATTTAATTGATTTAATTACTTTATTTATTTTATGAAAAGTAGCTTCCCAGCTGACAGTACAATAACTTACCATTATTATTTCAAACAATACGTCAATTACGAAGTACACCAATATAAATATAAGATAACCGTGAGTGACTCGAATTTACTGGCATTACAAATTATTGTGGTGTGCCTGTGTGCGTGTGAGTATCTGTACGGTGTGTGTGTCTGTGAATGTGTGTGATGATGTTTGTATGCCTATATATTTATGACTAACTGGGACCCGTGGTGTTACTGAGAATCTCGCGTTTGATCCAGGATTGTAATTATCTCTTTTTTAAGATGGTTCTATGTGGTACTAAAGAGGTCGAGTGTTGGGAACTTGTCATTATATTATTATAATATAGGTAGGTAATTGTTAAACCTATTTTGAGATTAAGACAAAAAATAGGTTTGCACAAAACATATCAGAACCTCAAATACATATGTCAGGTGAGTTTTTGGAGGCGTACTAGAGGTTTTAACGCAAAAAGATAAGCTGTGTTTTTAACTGGAAATCTCACACAATATAAACCATGCAGGAAACTAATAACTTAAGATATTCCAGCCCTTAACTTTTATCGTTAAAAATCCATCGACAAACGACGGCAGCAAAAAGCAACTAATAAAGAAACCCTTGAACAGGATTCTCAAAAGAGGAACTTTTTTCAAAGCGTTTTTCCAGCCATTTCAAGACGTACGTCTTTTAGGCGTACGACTTTCGAAGGTAATGAAAGACCGTGGATGTCGTTCGCACGGAGAATGGTCCCAGAATTTAGGATCTATAGAAATGTAAATACTTCAAAACTTCGAAGGTGTCATTCCATTCCGAACTTTAGCATTGAAATACGAAGGAATGCTTTAAAAAGTTCTTAAGTGCTTTTGGGATTTCTTGCTTCCGAGCAGCTAACTATATTTTGTTTTACCTGTATTTCCAACGTAGTATTTTGTATTTAAAAAACAAAACAGTAATTTTAACGAATTATTTTGCTCATTTTCATAAAATAGTTATGGCACTTATCGAAACGGTCTAATAGAAAAATATTTTTTTTTTGTGTTTTGTCATTTTTCGTCAACGTCCTCACCCAGACCTGACGTTTACCTTATCACTGCCATCTATTCCATAGACCCAAAATCCTCTATCAAAGGACAAAGAAACGCATGGCTGCCTCCAATTATGAGGGCAGAAATTCCTGAGGCTTGGGATAAAAGCATCGTCACGCAAGATATTATCAATAAAGCCATCACACACGATGTCATCACAAAATTGAATTAATTTTCGCCAAAGGTTTAACACACACTGAGCCATATTAAATTTTACGAAACAATGTGATATTAATGAATATGCAAACAAGTTTTCTCAGGGTTTTGTTTGCATAAAATTTCGGTTCAAATATTAATGGGTTTGGGTCCTGCTGCTTGTATGATGGGTTTTGTGATGTTGGAGGTATTATTTATTGTTCTGGTATCTTTCGTTGCATGTGATTACATGTTGTTTGCCTCTTCGAGTTTCATTGGTACTTGTTATAGGAGTGAAATAGCATTGGTACTAGTTTCAGCCTTCAAATGATGTTGCATATCTTTTGGTTGATATCAATGTAAGTGGCATCAATATCTCTCGTTTTATGATTGACATTTGCTATTTTAAATAGTTCGTAGAGTATACACTCATTTAAGGTAATAACATTGAATTATGAAAATTTTATTTGTTACCTTGGTTGGTGTGCTGCTGTTTTGTCTTCAGTAAATTCCTCTTCTAACATAGGATGACTAAATTGTTTGCTAGCACTAATTCCAGCAAAATGATTCTAAACAGATGCCATCCCGTAAATGTAGATAGTAAGAGCGTTTATCTAGTAACTAATGACCTCATTGTGCGACGACAATGTCCTTCGTGTTATAACAATGGACGATAAACAATCGTTTAACCATTGTTCAAGGTAGTAGTCTTCATGTTTCGGTATTATAATTATAAATTAGTGGGTCAAAAGAGATGAAAAGGAGAAAGGTATCTTTGTGTGGGTCATTTTGGATTTTGTGCCCAAATATTTCAATTTTCGTTCATTTGTGCAAAGATTAAAGTCGTTTTTGCCATTGATGTTCCGTTTTTTTTTCATTATATTATTAACAGTAAAAGAAACATTTTTTATTTACACAAATACCAAATTATTACACAATTTCACTGCAAAAGCTAAAGATTACATATTGAATTGTAGAACTGAATCGTAGCAAGATGACCTATTTTCAATCTTTAGAAACTTGAGTGAAACGAATATTAGCAACTGATTCACTTCATCTTTTTTTTTAAACTGGCTGGAATCGTAAAAAATAACAGAACGGAAGAAACCGAAGGAAATCAAATGGAAGAATACTGGATGACAGAATAACTTGCTCGAATTTCTTTTAATGCGACGATTTAAATATCCAAGGCATTTTATGCCCAAAATAACAGTTTGTTTTGATAGGAAGAATACACAGAGGTCATAGAAATCGCATTCAGTAGATCTTCCAAAAATATTTGGTGACGTGACGTCATGTTAAAGAACCTAATTAGTTAAAATAATGAGTGACACACAAGGTGTTTTTGTATTATTTTCGTTTGTTTATATCTTTAAGTGTTGTTGTTTTTCTTTTGGGCTCTGTTCATCATCATCATCAGCCTATAGCAATCCATCATAGGCCGGTAGGCTTATGTCCAGCAATGGATTGCTTCTCGGCAAAGAGGTAGCAATAGCAGACAACTGTTATCATCATTTGCTTAGCCTTTTCCCAACTATGTTGGGGGTCGGTTTCCAGTCTAACCGGATGCAGCTTCAGCTGCTGCTGGTATTCATATTAGTACTGGGTAATACGATACCCCTTGATAAGACGGGTTGACAGACTTCCGGGCCACTGACTACCTGTAACGACTGTCAAAGATTGACAGCCGGGACCAATGGCTTAACGTGCTTTCCGAGGCATGGAGCAAACTCGATATGTAATGGGTGGTCACCCATCCAGACCAACCTAGACTTTGAGCTAGCAGATAACTGGATTATACAGCTGCTAATCAGATTGCTCTTCAGAGTTGTCAGCTGTTAATGCTGTATTTGCCTTCTAATCCCAAGAAACTTTTAAATACCAAAATCAAATAAACTATTCAGTCGCAAACAGAATATTTCAATTGAGACGAGGTTGTTTATTGAATGGCAGATGCGACATCAAGTTGGAAACTAACTCGATTACAACCAAGGCCGGATTAGGAAAGTTCCCAATGTTTATTTACAGAGCTTAGAGTTTCGCGATCTTAGATTTGGTGCTGCCGTCCTCACTAATCTTCTTAAAATTTGAGAGACGATATAAAGTAATTAACTTTATTAAGAATTTTTATTTCAAAGATAATTAAATTATTTAAAAACTACAAAACTATAATAGTAATAAATATGTACACTTAAAAGGGTTACAGGGCGTCCAAAAATTCGTCCGCATCGCTGTCAACAGGAAAAGTGCCCAAAAGGCTGGCAGCATTACCACGTTGGATGGCAATGCTGATTCTTTGGCCAAAAAATAGGCCCACCCTCTAAAGTAATTGATATTGATTAAATACTACGGTAATAAAGAAATAAGTACCTAAAGGTAGCTCATAACGTTATATTCGGAACGGCCAACCAATGATATTAATTGTCATTTCCTGAAACCTTTTTTGCATATATCTGATAATGATGTGTTTATACCCTAGTACGGGCCAAGCCAAAAGGAGAGGTTATGATTTTAGTAGTCTGTAAAATTTTTATGTGCCACCGTAGTGGCATGTATTACATAACCGTTCAATTTTCAAACGATGCACCAAACACCCCGTGGTGTTTGGTGCATCGTTTGAAAGTTGAACGGGCTGAAAAAAGGGTAAATTTTACCTCTACAACTCAAATAACTCATCCTTAGCCCACGGATTTTAATTTTTAAAAATTGCAAAATTCAATATTCAAACTATTTTTTGAAGATATTATAATGGTAGCCGCTCAATTTAATTTAAATGTTTATGTCTTCTGTTTTCTGGTTCTATGGAAATCAAACTTGGTCGCAGATATCATCTTCCTTTTCATTTACTTTTACAAACGATTTTTTGAAAAAAAAAAATAGAAATAAACTTCTCAACTTCAAGTTTAAATGTCGAATCAAAATTCTACATTTAAACATGACGTGTGACTCTGGTTATGCGACAACCAAAAAAAGTTTTAGTTGCCAGTTCTGTTTAGTTTTCAACTGACTTTTTGGGTAGTTAAAATATAACTCGATTCGACAATCGTTGAGAATAGTAATTAACCCTAGATAGATAACCATATTTCACTCTACACTAAAGATAACCATACGTCGACTCGACGTGCGAATGTTTGAGTGAGCATATTTTGGATTAAGTATATACTAGGTTTATGAATGTGATATTATGTCTTCATGTATATAATTGTGGACTGAGTAAATTAAAAACATTAGAGTTTACTCATATTTTTATTTAAAAAAAAAAATAAAGAACAAAACATGGTACTAAAACTTAAACATTTAGGAATCTCTCCGTCAGTCTTATAATTTACTATTTAAACTTTTCAAAATCAGCTTTTTGTAATCTCTATAATATAACAAACATAAGTAAATATCACTTTTTATAAAGATATTTTTTTTAATTTTTTTTTATTTTATTTCTTAAAGATTAATCCTATATACTAGGTTTATGAATGTGATATTATGTCTTCATGTATATAATTGTGGACTGAGTAAATTAAAAACATTAGAGTTTACTCATATTTTTATTTAAAAAAAAAATAAAGAACAAAACATGGTACTAAAACTTAAACATTTAGGAATCTCTCCGTCAGTCTTATAATTTACTATTTAAACTTTTCAAAATCAGCTTTTTGTAATCTCTATAATATAACAAACATAAGTAAATATCACTTTTTATAAAGATATTTTTTTTAATTTTTTTTTATTTTATTTCTTAAAGATAACCATACGTCACTTCGACGTACGGTAGGTAAATATTTACGAAAGTGTTGCACTTACCGGAGCGATATGAGTGTGTCCTGCAAGCTGTGACGGCCGACTGAGTTGGCAGGAAGGACCAGTTCAGTGACACGACAAACAAACGAGTTACATCGATTTTTCAAAATCGATTACGTCGATTCGACGTAGGTTATCTATCTAGGGTTAAAACTTGCAATAGTTTACAGCTGCTTTTAGTATCCCGGTTTTATTCTCAGTAATTGTCTAGCATGAAAAATCCGACTGAAAACAAATAAACAAAGAACATTAATAAATTAAACACATACGACACTGGGTATGTAAATGCTAACTGCTACATCCAGTTTGCGTACATTTATGATAGTACATGGAAATGCATGGGTAACAAACCGCATTAGTAACACATTCGTGTACGACAATGAAGTTTAACAAATAAATATTAACGGATCATTTAAATTACCAACTTTTTACAGTACTCAATTAGATCAATTATAAATTTGCAAAGAATTTTCCTGCTGAGCTCGCAAAAAAATGTAGCGTACAAGTAACCTTACTTTACGACAACAGTTCATCAACCTTTCCTTTTCTCAACCATGTTTGGGTTTGCTTCCAATCTAACAAGATTCAGCCTAATTTAAGTATTTTACATGGTGAGACTGACTATCTGACCTCGTCATCCCGTCGTTACTGGGTAACGCGAAACACTTTGCCTTCCTTTACAACTTCAATTCCCAGTCTATAAAAAACGAAAACATGGCTGAAGTCGAAAAACAGTCGGTTACTAAGGAATTCTTAAGATTAAGATGTGAACACAGCCATCGCTCGTTCAAAGAAAAAAGCAATTTATCAATCGGGATTTGAACGTGACGGAAAGCTTTTTATTTCACACGCGACGAACACGTCACGGTGTTCTAAAAGAGAAGTATTCGATTTGCACTGACTATGGAAAAGTATTTATAATTGCATGGTCGTTATTGCAAATTGGTCTTTGTTTGGGTTAACACTAGGTTCTGTTTTGTATGTTTTGATTTTGGTTGTTTGTACTTTTTGCTTGTTTACAGGCTATTATAAGGATTATTTTTATATTTTAATGTTTTCTGCCTAAAATTAAATAGTTTAACGAACTTACCTGTAAGTAAGTTGTTGTATTGTGCTAAAATATTTCATTCTTCGTCGACTACGCTTTATTGCACAATATTAATATTTACCTTGAACTTTAGGTCAAATTGACTTACTGGCCGAACTTCGATTTAATCGTATTGAGTTTTGGCGTTGTATTGTCCAAGCTGGTCTCTCCTAGGATTAGACATAAATTCGTTAGTTTCGTTAGTTTGGATTTTGACTAAGACTGCTTGACAAACCTGAGCCTGTGCCTGAGCTTTGTAAAAGTATGACTATAACATTTATGTACAGGCGCCAGCACATCAAGCTACTACAATCTGTCAAATTTCTTTAATAGATTTTCAACTTTATCACTAAAGCATTAGGTTCAAGGCTCATTGGGAAAATTTGAGTTTAGGGTAGCTTCATGTGCTGGCGTCTATACATTACATTGCTCGTGTCTGTAGTCGCTTAACTGGTTTAATGATTATATATTCTTATATCTGGCGTTAATACGTTACTACGTTACGTTCATGAATTTAATAAAATGAAAATTGTCACGTCCCCGTGTCATGTAAAAAAGATTTACCACTGGCAATATATAGTTAAATCCCTTCCACTGTCAACGCTCACGATTCTTACCATAAAGCTTAAATGTAAATATTTTCGTTACATCGCTTTGTGATAAGTAATTCTTGTATTTACGATTTTCTTTTCTCTTTAGTACTTTAACAGTTTCTCCTGTGTGTAACAAAGGCAATATAAAAGACAAAGACTATTAACCAGCTGCTCACACGGCGCTGTTCTGCACGACACTTTGATGTATAAAGTTGAGATCACACGTCAACATTCCACTGTTTATAAAGTTAAATAAAAATAAATTCTGTATGGTAATTTTGTATGGCCCCAAAATTATACTGCAAAAATCGTACAGATCAACGGCATATGAAGGTACGCTTAGACTGCTAAAAGCGGGATAACGGTTTTCCAACAAACTAGCAAAAGTACACAATAAATTCATTTCTAAAGACAATAATTATTCCCTAAGTGAAATTAACAAGGAGTAAACGGACCTCACGAAGCCTTCAACCAAGTATTCTGTACATCAAACTCAAGTAACTAAGTAACTCTACGCAACAATTATTGCTGGGAAAAGACTTTTTTTTGAGGTGAAAAATCTGTTTTGAGGTAGGACTCAATGTAACACACTCAACACATTGATTGTGCTGATCGATGCATTGAATAGTATTTGTTATTACTTTACTTTAAACACACCCTGTCTATAAAGTAAAGTTTTAACAATATAAACTTGAATTAAAGAAAAACTCGTGAAAGAGTTTGAATTTTGACCCCCAATATCTCCGTAACTAGGTTTCCTGGTATGGTCCAACTAGGCTTAAAGGCTTAAATTCTGAATTTTGAGCGCTGAAGTTCCCGTTAGCTTCATAAAAACATAATCGTGATTTTGTGTGTATTTCGTATTTGATTTAAATGATCGGGGTGTCACGCGCCCCACGTGACCGTTTACGTAACTTTTTAGGCGCGCCCAGTTAAGGGTTAAAAAGGCTTTTTATTTTTATTTTCTTGATTCATTTTTGTATACATCAATTACATTTTTAAATATTTAAATCTAAAGTAACAAAACAAAAAAAAAAAAAAACAGAAAGCGTAGCATTATATTTTATATTAGGAATACTTTAAATAAACTGGTAATAACTTTAGCTCCAAGATTACCCATAATTCTTGTTGATGCTAACAATATGACGTGAAAACACAATGGAATCAATCTGGACTGAGACAACCTAAGTTATCAGGTAACAATCTGTTTGCCTTTGATCGACTAAAATCAACGCTGCAAGACAATAGACCAAACTGCCCAGTACATGTTACAATGTATCCATATGTCTGTATTGTATTGCAGTAGCTACACTGCTATCAACTACACAAATCTTGTTCAATCTGCAATGGAGCATATCCTCATTAGCATCGCTGTCAGTCCATAGAGTAGACAGAATAGGATGTATTCCGTTCCGTTTAAATGTAGAATTTATTCTGACACTGACAAGACGGGTTACTCTGAAGGTATTAGTCTGTAGGTATTTTATCGAGATTCTAAACATTCCTTTTTGGTATATTTTCTTTATGGTACTGTAATATACTGAATGGGCCCCTTTATGAAAGGTTTAAGGTACAACGAGCTATGATATTTTTTTGCAGATTACGTAATCATAAAGCACGACTGTTGTTCTGTAATCAGTTATTCTTTTAAGTGATCACATGAGGTCCTGCGTTCCATCCCCGAGTCGGGCAAAATTTTATTGGGTTTTTCTATCAGGAATTTCTCAATAGCAGCCACGGAGTCCGGATTTCTGGCCGGTTGATGGCAATAGGTTCGTCCCCTATTACATAGGACTTAAACATAACTGGCGAAACTTGGGTGTACTATTAGGTAGGTACACTTGTGGACACCTCTGGATTTCAGAAAACTGTGGAAATCATCTAAACTCACCCACTCACTCAAACCCATGATTTGTATTTTCGGAAGCTGGTTTACGTATTCACTTGCAATTGATTTACGCCTTTACGTCCCTTGTTTAAAAAAACACAAAAGTAAGATTCGAATGATTTTTTTATTTGGTGGCACGGTTGACGCAGTGGCTGACCGATTGACTGCTGATATTTATAAGGCCTATAGGTAGTAGTTCAGTTCGGCCTATTGGGAGTTTTAATATTTATGAACGCGCCCGAGATTCAGGAGAAATTCCTTGTGTGGGACAAGAAAAAAAGTCAAGAAGGTTCTTCGGAATACTGAAGTCCACCCACCACTCCATTTTCCATCATTACAATTATTGTCAAAAAACGATAAAACTAAGGATACTATTAAAAATCTACCTAAATAATACTGCTTATTTATTACAAAACAATGAAGAAACAGCCTCGCATTTTCCCCTCTTCCAGAATCTCCATAACTGCATGAAATCCATAAAATATGCATAAGACACCTGAATATTGTACTGTTTCTGATTAAATTTTACGTCTTGGCTCTACGATTCGGGACAAGTTAGGAAGTTTAACATTATTTTATATTTCTTTTTAAAATTTCAAGCTGCTGGTTCAGACATATTTTTTAGTTTTTTTTTTTCTTTTACGCACTTAACGAAGGTAAAGAATACGAAATGTTTTACAAAGAATTTAAATAAAAGGAATTTGTTTTAACACTTCAGTGAGTAATTTAAAAGTAAGTGAAGCGTCTGTTAAAGTTACGCAAATATTTTTTTGAGAATCTTTTGCAGATGAATCTTTGGGGTAGTTATATTTTCCATATGAATTGCTCGAGTTTTTAACACGTTTGATCAAACATGTTTGATCTTTTCCAAAGTCTTCAGGCAGATACAATTTCTTAAGAGCCTTCTTACGTTTCAGCGTTAAGCTAATTTTACAATTCACCTAAAAGGCATTTATAACGAAAATGTATTCTATTATTATAAAACTAAAGGATATATTTGTGGGATGAAAAAAAAAATTGATGGTCCCAAATCAGGTCTTCGTGAGTTTATGCCTAAACATGCATCGGAAGAATGATTATTTCTAAATAAATAAATAAATAAGCTATCTAAAATTCGCTTTATTATTGTTCATCATCTGCCTAGCCTTTTCCCAACGTGCTTTCCGAGGCACGGAGGAAACTCGGTATGTGTCAACCATCCACAGACCAACCCAGGCAAGCACGGCTTAACCTAAATATCGACCCGAGCGGCTGTTATTATTTAACCACGAGCTTCTTTGCGCTTTATTATTATTGTAGTAAAGAAAACGAAATATTTTTAACAAGTCATTGTTATTTCAAGGAATAAACGAAAAATATGTAATCAACGACAAAACCTTGCACCTTCACTTTTATTTCAAAACCCCCCATAATACTTAATTCAATAGGTAAAAATAAACCGACAGTATAAAAAACCGGTAAAAATTGCGTCAAAGGAGATTCAACTTTCACTATTCTAGCCAAGATTCCTTTTAGATCACACGTACATGGAAATGTCACCCACGATCTACTGCAGAACAGTCTCTCTTGAAGAATTCTATTTTCACACTGCAACCACAGAAAGGCAAAGCTTACCCGTGAAGATTGAAACAGAACAGAATCCCAGTAAAGGGATAAACTTTGAAAAGTAAGCAGTCACTTTGTTGGTCCGCTTCCAGGAACTTTATATGTTCAATATAGCTGAGGGAAAATGTTTTACTATAAATATATGAGAAATAATATGCGAAGGTTATTGCAGGATTTGTGGTAGCGGTGTGTTTATAGGCGAGCCTTTATATTTAGGATGATATTTTAATAACAGACTCTATCGATATGCTACGTTATTATTTGGTTATGTTGAGCATTAATAGTGATCGGAGTAGGTAGGTAGTTTTTGTACTTGCGATACGTTGTCTTAATATGGACACTCCTGGAATGAAATATATTTATTAAATAAGTTAGAAATTACTTTGTAAAAAGCTATTGATGTCTTAAGGAATTATGAACGAACACATCTCCCTCCTTCCCTCCTACGGGTAAGATCGGTACGGGGTATAAGACGGACACGTTTTAGGTTAATGAAATTGAAAACTTTATTTTTAAATAATATATTTTTTAATTTTCTGTAACAATTTTGTATAGACAAGTATCAATAGCCGTTACAAACTTATTCTAATGTTCTAAAAGATCATGTTACCTTAAAAATGTCCATATTAACATCAACGTTGGCGGTCATTAACCAAAATAGCTATAATTTATTACTCCATTTGATTATTATAATTGTGGCGAGAGGACAGAAACCAGAGTTCGAATATAAAATGATTCGAACGCGTCCTCTCGTCACAACTGTATAGACGTCACTGTCTATATTCTAGAAGGGATCTTGTATAGTTGCATTGTCATCGATGTTCTACGCCCATCTTGACACCGATTGCGTATTGTTTTGAACGTCGAATTTCGTCACTAGATCGTCTATGTGCGCTTGTGCAACGCTTATCTCGTTACATTCTGTGTGTGATCAATTATTACGTTATCAATTCATCACCTCTACAGGTACTTTGATGTTCTATGTTAGCTACTTCCCAACCAATAAGATCATCTTTTATAGAGCCTTATTTCTATCTTATTCAAGAAACATATTCTCTTGATCATCATTTTCTTGTACATGTGTCATTTTCCTTTTAATAATTATAAGGTTGAGGTTCGTAATTACATTATCATCGTATTTCGTGAGTAAACCGTTTGAAAAAAATAATTATAAACACCTTTTTGTGGCAACAAAATTAATCTTCTTACCACTATGCGGCACCCCGTAAACATTACATGGCGATGAGAAACTGATTTAACGAGAACCCAAAAGGCAGGGATGACAACCTACTAGGTATAATCATTAATTAAACATTTTATATACATTGTCCGTTATACACGGTTTTTAATTAAGCTTACCCTCTTAGATAAAGGCCTTTAAGGGACATAATTACCGAATAATTTATTGAATGCCCTTGCTTAAGTCTTTGGAAGGATACTTTGTAGGTGTTTTCTTTAATAAATTGGGATATAAAGAAAGCAACCTTAATTAATTTTTCAAATTAGGTCCTTTGAAATAATAACAAATTAAGAAACTTACACTGTCAATTACGGGATATCTTCCATGACTATATTTTATTCTGAGCTCCCAATAGGCTAGCTAAGTCATAAAGCATCGAAATATCGGGAGCTCAAAAAAATAAACAATCACGGAAGATACACCGTAAGTGACAGTATAAGTTTAGTTTCAAACCGTATTTAAAATGCTGGAAGTCGGTTTACCCCCAATTTACTGAAATATAAAATACCCTATTGGTAATTGCTTTGCTATTCAAAAGTATTAAAAAATACCTGCTCTTATCTCTTACAAAACATGTAGAAACACACATGTGGTGCTTTTGGTAAAATGCAATATCCTTCTTCCAGTAAATCTTTTAGTTTGGGTCTCAGCAATTAAAAGCCACAAATTCGTATTCAATAAAGTTCTGATCATCCAATTAAACCTTTAAGAGTAATTAATGAGAGCAAGACTATTTCAATTTAAAAGTTAATTACGCGCAAACAATAACTTTGCAGTTCAAGTGTGAAAAACGCGGCAGCTTTTGTGAAAATTGAAACTGTTTTAATTGGTTCTAAGATTTTTTTTTGTTTTCTTGCGAGAATTACTTTTTAGCGGTTCGTCTTTAGATGATATGATAGTTGTATTTTTGCATAGATTAAAAAAGGTACGTTTTTTTCGAAAATTTGATCTTTTTTTTTAAATTGGCCATTTTTACACTTTCCAAAATCAGTAAATGCAGATCGAAGTTACTCAAAAGTTTAATTAATGATTAGTCTAGTAAGATAGAAGATTGTTTGTGCTACAACGGTTAAAGTACCCGACCTTACTGCTCCATCACAAAATTACATCCCGTTTATACCTAACATAACATCACGCCTTGTATTCCCAAAGGGTTAGGCAGAGGTGTAAGTAGCTAACAAGCCACATTTCGTCAGTTATGATTAAATCCCATGTAATTGGGGATGCGCCAATTGCCATCAACCGGGCAACAAACCCAGACTCCGCGGCTGCTACTTAATAATATAATTCCTGATGGAACCCAATACCTCTTTTCCCGACCCGGGAATTGAACTCAAAACCTCATGCTCAGCAGTGACGCTGACGCAATTTAATAAAAAAAAAACAGGTACCAAAATCAAAGTTATGGAAAGTGACTTTCCTACAACCATTTTCTACATAAAACAGAAACAATCATAACAAAGATTTCATGTACAACGATTCATACACAATGAATACTACAATGTCAGAACCAGGAACATATAACATTACATTTGAGTAAACCTCCGTTTGTGACCCAGCACAATTGACTCCTTGATTGTAATAACACATAACAACAATGCAGTGGCTTTCAAATTACAGTTGCATGGTGGCCGAAACTGTATTCTAACATGCAGTACATTTGTAACACACAGAGAAACTGCTGGTTCAAGTAAATCTTGTGAGTAGGGCTTTGTCAGATCTACTGTGACTGGTTTGTCGTTTTGTGTACTACTACTATCTACTAGGTTTATTGTATGCCTTTTGAGTACAAATACAAATCATTTATTTGCATAACACAGATTCGGACGATGTTACAAAAGTTCATAAGGTGCACTGTATTACAACCATGCGAGGTGTGCACATATCGGTGCGCAAATATATTAGGCACATTATGAGATTATGATTATTCATATTCAGTAGTTATTAAAACTCATAATAAGAAAATAAAGAAAAAACCATTCTTCTTTAAAATTCGTCTACTGCTTTATTCGACTGATATATCGCTATGGTTAAACGTCATTTGAATAGTAACAAAAGGAAATCTTATAACTCAGTTGGACAACCAACAAGATTAGTCTATTTACCGACATCCACTACAAGAGTTGAGAATTTCAGTAATTAATATAACAGCCCCTATGTCCTTCAAAACAACAAAGCAAGCAGAAAAATAATTTTCATACCTCGCAAACATCCATCCATCATAATCGTGGTAAACAAAATCATCACTTATCCTAGAGACAGTTAGCTGCCAGGTCCCCATCAGCAAGAAGCGTGAACATACGAAGTTGTAGGTACGACCCCATTGTGATGTCATTCATACGAAATTTGAATTTTATGAGCGTGTTTTGTTATTTCGAGTCAACTGTTACTGGTTTATTAAAATACTGAATACGGAATCTCCATGTTTTTTGAACTGTTCGTGTGTTCTGAATTATAAACGTGTGGTGTTTCATTAAATGCGTTGACACGTATGAAAACCGTGGGTGTTACTGCAAAATATGAATTCGGAATTTCATAAACATACAAACAATATTCATGTTGAATTTTGCACAACTTTGATGATTCTGCGTATCAATTATTTTATCTAAGATTGTTTTTGAAAAGAGCATAAAACCGGCCAAGTGCGAGTCGGACTCGCGCATGAAGGGTTCCGTTCCATTGTACTAGGAAGCCCCTTTAATTTTTAATTAATTTTTATTATTTGTTGTTACAGCGGCAACAGAATTACACATTCTGTGAAGATTTACTTATTACAGATCATGAGACAGCTCGCTGACAGACAGACGGACGGACAGCGGAGGCTTAGTCCCGTTCCCGTTGGTTACCCTTCGGGTACGGAACCCTACAGAGCGCATTCTATTCTGCTCTGCGCCTTTCTACCAGATATGCTACGAGTATACCCGCAAATTGTGCTTGTAAGCATGATTTACTTAGACGCAATCACGGAAAATGTACTGATTTTGTGTAAGTCATTGTGGAAAGTTTTTTTCGTTTTCATCTTCTTGCAATATGAAAATTAGGTTGAAATTCGATTGGAAAATAAGTTTAACTATTACCACACTAAAGATTTATTCTAAGTGCAAAGTTTAAAACTTATGATAAAATTAATTAACAGGGCGTTGGTTAGGCACAAAATTAGACTCCACTAGCGCTATTTTTAACGTGTTTGCAGCGGGGACGACGGTACCTAGCTGTTATTGAATTCTTTCTGCCATAGCAGTTTTAAAAATAACTTTAGTTATGAACTATTTTACTTTTGTTTATCTGAATTTGCATGAAAAAAAAGGAAAAGAAGAAACCGTACTTATACGGTTTCTTCTTTTCCTTTTTCTTTTCTCAGCTGTTACTTCAAAAAAAATGATTTATCATTCAATTGAGTTCTAACTTACACACCTATTATTATCCACCCGAACTATTTCATTCGTTTATCGGCCATGTCTTGCTTTCACAACTGCAATTCCTTTAAATTTTTATCAATATTTGATTGGCCTGTTGGTCTAGTGGTTAGTAACCCTGACTTCTAGGACGGAGGTCGTGGGTTCGATTCCCACACAGGACAAATCTTTGTGCGATGAGTACGATTATTTGTTCTGTATCTGGGTGTGTAATTTATCTATAATATGTATGTATTTAGAAATATATAAGTATGTTTATCAGTTGTCTGGTTGCCATAGTACAGGCTCTGCCTAGTTTGGGATCAGATGGCGGTGTGTTGGTTGTCCCAAGATATTATTATATTATTATTAATATGACATGTGCCTCATACTTCATAGTGTTATATATACATATAACATTAAGTCTGCATCTGTACATCGAGCGTGAAGTGTCAAAAAAAAAAATGAAGTTTCTAAAAAATTCTCTGGAACTCACTTAAACAAGAACAAAGTGCAATGGAGTTTGACGACAGAAATAGGCATGGCAGAAATGTTTTTCTGTAGAATAGATGTCCACTTTTAACGAGGTAGAATTTCCCACAAAAAGCAAGTTTTTTTTTTAAGTTTTAGTTTAATTTTATTTGATTTTTTTATATTTAAAACCCAAGTTTTGATTCTTATTTGGATTGTAATCATGACACATTGATGTAACCAGATTTTAGAAGAACTGCTCCAACATTAAATTTCACCAGCAAAACGTGATGCGTGTCGCTTTATTCAAATTCTTGCTTTACAATACCATATTCCGTAACAAACACCATGTATAATGTATATTCACATTTCAAACATTCTTATTTGATTGAAAGATGTAAATCAAACATAAACCTGTGGTATCTCACTCACCACGTTTGAAAATCGAACATAAAACGAAGATAAACTCAAACCAAGTTTAACTTGAAGACGTGTTGGCATTTATGGCGTGTTCACTCCCTAAAGGGGGTGTGTTTTATACATTTATGAAACGTCACACTCTTTTCCTTTGGAACGTGAGGGGAAGTTGAAGTGATTTGGCACAGTGTCGGTCGCGCAGTCACGTAGGTCTTAAATAAGTTAGGCAGGTACTGTACCCTCGTGTTTGGTTATGATTATGAATTGGAGCTGGTATCAATGTTGAATTTATTATTAATGTAAGATTTTATGTGTTTTGATAGGAATTTATTTCATCACCACTGATCTCTAAACGGTGAAGGAAAACATAGTGAGGAAACCGGCATGTCCTAGAACCAATAATTCGAAGACATGTGACATCTACCAACCCGCACTATGCCCACGTAGTGGATTATAGCCCATTCCCTCTCATAGAGAGGAGGCCTGTATCCCAGCAGTGGGAATGTTATAGGCTGATTATGTTTATGCTATGCTTATGTTAGGAATTTTGGTGTTCGTAGTACCACAGTGGATTGTAGTCAGTGAACGCTTGATGTACACTCGAGAGCAATGAATCCGGGTCTCTTAAAGAATGTTAAAAATCTCGGAAACTAAAAATGATAGGTTAATGCAATAAATTGTATTTAATAGACAATGTAATACTCCTTAAATGAAAGTAAAAAAAATATGAGTCGCCATACATTTTATTAACACAAAATTACATAAAGAAAAAAACTGCTGATCTCTCCTTAAAACAAAAATAGGAAACATGAAATTTTTGAACTTTATTACGATTTTCTTGAATTTTAATACTTCGTATTGCCTCCTCGTGCTTCCATTACTGCGTTTACGCGGTTTGGCATGCTGTACACCAAGTTCCTTATACGATTTTGGGGAATATTCTCCCATTCCTCTGTGAGAGCAATTTTGAGCTCACGAAGCGTGATTGGGGGAGGGTTTCGTTGTTTTACGCATCTGCCTAGCTCGTCCCAAGCATGCTCGATCGGGTTGATATCCGGGCTGCGCGCTGGCCACTCCATACGAGTAATGTTCATCTCTTGAAGGTAGTCATTCACAATCCTACCTGTATGAGGTCGGGCATTGTCATGCATAAATATAGCATCCTCACCTAAATTGACCATAAATGGCCCAACGTGATCATTGAGGATTTCTTCCACATATCTTACGCTAGTTAAAGAGCCGTTTTCTATGATCACCAGCTCTGTGCGACTTTCAGAAGAAATTCCGGTCCACACAAGTACAGACCCACCACCGTAGGCTACTTTTTCTTCGATGCATGCTTGCTTGAATCTTTCCCCTAGTCTTCGATACACTCTGTGTCTTCCATCGTGCTTGTAGAGCATAAATTTTGATTCGTCGGAGAACATAACTTTTGACCAATCTTCAATACTCCAATTTACGTGGCTCTGGGCATATCTTAGTCTTGAAATACGATGCCCACGCTCCAGTTTAGGGCCGTTTGCAGGTCTAAGGGGTTTTAAGTTAGATTCAGCAAGCCGACGTCTTACTGTCCATGCACTTGGGTTACTTCCTCCGAGGCTTCGAAACTGATTTGTGAGTTCAGTTCCTGTGAGAAAGCGATTTCGAAGCATGGTGTTCACCAAGTATCGGTCTTCTCGTGCTGTGGTACACCTGGTTCTGCCCGTTCCTGGTCTGCGTAGGTTAGAACCAGTTTCTTCGTAACGTCGGAGAACTCTTTGTACTGTTGACAGCGACACACCGACAGTCCTGGCTGTATCGCGCTGACTCCGGCCGGTTTCCAGCATTGTAAGTATTCTGGTGCATTCTTCAGGCGTAAGCGACATAATTTCAGCTTGAATAATGAATATAGAGCACTATCAACATGGTTTATGTACCCACATAAATGACAGATTACAAACAAAAGCAAAACCAAATGCTGTAATTTCGTAGTTCCATCTTCGAAAGTGGCCCTTTTTCAAATTTGATTTTTTTACAAACTACAAAACTATAATAGAAATAAATATGTACAAGTATAAAAGGGTTACAGGGCATCCAAAAATTCGTCCGCATCGCTGTCAATAGGAAAAGTGCCCAGAAGGCTGGCAGCATTACCACGTTGGATGGCAATGCTGATTCTTTGGCCAAAAAATAGGCCCGCCCTCTGGTCACGTGAAGAGTCGACCAACCGCTTGGCGATTTCCCGAAAAACTAGGTGGGCACTCGGACCCCATGGCCCTAGTGTTTCAACCCCAAACGGCTCAAACACATAACTACCAATTAAATTATTGTATTTGCGCCGTTTGAGGTTTTCAGCACCTGCAGCAGCCGCCCCAGCGCAGCCCACTGTGCTAGGAAGATGGGATGGCGCAAGGGTGTCGACGCAAGTTGCGTCCCACACCAAAGGCCTACCCAACTTCCATGGCATTATGGTCATACCATCTGGTCTCTTCCCATCGACGCGTGCCAAGCCATTGGGTTCTAAGACAGCTGGCACCCCGGCGGTGGCAAGAGCACGACGGATGAGATCATTAATGCTAGCGTGCCGCGCAATCCGACCTGCACTCTTACTGCATGAAAGGCCATGGTGTCCGAGGCAGTCGACTGCTTCACCACATTGACAGCGATGTGGAGCCCCACAAGGAGCGCCCAAACGCAAACACGTAGCGAGCCGGAATGTTGTGTCACCTAACATAGTGCCTATATTAGGTGACGGTAGTGCCTGAAGCCAGAGGCCCGACTCCTACTCACCCACAGCCAGTAGGCGGGCACATTTTTTTATGATATAAATTTACAATAACTAAGAAGTTTTAATACCTTCATTTAAGGAGTATTACATTGTCTATTAAATACAATTTATTGCATTAACCTAGCATTTTTAGTTTCCGAGATTTTTAGGATTCTTTAAGTGACCCGGAATCATTGCTCTCGAGTGTATTCGTCTATTCTCCCCAGACCAAGGGTAACCATTGAGACTGTGCTACGAGAAAAATAGGCAAAATCGAATGGAATACTAGCTATTCCTTTAAAAAGACGCACATAGATTATAGATTATCTATTAGTTTGTTAATGACAGCTGTCTTCCTGCCATTAATAAACTAACAGATAAACTGATGTGTCGACATAGACAAAACTTCGTGATGATCTGCCCAAATGAACTTCACTCTGGAAACATTTTTTTTCATAAGTATATGTAACTCTTTCCACTCCCCTGCAAACATGCAAACTAAAAACTGTTTCAACAAGCTAGTTTGCAAACTAAAGCCAGGGCACAAAAAAAGAAAACATCATTATCGTGTAACAGTGTTGGCAGAAAATACGTCATCGGGACACAGAAATAACTCAATCTCCAACGAGATTCCACACTGGATAAATGGCAATTCTGAAGACAATTTATCTTCGGATAGCGTTGTATGGTTACTGTAGAACGATGTCATTTAATTGGTTTGTCTTTTTGGAATTAATTTAATTATTGATTTTAATATTGAAAGGAGGATTCTTGTTGAGGTTGAATAGTTGATAGGGAATGGGAGATAACTGACATGATGACGAAATATTAGATTTAAAATGAATGATGTGTTGTTTAAAAATTTCTGAGACCATTATTTTGATTATTATTAATTGATCTAACTAATTAGCAGTGGCTATCACACAAAAATATGAATCAAAATAGGTATTTGGAAAACATTTCGTCAAAATAAAAAAAAACCAGGTCCCTAGTGCAAAGTGTAGCCACTTGTACTAACAGTACATTAAAAGTCAAAAGTAGCTATGCGGACGAATTTTTGGACGCCCTGTAACCCTTTTATACTTGTACATATTTATTTCTATTATAGTTTTGTAGTTTGTAAATAATTAACATTTTGAATAAAAACTAATTTATGATAAAAAAGTAGCTATAACTTTAAAAATCAAATTAACTACGATATTTTTTATTTATAAACAAAACAACAGTTAAAGATTTCGTATTAACATCTTCAAATTATTCCTAACAAAAATATCGTTACTTGTTCAACGGTTCGCCAAAGTTTTTCCATTCCCGAAATTCTTCTGCCGATCAAAAATGATAAAACTTTTGTAGAGTAATTAAAAGACAAACAACAAAACTCGAGAACTTTGTTAATTTATTAAACGGGCTTTGAATGGAGATTTTGTTAGGAAAGTCACCGGTAGGTTTGTTACCGGTTTGGCCATACCTAAGTGATTTTAGAATACTACAGGCGTGTACCCAATTATAGTACACCCACATTTCGCCAGTTATGTTTAGGTCCCATGTAATAGGTGGCGAGCCTATTGCCATCATCCGGGCACAAATCCAGACTCCGTGGCTGCTAGAGAAAATTCCTGATGGTAAAACCCATCAACACTTTGCCCGATCCGGGAATCGAACCCTGGACCTTATGCTCAGGAGTTGCGCTTGCTACTATTTGGCCAATGATACTGTAAGGCCGTTTACACATTATGCCGCTGCGGCAGCATTTTTCGCCGCCGCGGTACAAAAACTTGTCGCCGAAGCTACAGCGTCGTATGTAAGGCTCCATACAAATCCAAGGGGGACTAGCGCTGCGGCGCCGCGGCGGCGGCGGTGCCGCTGCCGCTGCGACATAATGTGTAAACTGCCTTAGGAAGAATCTCATCAGATTATAATGCTCTCACGAGGCATATCCACCATAATACTTCATTACGTGAGCCCAGTGTGGTTAGGAGGCAGATTTCGCATCTCTTTGAATTTTTTGGTTTTAGACTATGTCTTGCACTGTTTTAAGAGCAGTATAGTTATGAAAATAAGGTATTTGCGCAAAAAGTGAGTCATATTGTAGTACACATATTATGTGTGTGTGAGAGAACGTAGTTAGAATGATGCTTATGTTTTAAATAGTTTCTTCTTTAAGAATTAATATCTCATACGACTATTTATTTTCACTATAGTTTCCAACATGTTAATATCGTGCTTTGATATGTAAACTTTTTGAATTTTTGCTTTAAAAACGTTGCCCCACAGGAACTTGGAATATTTCCTGTATCGTAGGTGCTTTTACAAACATTCAAACTCACATACACAAACAAACCCCCGCCAGACCCGGAACAACTACTTGTGAGCCATACAAATATTTGTTCCGTGCGGGAGTCGAACCTGCGACACGCAGCCAATCGCTTTTCACTGCGCCAAACGTGTGTCGTCATTCATTGTAGACTGAATACTGAATACATTTTTGGATACCACAGTTATGCTTTCTCTAAAATATTCAGTTGTTTAATCTATTCACAATTTTCGTGTCATCAACGCAATGTGTTATTTACAGGATTAATAGTACTGTCATTCTAAAAACAAAACTGTACAGAAAAGCCGAGGACCGTCGTGTTCATTTATAATCTTTTGACAAAGCTATTACTGTTGAACAATAAAAATGTAACATGATCTTCGCACCAACTCGCCTTTTATCTTTTCATCTGTAACATTTTAGGGTCTAAAAACATTCTGTTGGTATCCATCTCCTTAGAGGTTCGACGTAATTCGTTTTCTACAGTTGACACCCGCAATTTTGTAGGATGATAAACAGCTCATACAATCTACGTTTTTTTTTTATATATTTTATGAATAACTTTGAGGTTCTGTCACTAGCTAAAATTGGATTTTTCATGGTCATAGCTATAAATTTCACAGAAACCACGTAATTTTTGGTAGCAAATTTACTTTTTTGTAATGAAATAAATTAATTTTCAACAACCTGTTGCGGAATGGAAATATACTTGGCTTAAAAAAGCTTATAAATTTTCTTTTAGATAAAATTAACATGGCTTCCTTTTCAAAAATTAAACTAAGAATACTAGAAAGCCCATTTCTGTTGAAATGAGCTACAATGACATTGATTTTGAACAGCATTCGAAATTCGAATGGGTTTGAAAGCAATTGCCACTATGTCTTCTGTATACGTGTGGACGGACCCTTCACGAAACCTTCATCCAAGCATTCTGTACATCAAACTAAGTAACTCTACACAAAAATTATTGCTGGCAAATGACTGTTTTTTGGAGGTTCGGTGCGAAAAATCACGTTTTACGGAAATACCTAACCGTTTGCGGGCCCAGGTTGGCCGCTGTATAAATAATCTGGCCAAATGGGGTATCATCGACCCGTCCCAAATACAATGCCAGTGTGGAGCCCCTCTGCAGGATATGCCCCACCTCCTTTCTTGTCCATCCTGCACAGTCACCTGCACCTTCCAGAATTTAAACGAATCCGACAACGCACAGCTCTTTCGTTGGCTTCGCATAATATACTGATCGGGTATTATTTGAGCCAAAGAAGATATTGAAGACGGTTACGCTCGATGTAATGCACTCAAAACATTGTGCTGATGGATGCATTAAATAGTACAAGGGTCATTGAGGTATTTTTTAAGTAAATCAAGAACATTTAAAACTTAATTTAAAAAGAAATGTGTGAAGAAGTTGGGACTTTGACCATTGGGATATCTGCCTGACTAAAAGGTTCCCAGGTATGTTCTAGAACAAAAAAAAATATCGCAATGACGGGGTGTACAAGTTCCTTTCGGCTTCGTTAAGCGTACTTTTACATCCATTATTCTGTATCAAACTATGGCATTCCATTATTATGTATTAGACTATGGCTATAACGAAAAAAATAAGACTAAAGTTATACTGTCACTTACGGGATATCTTCCGTGACAAAGACAAAGAAAAAGGGTAGACAGATTTGTCTGCTCCTAACAATTTATTTTCCATCCACCCGCATTCTCCAGTCAACCCGCGATCATGGCGCTTGCAACAGCGAGAATCATGAACAATCACGGAAGATATCCCGTAAGTGACAGTATAAGTTTAGTTTTAAACCGTAAAAGCTTAAAACAGTATTTAAAAATAAGATTGATCTTCATACTTCCTATTACTACAGATACTCCATTCCGTTTTGTCAGCGATATTTTCCCTTTTAATATTTCAGTAAGAATTTGATATCTAAAAACAAATAACTTGAATAATTCTCAAAACCGCAAACAAGACCAAACGCAAATTGAAACGAGGTAACAAATCTAATTATTTTTACCGTGAAGAAAGACCTGCTTAATTAAAATCTGTCTCAAATTACTGAACGTAGCTTATAACATTTTCTTCACGAAATTAAGTGTTAGCTCTGAATTATATTTAGACTTAATTGAAAACAATAACTTCTGTAAGTAGAATTTAGTTGAAAAGATGATATTATAAGAGATATAATTACAAAGAAACTTAATGCGATTAATAATGTTGAAAGTGGCTTAGACTACATTTCTCTGGATAAATTTGTAAAAAAAAACTGAATAATCTGCTATTATACTTAAAAATCAAACAGATACATACACACACACACTCACACACACACTCACTCAAACACACACTCATCACACACACTCTTTTACGCTATTTTTCTCTTTTTTAAATTAAAAATAAATAATAATAATATTAGAAATAAGTAATCTAGTATAAGTTTAATTATCAGCACATTTGTTACTGTTGTAATTATTTTTGTTATGGAAGAGTGGGGTCTCCTAACACAGGCAAAAATTGCTTAAAAGGAGTCCCCAAACACAACCGCCCATTACTGTAACAAATTTTCTTGAATAAACATTTTTGTATTTTGTATTATACACTGACAAAAACCTTCGCCGCAACATAGCAACTTGAACTCATGGTCTCCAACCAAACTCTAATAAACAACTGTCTCCATCTATAAATATGATCTTTGGACTGGCCTATAGGAAGCATCCGCTACTGTTCGTTCGGAGTTTCTTGCTCTTTCTTCTCTATAGAGATCTACGCTTTGGAATGTGCAACTACAGTACTTCACAAGTTATTATGCCTTGTGACTGTGACCGTAGCTTCGTTTTCTTTGTTTTTTTGAGATTCAAAAGTGACGGAAATGGTCTAATTGAAATAAATGCTTTTTTTTTCTTTTTTTTTTGCTTCGAGTTTGAGTTCACTTCACTCTTATTACAGGTACTACCGATTTACTTCAATTAACTAATACCGTCTAAATCAGTCGCCTTGTCGTATAAAAAATGAGGTGAGACCAACACCATTGAGTTTGTGACTCACTATCGCCGTTATGATTGATTGATCGCCGTTTTGATGATTTTAAAATTAGTTTTAATTAATTTTTAAGTGTAAAATCTTGTATTATTGTAATTAAATATCAAATAAGTGTATAAATACCCAGGATTACTGTTTTCAAGCAAAAATACATTATAAAACAGCTGTATTTGGTTGCCTACCTCTACCGGTAACCTTTATGGAACAGCTGTAGTTCCAGCGGATCTATCTGGGGAGTATAATTGTTCCTTTTAAAGTATAATTTGCGCACATTAGCCAATTTAAGCCCTCATGTGGCACTAAATTCCTTGTTCTGATGAATCTGACACTTATATTTTGGGTTAAAGTTATGTTCAGTGTCAGGTGTCACTTGTTGAATAAGTAATTTTGTAGTTTGTAATATGTTAAAAATTATCTACCTATTTAATTAACTAAATACGCGTCAATAAAGAACGTTGGTTATTAATTATAAATTTTGGCATTTTTGAATCAGTTAAGTCTAATAATTTTAAGCCAAGTGTAATGTTCCTACCCACTTAAGAAAAAAATAAAAATAAAAAAATACTTAAGACAAGGAGTTACTTAATGTAAATTTATACTTAATCATCTTATTGAAACATTTTGTGTAGGTCTCATAAGCCTATCTCAGTTACCTGTTAGTAATCACATATTCCAGGCAATTCTTATTTTCTCCTTTCATTTCTAACTTTCCTAATTTTTGTCCATCCAATTAGTGTCTCACCGTTCTTTTTACTTCTACTTTCAGTTCTATTTACTGAAACCATGCCTGTAATGACCCGTAAGGCTACTACTCAGGAGTTGCAGGCTAAGTTGAGAACGGCTCTTGATGAACTCAAGGAATCAAACAGCAAATGTCAACAGCTGTTATTGGATAGAGAGGAACACGAGGTTGAAATCGAGAAGGTCGTTTTCAAAAACACAAGCTTGAAACGGGAGCTAGTGGACCTACACCAACAATACACGGATGTTGTTGATGAACGGGACAAACTGCGGGTGATTACAGATGGTTTCAACAACTGCTGTAACTTATATGAGGAGGCTTTATGTAAGGTTAGGGACTTAGAAGATGAACTGCTTCATGCTAATAAACAAATTATTAAGTTTCAAAAAGAAAGAGAGTGTACTCAGGCTAGGGAAACAGATCACCTATATAATCAATTATTGAATTCAAATTGCAACCCACATTCTTTAACAACAATAGATCTTACTGAAGATTCTATTCTTAAATATAATTGTAGCAGTTATAAAGTAAGCCAAAATTAAATTAAAAAATATGCAAAACTAAATAGAATTATAAAAAAAATTAATAAATTTAAGAAACAACAAAAACATAGTTCCAACAATATTAAACTAAGAAAAGAACGTGTTTTTCTTATAAAAAAGTTAAATAATTATCAAATCAAACTAGAGGACAGTAAGAATTTTTATGAAATAGATACTCAAAACTTACAGTCCGAAATTCAAGTACTAGAGAGTCAACTAAAAACATGTTATTCAAAGTATGTGGACTCTCAAAAACAAATTAAAGAACATATCCTTGCTGCAAACGAGTTAGTCAATAGGTGTAACAGTAATGCAGACTGTGTAGACATGATGACCTTTAATGACACTCAATGTACTTCACAAAGGGAATCCAGCCCTGACACTCTAATGCCTGTGGAAACGGAGAACCCGACCCGGTTGGAGTGTGCTCGGGGCTGTATCCCCATTCTAAATTCACCAGTCATTATGCAAGGGTCAGCACAGGTAGGACAAACAGAAAGTAGTTCTCCCCATTGTTGTAGTAAAAATTGTAGCTGCTCAATTATGTTTTCAGATAGTTTAGGAAGAGGGTTAGGAAAATTAATTAGCAACAATCTGAGTCATTCTTCTCAAAATTACTGTACACCTCACGCTTCATACAACCAGATAATGTCATCCATAATTCGGAAGGAATTAAATCCAAATTCCATCATAACTGTACTTGTGGGTAATATAATAGTTCGAACGTTGAAATTGATGATATCACTGACAATGTCACTCAACTGTTAAAACTTAATTGTAAGAAAATTATTCTGTGTGCCTTTCCGTACTTTGAGAAGTTGTCAAGCAGGCAAAATCATAATAATAATATACATAACCTTAACGATCGCATGCATTTATTAGTAAGTCACCATAGTGACAAGTTGGTATTTTTCGACACCAACAGTTTCGTTCAGAAATTGAAGTCGAATAGAAATAATGCGTACCTGCCCATTAGTTTTAGACGTCAAATAGCACGGCTATTAACTTTTAATTTATACTCAGACATAAGTGGTATGTCGCAGTTTTTTGTAAATAGGTCTACTAAAATTAGTAATTCTACTAATTGCAATTATACAAATATTAACTTAGATTTAAAGTAGTCAATAAGACAATAGAAGGTACGAATGACAACTTAGTTAAACTGAACAACTTTAAGGTATCTTCTAGCTCTCAATCAATTAATTGTAGAAAAGGGGTTGAGCAGAATTCCTTGAAATTGCTTCATCAGAATATTCAGGGTTTTTCTTCCAAACAATTAGAAATAGAATTATTTTTAGAAAAAACTAAATTTGATGTTATTTGTATAACTGAACATTGGATGAAAGATTATGAAATGCAAATTAATTATGACAATTATAGCGTGGGCAGTTGCTTTAACCGAAAATCAATGCTGCGTGGAGGTTCATTAATTTTAATTAAAAATTGTTTTAAATCAAAAACACGTAACGACATTGTTGAACTCTCAGTTGAGCATAGCATTGAATTGTCATGTGTTGAGCTGGATAAGCATGTCATAGTGTGCGTATACAGACCCCCTAATTATCAAAACTACTCTATTTTTGAGTCAGTTATGGAAGATGTTTTGGGTAAACTTTCAAGTGGTAATAAATCAGTAATTATCTGCGGTGACTTTAATATTAATATTTTAGAAAATAACTCTAACAGCAGTAGACTATTAAGCCTTTTTAAATCTTTCAATCTGTCGAATGTGTTTTTAGAACCAACCAGAATAACTACAACTACTTCTACTTGTATTGATAACGTTTTCTGTGGCTGCGACTATTTGGAGAAAGCTATTGTAAATTACCTCCCCTCTGATCACTGTGGTCAAACTGTGTCTTTTGAATTTAATACACCACTGCAAAAAGTACAGATACAAACTAGACCAATAACTTCCAGTGCCTTGATCAAATTTAATAGCACTTTAATTGAGAAGTTAGCCGTGCAGGGCCTAAATATTAAGAATGCTAATATTATGTATGAAGAATTCTTTTCATTAGTGCAAACTGAGTTCAATAATACTTTTAAAAAGAAAACTAAAACTATATGCCCGAAGTTTTTATTCAGTGACTGGGCAACTAAAGGCATCAGAAAAAGTCGGGAAAGACTTTTTGAGTTGTATGGCCTTAAGCCTTATATTAATACGGAAACTTTTAATAAGTATGTTGCTACTTATTCAAAAATTTTTAAATATACCTGCAAGACAGCTAAAGCCTTATTCATTAGCAACAAGCTGAAATCTGCAGAAAACAAGATTAAGACTGTTTGGAAAATTATAAATAATGAAACAAATAGAAACAAAAGACATAACACTGATTACACACTGGACTCTTCCCGAGGGCTCATTAGCGCTAATGTCGATGTTGCTCAGGAATTCGCTACCTTCTTTACCAATATTCCAATTAAAACCACAGAAACGCTAAATTCTTCGCCATCCCTTGCCATTAATTTATTAAGAGAGAATGTGTCAACCTGTAATGTTGAATTTAAATTTAAACATATAAACCCTGTGGTCGTTATGAAGGCTTTTAAGCAACTTAAAATAAAAAGTACTGAAGACCTTTGGGGGATGTCTACTAAAGTCTGTCAATCAATTGTTGAGACAGTAGCTCCATATTTAGCCTTAATATTTAATTTATGTGTAGACCAAGGGTTATTTCCAGATTTAATGAAGTATAGTAAAGTTATACCACTTTTTAAATCTGGAGACGGCAAGGACACAAATAATTATAGACCCGTATCTATTTTGCCGGTTTTCAGCAAGATATTTGAAAAAGTAATGCTGGATCAAATGCTCTATCATTTTAATCGGAATGACATCCTGCATGATCAACAGTATGGTTTCACCAAAGGTCGTTGCACTACTGACGCCGGTGTCACCTTACTAAAGCACATCTTTAATGCATGGGAAGAGGCAAAGGATGCAATAGGCATCTTTTGCGATCTATCCAAGGCATTTGATTGCGTGAATCACGACACACTGTTGCTAAAACTTGAGCATTACGGACTGGGAAAACAAGCACTTAGCTTGGTGAAATCATATTTAAATGATCGAATGCAGCATGTACAAATAAATGGCGTAAATTCATTAGGATTAAAAGTAAAAATGGGGGTACCGCAAGGCTCAATATTGGGTCCTTTCCTATTTCTAGTATACATAAATGATTTACCTCAGTTGCTGAAAAGTCGACCTCAAATGGTGTTATTTGCTGATGATACATCACTGATTTTTAAGGTAGATAGACGTGCACAAGATATTGATGACGTAAATAACGCTATGCTTAAGATTCATAACTGGTTTACTGTAAATAATTTGGTGTTAAATGAGAAGAAAACTAAATGTATAAGATTCGCGTTACCGAATGTAAGAAGTAGCGAATGTAACGTTGTATTGAACAAGGAAATACTACAATTCGTCGATAAGACGGTTTTCTTGGGGATTACGCTTGACTCGAAACTGCAATGGAGTCCTCACTTAACAGCACTTGCAGGGCGGCTAAGTTCAGCCGCTTACGCTGTCCGTAAAATACGGCAATTAACAGACGTGGATACCGCGAGACTGGTCTATTTTAGTTACTTCCACAGCATCATGTCTTACGGTATTCTGCTGTGGGGACGGGCTGCAGATATTGACTCAATATTTATTCTGCAAAAGAGGGCTGTAAGAGCCATCTATAACCTACGCAGACGCGAGTCTCTAAGAGAATTGTTTAAAAAAATTAACATCATGACGGTACCTTGTCAATATATTTATGAAAACATTATGTATGTTCGGAAAAATAGACATCTTTTTAGTAAAATAAGCGACAGGCATAATTTCAATACTAGAAATAAGGACAAATTAGATCAGCCACGTTTCAGATTGTCAAAAGTACGCACTTCTTTTATGGGGTACTGTGTAAAATTTTACAATAAAATACCACTTGACATTCTACAACTTAATGAGAAGAAATTTAAAACATGCATAAAACGCACACTATGTAAACGAGCATATTATACGTTGGAAGACTATCTCGTAGATAAAAATGCATGGCTCAATGCTGGTCCTGCTCCACAGCCACTTGGGCTCACGAACTAAGATTTTATTGTTTGGAAGAGATGCTCCCCCTTTAATTCTTTAATTATATATATATACATATTTTCTTTCTTGTTTCTCTTCTGGGAACTTAGGGGTTGAATTGTATATCTTATCTGTTTTATCTCCACATCGTGTGCAAACTAATTTATTACCATTTCAATTATTGTGGAAGCTGCTGAAGATTGTAAAAATATCATTGCAATGTATAGATTCCATCTCCTAGAATTATATAATTGCATAACACACATGTGTGAGTACTATGTACTGTAAAGCTCCCATTTATATTGGGTTATCTTTCATTGACTTGAATGTGTCCTGGTGGCTGAGAGAATGTCATGCTCACTCAAATGTCTCGCTGATGGTGGCGGGTGTGTCGGGTCATTTAATTCCCTTCAATATGGTTGAGTTGAATGGCGCTGATCCATGCGTCATGTTCGTGAACGGGCGCTGTCAGTTGGGACTGGTCATTTCTTAGCTGCCACGGTTTATTTTAATTACTTTATTTTTAAATTGTTGGTTTTACCTTTTACTCTGGACGCTCTTAATGTGCACGTCTTTGTACATCGTTCTCACATATATGTATAATCTCAACATGAATGATGTAACCAAGATTTTGTAACAATATTTTGATTTAAAAGAGTGTCCATGGAGTTTCTTGCCCGTTCTTCTCCATAGAGATCTACGTTAGGGAATGGGCAACTACAGTACTTTCACAGTTTTTATGCCTTGTGACTGGGACTGTAGCTACATTTCATTGTTGTCTTTGTTTCGACAATTCAAAAGTGCCTGTAATTGGCCTACTTGAAATAAATGCTTTGATTTGATTTGATTTGATTTGAGTCTAAGGTAAAATATTCTGCTTAGAGCTTATAAATATTAGTAAGACTGTAGGTAAGCAAAATATCAGAGCCAAGAGAAATCCTCATAATATAACGTCTAGCAATATTTTATATAGTGACTTTCCGATATAATATGGGTTAGCTGTACTCCGTACGTTCAGAAAAGTAAACGCAATATGGCTTCGAGCGAAAACAATATTGCTACCCTCAATAGTTTACGTTCCTTGATAAAAAAGCCTGAACATGTTACGGAAACTACGAGTACCAACGGGCGCCTACCAATTCAATTTACGCGGTAACATTTTGTAATTTCTTATATTTAAGAGCTTGCATTCTGAAAATTGGCAACGTCATCTACTGAAATGTGGAGAATCGCAATAGTTGACATCGCAGCACCTAAAACTCTTACACGTTTATCATTTTCATCATTACCTCCATTCAAGCCATAGTATCCTTCACACAGTCCATCCAAGATTTAACAAAACACGGAAATCTGGCAGCTATTTTCAACATTGTACTTAAGGAATACGCCCTTTTATGAGACTTCAATTTTTACTATTTCCGCATCATCAAAATTGTATTAAGAAAAATTGTCTTTTGTTATCTTTGCTGTGGAAAAACTTAATTGGTATAAACGATCCGGGTCTCCTGAAAGCCGAGATAGGTTCGCTTTCTGTCGCATAATATAAATCTCTGTCTATTCGAAATTTTTTGCCCGTACAATGACATGTCGCTTGGCTGGGATTTTGATGAGCAATTTAAAATTATATGGCTCTGAACATAAGGTTGAAAGTTAGTTTATGGGCCTCTCCCTGACAATCCAACTAATGTATTTTTGCGGTACCTACGTTTGGAGATTGATGATAACATAATAGTACTTTTTTTATTGTATTTCGTATGTTGTGTCGAAAAAGTTATCACGTTTTGAATTATTAATATAAATAATTTTATAATGTAATCTTAAATGACTGCCTCGTTGGACTAGTGGTCGCAAGCGCGACTGCTGAGGATGAGGCTCTAGATTCTTCCATCAGGAATTGCTTAGTAGCAGCCACGGAGTATGCATTTGCACCCGATTAATGGCAATAGACTGGCTTTCTGTTACGTGGGACTTAACATAACTGGCGAAATGTGGATGTATTATTAGGTACACCTCTGCCTAACCCTTCGGGGGGGCTTGATGTTATGTTATGTTATAATCGTATGAATATAAATTGATAATAGAATGTATACATAGTTGATGAGACAAATTATTTTTCACTGATCACAAAAGAAACTCCTTGAAATTGTGTTGGTAGCTAGCTTAAAAGCCATTAGAACAAGGTGGCGCCATATCTTACAACGATAATAAAGTACCATCATTTTATTCTCGTTTTAGGCCTAAGATTTATGTTTAATTATAATTAGAAAATGGAGATTACATCTATCTTTAAGCTTTTAGTATTTTATGGGGTAAGCAGAGCTAGCTCACGGCTTACCTAAAAGCTTCATAAATAAAAATAACAGCATTTACACTGCACTGGCACTTTATTAAAGTAGTGTTTTTATGTACGAGTATGTACATTATATACAAGCTACAAATATAACTAAAATAATATTAAACAATTAAGACTAAAAGTAAATTCTTACATAAATATAAACAACGACAATAGGACGCTTAGGCGTCAAAGTACTCCTCCGCATCGCTGTCATCACGGAACGTGCCCAGAAGATGGCAGCATTGCCACATTGAATGCCGTTCGACGAGAGATTTCCTTAAAAAGGAGACGCGCACTCGGGCCCCATGATCCGAGCGTATTGACTCTTAGAGTCGCTTTTGTATGCTAAATATTTTCATCTGATGAAAACGTTTTTTGATTGAACGGATTCAATATTTTTTATTATTTGTACTGACTAATCAAAACCTGAAATAACAGCTGACCATTATTCTGGCAGTTAATTTATATTCATAAAATATCTAAATAATCTTATCAGGCACAGCCTGAATAAACATGACACGATAGCAAAATATCACTTAATTACGGAATATTCCAACAATATTACCTCCGAGTTCAAACAAAAATTAATTAGCCACGAAAAATGGAAAATCGCATTAAAAATTCCGTTCGTAATTTAGATGGCAACTCGTCTGCGACCTCTGGGGAATACTATACAGCGTGTATCGGAAAAGTGTGGTCATTTAGGGTGTGGTACTACAGTACCATTTGACATAATTAGTCGAATGTCAAAATTGACAAATTAATTGTCTATGGCACGACCGCTGTCGCCTCACTAGACAGCTGTGCTCTGTAAACTAACACGAAAGTACCATTCGACATAATTAGTCGTATGTCAAAATTGACAAATTAATTGTCTATGGCACGACCGCTGTCGCCTCACTGTGCTCTCTAAACTAACTAATAAAAGTATTGTAAATGTTTTTTTTTTGTCGTGTGGTTAGTGCCTAACCCGGTGTCAGAAATTTTTATGCCGCCATGGGCTCTGACTTGGCTTTATTTGCCTTCGAGAAATATCTCTCAGGCGCGTTGGTTTGAGGGGTCCAAACACCTCCTGCCGGAGGCTCTACGCGGGGGTCGTGTGGTCCATGGCCCTTTACGGGGCCCCGGTGTGGGCGCGTTCCTTGAGGCGGCGAGCCGCCCACTACCTGAACGCGCCCCAAAAGGTGGTGGCCGTAAGGATCTCCGGCGAGGCGGCGAGCCTCCTTGCCGGATTGCTGCCATGGGACCATAGTCCTCGCGCGCCTGCATGAGTGGCGCGCGGAGGCACAGCGCCAGGGGGAAACTCCGCTGCCGCGGCAAATTGTCGTGCAGCGGACAGACCTCCGGCGCGATCTCATGGCGACATGGAGAGAGGACTGTCACCGTAGGCGCGGGCCTGTGGACGGTGAGTAATGGGCTAGCTCGCCGTCCGTCCGTGTTATGACGACAGGCCGTGTCGACGGCGCGAGGGGCCCGCAAGGGCCGATGCCTGCCAGGGCTGCAGGACTGTTCGAAAGAGATACCGCGGCCCTGGAACATAAAGGGCAAAAGAAGGAACGTGGATGGTTTTTAGTCAGTAAAAGTCTGACACTCCCTTCCGCTCCGGGAGGAGTCATTTGATGATTTCTCATCCGAAAAAAAAAAGGCGCGTTGCTTTGGTTTACTCACGATATTTTTCTTCACCGAAAAAAGTGATCATTATACAATACGCCCATGAATTCGGAAACACAGAGGTGCGTGTTTTGGGTTCGAAATCATGACCTGTGACTTGGCAGTCCGACGGTCGCACCACTAGGCTATCACTGCTTACTTTTTGTTCTTCTTTAATGAAGTCTACCTAATTTCACCACTGCTATAGTACAGAATTACAGACCATCAAACTAAACAACTCTGAATGGAGCCAATATCGTAATCGCGAAAAAAACAATCAACTGACTCATACATTTGGGTCGAGTAAGTATTATAATTTTGTATGGGACCACTTGGTCTCGAGGTGAAAGTTGTTCTGTGTGATCGTATACAGGGTGGAAACTTAACCGTTGCAGCTACACGAAAATGGTCTTAGGAGGCTATCCATTTGTTTTTTTTTTTTTAATTTTGATCCCCATCCTAACCCCAATTTCTGACTTTTGTAATACTCAAACCTGGGTTGGTCCCATAGAAGTTTTTAGTCAATACTAGAAACAGGATCGATTGGCATCAATAAAAAAAATGTGTATAACGGCCATTTTCTTGCCAACTGTATTTTTTTTTTTTTAAATCTGTGAATGGGGATCAAAATTTCACGGAAAATTATAGACAGTCTCTTAAAACCATTTTCGTGTAGCTGCAACGGTTAAGGTAGTTCCCTTACTGCTAAGTTTCCATCCTGTATACCACACCCTTAAATATAACCACGCCTTTCTGGTAAACGCTGTATAAAATTTCATGAAACACGTGAACCGTGTTTCCGATCCGATAGACATAGCCGGTGTGTCCACAGCCTACATGGAATGGAAAAACGCCGATTCAATTTTATGAAACGTCAGCAGCAAAAGCCGGGGAGATTGTGATGTCGATTTTAGATTGTCGACGATGCGGCGGTTTGCTGATTTTATGTGATATGTCGGTGATATTGGATTTTGTTTAAATAGTAGTTTTTTTCTGACAAATGGTTTGAAAATAAAAAGGTTCTTGAACAAGTACGTCGACTATGGGGTATGAGTATAAGTATTATATGAGAGGAGCTCGTGCCTAAGCAATAACAGCCGCTCGGGTCGATCTTCATGTTAAGCCGCGCTTGCCTAGGTTGGTGCGTGGATGGGTGACCATCCATTACATCGAGATTTATCCGTGTCTCGCAAAGCACGTTAAGCCGTTGGTCCCTACTGTCAATTGTAGATCTTTGACAGTCGTTAAGTAGTCAGCTGCCCGAAAGTCTGAAAACCAGTCTGAGCAAGGGGTATCGTGTTACCCAGTACTAACTGGGTTGTGGAGGACAGACAGGCAGTCGCTCCATGTAAAATACTAATATTCAGCAGCATTCAATTAAACTGGAAGCCGACCTCAACATAGTTGCAAAAAGGCTAGGCAGATAATGATGACTCAAATAATATGTATTTACAATAGTATTGTTGTAATTATTAAGCTTTCGTTTTACTTTTTAGTTAAAACCGAGATAAAAAGTCAAAACTACTTAATGGAAATTGGAATCGTAAAAAAATAAAAATAAAACAAAAGATGAAAAAATATATCTCAGTTCACTTAGTCCCGTAGTGTTCTGCTAAAACGTTAAACTTTAGAAGGTATGCCTCGTGCAAAATACTACTGTTTACGCACATTCTGTGGTCAGACTCGAAGCCGACTAACCCACTATTAAACTACGCCGGTAGTAAAAGTTGCGAAAGTATGTAATACCCCACCGGTAGGGTCGCACCCTTCGGTATACACGTAGGGACCTCACAATGGACAGACGGTCGCTATCCGCTATTTTACTTCAACCAAACTATGCTGGATCATCTACCAAAATAATAGGCCTATCGAGCATTAATAATTTGAACTTTTAAAGGACCCTTGGTTTCGTTGTATGAACACATAGTAGTAGACGAAATCGAGTATTGATACAAAATTAGGCATTAGCGTTAATACAGCTTGTAGTGGGTACGTATTGCAATATCTAAAATTAAAAGAACTAACGTAAAATAACCTAGGTTCAAAGTCCCTAAAATTTAAACACCTAATGATTATTTTACTTATATTCTAAATACCGCAAGCTTAAAACGTCAAATGGATATGTAACTGAAGTTTATAAAGCTAAAACTTGAAATTCCTATGTACAAAGTTCCTTAAATTGGTTTACCTCACCGTTAATTAACCAAAATGAAAAATATCGATCTCATAAAAATAGGCACAATGGTAATTTTAATTAATGGAACAACAAACACTTGGGATTCTAGAGCGAGCGAAGCGAGCTCGGGACTTGCGGCTGCCCGACGTTAGGTTGGATAGGTTACTATAAACCCTGCAAACATAAATAGGAGCCCGGCTATGTCGACTACGCCTATTAAAATATTGATATTATTTAATGCAGTTTTTTTACCAATCGATATTTTAAACTTAGGTAATTCGTAGGTAGATGTTAGTTGCTTAGGTATTTAAAAACATTAGATGTTTAGATTTAAGGGATTTTAAACGTAGGTTATTTTACGTTAGTTCCTTAACAAAGCTTCGAGGCACGTGTTCATCCCGTCATTGCAATTTTTTTTTTTTGGGCTGAACCATACCAGGACATTCTAGTTACCGAGAGAATCAAGGTCAAAGTTCCAACTTTTCCACACGTTTTAAAAATCGCTTCCTGAAGTGTTCGTTTACACCATGCTTTTTAGTAGCTTCATTCTAATATAACAACTTTAAAAAAATATATACATTTATTTCGTTATAGAAAAGGGTTAAAAATCCTAAACTCAAAACACATTAAAACACATTAAACCAATTAATGCCACCCAACTTCAACTCGGACACATGTTAAGAAACTTGGATGTCATTGTATCAGTACAATAGCATTATTAGAGGTAACTTTTACTAAAAACAACTGTAACTTTTGTTAACAGACTTAACTTCATGCACCTGGACTGTTATCTGTTCCCAAATGACTAGAGTTCTGTCTGCAGTTCTGAAACTTTTCACATTTGTTTCGCATTGTTAGTTGGGAAATAAAAGGGTATGTGGATGAAATGACAACAAGCTTATAATGCACGGTGTTCTCTTCTCTCTTTAATACAAGATTAACAGGAAAATGTAGCAAGTAGGTTTCCGGAAAAGAATGAAGAAAGATAGAGAAACTAAATAAAATATGTAGCTCCTCTCGTTAGTCTTACTACTTGTTATATAGTAAACGACAAACCACATAGTAACAGAAGTTCAAATATTTATATGGCCTACAGATAGTTGTTCCGGGTCTGGCTGTTTGTGTATGTGAGTTTAAATGTGTGTAAATGCACCCACGATACAGGAGGAATTCCTAGTGTGGGGCAACGTTAAAAAAAAAAAAGAAAAAGAAAAGAAAGAACAGGACCATCTTTTCCATTGGGCACACTGGGCACGTGCCCAGGGCCCCACGATCCAAGCGGGCCCCAAGTGCCTGGAACTATCAAACTAGAGGCTGTCAAAAGAAACTTTACTTTTCCCAGGTAGGACAGGACCGCAGGATACTAAAATTTTCATTGCATCAAATTATTCTTAGCATAAACCCAATCTCATGGATATTATTTAAAAATAAAAATTGTTTTATTTCAAATTAAAATTCTCTACCGCTAAAAATAAACACCCATTATTTTTGTATGAACTGGACTTATCCGAGGCGGAGTGCAAATAAAACCGAGCTAGCTCGCTTTGCTCGCTCTTGCATCCTGCATGGGCCCCATTATTCTCAAGTCCCCAGGGCCTACAATTGGTTAAAGACGGCCCTGCAGAATAATATAGGTTTTAATAAACTATTAAAGAACTAGTTTTCTTCCCGCGGCTTCGCCCGCGTCGAGTAGGATAATATCGCGTTTCCAAGAGAACTCTTCAAAAGTCCGGGATAAAAACTCTCCTATGTTCTTTCTCAAGGTCAACTCTATCTCTGTACCAAATTTCATTAAAATCAGTTCAGTGGTTTAGACGTGAAAGCGTAACAGACAGACAGACAGACACAGTTACTTTCGCATTTATAATATTATATATATATATATATATATATATATATATATATATATATATATATATATAGTAGAGATAGTAGGGATTACAACAAAATAAAAGAGAGAGAATGACAATAAACTATTAATAAAACAATGTACATGAAAGGTGTATAGAACCTCTTATCACTACTATCATAAATGCAAATGTTTGCGAGGATGGATGGATGGATGGATCGATGTTTGTTACTCTTTCACGCAGAAACTACAGAACAGATTTTAATGACATTATGCAGGAATATTGCTTTTTTATCAGAATAACATAAATATAGGCTTTAATAATATAAGTCTATGCTATAATTTATAAAAATAATTAACGCGAGCCAAGCCGCAGGCGGCTAGTAAGAAATATAAGACCTTTATGAATATTGATATCCAAGAATACACTCGCCGTAAAAGATCTTAGACCAATTTTGGAACAACTACGATTATTCAAATTGTTTCTTGCAATAAAACAACAAACTACGAATGTACAAGATTCCTTAGTACCATAACTAAACACTAAATACGATTAAAATCCTAACACAACGAAAATGTACTCCACGTTCTCGATACCACCCACGACCCTTCATAGAATCTGAATCCCAATAATAATTTCTCATTATTGAACATTTGAGCATTGCCAATCTTCTTCTCATAATCCCCTAGTTTACTCAAACACATACTCCAGTGATGAGGTATTCTATTGTTGCTCAGAAATCTATACATAGACGGAGCATCGTTACTCATTATGATATTATTAGACAATAGAACCCTACTGTTTCCATTGACAATAGGTAGGGTTTGAGTATCTACAGTATTAGTAATTGTTACATACCTTCTGATCGTTATTACACTAGTTTTGTAATTAATCTTGATATTGAATTTGGAACTAGAGACAGCTCTTGTTTTATTAAATTGTAGATTTTGAATGAAAAATACTCTGTCTTTTCTCTAAGATTTAAATCGGAAGAGTGCTCTCCGAGTGAGTTCACGCTCAAAAGTGTCAATACTGAAAAGAAAAGAAAGTCATACACTGACATATCTTGCGTGGAACGATAGATACTATTTTCAGTATGAGTGAGCGAGACAAAATTATTTTGATCAACAGAAATGTAATAATTTTTGACAAAGTCGGGCGAATCTGACGATTCAAATACTTGTCTATGTCGTGTTACTGGTATAGTATGGGCTGAATCGTAATTTATAAACACATACCTTAAATAACATACCAAACAATGTTTCTAGTAGTGTACGAGGCAAACTCGTACAATATCAGTATCAATTTTATGCTTATGAACAGTAGTCGCATAGCACCATTTGGGCTAGTAACAAAGGACTCATTTGCCGCGAGTCGATCAGTTATCAATTTTGGGTGTTCTTTCAGTATACAAATTCGATCATTCTATCATTCTATTATTTGAATGTACCTTACCCGTACAAATAAATGTCATCCAAATCGGTGCAATGATTTACGAGTAGCTTTTAAGGCCCCGAAACAAACAAAGACCCTCGCTTTAAGACTGTTTTGTAAAATTAGCAGGGGTGGATAAAATTGTTTGCCGTTACAACGCAATTAGTTTAACATTAAGCATATTCATTTAAATAAAGACCCACTATTAAAGGGAATCCTCGTACAGAAAAAAAAAGTCCCACGACAAATAAAAAGTCAAATTAAAAACGTATTAGAATTCCAACGGTCCCCATTTCAATAAATAACATTGTCGCCGACATCTCCCGCTCTGAAACACTCAAACCGCGTTAAATTCTCATTAGATTGATCAATTCACTTAAATTGTTCCCAATGCCTTGTAAGTGAAATCCTAACAATTTAATCAAACAGGGTCACAGGTTTAATTACATTCTCGATTATCCCGTCGATTCCGTATTCTCATAAACGGTTCGTGGTTTTAAGGGATCTCACCTATTTTCGTAGATTAATTAGTCGAAATATCAATTTATTTTACACGCAAACATATTTTGGGATCGAGTTGAGTTTCAGACGCTGAAGTAATTACGTGTTAACTCAAGCAAATTCAATAGCAGGGTACGTCACGCTCGGAAATTGTCGTTTTCACGTGCCGAAGGAACGTGATGATTCGTAATTCAAATTCAAATGTTACTAAATAGAATGTTGATGCGTTTATGATATTGTGAGAACCCGCCTAAGATCGACCTTTACCCATCTGCTTACCGAATAAAAAATACTTTTAGAAATCTTAATACAAGAATAAACAAATTATGAATGGCTTGCCTGATGAAATTAAGTCGTCTAACTTTTATGAAAAAATCTGTCAATTATTTTTTAAAAAGAAGTTAAAAACATTTTCTTGTGACTTAAGACTTAGCTTAGCAGCTATTTAGCACATCTTTGTTACTGCCAAAGCCAACACGACCTATTCCAGAAAAAGAGGTACTTCCACAGAAAAAGTTTCCACTTATACAAAATGACGTACCTAAGTCTGGCGGTCACATTATCTCCCTCTGTAATGCATACGATGTCAAAAATATTACTAAAAATACTAACAGAAATGGAGACTCGATTTTAAACGATCACAAAGTAAAAAAACTAGGGCTTACCAAAGTATTCATGATATTATCATAAAAATTACAAAAAAACTCACGGAAAAATAGTTATCCTACCAAAAGACTAGCCAACTAAAAGCAGATTAAGCCCAACTTAACTTTGGGAATCAAGTAGCCATTTCGATCGTGGAATCAGTTTACCCAAACGGGGCCATTTTGATCTCTTATTCCGATTGCTTTTAATTGAAAAACTTCGCCAAGGGTCCTTCACATTGCAAAAGCGAAGTTTAGAAACGCAACTAACTGGGAGCTGGGAAAAGACGTATTTGAATGAAACCGAGGAACCCTAGCTTTACATAATCTTCGAGGTGAATGAATGAGAACTTTGTACGATATTTCTTTAAAGTTATAAATAGGGTATTTATTTATTTATTTTATTTATGTACACACAGATACTTAACAGGACAAATTATATTAACATAGATGAGCACAAAGGTACTGTATATATGTGTGTGTGTGTGTGTCTGTGTGTGTTTGTGTGTGTATGTGTGTGTGGGTATGTATGTGTTGTGTGGTTTATTTTTGCAGAGTAAAGTCGGTTTCGTGTTAATAAAATGTCGTTGTAGCGGACATAGCTACAATTTTCTGGTGTGGAGTTGGAAAAGTGCCATGGTAACCACTTTTGTTAATTTGGTATTTGCCTTACTTAACCAAAAAAGATCCTCAGTGTTGTGCTATTACTGACTTAACTGATTTTCATCTATTTTCCTAATACCTATTTCATTTAAACATAACACAACACTTAACATCACGCCTGTAATCCCCGAAGGGTAAGGCAGAGGTGTACCTAATAGTACAACTACATTTCGCTAGTTTCGTTTAAGTCCCATGTAATAGGGGGCGAGCCTATTGCCATCAATTCAGACTCCGTGGCTGCTACTGAGAAATTCCTGAGGGAAAAACCCAATAACACTGCCTTAGCCGGGAATTGAAACACGATCTCATGCTTAGCAGTCGCGCTTGCGACCAGTCGACCAATGAGGCAATCAGTTATTTTATTTAAACTTTTGTCAAATTATAACTGTCAAACAAAAAATTAACTAAATGTTTTAAAATTCGAGCAGATGTGTCACAATATTGAATAAAGAGTTAACCATGATTGACGGCAACTAGAAATATGTAAGTTATTGGCTATGTTATTATATTGCTATAATATCATGTCACAGTGACATAACATTAGGTATAGTATTAACTATGTAGTTACAAACAGAAACTGCTATCCCTAGAATCTTAAGCCTAAGTAATTTGGTACTTTAATACACCACCAAACTTCTATTTAATCTCAAAACCAACTTCATACTTCACTAAACACTTTACTTTACTTTACAATTACCTGTAACTCAGTTTACCATCGTCTTAGTACATACAAACTTTAAATTGGTAATTTATAGTCGGATATTTGGCCTATTTAGGTAATTTTAGAAGTTACCAACATGTAAGGGGTGTTACATATTCATATTTATTTCGGTCGGCACATTTGATTCGGCTACATTTTGCATGTCATCTAAAAAATTGTCATGACACAAAAATACTAGAATTTCAGTTAATACCCCACTCAGCTTCAATTATCCTTGCTCTTTATGAAAAAAACCGCCATAAGTGTACTGCGAAAATAAGTCACCGAATGGCACAGTTTTTACGGAAAACATAGCATAAAAGCATAAAGCAATATTTATGCTGTCTTGATTTCCGTACGTTTTTTTCTCACAGGTGACCACTGAAAACCAGCGCTGTGCTGTGGGCCCTCCATAGCACAGCATCATGCTGAGTGCTAACCTGCTTGTCGCAGTCACAACGTGCAAGCTGTTAACTTTTTTTTTTTTTTGTTTCTGTCCTGTTGTATTTGTAATGTTTGATGCGCTTTATGATTGTTGTTATTTATTATTTTTTTCACGCACGTCATGTCCTTGCGACAAATAAATATTTTTTCTTTCTTCTTTCTTTTTATATCTCAAAACTGCTATTTCTGTGTTACGTCAGTTTTATTGACGACGTGCGATTTGTTATAGAACAAAGCCGACACAAAACAATTACTATACATCATCATCAGCTTACAGCAATCCACTGCTGGTCATAAGCTTCTCTTCCAATGGCATGCTATTCGGTTCGAATTCTCGTCAACTCTTATTCTACTGCTACTAGTCACCCAGCTTGATTTACTAAATATATTCAGCTTTTTTTTTGAGTTTGCTAATCGTTATTAGCAAGCACTTTTCCACATTTTCCATTCCCGAATCATCTTCAAATCGGCTTTACAGTATTCTAGCTAAGCCGTGCAGTTTTTTGCCGAACCTACTCGACAGTGGATATTTAAAATGCCGTAAAAACTATTGAGGGTGCTGTAGTGTCATGTAGCATTTGTAACGTTCAGCTTAGCGCTGAAAGTTAAAATCAATCAGTATGCTCAATATTCCATAAGGCAATTCAAGTTTTCAGTGTCGATATATCTACTTTATACCTATTCGATTTACGCCCGACTGTGCCGAATAATGCCGAACCGAACATGTGGGAAGCAAGCACCCTATAGTTGCTTGGGAAGTAAATTTTCGGATTAATATTTACTAGATTCACTTTAAATTGGATAAGTTGGGAAGTAAAGTGGTTTAGTTGAAATATGAGTCCCAACTATTTATATTTAATGTAGGTACTTGAACTAGAGAGTTTATTTGGGAGTTATTTAAGAATTTATAACATGTAAACTTGATTTTATTAAAATGCTAGTAATGTTAGGAAAATCGGCGAATGTTGCCTAAGGTATTCGTAATTTAGACACTGATCTAGATACTTTATTATGTCGCTATTTGCTTGTCCTTAATTTATGATGTAGGTACCTACCTCTGTTTTCCTTCATAAATAATAATGTTGTATGTTATATTATCTTGGTGTAGCGCTGTTTCAGTTTTCAGCTTTTTCCATGGGTACCTAGGTACTTTCAGTCGACAAAGCAGTTGTATTAAATTATGAATATTTACGTAAGACACTTGTTTTAAATCTTTTATTTAACTTGACTTGTTAGTTAGTTGGTTAGGTGTGCGAGTATGTATTGGTCAAATCTTAGCACTGAATTTCAAGCCAGTTGAGCTGAAATCTTGCACCTTTGGTTCTGGTAACAATAAATTTATATGACAGACATTACTTGATCCTGCAGCTAGGATCGCCTCCGCATGAGAGAACTCCTGAACGGTTAAATGCACGGACACAAAACTTTGTATACGCGTTCAATGTTGATAGAAAAACCTGATTTATTTATTTTCATTTTAATGATAGCTTGTTTTTTAAGCTTATTTTATTTTATAACTAGCTAGCTAGCTATTAACTCGCGGCTTCCCCGCATGGAGTTGGATAATTTTCCAACGGGATCATACTACCGGGATAAAAAGTATCCTATGTGTTAATCCAGGTTATATAAACTATCTGTGTGCTTAATTTCATCCAAATTCGTTCTGTAGTTTTTGCGTGAAAGAGTAACAAACATCCATACATCCAAACATCAATGCATCCTCACAAACTTTCGCATTTATAATGTTAGTAGGAAAAAGGATATATCCGCTTATACTACCTCTGCTTGCTAATTACCAGAAGACTCATTCACTTTCCTGAAACTTTAAATAATTCTCAAAACTCGGAGGTCTCGTTCTCCAAGCTCTTTTACACGGCATACTTAATAAGTTCCTATTTGGGCCTGGCGCTAAATTCAGAATTCCCTTTGAACACAGCTCATAATTGTCATTTTCCTTTGCAGCTAATGAAAATTTACGGGCTAATTAAACAAGGTAGAAAGTTTTATTATAAATTTTTGGGTATCTATACCGGGTAGGTAGGTGAAATAAAGTTTAAACGTAATATAAATACTATTTTCTCATTCATCATTCTCCTGCCCTTGAGGAGTTCGTGGTTAAATAATAACAGCCGCTCGGGTCGATCTTTAGGTTAAGCCGCGCTTACCTAGGTTGGTCCGTGGATGGGTGACCACCCATTACACACCGAGTTTCCTCCGTGCCTCGGAAAGCACGTTAAGCCGTTTGTCCCGGATGTCATTTGTAGATCTTAAACAGTCGTTAAGATAAGTGGCTCGAAAGTCTGACAACCAGTCTTACCAAAGGGTATTATGTTACCCAATGCTAGCTGGTTTGTGGAGGTCAGATAGGCAGTCGCTCCATGTAAAATACTGGTATTCAGCTGCATCCGGTTAGACTGGAAGCCGAACCCAACATAGTTGGGAAAAGGCTAGGCCGATGATGATTCTCCTGCCCTTATCCCAATTTATTTGGGGTCAGCGCAGCATGTCTTAATTGTATTATTATTTTTTCCAAACGGCTTTTTTAACTTGAAAAGCCAAACAAAAAGTTTATTTATTTACCAACCTCAGAAAAGGTTTCGTCTCTGATTCCCAATTTGCAGCGTGTCAAGTATTTACTTGGGATTGGGTGTTTGTTTGGACGCTGGCCTAGAATCCGTAAGATTTGTAAACAAGAAAATAAAAAGAAGAAATAATCAAAGGAATCTATAGGTACTACGAAAAACAGTTTACTACTTTATTTCGCCTGTCTGGGTATTAGCCTTTTACTATTGAAATACTGTTTTTTTCTTCTAGAAAACAAAAAATCTCACAACATCCACAGGACAAAATAAACGAAAAATTCGTACAATGACAACATTTACTAAAACCTGTTTTTTATTTTCACTTAATCTATCCCCATCCATTATTTTAAAAGCAGAACTCGCTTACCAAAACCAAATAAATTTACATTTTTTTAATACCCGGATCAGTCCGTAAAAATCTAAAAAAAAAAAAGAAAATAATTGTCCAAATTTCTACCTCCACATTTTATCCCTAAAATATGAATAGGTATTGAGCGTTAATGGACCATAAGAGGAAATACGACCATTACCCTGTAACACAATAAAAGGTATATACCAACAAAACGTAAACCTTAATTACACAGGTTACGGGTTTACGTTTTTCAACTTTTGTAATGGATTCGAACTTATTAATTGTTCGTTGAAATTTCGACAATGGTAGTGGGTGGTTTTATTTTGACAAAAAAGAACTCTCTTGCGCGTGGTTGTAAAAACAGACTGTATTTATTACAATAAAATATAATTTGAGACGTCAAGAGATGTATCAAGAAAAAATAACTTTTAACTATATATGGAACCTGACTCCCACACTTTGTGTTCTGAGTATTAATCAACTCTACAGAAACTTATAGGTACTTCTAATATCTAATAAGCAGGTTTTACTTTAAATCAGGTAAAAAATTTATCCACTCTTTAAAATACTAGACTCACTAGACAGTCCTCTAAAAGCAATATTTGTCATCTTTATTCTCACATTCGTTTTGGTGCATGACTGTAAAACTCTCAATTTTTTACTACAACTACAGTAGCAATACTTATTCACTATCAAAGTGAGTTTTACAGGCTGTTGTTAAATTGTCGCTTTAAAGGCTACTGCAATAGTCAGGGAGCTAACACAGTCGACAAGAACAAAGTACCATCGCACCCTGTATTTGCAATATGGCTGCCACAATAAGTTACAAGGATTTGTTTTAGCTCTGTAGCCGTCGACTGTACGACATAGCTAGACTGAATAAAATGTATGTATATCTATGCAAGTACGTTGGTTACATAACGACACACAAGGGGCAGATCCATCGATTTACAAGGGTTACTATACTTTTCTGCGTTTGACACTTAGACGGGTACTGTAAGTATTACAAATAGAACTGTCCACTCTTGAAAACAAATTCCCGTTTTTACTAAGTGACAAGCAATTAAATGACTAAGAATTGCTACTCTGATGTCAACTCGGGTGTTTTTTGGTGTCGCTTATTGAAAACACACAAATTAATTCACTGAGATTCACTGTCAAACAATTAATGTAAAAAGTAATATGATGTGAGGAAAATGTTGAATATGAGTGTTTTCATGGCAATAAGAGTAGAGGAAAACCAAAGAAACGATGGATGAACTGTGTGAAGGATGATATGGCTAGAAAAGAGGTGACTTCTGAGCTGACGAGTAATAGAGAAGTAAGGAAGAAGAAGGCATGCTGCGCCGACTCCAAATAATTTGGGCTAAGGGCATAGTCATAGGTAGGGTATAACTGATGTGATAAAAAATGGCTATGAGGCCAGTTTTTTTGTGTTTGTTACGATTAAATACCGTTTCGTTTTTTTTGTCGTCGCAACCTCCCTAATGACTGCGTGGCCATCATTAAGCAAAAACCAAAATGTAGGTCACTCTAGATTTGAAAAAAAAAAAACCATCATTATTCTTAACCCTTTCAACATAGCTACGTATAGTTTCTAATGCCACTGACGGGAATTAATTGCATCTTTGCTCGTTAGCGATAAGGGAAAGTTGGTACTTTTTGGTACCACTTTGCCCCATTATGTTGGGAAACTAAACACGTTATGTTCTTCAGTGCCATCTAGTATCATGAGCAGTTTGCCCTGTGTATCTCGTTGAGAATTTAAAGACCTAAGGAGTACCGCTGTGCTCTAACAGGGTCCGTTACTGTACTTAGCTGTAAACCTTTATACATAACACGCGAGCAAATCCTGGTAATATTGTATGTTAAAGTTGTTTTATTTGAATGTTTGTTACACAATCATATAAGAATGACTGAACGTCTTGAACGATATTGACTGCCTCGATTGTCGAGTGGTCGCAAGCGTGACTGCTTAGCATGAGGTCCTGGGTTCGATTCCCGGGTCTGCCAAATGTGACTGGGTTTTTCCATCAGGAATTTTCTCAGTAGCATCTAGGGATTCTAGATTTTGTGCCCGGTTGATGGCAATAGGCCCAATCCTTGTTACATGTAACTTGAACATAGCTGGGTGTTCTATTAGGTACACCTCTGCCTAACCCTTCGATGATTACAGGCGTAATGTTATGTTATGTGATTGATTGAATGGCGCACACGATGCGACCAACTAACGTGATATTCATTAGTTTGTGATTGGTTGCGTCCTGTTCAGAACACCATTGAATTATTAGTACTGTGATTCTACCGCATTGGTGATTTGATTTTGTAACTGGTTCATTTTGAATAGCATCGTGAACTATAGGCCAGTTATAAAACGGGTGCTAGCCCTGTATTCTTGAAACGTAGAACAAAGGTTCTAAAAATAAACTGTATTGGCTTTAGAATTCTAGGTGATTCCTAGAACAGTAAGGTAGACTTATGTTCCCGACATAAATGCAATTTCCCTGCTGTCGATCAGTTACACTGCTGGCCATAAATAAAGTAGCAGCCCATTGCAAGTTTAATTTAAAATCTAAAACAGAAAAGAATTTTTTTTTCTACTTTGCATTTATTTTGTTTTCTTTCTTTCTGAATTGAAAACCAATTTTAGGGACCGCAACTCTCTTGGGAAAAATTTGGACTGATAAAACTTTATTGCTGATAAAAAAACAAAGAGTACCGTTTTTCTGAAATAAAATAATATTGGTACAATGGACGGTCTTATCGCCCACGGCTATCTGTTCAGAAAATCTTTATAGATGGACATGTTAGAGACAACATCATAATGATCTTGTTCAAAAAGTAAAAAAATGGTTTGGTATTTTTAATGGTTGTTAAAAATAACTGATTGACATTGAAATAAAGGGGCTTGTGGCTAAATAATGACAGCCACACGGGTACATCAAGGTTAAGCAGTAAGCACTGCTTAACCTCGAGGTCGGATGTGTCACTATCATTACATACTGAGTTGCCTCCGTACCTCGGAAAGCACGTTAAGTCGTTGGGCCACTGGTACTCAGAAGCCCGATAGTCTGACAACCAGTCTCGCCAAGGGGATCGTATTACCAACTGGGTTGTGGAGGTCAGATTGGTAGTCGCTCCATGTAAATTACTGGTATTTAGCTGCATTGAGGTCGCCTCCGGTTAGACTGGAAGCCGACCCCAACATCATCATCATGTGATATGACATTAAAATTATGTTAGTTACACGTGTCTCTTTTAAGTAAATAAAATTAGATCGCTTTGTTTTAATTTTCTCAGCCGAAAACTGCTACACAATGAAAACTAATGAAGGTCACTAAAGAAATAACTAGGCCCATTATTTAACGTTGAAAAAGGCGTCGCGGCCTAAATCCTAGCACCGGAGATTAATAACACGACACAGAAAACAAAATAAATTATTCAAAAAGATAACCACAAACAAATACTGTGAACAACAGTAACTCTTTAACGGTGATCAAAAAAGGAACGATTATTTAGTAACAACATCCTTGCTCTATTGTTTATTCAAATGTTGACACGGACATAAATTTTCTTATTATCTTGTCTGTACAATGTACTTAGAAGAAAATTTCCATTTACAATATCTATTAGATCAGCAATAAATATTTATTGGTTTCGAAAATATTCGTTAATACAACGATAATTTGGGACGAATTACAGGCAATTTATATTCTGATTTGTTTTTTGTCCCAATATTCCTTGGGTTTGGCTTTCAATCAAACATGAACCACTACAAGTTGAGAATAAAATAACCGAATCACAAGAAAAAATATTTTGAAACAATTATGGGTGTGTTTTATAAGTGGCCGGTTTAAGTGAAATGCAGTGTAAAACTGAGGTAATCTGGCAAACTTGCCAAACACAGGGATACAGTTCTTAAAGCGTACCTAAATGTACTTAAGTTCTATATTCGAGACTTAAATAAGGAATTTGGTGGTTGTATGGTGACGTTTAAACCAATGCTTGGGAAATATAATGGTACAAGTTTGTAGATCACAGCTATTAAAGGCATGTTACTTTTTCAACAATCCTTTAATTTATTCACACCATTTAAACTTGCTTATCGGAAACGGGATAACTTTTGGCGATAATAGCCAAACTTTCCCACCTACAAAATATGAGCCAATATAGGCCAACTTGGGTTACATTCAGATCATCGCTCACCGGCCTTCTCACATAGAAGCCTATTATAGTGGTTAGGAATAGTGCGCTGGACGTAATTTGTTGACGGTAGAGTGCCAACGTATAAAGGCAGGGTAATATCCCAAATTACCATAATTTGAGGTCAGGTAAATTGCAATGGCATAGTCAAACAGCCCATTTACTATGTCCCTGAGTGTAACAGAAAATTTCATGGGACAAAGAAAATGGCTTTCGATAAGGGGTGTAAATAAACTTAGGTATGTTAAGTTGTTGCTAAGGTTTTCTTAACACCTTAGGTTTTCCTATTCTCTTATGTTTGGGTACGGCACGTTCGATCAATTTAGCAGTATTTGTTGAATATTAATCACCAAGTACTTACAATATTCGGCTTTCATTTAGGTTAGCCGACCGGCGAACTGTAATCGGCTTCTATCTTTTTTGATTTAATATAAAGCACTGTTTTTTGGTATTTTTGGAAAAAAGGAAACTAATTTACATTAAAAAATCTAGTACACATAGCAAAGATTTACAAAATTCAATTATACGCTTTCGGTATCCGAATATTTTGCAGAAAAGGAAACGTTTTAGACACAAATACACTTTTAAATACCCCACTCTCATAAATTTTACAAAGAACAGCAATTATTTCCTCTCATAAAAACAAATTAATTTCAGAATGGTATTCCTTTATTTTCCTGTTGGTTTACCAGCACTCGAATTAATTAAAAATGCTAAAATTAGTAGCTAGCATGTATGTTAAATTATATTGCTGGAATCGGTATCCAGAATGCAACAATGTTTGCAGAATAGTGGTCCATTCTCATTTTATTGCGATATCATAAATTATATACTTATGTTTGTAGTTTGAAGGCCTTGGGGCCTTGTTTGGCCATACAAAGGCCAGGTGGACTCGTGTCAGTCCAGCACATTGTGCTTGTAGTGTATTCATGTGCAGTCTCTGGTATTTCCTGTCGGAAGTTTATGAGAACAATGAGCGTTAGATGAAATTCCTATTGGAACTCGATGTGTTATGAAGATAATGGTGTGAACGTTTATGGCTTTGTTGAAGTGTGATGACGCATTCTTTATGGCAATTTTTAGGTTTGTACACATAGTGTAAACGGACCCTTCACGATGCCGTTAACCAAGCATAATGTAGGTCAAACTAAGTAACTTTACGCAAAAATTAAAGCTGGGAAACGATCTTTTTGTTTCGCACTCAATACATTGTGCTGATGGATGGATTGAATAGTACGGGGGTCGTGGAGGTGTTTAAAGTAAAGTGGTTCTTAATTAAAAAAACTGTATTTAAAAAAAAAAACTTGTGAAAATGTTGGAACTTTGACCCCCAATATCTCCATAACTAAGGTTCCCAGGTATGGTCTAGAACAAAAAAATGATTGCAATGACGGGGAGAACAAGTGCCTTTCGGTCTCGTTAAGGGTCTTGTTACACCCTTTATTTGAGTAAATATGAAGAATAAGTAAGATTTTGAGGCAAAAGTGTTTTTCTTTATCGATTCCAATAAAGTCAGGATTTGATCAGATTTCTTAGGAGCGGAATTAATTTGAAGACACTTTTTTTATTGATGAAGTATCGTAAGATTTTTGGAAAGAGTTTGGCATGATATCGTTTAATTAAATGTTATCCAAATGAATGAGTAAATTGCATTTAATGGTGATATTGGATGGTGATTTTATGAAAACTAATTACAAAATATTATACGCGCGAAACTTCCAAGTTTTATTGGATGTTGTATTTATATATCTTTTTTTTTAATATTTATGTTAATATTGTAGGTTATTTAATGTAAATATTGACTACTTAAAAAACGATATGAGTATGATAGTTTTAAGTAGCAAGAAATCATTACTGTACGTATTCAATTTACTTATTCAGTTTTATTTATTTCAAAGATAATATTAACAAACTAAGTGAAAAGTTAAAGTTACCAGAGAGTTAATTAACTTACCTTGGTATTCTAATTCCCTGGATAAATAATTTATTTACACAAGCGAAGTTTATTCAAATACTTCAAAGTTTGTCCAATATACACTAAAATATTCTACCGAAAACACGAACAGCTTACTCAATACAAAGTTTTTAAATATTTAACACTATTTAAAACTACAAAACACCAACTATATTTACATAAGGTTAATTCTCAGAAAAGTGGCAAAAAATATTTTTATTTATATTACAAAAAACATTTTACAATATTCACATATTAACGGTTTTATTAAATCACAGTTCCATTATTGAAAATATGAAATTCGTTGAACTCGCGTTCTGATTTCAAATCGTCCCGGGACGACAGGTCGGTACCGCGGTCGCCGAGCGACTAACGTTGTCATCTCCCGACACGACAATGGTCGAGAACTGCCTACTGTTGCACTATAGATACAAACGTTGCAACTGAAAACGGGAAACTGGGTTGCTTCAAATTAGTGAGAATTGTGAAAGGAAAACCCGTTTCCCTTGGAAAGAAAATTGCGATTCATAAACTGAGCGTTATCTAGCTGTAATCAGATTAGGGTGGGTTTTTTTACACATGCGTTCCCAAAACGCTTCTGAAATTAAATTGTTGGATTCTAGGTGGTTTTGGTCGTAATAATTTGCTGTTTTGTGAGTCAAATCTTCTGATTCTGTATTTCATTGTTTAGAATGAATATTGTAGTGATATTTATCGTAATTTAACAGAACAACGAGAGTTTCAGTTGCAATATTTGTTTTTTACCTTTAAAATAGCTCAGTTTTACCTCAAAAGAAACGTCTTAACAAAACCATAGTCTTAATCCAAAATTAGCTAATTTTTCTTTATCGTATGGTTAGTGCCTAACCTGGCGTCGAGAGTATTTATATCGCCAAGTATGTAAAGCCAAGTCAGAAGCCCATGCGGCTTCTGACTTGGCTTTACATGCCGTCGAGAAATATCTCTCAGGCATGCTGGTTTCCTCACGATGTTTTCCAAGTGATAATAAAATTATACAATACGCGCATGAATCCGAAAAATCGGAGGTGTGTGCCTTGAGATCGAACTATGACTTGGCAGTCCGACGGTCACACCACTAGGCTATTAATTAGGTACATATTTATTTGAATTGATTTGCCAAGACGAAGTGTAGTTCCGATTGGATTTATGAACATCTTCGGAGACAATAGACGGGTCGCCGGAACAAAATGATCAACGACGTTCTTGAACAAAGGACTGCAATTTTAGAATAGCCCCTTTTCATTCTGCGTTGCGACGTAGAGTAATTCCACTCGGGGTTTTAATGACTTAAATGGGCATTGTTTTTGAGCGGTTCATCGAGATGACGTCATTTGTTACTTAGTGATTAATTACCTTAAATAAATCTTAAAGGGATCTTTGTAGTGATGGATTTTAAATTTTAAGTATCTAGAACACTTCGATAATTATAATGATTTGTTGTAAATAAATGGTACGGGTTTATCTTGCAATGATTTTGGGCTTTATAAGAAAATTCTCGAATATTTTTTTTGGGATCAGTCTTTTGTTGTTTTGATATTGCTTAACCTTTTTGATTGTAGAAATGTCTTGTCTAAAAAAGGTTTCCAATCTAAATACCATTCTGAATCTAAAATATCAAAATTATGTTTGTTTTTATTGTAAGAAAAGACTTATTAAGAATGTTTCTATTTCTAAGCTTTTATTTTTCTCAGAAAAGTATATTTGAGTCTGTAACAATAAGAAGTAGTACATGCCCGTAGAATTAAACCGATGTAAGCCTTATTTTGTTTACTTAGAAGGCTTTCCACAGATGGGTGTCGTAAAGGTACCTAATAACGTGATCCTCGACTTATCCGCCTACATATTGCATGAAATCACAGATTGATAAGACGTGAGAAAAACAGGATCTTAAGGGTTACATAGTTCCAACAAAAAACAGTAGGTGGCGCCACCTATATACATTTACAAAACTTCGACCAGCTTCGGAGGACGTGAGGGATTTCTCACAATAATATATTTTTCTTCAACATTTATTTTGACGCTGGGTATAAATTGAGTACATATGTTTGGAAATGCCGGGGCACGCTTTCAGATTTAACTCGATATGACACAAGCGCAAAATATATAAATAAATGAACAGCCACTGTTTGCTGCTAGCTATGTTTTAAGGTTGTCCTTCGACCATTTGTGTAGATTTTGCTGAGAATTTGATCATAGACTATTGCGGTCACACAATCGAGGCTTTATTCTATCAAACTTCTGTTTTTAGGTGGCAGAAGTTAGAGGAAGTCTGAAAATGGCGCCGATGACTGAAAAGTTGTGTGGAAATCGGTTGTCGTGGTATGGACATTTGATGCGGAGGAATGAGGAAAATGTAGTGAGGAAAGTTTTGAGTATGAATGTAGATGGCTATAAGAGTAGAGGAAGGCCAAAGAAATGATGGATGGGCTGTGTGAAGGATGATATAGCTAGATAGGAGGTTACTGCTGAGATGACGAGTAATAGAGAAGTATGGAAGAAAAAGACATGCTGCGCCAGCCCCAAATAAATTGGGATAAGGGCAGGAGAGTTATGAGAAATTGATAATTCAAATATAATATGGGAAAATTAGTGATTTAGTTTAGTTCGATATATTAATAATGTAATTCATTTTAGGCAGTCTGTATTGAAACTTTCATTCATTGGAGTGTGTGTTACAAAATAAAAATCAAAATCAAAGCATTTATTTCAAGTAGGCCCGTTACAGGCACTTTTGAACTGTCGAAACAAAGATAACAATGAAATGTAGCTACAGTCCCAGTCACAAGGCATAAAAACTGTGAAAGTACTGTAGTTGCCCATTCCCTAACGTAGATCTCTATGGAGAAGAACGGGCAAGAAACTCCATGGACACTCTTTTAAATCAGAATATTTTTACAAAACCTTGGTTACATCATTCATGTTGAGATGGTACATTATGTGAGAGCGATGTAGCAAGATGTGCACGTGTGTTACTGTAATTAATTTGGCTTTTTACTTATACACTTGTGTACATTGATTTTATGAAAGTTCATAACTAGTTAATAATTCAATCTTCTTTTCACTTTCGTGTGGTTAGTGCCTAACCTGGTGTCAGATTGTTTATGCCGCCCATGGGCCTCTGGCTTGGCTTTACATGCCGTCGAGAAATATCTCTCAGGCATGCTGGTACGGTTTCCTCACGATGTTTCCTTTTACCGAAGCAAGTGAGAATTATACAATACGCACATGAATCCAAAAAATCAGAGGTGTATGTCTTTGTTCGACCTCGAGGCCTATGAAATAATAATTTGAAACAGAAGAGCATAAAACACAAAGGCAGACTGTATAATCACACATATAATTCGGACAGAGTTTCCACTTAGTCGTATCAACAAGAAGAAGAAGACAAAATTGAGCTTGCAAGGCATTATTTCGCTTTTCCCTCACCGGAGGAGTCCGGTAGTTATGGCGGTGGCTTGGCTTGGCTGTAATTGGCTGGCTTGAGTGGCGCGCTGTGATTGGTTGAGGCAGTGTGTTGTAACAAATTCAATAATTTTATTTCTTACTTTTGAATTTTTCCATTGACTTGCAATCTGAAATACGATTATATCCCAGATTCTAAAGGTGATAACCACGTGTTTAAGTAGACTGCAAACCCGCGTTTGACAACCCATCCGTTATAAAGTGCACGCCAACGCACCAATAAGCAATGCACGGGCTTTGAATTTATACGAGTACTTACACAAAGTAGTAGAAACTTTTAATGATGCCGCGACATCAAAGGCTAACACGCTAGTGAATCTATTTCCCGGAGGAAATATTGAAATAAAGTGTCCGGTTTTCTAATTACGTAATCCTGTTGCCATTGCAATTGCCTTAATTTTGATTACTATATTATATTTTATTATATTATATTATTATATTTTTTAACGAGTCTGCTTATACAGGGTGGCCGGAACATTGACGTCGAACGAGGAACGAAGAACTCAAAAAAATTCATGACTAGGCCGAGATTTTTTTATTGCAAATAAATCTTCATAGGTAATAATAATTTTATGCATAAAACAATCAGCTTCGTAACTGTGATCAAAGTTACGAAAATGTTGGTCTAAAGTGAAAACACACTTTTTCATTTTAGACCAACATTTTCATAACTTGATCGGTCAAAAATTCTCAAAAAATTTAGAAAAAAAATCATAACTCGAAAACTATGAAAAGTCGCGGAACATACAAGGTGGTGATTCGGATACCCCACGATACGAGGGACCTAAATTTTTTTTTTTGGACGTCAATTTTCCGGCCATCCTGTATATTGTCGAGATAATACTATTACTCAGCTGCATCTGGATCAGACAAGAAGGTGAATGAATGTAGAAGAGATGGACTTATAAACATAATAAAAAAGCTATTAAAACATTCATACAGGCCCAGCTATTGCGATTGTTAAACGGGTGCTAATTGTTTTATAATATTTATAATTCGATTACACAGTGTATTCTTTCAATTATAATATTTACTATCTATGTTTAGTTCTCGCAGGTATTATTTTATTAGGAACAATAATAAAGTGGATCTCATAAAATAAACAATGAATGGAGTGTGTAAAGGATGATATAGCAAGAAAGGATGGAGAAGTTTGGAAGAAGAAGACATGCTGCGCTGACCCCAAATGAATTGGGATAAGGGCAAGAGAACGTCGATGATGATCTACACTAATATTATAGAGGAAAAATTTGTATTTTTGTGTGTGTATGTTTATAACCTAGGTTGGTCCGTGGATGGGTGACCACCCATTACATACCGAGTTTCCTCCGTGCCTCGGAAAGCACGTTAAGCCGTTGGTCCCGGCTGTCATTTGGAGATCTTTGACAGTCGTTACAGGTAGTCAGTGGCCCGAAAGTCTGACAACCAGTCTTACCAAGGGGTATCGTATTACCTAGCATTAACTGGGTTGTGGAGGTCCGACAGGCAGTCGCTCTATGTAAAATACTGGTATTCAGCTGCATCCGGTTAGACTGGAAGCCGACCCCAACATAGTTGGGAAAAGGCTAGGCAGATGATGATGTGTGTGTATGTTTGTAATGAATAAACTCAAAAACTACTGTGCCGATTTCAAAAATTCTTTGCCCATTGGAAAGCTACATTCACTCTGAGTAACATAGGTACCCGTGTAAAGCCGGGACGAACTACTAGTGTTGAATAAAGTGGATCTCATGGTAGATAGCAGTGTTACCATCTTGCTTACATAACACCACGCCTGCAATCCCCATAGGGTTAGGCAGAGGTGTATCTAATATAACATCCACATTTCGCCAGTTATGTTTAAGCGCCATGTATTAGAGGGCGAGTCTATTGGCATCAACCGGGCGCAAATCCAGACTCCGTGGCTGGTACTGAGTATTTCCTAATGATAAAACCAAATAACACAGGCTTTGACCCGGGACTCGAACCCCAGGACCTCAGGCTCAACAGTTGCGCTTGCGACCACTAGACTCCCTCGGGCTGGGGCTCCCCTCAGTGTACAAATCGTTATCAGTTACGGATTAACATAATAGCAACTCCATATTTTAAATAGAAACGTGATGCGGGTTCCACTGCCAATTTTTAAAACATATTCCTGCATTTACAACAAACATTAACCCTGCCAACTCTCACGAAAATTCTCCACGAAAATGAAAACTCTTTCCTTAATTATAAGTACGTTTCAAGTAGGCACGACCCAATTCAGGCTAGAATTTCAAAAGACCGTGACTCGAGATATTCATATGCAAAAATATATCAGAACGTTGCTGAATTCAAGATTTGTAAAGTCATGACATAATACCGTGAGATTCGTACTGCATATTTTCAGACACTATTGTTTTATTATGAATAAGGGTTACCTGAGCAATACATGAATAGTTAATGAGTTAAAAACCGCACATGCTAGGGGATTTTAAAGTTTCAACTATTTTATGTGGTGGTGCGGAAAATGCGGAGTGTTGGACGGTATAAAAGGGTTGTAACTTTTGTGTACTGGCTTGGCTGGCCACGTACTATCGAAGTTTACACTAATTTGGTAATAGGTTTTGTTGATTTCTGCGAAAGTGACCTCTTTGGTGGCCAATTAGAAGCCTATGTTTGTAGGTTTAAGTTTTTATTTTCAACTGACTAATTACACTGGTATCGTACTACAACTTAAAACCTACCTTAAGTAAATCTTGATAAGCAAGTAAACAAATCCCAAGTCAACAAAGCAACATATTACATTTTCACATAAAATCGTATAACAATTTTATCTTTTGTTTTGTTCCCGGGGTGGCAAATCCACACTGATGTCCTCCGCCCTAAGCCAAGTCATGTTATCTAAGCCGGCCCATGGGCGGCATAAAAACTCTGATACCAGGCACTAACCACACGAAAGAAAAAAATGTTATACTATTTAACTTACGGTTGTCTGATACTACTACTGTACCTACTGTACTCATCATACATACTGTACATCATCATAAGCCTTCTGAATCGCACGCCACCCAACTCGATTCTCAGCAACTCTCATTCAGTTGCTACCAGCCACTGTGAAGATTGTCGCTCCACCGAGCCTGAGGCCGTCCCACGGGGTCTCCCTTGTTTGACCGAAAAGAAATTGCCAAATTATCACTTCCCAAACAAATTTTCGCATAATTTCATTTGCCAAATTATTACTTACCAAAAAATCTCTTTACAAATAATTGTTACGAAAACCTATGTTTGGCAAGTGAACGTTTGAACAATAACTTGTTCACCAACTAGTACTTTTACCATTTTTTATCTAGTCAAATATTTCAGTTGGTATAACATATTTTACGCAAAATTAAATAAGCCAAATATTTGGTGTCGTCAATTTTAAACTTACCATTTCAGTCAAAAGCACTATTAACTAGTTGGAATCTCCTATTTGGATTCGGTTGGGGCTCCTATTTCTGTCTGCAGGGTTTACAGGCACCTAACTAACCGAACCTCGGGGTGCCCCTGACGTCGACCGTCTAGGGTTAGCGTTTCCGTCAGCAGGTCGACGGATCCCCGCTGCGCGGGGCTCCTATTTCTGTCTGCAAGGTTTACAGGAACCTAACTAACCGAACCTCGGGGTGCCCCTGACGTCGACCGTCTAGGGTTAGCGTTTCCGTCAGCAGGTCGACGGATCCCCGCTGCGCGGGGCTCCTATTTCTGTCTGCAAGGTTTACAGGAACCTAACTAACCGAACCTCGGGGTGCCCCTGACGTCGACCGTCTAAGGTTAGCGTTTCCGTCAGCAGGTCGACGGATCCCCGCTGCGCGGGGCTCCTATTTCTGTCTGCAAGGTTTACAGGAACCTAACTAACCGAACCTCGGGGTGCCCCTGACGTCGACCGTCTAGGGTTAGGGTTTCTGTCAGCATCTGTTAAATTTCAATTACGTTATATTAAATCAATTTGTGTTATGTCTTCATTCCAAAATTTTTGCCTTTATATTTTTTGTCATAACAAATCATTTGACTAAACGTTTATTGTCGAAATTTTGTTTGCTGTAATAAATCATTTGATTAAAGACCAAAAGCCGTAATGACATTTTGCTTGGTAATAATCTGCCAAGTAAACATTTGACCAAATGAAAATGTGCGTACTAAAATTATTCCAAATATTACATTGGCCTAAAAAAAGGTTGCTAAAATTTGTTTGGGTAATGAAAATTTGGCAAAATCTTTTCGGCAAAACGGCAGGATCCCCGTCCCACGTTACGTTTGCTGTTTCGCTGTCTCCGCTCAAAAACACGTCTACCCTAACGGTCATCGGTTCTAAGGCTAGTATGGCCGGCCATACTAGCCTCATCCAGTGATTGTATTAATTTTATTTTATTTTATTTTGTGTACAACTTAGTTATAATAGTATTGTGTAGTGTGTATTTGTCTCTGATTATTGATTTTCTACTAAAATTATATTTAAGTGTACTTACTTACTAACTAAATTATGGATCGTTGTGCCTGATGCAAATAAATAAATTAAATAAATAAATTGCCCCTTCAGCTATGTCGACAACTCTGGTTCTCTGTCGGATCACCTCGTTCCGGATGCGATCCGATCCACTACTGTATTTGAAGAAAGTGTAAATAATACATATAATGTGTTAGAAGTCATTGTCAATCTATTCATAAATATAATTATATATGATAGTGTTGCAAATAAATTGTATTTTCAGAATAATTTAGTTAATCAAACGACATGGTTTTTAAATTAAAATTTTGTTGAAATTCAAAACAATTTGGTCAATTATACCTACAGCAACACAGATAAAATGTTCATAAAACTAACATTTGGCTGCGTACATCAGATCTAAGTTTAATCAAACATTGGATAGACAAACTGGAGCAACGCAAAACGGATTAACTCTTCAAAAATCCCTATAAATCCGATTTCGACGGAACTAACTTAATCCTACCTAACTAGTTTTATGCATGTACATACATTTTACTTGTTTTGTTTGGCCAAGTGCGTGTTGGGCCACGCACAATGTAGGGTTCCGTAGTTGCCCATCAAAATATGCAGACACTCCCTACGTTCCGATTAGCCTCCGAACGATGATTTGTATTGTAATAATAAAAAAACAAACTTACATTTTTAGTTTAAAAACCTGTGCTCCCTCCCATATATATTTAAGAAAAAATGTTATCCAAGTACATTTTATAAGTTGGTCGACTATTACTCGTAAACTTGTAAAGCCTACTTAGCTGTGATAGTTTTTATTTTAACTTCGTTATATATACCTTGATTTTTTTATGCACCCAAACACAGTAGATGGGGAGTCTAACAAAAATTTGCACTTTAAAGCTTAATATTTCACAAACGAATCCCTTAATTCCATAGTGGGGTCTTTAAAAATAGTGCAAGTTTGTTCTAAAATAACTATTTGAACAAACTCGCAATTTATTTTACGGGTGCGCGAGAAAAAAAAATCCCCACTGCGTGTAGGTACTGGAGATACCCTAAAAAATAATACTTCGAGATTTTATTTTACCACTTTATCGCCTTAACTAATTTGTAAATTCATGCCAAATTACAGCGTTCTAGTACTAAGAGTATTTGAGCTAAGCTTCGGACAGACAGATGGATATGGCGAAACTATACCTAAGGGATCCTTGTTTGTTGACTACGGAACCCTAAAAATTGGTCACTAGAGACCGGTTTTTTTTCAATAGTCAGTTATCTTTTACATAACATCACTCCTGTAATCCCTGTAGGATTAGGCAGAGGTGTACCTACCTAATAGTGTACAAGCACATTTCACCAGTTGCGTGTGTTTCCAGTCATCTTTTAACATAACATAACATAAATAACATCACGCCAGTAATCCCCGAAGGGTTAGGCAGAGGTGTACCTAATAGTACACCCACATTTCACCAGTTATGTTTAAGTCCCATGTAATAGGGGGCGAGCCTATTGCCACCAACCGGGCATATCCAGACTCCTTGGCTGCTACTGAGAAATTCCTAATGGTAAAACTCAATAACAATTACCCGACACAAAATTGAAACACTACACCAATTATTCAGGCATCTTTTATTTGAATACTGTCAAACCACGAAATATTTCGTGGTTTGACAGCTTTTCCTCAGAAAATATGTCATACGTTAATGTATCGATATAGTTAGGATAAAAATGGTCCATATTGTGTTAAAAAACAAACGAAATCAAAATATAAATGAAAAATATTAAGAAAACATTGTTATAGGTATCTGCCTCAATGAATAAAGTACGCAAAAACGTACGACGTTCCTATTTCAATTCAATTTAAATTCAAATAGGAAGGATTTTCATTTTAATCTGTTCCAGTATTTGTCACTGGCGATTAACAAAAGCTTCTGTGATTCGTAGTGTACACATATTCCGACTCATATTACGATAAATTCATTTAGATATTAAATGGGACCTACTTTTGACCTCAATCTAGTCCAGAGATGAGGTCGACGATGGAACGAGCTAACCCAAAAGAAGCCTATTAACTCGCAACTTAAATAGATTGGGGTCATATGAACTTGGGAAAATCGACGAAGGCAGGGAGTTCCACTACTTAGCTGTGCGCATAATTTCATACAGCTATATTGTTTTTTTTCGCAAAACCAATAGTTTTAGCGTACGAGCGCCGCATAGTGTACTTCAATGTTTTGAAGTACACTATGCGGCGCGTTTTGGCCAAAAAAAACTTATTCTCAGCAGGACATGCTCAGCAGTTGCGCTTGCGACCACTAAACCAGCGAGATTATATATGTTACGGCTAAAGATGGGTGTCAACATAAACTTAAGATTAGCCGGCTAAACTCCGAACTAACCGAACCTGGGTGAATTTCAACAAGAGATTTTTATGTATCATTTCGGTGGGATTTTTTTATTTCAATGCAATCTATATATTTTTAGTGACAAATAATACTTTAGTCTATTTTATAACATTGTGCGTGAGTGGACATCAAATATTATCAAAACTTACATAAATATTTAAGGATAAAGTTTTAAGAGTCCACTGAAATTAAAAGTGTCCACCGAAATGATAAAAATTACCACCGAAATGATAAATCCACCGAAATGATACAGCTAAGAACAACCGTGCCCCCAGCCAGGGTTCCGTACTTTGTTAGGTTTGATTTCCACAAATTTTAGATAAACACTGAGACAGGACAGTACACAGTTTTTTTAATATCATCATTAATATACAGATATTACAGTTAGTATTATTACATATATCATTCTTTGAGGTTACAATAACCTCAAAGAATGATATTAATGTAATGTAATGTTTATTATGATATGAATGAATATTTTCTTTACTTTTATAACCTTTGGTAATTTTTGTGGTTGTTGTTGTGTGAAAATGTTGGAAAACTTTATCGTAAATGCTGGTAACCTTAAATAAATATTTTTGCTTGTTTATGTACTAATACTAATTTACTTGATATATTTTCAAAAGAATCAACGTATCGCGATTAGAAAGCTTAAAGTTTCTGATTAATATGATGGTTGCATTTGTAAGTTATGCCATTAATAGTAATACCTAATGTACGTGTATGTGTGTGTGTGTGTGTATGTGTGTGTGTATGTGTGTATGTATTGCACTAAGAGAAAAATGCTAGGTATAATTTAGTTAAATTGGTAACGAGAGGAGAATAGTGTTTCTACAGGTATATCAGTAAAACTTCTAAAATTAAATCAACTCTTATATTTTTAAAATACAATAAATGAATAAGAAACATTATAAAAATATCTTAGTAGTAATAGCTTAGTACTTTTAATCCTTTTACATAAACGTATGAAACATAACAGAAACCTGAGATTGAGATCACTTTATTCTTAAATTACTACAACAATAGAGAAACGTACATATCTAAATAGAACAAAAAACAACAAAGTTTTGTTCTACCTATAACTATAATTCGCAATTATGTATAAGTAATTCTTATACCTAATGCGAATTATAGTTATTCCAATAAAACAGTCTTTCTGGGTACGTATTTACGAGTAGGTTCAAGTATGTAGCTTAAAGATTAATTTTTCATCATGTCACTTTAAATCACACAATTATTTCTCAAATTCACTAATCAGCCTCTTTTCATGACTATAAATATAGGTTTTTAATTTAGATATGTACCTAATAAACAAATCTTCTTTAATTATCACACCACAGCACGTCTTTACTATAATTATTATAGTCATCAGTCTTCTTTAATAAGTTTAACTTCCTACCTAAAACAAGTCATGCCATTAAATGACAGCAAATATTTAAAAAACTAAATATACAATAACAAAAATCAAAAAATATTCAAATCAGAACTGGACGAAGACGAAGATAATCTTCTTACTTTTCTCTTCTTGGCTGTAATCATGATTTCTTCTTCGCTGTCAATATTTCTTGTCCGTTCATACTTTTCAATAATTTCAGTATCATTGTTTTCAAAAAATGAACACGATGGAGTGCTAAATTCATTGAAGTTTTCATATTTTTCGAGCAATGATTTGGGTATTATCGATGATTCCTGCTCATTCTCTCCTTTTTGATTATTCATTCCATCAAAGGAATGGGATGTTGAGGGCTTAATAATTGATATTTCAATGTTTGTGATTGAGTGTGTGTGTGGTTCATGTATGAAACTATTCCTTTGTAATTTTTTGGAAAGATTCTTTTCATTGAATGGCTTGGGACGTAGTACTAATTTTTCTGACAGTTGAATTGGACGCAGATGTGCTATATTTGTATTATTTGCAAAATTCGTTGATTGAATCCCAGTGAAGTCATGAAAACCTAAATGCTTGCCGTGAGGGCACCTAATAGTTTTATTTAGGCATTCTCTTTCAATACAGGACAGATGTCGAAGTGCCAAACGGTTTCCTGACTCTTTAGACCAAACAACTTGGTGAACTTTCATAGTTCCCGGAAAAGTCTTTAAGTCTTTGGGCAAGAGCCAATCTTTTTCTGTCACCTGATAATCTTCAACTGTTTCAATTTTCACACCTTTAACATAACACTGTAGGTTTTGTACCAGCGATTCAATATTGGTAATATCATGTTGATATGAGACTTGTTTATCTAGCGTTCTCTTTAATACTCCACCCACTCCATCTGCTGCGCTTTTTCCATGACCACACTCACAATAGTTCCAAATTATGTGGGTCAGCATCGGACAATAGGAGGATAACTGAGTTATTATATATAATATATTTTTATTCCTGTATTGCGCAGATGGTGAGTCAGAAATAACGTAAAGTTTACGAACCAGAGGAGCAGTTATCTCAATTTCTTGCAAAACAGGAATGAGGTGTGCCCATACTGCAGCAGCATCATGCCTTAAAGAGGTACTTACAGTACAAAATGACTTAGTTTTGCAAGTTTCGTTGTCGAGTTTGAAATATATTACGACAGTATGCAAAGTGAACTGTTGTCTGCTACCACCAAAATGAAGGGATTGAATTTCGGATCCATATTTGGCATTATAATTTTCACTGAAATCAATTTGTATAATACAGTCTTCCGTAGTCATATTTTCTTTTAACGTTTTGAAAGCTTGATTTTGATTTTTATTATTGACGCAATGTTTAAGGAATGGTTTCAGGCTATCTTCGAATTTTTTTATTAAATCTAGTGGTTTCACCCAACGCCTTACTTTTTCAACTTTAATAGCAGATTTTTCTACATTATTTTTGACATATATGCTTTTATTCTTCTCCCAACCCCAATACGCTATGTTCACTTCATTATTAAACTCTTGATAATCAATGTGTCTATTTTTACAACTTGAGCATATTCTTTGCAGACAATCGATGTTATCTTTACTACAACATAGGCTACTTAAAACGTCGGATATTGTATGTTCTTTGATAAGGCGGTTTCTTTTCATAGATTCAATCAAAAGTTTCATATTTTCGTGCTTTTCACATAGGCATGTATTTCGTGCATTCACGTTTGGTTGAGTGACCCAGAAAGGCTTCATTCTTGAAAATGTTGAATAGCTTATCGGTGGTTCTCCTGATCCCAAATATTTCAAGTGTAAATTTTTAAGTGTGTCTGTCAATAGTCTTTTTTGTTTTTTTAATCCATGTCTAGATATGGTGTCATTTTTTCCAGGACACAGTGTTGAATTTTCATCATCTTCTAAAAATTTCACCACCCTCCTGAGAATTCGATTTTTTTTTTCATCAGGTTTTATGACTTCTACTGCTGGTTTTTCTCCTTTTTGGGTACTTTTCTTCAAAATCATATAATTGCTTTGTAGTCTGTTACACCTTTTTTTGAACATTTCTTTTTCCTTAGTGACCTGTAATAATTTGTTTTGTAATTCTGTTATTAGCTTAGTTTTAGTTTTTTGATATTTTCGAAATTTGTCTTTAAGTCCTCGCTTGAATTCTACAGATGTAATTGACGAGTCTGAAACAGGGCTGTTGGGGCATAATGTTGACTCGATACTACTTAGATTTGATGGACATGTTATTCGTTGTACGCCACTTGGTTGTACACAATGAGTGCCAGTTACTACATTGTCATCAATATGATGTTGAATATTGGAACCAATTGTACTATCGCTATTCATCGGCAAGCAGCGCCGAGCCGAAGATGGATTCCCTTGACGAGAAGTGCTTGGACCAGGATTGCTATAGTCAAAATTTACAAAATTTTGATGCGTTGATAGCAGGGTTTGTCGTGGACTGCTTGTGTATACCCGATGAAAGCTTCTAGCTTCTGTAGTATTAGAACGTTGGATTTGGATATTCGTACTAATACTATTGCTGTTCAATCGTAAGCTGCGCCGTAAAGTAGGCAAGAAGGAACTGTGACAGGAAGTGCTTAGTCCAGGACCATCACTTTGATCCCCAATTGTCTCATCCAGAGGGTTAGCACGAGCCGCTATAGGAGCTGGAGCTGCTCTATTTTTTTTTCTTTGGTAATAAGCAGCAGCACTTATTTTGTTTTTTCTTCTTAGGATTCTTAATTTTTTAGGGGTCATTAGATGCCTTGAAACCATTAATCCCGCTGCTTTTTTTCTGGCATACCTTTCTCTGTCTTTTCTCAAAAACTCTTCGCGTGAGACTTCATTGCTCTTAATTCTCTCTTTTCTTCTTCTTTCATACAACCTCCTTTTTTCCAACGTTTCTTCTCTAGTCTGTTGCTTAGGCCGCGGCATCCTAAAATCAAAATACACGCTTTTCAATTTTCTTCTTTCTCATATCCACAGACATACATTCATACACACTATACTATGATCCTATAAAATACTATACCTTCAGATACACCACGCGCTCACACACTAGCTCTCTTGCATTGACTCAGACAAACACTCTCACAGGCAATTTCTCATCACATAGGTATATCTCTTTTTTTTCATATAACGTTTAAATGCTCTTTAACTTATTTGTTATATCTTGTAAAATTAAGAAATTTTGTAATTATATCAAATATTATTTATTATTGTTATTTACTCGTAATAAATGATATAAAAATAAAGGTAAGTGACTTATATTGAAGGTAAACCCTCGAAATAATTATTTTGTTGACAATTAGTAGGTATAATAATCTACACTGTGGTGACCCACACACTCATCACATTTTCGTTGAGCCGAACAAATGTGTATCTAAAGTATAGTAAACATGTACTAACTACATAGATATATGTATATATTATATATCTTAAGCACAAATATTACACAACAAATACACCTAAATAATCTAATCGACACTCTAGGTAAAAGTAGGTACATTACAAAACTATGACTTTGTATTTGACACCAGGATCTCTAAAACTTTATGTTTTTATCATTTCGGAGATACTTTTAATTCCGGTGGACTGTAATTGGTATAACAGTCCACCGAATCCACTGAAATGATAACACTGAGATGATAAAATAGAGGTTAGTTCTACATTTAACTCCGAAAAAAAATTATTTAAAAAATATGAACACTACTCAAACAAAACAGTACTTACTGCGAATTTAATACACAATTTTGAAACAAATTAAACAAATCTAGCACGAGTTATAACAGCCACCGAAATGAAACTATTTTTGTCCCCATATTACTGAAATGATAAACTTACTTTTTTGGCGGGAAACCGCAAGACGTTGGGACCGGTGCGTTCGCGCCGAGAGCTTAAGCCGGACTGATCCGGAGTGAGAAAAGGTGAAAGGGGCGTAACAACGCAATGTTGATGTGGCTATTCTACTAAAACTTACTGTCCTCTGAAATGATAACTTTTTTCCAGACAAAAGTTGACTGCCTGTCAAATCCATGAGAAAGAAGATAAACAAACAAAAATTGTTTTATTTGATCGAATATATTATAATTTAATGATAACAAAATCAATTTAAATCCATATTACGAATGTATTTGCAGGAGAAGGTATGTTATGAGCGGAATTGGGTTCAGGACAGGTCACCGTGATGATAAAATAACACTTTGTAATTTTTTTTTTGGGTATATTAGAGGGTAGATACCAATGATTTTTTTTGCCAAGGTAGAGAAATACTTACGTTGTTGAGAAAAAATATATAAAATTAATAATCAGCACATTGCACTACCGTTCTCAGGTTTGCCGTGTATTTTTTTGCTTGGGCAATTCACCCACCTCGGGGTGCCCCTGTCGTCGACCGCCTAGGGTTAGCGTTTCCATCAGCAGGTCGACGGATCCCCGCTGCGCGGGGCTCCTATTTCTGTCTGCAAGGTTTACAGGAACCTAACTAACCGAACCTCGGGGTGCCCCTGACGTCGGAGTTTAGCCGGCTAATCTTAAGTTTATGTTGACACCCATCTTTAGCCGTAACATATACATAAAATCGCTCCTTCTTCCCATGGGGTTTGGTAAACTCTACAGAACCTCTACTATCGACTCTCCACCTGCTACTATCCTAATATGCTCCTTTTGTTTCGTCCACGTTCGTAAGTCTGGTGATACGCGCTCTCCGATTGCGAGTAGTGATCATTCTGAAAAATATCTTGAATAAGGTCAGTGTATGTCCCTAGGAAAATATTTTCACAGTCAACAATTACGTATCCCGCATGAAGTGCTCATAAAGTTTTCTACCGCTTTAGTATTTATAAAACTTTCCGGCACTGTGTCATATTTTCTTCTTTATATGGAAACTATGGACGCAGCTGGACCGTGGCAAAAGCTTGCACTTATAATCAACAGCATAGTCAGCCTATAAAGTTCTGACAACTGAGGCACAGGTTTCCTCTCGGTGTTGAGAAATGAGCTGAAGGCCATCCACTACAGGAACCCAGTGCCACATGCTGGTTTCCTCACGATTAAATAAATTTCACAGTGTTAAGAAACAGTTAAGGCCCGCATATCACAAAGCTAGACGGTGTCACGGCAAACCGAGGAGAAGATTGCGGGATTCTAGGCGAGAAGAGGCGCAACATCTAGAAAAGTAGAAGGAATTGCGGGAGGCCTTTGCCCAGGAGTGAGACAGATCAGGTTAACAAAAAAAACCTATTTGTGTTCGAACCTATGACAAATTCATGAATCAACAGGCAGAAGAACAACTAATGATTCCCTTTCATTATGGAACTCAACGAGGACTCAGGACATCCTTCTTCATCTTCTAAAATAAACGTCAAATCAAAGATGATAATGATGATAGATTGACTTCAAGAACTAAACCTAATTCTCCTAAACAACATGGGCACAGTACACGTATAATTGCGTTACCCGTGCTTATAATACAGGAGTAAAACATTAACTCGATACACGGAGTTGACGTGGCCGTCCCAACTTTTAATGATGAGGGTCGAACCGAGAATAATTTTGAGACATGCTTCGTTGTTGATTCGGGGAGTGGGGGATGATAAGAACTTTTAGCGGTTGAGTGTAAAGTTGGAGTTGTGGAAACTTCAAAAAAAAAAAAAAAGAAAAAAGGAAAAAAAATAAAAAATAAAAAAAAAAAAAATAAAGGAAGGATTTTTTTCTGGGATATCTTGCCTTGTGTGTCGTGTTGTAATGTTTTTGTGGAAATTCGAATATCTTTGTGACACAAAAATTGACAAACGTATTTTTGATTTATACTCAACATGAAACTGGCGCCTGTAACAGAAAAGATCAAAGGGAGTTGACTGTTTTGGTATAGACATGTGATGTGGTAGGATGAAAAAAAATATGGATTCTGTGAGGAATGATATGAAGGAATAAGGAGTAAATGAGAGCATGGCGATTGACAGGGGAGAATGGAAGAATAAAACGTGTTGCGCTGACTCCAAATAACATGGTACAAGGACAGTAAGGGACATCCTGTGTTTAGTTCCAAAAGTCAAGCAGTAATCTTTTATCGTACCCGGAGGATGATCATTAATTTCTGTGTATCTCATAAATAATGCTTCATGCAATGAGTCGTTACAAAGTCTAATATTGAATTGTATATAATTATTATCAAAATCATAACCCATCTGTATGGTAACCGCTACTTGTCATGCCTTGTACCAAACGAAATTTTAACAAAATTATTATGAATATCTAAAACAATTTGTTCAGTCACGAATTTGTCCAAAACTTTTGCTTTCTGTATTCACACTCCTGTTTCCAAGTGAATTCACATTTATCAAATTGACGATTTTTTTTATAATCCTTACTTTATTATTTACTAACTTTCCAAACATGTTGTCAGGATTTTACTAACAGGTGTACAGATACGGACATAGGGTCTTTCATCCCGAAAAAAGTACTGTCCCCGAGGAAAACAAAAATAATGTAAACTTATGATAGTAGATGGCGCCACGTGTCTTTCGAATCATGATTGTATTATTACAAGCAGAGTACTACCCGAATTGATTGTCAAATCGCGATATATATAAAAGTAAGGATAAGGATTAAATCTCATGTTTTGCTTTTGATGGTATTATTTTGACTGCTTTGCTACGGCTGCAACTGCTCAAGCATGGGGCTTCGGGTCCGGTTTCCAGGTTTACCAAGGAGTTAGTGCGAATTTCTCTCATGAAACTGATCGCGATTTCAGTGTTCATATTTCATAACAATTATGACACTTAGTGACTGTAATAATTTTAAAACGGCGTCGGGATTTTCACCAGATTTTACATGGGAGGTATATTAGTAGCTGGAGAGAAATATAGATGTTCTATACAACTCTACCTACCCCTTCGAGGTGAAGAGGCGTGTTGTTTGTTTTCCTAATAAGTACCTAGTTAGAGTAGAAATCAATGTTATCCAACGAAACAAGTGATTGGTCGTGTCCACCCCTAATGACCTCGTTAGTAGAGCATGTTCAACTTCATGCTGGCTTCGACCACTAAGAGTACAAACATGTCATTATTAGAGGTTAGCTAGAGCTTGCAGGCATGGTTTAGAAAACCCAGTACTCCATTTTAGTTTGAGAACAATATTAATGTCGAGTTATTTAATTGGCTGAACCAAGGTATTTTGTTCAACCAATAACTTACCGTTAATTTGACTTGGGAATCAGACCTTTTGTATCTATTTTTTAGTGTTAGTTTTATATGCACTGCAAGTCAATAAACACATTTTTTTAAACTTTGCCACACCTTTGGATTTTCTTCTGTATCGTGGGTGCGTTTATAAACATTTAAACTCACATATACAGACAGCCAGACCTGGAACACCTGTAGGCCATACAAATAATTTTTCTGTGCAGGAATCGAACCTGCAACACGCAGCGCAGCAACCAATAGCTTATTCACTGAGCCGACCGTGCCGTGCCGGTGTTTTCAAACGAATTGAAAACACCGTTTGTATATTTTTTTTAATTGAAATAGAATTACGTTTTATAGACTGATTTTTAGTTGTGGCTGGATTTATTGTTTAAGGAGCAAGCAGGCCTAAGTCACACGTCCGAATAGTCTGTCTGACTTTCAGTCAGTCTTTAATGATGTGTTCATTGTGCTGCAGAAAGAGAAGAATAAGTTAATTTTAGTAACACCACCAATGGAATGGGCTTTTGTAATTACCATTTTAGAAAGTTATACCAATGAATAATTCATAAACACACGACTTGTTCCAATGGGGGTTGGGCTGAAACTTTAAACCACCTGCTACGATACGAAAAAAGGAATAAGTTAGTATGGTGGCTGGTGGCCAGGTGGCGTCCCACAGATGTATGACCATAGTCAAAGGTCCATGTTCATATGTACATCTGGTCATACACTCACGCCCGTTGCCAGTTCTGCATAGCATAATCAGGCTATAACATTCTCACTACTGATGAACAGGCCTCCTCTCTACGAGAGGGAATGGATTACAGGATATGCTACGCACCTGCCCTTCCTGTAATTCAGAATCAATACACAATATAAGTGCTTTTAGAGTCTCTCTCGCAAATCGAATAGCAATCAAATATTTTATTCATGTGTCGCATTAACGGTCGATACGTCTAAACGGTCCTCGATAGATTACAAACGCAATGTAGTTTACGTCGCGAGTGATAGATGGGAACCATTTCCCTTCTAAAAGCGATATACACTACTGTAACGAGATAAATGCTTAAGAAGGTATTATTTTGCACATTTTGATTGTGTATTCTGAATTTATGTGGAAATGTTGGTCGTATTATACTTACATCAAAACTAAGCAATTTTTACATCTAATAATATACTTATGTCTGTCTGTTTGACCAACAGAACTGAATTTGATGCTTTTTTCACCGTCGCCGTCGTTCAGATATTGTATCCCAAAAGGTGGGTTATATTAAATTAACAAATAACAAGGATATCTGAAATTTGTTTTTCCAGAAGGAGGCAATGCGTTTGTTTAAATTTTTACGGTCCCGTAGTCAAAAGGAACCCTTATCGTTTCGCCATGTCTGTACGTCTGTCCGTCCGCAGCTTAGCTCAAAGACTCTCTAGAGAGCTGTAATTTGGCATAAATATACAGATACATAGATAGATGGCAGATTAGTTACGCCAACAAAGTGGTAAAATAAAATCTCGAAAAGTTTTTTTTATGTATTTGGATAACATATTTTCCTAAACATAATGTATGGGAGCACAGGTTTTTCAACTGTAAATATAAGTTTGTTTTTATATCTATAATATAAAAATGAATCGCAAAATGTGTTGGTAAGCGCATAACTCAACAACGCCTGGACCAATTTGGCCAATTCTTTTTTTTAAATGTTTGTTGAAGTTCAAGGATGGTTTTTACGGCGAGAAAAATTAAAAAAAAAAAAAAAATTGCCTGGATAAGTCTAAAAACAACACTAGGATACTTTTTTTTTGGTAGGATTAGGGTAGGAGTAGTGTAGGAGTAGGTTAAGAGTAGGGTAGGAGTAGGGTAGGAGTAGTGTAGGAGTAGGTTAGGAGTAGGGTAGGAGTAGTGTAGGAGTAGGGTAGGCGTAGGGTAGGAGTAGGTTAGGAGTAGGGTAGGAGTAGTGTAGGAGTAGGGTAGGAGTAGTGTAGGAGTAGGTTAGGAGTAGGGTAGGAGTAGTGTAGGAGTAGGGTAGGAGTAGGGTAGGAGTAGTGTAGGAGTAGGGTAGGAGTAGGTTAGGAGTAGGGTAGGAGTAGGTTAGGAGTAGGGTAGGGTAAGGGGTAGGGTAAGGGGTAGGAGTAGGGTAGGAGTAGGGTAGGAGTAGTGTAGGAGTAGGGTAGGAGTAGGTTAGGAGTAGGGTAGGAGTAGGGTAGGAGTAGGTTAGGAGTAGGGTAGGGTAAGGGGTAGGACACCACGCGAACGAAGTTGCGCTGGGCAGCTAGTTATTACAATAAAAATCATCGTTCGGAGGCAAATCGAACCGTAGGAAGTGGATTAAATTAACGTTGTAAGATTCCCTTACATAGAAAGTTAAATAGATACAGGTGAAGCTAAAGCGTGTTAAAAACTACGGAACCCTACATTATGTGTATCCCGACACGCACTTGGCCGGTGTTTTAATTAATTTCAAAGCACAAACACACGACATCGGTAAGTGCAAACTATGTCTTCTTCTTCCATTTCATATTAAATGAATTTACATTAAAACTTTAAAAATCTGGCCACTGAAATCTACACTTTTTTATCAGACGCTCATCCAAACTTGGACATTGTTCTCTCTTTCGAAATAACAAAGTTTCTTCAACACTTCACAATGTTCATCATGATAATACAGTATTATTATCAGATAAATTTTTTCTCGAAGTTTCGATGGATAATTAAAGTTTCTAAAAATAAATCATCAAGATTGGATGCAGGAAAATCGTGCTTTGGGGACCATATGTTTGTAACCTGGTAGTCAATTTTAGTAATAATATTTTCTATACGATTTTGACAATAACGACGTCCTCGGTGGAGTCATGCTTAAGTTAAAATCAATGTTGATCAAATGAAAATTGTGCTGAACTTTCATAATCAGCCTATAATGTTCCCACTGCTGGGACACACGGCCTCCTCTCTATGAGAGGCAATGGAATGGGCTACAATTCACCACGCGGGCCCAGTGCCGGTTGGTAGATGTCACGTGTCTTCGAATTTTTAGTTCTAGGAGATGCCGGTTTCCTCACGATGTTTTCCTTCACCGTTTTTGGGAGCAGTGGTGGTGAAATAAACTACACAAAGTAATGCGCCTGGGTTCTCGAACCCACGAGATTTTGATCCAGCTTTTACAATAATTTAGAAAAACTATTCTGAAAGGTTTATGTGTATAATGTTCGTAAGTCGGGGCCGCCACCACTGGGCCACCGCTGCTGTCAAGTGCTGAACTTATTACTGACAAATTACACCAACGAAACTGCACGTGATTAGTATATCTAAACCGCATTCTGCGCTAAGTTAAAAATTTTACAAGCTTAGGGTACACCATAATCAACTCCAACCTAAATGAGCTACGGGTTTATAGAAAGCAGAAACACTTTATATCTCGTTACCTTCCACGATCTTGATGAAAACAAACGCGTATAAATTTATTTATACGTAAAACGCTGAAGGCTGTCGGGTAACTGACACGAACATAATAACAAGAAACCATATTAAAGCGCAGATTGACTACGTACGGTATTCAGCTTAGCTTTTGAATTTTGTACGCTGACTAGATACACTGAGCTTCTGAAATACGTTGATTTGCATTAATTAAAACAACGATATAAGGAACTTATCTGCCATGTCAGTTTCTAAGGAAGGTTTAGCTTGTATTTAAGTTTAGCTTTCCGTTAACATTAACATGTTGTGCGTATTAAGTCTTTATATTAACACTAGCGTTTGCCCGCGGCTTCACTTACTTTAATTTAGAATTTGACAATCAATTCGGGTTGAACTCTGCTTGTATAATAATATAATTCAATCATGATTCGAAAGGCACGTGGAGCCATCTATTATCATAAGGACGTTAATGTTATTTTTCTCGGGAACAGTATTTTTTTCAGAATGTAAGGTACCCTTTGTACCTACCCGTTTCTGTATACCTGACAACGTATATGCAAAATTTCAGACTGATCGGTTCGGTGTTTTAGGCGTAAAAAACGCAGGAAAATTATGCAAATTTTCTATTAAAAAGCCTATATAACTACGACCGGAGATACACCAGCGATGTTGTTACAGCGACGGCCATTACGTACTCGCTTAGATTTGTTGCGCACAGACCGCACACTTGACGATCGGGTGCGAGCAGCACAACAACGACAGGTACAAAATTCCAAAGGCGTTTTGCGAGAATTAGCTCCACAAGACAAGGTGTGGACAAGAAACGGTGCTTTGGGGATAAATGGTGGAAAGGTACAATCCAAGCTAGAGCAGGGTCGCGCGAATATATCGTAAATAACGGTGACGGACGGTTAACTAGAAAACAAACAGATCAGGTAAAACGTAAGTCTCGATTATCCGACTTCATGGGTTCTGATAGTACAGCCTCAGAAAGTTTGCTACTTTCACCAACTCAAAAGTCACAGGCGGAAGAGGTGATCCCGATACCTGCAGATGGTCTAGGGAAGGAAAATGAGCCGAATCTGGTCAGTGAGGATGAAAAAGAGAAGAGAGAAGTTAAAGAAACTGCAATAGTTATGTAACCCAACTCTCTTAAAATTTGTATCTAAATGTAATTCTATTAAGAATATGTGGGTATATAGAAGTAGTGTATATAAGAATAGGTGGGTTGCTCGGGCTCATCGTGTGTGTCACTCGGAATTAAACTTGTAACTGTGATCAGCTGTTTTATTCCTGGACTCTGTATCCCGACATCCCGGTGTACTCCAAACACTTCAAACTCAAACTCCGGTAACCCAGCATTTTATAAATTCAAAACCTGCTTTAATTAAAAACTGTAGCGAAACAAACCAGATGGAAAGGTAGCTTGCCGTTAATTCATACTGTTTTAATGTAATAATTACTTACTCCTTGTACCTAAGCGGCTTTGCCAACTTCTGAAGTAAGTTGGATTTCATTCATTTATCATTCTACGTTTTCGTATCAAAACGACTTATTTAACTTTTTCTTTAGACGGCGAAATCTTTAGGGTATTTGCTTTTCAATCATCTTTACGGGTTTTATTGAAAATGCGATAAGTAAGATATTTAAGTACTTAATGGATTAATTTTGTATTGTATTTGGAATTTAAATGATGTCTTTTTATTTATTTTTGCTCAAATCAATCACATTTTTAAACATTTTAAGAAACAAAAGTATTTCGTTTTAAAATATAATAAATAGATGGCCCATCGGCATCAGGAACAAGATCAAGGCTGCCGGTGGTCAGGGCTCCAGAGAGTGGAACCATCTCACTATGTGTCTCCGTGTCCAGGCGTAATGCATTCTGAATCAAGCCCTTGACCCGGCCGCGCAATGAGAGCCACCCACCCAAGGTGTTGGTCGAGGCTCTTTGCTATAAGTCCATTAACTGTAACGACTATCGGTACAATGATAGCAGAGTCCACGTCCCACATGTTGACATCCTCGTGTGCTAAAGCAAGATATTTTTTTATGACGTCTATGTGTGTGTGTGTGTCTTATGTGTGTGTTTGTGTGTGTGTCTTTGTTCAATAAATGGAACATTATAAATTGCGTGTGAAAATAAATTCGAAGTACTTCCCAATTAATGTTCAGGATCTAAATAAAAGCACTTGTAAACGATTTGAACATTAATCTTAATTACAGTCGTAATCGTTTCGAAGATCGTTTCAATAAAATTAACTTCACTAAATAAAATCGAACTTTATTGAACACTTAATTATAAACTTCTTGAGAAGAGGCGAAAAAATAAATCATTTTACCTATAAGTTTTGTTACTTTTTAATCAAAAATAAACTGAAAAAGTAATGAATACTTTAGCTTTACCTAAATTTTTGCAAACTAGTTATGAACTTTTAATAAAAATGTTACTAAAATAGAAACTCATTATGAAGTGTAAATGGGGCCAATGTTATCTACCAAAAATATCTAGTTCGTAGATAAAAAAATCTACGAGTAGTTCAATGAAAAAGCTAGTAAACATAACATAATAACATCACCCATTAGTACACCCACATTTCGCCAGTTATGTTTTTAAGTTCCATGTAAAAGGGTCGAGCCTTTTGCCATCAACTGGACACAAATCCAGACTACGTGGCTGCTACTGAGAAATTCCTAATGTTTAATCTCTAACAATTTGCCCGACCTGGGAATCAAACCCAGGACCTCATACTCAGCAGTCGCGGTTGCGTCCAGTAAATCAACGAGGCAGTCGTAACGTAAACAAAACCTGACAATAAAATTGTCACAGGTACCTCTACGTGTTCTAAAACTAGCAAAAATGCAACCTATGTACTGCTTTTCGCTCATATAATAGGTCCTATGTGGGAATATATATAAAATATATATAAAGTATATTAAATTACCCCAAGGGCCCGAAGACTTACATGCCTCGAGCGAGTCGTCAAGTTTACACCGTTGAGGGTTTAGCAGGTAACTTTAGTTTTGTAAGTGAATAATGTAGTGCATTGCTGCTTAATGAAGCATTGAGGATGGTAGATCTCGACATCATTTTGTAACTCAGATTTTATTATTACTCTACTACTAGACTGCCTCGTTGGCCCAGTGGTCGCAAGCGCAAAGACTGAGCATGAGGTCATGGGTTCGATTCTCAGGTGGGGCAAAGTATGATAGGATTTTTCCCTCAGGAATTTCTCGGTAGCAGCTGCCATGGAGTCTGGATTTGTGCCCTGTTGATGGAAAATGGCTCGCCCCCTATTACATAGGACTTTTGCTTAACGGGCGAAATGCGGGTGTACTATTACTATTAGGTACACCCTTCGGAGGTAACAGGCGCGATGTCAGTTATATAAAGTTATGTAATTGAGAAATTCAGACACTTTAAATGTTAGTTTATCATTCATGTAGATAATTGCCCTTACACAAGGACTCTTAATGTAAACCTTTCGGTAACCTTATATTTAACTCTCTTAAAACGAACATTCCTCGAACAAAGTTAACAAGTACTACCAATAAAAAACTAACCTACGATACCAAATCGAAACCCATATGTAACAACCGTATCGTATAGTGGATACGTAAGCGGTTCAGCCCTATCTGTCAGACAACCGCGATATAAGAAAAATCTTGGGTATGTAGGTCAACCAACGTATGAGGAACGAACCCGAGATAAACCCTTGCAAGTAGGGTAACCAGATAGTCGTGAAAAAGTCGGGATTGTAAGAACACAAGTAATGTTAGTGCTGTTTAATCTAAATTGTTTTGATCAAAATAGCATTCTCTTTACTTGTATAGAGCTCTGAATTGACAAAAAATGTGTATATCTACCGTTGTGTCCTACTTCTAGAATACTTTTTTTTTGGGATAAGCTTGCCAGTCTTTTCCCTACCACTGCAACTTTCGAAAAACAGAATCGAGGGTGGTGATGGAGGAGGCCCGGAAAAGTGATACACGCGAACTTCGTCATGAATTTTGATGAAGTCTCAACCATCATTTACAGAATTTTGAAAACTAGCATTTGAATTTTATTTCATAATAATTATTATAATATGGTATTTAATTACACCATTGGATATTAATAAATAAGTAACTAACTTATCAAAAAACTAAACAGCGTCAGAAAAGTCCTGAACGCTGTCAATACATAATGTCCCCAAGAGACTGGGGCGTTGCCACTTTGTATGGCAACGCTTAGCCTCTAGCCAAGTTAAAAGCCAGCCATTGGGTCACGGGAAGTGTTTTAAATGTGTGAATTTTCTTGAAAAGGCTGAGATTTTTTTATGTTTAAGTATAGGGCACTTTCATAGCACTCTTTAAAAACTAGGGCGACGTTATTATAATAATTCAGGCAACAATTTTTCTACTGTACCCATTGGCGTAATTATTTGACGGAACAAATGGCAGTTGATCGTCAAGCTTGCTGTTGCTTGTTAGCTTTTTTATACGACAAATAAAAGTAAAAGTTGGACAAGGATTATTTAGGCTCGTGGTCAATATAAATTTGGCCTAACGCTTGATTTTTTTCAATGCAATGGTCACTAATATTATCCAACAGCGCCCGCTCTCCAGTCAATGTTATTCAAACACGAAAAGACCCGCGTAGCACTGTACTTTGATTTGCTGTACAATAAATAACTTTGTATCCTTCTAACAATGCAACATGGCTATCCTACAGTTACATACAAGTAACAAGGCGAGCTCGACGTTGTATGACGATTCTCATCACGTTCAAACTATAGAATATAAATTGTTTTGCTTCGTAACAATATCAGTGTCGAAGCGGGAAATTTTTTTGCGTCTGTATATTTAATGCCACGACAATTAGGATATTTCTCCCGTCTTCTGTATTTCATCGTCTTTGTCTATATTTCGCAGCATCACACCGTTTTAATACAAAGAAGATGCTTGCATGCCTTCAGTTCACTACCGACCAGATTTCAGATACTATTTCTTTCACAATACGTTTTTATTCTATTAACTTAAATCGAGGGTCGAGGAGGAGGGGCTCGTGGCTAAATTATAAAAGCCGTTTGGGTCGATCTTCAGATTAAGCCGTGCTTGTCTAGGTTGGTCTGCAGAGTGACCACCCATTACATACCGAGTTTCCTCCGTCCCTCGGAAAGCACGCTAAGCCGTGTTCCCGGCTGTCAATTGTGAATCTTTGACAGTTGTTAGTCCAAAAGTCTGACAACCAGTCTTACCAAGGGGAATCGCATTACCCAGTACTAATTGAGTTGTGGAGGTCAGATAGGCAGTCGCTCCAAATAAAATACTGGTATACCGGTAAGACTGGAAGCCGACTCCAATATGGTTTGGCAAAAGGCTAGGCAGATGATGAAAAGTCTTCGATTAACTGTTTTATGAGATGCATATACAATCTATCTAATACTTCATACTTTTTACCACTGTACCTACATACATAGTTGCCAATGTCAAAGGAAGTTTCTCCCAGTCAACACCACGAAGTATGAAAATTAATTCTCTCTTTAAAACCCGGATCCTATCCATCGTCGCTATTCAGAAAAAAAACCATTGAACTTTGTATGTACCAGCACCCTCTTAGTTATTAGGTCTTCTTATTCTTACTCTTTATTGCACACAAAATTAAAAGATATACCTACTTACAAAATTATTTTCACCATTCATCAAAAAAAAAAAGTCAAAATTATTATCAATATTCATAATTTTATTTTTCATTATTCTTTTTACTATTTTATTATTTTCGTAGGTTTTTTTTAGCCGCCCACCTCATATAAATGAAAATCCTTCTATGTTCAATTGAGAACGAACAAACTTTGGTAGTTGGTCATATTAGTCTTGAACAAGTACTCAGACCAGTTCTCAAGTACTGATTGTGAAAGATTTCATTTCAAATTTTTTTTCAACATAACCATAAACACAAATAAAACTCTAAAACATAGTTTTTTTTTTACAATTTGTATGATTTTTACAGGGGTTTTTGTTCAATAATTCACTGTGCAAGGGTTTTTTTATGATGTATGGAGGCCAAAAACACTTACTTTGTATTTTATTACTATTACTATATCAGGCACGGTGCCTAATTTTTCTTTCCTTTACTTTTTCTATACTTTTTTTTATTTTCCTATACTTTTTCAATATATTTCCCATACCTAGCTATGTAATGATTAATATTATTGTGGCACCAAGTTGCCGTGTCTGGCGTACCACTGTTAAACTGATGAAATAAGGAGAAAGGCGATTTGAAAGATATAACTATTTAATATAATTAAAGAATTTTACTAACGTAACTCTCGGTACACAAATACATGGACGAGAGCACGCCTATATAAAATACAAACTTTTATGCATTGCAATATATCATAAACCCACGATGGTTTGTGTGGTATGTTTACGTTCTGTTAAACAGTAGGTATAACAGTATTAATTTATTAATAAAAAATAAATGTGTACTAAAATAACATTAATGTCAGCATCGCCCAAGAAGCGAATCTTCAGGATAGTTTCCACCCTTTCCATTTTCTAAATGGTTCTCGTACATCTAAACACATGTGCGTCTTTCGAGCACGTTCGCAAGCAATCGTGGCCCGAAAGGTCAAGAATAAATTACCAGTTGCTTTTTTCCTTGTGTTTAGGGTTCCGTACCAAAAAGGTACTAACGAGCCCGTATTATCGAGCCTAACTTAAAACTTTACTGACTGGCCTTATTTATGTTAATGATAATTTTAGTGACCATCATCTGCCTAGCCTACCCAACTATGTTGGGGTCGGCTTCCAGTCTAAACGGATGCAGCAGAATACCAGTATTTTACATGGAGCGACTGCCTATCTGACCTCCACAACCCAGCTAGCACTGGGTAACACGATACCCTTTGATAAGACTTGTTTTCGAGCCACTGACTACCTGTAACGACTGTCAAAGATCTACAATTGACAGCCGGGACCAACGGCTTAACATGCTTTGCGAGACACGGAAAAATCTCGATGTAATGGATGGTCACCCATCAACGGACCAACCTAGGCAAGCGCGGCTTAACTTAAAGATCGACCTCGAGCAGCTGTTATGACAATGTTAGTGACCATGACAGTTTAAAGCCTAACTTGTCTGTTCGTCTCTCCGTGTGCCGCCACAGGGCTATTTATCTTTTTAATCGGAATAGATAGTAGAAAAGAAAGTCCATACCCTCCGGTCCTTGTTTCCAGAATGAAACGATGATGATGAAGCAGCCAGTTAAAATTTTTGAATACCTACGAATTATTATGGCCAAAAATGACAAAATATAATACTTTTGGGTCTACAGAACCCTTAGTTCGCAACACCGTCTCCAACATGAATTGGTTATCTTTACTTTCCCTTCCAACAGACGAACAAAATAAATTGTCTAGAAGTTTTCTTCCTCATTAAAGAGAAGCGTTTCAACAATGTTAATGAGTCGATGATGTTTTGAATTTGGTTTCGGTTTCAAGGAAAATTGTTGAGAAATGCTTTTAGGAATGATGGACGTTCATTGGAAGATTTATTAATTTACTTTTTTATTTTAAGTTAAGATTTCTGACGTTCAACCCGTTTTCTATGTTTTTAGCTTAGAATTTACTCGTGGATTTGTTTTAAATTCAGCTGTTCACGTGCGTACACTATTTTTTGTAAAGTGCAACCTAAAGCTTTATGAGACTCCAAAGAGTGCATTGATTTTATAAGGTAGTTAGGATTTAGCAAACAAAATATTTAGTTATTATATTAACAAGAAAATCGATGGATAAATTAACAATAAGAGTAGTGTACTATAGGGATCTAATTGTGTTGTGTGTGAGTAGTATGTGTAGTTTACAAATAAAAGGCGTTCAAAGCAGTTAATTGAGAAAATTATTGAAATAGAATCTTTTCTTATTCTTTTAATTACAAAATTAGTATTATGTTATTTCCTTTATAATGCGCCAGTCACTTCTATGATAACTGTATGCTATTTCTAGCTACAGTAGTTACAATTCAAAAACTTAAACGTATACAAGGAGCATTGGTACTAATTACAAAGAAGGAACGCGATTGGCTCTTCCTGACGTGACAGGCGGTCATCATTGGTTAATGAAAATGTGATGAAAGGTGCGTTCATAACCTTGAACAATAACAATAGAAGTTTAGCTCTTTACAGACAAAGACCCAAGAGAAGCATCACAAGCTATTTGCCTCGAAGCATAATAATAGCCACAGTAAGCAATTATTTTCTCCTACAAATCCAATATTGTCCCAACCCATGCCACTTATTTCAAAGAAAAGTGTTCTCCTGTTCAATCTCCTTGAAATGTAGAACTACTACAAATAAGAATAGATAACGAATCTTGATTGTGCAAATGCAGTCGCGACGAAGTGGAGGAATGAAACGGCATAGATGTCTTTTGTTGACACTCAAAGGACTGTGTCTTTTTAAAGCATTTTCTAGCACAGCTTTAAAGAATTGCGATGTAACTACTTTTCTTACGACTTGAGAGGAGCAATTTGATTGTTTTGTTACAGTACTGGCCTTGATTTTTTTCATTTCGTGTTTTCTTTTTCTATCTGTAACTTTGCAGTTGAAATAACACCTGTTTCGTGAAATTTTCTATTTTCGAATATTTAAAGACAGAACATTTATTTTTGTTTTCAATGGGAATTTATCCCGTGTCCCTTAGGTGCACTTACAGCGTTTTGCGCTGTGTCGTGTTAACTGGATGGCCGTATTTTTTAAAGATCAGATAAGATAATTTATTTGCGAAAACATGGTATAGGTACATAGGTGTTATTAAAGCATATAAGATCATGCATGTTTTGATTAAAATTAAAGCACGCAAACTTACACGAATAAACAAATCTGAATTGACAAACTTTATAATTTATGTTCAAAAAAATCCTTAATACTATAGAAATTATTTCCATTCAGCTATTTCCAATTCATTTGTCTGGGAGCCTACCACAATAAGTTGTTACTAAAAATAATATTGCAATGTTCGGTCTTATGTCTAAACTGACTGGCTGATATAAGTTTTGTAGTTTTCTTTTCTTCCGTGAACGATACTGCGTTAAACTTTCACAACTGGTGTTTTTACCTGAAACAAAATAATACAACATTGAAAGTTTGCTGTCACTGCAATAATAACATTACGACTGACGACGGAACATACGGTGTGAATTTTTGTTACAAGATTTAGGTAAATATTATATGATATGGATGACATGGCAAGAATGACGATGACGAGTAATAGAGAAGTATGGAAGAAGAAGACATGCTGCGCTGACCCCAAATAAATTGGGATAAGGGCAGAAAATGATGATGTAGGTAAATTAAGAAAAGAAGTTCGTTTCGATTTGAAGTTCTGTTGCTTGATTGGAACTCGTGTTTACAATAAATAATGTACTAGGAGCCGGTTTCTGGTTAAAGTAGCAAGTGTAGTGGATTTGTGGACTTTAAAATAAAATTTATAATAATCTGCGTGAGTACAGCAGTTGTGCCGATCGTGTCGACCAATGGCTTAATAGCCAATAGCCTCGACCAACATCTGGGGAGACCCTCGCTTGGGAGCTGGCAGAGGCTTAATTCAGAAAACAGTACTTCTGGACACGGCGCGTATTGTTAAGAGGTTCTCTCAGGAGCTCAGACCACCGGTAGCTCGGACCCTGTTCCCGATGCTGGTGGGCTAAGTACTATTTTTACAAAGTCACGCCCACATAGACACCTATGTATGGCGAGCCGGTTTGCTTGCCAGTCACGAGTACGCTTGTGTAGGAGTTTCTCATCACAATGCACAGTAGCAGTTAATATTCAGAGTCTATATTTTAAATATGGTTTGACAAAGAGAACAAATCGGTTGCCGGTTAACAAAAGACAAAAAGTTTTTGACAGCTAAGCCGAGGAGAGGCGGGAATCTGTGACGTTTGTTGCGTTCCATTTCTTACAGCTTGCACTCGCATGTACTGAAACGTGTCTATATCGTCATCTGCCTAGCCAGCCTTTTCTTATTTATGTTGGGGTCTGCTTCCATTCAAACTGGATGCAGCTGAATACCAGTATTTTACATGGGGCCTGACCTCCAGAGCAAATTTAAAAGTGAAACGATACGCTTTGGTAAGAAAGAAAGAAAATGTATTTGTAAGTCCGCACAGGACCATACAAAAAAAAATGGTTAAATTAACAGTAAAACAAATTTATATAAAAAGTTAAGCAACATACGAAAACACTATATTGGTCCTGTACGAGTCCAGAAGGGAGATAGGGGATTTCAGCATGGTGCTGTGACATTAAAAAAAAGTCACGGTGCTGGTATTCTGATAGGGCCCAAAGAAGAAGAATGAAAGAAGAAGAAGAAGTAAGAATGGATGTCAGACTTAAAGACATGTCTACCCGTTACAACTTTCTAAGATCTATAAATGACAGTCGAGACCACCGGCTTAACATGAACCGCGAGGGGTCTCGTTATAAAATGAATTGTCAACCACTCATGGATCAACTTTTGACTCGTTGCATGGAACAGTCCTTCTGACATTTATCTATTCTGTGTCAAAGATTCATAGGTGACCCAGTGAGCGTGTGAAATCGTTAAACCGCCCTAGATATGGCAGAAGGCACTCAAGATGGGCAATTCGGGTCCCGTCCGAATAGATCCTTAAATCCCTGGGGATATGTAGATGCGTAAGTATGTAGTCACTTTTTTCAAATTCAAATTCAAATTCTTTATTTCAGACACGAGTCCATAGTGTTAGTTTCAACAAAATAACTTAATAGCTAGTGTTAGTATAAAGGAAAAAAAAAACAATTTAATTTCTAAATTCGGTATGGATCCTTACCCAGTGGCGCAGCAATGGGGAGTCCCACCGATCTGAGAACACGCTCAGGAGACTGTTGGTGGCGGTGCGTAACCGGCCGGCTATGGAGGCGGTCCTTTTTCTTATAATGGCGTAAAAATCGCCTGTGCGCGCCTCCGCAAACATAGTGGACGCACTACAACGCCACGACAGCCCCAACAGTATCCTAAACGCATTATTATATTGGACACGCAGATCGCTGAATGTCCTCTGCGTAAAACGGGTCCAAAGACTGCACGTGTAGAAAGACTGACAGAAAGCTTTGAAAAGAGTCACTTTAACTGGATTTGTACAGCGTGCAAATCTTCGAACCAGCATGTTACATCGAACAGCCAACGACCTACGCTCCCTCTCTATATCTAAATTGTCCTTTAGATCATCAGTGACCCAATGACCCAAGTACTTAAACTTAGTCACCCATGCTAACGGAGTGCCACAGAGCGAGACACCGGGAACATCAGAATAGTTTATGGCACTCGCTTTAAACATAATAAGTTCGCTCTTCTTAACATTGTACTTGAGCCCATGGGACACTGCATAGGACTCACAAATAGCCACCAGTTTCCTCAGAGCGCCGATCGATGGGCTTAGCAGCACCATGTCATCCGCATAACTAATATTATTCAAGCAGACGTCGTCAATATGACATCCAACTTTGGTACTGCTAAGCTCACCGACTAGCCGGTTTATGTACAAATTGAAGAGGCGTGGTGAACTTAACCCCCCCTGCCTCACCCCGCACTCCAGCCCGTACACATCCGACTGAGCCTCCGCCCATCTGACACTATTCCTCTGGTGGTAGTGCCAGTAACGAAACAATGATGTAATTTCATTCGGTATTGTAGTATCACTCCGCAACTTATCCCATAGTACCTCGTATGAAACCAGGTCGAACGCCCTTGACAGGTCCAAAAAACAGGCAAAAACAGGTGTTTTTCGGGAAGTATAATACTGAACAGTTTGCTTGAGGCACAGAATGGCACTTTCCGTGGATAAACCAGATTTAAAGCCAAACTGCGCGTCTTGGAGTTCAACGTGTTTAGCCAACTGTTGATCAAGCAAACTGTCCAAGACCTTGGCGATTATCGTAGCCAACGAAATAGGCCTGTAATTGGACACGTCAGAAGCGTCCCCTGTTCTGTCTTTAATAATTGGAACTACCACTGTACGCATAAGGTCCTGCGGTAAATAACGGTGACTGAGACATAAATTGAAAAGAAGAGCAAGAACCCTATAAAGGTGTGGCCCCGCATACTTCAGGTGCTCGACGCTAAGGCCGTCGTGGCCAGGCGATTTACCTCTTGTCATTTTCTTAATAACAGTAGCCACCTGTTTAGCTGTAAACATTACGGCAAGCTCACCAGACCCCGACAATTCCCCCTCATCGAGCACCCGCCGGTCCTTTTGCAAGAGAGGGTGAACTCTAAAATGTCCTTGAAAAAGGTTGGTAATATCTCTCGGTTCACTCAGACCCGCCACACTTGCAGGGAGACTCGGCTTGGCATTTAATTTGTTAGTCGACTTCCAAAACTTAGCAAACTGGTTTTTTGAATGACTTTTTGCCAAAATATCTAATTTAATTTGTTGCTGATTATTTTGAATAAATTTTAATTTGGTCTTAAATGTCCTTCGTGTTTCACGCATTTTCTCATACATGGTCCCCTGAGTGGGTGCACCATGCAATAGCCACGTTTGGTAATAAGTACGAGCCTCCCTATGAGCGTCGCTGACATATTTGTTCCAGCCTGTGACGTATTTTTGTCTCTTGGTGCGATCACTGCCAACATATGTATACTGGGCACCCTCTTGGAGAACAGATACTATTTCCAAATACAATTTATTCAATAATAAGTTATGATCCATATTATTACAAATTTTATGAGAACAAGTAATACATTGATCGGGAAAATCTATCAATTTTAGTTTACCATGGCAGTACTCATAATAATTCTTAATTTGTTCATGGTTTCTTTCACCCCAGCGCACTTTATTGCTAAAAGAATTCTGAGCTGGTATTTTCTGATTAATTTTAGTAAGATTACATTCAAACAAAACAGGATAGTGATCAGACTGGTAAACTCCATAAGAGACTGCTGCTTTAGTTATTAAGTTTTTGGCTGCGCTTGTTATCAAACAATGATCTAACCAACGTCGCGAGCCGCTCGCTTGACAAACAAACGTATGTGTATCTTTGGGCAGGAGCTCATAGTCCGCGCAAAACCATGCTTGCTCATTGCAAACTGAAATAAGTTCGTTAAAAAACCGCGAGCCAGGGTTGGCATTGAAATCCCCCAGTATAATTACACACTCAATACTACTACTTTCAATTATAGCTACCATCTCACTTAAAGTTTGTGTAAACAAAGTCAAATTGTCACTCTTACCGTTATCGTAGGGCATATACACTGAAAATACCAACATAGGACGGCTTTCGTATTCAACTTTTATTGCAACTAATCGATCACTGAAACACTTCACTGTTGATACGGATGGAAACACTGATTTTTTCCACAGCAGTGCCACTCCACCGTATGGTCTTCCTGTGATCAGTTTGACGGACGTGTCAATGGCTGACTTGCCGTTGTACGCGAAGTTATCGTCTAGGTTTCCCAGGAACCCCACATCGTGTGGCCAAATCCAGGTCTCTTGGAGTGCAATGATGTCGGCACTCTTGCATAAGTTTCTCACACATTCTACCGACCTGTGCACACCTTTACAATTAAAAGTAGATAACGTTATTTTGTTTTTATCGTTAAGATCCATTACTTTATAGGTGTCTTGTTTATAGATGGGAGCTGAGTCTTATAGGAATCCTTATCCTTTTTAAAAAACACAAATCGTCTAAAGCGTATTCCTTCAGGCCAAAGGCTATCATCTAAAAAAGTATCTAATTTATTTTTGGAGACAAATATCTTAAACGCATTATACGTCCTTTCTGTTTTCATATTAATTTTCTCCAGCTTTACGGTTACCTGAGTCTTTGTTTTGATATAATCACAAATATCGGCTTCACTCGTGTGTTTATCAACATTCGAAACAAAAAGTGGAATAAATGATTCCGCTGCTTTAAAGTTCCCCACTGGAGCAGACTGAGCCTTGCCTATCCTACCAGTGAATCGATTCTTTGACTTTTTATTTTGAAAAACTGTCCATTGACCATCATGTTCCATTTCCTTCCATTCACCCTTGCCCACCACTTCAGCCATCGTCAGCTGTTTACTAGAAAAATCGTTAACATTCGTAACATTCTCATTCAACAAAGTTGAGTTTACTGGAGCCAATGCGACAGAGTCGTGCGCAGTCCCGTTTGAGTTACAGAGAGAACGATATTGCAAAGAACTGTTTATGTCCGGCGAGCTGTCACCTACGCCGGTGCCTGTTTCCACAGTGGTGGCGCTGGGGCATGATGGGGGAATCGACGGCAGCGGCTCGGTACTAGTTTCACACTGCGGCGCGGGCGGTGATGACTCACAGACCTGCGACCGTGCGAGCGCTCCGCTGTCCAACAGATACCCTCCTCTACGCATATTAATATTAGAATTATTATATGACACAGGGCTTTTTACAAGCATTCTATCCTTCTTTTGTTTAGTTTCTAAGTCTTCTTTCGTCACATAATTTACTTTTATCTGGTTTAGTTCCTCACGCAAAAGCACTAAGTCCTTTAACAACTTCGTAACATCGATATGATCAAAACAAACGGGTGGTAACTTCTCTAACTTGTAAGCTACAAATACCGGTAATTGATCAGGCTCAGCTGTTTTTAATACCATCAGCATGTCTTCGAGATCCTTTTCTTTTTTCTGTTTACGTCTGGATACAAGCCTAAGTTTTGTTTTGACAGATGAAAACAGTAACTTTTTTGCACTGTCAATATCTTCTTCAGAGAACGCCGATACACAAATTCTTAATAAGCTTTCATTATCCATCACATCAAGTTTATTCCGAATAAACGCTAGCACCTCACATATTACTATGTTACAGTTTACACACTTGAGAGTATTTACACTGATTTCGGACATTTTAATGACTTTATTTCGCAGCGACCGCTCGGGAGTGCGCGCGCGCGAGGACTGGACTTTGTTGTAATCATTTTGTTTGGTTTGAGTACAAGTTGTGTTTGTTGTTCTTGCTGCTTTTTGAATATGGAAATTATAGATGGATTTTTTTCAAAATCAAAGCATTTATTTCAAGGAGGCCAGTTACAGGCACTTTTGAATTGTCGAAACAAAGACAACAATGAAATGTAGCTACAGTCCCAGTCACAAGGCATAATTCATTTTTAATCGTTGATGGTTTTTAGTTTAGTTGGGGTAGTAGGTGGCCATTTTAATACACAAATCAAACTAAAAGTCTTTCACAACAACTGCTTTCTTTCTTGTAGACTTTACTTTCTTATATACTACTTTCTTTTTTATAAATGGGACAAAACATAACGCTAAACATCGCGCCTGTAATCCCCAAAGGATTAAGCAGAGGTGTACCTAATAGTACACCCACATTTCACCAGTTATGTTTAAATCCCATGTAATAGGGGCGAGCCTATTGCCATCAACCGGGCGCAAATCCAAAACGCAAAATGAGGCAAAACTTGTTTTTTAAAACTACTTTTACGCATTCATTTATATCACGGAATTAATAACAAGAGCAATTTTTCAATTGCATCAAAACATAAATTTCGAGCTATCGACTCTTTAATTCCACCATTTCGCGTTCACATGAAATTCTCAACGGCTGCACCACTTCAGTAACAGCTGCATTTATCGAAATCAACAAGGTAGGAACAAAATAGTGAAAATGGTCCAAGTTTCGACTCAAGTGAACAGTCAATACACTGTGCCATCGTATTCTAAAATGTATGTACTTTACAGGAGTTACCATAATGAACTTTGTTTGCATAATCGTAACGTCTGTTTCCATTCGTAGAGAAGTGTTTAACATAGCTGTAATTTGTGTTTTCTGTTGATTAAACTCTGGAGAATTTGAATGGTCTCATTTACGAACATATTATTTTATAATGAAGAGACTGAATTGCAAATGTTTGCAGTTTGTGATCTGTGTTCTATCTGCTATGAGTGTTTTTGTTTCCTTTATTTTTTAATGGCAACAATAGAGTAAGGGCATTATGTAGGTATTTAGAGTCCAGATTCGGTCAGTCTACATAATAAATGAAGTCAAAGGTGATCTTTACCCCGGTTTATGCTGCTATAAACATGTATGTTTGAATTATTGAATAATAAATTAAAAATTAAAATAAACTTTTCCTTTTAAACTTTTACTATCAACTTATGAACGTCATTACACAATTTATATGATATAAAAGCTTGTCGCGAGATTTAAGTATTTAATTAGTTTGAAAATTAGAGTTATTTAATTTACTTGTTTATCTACACAGGTAATACTAGCGTCAAGATTTTATATTGTGTAATGACGTCATGACTTGATAGCATCAGTTTTAAAGGAAAAGATTATTTTATTCTTTTTAGCGCATTTAAATAAAAGCTTGTTTTAAAAAAAGTTATTTTACTTTTTATTTATTTTTTACTTTTTTGTTATCGCTGGTTTTAACTGACTCATATTCTCAGCAAGTCTTTTCATTTGATACCCATATTGTAGGAGAGCATAAAAACTTAGACCGGCCATCTTGGGTGTTCCGCCATGTTGGATTTAGAATAACGTCACATAGCTAACCATGCATTGTCATCCAAACTAAACGTGTATACAAAATTTCAGCTCAATCGGTTGAAGATATCTGCTTCAAAATTGAGTTGCAAGATTCCATCCGAACAAACATACTTACATACATTGCAAGTTAAATAAAAGCTTTGTAAAAAGTAGCTGTTTTTTTGCAATTTCATGCTTCATCCCATAATAAAAGTTATTCGTAATGCTAAGTACCTTTTTCATATACAGGTGAATTTTTCAAGTGGGCGTGGATTGCCAAATCCGAAACTATGAGGAATAGCGAAAAATATTCAAAGGAGTCTCGAGCCCGATTTTGATGAAAACTAAAACTGCATCGTTAGATTTTTGAAAAATCAATATTCCTGGCGTTATGTCATTACTTTCCAGAATTTGATCCTTTTTAGCGACACTATCGAATGGTAATACAGTGTGTATTTTTTTCCCAAAATCAATGGTTTCGATTCCTGGATAGGAACATTGATTTTTCAAAAATCTAATGATGTAGTTTTAGCTTTCATCAAAATCGGACTCGAGAGCCTAGCATTTTTCGCTATTCCTCATAGTTTTGGATTCGGCCATCCACGCCCACTTGGAAAATTCATCTTGTTTATACATATATATATTTTCCTTAGCCTATATTGTCCCACTGCTGGGCAAAGGCCTCCTCCATAGCCTTCCACTCTTCTCTCTGTGCGGTTTACTCCGTTTTAATATAATATAAAAGTTATTTCCATTGTACCTTTTATTTATTACAGTGAAAAGATGAAGTATTATCTGTAAAATAGGTATTATTATACAGGTTTAATAATACCTATTTGACAAATAATACTTTTGTAATTAATTCCTAGCAAACATCTCTGTTTGTTACATTTATCTCAAAATTAAATATCCGTAAAACATAACGGTTGAAAAGATACGAAATAATTTGCCATTGAACAATGCGAACAAATGCTTAAAACAAAGAACACAAATTATTCTCATTATTTTCCCTGCGTGATGTTTTAATTAAATGTCAATTATGATGGACTCGCCTCGCTCAACTTTATACTCAACTTTTATAACGACTGATTGAACGAACGATCTAAAGAAGACTTAATATTTGTTTCTAGAATATGTTTGTAAACTGGTAGTTGACTAAGTGCATCTCTCTTTGAGGTCATCATCTGTCTAGCCTTTTACCAACTATGTTGGGGTCAGCTTCCAGTCTAACCGGATGCAGCGAACAAATACCAATATTTTACAAAGAGCGACTAACTATCTGACTTCCACAATCCAGTTATAGGTACGGGTAATACCATACCCATACCCATATCATACCCCACCACGCAAATCTACGCATTTTTTGCAGCAGAAATAACGTTTTAAAACGCGCATTGGACGTGGAGTTGCGGACACCAGCCCGTTATAAAATACAATACAATACAACGTTTTAAAAGTTTAAACCGAATCACATGATTCGTTCATTCCTATTTTAAACATACATTATTATACCCATTCTCACTTCGCAAGCTGCCAGTATCTTTTGTCAACCGCTTTCAAGAACAATCCCAAATAAAAATATTTGAATTTGGAATGCAACACGAATAGAAAATGGAGTGTAGTGAACACGGAATGGTACGGTAAGTGCAGGAGTATATCCCTCTTTGATGTTGCATGTTCAGCTGTATGGATAAACGGAGAGAGTAGTTTGGGGATAGTATGTTATAGAGCAGGTCTTATGCATTTTTTTGTGATTTAGAGAGCAGTGAGCAAGGTTTGTTTAAGCTAAAGATACTTGCTTAGCTTATCTCCTTTCAATATGGCGTGTTCTGCCATTTGAATAAATGGTGAAAGTAGGTACTTGAACTGTGTTGCATCATGGAGTGGCGAATGTACTTGTGGTTGTGTGGTTGTGGTTGGATGTTTCAGAGAATTTAGTGCGGAGTCTATCTACGCTAGGTGACTTGCAGAGACAAGTGTTAAACAACGTTTAACAACGTATCCTTATTTTGTTGCTGTAGGCTTGCACGGAAAAAAGATTACAGAGATCGTTACTGCATTTGAAACGTCTCAAAAAGAAGCATACAGCTTAGGCAAATAACTTAAGACATTACCAATGTGACCAATGCATGCTAAGACTACCCAAAATAAGTTCACATACTTAGTCCCAGCCAGTTGCAATCATCTCTAAACTATCAGCACTCCATCAACAAAATTCGAATTATCCCAAAACGATATTGATATCCACAATTTACATAAAACACTTCAGTTTATGATCCTCCATAATCTTCGATCGGAATAAATTGTAGACTTGTTATATGACATAAAGGGTGTATGAGGCCATTTGCCGGCTGTCCCTAAGTCCGGGGTTGACCGCATCAGTGGACGTTCTCTGGTCCTGTGGTTTGGTGCCGCACTGCGTAATTATGTGTGCCTACCGTCAAATTTGAAATTTCATGTACTTTGTTATTAATTTTGAAGTAATGAGGGTAGTTGACGAAAATATTCCGGGGCTAGAATTTCGTAAATAGTTTTGAGGGAGAATTTTAGATTTGAACACAGTGTAACTTGGGACTACAAAAATTTTGAAATTTTAGCAGATAGTGTGGTCTTTAGCTTTACGCGACGCTTCTTGCTTAGATATTTTTTAGGGTTCCGTACCCAAAGGGTAAAACGGGACCCTATTAGTAAGACTTCGCTGTCTGTCTGTCTGTCTGTCTCCAGGCTGTATCTCGTAAACCGTGATAGCTAGAAAGCTGAAATTTTCACAAATGATGTATTACTATTGCCGCTATAACAACAAACACTAAAAATTAAAAAAAAAATAATATTAAGGGGGGCTCCCATACAACAGATATGATTTTTTTGCCGTTTTTGTAGATAATGGTACGGAACCCTTCGTGCGCGAGTCCGACTCGCACTTGGCCGGTTTTTTTTAATTTGATAGTTAAGAAAATTAAAACACAGACAGACAGACTAATATCTGTTCTGTTCCACTACTAAGGAAAAGCCTCCACGAAGGTTTTCCAGTTTTTAGGGTTCCGTACCCAAAGGGTAAAAACGGGAACCTATTACTAAGACTTCGCTGTCTGTCCGTCCGTCTGTCTGTCAGCAGGCTGTATCTCAAGAACCGCGATAGCTAGACAGTTCAAAATTTCACAAATTATGTATTTCTGTTTCCGCTATAACAACAAATACTAAAAAAAAAAAATTTAAGGGGGGCTTCCATACAACAGACATGTTTTTTTTGCCGTTTTTATAGATAATGGTACGGAACCCTTTGTGCGCGAGTCCGACTCGCACTTGGCCGGTTTTTTTTTTTTGCCTAGAGAGAAAAGAAACTAGAGATTTAAAATAAAAATGTTATAATATTTCTAACTTTAATATTTCATCAAACAACTTTAGTCTTACCATAAATGAGAGAAACGTGTAGTTAAACTTTGACGTCGTATGATAGACGATGTAGAGTAGTTAATGGAGAAAGTGAGGTCTCAACTGGATAAAGAGAAGTTGATTACAGTTTAGATAAACTATGAAGATAAATTATAAAATTAATATTGAAGGCTATAAGAGTACAGGAAGACAAAATAAACTACGGATGGACTGTGTCAAGGATGATATGGCTAGAAAAGAGGTGTCTGATGAGATGACGAGAAATATTTATGGAAGAAGAACTCATGCTGCGCCTACCCCAAATAAATTTGGATGAAGGCAGGAGAATGATTATGATGATGACTTTGTGAAGATATTTTTGAAATTAATTAACAGCATTTTACAAACTTTTTGTTAAGGGAAACTATTAAAAAATCTAAACAAACACAAACAGTGGTCATGGTAAATATCCCGGTTCTAGTGTTAATTACAATATTAAAAAATCTGTAAAATAATAGTTTAATTGCAGACAAAAGTCTGTTTGAAAATAAATCTCAGAGTGTCTTAAGGTAAAGATTCTTCTTTTATTTCTGTAGTTTAAAAAAACGTAAACCCATTCATGAACCGAATACAAAACAGTTCCCTAACTCACGAACACGTGCAAGATTCTAGGTACCAATTAATGCGAACTTCTTTCAACTTTTAAAGAAAGGAAAAGGGTACGAAATGTTCGTCTTATTTCGAGTAACGTACACTCAACCACACGAACATGAAACAGTTTCACTTTGACAGTGCTTTTATTTTGAAGCAGTAACGGTGGCTTTCGAAGTCCAAATGTTACTGGCGACGAGCGGCTGACCGTACCAGCCTTTATGTAAGTGCCCACCGAAAATACCTTCTGGCCCAAATTGGTGTTCCGAACTGGTGTAACGATGTAACTATATCTGTCCCTTTCTAACTTACATAAACTCTCTCACTCCCTCATTCTAGCTCCAAAATTTGAATTCGTTATACTGACACGGTTAGAACTTTATAGTTAGATTAATTTTAGAATTCAATTGAAGATGAACTGGAGGTAACTAAATTCTGGCTAAAGGGTGTCGAAACTTTATGAACGTAATGTATGCTGCTTCATTTTGTATAACCTTCACTATTTAATTTAGTGTCTGTTAAAAAAGTATATGTTGCAGTTGACCCATACATAGAATAAAAGCCACATCTAATAAGAAGAAGTAAAATATTGTTATAAAATGTCAAAAAGTTTTCAAATACATAACATAACATCACGTCTGTAATCCCCGAAGGGCTAAGCAGAGGTACACCTAACATATAAGGTACACCTCTGGTACTTAAACGTACCTAGTGATGTTATGTTATGTATTTGTTTTTTTTTTTCATTATATAACAATATTTTACTTCTTCATAATAGATCTGACTTTTATACTTTAGTTTAAGGGAAAAACAAATTGAATAACATAATATTATATTTGTTCGTGCTTGATTAAGATTATATTTGGTAAGATATTGTTTACACGTGCGTAGTATTAAACCAATCCACTCAATTATTGATCAACTCTGTACTAATAATGCTAAAGTGATACTTTCTGTTGGCCTAGTTCTCACTACTAAACCACGTTAGGTTTAGGTAAGCAAAAAACTTAGTGTCTAAAACATATTTATTTACAACTCTACGCGCCATAAAAATGAAAAAAAAACTCGTTTAAAATAGGATTGAAAATTATCATTGTTAAATCTTTACCAAACCCAACGCAATGTTAAAACCAAATAATTTTTGTTACGGCGAACCATAATCGTAGCCATTATGCGTACCAATTTCGTAGCCAATAAGCGTAGCACTCTCGTAACCAATATGCGTAGCACTCTCGTAACCAATATGCGTAGCACGTTCGTGCCCCTATGCATAGCACTTTCGTAGCCAATATTCGTAGCACTCTCGTAGCCAATATGTGTAGCACTCTCGTAGCCTATATGCGTAGCACTTTCATAGCCTACGCGCGTAGCATATGTAGCGTAACCACTCGTAGTACAGAGATTGTCTACAAACTAATAAGCGAATAGGCAGGTAATTGCATTGAAACGAAAATTATGTTATTAAGTATACTTGAAGTGCAGTGTCTTGTCAAAGTCCCATCACCATTTCTAAAAATTTTTTCGCTGGCAGATAGCTATATTATTTGTGAGTGCTATTGACTTTAATTTTAATTATATCACGCAAATTAGCCGAACTATCAAATTTTTTGTGGACGAGGTCGCGGGCGAAATGCTAGTAATATATTGTAAAAAAGTTTTAAAGGAAAAAGCAGATGGTGGATTTAGTGTTCTCAAGACGGTCATTTAAAATCCTACCAACAACACTAACTTTACAAAAAGTTTTTATATCCTAGCAATAAATAGCACATGTTGCAACCTCTTTTCGATTTTATAGACAAGAACTCCTAGACAAGTTTTAGTATCTTCAATTTCCAATATATTGGATTACTGTTGAGCAATATAACAAAATACCCTTCGTTTCAAACAAAGTTACGAGTATGAACAAGAATTTATTTTTAAAAGTATACATTTTTCAAAGAAACTGCGAGTAAAGACAAGTTTATATTTTCCAACGATATTGCTCGAGAGGCTTTAAGAGTTACTGTTGCGCATGAAATTTCATGTGCACCCGTAAAAGTATAGTGTTTATTTTAATATTTGAATAAATAAATAAAATGGCGATGCTATGGAAGACAATATATTATTTATTTTTCCACTTGATTATTTTTAGAAAACAGTAAAAGAAACGCAAATCACTTGTTGTTTCTCATTGTTATTACTTTTATTTTAGTTGATTGAAAAGGAATTATTCGAAACAGAAACTATGTATAAAAAAGTTTCTTTGCTCTCTCAAAAAAAACGTTCCATAACATAATAACATCACAGGCGTGCAGGCAGCAGAGGTGTACCCATTATAACCATTAGTACAACCAGTTTTCGCCAGCTATGTTTAAGTCCCATGTAACAGGGTGCGACTCTTTTGCCATCAACCGGGCACAAATCCAAACTCTGTAGCTGCTACAGAGAAATTTTTGATGGAAAAACCCAATAACACTTTGCTCGACCTAGGAATCGAACCCAGGTACTCATGCTCAGCATTCGCGCTTGCAACCACTAAACCAACGAGGCAGTCTAAATACTTTTCAAACATGGTATTAAACCAAATTAATGCAGCGGAAAATTTGCGACTTACTTTGTATCGCATAAATTGAGCTTGGTCACCCATTCCTTGAACCTCATCTAATAACCTTTATCTAATCCTGACGATCACATACGTCAACACTTTATTCTTTGACCTGCCCATATATGGTACGGTCAAAACTATTAATTGGATAAAAAGCGATTTGACTAGTCTCAGTAAAGAGTGGAGAGATTTGGAAGAATCTACCTTCATCACTGAGTGGCCAAAGGTTGATGAAGAAGTCAGAAACGTTAATCAAAACGCGTTTTCTCTACTAAAAATCAGTTTTTTGGGGAAGCCTTAATTAGAAGTATTTGGAACTACAACAGTAAACTATTAGTTCGAAAAAGGTCACTCAAAAAAACGACCAACCTTATCAAGTTTCTAAAGATATGTTAATTTTGCTTAAATAGTTTAAGCCGTGGCCAAAATATTTTAAAAAAATTGCAGTCTAAAACTACTTTTGACGTACTTACAGTTTGAATTCACAGTTTGCACTGTGACACATAAGTACATTTATACCCCCGACCTGACCTATGCAAACTTGGGGTCCGATTAAATAGGGTCCAATCAGGTAACCGACACATATTCGCTGTGGGATCTTATAATTCTATTATTCGTATAGTTGATATTATGTGGTGTCGGAATATTCGGTTTAGTCAGTTATTGGGATGGAGGATATAAAGCGTGTAACAAGACCCTTAACGAAGCCGAAAGGTACTAGTTCTCTCCGTCATTTATATTTTTGTTCTAGATCCTACCTGGGAACCTTCTAGTTACGGAGATATTGGGGGTCTAAGTTCCAAATTTTTCACTAGTATTTTTTTTAACTACATGTTTTTAAAGTAAAACTTTTACTGTAAACACCTTCACGGCCTCCGTACTATTCAAACCATCCGTCAGTACAATGTTTTGAGTGCGTTATATTGAGTCCTACTGTCGAAAGTGATTTGTCACCCCAAAAAAAGTCGTTTCCCAGCAATAATGTGTTTGCATGTAAAGTTATAACTTCGTGAAAGGTCCTTTACACCCTGTATGTTTGGTCGAAGGATTAAACACATCTTATTTATTTGACCTCAATTATTTTCCACGATCAGCTGTTAACCGGGCACCCGAACCCGGTTGGTAATAAGCTCACCCTCTATTAAAAGGGACTAGCTAACGAAATGTATGTGTTACTATAGGGTACACCTCTGCATACCCCTTCGAGGATTACACGCGTGATGTTATACGATCATATGGGTGTTGTGTCAGATGAGTTATTGCCTGGTTGTTAAACTTTGCTTGCCCGATGTAGAATTTTGTGGTGTTACACGTCTTGCGTAGTTCGCATGTGGCCGTATAGATGTCGCTATAATCACTTGAAAACATATTTTTGTAGTAATGGACTTGAGAGCAAAAAACTACATGCTTTAAATACACAGATTCATATGTAAACTAGGTATTTATGTGTTTTAGTCAAAGACTTAAAATATTTACGAGCGATAGACGGAACAAGACAAAGAAAATCGTAATCCAATATGTCCAAAGAGATTTAAAAGTCTTATAGAGCGGACATTGGGAATATTTTCATACAAAAATTTTGATCCCCAAACATTTTCTTGTCCGGTAGCATTCGTGTGTCAAAATTGAAAATGTTCGGGATCAAAATTTTCCCAATGTCCACTCTGTATGTATTTTAAATCTCTTTAGTTTTAGTATCATTTTAACAAGACTTTTGTTTGGTTTGTTTTAGGTAGTTATGTTAGGTTGTAGTTATTAGGATATAACTATATTCCATTCTCCATAGAAACAAAGCCTTATTACACATAACCTAATTATTATCGCACTTACTAATTACATCGTCACGAATTAATATACGAACGTACATACATCACATTATGTTTCGCAAATGTATCTATTATTATACTACAAAGGAGCTTCACGCAATGGAACATCTGACTGAATGAAATATTGGATGCAGTTGACGTGTATAACAGTGTATATAAATTGCTTGAAGATGCGATATCTTATGTCGCAATTTAAATTATTTTGGCAAAGCAAACATATTATCATAGAAGCAGTGAAGAATTAAAGCAATGAATGGTTTTTAAATAGATACTTGGAACTAATAAATAAGTGACTGAAAGTTGGCCGCATAATCGCTTCATATCAGGCGAGTTGTGGCCAAACCCAAGCCTATTGAGAATTTAAAAAAAAACCGGCCAAGTGCGAGTCGTACTCACACGCACGCAGGGTTCCGAAGCACCAAACAATGTAATAAAAATATTTTGAAGACACCCCTTTATTTTTTTTTTGTATAAAAATCGTAAAGAACAGAATACAAGACCTACCAAGTTTCAACTGTGTAGTCTTAATAGTTTCGGAATAAAGTAGCTGTGTCATACGGACAGACAGACAGACATGACGAATCTATAAGGGTTCCCATTTTTTCCATTCGGCTACGGAACCCTAAAAATTGTATTTAGGACTTTGCGAAATCTTTTGTGATAATAGCCGTGCTGGTTCACTATAAAGTTAACTTGTTAAATTAAAGGCAGGTCTGGTTATGAATGTCTTGTTATGCGTCCGTAGATGGCGGTTAATTGTTGTTTTAGGAGACTTAAATAGATTGATTTTTATCAGACGAGTTGTGGCCAGACGTAAGCTATTATTCTCTCAAGCTAAATGTCTTCACTAATTTAGTCTCTCTTTCAAATTCTCATCTTTAAGAAATACTACACGTCAAGAAGTAATAGTTATGCCCCTGTTTTTATTTATTCTAAATGTTAATTAATAGTCATCGCACCGTAGTAGCCGCGTCCCGCCGCGCCGTAGTTGTCGCGTCGTCGTCGTTGTTGTTGTTTGTTGTTCGATTTTTGTTGTATTGTTTGTTCTTATCAGTGCTCACTCACTAACATAGTCATAAGTTTTACTAACAGCTTTTTGAGTCATGGATACTCGAATAAAGAGAAATTATATTCTATTATATTAGTCAGACTGTATGTTTTGCTTTTAAGACTATATTAGCCTTATTAATTCATGAGTTAGAAACTAACGATTCAAGATTCTTTCTTATTAAGCATTAGTTCTTATGCAATAGAGGACAAACCCTCCAGAACTTATTAAACAAATTGTTATTATTTTCAGTTTTATTAATTCCGTTGAACTCAAGTCAATTTCAAACTGGCTAAATAAAGAAAAAACTAAGTTTCACAAATGGAAACTTTTATCAATACCGAAAACATTACTACAAATAGAAAACAAAGCTGACATCTACCTTAACAAAAGGAGAACACCCAAAAAGGCTGTGCCAACATTATTCAAAAAAAGAATATGTCCAACATCGAAAGACCATTCTCTGGGCATCGACATCAGACAGATCAATGAATCGTGACGTCAGCAGTCTGGCAAACGTTGAACATCACTACGGATATCAGAGATCGTAGAAGCAAGCTAGTGTGCTCAAAATGTGCATACATTTGCTAAATACATAGTTTGAGTATCCAAATAATGCCTCCGATGTGATGACGAATGCGATGATTCGATGTTAATCCTCAACTACATATTTGTAGTTCTGTATTTTTGATTATAACATCTTATCAAGCTGTTAGTGATGTACGTACTTATTTTGAAGTAGTTCAGATTTTTGTGCCACATCTGGTGCCATTTCAATAACATTTTAAAAACCATCACGTACATACTTTGAAGTCAGTAAAGGTAAGAGAGGGAAGAATTGTATTAAATTGAATTTTTTGTGTGTGCCCTTCATACCTTTTTTTGTTTCGTCAAGATGTAATTTCTAGCTGACTACCCGTAACGAATGCATATAATACAGAATACTGCCGGGACCAACTGCTTATCGTGCTTTGCGAGGCACGAAATGTATCATTTAGCCACAAGTTCCTCTGTTAGTCGTAAAGATCAATTATTGAAAACAGCACATTTTTTCTTTAGGTCGCACTGCAATATGCCAGGCAAGATCCAAAGCGCAAAGACGTAAAACAAAACTTTTTTTAAACAGATGACTTCTACGTGTTGTTTCTATACTCCTGGTTCTCTGCACAGTTGTACGGACAGTCGTGACGTGCTCCGTATAAAGAATCAAGGTGAATTGTAGAATCTCCTTTGTTTGCAGCAAAAGAATTGTATTTTATGGTTTTTTTTTTGTGGAAACTGCTGGTAATGAGGTAACGAATTGATAGCATGTTTTTTTCATTTAAAAACACAATCTTGCGTAGATTGTGTTTTTTCAGAACTTTAAACTTTCGAAACTTATCATAAATCTTTTGATGATTTTATGGCTATAGTGGAGGAAATTTCGGACCGCTTTACGAGAATGGTAGCATGCTTTATCCAAATGAATTTGTTCTTCACTAATTCACGGATTTCACGTAACAACTGCTTCTCTTCTTGTTCGTTGACGTAGATGGTCTTGAGTGCTCCTGAGATGCCCATATCGGTGGAGATCAGGCCTTTTTTCAGACGTTATCCGCTGAGGATATTGTCTCTAAGGCAGCGAGTTTTAAGCTTAGCGATTATATTTTTGGGCCTTTCGTTAGATGCAGCGTGGGGGACGCGATGAACGTTGATTATGTCAGCTCGTGTTATGACAAAATCAATTTTTTTCCCGATGTTCTCTATTAAAGTAAACAGCTTCTCATCACGCCGTTCAGGAACGTTGGATATTTCCAGGTTACACAACCGGGCTCACTGCTCCAAGTTATCTATTTTCTCTTCAAGGGCCTTTATTACATTTTGATTCAAGACTCGCTCTTCCAGGCTATTAAGTCTTTTTAGGAGGTCGTCGTACTTATCCGATATGAATTGAGCTGTGTTTTTAATTTCAGCAACTTCCTCAGCCGTTTTAGAAACCGATTTTTGTATTGTGATATTTTCTATCTAATTTCTAATTTCTAATTTCTAGATATCTAATTTCCTTCTTTGACTCTTGCATGAAGTTCTCGAGGTCACTTCTTATGGATTTTACATTATCATTAATAACTACCAAGCTGGCGTCCAAGCTATTCTTCCATTTGCTAAGAGTTTTTTTCAAATCAGTATGCATATTTGCAATTGGTGTGGAGTGTTCACACTCAGGTTACTTACGTTTACGCATTATGATATTCACCTTCTTTTTCCTGTGATAGATGTTTTGCAAGGTCAGGCTCTGAGATCGATTGTTCAGATCGTAGCGTAGGTTTTGGCGGCGTACAGGTCAGGCTCTGAGATCGATTGTTCAGATCGTAGCGTAGGTTTTGGCGGCGTACAGGTCAGGCCCTGAGATCGATTGTTCAGATCGTAGCGTAGGTTTTGGCGGCGTACAATTTGTTCCAAACATTATGTGGTCTGTAATGAGTTGCAGCAACAAATAGCGCAAGCTAGCAACTGGTCTTAACTAAAGAGCAGGCGCTACGACGAGGCTCAACTCGGTGCGGCGACGGTGCAGTGACGTAGCAACTTAGAAGTGGGGCGCTCAGCGCGGTCGCCGAATTCGATGCGTAGTAATTAACCTTGATTTTGATTTTGATTTTGAAGCCGGTCAACGGAAATCTATTTGTCTCCTTCTAGGACAACCCACTGGGCGGTACTAGTCTATGAAGGACACTTAAGGAGTAAGTGAGAAATGGGTTTTACACCACTTAACCAATCACAAAATTATCACAACCAGCAAGACACAACACGTCTACACTGTAAGGCTGGTTTTATAGTCACGCCGCTAGACGCGCCGTTGGGCAGCGCGCTGTTGAACAGGAACACCGAACGGCGCTGCTCAAGCGCGCGAATTTGAAACGCTACTACTACTCCAATACATATCCGAGCGCGCGCGCTTCCGACGGCGCTGCTGAAACGCGTGACTATAAAATCAGCCTACTCAGTCACAGGACGGAATGATGTTAAAAAATGATGAACGCCTACATCCACTTTTTTACAGTTTAACCAGTGTTTTAAACTGTTGTAGAATGTATCTTATGTCTTGATCTTAGTATGAAATATTCTGGACGTGAAATAAACTGAATCAGCTGCTTTTCATCTTATCGAATTATACCTAAGAGGATTCTCGCGGCGTGGTGAAGCGTTATGAGAAGAGGATTTAGCTTTGTTCATAAAATATTAAACCAGAAGGTTCAAAGATTCCTTAACATAAACTGTTTGGGCCCCAAAAAAAACAGCAAAAAAAATATAGAAAATGCCTATGACAATATTATTATTGTTATTCCTTTATTTATCTATGTACACATTTTACATATTTTTAAATATTTCTCAAAAAAACATAAAAAAAAACTTTTAAAAATATAAAAAATAGTGGTCCGCCGGTGTCGGGAGCAGAGTCCAAGCTACCGGTGGTTAGGGCTCCAGAGACAGGAACCTCCTCACAATGCGAGCCGTATCGAGGAGTACTGCCTTCTGAATCAGGCCCTTGATCCAACCGCCTAAGGAGAGCCTCGATAGATGGTCATCGAGGCTCTTGACTATAAGGCCATTGGCCGTCACGACAATCGGCACAATGATAGCCGAGTTCACATTCCACATGTCGACAACCTCTTGTGCCAAGTCGAGATATTTTATTTGTTTCTCTTTCTCAGCTTTCACGAGGTTCTCGTCATGCGGGATGGTAACATCGGCTATCATTACGCGGCGCGCTGATCGGTCTATCACCACAATGTCAGGCTTATTGGCGACAATAGTCCTGTCAGTAATGATAGACTGATCCCAGTACAGCGTGACATGGTCTTTCTCGAGAACTGGATCGGGCACATACTTGTAGTACGGTACCTCAGATTCCACAAGTTTATATTTCAAGGCAAGTTGCTGGTGAATAATCCTGGCTACTTGGTTGTGCCTGTGCAAGTACACGCCGTTAGCTAGACGAGAACAACCAGAAATAATATGTCTGATGGACTCACCCGGACGGTGGCATGCCCCACACACGTCAACCGTCCCGTCCTTCATAATATGTTTCCGGTAGTTGTTCGTTAACATAACTTCATCCATAATCGCACAGACAAAACCCTCAGTTTCCCCAAAGAGGTCGCCGAAACGTAGCCAGGACACGGACGCTAGGAAATCTACATCCAGCCCATGAAGAGCCCGGTAGAAGTGCCCGTAAAGCTCCTTAGCTTGAGATACTTCCTTGCGGTCATCATGATGAGTACCCTGGCCCCGTCGATACGATGTTCGATCCTGCGCTGCCAGGCTGGTACGGGTGGTTTTGGTCGACTAGCTACGAGTAAGTCACAATTTGGGAATTTTACATTAGCTAGACGACATGCCGCAACAGCCCTACAGTACAGGATCGAGTGCGTATCAACGAGATCCTCGCTACCCTCGAATATATTCTTGAGTTGCGAGTCCAAGACACACACCAGCGCTCTATTTTTCTTATGCATGGGTAACCGTGGTAATCGGGGCCTAAGTTCGGTAGGAGTGGATCGATACTCGCGAAGCGCATCTTCCAGTGCGCTCCTCAATCGGTCGTTGCACTGGCTACTTACCATGGCAACCCTATCATCTTCCTCTACAACAGCAGCATTGGACCGCGGTGGGGTTGCGTCAATAGCTGGCGCTTGCACCGCGGTTTTGTGACGGAGTTAAGACGATACGGTTGCTCAGTACCTCTAAGCGCAGCCTATCAAGTGCGGCGTCGTCCAACATGTGATTGCGTTGGATGACCCGCACCTGATCCGACAATCGTTGGGCCGAGACGTTGACAGTTGGTTCAAGTTCCTGGAACAGAGACAACATCCTAACACGATACGCAGTGAGGTTAGTTCCCCCCTCTGTAGACCCGTAGTATGCGCGCATGACGTTCTAGTTTGTTGATTGAGTCCATCTCATGCGCTGCACACAACCACCGGCAGCAGGGACCCGGCTCGGGGCCGGCCTCTCCCCTGCCGACGCACAGGTGTTGGCGACATCGGCGGAGAGAAATATTCGTCGCTCGAGCTCGACGCAACTGCCGCTGCCGGTAACACAGGTGATCCGGGGTCCGGCGGCGGCGAGGCGGAGCTGAGCGACGAGTCCGGGGTTGGTAGGCGTGCGCGTCGGGACGCAGCCCTCGTTATCATTAAGGCTGGTTTTATAGTCACGCCGCTAGACGCGCCGTTGGGCAGCGCGCTGTTGAACAGGAACACCGAACGGCGCTGCTCAAGCGCGCGAATTTGAAACGCTACTACTACCCCAATACATATCCGAGCGCGCGTGCTCCGACGGCGCTGCTGACACGCGTGACTATAAAATCAGCCTTAGGCATCATAAATCTCACTCTCAAAAATTCATTTTTCTCTTGACGGTATTGACAGATGTCATTGTTCGTTGTCGTGGTAAGTTTTTTACATCTTTTTTGTTTTTGGTTTAGGGAATAAAGAGTTTTTTCGAATTTTCTAATATTTGCGTTGTTTCCAGTCGTTTTAAAAGAACTATTGTAGAGATGTATGGATAAAAACCAATATTTATATCAAAAAATAAGAATGATGATGAATTAACAGATGCTTGACATACGGGGTTGCCATTATATTATATTATTATTGTTATTATTGCTTTTTTATTTCAGAGAAATCTTCATATAGTAAGTAACATTACAATACATCACGAAACATAAAAACATTAAAAAACATAACATAAAAAGTTACTGTGTTCGTAACACAAAAATGTACCTAAAAATGTGTCAGTATTGTTAGTACCTATATCTAACTGATGCCGATGGCTGTCCTTATCCACTGATTCTGGAAAGGACAGTAAAAACGGGTAGCAATCACATTTAGAATGCTGTTGCTGCTGCCTCGCAGACGGTGCAGCAAGGAGTTTGCTTTCTTGCGCATGATGGCTTGAAAATCATCTGTATGCGCTTCAGCAAACATACCAGACGCGTTGCAGCGCCACGACAGCCCCAACATTAAGTCCACCTCTGTACTTTGTGTTTAAACTGTTAAATAAATAAATGAACAGAGTGAAAAAGATTGATTAGTTGTGTCCGTTTCACAATCCTATTTGAGACTCAAATAGCACAACCAGCCGTACTTTCTTTAAGGGTTCTGTCTGTTTTTTGTATGTTTTGGGCGTTGATACGTGTGACACTTCTGCTGTTTTCTGCTTTGTGACCCAGAGTAGTGTGAAATTGTATGAAATCCTAAATAGCTTTACATATAAAGTGATATCACTATTTCGCGGAAGTATCAGTCCTTCTTTGAAGGTATAATATGAAATCCTCTTTGGAGTATGAACCAACAGGGAAAACATATTTTCTGCTGTTCAAAAGCGTAATAGTTTTAGGCAATATGCAGAGCTTGCTTTAATTTTTTTTTTTATTAAAATAGAAAATCCAAAAAACTGGTCACTTCCTCACGAGAATTCATTTGTTTTTAAATGTAAAAGTAGGTATTGAGTATATCATAGATAAGACCATGCGAAATTGTTAAAATGAAATTTAAAATCATATTTACGGCATTTGGAAACTTAACCTATGTAATATAACTTAACAACATGACTGTAATACCAGAAGTGTACCTAATAGTACAAACACATTTCGCCAGCTATGTTACGTTAAAATTCCATGTAATAGGGGGCGAGCCTATTGCCATCAACCGGGCGCAGATCCAGACTCCGTGGCTACTACTGAGAACTACTGAGAAATTTTTGATGAAAAAATCCTAATAACAATTTGCTCGACCTGGGAATTTAACCCAGGACCTCATGTTCAGCAGTCGCGTTTGCGACCACTAGACGAACGAGGTAGTTGTTCTTTATAATGACAATTTTTTTTTCTTCTAAATCCTGAAATTCAGCAAGCATCAACTCACAATTCGCAACACATTATAGGGTTAACCCTACGGGAATATTCTCTATACCAATAAAGGTCGAGGTTAATGTTCCACTGGACGTTTAAGTGTTGTTCCCGAAACGGTGCGACTGACAACCCAGAATTTATGTATGCTGTGTCTTCGTTTTACAGAGCTGTCTGCTGTTATAAATTCTAACTCGGTTGAATATGGATGAAATTTCTGGACGTTTCTTGTGTCTTTATTAATGTTTGCTCATGAAAGCTACGGCTGCAAGAAGCTGACAGTTTCGAGAATTTAATTATTATGAACTTACTAGCTAAGTATTGCCCGCACTTTCGTCCGCGTAAAATTGTCATAAAAATACAATTTTCCCCGTTTTTGAAACATTTTCCATTGATACTCCGCTCCTATTGGTCGTAGCGCGATTTTATATTACAGCCTTCCTTGATAAATGGGCTATCCAGCACTAAAAGATTTTTTCAATTCGAACTAGTAGTTCCTGAGGTTAGGGCGTTCAACCAAACAAACTCTTCAGCTTTATTATATTATATAAGTATAGATTTTCTGAAAGCAGGATCTGTATGGTTTCTAGTGCAGTTGTGATATACAGCCGAGGGTTATAGAGATTTATCAAAGATTCATCATTTTAAGGGTCTTTTAGCACGAGATCCGAGAGAGAGATGTTTTTTTAAGCGGTTGGTAATAGAATTCACTACTGAAACGGGTCGTAATAGCCATATCTAAACTCCGTTCTAGGGTTGTCATTGCAATATTGATACTGCTTGCTCTTTCTTGAACGCAAATTTTATGTTGGTTGCGTTCAGGTTTTTTTGGTGAAGCCACAAGTTAAAAGCGCTAAACATCCTACTAATATTATAAATCAAATCGAAAATCTGTGAGGATGCATGAATTTTTGTAATTTTTTTTTTCACTCAAAAACTACCGAACGGATTTGGCTGAAATTTGACATACAGATAGTTTATAACCTGGAGTAACACATAGAATATTTATCCCGGTTGTACGATCCCGTGGGACCATTACCGAACTCCATGCGGGCGTAGCCGCGGGCATAAGCTTATTAATAATAAAAAAAACACACAAAATAAATAAGACGCCTATGAAGTCCTAAGAAAAAAAGACATTTACACGTTCATTCGATTGTAAGAGTTGTCGCCAAAGTACGTCAACGCTAAGCGATCACATTACAACTTGTTGTGATAAATGTAACTTCTCAGGAAACTTTCTTTTCTAACAAAAGGCAAATTCTTGATGCGGAAAGACACCCTTTCTATCCGCTCTTATCTTTTTTCTGCACTTAACGATTTAACAAAGAAGTTTTTCAACTTTCTGCTTTGAATCAATTGAAACGGATTCGGATTTGAATGAAATTTTTTTTAGTAAATGATTGTCTGAATAAAAATGCCTTATTACTACCTAGAGGAAACCTTTTAAATTATTTTTATTGAAGGTAAAAAGCTCAAAGGGATGGAAAGATTCGATTACTTTTATTTATCTTTCTGGCCCTTTGTTGGTTAAAGTAGGGTAGTTTGAATAATAATGGGGTCGTTTTGTGGATTATAAGAACAGGTATAAATTTTTTTGTTGGTTTTTTTTTTATTTAAGAAAAAAGATGCATTTCTATTTTGAACCACAAAAACTATGTTTTCCCTGTTGAGTACTGAATAGAGGATTTTATATTGTACAGACGTCAGCACATCAAGCTACCCGAAACTGACAAATTTTCGCAATCAACCTTGAACCTAATGCTTTAGCGATAAAATTGAAAAACTATTAAATAAATTTGACAGATTGTAGTAGTTGTATGTGCTGACGTCTGTACCTTCAATGAACAACTGATGCCTCCGCGAAATAGTGAATTTTACTTTATATTATGTAAAGCTAATTAAGATTTCATACAATTTCACACTATTTTGAGTCATAAAGCAGGGAATATCAGAAGTACCACAACTATCAACACTCAAAACCAGCAAAAAAAAAAACAGACAGAACCCTTGAATAGTACGGCTGGTTATCTATTTCTGTCTCTAATTTTAGTATCACTTTCACTTAGCTTAGCTTATATTCCGGAATGTTTGAACCTTCTCTTTTCATTCATTGTGAACAAAGCTAAATCCTCTCAACATAACACCTTACCACGCCTTGTGAGGTTCCTCTTATGTATAATTCGCGCCAGATGAAAAGCAGTTTATTCAGTGTGTTATATTTCATGTATGAACGTGGCCGAGGCAAAGGAAGTGTGTAAGGATCGTAGCTGGTGTTCTGTGGTTTCTGCCTACCCCCATGGGAAAAAGTGTGAGTTTATGTATATTTCATGTTTAGAATGTTTCATACCGAGATCATAGCATTAGGTATGTTTATAGGGTGTAACAAGACCTTTAACAAAGTCGAAAAGCAATTTTTCTCTCCGTCATTGCGATATTTTTTTTTCTTTCTAGACCATACGTCAAAGTTCCAACTTTTTCACAAGTTTTTTTTAATACATGTTTTAATGTAAGATTTTTACTTTAAACACCTTCACGACCCCCGTACTGTTAATTGAGTCCTACCGTAAAACGTGATTTTTCACCCAAAAAAAAAAGTCGTTTCCCAGCAATATTTTTTGCGTAATGTTACTTAGTTTGATGTACATAATGCTTGGTTGACGGCTTCATGAAGGGTCCGTTTACATCCTGTATACTAATTCCAAAAGTATCTCAAATTATTTTAGTTACATATTTGTTTTGTATTTCACCCCTTTCTTGTTCCTAGCGTGTCCATGACAATTCAAATTGAGTCAGCCCAAACTATGGCGACGAGTTTGGCACTTTCAGTAGCGTCCATCAGCTCCTGTGACGTAAAACAACAGAACATGCAGGACACGATATAACCATATATAACCCTTATTATAAACGTTGCTTAAAGTTAAGATAAGCTTAAGCACCGAAGTTTTAAGTTTATGGTTCTACTAGTAATTCTATTTCCAGTTTGCCCGACTTGTTACAATCTCAAAATATTTGTTTATTTTATATACAAAAACCACGTCATTACAACAGTTTACACAAAAAAAAACAGCAAAAAATTTTTTTGCTGTAAATGACATTTTACAATTTGATTCTTCATACAAAGCACGTCACAATATCCATACAACTGTGCAGAGTACTACTTAATAATGAAACTCTTAAAAACAAAATAAGTACATTAAAAAAAAACCGGCCAAGTGCGAGTCAGACTCGCGCACCGAGGGTTCCGTACAAACCTGTAGGTATATAAGTAAAAGTTATGGTATTTTTATTGCTAAATGAAATCCATAACATAACAATGTGGAAAGCTGACGGTACCTTGTCAATACATATATGAAAACATTATGTATGTTCGGAAAAATCTTCATCTCTTTATGCGGCTTTAATTGCTGTATCTTTTGATTGCGTTGACGTAGAAGTTTGATTTTGTTACAGCTTAAAGATATTATAGACTTGAGTATTTGTTAAGAATTTCAATATAATACCACTACGCGTTCATGAGTAAAGGGGTAATAAGTTTAAAATTATTAAAAATATTTTTATTATATGATGTAACTAAAAATTTATGCTTTTCGCAATTTTTCCTTTATCTGTGTTATAAGACGTTGCTTCGTACCAAATTTCAAGATTCTGAGTTCACGGGAAGTACCCTGTAGGTTTTGATTCCCTTGCGAGTAGTGGCGAGTTTCAAAATATGCGGTTTTAATTCCTGTTTCTTTTGATTGCGTTGACATAGAAGTTTGATTTTGTTACAGCTTAAAGGTATTATAGATTTGAGTATTTGATATGAATTTCAATATAATTCCACTACGCGTTCATGAGGAAAGGGGTAGTAAGTTTAAAATTATTAAAAATATTTTTATTATATGATATAACTAAAAATGTATACTTTTCGCAATTTTTCCTATATCTCTGCTATAAGACGTTGCTTCATACCAAATTTCAAGATTCTGAGTTCACGGGAAGTACCCTGTAGGTTTTGATTCCCTTGCGAGTGTCGAAAATTTGCGGCATAAACGGGAGTATCTTTTGATCGCGTTGACTTAGAAGTTTGATTTTTTCACAGCTCCAAGAGACCATAGACTTGAGTATTTGATATGAATTTCAGCTTGATACCTCCACGCGTTCCTGAGAAAAAAGGTCTTGACAGACAGACAGACAGACAGACGGACAACAAAGTGATCCTATAAGGGTTCCGTTTTTACCTTTTGAGGTACGGAACCCTAAAAACAAATGAATTCCCTTGAGAAAGTTATCTTTTTATAAGGTACACTTACTTACATTTTATATTCAAACCGCAGCATAAATGAGGTCATTATTAAAATGTTAAGCAATATACTGTTCTCGAGTATCTTGAGATCCCTCAACGTATAAATTCACATCTATTTAAAGAGGTTACTGCAGTCTTTCGAGGTAATCGATAAGTCTGATAAAACATAACACCACGACTGGGTTCCATGGAGGTAGATGATACATCCACCATTCACCTGTTAAGTGTAAGCCCGGTGTATTTTTAATAGAAAAAATAGACACATCACGCCTGTAACTCTCGAATGGTTAGGCAGAGGTCGTTATAAACCCACCCTACTCCCGGCCACACCACTGGTAGTACGTGGGACCCTGACCATACCCCTGGTGGTACAGTGGGTCGACCCCCGTACTCCCGGCCATACCTAGTCATACGGTGTGTAGACCCACTATACCCTTACATAACCTTGGTTGTACATAAGACTATACACTGGTCATGGTATTAATGCATCACCGACTACATTGTCAAAAAAACCGACCAAGTGCGAGTCGGACTCGCGCACGAAGGTATCCGTAACTTTATCTATAAAAAAAAACCGGCCAAGTGCGAGTCAGACTCGCGCACCGAGGGTTCCGTACAAACCTGTAGGTATATAAGTAAAAGTTATGGTATTTTTATTGCTAAATGAAATCCATAACATAACAATGTGGAAAGCTGACGGTACCTTGTCAATACATATATGAAAACATTATGTATGTTCGGAAAAATCTTCATCTCTTTAAGAAGAGAAGTGATAGACATAATTTTAAAAATTTAAGATTTTCGGAATTTGTACTTTATAACGTTGCTTCATGCCAAATTTCAAGATTCCAGGTCGTCTGGAAGTATCCTTTAGGTTTTGATTCCCTTGCGAGTAGTTGCGAGTTTCAAAATATGCGGCTTTAATTGCTGTATCTTTTGATTGCGTTGACGTAGAAGTTTGATTTTGTTACAGCTTAAAGATATTATAGACTTGAGTATTTGTTAAGAATTTCAATATAATACCACTACGCGTTCATGAGTAAAGGGGTAATAAGTTTAAAATTATTAAAAATATTTTTATTATATGATGTAACTAAAAATTTATGCTTTTCGCAATTTTTCCTTTATCTGTGTTATAAGACGTTGCTTCGTACCAAATTTCAAGATTCTGAGTTCACGGGAAGTACCCTGTAGGTTTTGATTCCCTTGCGAGTAGTGGCGAGTTTCAAAATATGCGGTTTTAATTCCTGTTTCTTTTGATTGCGTTGACATAGAAGTTTGATTTTGTTACAGCTTAAAGGTATTATATATTTGAGTATTTGATATGAATTTCAATATAATACCACTACGCGTTCATGAGGAAAGGGGTAGTAAGTTTAAAATTATTAAAAATATTTTTATTATATGATATAACTAAAAATGTATACTTTTCGCAATTTTTCCTATATCTCTGCTATAAGACGTTGCTTCATACCAAATTTTAAGATTCTGAGTTCACGGGAAGTACCCTGTAGGTTTTGATTCCCTTGCGAGTGTCGAAAATTTGCGGCATAAACGGGAGTATCTTTTGATCGCGTTGACTTAGAAGTTTGATTTTTTCACAGCTCCAAGAGACCATAGACTTGAGTATTTGATATGAATTTCAGCTTGATACCTCCACGCGTTCCTGAGAAAAAAGGTCTTGACAGACAGACAGACAGACAGACGGACAACAAAGTGATCCTATAAGGGTTCCGTTTTTACCTTTTGAGGTACGGAACCCTAAAAATGTGATGTATATAAAAATTTAAGGTTTTCGGAATTTTTACTTTATAATTATGTGCTATAATTGCTTCATGCCAAATTTCAAGACTCTAGGTATTCTAGAAGTACCCTTTAGGTTTTGATTCCCTTGCGAGTAGTTGCGAGTTTGAAAATATGCGGCTTAAATGCTGTTTCTTTTGATTGCGTTGACATAGAAGTTTGATTTTGTTACAGCTTAAAGGTATTATAGACCTGAGTATTTGATATGAATTTCAATTTAGTACGCGTTCATGAGAAAAGGGCTACTACCCCTTTTTTTCATAAGTTTAAAATTGTTAAAAATATTTTTATTAAATGATGTAACTTAAAATTTACGATTTTCGCAATTTTTCCTTTATCTGTTGCTTCGTAACAAATTTCAAGATTCTGAGTTCACGGGAGGTACCCTGTAGATTTTCCCTTGCGAGTGTCGAAAATTTGCGGAAATTCGCGGCATAAACGGCTGTATCTTTTGATTGCGTTGGCTTGATTTTTTCACAGCTCTAAGGTACAGTAGACTTGAGTATTTGACATGAATTCCAGCTTGATACCTCCACGCGTTCTTGAGAAAAAGTATATTGACAGACAGACAGACGGACGGACAGCAAAGTGATCCTATAAGGGTTCCGTTTTTTCCTTTCGAGGTACTACGGAACCCTAAAAATACATCTTTCCGTCTATTTCCAGTTGTCACCCGGGACTGGCTTTATCACCACTGGCAAGCTACATGAAATTGTCTTGTTAAATATAACCCAGCAAAAAGTACTAGGTTAGCATAAATTCAAGGAGGTATGTATTAATAATTCTGCCAGCGTCATACAATGTTTAGTACTAGTAAACTAGGCTAGCAGTAATTAAAGATGTGTGAGCATTGATTAAAGATCTGACACATTGATATTGTGTCCGGCGTGTCCTGTTTGTTCATCACAGGAACTGATGGACGATACTGAAGGCGCCAAACTAGTGGCTCAGTTTTGGCCGACACAATTTAGATTGCTATCGATACGCTACGTAAATATCATTATATTCTTATCTAATGATATTTTTTGTAAAAGGCATGTAACTAGAAGATGACACGGGGAAACCCTTGCTTATTACAACTGCAATACTTTCTGTTGGTCACGTTCACCTAAGACGCGTCCTACGTGTTATTGCACTGCGTCCCCTTAAGGACAGAAATTCCCAAAGTCTAATAAGGCACAGTTTCCCTTGACAAAAATCATGAAAAAAATCTTTAGCGGGTAATGTTTGTAACTTCTTTAATATTATAAAATTCCAGTCTGCGTGTTCGTAATTCTTCTCCTCCTGAACGGTTTTAATAATTGTGTGTATCCACAGAGTCACCTGCATGCTTCTTAGCTATAGTTGGACCTGGCAGATGACGCTGTTGTGTAGACGAAATCGCGAGTGAAGAGCTTGTCATCATCATCTGCCTAGCCTTTTCCCAACTATGTTGGGGTCGGCTTCCAGTCTAACCGGATGCAGCTGAATATCAGTATTCTACATGGTGCGACTGCCTATCTGACCTCCACAACCCAGCTAGCACTGGGTAACACGATACTCTTTGTTAAAACTGATTGTCAAACGTCACAGTGAAGAGCTTGGGTACTCATAGAATCTGTTCAAATGTCATGAATATTGCATCATTAGAATTTCGTGACATGTGTAGCTTCTTCATGGGGCTTAAACGTAAATGATGGAATGTGGGTATAATACTATTAGGTACACACCACTGCTTAACCCTTCTGGGATTACAGGAGTGATGTTATGTTAAATTGTAGTATATATGTATATATGTTATAATGTGTACATTTTTCATAAACCCATGCCCAAAATCATTGGCATTGAAAAAAACCCAGCTATTCAACAGTACTCAATATACACTATCCGTAATAACAAACAATCTCGAAACCCGAAGATAAACGAAAGGAATTTATATCGACAATACATCATGCCAAGAGATACCCCGCCCTCAATATTATCATGAAATATGGAAGAGAAAACTACAATAGAATGCCATAATGTAGTTATTTCTGCATGGAACAATGGCCATGATTGTCAAATACTTCTTGCGTTGGAGACAAAGTAATGTCTTATTTTAAATCGTTTCCATATTTATCAGATTTTGAAGCCGTAGTTAAATAAATCGTCAGGTAGGAAGGTTTTTTATTAGGTGAAGAAAGAAAACATATTATACATTTGTGGGAAGGAAATGACGCGCATACAAAATAGCAACATAAACAATAAACATACATAGCAAAACAAATAGGTCTAAACACTGCAAGACGATAAAGAAAGCGCATCTTATTCGAAATGCACTCCCAATTAATCACATGGTGCGTATTTAATCCAGACATACCTAATGCGACATGTCCTTCAATATTTCAGTTTCTACCGCGTCTTTGACTTCGTGAGGACACCCTTATAGCGACGTGTTAAACATGATTCGGCTCCAAGGACTCCTTGAATGAGAAATACCCTTTTTTTCTGATGGGAAATCATCAAATGACCCCCTCCCGCTCTGGGTGGAGCGGAAGGCATTGTCAGAGTTTTACTGACTAAAACCCATCCATTTTCCTTTTTAGCCCTTTGTGTTCCAGGCCCGCGGTATCTCTTTCGACCAGTCCCGCAGCCCCAGCAAACATCGGCCCTTGCGAGACCCCTTCCATTTTGCTGACATTTCTTTGAGGCGCGCGTGGAACACGAACGCGCTGTCAACGCGGCATGAGAATACCATCCATCGGTTAAAAAGGGGACCATACTTTATGTACTTTAATAACACAGTTGTGAACAACTAAACAACATTACCATTACCTTATTATAACAAAAGAATATTGAACAGAGTATAAAATACACCAACAAGGCCTTTGTACCATTGCAATCATAGCTTTGTCTAGGCCCATAGCCTCAAAAAACTACGTCCCTGAGGCGACACTAGCACCGAAATCTTAGACCCAAAATATATCTTTCCCAGCGAACGAAGCCAAGATAAACAAACCAAGTGACAGTTTGTCATTATTTCAAAGTTTTCTTATCGTTATTAAAGCCGTGAAATGGACTGAAAAGTTTATTGTTTTCAGTCTAGACCAGATTTAGATCCCTATTTAGATGACAGTTAAATGGAAACTGGGTAATCAAAGCATTTATTTCAAGTAGGCCCGTTACAGGCACTTTTGAACTGTCGAAACAAAGACAACAATGAAATTTAGCTACAGTCCCAGTCACAAGGCATAAAAACTGTGAAAGTACTGTAGTTGCCCATTCCCTAACGTAGATCTCTATGGAGAAGAACGGGCAAGAAACTCCATGGACACTCTTTTAAATCAGAATATTTTTACAAAACCTTGGTTACATCATTCATGTTTAGATGTTACATTATGTGAGAGCGATGTAGCAAGATGTGCACGTTAAAAGTGTCCATAGTAAAAACAAGGAAAAGAACAATTCAAAAAAATAAAATAATTAATTCAAATAAGCCGTGGCAACCAAGAGATGACCAGTCACAACTGACAGCGCCCGTTCACGAACATGACGCATGTATCAGCACCATTCAACTCAACCATTTTGAAGGGAACTAACTGATCCGACACACGCGCCACCATCAGCGAGACATTTGAGTGAGCATGACATACACTTAACCGCCAGGGCAAATTCAAGTCATAAAAAAAAAAAAAAAATGACGTAGGTTATCAACGAAGGATAGCTTTCTATTACATAGTACTCACATAATATGGGCTATGCGGTTATATAATACCAAAAGAAATTGAATCTATACAATGCAAAGATAGTTGTACAATCTTCAGCAGCTCCAACAATACTATTTAATGCTATCCATTAATCAGTTTATGCGCCCCTGTCCATGTGGAGCAGGACCGGCATTGAGCCAAGCATTTTTATCAGAGATATAATCGTCCAACTTGTAATATGCTTGCTTACATAGTGTGCGTTTAATGCATGATTTAAATTTCGTCTCATTCAGTTCAAGAATACTTTGTGGAATTTTATTATAGCATCTTAAACAGTACCCCATGAAAGATGAGTCTACTTTAGCGAGTCTGAAGCCCGGCTGAACTAATTGGTCTCTAGTTCTCGTACTGTAATTGTGTCTGTCACCTCTTTTATTAAAAAGATGTAGATTTTTTCTAACGTACATTATGTTTTCGTAGATGTATTGACAATGTACCGTCATGATTTTGATTTCCTTAAACAGTTCCCTTAGAGAATCGCGCCTACGAAGATTATATATGGCTCTGATGGCTCTTTTTTGCAGAATAAATATAGACTCAATGTCTGCAGCCCGTCCCCATAACAGAATGCCATAAGACATTATACTATGAAAGTAACTAAAATAGACCAGTCTAGCGGTATCTACATCAGAAAATTGACGGATTTTTCTAACAGCATATGCTGCTGAACTTAGGCGCCCCGCAAGAGATTTCAAATGAGAACCCCATTGTAGCCTTGAATCAAGCGTAAGCCCCAGGAAAACGGTTTTATCTACGAATTCAAGTTTCTCTTTATTCAATACTATATCACACTCGTTACTTTTAACATTTGGTAAAGCAAATCTTATGCATTTCGTTTTTTTTTCATTTAATACTAAATTGTTTGCTGTGAACCAATTATGGACCTGAAGTAGGGCATTATTTACGTCATCTAGATTTTGGGCCCGTCTATTTATCTTAAAAATTAGAGAAGTGTCATCAGCAAATAACACCATATTTTGAGGTTGGTTTTTCAATAAATAGGGTAGATCGTTTATATATACTAGAAAGAGGAAAGGACCCAATATTGAGCCTTGCGGAACCCCCATTTTTACTTTTAAACCCTGTGAATTAACACCATTTATTTGAACATATTGTTGTCTATCACTTAAATAAGATTTTACCAAACTAAGTGCAAGTTTACCTAGTCCGTAATGCTCAAGTTTCAAAAGCAATGTGTCGTGATTTACGCAATCAAATGCTTTGGAGAGGTCACAAAATATTCCTATTGCGTCTTGGGATGCCTCCCACGCAGAAAATATGTGCTTTAATAAGGTTACACCGGCGTCAGTTGTACAACGTCCCTTAGTGAAACCAAACTGTTGGTCGTGTAAGATTCTGTTGGTGTTAAAATGATTGAGCATTTGATTAAGCATTACTTTTTCAAACACCTTGCTAAAAACTGGCAACACGGATACAGGTCTATAATTATTAGTATCTTTACTATCCCCAATCTTAGCAGCTGTGTTGGTTTACTGTTTGTTATTTCAGTTATTTTGCTGTGAAAGTAATTTTAGTCGAAATGTTGCTGTTTATTACCCCCAAATTAACTTAAAATTGTGTAATTTACAATGCCTTGCGAATAAGTTATTTATAAGGGAAGTATAATATATTGTATAAATAAATAAAATATAAAATAGCCTTTATCATCTCTGACCTTTCTTCGTAGGTATGTACATAACAAGTTCTTTATAAAAATGACATTAATTATTTCTGGTTGTTAACCGTTTAATGGGTGTAATAATACCATTAAGAAGCCAAAAGGCACTTGTTTTCCCCGTCATTGCAATATTTTTTTTGTTCTAGTCTAGACCATACCTGGGAACCTTCTAGTTACGGAGATAATGGGGGAACTTTCACAAGTTTTATTTTATTTTTAATACCAGTTTTTAATGTTATAACTTTACTTTCATTACCTCCTCGACCCCCGTACTATTCAATGCATCCTTCAGCCCAATGTTTTGAGTGCGTTACAGTGAGGCTTACCGTAAAACGTGATTTTTCACTCCAAAAAAAAGCGTCAGCCACCAGCAATGATACAATGCTATTCTTCTTGCCCAATATTACAGGATATTTCTGGTTCTCACCGACGTCTGCGTTTCTTAACCTTCCGCCCACCCTTAGGATATTCTGGTCATCTGAGAATGGGTTTAACGACTTTAGAATGCTAGTGGTACTCACACTCCCTTTTTCCTTTATTATTTTTAATTCCTGTGAAAATTATTGATGTACTTTTCTTATACAAATGCCTAATACCTTTTGTAATTTTCCTGGTACATTGTCATACTCTTCTCTCAATTGAAGTGATTTCGTAGTCTCCTTTCTTGTTGAATTAAGAGATGCATTGCAATTTCTCAAGTGCTCCCATCTGGTGATTTAGGTTCATTTGTTCGAAATGAGAGTTTCACTACATATTGTCCTTTGTTATTCCTTGTATACTTCTCTTCATAGAATTTTTCACATTGCATTTCTTCTTTAGTGTGTTTTCTCTTTGAATCTGATTCTATTTCCCAGAGTGCCTTCAATATTTCGTCTTCTATAATCTGGTGATGCATAACAAGATCAGTGTCTGTTGCCTGTGTTTTATCCTCTACTTTTCCGAATAAAATCCAACCATGGTTTGTTTTATGAGCACACGGTGACCCTGGTGGACCTATGATTAGTTGATCTTGTACAATTTGTGCAAACACATCGACACCCAGAAGCAAATCAATGGAACCTGACTGGCATTAGTTTGGATCGGCCAGGACTAGCTCGTCTAGATGAGGCCAGTTGTTTGTGTTTATTGTGCGGGATGATATTTTGGTAGTAACTTCCATGTTGAAAGCTTCACATCTTGATTCGACGCTAACTTGAACTACATGTTTTATGTTTTCTCTGGTTGATCCCACACTGACTACTGTACCCTTGATGGGATATCGCTTGGCCTTCAGTTGTTGTGCAGTTCGATCACTTATAAAGCTAGCTTATGAACCTTAGTCAATTAAAGCTCTTAATATCGTTATATGATTGTTCTCACTTCTCACTCGTACGATTGCAGTAGCTAATAATGTTGAAGTTTGTTTTTTTATCACATGCGATGATACCATTGCTAGTGTGGCTGTGAAGAAAACATAGCAATTTGCTATGTTTCTTCACAGTCACAGCGGGTTGTGTAGTTTTCTTCTCCTCATTGTTGCCCGTTGCGTCTCATTGTATAGTTTCACGTTCTTTATGTTCATATATGAACTGAATGATGGCGTTTTTTGCAGATTCTACAGCATGTTGGGATGCGAAAATACCTTATAGAGTGTCCAGATGCAAGTCAATTAAAGCACAAGTTGCTAACCTTGACAAACTCTTTGCACAGGTCATAGTTTTCCAAACTACTACTACTGTCTACTTGTGTTTCTTCCCTGACCTGTTACTTGAGACTGTACAATAATTAGCAATGCATGACTACTTTTGTTAGCTTAGGTCATACCTGTTAAAACAAATGTATGTGTTCATGAATAAATAAATAAATAAATAATAATAAACTCAAAACAGTGGCAATAATTGGCAGGTTTTACTGTGCTCTTCACTAGTTTTTGTGTGGAATGACTTCTCTTCTATGTAACCCGAACTTCATTTCTGTCTAAATGTTTCTATGAGCTCTGATATACGAAATCGGCTTTCTGGGAACTTGCGAAACATGTCGAAAGAGGGTAAATCTTCAGGCCCTTTATGATTGTTACTTACATATTCTTCCCAATCTTTGAGAGTTTCACAGTCTAATTTTTGCACTACGACGAATATAATTACGGGATCCCAGTTAACAGTGTTTATGTTCATAGTTTTCAGTGGATGTAAACATTGAAACGTCGTGTCTAATGAGTTTTTTAGGACACTTGAGTATATGACAGTTATTTTCTTTTGTGAAAAAAAAACTTTTCATCACTGCATTGAAGTTTATTCTCGTATTATCATACCTCATTTTTTAAATACTCCAAGCTTTTTTATAATTCGAATCTGTAACTTGAATATGTGCTAAAGTAGATAAAGTTTTTCCTGTCAAACTTGACTTTAAATAATGCAATTTTTCTACATTACTTAATGAAATATTATTGTACACCAATGTATGAAACATATCACGGAAGGACAACCACTCTGCATAATTCCTACCAAATATGGGTAAGTAGCTAAATTTTAGGTTGAACTACACGACTTTGTTGTGAATTGCTTGGTAATGGCACCGAAGCAACTGGTTCCGTTTCCAATAAATCTTTCAAATCAGTTACCAAATTTATGTACATGTCTTTGTGTTCGTAATATTCCTTTTCTAAATATGGTACCTGACTTCGTTTTTCTTTCAGCAGGTTCCGCATTATTTCGCCGTAAGCTTGTTTGTATTCACATCAATAATCTTGATGACAGACGAGATTCGATGTAATTTCAGGTTAACCTTGCTTTTGAACACTCCTTAAGGTTAATTTGTCTTTTTCAGCTTATGTGTGATGTCATCCACAATGTTCAGTGCTTTATCCACCTCCGTAGCTATTTTTTCGTAACTTCAAAATTGTATCTGGTATCCGGCTCGAAGGTCCATATGTTAGGGTTCAAATTACTTTGATATTGATTTAGGTATTTCAGTTTTTTATAGTCATTTCACCACAAGTTAGCTACTGTTAATACTGTAATTTCAGGCAGCAAATCACGATATTATTCTCCTTTAAAAGTGGTACGTAAATGTAATAATATTATGGAATTTAGTCAATGCGAAGGAAATGAAGGAAAAAAAGATTAGATAAGAAATTTTTAAGTCCCATGTAATGGGGGCGAGCCTATTACCAATTTATTGAGAAATTCTCTTGTCAAAAAGTCGTTATGAAACTTGATAGCATGACTATTTACTCCTTATTTCCATTTCAACCACAACATTTTTCTTCAAAAATCTTCTCTCTCCATGTTATTTTCAGGAAAAAGATGATAAAAGCCGATATAAATATGCACGCTTGTAATTTGGAGGCACGTACGCCTTAAAAGCGCCATTACGCGTCATCTTGCTAATGTCGACCATTATTCTGCATGTCTTTTTATTTCTTCTTATGTCTGCTGTAATCATAAGGAATGACTTTTATATGCCACGTGGAAAGATTTTTAACATTTTGCGGTAAAAGGTTCACTTTTGGTAATGTATATTGGTGTGTGGTGGGCCAATAAAAGTTAGGCGGTCTCTGAGGAAAATTGCTTCTCATTTTAAACTGGAAGTTTTAGTTCTTTTTAACACATAATGTGATTTTCTTTTTTTTTCTCACACAATCACATCATGTTACTTTTTTTTTTTAAATTTTTGTTTTTTGTTATTTTTTTTTTATTAGTGACTAGCTTTTGCCCGCAATTTGCTCACGTTAATTTAGATTTTGACAATCAATTCGCACTACTAAAGTTTCTATTTTATAATATAATTCAATCGTGATTCAAAAGACACGTGGCGCCATCTGTTATCAGAACGTTATTGTTGTTTTCCTCGGGAACAGTAATTTTTTTCGGGATGAAAGGTACCCTATGTCCGTTTCTGTACACCTGACAACGTATTTGCAAAATTTCAGGATGATGGGTTCCGTGGTTTAGGCGTGAAACAAATTTACTTTCGCATTTTATACATATAACTACTAGTTTTCCGCCCGCGGCTTCACCCACGTCGAGTTCGGTTATATCGCGTTTCCAAGAGAACTCTTCTAAAGTCCGGGATAAAAAACTATCCTATGTTCTTTCTCAAGGTCAACTCTATCTCTGTACCAAATTTCATTAAAATCAGTTCAGTGGTTTAGACGTGAAAGCGTAACAGACAGACAGACTTACTTTCGCATTTATAATATTATTATATATTATATATAAGTAGTAGGGATAGTAGGGAAGTAGGGATATAATTTATAAATATAGATATAGATTAGGACAGTTAGGACTAGTTAGACTAATAGCGTAAAGTGACATCACGCCTGTTTTCCCCGAAGGGTTAGGCAAAGGTATACCTAATAGTACACCCACATTTCGCCAGTTATGTTTAAGTAATAGGGAGCGAGCCTATTGCCATCGACCAGAAATGACACAGAGGCCACAAATCCAGACTCTGTGGCTGCTACTGAGAAATTCATATTGGAAAAACCCTATAACAATTTGCCCGACCAGGGAATTGAACCCGGGACCTCAAGCTTAGCAGTCGCGATGAACCAACGAGGCAGTCATAACACACTTCTTTTTATTTATTTATTTAATTGTTAAGCATACGAATGTATGATGATGTACAGAGACGGACTTAGTACTCCTTTAATTTGTTATGTATTCCAATGACTTTACAGCATGATAAACAGAACATTCGCAAACAAGTATAGTGAAATTGTGACTTGTACACAGCAGAGTCACTATACTTATCACTCAAGGTTTTATTTAAACCTATTAAGTTTAAATTTCAAAAAATCTTCAATTTGTTCCAGTGGTTCTGGGAAAAATAGCCATAACTTACTACAACGACTATAAGGATACTTTTGACACTGCTATCATTATTACCAATGCCTATTATGTATTACCCCATTTTCTTTTAAAACACATACCTATACAACATTTATTTATACAATACTATTTATATAGATACAATATACAACATTTATTTTACAAATACCTCGTGTGTATCACTTTACAAAGTCCAAAAGGCAAATTTGAGCCACATTTTTTCGTTTATTTCGATTTTTTTTGTGTATAGACTACGCTTATAAAAGGGTCAGGACCGTAGCTAAACCCGTTTATGTATAGAACCTTAATTCATACATATTGTTTGGTGAACACTTTCCTTTTATTTTCATTACTATGTAAGGTTTTAGCATAAAAGGGATATTGTATACGATCTCAACATTGTCAGCTTTTGAAATCAAGGTTAATTTCCACGGTTACCCTCCGCCCTGGTGTTGCGGAAGGGTACTTTTTTTTTTTTTTTTTTGGGGGGGTGAGAAATCATCAAATGACTCCTCCCGCTCTGGGCGGAGCGGAAGGGAGTGTCAGACTCTTACTGACTAAAAACCACCCACTGTTACTTACTTACTTACTTAGGGTACTTACCCGTAAAAGTTTATTAGTGTTGTTATTTTAGTAAATCCATTGTTTTTTTTTTGTAGCCTTGTGTCTCCCACTGATAGGCAAAGGCCGCCCCATATCCTTACAGATACTATTCTCCTGCGCCACCTAGAACCAGCCTTCGTGGTGCATATCTTGATCATCACGTCACCTCTTTCAAGGCTGAAATCCACTTATTAAAAGTCTGCAATTCATTTATTTAGGGATACACCTTTCTTATTGTCTAATGAATAACGTCGTTTAGCCTACAACTAGAAGGTCTTCTAAAAGAGAATGCTCATGGAAGTATGGAATCCCGTACCATGCTGCATCAAAATCAAACCTTGTTTTTTATAGACTACACTGATCGTATTAACTCCTACAAAAATTATTTTTGAAAAAAAAACCCGCGTTTCAGAGTTATTTTATAAAATCGAAACTAACCTAAAAAGTAGGTCTATTTTTTCGACGCTACCAACGACGTATTTTAACACACATACATTACATTATTGCTCTAAAAACAGCGTAATACACTAATATTAGTAAGAATTACGAGTTAAAGTAACATCCACAGTATGCTTGACTGAAACTCGATTTTATTTTAGACCTTTACATTGCCAATAGTCAGTCAGTACAGTACAAATGTCAGATGCCACAGATAAGATAACTATAAACCATAGAGTATAGTAAGTGCTATAAACTAGTCGGGATTTAGGGATGTAATCGATAAATCAAAATCTTTAGGCTGAGAAAATCTATTTTGTTGCAAATAGCAATAAACCAAACTAAATCGATTTGGTGTACTGATCTTACTTAATTGTAATTAATTTTAGAGTCCGCTCGACAGACAAGGGTTTGTTCAATTGAAACGGAACGTCATTTATATTCAGTTGAAACGGAACGTCATATAAAGGGAGTAAAACAATATTCGTACTTTTAAACTCGAAAAGTATATTTCCAGTTCAAAAATCAAATCCCCGACGCGTAATGCCGTAAAAAAATATGAAACTAATTACTATAATATTTTGGTTTTGAGGCGCGAGACTTTTTGGTACCAACTTTGGTCATTGTCCTTTCTAAACAGAGGTCCCAATATTTTATTTCACACACCTACCCAGGTGTTAGGGTTTAGGGATACACGTCTCTTATTGTCTAATGAATAACGTCGTTTAGCCTACAACTAGAAGGTCTTCTAAAGTTTCTAAACAGAGGTCACAATATTTTATTTCACACACCTACCCAGGTGTTAGGGTTTAGGGATACACGTCTCTTATTGTCTAATGAATAACGTCGTTTAGCTTACAACTAGAAGGTCTTCTAAAGTTTCTAAACATAGTTCACAATATTTTATTTCACATACCTACCCAGGTACCCACTTGTTCTGCAAGTTAACTTTGACCCTTATGAAACGTCATGTCAGTTAGATGCATTGATTTACCCATACTTTGCCAATTTATCGTTTTCTTTAGGATATCACTTTAAATAATGAGACTTAATATTCCTTTGTTACACTGCGTTTTACACATACCCTTTGGCATTGAGCGAGTATAACCGAGAACCACAAGTAATGGCCAAAACTATTAGTAAGTTGGCCTTTACAATTTCCCAATTCCCTAATTATGTATACTCAATACAATTTTCAAAACTGCGTTTTCTTTTTAAGTCATCATCCACCTAGCCTTTTTCCAACTCTGTTGGGGTCGGCTTCCAGTCTAACCGGATGCAGCTGAATACCAGTATTTTACATGGAGCGACTGCCTATCTGACCTCCACAACTATACCCCTTGGTAAGACTGGTTGTCAGCTTTTTTGCGGCACTGACTACCTATAACAACTGTCAAAGATCTACAAATGACAGCCGGGACAAACGGCTTAACGTGCTTTCCGAGGCACGGAGGAAATTCGGTATGTACTGGGTGGTCACCCATCCTAGGCAAGCACGGCTTAACTTAAAGATCGATCTGAGCGGCTGTTATTGTTTTACCAGGAGCCCCTTTAAGTGACCGAAGGAAAATATTTTTCCGCAATTCAATATTAATTTACGAGGATTAAATTGACCTGAAATCGACTAATTATCATCATCAGTCTACAACAGTCCACTGCTGGACATAGGCCTTTTATACCGTACGCCACTTAACTCGATTCTCGGCAACTCTCATCCAGTTGCTACCAGCCACCCCGCGAAGATCATCGATCCACCGAGCCTGAGGGCGTCCCACCTTACGCTTGCCGATTCGCGGTCTCTACTCCAAAACACGTGTACCCCAATTAATTATGTCAATTTATAACAAGCCATTGCAGTGTCACTAATGGAGGTGAAGTCGAGGTGGAGTAAGTGACTAAAGAATATCAATGTTAGCCAGCATTGAAGCTAAGCTAGTAAAACGATCCATTACATGGCTATCTCAGGCTTTAAAATAAAGCCTTTGTCGTACCTATGTCACCAATAATAATCGCAGGTTCCCCATCTCTTATATAAAAGGGCCCTTATACCATTCAAAGAAGCCAGCTGAAATCGACAGGCGGCAAAGCGAATCGGTCTTTGTAATATTTCACGACAAAAAAAAACTTTTTTCTCTTTATTTATTGCCTGACCAGGAAAATAAAGTGTTTGAATATTTCGAATCGAAAGGTTCCCAAAAGTTATGGTGATTGGGTTTTACGTAAGTTACTTCCCATCTTTTTTGGATGTTGTAAGTTGGATTTGTGTTTAAAGTTTTTCAAGACATCTTGAATAAGAAGTTTCGTCCTTTTCTTAAGTAATTTGTAGATATATTTAAATGAATAAATGTAATGTATTTTTTTATTCATGCTATTTCTCAGGAAACAACAAGAAATGGTAGCATTTATTTCGTAGTTATCTCGTTTCGCTAACACTATTTCTCATACTACGCTTCATTGTTAGCACAGTCTTGAAATGTTCCAAAATATGAAACAGACAGGGTAGGTACGTTTCAAAATATTTCCGAGCATTACTTATCTTTATAAGACCAACAGCTCTATTTACATTGCCAAATAGACTGCAAACATTCCCCAACATGTTGCTCTGCCTGACCTCCAAACCATTCGGCATGAAGCTATTTACTCCACCGATCACACTGCAACCGCGGCATGTATTAGGTTTACACAGGCATCCCATCGGAACCGCATAATGTCACTATGTCTGTCTTGCTAGTTTAGATTTGTGCGTGTTCAATTAAGGTGCTACCCTCAGTTCAGATTCGAGCATTACATCAGTGATTTAGGAGAGTCCGGCATTACACATGTTTCAGTACAAAATCTAATCTTAGATCGTTACATTACAGGCATAGGGAGTATGTCCGGTTGGGCTGCGGGACTGTTCGAAAGAGATACCGCGGCCCTGGAACATAAAGGGCAAAAGAAGGAACATAGATGGTTTTTAGTCAGCAAAATTCTGACACTCCCTTCCGCTCCGCCCAGAGCGGGAGGAGTCATTTGATGATTTCCCATCCCAAAAAAAAAAGAGTGTAGTGTATCTATTTAATAGATATGGCAACACTGTCTACAGCCACAAGTAGTCCGGTAGCTGTCACTAAGGACAACTGTCAGTCACCACGAATGGCGGGAAGTTGGTATGTGAAGCGACCCGGGACTGGGGAACTTGGATAGTGCGGTGAGCCTGTGATATAGTAGTAAATTGTGTTATCAACCTATTAGCTCTGTTACAAGTGAATACTACAGGGAATATGTCCGGTTGGATCTATTTAGTCATAATGTTGTTGTTGTACTTTACAGGCGAATGCTCTATTGAAGGAGCCTTTACTATTTAGATAACGACGGTCAAAGATCTATAAATGAAATGCTACAATTGACAGCCGGGACCAACGGTTTAACGTGCTTTCCGAGGCACGGAGGAAACTCGGTATCTAATGCGTGGTCCAATCTACAGACCAACCTAGGCAAGCACGGCTTAACCTAAAGATCGACCCGAGTGGTTGTTATTATAATCCTACCCTATTATATCAAAAATATCTATTCGACTCCCAAGTTACAAAAAAACATTAGCCGAAACACAAACAATTTCCAAGTTACAAATGAACAGACTTAAGTTAAGAAGACTACTTCAGAAAGTATTTCTGTTTGTTTGTTTCAAACAAAAATACTTTTCACGCTGCTGGCCCAAATTAGCTGAGTTAATTTACCTTTTGACCTCTGAGACTGATTAAATCGTGAAGAGCCAGTGTTTGTGTTGCGTTGCCTTTCCTTGCTCGCTTTTTCACCGACTACTCAAAAGGAGGTTCTATGTAACCTTAACAAGTTTGCCCCTTTGTCACGCGCCATAAGATGGTTGAATGTTATTTCAGACGAGGTAGACATATTTCACTGCAGCCTCATGAAGTTCACAGGAGTAGCACTGAAGTGCATTGAAAATGTTTAGAGGTGGTTTCTAATTGTAGGTATTTTTAAATGTATTTTAATTGTATTTTTGTAAGTTAGTTAGAGGTATCTGTATTTTGGGGGTAGTAACATCGCATTGGCGTTATAGTTGTTAAGGTGTCAGTTACGTAATTTGAAATAAATAAATGTCCATTTATTGTTTATTTTATTTACAGCCATATTAGCTCCGTTGTGTATGAACCGATTTTAATGTTTTTTTTTTTGTTAATTGTTGATTGAAATACTTTTCAGATGACAGTTGACAAATAGGGGTCATTGACGTTCCTATTCTTAATTTCAACGCATTCTTATCATTAATTTCGAAGTATTTCACACACAGTCGGTATTCATCGATACACGAGAAATTGTTAAATCAATTGCGTTTTTATCAAAAATCAAACTAATCCTGGAACAGATTATATTTGCACAAAGTTGTGTTGAATTACCTAAATTCAATACATTTATAGTTTTGATGTAATTATTCTTTGCAAATAGGTTTCCATTTGTAATCGACGAATTAGTAAGGGGAAATAACACAATTTCAATCAGTAATGTAATCAAAAACCCGAATTAATCCGAAACCTACCAATAATTATTATAGCCCCTGTTCTTACTTAAATTTCACTATTTAATCAAGTGAATGCATCATTGAACAAATTAAAAAGGTTTTTTATTCGGTCTGATTACCATGCAAATTGCATTTTGTTGAACTAATCTGTTATTGTAATAGTTTCATCTGTTATTTTGAAGGAGTTTATAAGCTTTGAAACGTACTGAGCTACATAAATTCCAGTTTGAAATAGAAGAAATAGTAACATTTTCAAATTTACTCAAACAATGTTTGCGTAAATGTGAAATGGATTATGGAATAAACCTAATCTTAGGGCCTGTTCCACCACCTACGATTAAGTTCCCGTTAACTTACTTGGCTGATAATTTCATACAAATTCTGTTCCATTTTTGAATTTATTCAGTAAGTAGTGACTATTCGGACATCGTGAAATAAGCCCTTAGTCTGATTTAGATAAGACTGGCTGTTGCCCGCAAACTACGTCCGCGTGAAATTATGATTATAAAAATGTTGCTTCCCTATTTGAATCTGATTTTGTTAACAATTAAATGGGTTTTAATTGTTTTGCACAGAACCCTAATTTTTTTAGGATAGATGGACTGTATGAAGAATGATATGGCAAGAAAGGAGGTGTCTGATGGATGTTGATTACTAGACAAGTATGGAAGAAGACATCCTGCGCAGACTCCAAATAAATTGGGGTAAGGAGATGGTAACAGTAGAAGACTATTCATCAACAAATTAGCAGAGTTTCAACGCAAAATAATGCACACCATCGCCTTTACCATTGCTGCCAACCAAATAGGCATAGTGATAAAATGAAAAACATAACATACAGCACGTACGCCAACAACCAATCAGCAAAAATAAATTAAGCTGATCTCTCATTGAACGGGTAGCTTATAAAAAGAGAGATCAGTTTATACTGGATAAGAACAGTTTGATGTGACGCCGTATGTACGTAATACCCGCAGGGCTAGGCTGCGTACATAAAGCGCACTATACTTGAACGGTTACGAGTATGTTTAAGTCCTATATAACGTCATGATGACAATACTCATACGCTTGCGCCAGACTCAGAGTTTGTAATGGGAAAATTACAAATAGATACCCTTTGAGCAGTCAGCATCGCCAAACTTGATGACTGGCCAGAGTGGCAAATGTGGTTGCCACAATGTAAAATAATTCATGCCGACATGATGGAATTAAGATCTCTGCCATAAAAACATTACCCTCCTTATAGGTCGGGTAAAAACTAGATTATTTTTGGTTCTAATTTCCGAAAAATAAATTGTGTTTAAATTTTCTTTTTACGTGAAATTATCTTTAAAATTGCTTCCATAGTAGGAGGCAAGTCAAAAAAACGTATGATAACAAAATCGGGGGATACAGTTTGGTGTTGCAGCTTCATATCTATCATCTCCATCCTAAATTAAATTACACCATTGGATAGCTAAAGGATAAAAGAATTCATTACGCTAAGTGAGCACTGTGACGCATAGCGCGGGGTGGAGGGGGAAGCGCCGCCATTTTGAGGTAACTTTGCTGCGCATCGAGATTTCAATTTTCAATTTAGTGTAAGTTTTGACTCGCAAAAGCCACGACGTTCGTTTAAGTTTCAATCGTCAGCTCTCGTCAAAATCGATCGATTGTACACAAAACATTAGTGTAAAATAGGGACAGCGAATATAATGTCTTAAAATAAAATATCAAAAATATATCATGTCGGCCTACACGCATAAAAATGCCAAATCCAAATACAGAAATTGTATACGGTTGGAAAGGGCTTCTCAAGAGCCATAGAATGGTATCAATAAAACACCATATTATGACCGAGTCAGGCAGTGCCGGGAACGTAAAAGAATGAATGCGGCCGAGCGGATCAACGACGGTGCCAGTGTATCTGCAGCTGGGGTGGTTGAAATTATGCAAGTGGATGATGAAATACCCGTTACGTAAACGTCACGTACAACACACGTCCGTGTCCATGACACAGCCACACCCTATTTTTCATTGCTGAAATGGGCCGGTAATATTAATCTTACTCATCTATTAAAGATGAGGAAGATGAAGATTAACAATACGGGTAAGTAAAAGCTGTTTATCGTGGTTTTCTAAAGAAAATTCTTTATAATATTTACATATAAATAAATCAACTTTTACAAAAAAATACAGGCTTAAAAAAAGAGCTTATAAAGGGTGAAACAAGACCCTTAACGAAGCCTAACGGTACTCGTTCTCCCCGTCATTGCGATCATTTATTTCGTTCTAGACCATACCTGGAACCACCATACTATCATACCTTCTAGTAACGGAGATATTGGGGGTCAAAATTCCAACATTTTTACTAGTTTCTTTTTTAATTCAAGATTTTAATGTAAGATTTTTACTTTAAACACCTCCACGGCCCCTATACTATTCAATCCATCTATCAGCACTATGTTTTGAGTGAGTTACATTGCGTCCTACCGTAAAACATGATTTTTCATTAAAACGTAAAACGTGATTTTTTTGCGTAAAGTTAGTTAGTTTAACATACTTCATGCTTCATGCGTGGTGGCCTTTGTGAATGTTCCTTATACACCCTGTATTATTGAATGAACTTGAGTCAAAGTGGTATTCTATTAGCGAAAGCAATGATGGAAAAGTAAACAAAAATTGGTCTTATTCTTTTTTTTATTTTTTTTATATATTTCTAATATACCTTTATTTACAAACTACAATACTATAATAGTAATAAATATGTACAAGTAAAACAGGGTTACAGGGCGTCCAAAAAATCGTCCGCATCGCTGTCAACAGGAAAAGTGCCCAGAAGGCTGGCCACGTTGGATGGCAATGCTGTTTCTTTGGCCAAAAAATAGGCCCGCCCTCTGGTCACGTGAAGAGTCGACCAACCGCTTGGTGATTTCCCAAAATACTAGGCTAGGCTATACCAAACGGCTCAAACACATAACTACCAATTAAATTATTGTATTTGCGCCGTTTAAGGTTTTCAGCACCTGCAGCAGCCGCTCCAGCGCAGCCCACTGTGCTAGGAAAATGGGATGACGCAAGGGTGTCGACGCAAGTTGCATCCCACACCAAACGCCTACCCAACTTCCATGGCATTATGGTCATACCATCTGGTCTCTTCCCATCGACGCGTGCCAAGCCATTGGGTTCTAAGACAGCTGGCATCCCGGCGGTGGCAAGAGCACGACGGATGAGATCATTAATGCTGGCGTGCCGCGCAATCCGACCTGCACTCTTACTGCAAGAAAGGCCATGGTGTCCGAGGCAGTCGACTGCTTCACCACATTGACAGCGATGCGGAGCCCCACAAGGAGCGCCCAATCGCAAACACGTAGCGAGCTGGAAGGTTGCCTAACATAGTGCTTACATTAAGTGACGGTAGTGCCTGAAGCCAGAGGCCCGACTCCCACTCACCCACAGCCAGTAGGCGGGCACGCTCAGAAGTATTGGTAGACGTATTAATAAGTTTATTCCGTACCAACCTGCAGAGCGGCTCATCCCACTGTCTCTGGGAAAACGGGTTCTCGGGTCGATCCGTATCCGGGCAAGTCATTTTCCAGGCGACCTCTGCGTCGGTCAAGCACGGCACTTTCGAGTCAACCAGGGAGAGAGCTAAAATTTTCCTGGTTAGCTTTTCAGTGCTGTGGACATAGGACAGGAACGCAACGCGTAAGCTTACACTAGACATTTTGCGGACGCCGAGGCCACCAAAACGAATTGGTAGGGTGGCTTGCAGCCACGCTCGGTTGTCCAGGGCCACATTAAGAATGGATGTTAATGTGTTGCGAATAATTGGGTCAATTTTGTCCAAAAGTTGTGGTTTCTTCCAAAGAGGAGAACAACGGAGAAAATACATAAAATTTGGCCCAAAACAGCAATATCTGTTCAGGGTGAATGCCGAATGTAAATTAATTTTGGAGAGTATCCGAAATATCATTAAAATGATTGATTTTGTCATCGATGAAAGATGAAAAACTTTCTTCTAAAATAGGGGAACCTAGGAGGTGCAGGGAACTTTTTTCTAAAATTTTGATTTGAGGGGCTATTGCATTAAAGGTCATGGCCCATAATCCGACCCGGTTCAAAAATGTTTTTGTACAAAAACGAAAATGGTGGTAAATAATGCAAGCATAACCCACTTTTCATTATATGTAAAAAGAAAAAAATAATTCGTTGGAGAAATCTTGCAGCAGACCAATAAAAATTGGATAATAATTAGCGGTTTCGCCTGTCTGTAAATTATTTTATCCATGGAAACATGTCACTTGGGTAAAAAGTATACTATGTCCGACTCCAAATCAAAAAATATATCTATACACGGCAATTTAATCAAAATCCGTTCAGTGGTTTAGACTTGAAAATGAAACAAACAAACTTATTTTGCCATTGTTTTGTTAAATAAAAATATCATCACACATAAAGCAAACTCGTTCGGTCAGGTACAGCCCGCGCCAAACTTTGTGACCGCCTTGAATATAGTCGCGAGTAGTACATTTTGTGTTCTGCGCAATACAATGAGCCTAGTTTCGGGGCGGCCACAAAGTTTGGCGCGGGCTGTAATACACTTCTCATCAAAAAAATCGAAACACTTTCGTTTTTATTGTTTTTGTCCTAATTTTTTACAAAAGAGAATTAATTCCATGGAAAAAAATAACATTATTGTGTAGCTGGCAGTTTGGTCATTACAGTAAGAAGAAAAAAATCAAAATTCGAAATTAGAATTTCATTTGTTTATCCTATAAATGAAATTAATCACTGTTTTGAGACAAATGTGTATTTAGGGTTGGAGTACGTTTCGTCATTCGTCGTTGTGATCTGTGCTTTCTCCGTGTTTCTATATTATTCCGATACAATTAACTACTTTGGCGTGTTTACTTGAGTGATTGTTTGCTTCTCGATTTGGATTTTGTTGACATGGAAAGACTTAATAGCTGTGTAACGTGTAACCGATCGGTGTTTCGTCGCAGAAATCACCCTCTTACTGGAATTTTTCTCGAAACACATCGGGAACACGCCGTGCTATTACTACAAGAAATAATACCACACGAGGTAAGTTTCTGCGCTTTAAACTATTACTTTTATTCTCTTTGTTACAAACTGCACACGGTATTTTAGAATAATAAGTATCTTTTACGGTGTTCAGATTTCTTTTTAAATGAGAGTGCTGTTAGAAGGGTACCTATCTACTTTTTCCTAAAAGTCTTGTAAGAATTGTCTGGATTTTAAAATGAATTTAGGCATTTTCAGACCAGTATGCTCCACCATTTTTCGTGTTGTACTTAATATTTTTCCTCGGTGATTAATGTTAATTATTATTTCGACATTTTCAGGTTCCATTTGATGGCTCAAGATCAATTTGCCATGCATGCTGGGTCAGACTGAGTCGTGATGTGCACCGTCAGCGAGATCAGCCAAACCAACAAGATCATGATCAAGGTCCATCAAACCAGCAAGGAGAACAGGAAGTATACAACGACGGCCAAGACGTAAGACCTGGCTTCATGTCCTTACAAGGATATTCACGTGCCTCCAATACCGCAAGAAGGTGTATATTTAACGGCTGCAGGAATACGCCTAGTCATCTAGTGCCCACGTATATAAGGTTCCACTTGCTTAATACGAATAAATATTATATACCTCAACTTGCTCGCGTTTGTCACCCGCACCTGGTGCGAAATGATTGGGAGGAGTTAAGTGCTCAGACGCCATTGCTGGATTTTAATAATGTTCATGTATTAGACATGTTCGAATTGTTTAAATGGGGGTTAGAACGAAATCATCAATTAGATTTCGAACATATTGAAGAGATCGATGACGGTGAACTGCATTTTTGGACTGGAGTTACGAAAGTTCAGTTCAACTTGGTTTTAAGTCTAACTCCATCTCTACGTACCAGAACGGATAAGCCTGCAACCGCTTTAGGCATATACTTGACTAAAATAAGAACTGGTGAACCGGACAGACGATTAGCTACAAAATTCAAAATATCGAAAAGTACGTTAGAGAGAAAAATTCATATAGCTAGAACATGTTTAACTGATGACTTTGTTCCACATTTTCTTGGCATAGATCACATAACTCGAGAAGAGTTTGTTTCCAGAAACCTTACCATTCCAGCTCATATTTTTGGAGGCAACCATGACGCAGGAATTCTTGTAGCTGACGGCACATATCTTCATGTGCAAAAGAGCGCTAACTTTTTATTTCAGAGAATAACATATAGTCTACATAAATTCCGGAATTTAGTCAAACCATTTTTGATAGTGTGCACAGATGGCTATATAGTTGATGTCATAGGCCCATATGCAGCAACAACCTCAGATGCTACAATAATGCGCAGTATCATGCAAGAAAACTCAGATTGGCATTGGTTTCTAAGATCTAATGATGTATTTATATTGGACCGCGGATTTCGGGATTCTATTTCAACAATCGAAGGTTGTGGTTATAATCCACACATGCCACCTAGCAGACCCAGAGGAGAACAATTATCAACGGCCGAAGCCAACAAATCGAGATTGATAACAATGGTCCGATGGCCAGTAGAGGCCATAAATGGCCGATTTAAAAAAGATTTTAAAATATTTCGGCATACGTATTTTAATCTTGCATTGCCTAATATGATGACGGACTTTAGGATTACTGCTGCACTAATTAATGCAACCCGACGTCCTTACGAAGATAGCGTGTACGTAGAGCAATTTATAAATATTATAAATGAGAATATAAATAGAGAGAATGAATTGGCACAATATGTACAAGAAAATAATATGAATAGGCAAAGAGTAGCCTTCGTGCCTATTGATGGTAATGATCCATCTTTCGATGATTTTCCTCAACTTACATATGAAGAATTGACTTTGTTTACATTGGGGAGTTATCACTTGAGATTAGCCAGATCTTACTGCCACGAGCACATGCGACCAAATGGTCTGTACACATTAGAAGTATACAGACACCGCACGTTGGTTGACAACAAAATATTAATTAGAGGGAGAATACAGTCTCGACATATCAGGAGTAAACAATATTATACTTATGTTTTGGTGAATGCAACACGACATGGTCGAGAGAGTATCGAGGGATACTACTGCTCATGCATTCACGGCCGCCGTACTATAGGAAGTTGTGCCCATATTGTGAGCATAGTGTACTTTTTATCCTGGGCCAGACATCAAGAAAATATTGAAACACCTGCGGCTTTCTTGGACAATGTTTTAGACATTGATGGGGCTGAATAAACATTAAAAAAAAAATGTATTTTATTTTCTCCTCCCTAAAACCACAAGTTATAAGTTAAGTTTTCATACTAGGTAGATTACATTTTTTTATTATTATTCTTTCATGATCCCCATGAGCCACAGTAATGCGCCACTTATCATTGAAAAGTATAATCATTTGTCTTTGATTCCCGCCATATTTTATTTCTGTACGCCGTGGGTATATTTTTCACACTAAATGGGCCATTACCTTTATCTACAGTCGATTGTCTGTCGGTAATGTCAGAGAGGTAAATTTCGCACTTTGAGGGGTTAAGGTCTAGGCCAATACATTTAAATTGATTTTTGAGGAGTTGTAGGTCATCAAAAGAGAATGCTCATGGAAGTATGGAATCCCGTACCATGCTGCATCAAAATCAAACCTTGTTTTTTATAGACTACACTGATCGTATTAACTCCTACAAAAATTATTTTTGAAAAAAAAACCCGCGTTTCAGAGTTATTTTATAAAATCGAAACTAACCTAAAAAGTAGGTCTATTTTTTCGACGCTACCAACGACGTATTTTAACACACATACATTACATTATTGCTCTAAAAACAGCGTAATACACTACTATTAGTAAGAATTACGAGTTAAAGTAACATCCACAGTATGCTTGACTGAAACTCGATTTTATTTTAGACCTTTACATGTTTACATTGCCAATAGTCAGTCAGTACAGTACAAATGTCAGATGCCACAGATAAGATAACTATAAACCATAGAGTATAGTAAGTGCTATAAACTAGTCGGGATTTAGGGATGTAATCGATAAATCAAAATCTTTAGGCTGAGAAAATCTATTTTGTTGCAAATAGCAATAAACCAAACTAAATCGATTTGGTGTACTGATCTTACTTAATTGTAATTAATTTTAGAGTCCGCTCGACAGACAAGGGTTTGTTCAATTGAAACGGAACGTCATTTATATTCAGTTGAAACGGAACGTCATATAAAGGGAGTAAAACAATATTCGTACTTTTAAACTCGAAAAGTATATTTCCAGTTCAAAAATCAAATCCCCGACGCGTAATGCCGTAAAAAAATACGAAACTAATTACTATAATATTTTGGTTTTGAGGCGCGAGACTTTTTGGTACCAACTTTGGTCATTGTCCTTTTGAATTTAATTGTTGAATTATGGGATGAATAGCCAAACAGAAAGTGACAGGCCCGAGAGGGTCACCTTGTTGGCAACCAACTGCAGATTCTAAAACGTTGTCCTTGTAGAGTAATTTTGAAGGGTGTCTATAACATTGCCACATAAAACCATAAATTTCGGGTAATACTTTTTTGACTTCAGCCAACAAAGTGTCCCTGTTCACGGAGTTAAAAGCGTTTTTAACGTCAACCTTGAGGATGACCTCACCTTTCTTGGAGTTTAAAAAAGAGGATAAGGCATGTACGGCAGCCTCACAGCCCCCTCTGGAACCAAAACCAAGTTGAAGGGGCTGGAACTTAGTTGCAAGTGATTAACTATACAACTTGCAACATATTTTGGCTGCCTTACGCCTGTGCAACCGACGGCAATGGGACGAATGCCGCCGTCCTTCTTGTGCAGGGCACACAGGTTAGCCCCATACAAGACATTGGCGACGGCATCGTTCACACCGCCGCCCGGAGAGCATTAAGTTGATCAGAACCGCAAGCTCCTTCAAGAGCGACTCACCAGCTTCCCCGGCGCCTAAACTCAACAAATCTTTCAAATGCTGTGGAGTCAGGCCGTCGAGACCGCCAGCAGAACCACTCTGGAAAGAGCTCACGGCTGCGATCAACTGCGGGGCAGTAATTTTGAAAAAAAGTGAATCCTGAACGAGGAGGTCGGGATGGGCGGGTGGGTCGGGGTATAGTTGAGACCATCCTCAGGCGATGGGTGTTTACTCTCCAGAGCTGAAAGAGTCTCTGGAGAATAAGGCACCACCACATCACTGCTGAACAGTATTCTGGCTGCCCCCCTTTTTTATTTTTTATCGGGTGGGAAATCATCAAATGACTCCTCCCGCTCTGGGTGGAGCGGAAGGGAGTGTCAGACTCTTACTGACTAAAAACCACCCATGTTCCTTCTTTTGCCCTTTATGTTCCAGGGCCGCGGTGTCTCTTTCGAACAGTCCCGCAGCCCTGGCAGGCATCGGCCCTTTGCGGGCCCCTCTTGTTTGCTGACATCTGTTTGAGGCGCGCGTGGAACACGAACGCGCCGTCGACAGCGCCTGTCGTCACAAGACGGACGGACGGCGAGCTAACCCATTACTCACCGTCCACAGGCCCGCGCCTACGGTGGCCGAGCAGACCTCCACGGTGTGCTCCACCGTGTCCTCCGGGTGATCCTCACAATGATAGCACCCTGGCTGCTCCCCTAATGTCACCGTCACTTAACTTGGATTCTACATGATCACAAATGCCTTTCTGTTTATTAAAAAAAGGTAATTTGGAATCTAAAATATGGGCCGAATTGTTGCAGTTTTCTTTAATTTGGTTTGTTAAAGATTTTTGAGTTGCCAAATTTTTTTGGACATGCAGAATCCTGTAAGGGAAGGTGAGTAACTGCGCCCAGGCACGTAGCGAGTTCTCCTGGGTCGCGAGACGGACACAGCGCGCTAAACTCAGCGCAACAGACTGTCTCGCGCCACGGGGAACTCTTTTTAGGACAGGGGTGGAATTTTTGAATTTGGACAATGTTTTCCACAAAGTTGGTTCGAAAGGGGTTGATGTCGGGGATGTGGTTGGAGGGCACAAAGGTACACTATGAGGTTTATGGACCTTGCCATAGTGTACCTTGAGCCGCCGTTCACCTTTAAAAAAACGAGCCTGGGAGCAGTGAGAGTACCTATCTTACCAGTTGTACATCCAGTGATGTGACAGGTTGACTGGCACTAATTATTCCGGCGTCGCTACAGCCGGCGTTGGACATAAAATAACTAACTTACCAACTATTTATCACACGTATAATAACTAAAATAAACTATAAAATACACTTAAAGAAAACACATAAAAACAATTGTCAAGTGCACTGACAGGTGATGCGCGCAGTCGCGCTGCAGGCCTGGGGCGCCGCGCCGCCGCGCCGACCGCGCTGACCGCGCTGGCATGCGGAGCCCCGGCAACCGTTGCTAGGAGACGGGCGTAAAACCTAATAACACTTTGCTCGACCCAAGAATCAAAACCATGAGGCTCAGCAGTCGCGCTTGAGTCGTAATAACTCACAATCAGATTCAAATATCGTTCCTTACCGTTTCTTATACTAAAACATCAAACCGAATCTTCGACATAATTTAAACCCATTAAACAAATTAACATCTTAAAACAAACAACAAAGCGTTATTACAATGTCGACTCAACAGTAATAACCTTTGACATGATCTACTTAATGAAGTCTCCACATAAACTTGACGTATGAAACGACTTAAAATCTTCTAAGTATGCTCACTTTGAAGCACCAGTGTTTTATCACGCACCATAAAAGAGGCTTAAAGCAACGTCTGAGGGCCTCTAGACTCATTGTTGATCTGAGGGCATCAATTTAGAGATCAACGTTTAGTTTAACAAATGAATTTAGGTAATTTTCTCGAGTAATTCTCGTTTATGTTCTGAAGAAGATTTTGAACTAAGGCAAGTGGGTCATTCTGTGGGATTTATAAAAACCGTATTTTGTATGTAGCTTTTAAAATTGGATGTATTTTGAAGACTTCATTCAGCAAGTTCGTTTAAAGCATCTTTATGCCATGTTAATAGACAGCGCATACGCAACCATATTCAAATCCAGATTCCGGGTTTAAACATTTTAGATTAATTAGAGAGATTAATTATAGATCTTAAACATATTTGACTAGAGCAGGTACATGTGGGTTAACTAAAAAAATGCCTTTGTTAAAAGTGCAGGCGTGATGTTTTATCTACGATCAAGGTGCGGCCATACCGAGAGGACCGGATAGCAGACTGGCAATACCGGACTTTGACAGATCACCCTTTTCCCAACTATGTTAGGGTCGTCTTCCAGTCTAACCGGAGACAGCTGAATATCAGTTTTATCAGAGCGACTGCCATCTGACCTCCACAATCCAGTACAATATCGTATTACCCAGTACTAAACTGGGTAATACGATACCTCTTGGTAAGACTGGTTGTCAGACTTTTGGGCTAACAACTGTCAAAGATCCACAATTGACAGCCGGGAACACGGCTTAACGTCCTTTCCGAGGCACGGAGGGAACTCGGTATGTAATGGGTCACCCATCCACCGGACAACCTAGACAAGCAAGGCTTAACTAAAGATCAACCCGAGCGACTGTTATTAATTAGCCACGAGCTCCTATTTGAGAGATAAAGTGCGGAAGTATCTGTCAAAGTCATCCATAGTCCGGTACGGAGTACAGTCACACAGGAGTTCTCTGATTGATCACTATGGACAGGACGATTGGAATTTCAGCTTTTTTGAGGGATTTGATAAACCCATACACGGATTGCTTCCATTGACGTCGGTTTGAAATAGGTAGCGTTATACTCTTGGGAAATTACAAGGATCCTAGTACTAGTATATTTTGGGACAGGACTAGAAATAAGATAGAACAGAATCCATTCCAGGTACTTCACGAAAAATCTCTGTCTTGTTGGTCTAGTTGTCGCAAGCGCAACTGCTGAGGTCGGGCAAACTGTTATTTTGTTTTCCATCAAGAATTTATTAGTAGCAGCCAGGGAGTTAAAAATCGAAATGAAAATATTTTATTTCACATAGACCTAGATGGGCACTTATAAAACGTCGACAAAAAGGTGCACGGTTCGGGTTGGTGGTTTCCTACGGAGAAGAACCGGCAAGAAACTCCATGGTTACGCTTTTCAAAGTATTTCGTATTACAATATTATTCATGTTACTACACGAAAGATGTAAAACAAGATAAAAGTTTACAAGCAGCTAGAAATCTACAAAGCCAATATTCACGCATTTAGAAACAATTGGTAAAAAAGAATCTATTCTGAGAATCTATTCTGGAATCGATTCTGGATTAGTACCCGGTTGATGGCAATAGGCTCGACTACTATTACATGGGACTTATACAAAACTGACAATAATATGTTGGTGTACACCTCTGCCTAACTATTCAGAGATTCCAGGCAAGATGTCATGTAGAAGATGACGAATAAAAATTTTCACAACATAAAAATTTCAAGACACGAAAATGTGGTCTTATTTAGCTAACGCTGCATTTTAATCTAAAATATTATGTTATGACTACAACTCTTTTTTTTTTGCTTTATCCACTCAAAAATGGAGTTTTCATACCCCAATAAAAATTCATGAAAATAAAGATTTTAATCTACTTATATCTTCCATCTCAATAATATATGAGGCTTTGAAACAATGTTATAGCTTATAAACTCAGGAATAATGGTTGATGATTATGTGGGCTATAAAAAGCACATGTCTTACAATTACGAATGTAATAAATGTTCGTTACATAAGTATGTAATGAGTTACGAAGATGGAGAATCGTAATTTGAAAGTAGAAGTTCTTTTTTAAGAGGAGATCGTGTCTAAATAATATTTAATTAGCTTAAGCCGCGCTTACCTAGGTTGGTCTGCGGATGGGTGGGTGACGACCCCTTACATACCGAGTTTCATCCATGCCTCGGAAAGCACGTTAAACCTTGGTACCGGCTGTGATTTGTAGATCTTTGACAGTCGTTACAGGTAGTCAGTGGCCTGAAAGTCTGACAACCAGTCTTACCAAGGATATCGTATTACCTAGTACTAACTGGGTTGTGGGGGTTATATAGGCAGTCGTTCCATGTAAAATACTGGTATTCAGCTGCACCCGGTTAGATTGGGAGCCTACCCCAAGATAGTTGGGAAAAGGCTAGGCAGATGATGATGATGATGTTCTGGTTTCATAAACATCATCACGACAACCGATTCAGGCAGATTGTATTATATTTCGTTATTATATTTTATTATAAATTATTTATATTCGGGAGATATCGCATTATAAATAATTTAAGAACAAAACCCGTAGCTAACTACTTAAACATAATTTCTTAGCCTAGACCAGTAAATCTCCATAAATATTAAATTACAATATTACTACTCAAATAATAGGTACTATAAGATATTCGAGTAAAGCAATTTAAATTTTCAGTAAACAAATTATTTACTAACAAAACAATGGAAACTGAAACAAACACAGACGAAAACAAATTTTCATCTCAAAATTTCATTTGTGACAGAATTCGAGCTTAAGATTTATTTAGCCTATTCAAATTATGATTTAATTTTGAACACTAAGTCTAGGGAATATTATTACAAGAAAACTAACGAGCTTAATATGAAGAGGTAATTTGTTATTTGGTTTGCAGAAATACAACATTTACTCAATACTAGGACTCCATTTGTATTGTCGGTATACAAATAAAATCATTAATTTGTCTGAATAATTTATGTGTAAAAATATGAAGTTACACATTTAACAATACATGGTTCTTTAAACCATGTTCTACCTTGACTGTATGCAAGTAGCTATCATAATCAAGATATAGTATATAACATTAGGCATTTATTTATTCAGCTATACAAATAAAGTTGTAAGTGCCTGTTTGTCTTTAATTTCCCAAAAATTAAAAACCTTTAAATTGTTAACAAAATCCGATTCAAATAGGGAAGCCATATTTTGTATAATAATTTTACGTGGATGAGGGTCAAAATAATAATGAACAAATCACACACACTTCATGCACCAAGTTTTTTACCCATTCGATGACCTGGGGGTCTAAAATGGCCGCTTTAGCAGAATCATAATAGGATAACAATATCAATTACGTTTAAATTCTTAAAATGGTCATAGACGTACCTACTATTATGAATTGTCACCTTGTGAATTTAAAAGTAATTCATATAATTATTATCCTATTATGATTCTGCTAAAGCGGCCATTTTAGACCCCCTGATCATCACGCTTACCTGTAGAATAGCTTGAAACACTCAGGTTTTATGTATCTGTATACTATCATTTTTTCTTTGTCCATGAAACACACATCACACCGCATCCACCCCTTGCCCGATTTCTTTGGGATCGGCGCAGCATATCAATATCGTATCTTTCATTTTTATAGTAGCCAACATCTCAGAATTTACTTTCTCGACATTTCATCTTTCAGGCAATCCATCTATATTTTTTGATCTGTCTCTTTTTTAGGTATCCACAATCTTAACAAATACTTTTTTTGTGTGATTTATACGAAAATCAATTTACATTGAAATGAAACAAAATGTTCTTATTTCTTTTTGAACAGCCTATTACGTATCAAGTCTAAAAGAAATAAAAAGTCTCAACGAAATTGATAGATACTTCGTAAGAGCTATCACCAAATTAATTCTGCAGATGCGCGCAATATGAATGAAGTTCGACTGGTCTGTCCTTGTATGCCCTTTCTACCCTTGTAGGTCAAATTAGGTCATTACAGACGTCCTATTTACGGGCAAATGATGCTCAAGTTCAATAGTTTGATCTGAAAACTTGTTTTATGCTAAGTGCAGCTGCTAATTCTGGTAGGAATTAAGTTTTGGATTTGAATGTAATCTTTGGATTGATGGTTTTATTTAAAAATAATAACGTAGTGCCATCAGACCAATCGATTGATTAATCTGAACCTTAGTATGAAATAAACAACAATGAAAAGTGTTTTTGTAATTTTATCTATATGTATTTATTTATTCAATTTTTATATACAAGGGACAAGGGCAGGAAGATGATGAAGATGATGATACAATAGTAGTAGTCACTAGACATTTGTTACCTGTCAACCTTAAATCAGTCAATTTTCTTTGCAAGAAGATTTTTTAATGCCTTTTGGCGAGTTTCAGAATATGTATAGGTAAACTGTATAGGATCTCTTAGAAGTAACAACTCAGTAATGTGTGGTGAGTCGGTGACTTAGCAACCTTGGCAATGAGACTGTTTTGTTAACATAGTTAACAAAGGCCAGAATTACGGGGATTGCTTGTGTAGCGGGAGAATAAATTCCCGTCCTTTAACTGACACGAAAGCCGAAAAGAGAATACCTGCCGAATCATTTTGAACGATGTGAGAAGTCCTGGAGATGAGGTCCTGGGTTAGATTTTTTAAATCAGGAATATTTCAGAAGCAGCCACGGAGTCTGGATTTGAGCCCGGTTGATGTTAATAGGCTCGCCCTTATAACATGGGACTTAAACATACCTGGCGAAATGTGGTTGTATAGTCACGAGCACCAATATGTACACACTTTCCTAAATTTAAAAGCAAGTTTCGCGAGATATAACGATTGTAACTTGGAGATAGGATCTTTTTCAAAAAAATATGAGTTCCAGAATACTATGTTCGTAACAACATGAAATTTTAATCAAAACAGTACGAGAAACACTTTTCAAAGTTGTTAAGTGTTTACATATTGCTGTTCGTGACTGTACTATTAGGTACACCTCTGCCTAACACTTAGGGGATAACAGGCGTGGTGTATAAGAAGTACCGCTACCCAAATCACATTTAACACGGACGTTGACCCCAAAACGCGATCACAAGTTTCCATTACACAAAACGTTTTTCCAACATTATACCCGTACAGGTCCCGATGTGTCCTAAATCATAATGAGTTAGTGTCCTCCAAGGAGTACCGGGTACTTTACACTCTCTCATAAAATATGAGTTTTGGAGTGAACAGTTGTCACCAGAGGTCCCTAGTGGGGTTGAGTTGCGACTGTATTTTATTAGTTTTCTGTTTATTTTAAAGGGTTGTTTGTAAACGTTGAGTTTTCTATATAAATGATAATAGGGACGAAAATTAATTTGAAACTTCTCTTTATCGTGTGGTTAGTGCCTAACCTGGTGTCAGCGTTTTAATGCCACCCATGGGCCTTTGACTTCGCTTTACATACCGTCAAGAAATAATAATATCTCTTAGGCATGCTGGCTTCCTCACGATGTTTTCCTTCACTGAAGCAAGTGATAATAATACAATACGCACATGAATGCGAAAAATCAGAGGTGCGTATCTTGGGTTCGAACTCAAGATCTATAACTTGGGTCCGACGGTCACACCACTTGGCTATCACTCCTATCAAGCTAGTATTCTCTATAGCCTAGGATTTGTAGGAAGAATAAATCATTTTCATTAAATTAAGGTAAAGGACTATTGATATCACCAAAAACAATCACCATCTAGCGTTTTGCCAACTATGTTGGGGTCGGTTTCCAGTGTAACTGGCTGCCGCTGAGTACCAGTATTTTACATGGAGCGACTGCCTATCTGACAAACACAACCTAGTTAATACTAAGTATTTAATTACATGCTTAGAGCATGTAATTAAACTTTAATTAAACTAAATTAATTATTCATTTACGTACAAAACAAATTATATTTAACGCAAACTCAAACATGTCGCACAAACTAGAACTAATGAGTACAAAATCAGTAACATTTTAAGCCTAAATCAACACAAGCATTATAAATGTAGAGAACAAATGTGTAGGTAATGTTGAAATATTTTCAAAACTACCGGTACTACAGGTAAAATAAGTCAGAAGGCTCATTCGGTATCTGTCAACAAAATTTAGGTATTAAACGAAAACGCGAAATAAAAATTTCAGAAGGATCAAAATCAGAATGCTTGTTAAAGAATAAGAGGCACGTTTCAAAGATAACAAATAAGAGGCCAGCAGTGAGCTGTGGATGATGATTTAAAGATTTTTAGTTCTTTTGAATAACATGTCATCTTCGGTGTTGAACGTTCGATAACTTACCTATGACGAGTAAAGTAAGCCTCGCCCCTGTTTCTTGGCGATTCAATCATATCTGCTAAATGTGTGTATTCTACAAAATCAAAGCATTTATTTCAAGTAGGCTATACCAGGCACTTCTGAATTGTCGAAACAAAAACAACAATGAAATGTAACTACAGTCCCAGTCTCAAGGCTTAATATGCTTTGAGACTGGGACTGTAGTTACATTTCATTCATCGTACTGTGAAAGTACTGTAGTTTCCCATTCATTCCAAAGCGTAGATCTCTATAGAGAAGAACGGGCAAGAAACTTCTTGGACACTCTTTTAAATTAGAATATTGTTACGAAACCTTAGTTACATCATTCATGTTGAGATGACAACGTATGCAAGACGTGCACGTTAAATAGTAAAGACAAAAGACAATTCAAAAATAAAATTATTACATGTATACCTAACCCTACGGGCAAAGAGGTGTTATGATATTTTAAGCACTTAGATTTAATATGATAGCAGAGATGGGCGATTAATAGAAACAGCGGAGGGGACAGTCTTGCAGATTACATTTCACCTGCTATAGTAATTGTACCCTTTTCAGCGTTTCAATAAGAGTTGAACTTCTGTAACTGACTACTTAGTGCAAAGCTTACTTCGTTAAAGTTTTAACCGTCACTATTTGCAAGTCATGCCAATAGGGACACACTTCAAACAAGTTATATTGACTTTAAAAGGTGGTATTTACTTAAGTTACCAAACGGTTCAAGTTGACGGATATACTCTGTTAACCCGGGATACCACGGGAAATTACTGTTTGAACTCTGTGAATAAGTAATACTTAAAATTTCCCATAGGTTGTGTAAGGTATAATTCGATAGAAACGCAATACCGTTTATCCACAGTAGGTTTAACCCACAAATAGCTGCCATAAATTTAATATTACCAGGTAGTAATTTACATGAGGTAATTATTGCTTTAAATTTAATTTGACACCCTGTATTTCTTTTCCCCTTTTGATACTTCCACATATTTTAATTCCTTTTGTAGTTTGTAAATAATGTACATACATACTGACTTCAAATGCTATTTTTCGTGTATAATGCATACGATAGTTTTAATTATGTGCCCTAGTGAGAATGAAATAAATTTTCATTTAGAGAACACACCCTCAAAATAAAAACAACAAAGAGATGGTTCAGGGTTCGCTGAAACACCCTGGGCGCCCATGATTTGATACGATGATTTAAAACGTCAGTTTATAGATCGATCCTGAATCGAATGACGTGCCAACGTGGAAAATATTCTCTACAAACCCGCTGAACATATTTGTTTTTTTTTTACCAAGCAACTGAACTCAATCTGACCCACTGGGTGTATGTACAACTTCCAAAAACAATCATCAAGGAAATTAGTTAGGCACAACTAAGCTTCAACGAACCGCTCAGTAATTTGACCTGAATTCTCGTAAGGGGAACATTGCACAAGTACATAGCCGGACTCCCGCGCTATAACCTCTTTAATACCCTTTGTCCCCTAAAAGCACGTTAAACCAGTTAATCCTAACGGCCCCAATTTTCATCGGCTTCCCTACTTTCCGGGAATCAGATCTGATTCTCGTGGGAAGCTGAAATTCCCGAATTTTCGATGCCGACTGTCAGTACCTTGTAATTAGAAAGGGGTACCGTTTGGCTTAATAAGGTAAAATAAAGATTAGTGTTGTGTATAATTGAACTGATAAAATGTGCTTTGAAACTTGACTGTTTAGTTAGTTAAACATCATTAAGGATTCATGAAGAGTATCGATTTTTAGTCCTGTCCAGGCATGTGAAGAGGGCTTTAAAAAAATTGTGTCATTATCTGCCTAGCCTTTTCCCAAATATATTGTGTCCGCTTCCAGATGTAGCTGGTAAGACCAGTATTTTACAAGGAACGACTATCTGACCTCCACAACCCAGTTAGTTACTGCACAATACAATACCTCTTGGCAAGACTGGTTACCAGACCTTCGGGATTACTACCCGCAACGACATAATTGTGTTAACAACCCAAAATGAACATCAATGTTGACACAAAGATACCCTACATGTAAAGTAACCCGTCCAATGTGCTACTTATTGGTAAATAGGTCAATTAGCTAGTAACAGGACACTTTCAGTGATGGGCGGTAGTGTGATTGACTTGCGCTTACCAATACCGGGGGGAAATCTTATGTTAGAGCGGTTTCAGCCTAGCCTATTTTGTAGCGCGTAAGCTCATACCGGACAACGCGCGTACAAGCGCGCCACATTATGCGTTTCAAAAATCGATTCCCACGTATTCCTGCGTGCTCGCTTGCTTTTAATGACAGCCGTCAGCAAAAGTGACGACTTATCTCGCGATTCGCGCTTGTACGAGCTTATATGCGTGTCAACGATTGTACGAATACCGCATCACGCACAATGGTCCACTTTAAGGACTAAGTGCGAAAACCAAAATCCCTAACATAGAACATAGAACAACACGAATACCGCATGTGGCAATGGCTATGCGTGCGTCTAAAAACGACCATATACGCGCCGAAAATACGCTAATCTGAAGCCGCCCTTATAGTACGTACTAAGTTATTTATTTTTACGCGTATGGGGTGTCAAAGTCATTTTTGTTATGCCTACACTCATAAGGAAAATGTTCTTCATTTTGTTTTTGGTAAATAATCTTACCTACTTCCATAGATTTGACTGCAAAAAAACCAAAGTTACCACAAAAAACATGGTAGCTTTACGTGTTGTCAAAAATATGCAAACTTATGGAAAAACCAAAATTAAAATATGTTCTTAATGTTTTTGCTACCGAAGGTCCTACTACATAAAAATGAAGACACCACTTCTTATTAGCCTATCGATGGCAAATTTTCATTAAATATATTTGGCCCAAAATTCAGCTTAGCTGACTCCGCTCGCTGATGCAGTCATAAGATCGTCAAATGCGCAGGTTTCAGAGCATGCAGCGCAAGATGGAAGGTGAGCCATTATCTGCGGAAGCACCCCGCATACACACTTGAGATCTGAGCCGTCCATGAACCCCCATATGAAGAGATTGTCTTTGCTCAGGCCGACTTAGGTTCGGAGTCCATTTAGAGATTTCCATGTCGGCCACCACTGAATTAATTGAACACGTATGCAATGATGCAGACCAATACTAAAATAATTCACTACCAATTGTTGTTTATAACCCCAAAATGTGGTTTTGTGGTTATTGAAATCTGAACAAGCTACAACGCTATTTAATTGAATGGATTTACAGTGGAAACACGCAATGTCCAACCTAATTAAATAAACATGCAATTAGTTCGAATTTGGCTGGTATAAATCTGGTAATACATTCCGATGTTTGACATAGTAAATTAAAACTATTGCGTAGGATAATAACACTTACAAGTAGTCCATTACTGACTACCGCTTTTCTAATCACAAATGTTTTCTGGAAGGTACTCGTATAACTTGCAATAATATTAAGACTGGAATATTACCCATTGTATTGTATAAAGGGCTGGTGTCCGCATCTCCACGTCCAATGAGCTAATTTTGCGTGCGGATTGTACCCATTAATTAGATAACATATCGTTAAAGGTATAGGTAACATTTTTTTAGTGTAAAATAGAGTACATTCTGTCCATACATTTAAGAGGGCGATTATTCAATGCATCCGTCGACTTCACTCTTTATTTATTTATTCAGATTTACAATATTTATCTGACTACCGGACTCGCCATCACACATAGTGTTCACCGATTCGAGTGAAAAACTAAAAATTAAAAAAAAAAAAAACCATACCGAATAACACACGGTTTTAAATTCCATTCCCTATCTTTAATATTTAGACAGCCCGTTCGATACGCGGAATTTACAAAATACGTAAACAGATACGTGAATGGAAAATCTAAAACCAACAAAAACGCAAACAGGGTTCCGTAGCACCAACAACATAAATATATTTTTTGGCTCATTCATGTTGTATTACATCCAACAACAAAACTAAATTTGTTTTTCATAGTATGTTAATGAAAACCAAAGTTACTGCTGCAGTTTGATGAAAAAGTCCTATATCTCAAAAACTAATATTCAAAAATTGGTTTGAATAAGATTTGATTAACGTTCTACAATCCTACATTTTTTCAGAATTTTCCTCCTATACTTTAGAAATTAGAGCGGGACACACATTTTACCACTTTGGAAGTGTCTATCTTTCAAACGGTTCTTTAAAAAATGGTTTTAGAAACCTCAATGTCATTTTATAGATCTATCTGTAGACACCCCGCACGTATAGGTTTGATGTTTTTTTTTAGTTTCATTTCTGCGTATGGGGGAGTCCCCCCTTAATCTTGTTTATTTTTTATTTTTACAGAATACAACTACCTACCCAGTTTCAACGGTTTAGTTGTAATAGTTTCGAAATAAAGTCGCTGTGACATGCGGATAGACAGACAGACAGGCAGACAACGTGATGAATCTTAAGGGTTCCGTTTTTTGCCTATTCGGCTACGGAACCTTAAAAACATTGCAAACATGGACACAAAAATGCAAAACATATAATAAACAAAACCGGCCAAGTGCGAGTCGGACTCGCGCATGAAGGGTTCCGTAACATTATAGTAGGGAAGCCCCCTTTTATTTTTATTATTATTTTGTTGTTATAGCGGTAACAGAAATACACATTCTGTAAAAAAATACTTTTTACGGATCATGAGATACAGCCCGCTGACAGACGGACGGACGTACGGACAACGCAGACTTAATAATAGGATCCCGTTGGGTACAGAACCCTTAAAACGCAAAACATAGACAGCAATCCTGCTGGTCCCAATTTAAATAAAACAAATAATTAAAACCATGTTCAAACAAGACTCGGAACAAGACGAACTCATTTCACGGTTTTTAATATTCTGAACTCAAACTTAATTACACTGCGCTGCGTCCCAACACATTCCTTGCTCACTAACGCCATCTAGTAGATTTTGTTTGAACTTTCTAGGATGATTGTTTTTCAGACAAAGATCAGGCCATCTTTGTCTGTGGATGTCACAAAAGGCTACCTTTTGATGTTGTAATTATAGTAAAAACAAAGTTCTCTTGTGGACGTTTCTAAGTTGCATGGTTTCCACTTCTATTGTCATACATTTTGAGCAGAGGGTAATTGGTACGCATGAGGGCCAATCAACCTATGCAAAACTAAATTAAGCTAATATGTATGTTTGTAAACAATAACAAAAAAAAAAAATTAGCGACCTGCCCCTGCTTCTCACGGGGGCGTCACCTATCGGGTCCAAAACAATCCTATCTTTCAAGCTGGAACCAACTATACACATTCACCAAATTTCAATGAAATCGGTTGGGTGGTTTCGGTCAATAACGAATACGAATATTGTGACGGGTGATTGTTTTATATATCAATATAATTATAACTTTACACACATCTATCAGCTTCGTGCAAAAATCTTAGAATACCTAGAATGTCCATTGTTTTAAAAACAAAATTGATGTTTCAATGAAATTGATAGTAATAGTTAATTATTAAGTAATTGGATTTTACACAGAATAGCTCTTCAATATTGTGCATTGTGTTGAGGTAATTCCCAGTATTTTATTCAAGTGCTGCCAACATTAATTGTATTATTAAAAAATAATTTTATTAATAGACGCGGCTTACTATAATGGCGTAGATTTTAATAAGAGTTTATTTTATAATGGCTAAATGGACGAAAAACAGGTAACCTAGGCACAAAATAATAAAGATTTATTCAGAGTAAAATAGACTGCCCCCAGTTGTTAGGTAAGCTTAATTTAAAAAAAAATGACTACCGTCGCCTCGACACTTTTCAAACCGATCGGTGTGAGAAAGAATCAGGGCGAAGGCACACGGCGCGTTGCGGCGCCGCGCCGCGGGGATTTCACCGTATCAGCGGGCAGCGGGCTAAGCTAGCAGCGTTCTGATTCGGTGAAATACCCGCGGCGTGGCGCCGCAACGCGCCGTGTGCCTTCGCCCTTAGAGAGCTTTACAGGACGGCTATCTCCATCTCTATCGCACACTGAAACAGTTTATCGAATCCCGCCAAAGTGGCCCTATCATTATGACAAGTACTCCTGACCGCATTGGTCACAGCTCCCAATCTCAGCGAAGATTACCATCGGCGTGCGAGATATAGTGCACAAGTGTGTGCGCAGCTACAGGTGTATTGTAACAAATATGTTTAAATTAATGTAACAGATTTTAAAAACTGTTTGTGGTTTCTCACCGTCAACCAAATAAATGTTCGATTTGATTAAAACCTACTAGAATATTCCACGTAATCTCAACACAGTCAATTCACGTGATTACTTGCAAGCCACGAACAACGAATAAACAAAAACAGGATCCGAAAGACGGCCGCAAAAGTTAGTGAGAACTTCAGTCGTAAACCGCAAGAACTTGAATTATAGCACTTACGTATTATGTGGGTAAACATGGTTCTTGCCTGATAGGTCCTGGTTTACTCCAGTAATATTTTCTGACAATTGATCTGTTTTAGTAGTCGGAACTAAAATAATTAGTTTGTTTGTCTCATGTTTGAGAATGGGGGAGAAGCTCATTGCTAAATAATAACAGCCACTCGGATCAATCTTCAGGTTAAGTTGCACTTGCATAGGTTGATCTGTGGATGGGTCAAAAATGATAGAAAAACAAACTTTCATGAAATCCATTCGCTATTTGAGGCATGAGAATGTAAAACTCGCTTTCATGTGAAGTTTTTTTTAGTTTTGTTGTGTGGTATATACACTATGTACATTGTACACTTTGATATATGAATCGGATTTTGTGCCGATATTTTGATTGTAAATCATACTAGTTTAAATACGTCATAGTCAGGCCATGGCCCGAATTATGAACCTTGAGAATACTACCAAACATTCTCAAGTTGCTTCCAAGTAAGATGCTATAATTTTACTCTAATAAATAACAAGTCTTGGACTTCGCCAATAAAAAGTCAACCTTAAGCGATCGAGTTAGGACCATAAATGACGCAGACATAATTTATTATTATTGCACTTTGGAAACAACACCGACGTTTGTTTTTACGCCATTTCAATTTATCTTCATCTTTCATAATATAGAGTGTAAGGGATAGCCCTCCACAGACTCATGGGTCGAATTCAGTATATCATTCTAAGATGACTGGTTCAAGAAATTATTTCAGAAACGTTATGGGTATCTAATAAACTTGATTTGTTTTGATACGCAATGTATCGTTACCGTGGCAACACACACGTAGCGAACGGCAAGTGCGACGACGAATTCGATGAACTCTGTAGATAGGCAGGAAGTGAACAGCTGTTTTCACGCGTCGTTCGTTAGAATATTTCAACAGTGTACATAAATGGAGAGCTACTTATAGAGAATGTAAATATACTTTGAAATAAAGGAATAGTAATTGAAAAAGGGGAAAAAGAATTGTAGTAAGAAAATTTCCCGTGGAATATGATTCATGCAGGGGTGCATTCAGCTCAGTCAGTCAGTTTGCGGAGGGCTGTCCCTTACACCCTATATAGTTTTCCTATTAAGACAATTGTGTTTTAAGTTGATATTTTTTCACTTTCATCAATGACCGTGTACCGACTTGACAATGGTGTTGAATCATTGTTATTTCTTTTCTGTATTTAGTAGTTCAAAATAGCTTATTTAAATATTGATCTGTTTAATAAACACACCGTATATTCAGAGTGGACTATCTGTTTTGAAGTAAAGAGGCAAAAGCTTGAAATTGTAAAATCTGTCCTGTAAGGTTACCGTATCCGGCTCGAAGGACCAATTTCTTTTTTTTGTTTCGAACAACTATTTACTAACTAAAATATTTGTAATTTGGAATTAAGTTAAATTCTGCTTCGATTAAAGTTGTCATTTATTAGCAGACACCAAATTAACAAATTAATTAAGGTCTGACCCTGGAATTACGAACATTTCTAGCCTTCCATGAACTGACTGTCTAGCCTCAACAACGCAGACTCCAGACAAATTAATTTTCCTAACCCTATTTACCTACACTGAAAACCAACATGTACAGCTCTTAACAAAATTGTTAACACAAGTTATTCCTAAGCACAGACTCAGTCAAGACTGTCTATTAGAGAGAGTACTCTACAAAATACTGATTGTTATTCATCATCAAAAAAGAGATGAAATCAAATCAAGTTGATAAAATGTACTGAAAAATCTATTTTGACTCCGTAGACAGGATATAATAATAATAATAATCTTATATATCTTATCTTATCTTAGTGGTGATAGACCGATCAGCACGCCGCGTAATGATAGTCGATGTTACCATCCCGCATGACGAGAACCTCGTGAAAGCTGAGAAAGAGAAACAAATAAAATATCTCGACTTGGCACACGAGGTTGTCGACATGTGGAATGTGAACTCGGCTATCATTGTGCCGATTGTCGTGACGGCCAATGGCCTTATGCCCAAAAGCCTCGATGACCATCTATCGAGGCTCTCCTTAGGCGGTTGGATCAAGGGCCTGATTCAGAAGGCAGTACTCCTCGATACGGCTCGCATTGTGAGGAGGTTCCTGTCTCTGGAGCCCTAACCACCGGTAGCTTGGACCCTGCTCCCGACACCGGCGGACTCCTATTTTTTGTATTTTTAAATGTTTTTTTATATTGTTTTATATTTAAATATTTAAAAATGTAAAGAATATGTTTAAAAATGAATAAACGGAATAATAATCTTTATTGAAAAAAGAGAAAATACATTTTACACTTAACACAATATTGTCACAAGTACAGTATATAAGTAAACATATCTAAATGAACTCTAACGTCTAAACTAGGCCGAGCCTGTATCTTAGACGTTAGTCACTTCCAATGTTGTTACAATCAGAGATGAGTATAGTGTGATAACACATTACAAGGCAAATATTTTATACTAATAAATAATTTATGTGCTCAGTATACAATGTAGGTAGATAAGTTAGTTACTATCAAGTATTATTAAAATCAACGTATGAGTGTTTACTAAGTACCCTACATCCAACCTTAATCATATGTCTACGGAGTCATAATAGGTTTTTCAGTCACATTGTTTCACTATTATTATTCATCGGACTATGTATCCTTTTCAGCTATCTTGTGATACTAAAAATATTTTCTTTCTACTGTGCGCAGTATTGATTACTAAGTACTTGAAACTATGATATATTTTCTACTTGTACAGTGGAGACCACTAGTCAGACGTATCTCTATATTAATATTAGATTTAAGAGTCGCTGACCGCAAAAGTGCGATGCACTAGAAATAACGCTAGGGTTCAGAGTTATTTTAGACGTTGAGAAGGGTTTGCATACTTTTAGGGTTAAAGTATAATACCTATACGAGTTTGTTCTGTAAAATATTACGGGCTTTTACATGACTTAAATTTATGCTTTTAAATAAAATTAAGTTATCTAAAAGATTAAAACCCGTTTTGACTGAAAGGATATTTAAATAAAACAATAAAACCAAAATATCATCACATCATCATCATTTCAGCCGAAATACGCCAAGAAAAATGTTTGGTAAAATATTATTGCACTGTTTGAATTTCAACTCTTGAAACTGGCAACCTTTTTTTTGGTATGGGAAATCATCAAATGACTCCTCCCGCTCTGGGCGGAGTGGAAGGGAGTGTCAGACTTTTACTGACTAAAACCCATCCATGTTCCTTCTTTTGCCCTTTGTGTTCCAGGGCCGCGGGTTCTCTTTCGAACAGTCCCGCAGCCCTGGCAGGCATCGGCCCTTGCGCGCCTCAAAGAGATGTCAGCAAACCAGAGGGGGGCCCCTCTGGTTTGCTGACATCTCTTTGAGGCGCGCGTGGAACACGAACGCGCCGTCGACACGGCCTGTCATCATAAGACGGACGGACGGCGAGCTAGCCCTTTACTCACCGTCTACAGGCCCGCGTCTACGGTGCCACCACGTGGCCCCCGACGCCCGGTGCTTCTCCCGCGGCGGCTGGGACGTGAGGTTCTCTCTCTCTCACGTTCCGCCACCTCCTTCGCTAGCATGACTGCTTCGAGGAGGTGATGGTTTCCCATTCCCTCTCGCTCCGGACCATGGCTTGAACCAGGGCCGGACGCGAGAGGTCGTCGCTGCCAATCGCCGCTGCGAGGACACGGCGGTGCTCCGCCCAAGCAGAACGAAAATGACAACCTGACAGTACGTTTTTACTTTAGCATTAATGTAGGTGTCCCTTTGTCTTAGTGAACGCTCAATCTCAGGTTAGCAGCTATAAACAACTGACAAAACAATTAAAAAAAACACTTTTTACAGTTTTAGCATTGACTTTTATGAAAGCACCAGCTGTGCCCTGCGGTTTCTCATTTTGCTCGGCTCTTAAAAGTCGTAGCGTGATTATAAATATATTACAACCTGCCTCAAGAGTTGGGCTATCAAATGTTAACTAACGTTTATTTTTTTAAACCCAACTGTCATGTCCAGAGAGTAGAGCGATTAAATACATAAAGCAAGTAAATTTATTACTTATTGTATTTTCAAAATATGTAACTCCATACAGCATTAAAATTGAATTTACGTAACTGTACGTAGCACTTACTGTGTTTTTGATTGAAATTATCTCGTGATTTACCTGAAACAAAAACATACCATTAGTTATATTTGAAAACAGAACAAAGGTAAGCAAATCTTCAATAATCAAACCCTCAAGTCACATAAACAGTATAAAAACTGTAACGAACCAGAATATACGCTGGCACACTGTCTTTATTTTAATAAAAGACTTGCAGAGACTTGAACTATATATTTTAAAGCAACTTCACTTTTTCATTTCTTAGGCAGAACTGACATCACACAGAACAACCATCTTGTCCACAAAATTATACTTAAATTCAAATTAGTTTGAGTTTCCAGGCAGGTTTTGTGGCCAGGTTTATCAATATCAGACGGTATTTTAGGTAAGTTTAAAGGTGCATGCTCACAATACACACGTTCCATAGTCGAATATCAAAAATTTGCATTTCCCTGCATACGATGGAGCCTATTAATGGTTCTGTCACGTTTTATCAATGAAAACGCTTGTTTGCAACACTTGAACACATAGGTCCTATAAAATATCGTTTTCTCATAAAACCCGAGGGGGAATTCATTGCTAAAAAACCGGCAAAGTGCGAGTCGGACTCGCGCACGAAGGGTTCCGTACCATTAACTATAAAAACGGCAAAAAAAAAAAATCATGTCTGTTGTATGGGAGCCCCACTTAAATATATAGTATTTTTTGTTATAGTGGCAACAGAAATACATCATCTGTGAAAATTTCAACGGTCACGGTTCATGAGATACAGCCTAGTGACAGACGGACAGACAGACAGTGGAGTCTTAGTAATAGGGTTCCGTTTTATCCTTTGGGTACGGAACCCTAAAAACGCCCAGTCAACGCACAAAACATCAAAAATAATCTATATATATAAAATTCAAAGTCCTGACTGACTGACTGAGATATCAACGCACAGCCCAAACCGCTGGTCCTAGAGAAATGAAATTTGGAGGATGTATTCTTTGTGAAGAGTAGGTATCCACTAAGAAAGGGTTTTTCGAAATTCTACCCCTAAGAGGGTAAAATGGGGTGTTGAGTTTTCTATGAAACTTTTTATTCTCGCGGTCGATGGACTTGAAAATTTGTGTACATACTCTTTATTTAAAATTATGAGAAACGTGAATCATAGTTTTTCCAAAATCATCCCCCAGTATAAAATTCAAAGTCCTGACTGACTGACTGATATATCAACGCACAGCCTAAACCGCTAATCTTAAAGACATGAAATTTGAAGGGTGTATTCTTGTTGAATAGTAGATAGATATCCACTAAGAATTTTTTTTTCAAAATTCCACCCCTAAGAGGGTGAAATAGAGTGTTTAATTTTCTGTGAAACTAATTACTCTCGGGGTCGATTGACTTGAAAGTCTACATACTCTTCATTAAAATTATAAGAAACGTGTATCACAGTTTTTCCAAAATCATCCCCCAACATAAAATTCAAAGTCGTGGCTGACTGATATATCAACGCACAGCCCAAATTGCTGGTCCTAGAGAAATGAAATTTGGAGGGTGTATTCTTTGTAAAGAGTAGATATCTACCAAGAAAGGGTTTTTCGAAATTCCACCCCTAAGGGGGTAAAATGGGGTGTTGAATTATCTGTGAATCTTTTTATTCTCGGAATCGATTTACTTCAAAATTTATGGACATGCTCTGCAGTTAAAATTATAAGAAACTTGTATCACAGTTTTTCCAAAATCATCCCCCAATATAAAATTCAAAGTCCTGGTTGACTGATATACGAGTATCAACGCACAGCCCAAACCGCTGGTCTTAAAGGCATGAAATTTGAAGGGTGAAATCTTTGTGTCTTTACCCTTCGGCCCTGATACCTACTCTTGTAGATATCAGGGTCGAAGGCACCTAAGAAGCCGATTTCATAAAATCGTATGGACGCGTACACGTGACTTTGCGGCTGGCAGTACCGTTTTGTAGGGAGCTCGGTAAGCCGAAGATTATCGAGTTACTACAGGGGCAGTAAAAGAAAGCATGTAGGGGAGAACGAGATAGTATTAGTAATGGTCGATATCGTATTTGGTACCAACTAGATTTTTTTTTTGTTGACTTATTTAAATGAGATAAATTCACTTTTATTTTTTTCTGCATTTTATTCTTTAATTTTTTTTTGTTTTTTTTTTTTTGTCATGGGTGTCGTTTTGTGGTTTTTGGGGTCACTAATGACGAAAATGTAGTCAAAATGAAAATTCAATATATAAAATATCATTCCCATTTTTTTCTTCGGCTTCCCCTGACTCAATTTTCAACCTTCGCCACTGGTACCTACCAGTGGCAAAGGGTCCACTAAGAAAGGGTTTTTCGAAATTCCACCCCTATGAGGGCAAAATGGGGTGTTGAGTTTTCTGTGAAACTTTCTATTCTAGGTGTCGATAGACTTGAAAGTCTACATATTCTTCAGTTAAAATTATGAGAAATGTGTATCACAGTTTTTCCAAAATCATCCCGCAATATAAAATTCAAAGTCCTGGCTGACTGACTGATATATCAACGCGTAGCCTAAACCTCTGGTCTTAATGACATGAAATTTAAAGGATGTATTCTTTGTGAAGAGTTAATATATAAACCAATAAAGGGTTTTTCGAAGATGTTGAAATGGGGTTGAATTTCCTGTGAAACTTAATATTATCTGGTTCAGTTGACTGAAGACTCAATGTACACATCACTCTTCAATTAAAATTATGAGACACGTGTATCACAGTTTTTGATATACTCGTAACACGATGTTTACATTTTTTTTTTATTTGTTTATTTACGACCCAAAAGTGGCTCCCATGTTTAAAATTCATTAAATTACGTGGCACATCCGTCTTTGGATCACTGACTTACATATGTGTACCAAATTTCAACTCCATCGGTCCGGTAGTTTCAGAGTAAATTGGCTGTGACAGACGGACAGGCAGACAGACAGACACGCGAGTGATCCTATAAGGGTTCCGTTTTTCCCTTTGAGGTGCGGAACCCTAAATATTAATATTACATGGATGTTTGTTACTCAACCACACCAGAACGGCTGAACAGATCTGGATGAAAATTGGCACAGAGATAGATTATAGGTTGAAACAGATAGATATAGATTACTTATTATCCCAGAAGTAGGCAAGATCCTGTGGGCAATTCCCGAACTGCACGCGGGCGAAGCCGCGGGCAAAACCTAGTTTAAAAATAAAAACACGCTTTGAAAGCAAAACTAAAAACGGAACGGTCGAAGCGTGAAACAAATTTCAATGTGAAATTATAATAACTTTTTTTTTTTTTTCACGCACCCAAAACGGTCGAATTATTTGTGAGTTGACCCTTTTTTGTTATCCAGATAATCCAAATAAACACGGAAAAAATACGTATATAACCCTGAATCATCGCCTGAAATCCTTTTGGTAGCTATTGAGATGGATGGGCAAAGGCGATTGTATGAAATAAAACATAAAGTCGAAAGCCTTCTGATACATTTAATGGCTTCAGTATAAACTAGAACTAAGGTTTATTTATATCTTCGAAAACTAGCAGCCAGACTTTTATACCATAAAAATTCTTCGGTTGTGTGGTCTGTTTGTTTAGTAGGAATACAGTGGTTTAAAAGAAAGCTTTTTATACTGGCTTATGCCCGCGTGGAGTTCGGTAATTGTCCCGCGGGATCGTATTACAGGAATATTATGTATCATACGTGTTAATCCAGATTATAAACTGTTTGTGTGCCAAATTTCATCCAAATGCGATCGGTTGTTTTTACGTGAAAGAGTAACGAACAATCCTTCCGTCCATCCAACCACTAGGTTAACCTACATATATAATAATAGGTAAGTTTTCTTTGGTAATGCTATAGCTTATTTAAAACCATTGTTATTTTAGAAGACTGTGCCATATGCCAGATTTTATGGAAACATTGTGTTAACAATCCACCCAAAGTAATTGCTCCAACCGTTACTCAAGCCAGCTACAATGAAAAAGCCTTGACCAAACAGTTTTCCAGAACAAAATCGATAACAAGCCCGACCACTCAGAAATGAACCGGGCGAAATTTGTAACAGGCGTGCAAAAAGACCATCGCTATACGTAGGCACATAAAAGGTTCCAGTTGACCGCGTTAAGTACCGAAATCCGAGCGTCTGATAGGCCCAACGTATCGCCATCTGTGGCAAACCGATCCCTTCCAAGGAGACTATGAGGATATCTTAAATCCTTTAATGTTCGATATCATTTAGGAAAATCCGTGGAAAAGCACCGAATAATACAGACGTAGGTACTTCTTACGGAAAATTAAGATCTCTAATATTGTGGGAGAATGAGGTTGTATTAAGCCAAAAAGCCAGAAACTATATGGAATATCATAGGTTTAGGTACCTATTACACAAAACCTATTACACAATACCTATTATATAAAATTGATGGTCTTTAGAATTAGCAGAAGAAGCCATTAGATATCTCCATCAGAAATGTAATAGGTTGGTTTTAATTGTGGAACATTTTGCCATCAATAGTCACGGCGGTGAATGTGACTTTGAAAACTGGACCCCGAAATTAAAACAAACCGTAAGGCGGTTTGTTGTCATGAATGTAAAATCTAAATCTCTTTTATTTATATCTTATTTTATGTTGCCAGGCTTAATATAAAAAATAAAGTTCAGGACTAACCAAACATGAAATACTGTCGTGCCAGCGACACGAAGATGAAGAATCTATTTGCGACGCCCCGATTCTGTTTACGGAACGCCCCACCCCAACACATTGATAATTTTACAGTGTTCATATGCTTACATTTGATTACAATCGCAACACGTTACAGAACACGACAAATATCTATTTCGTATCATTTCGAAAAATACAAAAAAGAACATGTATTTCTCGCCAATTTGGTGCAAAAATCACCAGCAAGCCGAAAGCGAAAATTCCAAGACGAGAAACATTTAAAGAGGGAAATCACGACGTAACCTAAACAAACACAGCTATGTAAATAAATCCTAGGTATTGGCATTTAATCTAGGTCAAACCGATATTTGGGAATTCGCAGCTCGGTTGATATTTGGACCGTTCAGACTATACAAATTGGGGATTATTTGTTCATTCCACAGAGCACAGAAACGCCTCTGAGTCCAGCCACCACTATATGCAACAATATCAACATGTCATCGACATACCTAGCCTTTTCCCAAATATGTTGTCCAGTATAACCGGATGCAGCTGAATACCAGAATTTTACATGGAGCGACTGCCTATCTGACCTTCACAATCCAGTTAGTTCTAGGCAATAAGGTACCCCTTACTAAGACAGTCAGACTTGCGGGCGACTAGCTAACTGTAACGACACTGTTTTAAGATTTCACAATTTAAAACTAAATTTACACTATCACTTACGGGATGGGTTGACGGGGTTGGTTGGGTTGGGGTTAGGTTGACTGGTAGAAAATGCCTATGGCATTAAGTCCGCTTCTGTACTTTGTGCTTGTAGAGTTAAATAAATAAAGACAGGGTACACAGATATGTCTGCTCCTAACAATTTATTTTCTATCCACCCGCATTCTCGAGTCAACCCGCGATCATGGCGCTTGCAACAACGTCGAAATGTCGGGAGCTCAAAATCATGAACAATCACGGAAAATATCCCGTAAGTGATAGTATAAGTTTAACTGTAACGACTGCCAAAGATCTACAAATGACAACCGGGACCAACAGCTTAACGTGCTCTCTGAGGCATGGAGGTAACTCGGTATTATCGACACATTGAATTAAATCAATGCATGTCATCGTTTACTTGCATGACGGCACTAGTAACCGCTTTGAAGGCGGTTCGTGAAAAGATGTGGGCTTAACGCACTTTGAGTCCCATGAATTTTATTAACCAGTTGTTAAGGAAATCTTCTCTACAATATCGGCGCACCGATTTTGTGCTCTGTGGTTGTGTCTATTTGGATGCTATTCTGTTGTATTTTATGTGCTATCTGCTATAAAGTTTTGAGTTTGGAACTATTTCAGTTAAGGTTTTTATTTTTTATTTTGTGATTTAAATAAAACAATGAGCATACTTCGTCCATGTCTTTTTGTATGCACGGGTCTTTGATGTGGCATTTATTGTAGTGAGAATAAAGGCGAATTTGGTGAAACTGGTGGTAGTTGCACTTGGGAAAGTCATTTTTGTTATTTATTTATTTTTATTTATTAAAACTTTATGCACATAATGTACAAAGGCGGAGTTAATGCCTTGGGCATTTTCTACCAGTCTACCTTAGGGTGATGCAGAGACAAAAATTAGCCTTGATCTTCTTCATTATCGCGAGGTTATAGGGATAGAGCAACCACCGTCTTGCACACCGAGGAACCCTTTTTAAAACAGGAGTAGATTTTTTTTTATGTTTTCCTTAGCGTTTATTCCGAAGTTGAAGATATTGAAGTTTTGGCTGGGGAGCACAAAGTGAACCTAGCCATAGCTCTCGCTCGCCTTTAAATAAGCGTGAACGGGAGCAATAGGAACACCTCACCAGCTGGACATCAAGAGATGCGGCGGGTACTGGCACTAACCGGCGTCGCTACAGCCGGCGTTGAACATAAATTATAAAAAAAAATACTTCAAAAAAGGAAACTATCTGTACACAGTGTGCACTCGTTATTAAAACACTCAAAAAAATATATTTTCAAAATAATAAAGTCTCAGTCACATTTGACAGTTGCGGCGCAGTCGCAGTCGAGGCCTGGGGTACCGCGCATGCAGGGAACCCACACAGGCGCAGCCTTCACAGAAAGAGGACGTAAAAAATGCTTTTTTGATTTAAATGTGGCTAAGAATTCTGGATAATTATGTCGATTGAAGTCTGGTCTTCGTGGAAATGTTACGTCAAATCAAAAACATTCAAATATTTCCTTGTCAAACAAAAATATACACAACACTGCCGAGTGCAAAATACTCTTTGATCACATGTAGGCGATTTCTAACCAGTAGTAAAATTATTGATGAAATATTATTATTATTTTTAACACAATTTGTTTTTTTTTGAATTTGTTATTCTATTGTTGTATTATATTGTATTATGTTTTTTTTCAATCTTAATATTAGTGCTGCTGTTTTGTTTTATTTTACATTTTATTTTATGGAATTTCTACACAATGTATATTGTTTTGAAATAAATGACTATGACTATGACTATTATATTCACGGTTTTTTTCAGAAAAAAATACACATATTACTTAATTAACTAAGTTATATGTTAGTATGCTTCGTACAAATACACACCCAAAATGTATTATGTAGTTACAATTTACACGTACCATTTCAACTAAGTTAGACACATAGCTCACGTCCAGATGCCCTAGGCTCCATAACTCTCAAAGTGCTCAGCTGAGAGCAGACATTACTCAAATTAGAACAAACTTTGGGTTGAAGAAACAAAGGATATGGTATTGAAGTTTGTTTTGTAGGGAATCAATAGGACTAAGCTATGAACTAAGTAAGAAGAACAGTCTAGAAAGTTGGCAACATCTTTCAACATTGTGAAAGCTGAATTTTTGATATTTTAAACTCATTTCGTTCATTATTTTCTGTCTCAATAAATTTTATGTCTGACGTTCCAGCATGAACGCGCGAATTAAACGACACGTAAATTCGAACGATTTATACATTGATAAATATACTCGTGTCACACACTGACAGGCAGGACCAACGGCTTAACGTGCTTTTCGAGGCGCGGAGGAAACTCGGTATGTAATGGATGGTCATACATCCACGGAACAAACTAGGCAAGCGCGGCTTAACTTAAATTCAATTAATAGGTTATTTTGTGAAAAAAGAATTTTGAAAATCGGTCCACTTTCGGTAAACATACATAACAAAAAAATACATACAGTTGGACATGAACCTCCTCTTTTTTTTGACGTTGGTTAAAAATTGTCAAAGGAGTTTTGGTGAAACATTAGTGAAACGTTAACAAAACGTCATGGTAATAGGCTTATCCCCAATAAACTTGAACTTAACATACCTAACTAATCTGGGTGTACTGTACACATCTGTGTACGGATCAGAACCTACAGGCATGATGTTACGTTATGATATTGTGTAAACAATAAATATCCAAGCGATTGCAGCAACCACGACAGCTATCTATTTTTGAAGAGTTCCATTGTATATCTCCGAAGATCATTATCAGATCTTCACCAAATTTAAACGGGACCACTGCGAAATAATATTCTTCCCAACAAAAAAAGAATTGTCAAAATCGGTTTACAATGTGCGAAGATATCGCTGAACATACGACTTGGTAACCTCCTCTTTTTGGAAGTCGGTTAAAAATCGGTCGAATTTATATTACGCTAACTCTCGCGTTCCAACAAGGCCTTCATAAACCCTACCTTTTAAAAATATTTCGGAATAGATTAGTTATTTAGCTGTCAGGCTTTCGCGGATATCCGAACGTTATACCATGAAATATATCGTCACGTGCAGGCTTCACACAGTTGGTGGCAGTTGAAAAAACCCGGCGGCATCCGGTTCCGTGGACTCGGGGCCGGTGAAAAACCGGTGTCCGGTTTCAAGTGTTGCGGCCATTTCGTTATAACGACTGACAGTGATGAAGAGGCCGGGAAACGAGGGCTGTTGGTGTTCATTTTGGACGTTTTTGTGAAGATAATTACCAGCGCTAGTGCACTTAGTCATATTTTACGAATAAAAAAAAACTGTACTAGAAAAATAATATTTTTTTTCTTTAGCCTATATTGTCCCACTGCTGGGCAAAGGCCATTAGAAAAAACAAATTATTAGGATACAAAAATATCTCCTGCCTGGTCGAGTGGTCGCAAGCGACACGAATTTTATGTCCAGTTGATGGCAATAGGCGCGCTATGTTTAAGTCCCATGTAATAGGCATGGGACTTAACATAACTGGCGAAATGTGGGTGTACTATTAGGTACACCTCTGCTTAACCCTTCGGGGATTACAGGCGTGATATTATGTTATGTAAATTAATATAAAAACATTGAGATGTCTATATACATTACGACAGCTCTTGCCAGGAGACCAGGAACTTGTCGTCGCGTCTTCAGCGATAAGCTGAGACAGCTCAGACTTTACTATGCTTGTTGCTTTACAGTTACTGATATTAAGCAAGATTTTATTTCGTTTTCGGAATACTTTGAAATTTGTTACTCGTCGACGCAGCAGCGGAATCGATTTATTGTTTATTTTGATTAATAAGAATAACTTAAAATTACGGTTTCAACCCTTTGTTTCGCTACAAAATTATTGTAAAATCAAGTCAGGTCAGGTTGTGTGTTGTGTCATCATCAAGTTCTATAAGGAATATGAACACGACGTATAATTTGTACCATTTTCTTGTAAGTACTGCATAAATAAGATTTTGCTACGTATTTTCTAACGTTAGAAATTCCCTTACTAGTTAAAATTACTTAATACTGTTAAATTACTTAATTTTCCTCCAACAACGGAACTCTGCTACAATTTATCCATGAAACGGCTAGAAAGGGTGTTTAATTACACATGCATTTATCACGGTGTAGCGCGTAGCACGCTACGCAGTTACGGTGCTACAGTGGCGCTACGGTGTTACGGTGCTACGGTAGCGCTACGGTGCTACGGTCCACTGATCAGGGGTAATTAATAACGCTACAACCGTCTGGACACGGAAGCATTTAATGTTACACGTCTTGAATTTACGTCACGTTATGTTTAATTAATCGATTGTATGGTGAAGCAATTAGTATGCTTGTTAACATTAATTAATGATGATGTAACAATAATTTAAAAGTTCAAACATTGAGCCAAGAAGCTTCTCCCTCATTTTTCAAAATGTTCAAGACTTTCGACAATGAGATCTGACTTATTTTTTTCAAAGGAAAAAGGAGGAAGTCCTTAACGGGCGATGTAATGGCATAAAGTGGTAAATGGTAGATATTATTAAAAATCTATAGCTATATACATAAAATTGTAAACTGACTGGCTGACTGACTAGATGATATATCAACAGCAACAGCCCAAACCACTGCTCCTAGAGACATGAAACTTGGAGGGTGTGTTCTTTGTGAAGAGTAAGTATCCACTAAAAAAGGATTCTTGGGAATTCTGCCCCTAAAGGAGTAAAATAGGGGATGGAAGTTTATATGAAAGTCCGTCAGTTTTGAAGTTAGGATCATCAAATATTGTGTTTGAAAAAAAAAAACAAAAATTTTTTAAACGTGTCATTTTACCCCCCAAAGGGTTAAAAAGGGGAGTGAAGGTATGTAACTATGTTTGTTACCGTAACCTGGATTAATTTATAATTTATAAAATAAATAAATAAATAAATATCCCTGGACATTTTCACACAGCACCATCTAGTCCCAAGCTAAGCAACTTAATGCTTGTGTTATGGTAGCTAGATGGCTGATAAACTACATATATACATTTTTTATTTATCTATAATCCCGGTAATACTTTTTAATCTCGGTAGTACGTTCCTGTCGGATATTATTCGACTTCGACGCGGGGGAAGCCGCGAGCAAAAGCTAGTAAATAAATAAATCACCTATATCCGGCAACTCATTTACAGCATAGTACTACTTGTTTCGATTTAAACACAAATTTTCATCAAACAGAAATTCCAATTAGTTAACCACAAAATATTGACACGTAACAACTAACGGTAATTCAATTTCACTACAAATTACCATCAATGTTTACTTTCTAATTAATCGTTTGTTTCGTCGAGCAATGCTAATTAACTATTAATTATGGTATTGTGATAGCCAGAATACATGAACCATCCACATTTTCATACTAGCTGTTGCCCGTGACTTTCGTTCGCGTGAAATTATTATAAAAACTGGCCAAGTGCGAGTCGGACTCGCGCACGAAGGGTTCCGTACCATTATCTATAAAAACGGCAAAAAAAATCATATCTGTTGTATGGGGGCCCCCCTTAATATTTTTATTTTTTTTATTTTTAGTATTTGTTGTTATAGCGGCAATAGTAATACATCATTTGTGAAAATTTCAGCTTTCTAGCTATCACGGTTTATGAGATACAGCCTGGAGACAGACAGACAGACAGACAGCGAAGTCTTAGTAATAGGGTCCCGTTTTACCCTTTGGGTACGGAACCCTAAAAATATAACTTCCCTATTTGAATCGGATTTTGCTAACAATTTCTAGGGTTTTATTTTTCACGGAACCCTAATCCTTTTTATAAAATAAAAGTAGCTTATGTTACTCCTTATAACATCAGCTATCTGCCTGTAAATTCTCGTCAGAATCGCTCCAGCGGTTTTGGAGACTAGCCGGAAGAAACAGACAGTTTTTTATGTTAAAAGTACCGTATAATTATACTTTCATAAAGATTCAGTGAAAAGCTGTTATTTTGAAATTACAAACACACACTTCAGTGTTATTTATCTGTACAGATTTATTGTGATGATTAATGTCATTAGTTTCATCGTATGGTTGACTGGTTGTATGCAATTCACAACCATGGCTGACCATGGAAAATGTATTGGTACTGCTTTCTTTATGATCCTACCGACCTACTGTTGTTTTTTAACCTAACTATCAAGGACAATAGAAGGTACATAATTGTCAAAAGGTTTGCCAATCCGACACGATACGATATCCCATCAAAAACATAATTGTGAAAATGGGAGCCAAGTTCATTATTAAGAATTTTCGTGGCTATTGACTTGGCTGACAAAAGAATTGGTATCTAAATGGGTGCCAAGTTCTGAAGATGATCCTGAAATTTATTGATAAATTGAAGCTCAAGATTTGACTTAGCTGGTTTGAATTTTATTGTAGTGATTAAAATGCACCTACATTTTAAAAGTGTCTGATAAACGTTTATAGACAAAAGGAATCGAATCTGGGCTCTGGTAAATCACAGACTTTTGCCATTTGCAAATACATTCTAAGTAGCAAGATTGAGTAATTTTTTTTTTTTTATAAACACAATTATTACAATTGTCCGCAATGATGGTTGTCTAAGTTTTATAAATAATCTGGAATACAAAACGATAAAAACGACTTTTCATAATGGAATCTATTCTGCGTTTTTTTGCTATCATAATTTCGAAAGGCGCTAGGAATAAATATCGATTGCTTGGAAAATAATTCAAATCATAAAAAATAACTGTTTTTAGATTTTTCCCAGCATACACACAATTACTCAGCTGGACGCCAAATTTCAACATTCTAAGTCATCAGGAAGTGGGTTAGGTTTTTGATCTATAGGTTAGTAAGTCAGTGATAAAAATGACGATTTTTAGCCGTTAATATCTCAATAACGGTTTGAGCTATTTATATGAAATTTTGGGTTTTAGCTACTCTAAGGATTTCTATTGTATTGTATAACGGGCTGGTCTCTGCAACTCCACGTCCAAAGCGCGTATTTTGCGTGCGAGTGGCAAATTTATTCGATCCACCCCAGCTCCCCGAGAAAAGCCAGCAGCGCCTTAATGTCGCTGATAATCTCGCGGAAAGTACCTTGGTTACCAAAGTACCCTGTATGATGCAACCTCTGGGCTAAGGATTTCTAATAAATAAACCAAATTTCATGTGTTTATGTTAAATAGATTTTGAGTTATTAAGGAGTCAAAAGTGGCTTCAAATGCTTCGTGTAATATTACTCACGGCTGCTGTGTCGCCAGTTCTTGGCTTGAACTTGGCTTGACATGCTGCCGCATGTCTAAATAACTGCTATATTTTAGTTTCGCTTCAATTTCTCGACATACAAAGTCGTATATGACGCCAATGTTGCGACTTGCACTGTATTTACTGAAAACTTTATTGTCATAATAAAGATATAGAATTACGTTGCAGGACATGAAGGTACACAGAGACGTCTCTTTCATAGTTACGGTTAACAACATGATAAGTTTACTGCAACATTAAACCCTATGATTAACACTGCAATCTTAGGTACCTACCATCACATTGCCCACATAAATATTCGACCATTACTTAGGTTTAGCTGATGTTTTTCGGGCAGTCGTTCTTAAGACCGACAATCGTTTTTTCGAAACGAACTTTCGGGCACACATTCTTCAATCAATCGTTCTTTCGACCAACAGCTCATCGGTCATTCAGGTGAACGTTCTTTGAACAAGAGAACTTTGAGCAGTCGTGACTCACTCACATCAAATACATAGACGGCCGTCAGGAAAAGGACACTGCTATTTCATTGCAATTCTTCAGTGTTCCGTTGCGAATTTAAATGTAAATTTCACTTCCCCGTTACGTCAAACCGAAATCTAACTTGTTATCTATTGTGTGGTTTCATTCAAAGATCAGCACTTAAGACTATGGTCACGTTCATGTTGCATCATCAAAATAACCATGTTGTATTTACCATTGCTTGCTTACATAGTGTTTTTAGGGTTCCGTGCCCAAAGGGTAAAACGGGACCCTATTACTAAGACTCCGCTGTCTATCTGTCTGCCCGTCACCTGGCTGTATCCCATGAACCGTGATAGTTAGACAGTTGAATTTTTCTCACAGATGATGTATTTTTGATGTTTTTCTGTTGCCGCTATAACAACAAATACAAAAAAAAAAAACAGAATAAAAAAATATTGAAGTGGGGCATATCCCATCCAATAGACATGATTTTTTTGCCATTTTTATAGATTATGGTACGGAACCCTTCGTGCGCGAGTCCGACTCGCACTTGGCCGGTTTTTTACTGATTCTGCAAACCAAAGACAAATTAATTTTAATGGGTGTAACAAGACTCTTAACGAAGCCAAAAACACTTGTTCTCTCCGTCATTGCGATATTTTTTTTTTCTAGACCATACAAGGGAACCTTCTAGCTATGGAGATATATAGGCGGTCAAAATTCCATTTTTTTTCACAAGTTTTTTTTTTTTAATAAATGTTGTTAATGTTAAATTATATAAAACAACTCCATGAGCCCAGTACTATTCAATCTATCCATCAGCGCAATGTTTTGAATGCGTTACATACCGTAAAACGTGATTTTTCATACCAAAAAAAGGCGTTTCCCAGCAACAATTTTTGTCTAAAGTTACTTAGTTTGATCCTTGCTTGACGGCTTCATGAAGGATCTGTTTACACCCTGTATATCATCTCAATTCTGTATAAGTGCGATTGCTTAAGCCAATACCCGTTCTATGGGCAACTCTCAAAGACATGTATTAAACAAATGAAGATGTCCGACCCATTCCCAAACATTAGGTACTATAATTTCCATCCCAATGTGAATCCCGATTTTATTCATACAAAAATCTGTGCACAAATCCTATTTCAAATAACAATAAACATTGATCAAAGTATCTCTTCTAACAACTCATTAGCCGTTTCTATTAAAAATAAATAACCAATCAAAACGAAAAGACGCCCGATTGTGTCATTTACACTTACAATCAAAAATTAATTTTCTTCACCTCAATCTAAGAAATTACAGGAAAAAGAAAAAATATATAACAGGCAATGGAGGACCCACTTGTATATACAAAAGGACGGAACGGCGATTTCCCTGAAATTGCTACCCGACAATGTTTCATTTTCTTTTATAATTCGTCAACAAGAGTGTAATTATTTTTCATGTTGAAGAAAATTCGTGCAGTTGGAGGAAATAAAGTGGAATGGTAATAAGGTCTCGGAAGATGGGAGCAATATTGCTGAGATTATATTTGAATGTGCTGCCTTCATTGTGAAATGGATGTACAAGAAAATTTCGATGGTAAGCTGGCGTAAAGCATATATTACTACCAAGATCGATCCGTAAATGTCAAGCTGTTAAGGTTCAATCCAACCGGCGGCGGCGAACCGGCTTCGGATTTTGAACACTGAGGAATACTTCAGCACAAAAAAAATGCCATCACGGGACGCCCGGCAGATGTAAAACATCTATCTTAATATTAGACCTCATATTTAATAAAAAAAACCTTTAAGGAAATATGGAGTAAAATAAATAATACATAATTACTTTAAAGTATTTTCTATCTATCGATGAGTGGCATCAAATCTGCATACAACCTTACTGCATCACTAATTGAGTAGCATGGAACTTTCGAAAACGGAATATGTAGGTCAACAATCATTCCAAAATAAACTTTATTCTAATGGGAAAAGGTTGATTTTACGTGGCATAGAGGAGGCATCACGCCATGATAGCGTCATGCCATCTTCTGTCACAACATACGAGAAGGTTTTACTGCCTAGGAGCGCATATAGTTGTTTCACATCACAAACCTTTTGTTCAAGGTTCATGCAGAGTACGTTCTCGTATTTAAGTCACGTTCTAGTGACAGAAGGAGAATATCCGACCTGCATGCAGACAAACCACGGACATAAACGAGTATAATATAAATTCTATATTTGAAATCTAACTTTCAACTACATAAGCTCAAATCTGGCAAAGCGAAGGCACTGGCCGGTCCAGAAGAGGAGTTCCAGCCAAACTTTGTGAATGTAAATGTTCCTCATGCAGGCACTTAGTTTGTACTAATATATTAAAGTAAGTATGTGTGAACCAACCAGAGTGGTTTCATAAATACTGGGATGGTAGCTGACCAAATCACACTGACTGGGAATCTAAAACTGCTATTTCAGATTCTGTGGTGTTTTTATGCTGGCAGGCTTAGACAAGCGGCAATTATTTTTAAAGCGTTTCGTATTTCTGAATCAATTGTATCATGTTGAAGGATTTATATGCTCAGTATCGTATGTAAATTCGATACATTTTTGTTTTTAGGGTTCCGTACCACAAAAGGAAAAACGGAACCCTTATAGGATCACTCGAGTCTGTCTGTCGGTCTGTACGTCTGACACAGCCAATTTACTCCGAAACTACTCATTGAGTTGAAATTTGGTACACATTATGTAAGTCGGTGACCCAAAGTCGGACATGTAACGTAAATTACTGAATTTTAAACATGGGGGCCACTTTTGGTGTAAATTAGAAAATGAAAAAATAAGTTTTGCAAATTATATCGTGTTACTTATCAATGAAAGGCCTCATTGTGAGCATCTCAATTTTTTTTTTTTAAATTTTATGTAAACAGTTTTGAAGTTACTGGGTCATAATTTTTTTATAAATATATGTCGGATATCCGGTTGATTTTTGATTAAAAGTTGTTAGTTTGAATTGAAACGGTAGTTGGTGAAGCACGTGGTTAGATCACGTGGACAGAGTCATAGTGGGCGGGACGCCACTTCGGACAAGCAGTCTTGGATGAACCGTCGAAGTGAGAGCACCACTCTGAAACTGTCTCTTCACCTACATCCGCCTTAACGTATTTTGTACACTTGTGATTTAATCAATACAAAATACAATATTGATTGAGTGTGTGAGGTTTTCTTGCTCGAGCACCTACGCCATGTCAGAGCCTGAAACGGGCAACCTCCCTGATGCTGGTTCTGTCGCGGAACCTAGGCGCGTTCCGACATATAAAACAAAAATTATCACCTTGTATGAAGCTACACGGACTTTCTGTAACTATGGGCTCTTTCCAATATCCGTGTTCATTTAATATAATTATTCATGTTGGAGTATCTATTACATTACTATTTTTATATTAGTCTTTTCAACTAAAGATTTCGTGTGAACCGTCGAATATTGGTGTGAGATATCATTAATACATAGAGACATTAGTCATCATTATCTGCCTAGCCTTTTCCCAACTACATATGTTGGGGTCGGCTTCCAGTCTAACCGGATGCAGCTGAATACCAGTATAGCTGAATACCTTATATATGGAGCGACTGCCTATCTGACCTCCACAACCCAGCTAGCACTGGGTAACACGATACCTTTTGGTAAGATTGCTGGTCAAGAGTAGGCCCATTTCATAAAAAACCGGCCAAGTGCGAGTCGGACTCGCGCACGAAGGGTTCCGTACCATTATCTATAAAAACGGCAAAAAAATCATATCTGCTGTATGGGAGCCCCCCTTAACATTTTTTTTTTGTTAATTTTTAGTATTTGTTGTTATAGCGGCAATAGTAATACATCATTTGTGAAAATTTCAGCTTTCTAGCTATCACGGTTTATGAGATACAGCCTGGAGACAGACAGACAGACAGACAAACAGACAGACAGCGAAGTCTTAGTAATAGGGTCCCGTTTTACCCTTTGGGTACGGAACCCTAAAAAAAGACTGTTAGACTTTCGAGCCACTGACTACCTTAACGACTGTCAAAGATCTACAAATGACAGACGGTACGTGCTTTCCGAGGCACGGAGGAAATTCGGTATGTAATGGGTATGTACGTAACCCATCCACTGACCAACATGGCAAGCGCGGCTTAATTTAAAGATCGACCCGAGCGGCTGCTATTATTTGACCACGAGCTCCTCATAGCAAATAGCATAGAGACATTAGTATCAGTAGATAAGGTAAAATATGGCTTATGGTAATACAATTAAACTCCCACATAGTTGTTGGGTACTAAGATACAGCAACAAATAATATCTATCTCAAAATATCAAATCTAATTTCCTCACTATTGTATATCTATTTCCAATTTTCCACCCAACAATCTATCTAACAAGAACTGTCTATGACGACACTCGATTGACTGGAACTTGTAATAAAAGTAGGGTAACTATTTATAGCCTCTATAGGGTGCGATAAAATAGCTCTTAGCTAAATAACTACAAACTGTCGGAGTTACTAAGTTGCCTTCGGGATCCTGACAAAGAAACTTAGAGTAACTCTACAGCATCACCGAACTCTGTTGACGTCAAAAGTTGAGCGTATTTTTGGACTAGATTTTCACAACGATCTATGGTTATGTTTCTGCTGGTTTTATTAGGATAAAATGGCGGGTAGTGACGCAGCAGATAATACAGGGTGAAGCAATTTTCTCGGAGTAGATTTACTGTAAAAATGAGCATGGTGTATGTATTATGGTGTATGTATTATGGTGTATGTATTATGGTGTATGTTGGCGACACGGTTGGCGCAGTGGTCCAGCGATTGACTGCTGCGCTGCATGTCGCGGGTTCGATTCCCGTACGGGACAAATATTTGTATGACCTACAAGTAGTTGTTCCGGGTCTGGGTGTTTTTCTATCTATAATATGTATGTATTTACAAAAAAAAAAAATGTATATATGTAGTTTATCAGCCATCTAGCTACCATAACACAAGCATTAAGTTGCTTAGCTTGGGGCTAGTTGGTGCTGTGTGAAAATGTCTAGGGATATTTATTTATTATTTATTTATTTATTAAGTGACCTAGATGATATTTGAAAGACGGGCAGACTTGATTTTTCTCTTCCAATTTAAACAATTATTTTAATTTCTAATGAAATTGTGGAATAAATGTATTATGGTGAAATATACACTGGTCCATGAACTTACGCGCCAACGCCATTGTTTTTGGTTTTACTTCCTGATTTTGATTCTTCCACGGTAAAATCAATATCATAAGTTTGACCCTATGAAAACCCTTGTTTATTAGAAACATCTAAACAAAAGACTGCCTCGAGCGTGACTGCTGAGCATGAGGTCCTGGGTTCGATTCCCGGATCAGGCAAAGTGTCATTGGGTTTTTCCATCAGAAATTTCTGAGTAGCAGCCACGGAGTCTGGATTTGTGCGCGGATGTTGGCAATAGGCTCGCCCCCTATTACATGGGCCTTAAAACAAAAGCGGTGAAATGTGGGTGTACTAAGTACACCTCTGCCTAATCCTTAAGAGATTACAGGTGTGATGTTTGTGTATGTTTATATCTAAACAAAAGTTTCAACAAAAGACCTCCATATATAAACTTTGAAAACCAACAAAAATATGGACCCAAATAAAAGCTTTTAAAATTCGTGGCAAGTCAATCGTAACGGAAATAAAGCGACGTTTGACTGCGAACAAACCTGTAGAGATACGCTTTTACGAGTAAAAATGAACGTTGCTTTTTTTAGAAAAAGAAAAAGCAGAATCTTGTTCCTAATTTAGCCTTTTTATAGTTGGAAAAGGTGTCAAGACGGTGACGTAGTGAGCACCTTTGATGTGCATCGTCATGTTCAAACACGCAACGTCTTTTCTAGATGCGAAAGTGGTTCAAGTATTAATATTTAAGCACTACGTGCTATTTAGTCAAATTCCATTAAAAAAAAAAAATGAACTGCAAAGCAAAAACCAAACACACTTAAAATAATTAAACAAAAGTTGGAAGCAAGTGGGGAAAATTCGAATTCGAATATAAAATTATGAAAATGGAATGGGCCCCGCCTGCTTTAAGCAGTCAGGTTTTTTTTTGTTTTTATAATAATAATTTTATTACAGACTTTTTTAGTTTTTTAAGAATTTGTGTTAAAACAGTAATATGCACAAACAGTCATATATATAATACGCTCGAAAAACATTACCCTCCTTCTGACGCAGTCGGGTAAAAAAGAATTAACAACGTCTCATCACTCTTGTCTCTCACTTTGAGATAAATTCTCAGAAAACTGACCAGCCTAGTAATGTACCTACAATATTTTATGGATTTTATTGAACATTTTCGTCGAAATCATTAATGGTCGTTTTAAAACACAGTTTCGTATTTAATGGTAAATACACACAGTCCGCTACCAAAAATACCAATTAATGTTGGGTTGAATAGCTGTTTGTTTAAAATCTAGGGTAAACTGTAAACTGCAAATTATTACTGAGAATTTTATGAACAATATAATGGCCGCTGGGATTAAAACGAAAAGTTTCATAATTATTGGCGAATCCAGTCTTATTTGCCATACATAGCATACATGCTGTAATTATAAACGTTTAAAACCTGAAAAGAAATCGATGGACAACATTTAGTACAATTTCTACTACCTATGGTACCAAACTGTACTAATATTATAAAGCTGAAAAGTTTGTTTGGTTGTTTGTTGGTTGGCAGAAACCACTGGTTCGAATGGAAAAATTCTAACGTTGGATAGCCCATTTATCGAGGAAGATCTTAAGCTATACAACATCACGCTACGACCAATAGGAGCGGAGAATCAATGAGAAATGTTGCAAAAACGGGAAAAAAATTGTATTTCGTCCGCGTCCCTAGTATAATTCGAACACTGATTTTACATTACCTAAGTAGTTTAGAACACACTAAAGCACTTTTACGTTTATAATAATATTTTCAGTGAGTACGCCATAAAAAATCACTATGAAACGACGCACTTAAATAAGAGTGCCTCAAGTAGTTCCAAAGTTATTACTTATTACCTAAGTCCGGACAAAAAATCACGGACTACTTATGCAGTAACTCAAGCATGAAAACTCCTGAACACTGTAGCGTGCTTGGCAAACAATACTCGTATTATTACTAATTACTTTACTAATATTATAAATGCGAAAGTAAGTTTGTTTGTTACCTTTTCTCGCCTAATCCATTGAACTGATCATCCTGAAATTTTGCATATACGTTGTCAGGTGTACAGAAACGGACATAGGGTACCTTTCATCCCGAAAAAAGTACTGTTCCCGTGGGAAACTACAATAGCGTGTCTACGTGTCCACGTCTCTTTCGTATCGTGATTGAATTACAAGCAGAGTACAACCCAAATTAATTGTCAAATACTAAATTAACGCGAGCGAAGCCGCGGGCAAAAGCTAGCAGTCCATAAATAACAAAACGTTACGCCCATAGTACCCGAAAGGTTATGGAGAGGTGTACCTCTACCTACCTATAGTACACATACATTTTGCAAGTTATGAAGTCCCATGTAATAGGGGGTGAGCCTAATGCCTTCAACTGGGCACTAACCCAGCCACCGAGGTTCTACTGAAAGTTTCTTGATGGAAAAACCTAATAACACTTAGCCCAACCAGGAAATAGAAGACCATGATGTGTTGGATTTTGCAAGACCCTAACATCGTTAGGATCAATGTTTTATTTAAGCTTGCAATTACCTACTGCGCTTCAGTCTCATTATATCTCTTTATTTTTTCAAAACTACACAGGCAGTAAAATTAAAAAAAAAACCGGCCAAGTGCGAGTCGGACTCGCGCATGAAGGGCTCCGTACCATTATCTATAAAAACGGCAAAAAAAATCATGTCTGTTGTATGGGAGCCCCACTTAAATTTGTTTTTATTCTGTTTTAGTACTTGTTGTTATAGCAGCAACAGAAATACATCATCTGTGAAAATTTCAACTGTCTAACTATCACGGTTCATGAGATACACCCTGGTGACAGACGGACAGACAGCGGAGTCTTAGTAATAGGGTCCCATTTTACTGGGTACGGGTAAAATCAGCAGAGAATAAAGGAACAAAGAGCACTAAAAATAATGAAAAAGCAACCCACTCTCTTAAAAGGAAACACGATTACCAATTCGGTACTCGAAGTAATTTATCTAGATTTTTTTTAGCTCCGCCTTGTCGTAAAAGAGGGTATAAAATTTTCAACGAAGCGCCCTTCGGTATGCTAATAATTTCAATGACAGGCTTTGCCAAGGGAATTAACAGCTTGTCGCTTTTATGTAGAATCGTTGCGAAAAGTCGGTGGCAGTTAACTGTTATGTTCAGAAGCATATTATTTCTTGATGGTGGAATTAGGACGAAACTGTCCGAAGCCTTTCTTTAAACATCTTCTAAGAACTCGGACTTTAAACATTGCTAAGGGAAAGATAAAGATGATTTTATGTCAAGACATGCGTATACATGCACATTAAGCATGCAGGATGTCACAATATGTAGATTTAGTACGAACATGTTTCACCTGAAAGGCGTAAAAATTTACAAAAAATTGAATTACAAAAACAAAAACTAAAATCACAGACACTAAAGTTACTTCAATGCAAGTGTACAAAAAATTTATAAGTCAGTAAAATAAATTAATCATAAAATGTCACAAAAATTAAGCATTAATAAAATAAAATAAAATGTCAAATAGTCTCATTCAAAAAATCATTTATATTATAATAACACTTGTTCTGTTAATAAATCTCAAATCTTTTTTTTTTTTTTAAAAAAAGGGAAAATCTATAATGTTTCTGCTGCTGAAACACAAGCCTCTTATATACAAGAAGGTATGGGCTATAATCTACCACGCTCGCTGTTTGCAGATTGGTAAGGCCAAACTTCAAAGTTCGAGTGAATCGATTTCTTCTAGGCAAGCGTGCTTCACCGTAGGCCGCATCATCGCTTCACATCAGTATATATATACTTAGTATAAAAAAACTACTGCAAAATGTCATAGCAAGTATAAGTCTATTCTTGCGAATAAATTGTATATTTGACAGTTTTTTTACAGAAATTATCCAGGCGTCAATTTTATTCCTCGGATAAACGATTTTGAAAGACTTGGGAACTCATCCCTAAGAAGGCTATTGAGTAAGGGTTCCACCAAACTGATATTTATTTATTTATTTATTGAATTACACAGATATGCACAGATTGCCGCCTGGCTGCGGCACCGGTTTGTGCGAACCTTGACGCGAAATATGACTCTCGCCGAACTGATGTTCGACGACTCAAAGATAAAGCCAATGGTCTTGTCTCACTACTTCACTTTTCCAAATGTCGTTGTTTTTTTTTTTTAGTGCTCGTTAATTTTCACACAGATTACTAATTCATTAAGCTTTTGGACCTACTAGCAACTACATGCATACTGTATGCATGATGTATGCAGCATACATCATCTGCCTAACTTTTTCCCAACTGTGTCGGGGTCGGCTTCAAGTCCTACTGCATGCAGCTGAATGCCAGTATTTTACATAGAGCGACTCCCTATCGGACCTCCACAACCCAGTTAGCACTAGCTTATACGATAATCCTTGGTAAGACTGGTCGTCAGACTTTCGGGCCACTGACTACCTTAACGACTGTCAAAGATCTACAAATGACAGCCGGGGCCAACGGCTTACATGCTTTCCGGGGCACGGAGGAAACTTGGTATTTTGTGGTATATAACGGTGACCGAGGGCCGTCTTCGAGGGCCGTCCAATTGGGGGCCCAGGGCACTTGAGAATTATGGGGCCCTTGCAGATATAAATCCAATTACAAGGATATTAAAAACTTTTATCTGTATTTTGTTTCAATATAAAGTTCTCCGCCTCTACATATAAACATCCTTTATGTGTAACTATTGACTTACGATGAAAAGCTAGATTCTAGATTAGATAGACAATTTAAGTATCCTGTAGCCCTGCCTGGGATAAATTAAGTTCCTGTTGACAGTTATAGGAACTTAGGGCCCCCTTGTATCGTGGGGCCCGGGGTACGTGCCCAGAATGCCCAGTGGGAAAGATGGGCCTGGGTGACCCATCCACGGGCCAACCTAGGCAAGCACGTCATAACATGAAGATCGACCCGAACGGCTGTTATTATTTAGCTACGAGCTACATGCATACGGTTATCAATAAACGTAATGTACGTTATAAAATAGAAATAGAAATTTGAATAATTTGTTTGCATTGAATGTAGGTACATAATTATATGAGTTGTTACAGTAGTAATATTAATTGTTCCTGTACATTCTACCATTTGGCATGCAAAAACAAATAGTAGATAGTTTTCCTTTTAATTTCGTTATTATACTATCACCGTGAATTGTTTCACGCACCCAAACACAACCGTTTAGCTGGTAGAGGGGGGGGGGTTGAGTCTAACAAAAATTTGCACTTTAAAGCTTAATATTTCACAAACGAATCCCTTAATCGAAAAATTATTTAACAAAAAAGAAAGAAAGTGTCCAGCTAAAAACAGATTTTCCTGGTATCGGCCACACTTGTATGACAACCCCACAATACACGAGGCGAGGTTTATTTTTTAATCAATGTTTTTTCGTCCCGTTGAAGCTTTCACTATATTTATTCTTCTCTGAAATACACTGATTCTTGGAAACCAGAAATTGAAATGAAGCCTACAAAAAGTTGTACAAGAATTTCACGGAAATTTTCAAAGTAATTTTCCAGTAAAGACTTGGAACAGTTTTCTTAACACATTTCTTAGAATTTCGCTCTGAGTTAAATTGCATTATTTCTGAGAAGCACTTCTTATGAAGGTATTCTCATTTTTATTATAGTAATCAGTTTTATTATAGTAACTAGGTATTTTTTTTTCTCCATGACTCGTAAATGGGCTTCTGACTACCATGGTTGCCATGGCAACGAATCTTACCAAGGGCATGGTATTACCCTGTAGGTAACAGTCGCACCATCGTAAAATACTGGCATCCAGCTGCATCCGGTTAGACTGGAAGCCAACCCTCACATCGTTGGGAAAAGGCTAATGAAATGATGATGACACGGCAAAACCACATCACAAAATAGTAAGGAGAAGAGATATTACATTTCGACCATGTTTTTGCGTTAAATGTCCTACTTTGAAGTTCGTAATATACCTAAGTTTTTAAATTGTCATGGTCACTAACATTATTATTTACACTAGAAACGGGATATTTACCATGTCCACTGTTTGACGTTCTTATTCTGAGAAACTGATAGACTTCGATGGTCGAGCCTTGACAACACTTCACACAACTGTCAACTATCATTTTTAGCTAATATAATGATGAGTGTTCCAATAGAAGCTGTATATAGGTGTTCAATAATTGTATGGGTGAAATTGATTCTTTCACAGTTAGAAGCCGTTGGTTGGTAGAGAGCTGATTGCCCAGAATTTGACCCCGTAATCTGCATCGTGGAGGTAGTTTAAATTCAACTAAGTGCAATATTTATTAAGTAAGTATACCAAAACTGCCACGTTGGTCTAGTGGTCGCCAATACGACTGCTGAGCATAAGATCCTGGGTTCGATTCCCGGGTCGGTCAAAGTGTTATTGGGCTTTTCTCTCAGAAATTTCTCAGTAACAGCCACGGAGTCTAGATTTGTGCCCGGTTGACGGCAATAGGCTCGTACCCTATTACATGGGACTTAAACATAACTGGCAAAATGTGGGTGTACTATTAGGTACACTTCTGCCTAACCCTTCGGGGGTTTGCTGGCGTGATGTTACGTTATGTACACCAAAACTCTTGAAAATCTTTTAGATAACCTTCCAATAAGAATGATTTGATTAGAAAATGTAACTAAGTCGCAAATGTAGTAAGTAACAATATTATGCAAACTGAGGTTAATCTTAGTCTGATAACACTTAGGTAACCTAGTTTTCGTATCCAGACTATGTCAGTAAATCCAATGTACGTAGTGCGACGTGCGACGGGGGCTAAGTTTGATTGACATCACGTAGTGTGGCTATGACTTTGAATTGGTTAACGTGGTTTGCAGATAAAATGTTTACAGACCTACTTGCTTGCTAGCTTGCTTGCTAGCTTGCTTGCTTGCTCTAGGTTTGCTGTTAGAAAACCCAATTTCGGGTTAAGCTCGCCGTTGTACATAGATATCATATATTGTAATTTTGTATGTATATCTTTTAATTTTGTGTGCAATTGAGAATAAGAATAGGACTTGCAGCGGAGTGTGATCAATGTGTGGTCCTTGTTTCGTGAATGGCATATCACAGATCAAACTATCGTTTATTATGCGCACAGCCGAGGAGTGGAATTCCCTGCCTTCGTCGGTGTTCCCAAGTTCATATGAGCCCAATCTATTTAAGTCGCGAGTTAATAGGCTTCTATTGGGTTAGCCCGTTCCATCGTCGACCTCATTTCTGTTCTCAGGACTAGATTGAGGTCAAGAGTAGGCCCATAAAACATTTAAAAAAAACTAGGAGATTTGTTCTCTGCTTACGATAATCCTGTGACTTGTGAGAAAAAGAACTTAACTAAGCGACTCCACGACCGGGAGGGTCATTTGATGATATCCCATCCGAAAAAAGGAGTACCTTTTGAGATTTAACGACCTAGGCTTAGGGCATCGCTGGGAGAGGGCAGCAAGGGACAGGCTGGATCGAATGGCAATAGTATTCGCTTTCATGTGCCAAGATTACGCTCTGTACGCGTCGGGTGCGTTAATTTAAACATAGCCTTATGTAAATCCTACTAATATTATAAATGTGAAAGTTTGTGAGAATGGATGTGTGGATGTTTGTTACTCTTTCACGCATAAACGGCTGGACCGATTTGGTTGAAATTTGGTATGTAGATAGGTTATACCCTGGATTAACATATAGGCTGCTTTTTATCAACACACCACGCGGGCGAAGCCGCGGGCGGAAGCTAGAATTATTGATATGTAAACATTATGTTTAACAGCCGCGGGCCAAGTGCGGCTGTTTGTGATGTGTAGAATATTAATATAAATTTGCTAAGTATCTAAGATTAGTCCTAAATATTTTCCTGGATCTACTTTATTTACACGGGGTGGAAGGGATACGACGACACGAAAAGTTTCTATGCGGGGGCTCAGAATGATGTACTGAATACGTGGTAACCGTTTTCGCGTCGGTGATCCCACCCTGTATTTCGACTGTTATTATGTTATTTTCACGTCTAACATGAATAATGGACTTCGGATTTTAACATTTTATCGGATATATATATATATAGACACCTTTTTGTCAATCCTAATAATGGCTTATTAGGATTGACAAAAAGGTGTCTTTTTCTAATCTAACAAAGATCCGAAGATCACATATAGAAAGAACGCAACTTTTGCATTTAACTTAGGATTGGTATGACCCGTAACATAACGTGATTATTATTTCACTAACAATGCATGAGAAAAACATGGCACAATTTTTTCCAACTTGTATGAGGTCATTTAAAGAAATAGCTTCGTTACAGTTGGTTCCTGCCTGTTTGTATTTATGAACCGTTTCATTCTTACTGTTATTTGCACTCGTTAGGTGCAAGGTGGTATTGGGTACCTTAGTTTTTACGTGCTTTTTGAACGGGCCATTAGTTTTGTCTCAATATTTATTACAAGGTGGCCAACTACTAGCCATCAGTTTGTATTAACCCACTCAAACCTGAATGGTTCTTTTCTCAAAAGACCATCTCAAGCTTTAGTTCGCATGGTCAGTAATAGTTCAGATAAAAAGAAACATCTTTTGAAGCTCATCATCATCTACTCTGTCCTCAGAACTAGACTGAAGACAAAAGTCCAGACACTAACTTTTTTAACATTTGTAAAACTGTCATCTCTGAATTTGTGTCGGTATTTTCTCTCAGAAGAATTTCTTGAAGAGCTCGTGGCTAAATAACGACAGCCGCTCGGGTTGATCTTCAGGTTAAGCCGCGGCCACCTATGTTGGTCCGTGGATGGGTGACCACCCATTAGATACTGAGTTTCCTCCTTGCCTCGGAAAACACGTTAAGGCGTTCGTCCCGGCTGTCATTTATGGATCTTTGACAGTCGTTACAGGTAATCAGTGACCCGTGAGCCTGACAACCAGTCTTGCCAAGGGGTATCATATTACCCAGTACTAACTGGGTTGTGGAGGTCAGACAGGCAGTCGCTCCATGTAAATGGAGTTACTGTTACCAACTGGAAGACTGGAAGCCAACCCCAAAAGGTCGCAATAATTTGTATTAGAAGTATTTTTTACGGTGTTAGTGTGTTTGTAACCAACTTACATACATACATATTGAGGAATAAACAGTCTAAGTAATTTTCCCCCAAAAAAAATAGAACTACTGATAACATTAAATCACAAATGTATGCGGAATATTTCCACACTTCGCAATAAGTATTGCTAATTGTATAATTCCACATGTTGTACGGTAGATAAGTGTCTGTAGTGTGTCATAATTCATGATTAATCTGACCAGCTAATCTCCTGTCAAATCTCTTGTTAACTTAGTTATGATTGGTTTCACAAGCGAATTGATAACAGATTTAGTTGATCCGACGGATTAGTAACACAAAAGGTAGTGAGGGGAAGGAGACATTTGCCTTGCTAAGGCAATTTCTTCAACGTACCGCACGAAATTATTTAACTTTTTGCATATTTTGGAATCTGCTTTACTTGTATCTGTTTTATTTTGCGACGGTTATTTTAAAATAACAAAATAATGATCAATTAAAACATCAATAAAGTTCTCGAAATTAGTTTTCGACATAATATATTTCTACACATTTTTTTTAAATTAAGACTTACTGATTTACAATTACGTAAATATTTCAATAGGGATGATGACACCATTAAAAATAATTCCAAGACTGCTTCTCAAAAAAAAAACTTGATTTTAGACCTGAAAACGCGATTAATTTTCTGTTAATTGCTAAATTAGATTTTTAGTTACTTTGAAATCAATAAATAATTGAGTCATTGAGTTGACTAAATAGTGACGTCACAGCGTGCTATTGCCATAAAAATATAAGGGGGAATCGCGTTTTGACATAATTATCATAAAAAGTATGTCAATTGATTGGTGTGTCAACTTTGCCAGTTATGATTAAGTGCCATGGAATAGCGCGGCAATCTTATTTCCATCAAGTATTTTATATTATTTACTCAAAATCAGCATGCACACATCGGCCATCAAAGTAGCAAGCACGCGAAAGATAAACAAAACACTTGACAAACAGACAAACAAATACAATGGCTAGTCAGGCTACACTTGTAAAGATCTGCCAGCTAAACCTGGTTGCCATGGCAACCATTCTAATGGCGTATCGACCTATTGTATGTATAAAGTCAAAAAGGTTTGGAACTCTGGAGTTAGGATTTTATTTTTATTATAAATACAGATTTAATTGGATACACGTTTTTCAAGATCAAAAGAGGACTTTCCATTTACCTTTCAGTAGGTGTGATTATAGGGAATCTTGGTAACGGTCTATAAAGAAAATGAAGAAGAAGCTCGTTACTAACCATGTTAACAAACTTTTTTGTACCACGACTTGCCTATTCATCTGCATACCGTGCCAATACAAGTTTTTCTAAAAAAACACTAAAAACGACTTCCAAAATGACACTAAAAACGACGTCCAAAAAGACACTAAAAACAACGTCCAAAAAGACACTAAAAACGACACTAAAAACGACTTCCAAAAAGACACAATAAAAGTCTAAAATAACTTTACTTTGTTTCTATCATTGACTTTTTTGCCAGCGACTTCAACTAAAGTTATTTTAGACTTTTTAGTGTATTTTTGGAAGTCGGTTTTTTTTCGCAGAATGTTTTTTATTTTACCCTTTATAAAGTCAAAGTCAAAGCATTTATTTCAATTAGACCATTACAAGTACTTTTGACAAGTCAAAAACAAAAAAGCTAAGCTACAGTCACAGTCACAAGGCATAATAACTTGCGAAAGTACTGTAGTTGCACATTCCAAATCGTAGATCTCTATGGAGATGGATGGTATAATTGTAGTATAACACACAAATTCTTGTCATGAAACAATTTTTAACATTGAAACTAAAAGTTATTAAAAAACTATAATGTCGTCAACATAGCCCAAGAAGAAAAAATACATATTTAAGGGAAAAAAAACAAATTTCTGAACCGATTTTGATGAAATTTCTGTGGAAAAATCAGAAAGTATATCCTTTTACATAAAAAAGAATTTTCCAAATCGGTTCATAAATGACGGAGTTATGAGGTAACAAACACAAAATAAAAATATAGCAGAATTGAGAATCTCCTGCTTTTTGAAGAAAGTCAGTTAAAAATTACTTGTATTACGGATTGTGGGGAAATAGTAATGCTGATAATTCCATCAGTCAAAACGGTTATGAACCCAAACCAATTTGCGCCAACCGCTGGTTAGCGCACATCCCTAAACAATTCAATTGTATCCCCACACTTATCTAAACCATAAATTCATTGAAATAATTCAGACCCGGCCCATAAGCCGCTTATAAATTAAATTTTCACGCACAAAATAATTAAATGTTTTACACTCGCATAGCCCAAATTCCACAAATATATCCTCACATCGCCATTAAACCGATACCGCAAGGGTTGTCTAATGAAGCCCTCTGAAGGCATTATATTGCAGACTGGGGTAATAATGTAACCCACACACGTTTGGAAAAAACCGCACATTTGTATACGGTTTTCATTTCAGTGATTGGCCAAAATATAAATTGATGTGAGCATAATGTTAGCTGTTTTTACGTGGATAATTTCGATGTTCAAACATGGCTACATCAATGTTTTATTACTATTTGGTTAATAATTAAGCGTGTCTTTATTATCTTTACTAAAAATTAGGTCCTGCGGCATTCTATCAGTGATAAAGATGACGGAAAAGACAAAAATGTAGCGGATTGAAAGCATCATCATCTGCCTAGCTTTTTCCCAACTATGTGGGGGTCGGCTTCCAGGCTAACCGGATGCAGCTGAGTACGAGTATTTTACATGGAGCGACTAGCTATCTGACCTCCACAACCCAGTTAGTTCTGGATAATACGAAACCCCTTGGTAAGACTAGTTGTCAGACTTTTGGGCCACTCACTTTTCTAAAATCTACAAATGACAGCCGGGCCCAACAGCTTATCGTGCTTTCCAAGGCACGGAGGAAACCCGGTATGTAATGGGTAGTCACCCATCCACAGACCAACCTAGGCAAGCACGGCTTAGCCAGGAGAATGATCCGAGCGGCTGTTATTATTTAGCCACGATCTCCTCCTTGTGTCGGATTGAAATAAATCTTATGTCAATCCTGTCGAAAAACACAAAATGCCTTGAAAGTGACCAGTGGCGAAGCCCTCAGGAGTTTTTGGATATTTCTGTATAAGGACAAATCAATATCCTACCAGGAGTCAGGCCACACACACATATACCTAGTTACATTGTTTTTTTTTTAAATACAGATTATACAGGAGCAAGCAGGGGCTGTGAAATTAATGACGTAATAATTTCCAGTTCGTCAACCACCCTTCGCACAGCGAGAATGGTCCCCGGACCATTGCAGGAACGATGACATCAGAGGTCTTAAAAAAGTTGACTCATTGTTCCCTATTAGCTTTAATGAGATTATTTCAAAGTGTTCCAAGCAAAGTTACTAATTCACGAGTTTATTTTTAGAAGTTTTCAGGTGTGTTTTGTTTTGAGTGAAAAGTTTTTTTTTCCTTTTTGCATGATTGTGTGGGTAGAAAGCCGTTTGGCAACTTTCTCTCATTTTGTATCATTGGTACTAATTGTTTTGTTTGTACCCTTGTCAATAGGGCGGAGCAAACAGGGGGTCTAAAATGGCTGTTTTAGCCATAATAGGATAATAATATGAATTACGTTTCAATTATTAACACACAAAATCACAATTCATAATATTAACTGCGTCTACGAGCATTTTTTTAACGTTATTCATATTAAAATCCTATTAAGATTCTGCTACAGCCGCCATGTTAGACCCTCAGGACGAAAGACAGAGAAACACAGATAAATCTTATCCACGCGAATTATAAATACATAAATGTACAGAAGCCAGCACATCAACCTACCCGAAACCACTTTTTTTTTTCCAATCAACCTTGAACCTAATGCTTTACCGAAAAAGTTAAAAATTTATTAAAGAAATTTGACAGATTATCGTGATGCTGGCGTTTGTACGTCTGACCAAAATTTGGTGAAATAGGTATATTTGGAAATTTGGTGATGGCTTATGGTTTGGCCGAAATTTGGGACACGAATGGACTTTTTATCCAGTTAATACGTTGTCTTGGCATAGTTTTTTACCTCGGGGTAAGCCGCAGGCAAAAGCTACTGTGCTGTAAAAGTTATTCTCAAAACATAGAACGCCATAGAAAGTATATTATTTTTATTAGTCTCACTTTACTCATCTTTTAAAAAAAAACACTTCCATCATTGGATCACTTCACGTTCGTGAGTACTGGCACTAATTAATCCGGCGTCGCTAAAACCGGCGCTGGACATAAAATAATTAACTTACCGACTATCACACATATAATAACTAAAATAAACTATAAAATACACTCAAAGAAAACACATAAAAACAATTGTCAATGAGCACTGATAAGAGCTGAGCGCAGTCGCGCTGCTGGCTGGGGCGACGCCAACCGTTGCCAGGAGACGGGAGTCGCGTTGTCTTCGGTGTCCCAAAATTTTAATATTTAAAAAAAAACACACAATAACCCAACCCAATAAACGGCAATAGATTTTAGCTTGCACTTATCATAATTTTTCCTGGCGGAAGTATTGAACGACCATTTTTATCATATACACAATCTACTTCGAGAACAGTGAATTTATATCGTTTCATAAATTTATTATAATTATTGTCTTTAGAATTTTTTTTACATCTTGACGTACGCTGTCAGTTTTTTTTTCCGTGTATATTTTTTATTAGTCTCACTTTACTCATCTTTAAAAAAAAAACACTGCCATCTTTGGATCACTTCACGCTTGTGAGTACAAGAGCATGAAGATGAACACGAGAAGAACACGTGCGTGAACAATAGAATTTTAATAAACGTATCGACGTTTCTTACCCTCCGTTTCCCTTGTGGGAGCAGAGCATCAAATGCTATATCTACTGTTTCTTTTATCAATAAATAAAGCTGTTTACGCATGAAATGTGAGAAAAAGGAGAATCCAAGTTATCATTGAATCGCTCGTAAAGTTTAGACTTGGTGGAACCCAAACGTGATTTCTTCTTGTTACTCGTTCACTTTTAAGACAATGAACGCCTAAAAAAGAAACGTAACATAAATACATTGTTTTTTTAATCGAAAATACAATTATGCTATACCAATATAAGTTTTTAAACTATCATGGTCACTAACATTATAATTAACACTAGAAACGGGATATTTACCATGTCCACTGTTTTTTTAAAAAGAAAAGGGAAGAGATAAGACCGACTTGTCTGCTCATAAAGACCCACCCGCAGTAATCAGTTTATCCGTGATCATGGTGCGAACAGCGCCGAAATATCGGGAACTCAAAACAAACAGTGGACATGGTAAATATCCCGTTTCTAGTGTTAATTATAATATCCTATTGCATTTTAGTTAAATTGCTAACATCCTTTGATTTGAATACATTTTTTTTTAAATGTGAATAAAATATGTTCTGTGAAGCTGGTATGTTTAATTTTATAATCGGCGTATTTACGTTACGTTTAAACCGCGCGCTCGTCTCAGCACAGCTGCCATCAGATTACTTTAAAGTTCTTTTTATAATAATTTCAAACTTCAAAGAGCGACACAACTTGTTAAAACTCATGCTGCGGAAATTTCAAAGTTCTCTCTCAGAACCCAAAATTTTAACTTTTTAAATCCACAGTGTGAAGCTTCCTGAAAAACAAACTTTGTCTCTTTGCAAAGCACTGGCTTACTTGCGACGCACGGAGCCGAGAAATGTAAAAGAATGAAAACGTATTTATTGTACTCGTAATAAGACTAAATCATTTAAATATAAATATGAATACTATATAATAACATAGTTTAATAATAATGAATAATTACCTACCTTCATTATTCTTATGCGATATATAAATAAAAATAACTAATGTAATATATTATACCTATATGCACAAACCTAATAATTTATGTGTATATATTCATAATAATACACCCAAAATATAATCACTACATAGTATAAAACAAAGTCGCTTTCTCTGTCCCTATATCCCTATGTATGCTTAAATCTTTAAAAATACGCAACGGATTTTGATGCGGTTTTTTTTAATAGATAGAGTGATTCAAGAGGTAGTTTTATATGTATAATACATGCACCCGTGCGAAGCCGGGGCGAGTCGCTAGTATTGTTATAAATTATTAGATGTGTTTAACATCTAATAATTTATAACAATATTATTGAATTGCTACTTAGCCCTCTTCCTATCTCCTAATGTTGCTGTGCCCAACAGGGTGCACATTTATCTTTTACCTCGTTACACCATCTATGTAATATATATGGAATGCAATAAAGACTTGAGTATTCAGACTATAATTACAAAACTTCACCAATCATCACCTGCTTAGCCTTTTCCCAACTATGTTGGAATCGGCTCCCAGTCTAACCAGATGCAGCTGAATACCAGTATTTTACAAGAAGCGACTGCCTATCTGATCTCCACAACCTAGTCAGTACTGGGTTATCTGATACCCCTTGGTAAGACTGGTTTCAGGCCGCAGACTACCAGTAGTAACTGTCAAAAATCTGTATGTCGGATCCGGTATTGGTACGGACTTAAAATGAATCGCAAGTACGCCAGTGGTGACATCACGCTACCTAGTTACAAGTCCGCCCTAACCACTGCGTATTTCTACAGAGCCCTGATCTTTACAGCTCGGAGGCGACAACGACAGTTGGAAAGTCAGATCGCAGCGGAGTTGAGACGTCCTGGAACTGTATCCAGATTCATTGTGCCCCGTGTTATTGTGTTAAGTAATGTCAAGTAATTTGTTAGTTTAATAGAAACGGTGTATCGCAACCAATGTATTTTCATTGCACGAAACCCATCGTCTGCCCACATTATGTACAAGCCTAACGGAAAAAATCCTGACAATTCGACATTATAAATGATAGCCGGGACCAAAAACGTGCTTTCCGAGGCACGGAGGAAACTCGGTATGTAATGGGTGGTCACCCATGCACGGACCAACCCAGGCAACCGCGGCTTAACCTATAGATCGACCCGAGCGTCTGTTATTATTTAGCCATGAGCTCACAAAATTCAGAACTTAATAAAAAACATTAATTTAATTTGACTGGTCCTGTATACGAGTCCTCGCCTATCTCAGCATGGTATTGCGACGTTTAAAAATAAATATCACAGTGTGACAGAAGAAATGAGAGGTCTATGCAGTGGGTGAAAGAATATTCCTTGAGGGATAGCCTTTTGTTAGATGTGTTCAAGAAAGGAATAAAGGAACATTTCCGGTCGAAATGATTAATATGTATGTTTATAGGACTGTATATTGTACGAGTATATATTACGTATATTTGTTATTTTTTGTGCAATAAAGAATGAGAAAAGAAAATGAAATGACGAAATCACTCGCTAACCTTCTATAACAGCTCTGTCGAATCTGTCTATGATAAAGCATTTCTTCTTCATAACATAATATCACGACTGTAATCCCCGAAATGTTAGGCAGCAGTATACCTAATAGCCACATTTCGCCAGTTATCTTTAAGTCCCATGTAATAAGGGGCTAGCCTATACCCATCAACCGGATACAAATCCAGACTGCTGCTGACAAATTTCTGATAGAAAAACCCAATAACACTTTGCCTGACCTAGGAATCGAACCCAGGACATCATGCTCAGCAGTCGCGCTTACGACCACCAGACCAACGAGGCAGCCTTTCTTCTTAATACGCATATAATTCAGATGTGCTATATGAGAAGATAATTTATCCTGAAACCTAATATACTTGTATGCTCATACTCTTCCCTTCCGTATCAGAATTGATCTCATTATTTAGGGAGAATTCCTGTGATGTTCTTTATACGACAAGAAGTGAAAATAACAACACATTTTCTGACAGAGTTTATGATATAAAGAAGATTTCCTTTCTCTGTGTCCGTCTATGATGACGGTCGTAGATAAAAAAAATAAGTTAAAAAAAAAAAAAAAAAAAATAAGTTTATTGATTTAAACCTTTAAACAATACCAATAATAATAATATCCCTGGACATTTCACACAGCACCATCTAGTCCCAAGCTAAGCAACCTAATGCTTGTGTTATGGTAGCTAGATGGCTGATAAACTACATATATATAAATATATATTTTTCGTAAATACATACATATTATAGATAGAAAAACACCCAGACCCGGAACAACTACTTGTAGGTACAATACCAATACATTCTACATAGGTACATTGAATTTTAGGAAAAGGCTGTACAAATAGTTTTAAACCCTGCCTCCTAAACTAGGGGGACCCTGTGACCTAGGAGTCAGTGTTCTACTGTAACTTCGTGTACAAAATAAACCTTTATTTGCGTGTTAATAAACCTATAATGACCAGGGGGTCTAAAATGACCGCTTTAGCAGAATCATAATAGGATAATAATATGAATTACGTTTAAATTCTTAAAATGGTCATAGACGTACCTACTTTTATGATTTGTCACCTTGTGACCATTTTACGAATTTAAACGTAATTCATATTATTATCCTATTATGATTCTACTAAAGCGGCCGTTTTAGACCCCTGGTTTAGTTACGCTTATGAATGTATGTTGGTAGTGATTTCGTTATGATGCAGAATTTAAGCAACCAAACTTATACTGTCACTTACGGATACTCGTATCTTCCGTGATTGTTCATAATTTGAGCTCCCGATATTTCGACGCTGTGATCGCGGGTTGACCCGCAACCGTGAAAGCTTAAAACAGTGTCTAAGCAACCATTTTAATGGATTTTTCTGATAATACTACCTGTTTTTCTGATGTTTTTTGTATTGTGTGGTGTGTAATGTTTGCCTGCATTTTTTTTAATAATTACTAACATTACTTTTAAGTGTACTCTGGAGCTCTTTCATTGCGTCTGAAATAAAACACCGGCCAAGTGCGACTTGGACTCGTGCAATGAGGGTTCCATATAAACTTGTAGGTATTTTGTTATTAAACTACGTATTTACGGTTTTCAGATATTTCCCTATACTTGTGCTATAAGACAATGCTTCTTACCAAATTTCATAATTCTAGGTCAACGGCAAGTACCCTATAAATTTGATTCCTTTGAGAGTGACGAAATATCCGTTTTTTATTAGTTCCTCGTTGGTCTAGTGGCTGCAAGCGCGACTGCTGAGCTTCAGGTCCTGGGTTCGATTCCCAGGTCGGGCAAAGTGTTTTTGGGTTTTTTCATCAGAAATTCCTCAGTAACCCAAGGAGTCTGAATTTGTGCCCGGTTGATGGCAACAGACTCACCCCCTATTACATGGCGCTTAATCATAATTGGTGAAATATGGGTTTACTATTAGTTACACCTCTGCCTAACCCTTCGGGGATTACAGGTGTGATGGTGTGAACCATTAAACAATCCTAATACAGTTAAGCAAAAGTACTTAACTCCCAAATTCAAAAGCTCTTCCACACAACTCACCAAAACTGAAAACCACATTTTATCCGCAGCGTTTTACTCACATCAATATATAACACGGATTTTCACGTCATTGTGCTCGTTGGTACTTTTAACCGACTTCTCAAATAAAAACCTATGCATGACTGTAAATGGGGACTTTATTTGTTCATCTACTCTTATTTGCGACTGTTCCAAAGAGCCCACTGATTTATAAGGACAGCGCTTTTTCATTTGTGTTACAACACATTTCACTTAGTTTAAATTGCTGACGTAGGGTACATCAAGATGTTTAGGAGAGTCACTCTGAGTTTCATTTTGGTTGATTGTTTACTTAAGCAGTGTGATGTTTTTCCTGTGAGGATCTTTTTATATCCGTAGGTAGGTATCAAGTTGCGAAATTCGAATTACAGTTGATGAAGACCATCCCAAAAACGTCAAGGGGGATGTTTCAAATTTTTGATAAATTTCTTTTTAAAATACTGGTTTTAAATTTTATAACTTTTCTTTAAAAACCTCCACGATCCCCGTATTATTCAATACATTCATCAACACAATTTTTTGAACGCGTTACAATGAGTCATACCGATAAACGTAATTTTTCACCTAAAAATAAGTCGCTTCCCAGCAATAAATTTTTGCGAAGAATTACTTAGTTTGGTGTACACAATGCTTGGTTGATAGCTTTGGATGATGTTAATGAATGAAAACCACATGCTCAACAAATTTGAGGTTAACCACAGTGAATATAGGGCAGTAGGTAGCCATTAATTTTATTGTGTCCGCACCACCTAGATAATTTAGAATGTATGTTTGTAGTAGCAAATAGTCAGAATGTGGTTATGGGCATTTTTGAACAACTACTAACTAAACTGTTTATTTATTATGGATTTGCTTCTTCACTAAAACATTATAGAATCGAGGACCAATTTTAGATATCTTCAGTTTCTAAAAACAAGACAAGCCTTAAATTTAACACAATTCAACACAATTTTAAAACGTCCAAATTGTTTTTATAACAAAAATTGACTTTGAAAGTAGTTGCTTGTAAAGGATGATTTCCACCAAACGGCTCGCATCGCATCGGATTGGAACGGATTTTACAATCTTTAAACGATATTAAATCGTGTTCATAGTTTTTAAAGTCTATATTACCAAGCCGCGCACAGCATCTTGACCGCAGGTGTTTTCCGCGACACGCAAACGTAGATATGCTGCGATTCGCGATCGGCTCCGTTCGCCTAACGTCGTATCCGATCGGATCCTTTCGGCTGTCAATACGGTAGGAATGAAACTATTTGACTATGCGCAGAAACGGATACGTTCGCAAGCGGTACATAGCCGATCGTATGCATCGACATCCTGCCGGAATAGATCGTCGGTCGCTGCATCCGTTCGTATCCTTTCCGATCCGATGCGTTGCGAGCCGTTTGGTGGTAATCATCCTTGAGACGTCATGTCCCAAAATCAAAATCAAAGCATTTATTTCAAGTAGGCCCGTTACAGGCACTTTTGAACTGTCGAAAAATCCCTTATTAAAAAAAGTCCCTTATAGTTTTATAAATTTGTCATGTCAATTAAAGGTTAAATCTCATGCGACTCATCGTTATTGGCTGACTGGATTTACGCAACGATACATAATAATTAGTAAAAGTTTTCATGAACAAGAAATTAAATTGTAAAGGCTTTCAAAAACCAAGGGGTCGGGCCATTTAAATCCAATATCTCCCCACTTTTGACTAATAGGCAATTAAGGTCCCATTTCTGGCGACTTTTGAACGATAATTTATGGGAGTTTTATACCTTTAAAGAAAATGTCTGTGCCTACTTATGTAATAGAACAGAAATGAGTTTACATTGAAGTCGTTCTTCAAGAAGCAATTTCCTCATAATATGAATTTTCGTTGGACGCAGATGTTGATTCAAGAAACAGAGATGTCCCACTTTAGCTAATAAGTAGCAATTTCGAGAGACTGCTTTACTTGAAATTGAAATTAAGCTTGTTCTTGAAAGGCCTTGTTTTTTTTTGTATTATTTTGGCAACGTGAAGTTATAAACTGAATGCCGCCTGACTTCGTAGCTTAACCGAAAGCTATTGTCGCGCGACCATGCGACCGTTAATATGAATTATGATTTTACAAAAGCGAAATGATATATAGCGCGGGATCGTAAACTAGCACGACAAAAGCGATCCTCGCGCGACTAAGGGACCGTCGGGCGACGATCGGTTCGGAGTCCTCCAGTCATCATCTGCCTAGCCTCTCTCAACTATGTTGGGGGCGGCTTCTAAAGCTGTAAGCAGCGGAATACTGTATTTTACATGCAACGACTGCATAACGACCCTTTGGTAAGACTGATTGTCAAAGTTTCAGGTCACTGACTACCTATAACGACTGTCAGGAAATACAAAAGTCAGCCGAGACAGACGGTTTAACGTGCTTTCCGAACCACGGACGAAACTCGGTATGTAATGGTGGGACCCATCCACGGACCAAGCTAAGGAAGCGCGGCTTAACCTAAGATCAATCCGAGCGGCTCTTATCATTAAGCCACGAACTCCTCCAATAGGAGTCCTCCAGTGCGCTTTTTAAATAAATAAATCTATCTAATTATATTATAACACCAGAAATGTTTTCAATGACATTCATGATGAAGCATTTTTGCGATACGAAAAGTAAGTACTTACTTAGATTCGATTATTACCTTTCCAAAAATCGACGAGGTAGCGAAGCTATAGATTCCTCTACCCTCAACATTAAAGAGCACGGCGCTAGTAGGACGACTTGATCAAAGAGGGCTCTAGGTTGAGTGTCATCTTGTTCTTGTGTTCAGTGACACGCTGGAGAGACGATATCATATCATATCGCCCCACTTTCGATAGATTTCGCTGTGATTCTAGATTGATACCTGCTTAGTATAATATCGAAACTTTACATCGAATACATAGTTATTTTGGATGTGCCTTTTTTCTTTGTTTACAGGAGGAAACCTTCAAAAGGCCAGACCAGTCTTTGGGGATAAGACCGGGGAGTGTGGTATTTCTACCGCACTAAAACCACCCCGGTGGTCACCATTCGCACATAGGAGGAGTCACCGTTACCTCTTAAAAGACCTGTCTAGACACCCTATGCGCAACGCCTGTTATGGCACATTCCAGTTTGTATATACCTTAGTATCTCGAAACTACTCATCCAATTTCAAAACATCTTTCAAGCTGAAGTCGCGGTTAGAATATTCACACATAATCCACTCAACCTTTCCTCAACTTGTGTGTTACCTCAGTACCTATCGATACTCTGAAATACGTCAGTTTCTAGAATGTTTGTTAGTCTTAGGCCCATCGTCAACTACACAAATAGCGGTCCGGACACTACAGAACAAACTAGTTAATAACGAGTTAGTAAGTCGCGTCATGTCATGCCTTTGAAATACTAGTGACTGAATTGAAGTTACTGGTTACTTTTGAGTAGAGTCATGGACGAACGGCCAAAGATTCGGTAATACCAAAACTGACCTTAGCACGTGGCTATCACGTCCAGTTCCTAAAAATTATCGTCATCATATTCCACAGCCTGAATTCGCCCAGTACCGGGGGTCTAAAATGGCCGCTTTAGCAGAATCATAATAGGATAATATTATGAATTACGTTTAAATTCGTAAAATGGTCACAAGATGACAATTCATAATAGTGGGTACCTACGTCTATGGCCATTTTAAGTTACCCCCTGGGTATAGGCCTCTCTTTGTTGTGCCAATCTCCACGTTCCTGTCCCAGCTTTATTCAAGCTTTCCCCCGATGGCAACAATTTCGTCCTGACAATATCAATAATAAATAATTACATTTCCAATTAAATATGAAAAACGTCAGTGTATTTGTTTCGTTGTTCTGAAATCTTCGCAAAATAAAGGTTTGTGTTATAAACATCACCAAAAGGGAAGTGATCCCTCAAATTATTCGCGATACAATCGTTCATATCTTTCTTGCCTGTAGGTATGTATATCTTTTTTCTTTCATTCATCTTTTGTTTGTGTTTCTGTGATATTGCCTGAAGCTTCTGCTTGTAAATAAACTTGTGAGAATATCAAAAAATATCGATAACGGTTTTTTGTTTGTCAATTGGCTGAAAGATGTTTGCGGTTTTACAAAATGTTTATCAAGGTTAAGATAGTTACATATTTTTTCTGAAACGAATGTAGTGACATAAAAGCAACGTAACATAAAAACAGCATAACATACACAAGTCAAATCAGACTATCGGATCAGACTATGGCACCAAACAATCGGATCAGTCTGACAGATGATGGAATCAGACTATCGGATCAAACTATTGGTACAGACAATCGAATCTGATTAATCGATCTAATCCGTCTGTTCAATGGCGTTTGTTCAAATTAGCCTTTTCCCAACTATTTTGGGGTCAGCTTCCAGTCTTCGAGTGCAGCTGAATACCAGTATTTCACATGGGGCGACTCCCTATCTGACCTCCACTACAATTAGTAGTGGATAATACGATACCCCTTAGTAAGACTAGTTGTCAGACTTTAGGCCCACTGACTACCTGTAACGACTGTCAAAGATCTACAAAAATGACAACGAAGACCAACGGCTTAACGTGCTTTCCGAGGCACAGAGGAAACTCGGTATGTAATGGGTGGTCACCCATCCACGGACCAGCTTAGGCAAATGCGGTAAGCTCCTGAAATATCTGACGTATATTCCTGGCTATAGGCACATAAAATAACATTGTCTACACAGGAAGAACGTTGATGAAATAACAAATCCCATCACAGTGCTACGGAAGCTGAACGGAACTCGTCAAAACGCGGCACAAACAATTTCCATCCATTTCGCTACGGTAATTGAGCAACGATTTACGTCCCTTTTCAATGAATGTATTTGACATTTCCTATCTTCAGGCATTCTGATCACTGTTCTTAGTGAACATAAAAATATCATCACGCCTGATATCTCCGCAGGGTTAAGCAGAGGTGTACCTAGTAAACCCACATTTCGCCAGTTATGTTTAAGTCCCATGTAATAGGGGGCTGCTACTGAGAAATACCTGTTTTTTTTAAATTAAATCACTAACTCTTGACCTCAATCTAGTCACAGACAGAGATGAGGTCGACGATGGAACGAGCTTACCCAAAAGAAGAAATGGAAAAACCCCAATAGCACTTTGCCTCACCCGGGAATCGAATTCAGGAACTTATGCTCAGCAGTCGCGTTTGCGACCACTCGACCAACGAGGCATCTGATCATCTGATTATTGTTCGTAGCGAACTGGTAAATAAAAAAAAAATACCGAAAGAAGTCATGGGCGGTTGTCACATCGAAGTACAATCTCATGTAGTGTTTTAAAATAGCTTCCATAAGTAGATACCTATAACTGTACATAGATCTTTTGGCGCAAAAGGTACGTCTGTTTGACGCACTGACTGAAAGAAAACCGTTGAAGAAAAACACATCCGCACAATATTCCCATCACTCAGCATAATGCTGTAGCACAAATGTACGAAACAGAGCCACAGCGTAGATTTTCAGTGACAGTTGGCATTGATTGGCTATCACATTTAGGTTAATTAAACGTAATAACGTGTCTTGCGTTTCAATTTTTCTGCAGATTACAGGAACTGATGAACGCTACTGAGGATCCCTAACTCGAGGCCAAATTCTGGACCGACTCCATTAAGATTGCCTTAGCCACGCCAAGGAAATAGAAGTTAGCTAGAGCCGATACGATAAAGGAAGAAAAAGATTTCTATATTCTTTTTCTTGAACAGTATAATGTCTATACTAACTCGGACCAACTCAATCTGGTGTCCCTAACCTAATTTCTGGGAGATATCACGACCAATAGTTACCAAATGGTGAAACTGAACGAAGCCGTACCACGAACGCGTGGTCTATAAGTATCTTAAATAATATATATGTCGATTTTAAAATAAAAAATCGCGTTTCACATATAATAAATAATTTCTTAATATTTATTATGAAAAGAATTTATGAATGACACTGATTGTGCTTGTTGCAAACAATTTAACTAAAGTCATCTATATGATAACTAATTATGTATTTTTTATTGATTTTATCTGAAATAAATGGTTATTAATAATAGGCATAATTGACATAACAGTCCCGCATAATGAGAACCTCGTGAAAGCCGAGAAAGATAAGCAAATCAAGTATCTTGACTTGGCTCGCGAGGTTGGCGACATGTGGGATGCGAGCTCAGCGATCATTATGCCGATAGTCGTATCAGCACGTGGCTTAATTGCCAAGAGCCTCGACCAATGCCTGAGGAGGCTCTCGTTCAAGGGCTTGATTCAGAAATCGGAACTCCTAGACACGGCTCGTATTGTTAGAAGGTTCCTCTCTCTGGAGCCCTGACCGCTGCGCGCCAGTAGCTTGAACCCAGTTCCCGATACCAGTGGGCTACAATTTTTAAATATTTTTCAATTTTTACATTTTTAAATGTTTTTATTTTAAGGAATATTTAAAAATGTTTTATATTTGTATAGAAATGAATAAAGGGAATAATAGCAGGCATCGATAACTGTTTTTCCCATTCAAAATCGACGTATTTACGTCACTTATACAACGCGCGCTCGTCCCAGGGCCTCTGGTTATAAGACGTTTGAGGCTTAACATTTGTCGCCAAGAGGTCACCGAAACACATCGACGGACTAAATAAGGATCAACTCACGACAAACATATCACATACACCCTAATTTTCGAAGGCAAAGACAGTGTCATGTTTCAGATATTCCATCTGGGGGGTTACTATGACGTCATAAAGCAGGAGTAATTCCAGTGTGGGAAAGAGATAGCGCTAGACGACCTGTATAGCTCTGTCTCTTTTCCACACTGGAATTACTCATGCTTTAAGACGTCATAGTTACCCCTCTGATAAGATGAGAGGATATTTCCAGTAACCAAGCACAAATCCAATTTCAAAAACAGGTTTTGAAGTAATCGATCAAAGAACAAAATGGTTTTTTTTTAACCCAAATGATTTTTGTAATATCTTAGATTGCCAGATTTGACAACTTCTAAAGTTATTAAATAAATGGAAAACATTAGGCTTCAACGCTTTAATGAGTATTCGATAGTTCGGTACAAAATAAATGTATTTTCCAAAGTCTAATTTCAAACTAGACTAAATTGAGATTCTAAAGTTTGGAGACTAATTGAGTAAAAGATATACAGCCAGACACTCCACAAGAAAAACAAAATGTTTTTAAAATGTAGAACGTTTAGCTTAGTTAGTTTGTGTCTTAATTTAGTTTTTTTTTGTTGGAAATATTTTGATTGTATATTTATTTAAGATTTTTAGGAGTACCCACAGGCTTAATTATTTATTATACTACTAATGTAAACTACTAATGTTAACTAATAATATCAGTAAATACGTCAGATTAATTGTGAGTCCAAGTGTCGAAGGACAATGATTAGTTTATATATTTAAATTTGTTCTCATGTAAGTGAAATGTAATTTCTTTATGAGAATTAAATGTCTTTAACCAGAAGATTGTTTGTAGATTGTATAATGTAAATAACAAAAAAAAATATTTATGAATGTAAAAAATTGCATCGTGATTATTTCAGACTTCAGTTGGCAGTGTCTTGACTTTTAAAAATGAACAGTTAAATGAAAAGTTTAAACACGGAAGATATAAGTTTTTAAACTGTCATGGTTACTAACATTATAATTAACACTTGAAACGGGATATTTACCATGTCCACTGTGTGTTTTGAGTTCCTGATATTTCGACGCTGTTCGCACCATGATCACGGATAAACTGAAGTTATTGCGGGTGGGTGGGGTTGACAGTGGACATGGTAAATATCCCGTTTCTAGTGTTAATTATAAGACGGAAGATGTTTATCTGTATAGGTTGCCACCGAGTTCACTGACGGTCGACCACTTTTCAACCTTATTACTTAGAGCATAAGGGTGAAAGTGGCACATGTATGGATAAATATTAAGAAGTTACAATTCTGGTAAGTCTAACCTATAAAAACTGCATCCATTTAAATACTTTAACATGCGAACATTTTTCTTTTGGTAAATTCAAAACCACCATGATTCCTATTAAAATAAGTATGTGCCACTTTACTTGACAAAATAAAGCTTACCCACTTAACTTACAAAAGTAACACATGCGTAAACTAAAACCACACGCTAAAGGTCACCCACCAAACATTTTACAAACAAAAATTTTAAAACAAGCCTGAATATTAATGCGTTGCTCACTCTTGTTTCACAAACTTAATTATAAACACAACAAAGTTACGGTACGGTGTGACAGCAGCCGAGGCCTCTATAATCATATTACCAGGCCCGTCATCACGCTATCGTAGGCGAGAAATTACTTCTACAGTATAATGTTTGCAAAGTTAGCTGGGTTTTTAATTAGTGGGGTTCGTGAATTATGTTAAAACTAGTTTTCCGCCCGCCGCTTCGCCCGCGTCGAGTTCGGTTATATCGCGTTTCCAAGAGAACTCTTCAAAAGTCCGGGATAAAAACTATCCTATGTTCTTTCTCAAGGTCAACTCTATCTCTGTACCAAATTTCATTAAAATCAGTTCAGTGGTTTAGACGTGAAAGCGTAACAGACAGACAGACAGAGTTACTTTCGCATTTATAATATTAGTAGGGAAGTAGGGATTGACACGATTTTCAACCATTTTTGGAAAAGTGGGATGGTCTGTCTGAGTTACGTACAGAAGCCAAGCACATCAAGCTACTACAATCTGTCTTTCTTAATAGATTTTCAACTTTATCGCTAAAGCATTAGGTTCAAGGTTGATTGGGTAAATTTTACAGTTTCGGGTAGCTTGATGTGCTGGCGACTTTGCACCGTACGGCGCTTAGAATGCGGTCAGACGGCCTAGAAAGCCGCTTGGCAGCGAATTCAGAGGACTTGGCGACAAATTGAGGAATCCCTGTCTTGGTTGAGATGGTAAATTGTAGACTGGTTACATAAAATATCACGCCTGTAATCTCGAAGGGTTTAGTCAGAGTTGTGCCTTGTAGTACACCCTTATAGTTATGTTAAAGTCCCGTGTAATAGGGGGTGAGCCTGCCCAATCAGGTTCCCTTCAGTCATTTTCTATCGTGTATTATTAAACGTAAAGATACTCTACGTACTAGTCACAATTAAAGGTTATAAAACAGAACGTGACAATACTCCCCTTGAAGTGTTGCAGACGTAATATGTAGTTAAGTAATTGTGTTAGGTGCGATAATGGCTCCTTCCCCTCCAGTGTCGGCCATGCGCGTGGTTTCATTAATTAAAGGCATACGGTGCCATAAACAACTTGTAACGAATGTCGAGCACCTTGTTTGGCAGTTCAGCACGTGCAGATAGTGTTCAATAAACAACTCGATTTTTGCTTTTGTTTATCCTCATCTTACTTCTTACTACTATTATAAATGTGAAAGTTTGTGATGATGGATGGATGTTTGTTACTCTTTCACGCATAAACTACTCAACAGATTTGGTTAAAATTTGGCACAAATTTGGAAAACAACAATAAATGTTCTTATGATAATAGATGGCGTCACGTGTTTTTCGAGCACAACCCGAATTGATTGTCAAATTCTATATTAAAGCGAACGAAGCCGCGGGCAAAAGCTAGTCAAATATAAATCACCATAACAATAATCTTGGCTTAAACTTATCTGAAGAGGCACAGCTTCTCCAAACAGCACTTCAATCAAATACCTAATCTCGTACAAAATCGTGCATGAGATTATTAGCAACTAGCGACCCGCCCCGGCTTCGCACGGGTGCATGTATTATACATATAAACCTTCCTCTTGAATCACTCTATCTATTAAAAAAAAACCGCATCAAAATCCGTTGCATAGTTTTAAAGATTTAAGCATACATAGGGATATAGGGACAGAGAAAGCGACTTTGTTTTATTCTATGTAGTGATAACCAAATCAATTAATTAAGCTGCAAATCTGCAATCAATTACACTTAATTGACGATACAAAACGATATCCTAACCGAATTAACTGTCTCTAAATTATATTAACGATGGCCGCCAAATGCTTCGTTGACTTTCAACAAAAACAGATTGAAGTTAAATTAATGAAAACAAAAGTTGTTTAGCTTTCTGTGACTGTTATTTTCGTGTTTGGCGCGTTTGCTGTTGATGTCAATTGAATGACCGCCATTTTTTTTTCGTAACTTCCTTTTGATGCAACAACTTGGTTGTTTGTTATGAGTGTTATATTTTTAGGGGGAAAATGCAGCAGTTTATTTATGCTCTTTGTTTAATTTTGAAACAGTTGTTGAAAGAAAGTCTTTAAAACCTCATTTATGTGTTCCCTTAATAATACAGTTGATTAAAAACTAGCTCATACCAGCGGCTTTGCCCGCGTGGAGTTCGGTAAATCACACTACCGGAATAGAAAGTATCCTGTGTTAATCCAGATTATAAACTATCTGAGTACCAAATTTCATCCCAATCCGCTCAGTAGTTTTTGCGCGAATGAGTAAGAAACATCCATCCATCGTCACAAACTTTCGCTAATAAAATATGATTACTAGCTTATGCCCGCGGCTTCAACCACCTATAGTTCGGTTATTATTCCACGGAATCGTACTACCGGCATAAAAAGTATCCTGTGTTAATCCAGGTTGCCAAATTTCATCACAATCCGGTCAGTAGTTTTGACGTAAAGGAAGAGTAACAAACATCCATCTATCCATCCTCATAAACTTTCGCATATGTAATATTAGTAGATAGTAGGTTAAGCTAAATTCAAAGATCAGGTAACAAAAAAATTTGCAGCCTCAAACTCAAAACAATATTCATGGAAAACTTTCAGAATGCACCAATGAGTTGTGACATCTGACAATGCTTTTAAAGCCAAGCTCAAAAGCTGGCTAACCGATCAGGCATTATATGACCTAAAAGAATGGTTTTGATTGTTATAATATAATAGATTTTTTTTTTATGTGATTATTATGTTATTTTGTTTATTATTCCGTTTATTCTGTGTTTCTAATTTTTTATGATAAATTGTATTTGATGCTCTTTTTTATTAATTTAATGAATGATTTGTGTTTTTAATTATTTTCTTTCAAAATCTGACATGTAATTTTTAAGAATTATTAATAAATAAACTAAACTAAACTAAACTTGTGACAATATCATCATTGTTCGTTTTAGTGAACAAAATAATACAATTTTTAGATAATATCTTGAAAAATATATTTGGATGAGGAAAAAAAATATTTACATGAAACATAAAATTGACATGAGTCTGACATGAAAAAACATAAATTGGTGCGCGCCGCCAATGCGCAGTACAAAATATTCTGGCCCGGCATGGCACCTGAAATCTTATCGAGGCATCGAAAATCGATACCTAATTCTTCTGAGAAAACCACCATCATACGAACATTGACTATTTAAGAAAAAAGAAGCCAGCAGTTGACGAAGGAGGCATCAGATGCACTGAAAATAAGCAGTAGTTAACTGATAGCAAGAATATTATGGCCTAGATGCCTTCAGCAGATGGTTATTTAGAATTTTTATTCCCTCGAGCAAGAGAAACATAAAAACGTACCAGCTGCTCATTGCGCGTAAGTCGTAAAGTGAACTGAGTGAAAGGTTTATTATTGTATCCACTAACAGAGAAAAATGGGGCTCGTATCTTGGCCCACATACGGCAGTATAAAAATCATATTTTTTTCTGAACCACAAACAATAAATGACCGTAGTGCTATAGGAATATGAGGGGTCACAGAATATCGAGTTAGCCATGACTTCAACACTTGATTATAACCATGTCCGGTGCAACTATCCGCGCCCTTGGGGTCTAAAATGGCCGCTTTAGCAGAATCAATAGGAATCAATAGGATAATAATATAAATTACGTTTAAATTCGTAAAATGGTCACAATTCATAATAGTAGGTACTTCTATGACCATTTTAAGAATTTAAACGCAATTCATATATCCCATTATGATTCGGCTAAAGCGGCCATTTTAGACCCCCTGATCTAGTTCGTGCATTAATTGCTATTCAAACCCAAATCATTTATTTCAAACTAGTACTTCGCCCGCGACTTCCGTCTGCAAAATTTGTGATAGCTCGGCTCATTTGCATGATATAAATATAATTTATAGACTATATTATTATCTTCCTGTTAGCTTCTATTGGTGAAAAAATAGTTGAAATCGGTCCAGTAGTTTTTGAGTTTATTCGTTCCAAACATATAAAATACAAATATTTCCTCTTTATAATATTATTATTAGCGTGTAGATAGACCATTACAGGCACTTTTGTTGAAAACAAAAAGATGTAGCGACGGTAAGTCTAATTCCCAAATGCCTTCGATCTATCTTGACTATCTCGAAACATTGCCCTATTTACATCCAAAAACGTGTTTGCACTCCATAAGCGTCTGAAAGAATATCATATCAAAGGAAGGCTTATTTTTATAAAAAATAAAAAAAAAAACAAAAGACCCGACTGCATAAAAAAAAACTGTAAAACAAGCCCAATAGTTTAGAATGTTGTTCAAAATCGAAATCAAAGCATTTATTTCAAGTAGGTCAGTTACAGGCACTTTTGAATTGTCGAAATAAAGACAACAATGAAATGTAGCTACTGTCTCAGTCACAAGGCATAAAAACTGTGAAAGTACTGTAGTTGCCCATTCCCTAACGTAGATCTCTATGGAGAAGAACAGGCAAGAAACTCCATGGACACTCTTTTAATTCAGAATATTTTTACAAAACCTTGGTTACATCATTCATACTGAGATGGTACATTATGTGAGAGCGATGTAGTAAGGCTTTAAAAGTGTCCATAATAAAAAAAAAACAATTCAAAAATATGTCAACTCAACTCAAAGCATGTATTTCAATTAGATCATTACAGGCACTTTTGAAAGTAAAAAAAAAGCTAAGCTACAGTCACAGTCACAAGGCATAATAACTTGCGAAAGTACTGTAGTTGTACATTCCAAAGCGTAGATCTCTATGGAGAAGAATGGGCAAGAAACTCCATGGACACTTTTTTAAATCAAAATATTGTTACAAAATCTTGGTTAAAAGTAATACTGAACAACTACACCATTGAAATAGTTTTATAATCGATACACACATAAACAAATCATAAATTCATAAGTAGAATAGAATAATTAACAGTTTTTATCTATTTCAAGTATTTTTTTTTAGTTTTTTTACGCAGTCGAGTTTTTTGTTTTATACTTTTTAGTTAGGATTCATTGACTTCGTTATTAGGATTATAAGCCGGTAAATTTCACAATCTTGTCATTTCATTAAGGGAGTTAATATCGTGGGGATTATCAAGTAATTTGCGGTGGCCTAAGCTACCGATTTATTTGTCCCTCTAGAGACCTAACCCGGCTCAAAGCTACATACGCTTGACCTTTAGCAAAAATGCGTGAACTTAAGTCAACCACAGCTCGATCCAAAGTAGTGCCTTGGAGCTTGTGTACAGTTACACCTCAGCACAATATCAATGGCAACATTTTTCGCTCTATTTTACCCGAAAAAATCTTAAAATAGACACAACCGTCAATGTCGTCTGCCCTCACGTGTCTGCCCGTTCGGGTGGATCACTTTGAAACGAAGCTCGTCCCCAATACCCCACGCCACCGCCGTTTGCCCGCTCACGCAGCTTACGCAAGTTCCGTACCGCAGCCGCGCAGCTCTTGCCGCCGCGCCGAGTCCCGTGCCCCTTCCCCTTAATTAAATAATAATAATCAATTTATATTATAAATATTTTACATTAATCCCCGCGTAATAAGGGCAGAATAACGAAACACTTAAGTATATTTAAAATAAGCGAGAATGGTTGTTTTAACAACTTTAAATCGTTATATATCCAAAAATGTTAAATGAAAAATTATGAAAGGAACCTAAATCATTTTTAAATACCTATTCAACAATACCCCATTTGACGTAGTTCGTCGAGTTTTTATTTTTTCATTTTGACATTATGGCTTCTGGTTGTGGTGAATTTTGATTATTGTCATGTCTTTAGTGACACTCGCAAGATTAAGAAGAATCGATGGACGTAAGAATCATCAAAATCGGCCTACACGTTTGGTCTGTACAACGCCCCATAGTAACAAACATGCATATGTATATACATAGACTGATAAACATATTACCCTCATTTATCCCTCCTTTGCTTCGCGCAGTCGGGTAAAAAACAATACAACTAGGTAAAGAACTTAACATCGCTCCGACGGTTTCATTCTGTTCTACACTACTAAAGCTCCCAAAGCACACGAACAACGCTATCTTTGGCACAAAATACACTTCTCATCAAAAAAATCGAAACACCTCGCAGTTTATGATTTGATAAGGATTATCAGAAAAATGTGTATATTTAGGAATAAATGTAAAATGTCATTTAATAGTGAGTAGTATGAGGTTTTTAAATCCTAATGTTATTGTTCTAAATTCAAATTAAGTCTTCATAGGTTTCGTATTTTGTATAATGAGTAATTTTTACCCTGTATGGAATATGAAGGAAATGGGTAAAACAACACGCGTAAATGAAAAAAAAATGTAAGAAACGTTTATTTAATAACTTGTATTCCCTCCGCGAGCTCTTATTACTGCTTCCATACGGTTCTTCATCGATCGGATGAGAGTCACGATCACATGTTGTGGTATATTATCCCATTCCTCTTGGATTGCATTTTGCAGCTGGCTAAGTGTTTCTGGGGCTGGATCTCTTGCTCGAATTCGTCTCTTTAATTCATCCCATAGATGTTCAATGGGATTCATGTCCGGGCTTCTTGCTGGCCATACCATAATGGAGATACCGACTTCGGTAAGATAATCTCGTACGACGCCCGCGGTGTGAGCTCTAGCATTGTCGTGCATGAATATGAAGTCGTTGCCAATAAAATGTGCATAGGGCATCACATGAGGTTCAAGACACTGTTCGATGTACCGATGAGAGTTTAGTGCAGGCAGCCGTGGCCCAGACACAAAGGCAAGTTCTGTCTTACCGTCGGCGCTGATTCCTCCCCAAACCGTCCACGAACCGCCACCATAGCTGACCTTTTCTTCAATGCAGCATTGTGCAAAGCGTTCTCCATCTCTTCTGTAGACCTTGTTCCTTCCGTCGTTACCATACAGCATAATTTTACACTCATCAGAAAACAGTACTTTGCTCCACTGAAGGTATGACCAAGTTAGGTGCTCGCGTGCAAAGTTAAGGCGCGCTCTTCGATGGTCTGCAGTTAATTTCGGCCCATTCGCTGGCTTATGCGGTGCCAATCCGCGTTCCTTCAACCTTCTTCTTATTGTAGAGACACTTACACTACTCTTCGTACAACGCAAAGCTGCTGCTGCAGTTGAAAAGCGTTAAGGCGTCGATTTCGTAAAGAAGTTGTTACAATAAATCGATCATCTCGCTCAGAAGTGACCCGATTCCTGCCAGATCCTGAACGGCGCGTGAACGAACCAGTCTCCCGATAGCGTTTGTAGACTCTATGAACAGATGATAAGCTTAGATGCAATCTTGCAGCCACAACACGCTGACTAAGTCCAGAATCCAGCAATGCCACCACTTGGGCGGCTTCTGCGGGCGAAGTATCCATATGTTTTAGAAAAAAAAGATTTTTCAGACGTCCCAAAGTCACAGTAAATGAAATAAGAAACAAAAAGTTTAAAGACAAGCGCTAATTTTTAGTTTTTAAACGAGAAACGTACTCCAACCCTAAATACACATTTGTCTCAAAACAGTGATTAATTTCATTTATAGGATAAACAAATGAAATTCTAATTTCGAATTTTGATTTTTTTCTTCTTACTGTAATGACCAAACTGCCAGCTACACAATAATGTTTTTTTTTTCATGGAATTAATTCTCTTTTGTAAAAAATTAGGACAAAAACAATAAAAACGAAAGTGTTTCGATTTTTTTGATGAGAAGTGTATTTCGTCTCAAGAAATTCACGAACGAACTACAATCACTGAGTAGATAGCTACAGAATGTCGTCTCCATACATCAAGTGAAAACACACACACCCATACACAGGCTACACGTTAAGCGAGTGCACGTGCACTCGTGGACACACGTCGTAGGTACGCATGTAAGTGTGTGCCTATTTTCTAGGCGCTTACGTACAGAGATCAAACGAATGTCAGTTGCGAGTGCGCTTGCACTTGCTGTCCGTGAAGCATGCCTATGTGTAGGTACGTTATCTTCCCTTGTATGCAGCTCCGCCAAAAACAAGTTAAAATAGTTTTCGAAGTGTTTCGTATTTCTGAAACGACTTTACGACAGAGTTAACTGACATACTCTTTATGGTAGCTCATGTCAATCAGATATTTTTTTTTACTTTTTCATCATCTTTATCGCCGATGATTTAACTGCTGATCTGTTGGTCTCGTAGTCGAAAGCGCGACTGCTGAGTGTGGGGTCCTAGGTTTGATTACCGGTACGGGCAAAAAGTGTTATTGTGTTGTTCCATTAGATATATTCGGTCCCATTAAAATAGATGGACAAATTTTAACACAGCTTTCAGTACGTCTAACCAAAGATATCCAAGCAAAAAAAAACACTGATTAAAGTGATTTTGTTTTGACCGTTTTGTGGATGTGTTTATTCTAGAGGGCAATGTATTATTTTAGGTCAAAATAAAATCACTTTAATCAGTGGTTTTGGCTTCGATATCTTTGGTTAGACGTACTAAAGGCTGTGTAAAAATTTGTCCATCTATTTTAATGACAATAATAATAATGACATAATGAGCGCACTATAATATTTTAAAACCGATGGCTAATCTCTGCTGAGATTGGCCGCCGTGACTTTATCATTTTTATCCCTGATAAAATATCACTTGGTCTGGGGACTCTGGTCTTTTTTAACTATCTACTCCTTGCTACAACGCTGCAAATATCTCGTGGAGTGAAAATTCTAATTCTAGCTGTCTCAAACAAAACAAGAAAACAGATGAAAATGTCTGAATAAGTTAATTAATCAGTAGAAACGCTTGTGGTACTGTCTTGGGAGCCGTTTCCAACGTTTCTGTGGATTTTCGACATGAAATATGTATTATATGAAGTAGGTACGCATAATTGCTTCGGCAGGAAACATTTTGTATCGAATACGAAATTGGTTTCGATAAAATGGTCGGTTGTTTGTCGTTTCCAATTGTAAGGAGGCATAATGATTGATTTATTTGCCAGTGTTCGAATTTCATCGTTTATAATTTATACAAAAGTTTGAATCATTTTGCAACAGTTCGTAGACACTTTATGATTTTTGACTTTCGATCTCAAAAAGAGTAATAAATCTCTCACAATATTCATCATTAAACTGCCAAACAGATGGCTCTCAGAAAAAGGCCAAGATCTCAAGTCCGACAACTATAAACGTTACCTAGCTCGTATTTGGTTTAGCGCGATTCTGTTCACTGTCAGACGGAGATCTTCAAATCTTATTCTCTCCATATTCTTGTACTCATAGTTTGTCATCAAGCACAGCGCTTAGTAACGTCTACAGATTTAGGCTTAAAACTAGACAAGTACACACAGACCAACATTTTAAGTAAACTATTAGACTCTGATTCCAGAACGTAGATATTTACTACTGACACACTTAGTAAATTGGTTGACAAACAAACCAAAACATGATATACGAGTCTGTAGGTACACACAACTCAAGGCCGGCTCATGTTTGCAGATATTAGTGTAATAGAATACCTTGTGGTCTATATTTCTTCAACATTTTTAGGGTTCCGTACCCGATGGCAAAGGGCCCTAAGCCTCCGCTGTCCGTCCGTTTAACAGCGGGGTGTATCTCATGATCCATAATAGGCTGACAGTTGAAATTTTCACAGTATGTGTATTTGTGTTGCCGCTATATCAACAAATAATATATAAAAATAAATTAAAAGGGGCTCCCGTACAACTATGGTACGGAACCCTTCATGCGCGCGTCTGACTCTGACTCGCACTTGGCCGGTTTTTCTTCTTTCACAGAAGATGTTATCCATCATAATATCCTCTTAGTAACTGACTGCCTCGTTGGTCGAGTGGTCGAGTCCTGTTCGATTCCCGGGGCGGGCAAAGTGTTATTGGGTCATATCGCCAGTTATGTTTAAGTCCCATGTTATAAGGGGCGAGCTTATTGCCATCAACCGGGTATAAATCCAAACTCTATGACTGCTACTGAGGAATTCCGGATGGAAAAACCCAATAACACCTTGCCCTACCTGGGAATCGGACCCAGAACCTCATGCTCAGCAGTCGCGCTTACCATCACAAGACCAACGAAGCAGACCATCTTCTTTCTCACCTTGATTATAGGTCTCTTAGAAAGAAACATTGTTGATAATCCACACTAAATATAAACGTTTTCTTTTTCCTTAACAAACCTCCATAAATAATAAAGCAATACACAAAAAAATAACAACAATAACGGCCATACTTAAGAGAAGAAATCGCGATTATAAGAAATATAAGATTCTCTGGATTCCCCATAAAAACTATGGCTGGTTATAAAAGTTAACGTCTTGAAGTTTACGGGTAGCAGAAAAAGAAATAAAATCAAGTAGCCGACAAGGTCAGTCGGACCCTTCATTATTATGGGAAAACTGGAGCAAGTTGGCCGGGGACGTGACTTTCAAAACAAGGGTGTAATTTTTTACAGCCCTCGTATGGGGAAAACATGTGGTGGTAGGGGACCGTCGCACATAGATGTCATGAACAAATTTTTTCAGTTGTGTGGTTTGTAAAAGGACATTTTGCAGGCTGTACCTATAACTGTATATTATGATGTGGATGTGTTTCTGTTTAATTATGAGCCTTACCCTCGTTTACGCAAAGCTTTTTTTTTTATCCAGATAGTCGTCTTCGTTACCGAAGCAGGCCCAAGAAACGCTGGCGTGACGATTTGGACTCGTTCTCGACTCATTGGCCGGAGAAGGCAAAACACCGGGAGAGACGGAAAGGAATGAGGGAGGCCTTTGCCCAGCAGTGGGACAGAATAGACTAATTAAAAACCGGCCAAGTGCGAGTCGGACTCGCGCACGAAAGGTTCCGTACCATTATCTATAAAAACGGCAAAAAAATCATATCTGTTGTATGGGAGCCCCCCTTAATATATATTTTTTTAATTTTTAGTATTTGTTGTTATAGCGGCAATAGTAATACATCATTTGTGAAAATTTCAGCTTTCTAGCTATCACGGTTTATGAGATACAGCCTGGAGACAGACAGACAGACAGACAGCGAAGTCTTAGTAATAGGGTCCCGTTTTACCCTTTGGGTACGGAACCCTAAAAAGGGCAATTTAGTAGGCTTCATTATTGGCTAAGTATAACTGAAAATATTATGTGTAATAATGTGTATGTGTGACAGTAATATTATGATATTTACTCCCATGTTATAAAATACTTTTTTCATTTGACCGGTTGTTTAGTTATTTGATTGGTTCTTGTTATTTCGGACAACCAATATCACGTCAGATTGGATGTTCGAAACAACAGTAACATGATAAAAATTTCAACATGAAAATTGATGCATAGTTAAAAAATAAATAAATATCCCTGGACATTTTCACACAGCACCATCTAGCCCCAAGCTAAGCAACTTAATGCTTGTGTTATGGTAGCTAGATGGCTGATAAACTACATATATACATTTTTTTTTGTAAATACGTACATATTATAGATAGAAAAACACCCAGACCCGGAACAACTACTTGTAGGTCATACAAATATTTGTCCCGTACGGGAATCGAACCCGCGACATGCAGCGCAGCAGTCAATCGCTTGACCACTGCGCCAACCGTGTCGTCAAACAAACAAGTTTTAAACAATATAAATATTTATTCAGGCTATCAGTGTATTAAATAAAATACAATTGTATTTTCACGCTGTTCTGACACTATAACACTGTACGTAGTACTTATTATAACTAACTAGCTCATGCCCGCGGCTTCACCCGCGTAAGTTCGGTAATTGTCCCGCGGGATCGCACTACCGGGATAAAAAGTATCCTACGTGTTAATCCAGGTTACAAACTATCAATGTGCCAAATTTCAGCCAAATCCGGTCAGCAGTTTTTGCGTAAAAGAGTAACAAACATCCATCCATCCATACTCACAAACTTTCGCATTTATAATATTAGTAGGATAAAACAAGTATGTATCATGCTGGAATAGAGTAACAGATCGATGTGACTTTTTAGTGACGCCGATATATGGATGTGTGATGCAGAGGAATGAGGAAAATTTTGAGTTTGAATGTAGATGGCTATAAGAGTAGAGGCAGACCAAAGAAACGATGGATGGACTGTGTGAAGGATGACATGGCTAGGAAGAAGGTGACTGTTGAGATGACGAGTAATAGAGAAGTATGGAAGAAGAAGACATGCTGCGCCGACCCCAAATATGGTATACGGGCAGGAGAAGGATCGATGTGATTTTACATAGATAAGCTTTTTATTTTCCCTGAATAAACCCACTCAGGGATATAACTGCGAGTAGTATAGTAGTGTACAAGAATGCGTAGGCTACACGGTAAATCTGACACATTATTAAAACAACTGAAGCGAGTAGATCTGAAATGTGACTTTCAAAACATGCGTATAAAACATTTGCGTGTCATCTGCCAACCCTTTTCCTAACTATCTAGGTCATGTAGCCAGACGTAGCGGAACATTATAATTTCATAAAACATTTGGTCGGGGAGTTAAATTCAGGCTATTTAGGGAAAATATACAAGGACGTCTGGACTTGAAAATATTTTCGTTGGCCGATTTTTGAAATCGAAAGTACTGAAAATGGACTTTTAAATCAGTTGTTCTGCAAGCCAATTGGGACAAGTCCAAATAGTCCCAATAAAATTTCAATGAATTCAAATTCGAGATATTGGTCTAATGGTCGTAAGAGCGACTGGTGAGCATCGGGACTTGGGTTCCTAAGTCGGCCAAATTGTTGGGTTTTTCCATCAGAAATTTGTCAGTAGCATCCGGACTTATCCCGCAAGGGCCGGTGCCTGCCAGGGCTGTTCGAAAGAGATACCGCGGCCCTGGAACATAAAGGGCCAAAGAAAGAACATGGGTGGTTTTTAGTCAGTAAGAGTCTGACACTCCCTTCCGCTCCGCCCAGAGCGGGGGGGGTCATTTGATGATTTCCCACAAACCAAAAAAAAAAAAAAAAAAGCATCCGGACTTATACCCGGATGAATGCAATGGGCTCGCCCCCTATTACATGGGACTTAAACACAACTTGCGTAATGTGGATGTACTCAAACTACACCCACACAGACATGCTCACCTTCAAACCTTACGGGGAAAATAGGGTTGAAGTGTGTTATATCCTGCGCCAATGGCACAGTTGGCGCGGTGGCTAAGCGATTGGCTGCTGCGCTGCATGATAATATAATAATAATAATCTCTGTTTCAGGTGCTTGAGCCAGGTGTCAGCGTGTCGGCGCAACGACTGTCGGATCAAGTGCGGGTCATCCAGCGTAACCATATGTTGGATGACACCGTACTTGATCGACTACGCTCCGAATCACGGAGTAACCTAGTTACGCCTGCTTCACCTATGATCGCGGTACAGCTACAAAATGTTACCAGTACTTCGCCGCGATCCGACCGCGGTGGTGAAGAGGATGATGATGAAGTTATATCCGTGAGTACCCAGTGCAACGCACAATTGAGGAGTGCTTTGGAGGGTGCATTCCGGGAGTACCGTTCCACACCGCCTGAACTTAGACCACGACTACCTCGTTTGCCTATGCACAAGAAAAACAAGGCGCTGGTGTGTGCTCTAGATTCGCAACTGTCAAACTGCTTTGATAGCAGCAAAGACCTCGCCGATACTCACTCAATATTGTACTGTGGAGCTGTAACGGCATGTCGTGTAGCTCACGTCAAATTTCCTAACAATGACGGAGCTACACGACCAAAATTAGCTGTTCCAGCTTGGCAGTGCAGGATTGAGCGGCGCATCGGTGAGGCTAGAGCACTCATCGGCAAATTAATCTGCTTCAGGGAGGGCAACACTCGTCCTAGAGTGATGCGCTTTGTGAGGCGGGCGTTCTCGGGGACTGATATTAGTTTTCGAGACTACTTAGCCCGCGTCACAGAGCGTATCGACTTCCTGAAGCAGAAGATCTGTGCATGGGCAAGCCGTATTCGCCGGTACAAGCGGCGAGTGGAACGATACACTCAGAATCGCACTTTCCAAAGCGATGAAAGGTGGGTATATAGGGCTTGGGAACGACCGGACCAAGGTGTGACTGACACGCGTTTGCCGGATGATGACGCCACGTGTTCGTTCTGGCGCAGCATCTGGTCGGTGCCTGTCAGTCACACTGAGGGCGATTGGACACGGGAGGTTGAACGAGCGTGTGATCCAATACCAGAAATGGGGGCAATCACCATCAGCCCCCAAGACGTAGCTCGTGCTGTACGTCCGTTGCCTAACTGGAAATCTCCAGGGCCGGATGGACTGCACAACTTCTGGATCAAATGGTTTAAGAGATCGCACGTTCGCTTGGCGTCCCAGTTTCAATCAGCCTTAGAGTCAGGGTCGCTGCCCCAGTTCTTGACGACAGGAATTACCCACCTGCTCCATAAATCAGGTAGTACTGCGGAGCCCAAAAATTATAGACCCATCACTTGTCTACCAACAGTCTATAAAGTTCTTACATCCATTTTGAGAGCTAAAATCAACCAACATATTGACAGTAATTGTATCATGTCTGCCTCTCAAAATGGATGTAGGAACGGGTCCCGCGGTACTAAGGAGCTGCTCCTCATAGATATGGCCATTAGCCAGCAGGTTCGGCGCTCCCGAAGGGATCTGTCTACATGTTGGATAGATTATAAGAAGGCCTATGATTCTGTGCCTCATACATGGCTCATGAGGGTGCTGGAGTTGTATAAAGTTGATGCAACTCTGCGTACCTTCCTGATGTCATGTATGGGACACTGGAGAACGGTCCTTCGCTATCCAGGATGTCGACAGATCCAGGGGAACAGCGAACCAATAAGGATAGAGCGCGGTATATTCCAGGGTGATAGTCTGAGTCCATTGTGGTTTTGTCTAGCCTTGAACCCTCTCAGTACACTGCTGGAAGGTTCAGGCCTAGGCTATCGGTTGAGGAGAGGTGGTCAGGTCATATCTCACCTTCTTTACATGGATGATCTGAAACTCTTTGCCCCCAACAATTTGCAACTGATGAAGCTACTGAAGGTAACAGAAACTTTCAGTAGCGCCATCAGGATGGAATTTGGTGTGGACAAATGTGCAGTCATGCATGTGAAGCGAGGGGAGATTATGGAATCCGTGGGAACTCAACTCTCGGATTCCATACACCTTAGATCCCTCTCCTCAACAGAAACCTACAAGTATTTGGGTATGTCGGAAGCATTAGGTATCAACACTGCCGACATGAAACAATCGTTGAGGGAGCGCTTTTTTGGTCGCCTGAATAAGGTTCTAAACAGTCTTTTGTCAGGCGGAAACAAGGTGCGCGCCTTCAACGGTTGGGTCATGCCGGTTTTGATGTATTCTTTCGGCATACTCAAATGGACTCAGACGGAACTTGATGCCCTGGATAGGAGGGTCCGCTCACTGCTGACCGCAAATCGGATGCATCACCCACGGTCGTCGGTGATGAGACTGTATATCCCGCGGAAGTGCGGGGGTCGTGGCTTCTTAAATGCTAAGACCCTGCACAACCGTGAGGTATGCAGTCTCAGGGAATACTTCCTAGAAGCCGACGTGGGTATGCACCGAGATGTGGTCTCAGTGGATAAGGGCCTTACCCCGCTCTCCCTGGCTAACGAGAACTGGCGCAAGCCTAGAGTATTAGACACTAATGACCGCATGGAGGTATGGCAGAGCAAGGAGCTACACGGGCGCTTCTACCGGGCCCTACATGGGCCCGATGTAGACTTCTTAGCGTCCGTATCTTGGCTGCGTTTCGGTGATCTCTTCGGGGAAACCGAAGGTTTTGTCTGTGCAATAATGGACGAAGTTATGATGACGAATAACTACCGGAAATACATTGTGAAGGATGGCACGGTTGACATATGTCGGGCATGCCACCGTCCAGGAGAATCGATTCGACACATTATTTCTGGGTGTTCTCATCTAGCTAACGGAGAGTACTTGCATAGACACAACCTCGTTGCCAGGATTATCCACCAGCAACTTGCTTTGAAGTACAACCTTGTGGAATCAGAAGTGCCATACTATAAGTATGCGCCCGACCCAGTTCTCGATGATGGTAATATCACGTTGTACTGGGATCGACCTATCGTCACTGACAGGACTATTGTTGCCAATAAGCCTGACATTGTGGTGATAGATCGATTGGAGCGTCGCGCAATGATTGTTGATATAACGGTCCCGCATGACGAGAACCTCGTGAAAGCAGAGAAAGATAAACAATTCAAATATCAGGATCTGGCTCGCGAGGTTGTCGACATGTGGGACGTGACTACAGCAGTCATTGTACCGATAGTCGTGTCAGCCAATGGCTTAATAGCCAATAGCCTCGACCAACACCTGAGGAGGCTCTCGCTGGGCAGCTGGATCAAGCGCTTGATTCAGAAGGCAGTTCTTCTGGACACGGCACGTATTGTTAGGAGGTTCCTCTCTCAAGAGCCCTGACCGCCGGTAGCTCGGACCCTGTTCCCGATGCCGGTGGGCTACTATTTTTTTTTTTTTTTTTTTTTTTTTATATTTTTAAATGTTTTTTTATATGGTTTTATATTCTAATATTTAAAAATATAATTAATGTGTGTAAAGATAAATAAAGAAATAATAATAATATTTTGGGACAACCAACACACCGCCATCTGATCCCAAACTAGGCAGAGCCTGTACTGTGGCAACCAGACAACTGATAAACATACATATATATTTCTAAATACATACATATTATAGATAAATCACACCCAGATACAGAACAAATAATCGTACTCATCGCACAAAGATTTGTCCTGTGTGGGAATCGAACCCACGACCTCCGTCCTAGCAGTCAGGGTCACTAACCACTAGACCAACAGGCCTATCCAATCCAAATGATCAACGTTCGGAAGGAATATTATAGAATAAAATACTCCAAAGTAATCATGGTAATAGAAATTGTAGTCTTTGGTCTTGTTCCACAGACTACGAAAATGTATTCCATTTAGGTAACTAACAATTTTCACCAGAAACCCTTGTATTTATAAAGCTTGGTACACTGGGCGACTCATCAAGCTATACATTATATATACCCAATATAACATAGCCTCGGTTTGTTCGGGTTTCCCGTACAATGAGAGATCCGCGATAAACTGGTTTTGTATAGCTCAATTGGTACATTTTCTTAGGCTACAGCTTCCTGTGTTTCACAAACCATCGTCTTGCATCGTGTGTCACGGCAACTGAGGCTCGCCCCCTTTGTTTTACCAACAATTTGCTCTAGGTAAGTAAGATTTTCCTCTGCTCTTGTATTTTTAAGGGTACTTACTCTAGCTTTCTGTGTTTCAGAAACCATCGTATAGAATCGTGTGTCACAGACTACGCGTCCCCTTTGGTTTACTGCCAATTTGCACTATAAACGTAGGTAAGTTTCTCTGAACTCTTGTATTTCTAAGGCAAGACACATTTTCGTATACTACTGCTTTCTATGTACCTACCACAAACTACTGTAACACATTAACATCAAATTATTAACCTACTAGCTTTTGCCCGCGGCTTCGCTCGCGTTAATTTAGAATTTGACAATCAGTCCGGGTCGTACGCTGCTTGTAGTAATAAAAAATTCAAAAGACACCTATTGTCATAAGAACGTTAGTGGTGTTTTCCCCAGGAACAGTACTTTTTTTCGGGATGAAAGGAACCCTATGTCCGTTTCTGTACACCTGACAACGTATATGCAAAATTTCAGGTAGATCAGTTCAGTTCAGGCTTAGGCGTGAAAAGGTAACAAATAATCATACTTTCGCATTTATAATATTAGTATGAAGTATGACTAGTATGAAAGTATGGATTTCACTAGATGACTTGGCTGCATTCATCCTAATGTATTTCTAGTGAAAGTTCACATTAAAATAATGGCCCTAACGCGAGCGCGCAGTATTAACGTAACACAAATACGCCGATTATTGAATCTACAATACAATTATCCTATAGCATTTTAGTTAAATTGTTTGCAACAAGCATAATCAATATCATCCGTAAATATTAATATATTCTCATAATTTTTAAAATACTAGCTGGCATGCGTTGCAATGCAGCTTTTTCTACCTACTCCTTGCGTTTTTACTACTCTGCACCTACTACCTACCTACTATTTCCGGGATCAAAAGAAGCCTTTGTGCTACTCCAGAATATAAGCTACCTTGATACCAATTTTCATTCAAATCCGTTAAGCCATTTGAGCGTGAAGGAGTAACAAACATACACACATACAAACTTTCGCCTATATAATATTATAGTGTGATTATGAGTGAAACGATTCTTAATTTTATAATCAACGTATTTATTATATACGTTACTAGCGGCTCGTCCCGGCTTTGCACGGGTGCCTTTGTTACTCAGGGTGAATGTAGCTTTCCAACGGTGAAAGAATTTTTGAAATCGGCACAGGAGTTTTTGAGTTTATTCATTACAAACATACACACACACAAAAGTACAAATTTTTCCTCTTTATATTATTAGTGTAGATTATATATACGTTATGTTTGCGGCCTCAGTTCTGCAATGTACAATGTTGGTTTGGTGTACAATAAAGTATATTCAATTTAGTTTTTTACCTATTGTTTTCTTAGGCTACTTCTTTTTATGCCACATACTACAGAAACTCATTTTATTTGGTTAACCTATAAGCGCGCAATGGAGCTCTGTGAAAGATGCCTATGAAAGATTCACTCAACCTCATTCGTAAGGATAGTTTTTTTTTTTGAACTGTCATTTTACTTAAATGGGCTGTTTTCTCGCGCTATTGCCTTTAATGTGCCTACTACCTTTACTCTTCATATACTAAATATACCAGGCTGGCCTATAGATAGTGCTAGCACCCTTTGGATTAGCATTGTACAGACGGCACATCAAACTACTACAATCTGCCAAATTTCTTTAATAACTTTATCGCTAAACATTAAGTTCAAGGTTGATTGTGAAAATTTGAGTTTCGGGTAGCTTGATGTGCGGGCGTCTGTACATACTTATGTATGTTTTTCTTTCATTGCCAGATTCGCCGTCAAGATGGCGCCAACGCTTAGCCATTGAAGTGACGTTGAGCTATTAAAGGGAAGAATGACAAGACTTTGTAGTTCAGTACAACACATTGCATATTGAAATATACAGTACTACAAGACAGAAATTCTATGAGCGATTAAGCTTGAAAAGTCTAAAAAGTTTGTAAAAATAATAATTATTATCATCTGCCATCAACTGACCGACCCGACACAGTTGGGAATAGCCAAATATTCCCAACTATGTCGGGGTTTATCATCATGCTTAGCCTATCCGAACTTTGTAAGCATCGGATTCCAGTATAGTTTGGATGCTGCTGAATGTAAATATTTTACATGGAGCGACTGCCTATCTGACTTCACAACCCAGTTACTGGATGTTAGATTTGCCTGTTTCTTTCACCACACATACAGTCACATAAATGGTCACCCATCCCAAAACCGACCTCGGCAAGTGTTGCTCAACCTGCGATTCAGCTGTACTGCTACTATTACGTAGCCTCGAACCCCTCAACTTGATATCTCGACTAAACTTCCCAAATAATATTCGCCAATGTATATTTATCTCATGACGACCGTCCACCACATTGACGTTGAGCGACACATCTCGACGTGCTTTGACACGTGTTTATAAATGTCACAGGTAATGTGAAATCATGTGTAACACACCATTTTCCATGTTAAATAATCGAGATGAATTTATTTCGTTATTAAGGGAAACGGCTGTAAATGTTTGAAAAGCGCCTATACCATTTTGTGCACTGTTCAAAATATTTCTGTGCATCTTATCATTTCTTGTCAAGCTTGTTAGTAACAACAGAGACAGTCATATACATAGTCAAATACTTCAAAAACAGTTTAAAGATTATTTCGCACTGACGTGTCATAATACACCTTAATACCTCCACTATGCTTCCGAAGTTATATTCGCCAACGTATGCTTCTTTATCTCATGACGACCGTCCACCACATTGACATTGAGCGACACATCTCGACGTGTTTTGACACGTGTTTATAAACGTCACAGGTTATTTGAAATCGTGTGTAACACAACATGTTCCGCGTTAAAATATCGCGGTGAATTTACTTTATTATTGAGTAAAATGGATTTAAAAGTTTGGCCTGTGATTGATTTAAATGTGAATGCAATGCAATGCAAAGAATTGTGCTCTTGCGTTTTAATTAATGTAATTTTTATTTTCTTTTACATGTACATGAAATACATAATTATAGCGTATTTTGAATTTAACTTAAAATACTATTTGTATTTCTTTGAAGAAACTTCAATTAAAACAGTTAAATATTTGATAAGCAATGTTTGAGTTTTTTAACGACGTACAGTTCAAGTGTATCTTAATAATTTTATGTTAAAGGGACACGATGATTACCCATCCTCGATAAAACACAGAGAATAATGACTACTCTTTTGTAACGTCACGAACTAATTATTTATTAAAAAAAAATAAGCACACAAAGGTACCCATATATATACATTTAAAGTAGAAGAAAAATCATGACACGTGTCTTTTTCCTTCCCTTTTCCACAGATTCTTTATCGGCAGACAGATGGACTAGACTTTGACGGCACGGTTGGCGCAGTAGCTAAGCGATTGGCTGCTGCGCTGCGTGTCGTGTGTTCTATCCCCGCACGGAACAAATATTTGTATGACCTACAGATAATTGTTCCGGGTCTGGCTGTTTGTGTATGTGAGATTAAATGTTTGCAAACTCACTCACAATACATGAGAAATTAATAGTGTGAAAATAAACGTTGCCCAAAGTTTGTTTAAAAAAAAAGAAAAGTCAGAATTAGGCAGAACAAATTTCATTTTGATTTTTTTTTTCAAAGATTCACACTCAGAAAAGATGTCTCAATTTGTCTACATACACATTTCAGAAAAACCACACCGACATTTATTGGTAAATAAATCAAAATATGTCAATGTAGCCTTTCAAGTAAATTGACAGCCATAGAAGCAGTAAGTACTTACAATCAAATACACTTCTCATCAAAAGAATCGAAACACCTCGCAGTTTATGATTTGATAAGGATTAACAGAAAAATGTGTATATTTAGGAATAAATGTAAAATGTCATTTAATAGTGAGTAGTATGAGGTTTTTAAATCCTAATGTTATTGTTCTAAATTCAAATTAAGTCTTCATAGGTTTCGTATTTTGTATAATGAGTAATTTTTACCCTGTATGGAATATGAAGGAAATGGGTAAAACAACACGCGTAAATGAAAAAAAAATGTAAGAAACGTTTATTTAATAACTTGTATTCCCTCCGCGAGCTCTTATTACTGCTTCCATACGGTTCTTCATCGATCGGATGAGAGTCACGATCACATGTTGTGGTATATTATCCCATTCCTCTTGGATTGCATTTTGCAGCTGGCTAAGTGTTTCTGGGGCTGGATCTCTTGCTCGAATTCGTCTCTTTAATTCATCCCATAGATGTTCAATGGGATTCATGTCCGGGCTTCTTGCTGGCCATACCATAATGGAGATACCGACTTCGGTAAGATAATCTCGTACGACGCCCGCGGTGTGAGCTCTAGCATTGTCGTGCATGAATATGAAGTCGTTACCAATAAAATGTGCATAGGGCATCACATGAGGTTCAAGACACTGTTCGATGTACCGATGAGAGTTTAGTGCAGGCAGCCGTGGCCCAGACACAAAGGCAAGTTCTGTCTTACCGTCGGCGCTGATTCCTCCCCAAACCGTCCACGAACCGCCACCATAGCTGACCTTTTCTTCAATGCAGCATTGTGCAAAGCGTTCTCCATCTCTTCTGTAGACCTTGTTCCTTCCGTCGTTACCATACAGCATAATTTTACACTCATCAGAAAACAGTACTTTGCTCCACTGAAGGTATGACCAAGTTAGGTGCTCGCGTGCAAAGTTAAGGCGCGCTCTTCGATGGTCTGCAGTTAATTTCGGCCCATTCGCTGGCTTATGCGGTGCCAATCCGCGTTCCTTCAACCTTCTTCTTATTGTAGAGTCACTTACAGCTACTCTTCGTACAACGCGAAGCTGCTGCTGCAGTTGAAAAGCGTTAAGGCGTCGATTTCGTAAAGAAGTTGTTACAATAAATCGATCATCTCGCTCAGAAGTGACCCGATTCCTGCCAGATCCTGAACGGCGCGTGAACGAACCAGTCTCCCGATAGCGTTTGTAGACTCTATGAACAGATGATAAGCTTAGATGCAATCTTGCAGCCACAACACGCTGACTAAGTCCAGAATCCAGCAATGCCACCACTTGGGCGGCTTCTGCGGGCGAAGTATCCATATGTTTTAGAAAAAAAAGTTTTTTCAGACGTCCCAAAGTCACAGTAAATGAAATAAGAAACAAAAAGTTTAAAGACAAGCGCTAATTTTTAGTTTTTAAACGAGAAACGTACTCCAACCCTAAATACACATTTGTCTCAAAACAGTGATTAATTTCATTTATAGGATAAACAAATGAAATTCTAATTTCGAATTTTGATTTTTTTCTTCTTACTGTAATGACCAAACTGCCAGCTACACAATAATGTTTTTTTTTCATGGAATTAATTCTCTTTTGTAAAAAATTAGGACAAAAACAATAAAAACGAAAGTGTTTCGATTTTTTTGATGAGAAGTGTATTTTGTCTGTGGTTCTTCGTTGACAGGTGCTGAGTTAGTAACTGGCAAAAGTAATATCTGTCCTAAGTGACAGCTAAGTAATTGTTAAGTGATTTTGTTTGGCGACAGTGGATGAAAATTGGTTAGAGTAGTTTATAAGTAACTTGTTATGTTGTGGATATGTATTATGTACTTTGACGCTCTTAGACAGCTTCACTAGGGACGGCTTTTCTTAAAAGCGCTCTTTAAGTGACTGAGTGTACACAGTATAATAGGTTTTTTCAAAGCATCAACTCTGATAATGACTGATTCGTGTGGACGCAAGCGCGACTGCTTAGCATGAAGTCCTGCGTTCGATTCCCGGGTCAGACATAGTGCTATTGGGTTCTTCCATCAGGAATTTCTCAGTATTAGCCACGGAGTCTGGATTTATGCCCGGTTAATGTCAATAGGCTCGCCCCCTTTTACATGGGACTTAAGAATAACTGGCGAAGTGTGTGTACTATTAGGTAAACCTCTACCTAACCCGTCGGGGATTACAGGCGTTATGTTATGGGTTCCGACGATTGGACTGATTCTATCATTTTCTTAGAGCTCTAGTTGCAGTGCGGTGAAAAGTTGCAGAATGAAAGTGAAATTAATAGAATCGTTGAACGCTAATGTTCAATCGAATCGGGCAGATTTCGTCATTTAAATGATAATACAAATCGCCAACACAAGCGGCGGTGCCTGCAGTTTGATGTTCGAGTAAGAAGCTACGATTTTTTATCACGAACTCATAATAAGAATTATAATATACAGGGTTATTTGTAAAACACCAGCAACCTCTTAAGAGGTCATTGAATTCATCATTATGAACAACTTTTATTCTTTATTTTATTCTATTTATGATCGATTAACTCGTCAAAATGTAGGGAACAGCTGTTTTTTTTTTCGCGATTTTTGGTTTGGTCCCATAGTAAAACTTGTTCATTATGATGAATACAATGACCTCTTAAGAGGTTGCTGGTGTTTTACAAATAACCCTGTATATATAGATAATAAATAATTAAATATAATATTAATAAATTATAATAAATAATTATTGTAATATCTCTCAGCCATACTGGGTTGGTTATCATATACGGGGTGGAAGGGACACCGACGCGAAAACGGTTACCACGTATTTAGTACATCATTTGGAGTAAAAAAAAAACTATGCCTACAGAGAAATTTTTCATCCATTATTTTTAAAAAAATCAGCTGTTCCATACATTTTGACCGTGTAAGTATTTCACTTATGTAGGAATTTGCTGTTTTTTTTTAATAACCGATGAAAAATTTCTATGTAAAGGGGCTCAGAATGATGTACTGAATACGTGGTAACCGTTTTCGCGTCGGTGTCCTTCCATCCTGTATGTATATGGTAACCAACCCAGCATGCTTGAGAGGTATTTCTCGACGGCATGTAAAACCAAGTCAGAGGCCCAGGTGGTATAAAAACTCTCACACCACACGCACTAACCACACGAAAAAGAAGATCTTCATATTGACATTCCACAAAATTGTTTTACTGCGAGAACGGAAGAAAATCATCTTTTTTTTTGTACATAACACATGTACCCAAGAAACGAGTATAGTAGAAAACACCGGACAAGTGCGAGTTCGACTCGCGTGGAGAGGGTTCCGTACGTTAATTATCTAAATTCCGTAATTTGTTTTAAATCTAAGATTTCTTCTAGGTTTTCCTGTAATCTATAGGCAAAAAACTGTTTTTTGTATTTTTTTCCAAATTTTCAGCCCTATAGTAGCGGAGTTAAGAAGTAGGGAATGGTCAATTTTCGCCTATTTTCTTAAATAACTTCGAAACTATTTATCTTAAATATAAAAAAACTAGATTTTCACAACGAGCCCTTTGATTTGATATGTAACACGATAGTTTGTATAACTTTTTTTTTTCATTTTCTAATTTACCCCCAAGCATGGCCCCCATGTTTATAATTCATTAATTTGCGTTACACGCCCCATATTAGGGTCACCGACTTTCATATGTGTACCAAATTTCAACTCGATCGATCCAGTAGTTTCGGAGTACATTGCCTGTGACAAACGGACAGACAGACAGACACGCGAGTGATCTATAAGGGTTCCGTTTTTTCCTTTTGAGTTACGGAACCCTAAAAAGATCAAGAAAATGATGCTCCGTCGATTCTATGCTATCGCAGTTCGAAACCAATTACTAAACCCCCAAACCCAATAACAAAGAACAGAAACTATTTACTTTTAAAAGCCCCAAAGCTTTGTGCCACTAATCCTTCAATTACTCAGCTAGTTCCACATAGATTGTGTGAATCTTGTCACTGGAAACGTAGACCCTTGTCCGGGTGTGTCCGGATCTCCAGCGTATTTCATCCAACCTGCCAAACCGACGTCCCTTTTAATTTTACGAATGTTGGCCCGATCAAATAATACTGGACGAAAATATTTTTTTTTCATCTTCCGGGATTGGGGGAAGATGGCTGACGGCTTGTCCTTTAACTGTGTGCGAAATAGAAGGGACTTAAATATTGGTTTGTGCTATAGTCAGGATAGGTATGTATGTATAGATCTGGCGGCACGGTTGGCGCAGTGACTAAGCGATTGGCTGATACGCTGCGTGTCGCGGGTTCGATTCCCGCACGGAATAAATAATTGTATGGCCTACAGGTAGTTGTTTCGGGTCTGGCTGTTTGTGTATGTGAGTTTAAATGTTTGTAAACGCACCCACGATACAGGAGAAATTCCTAGCGTAGGGCAACGTTTTTTTTTAAATAAAATTAAAAATAAAAGATCCTTAAATTCGATAGTTTTTAGAAGACTAGCTTCGGCACGAGGCTTCGTCTGCGTTCTACCCGTATCTATAAACAAATCAAAGTGATTACTTGAGTAAAACTAATTACTTAAGTTACAATTTTAATTCTGTAGTTCAATCATTGTTCGAAGTTAGCTTAGAACTGTCAAAAGTTAGAATTCTTAGCTTTTGGTTTCTTTGACGATTCTTACTTCGTTTAAATTCTTGTCTAATGCATGAAAATGTTTGCATAAGTAATTACTCAAGCTCAAGTCATTACTTAAACTCAAGTGATTACTTTAATTTGACTATAGAAACGGGTGTTAGAAACATCCTATGGCACTTGATAATAGTGCAGTTTTACATCAGTGAAAGATTATTAATGATTTTTTTTTTAGATTATTTATTTATTTTATAAATTACAAGTTCTATTTATTTAAACAAATCACACAATTAGACCTCTGGAGTCTGTCTTAGTATGCCATGGCCTGAGATTTGATCAACGCTATTATCAGTTAAGTTGTAATCGAGTTGATGGAATGTTCTTTCAGCTTACGCTTTATATTTTTACTATTCATTGAGTCTCTGATGTCTACAGGTATTTGGTTTAGTAAATTGGGTATTGTGAAAGAAGCGGTACACCTGCCATAGAAGTTATTTTTGCGTAATAATTTAGGAGATTATAGGGGTAATCTCCTAAACTATTCATTAATAAAGCTACCCTTTTTTTTTCGCGTGGTAAATCATCAAATGACTACGCCCGCTCTGGGCGGAGCGGAAGGGAGTGTCAGACTTTTACTGACTAAAATCCACCCATGTTCCTTCTTTTGCCCTTTATGTTCCAGGGCCGCGGTCTCTCTTTCGAACACTCCCGCAGCCCTGGCAGGCATCGGCCCTTGCGGGCCCCTCCCGTTTGCTGACATCTCTTTGAGGCGCGCGTGGAACACGAACGCGCCGTCGACACGGCAATAAATCTACCCTACAGCCAAATTGCGGAATTTCCATCTTTATCATCTGCCTAGTTTTTTCCCCAACTACGTCGGGGTCGGCTTTCAGTCTAACCGGGTGCAGCAGAATACCAGTATTTTACATGGAGCGACAGCCTATCTGACCCCCACAACCCAGTTAGTGCTGGGTAATTTTATACCAGTTGGTAGACCGGACTGACTGACTACCTGCAACGACTGTCGAAGATCTAAAATTGACAGCCGGGACCAACGGTTTAACGTGCTTTCCGAGGCACGGAGGAAACTCGGTATGTAATGGGTGGTCACCCATTCACAAACTAGGCAAGCGCGATTTAACCTGAAGATCGACATGAGGGACTGTTATTAATTAGCCACGAGCTCACCTCCGACCTCGGCCTCTATATAATATTAGTTTAAAAGGATTGATTATTTTTTGCGTTCATTAAGACTAAAGTAAGTTTTCCGTGCCGTCTCGGTGAAAATTAACATTTAAACGATAAGCATTGCATTATCAGCCTATATCGTTCCCACTGCTGGGACAACGGCCTGTTCTCTTTAGGAGGGACGGGAGCATAATACACGCGGCCTGTGTGTGTTTGGTTTTGTTATTCAACAATATTTTTATTAATCGCTTATCTGGAAGTTAATTGAATAATATATATAATATCTTGGAACAACCAACACACCGCCATCTGATCCCAAACTAGGCAGAGCCTGTACTATGGCAACCAAACAACTGATAAACGTACTTATATATTTCTAAATACATACATATTATAGATAAATACACACCCAGATACAGAACAAATAATCGTACTCATCGCACAAAGATTTGTCCTGTGTGGGAATCGAACCCACGACCTCCGTCCTAGCAGTCAGGGTCACTAACCACTAGACCAACAGGCCAATCAAAATGGGAATATATTTAAATAAAATAAACTACAAAAAGCTCTAATAATGTTAAATAACGTGTATTTTGCATTCAACCGCGCTTTCATAAGCGTGTGGCTTTCAATGTGGGATGTATTTAGTTTTAAATAAGCATTTCATTTTCAATACAAAATTTAATATGTATTTTACAATTTGAGTAAATAATACTGACTCTAATTGGCTGAACCTTTTTTCCACAGTGTCTGGCTACAAACAGATATTTTTGGTATCAGCCACGTGTAGGACACACCCACAATACACGAGGCCAGGATTATTTTTTATCAATGTTATTTCGTCCCGTTGAAGCTTTCAAAATCTTCTGACTATCTTTATTATTATATGTATATTAATATATATAATGGTAAACTGACTGACTGACTGGGTGATATATCAACGTTTAGGGATATTTCTGTCGTTGTTATTTGTCTACGACAATCCCTATTTATATGAGCACTGCGCTGTCCGGTTATAGTCTCTGGGTAGATTTAAATAAAGAACTGCTTCACCACTGAATGTCTTTTATTCCTATTAAATCCCCAAGGAGAACCTTCCGACCGGACTAGTGCGCAGTAACTAGCCCGCCGTTCATACGTCGCGCTCACACAAGCGATTCTGCTTACCTTGCATTCTGTCGTGCACGCGTACATGTGTCCCTACACTACTTCCCCCCAAAAATTTTACAATAAAAAAAATTTTTCTTAATAACTAGTAAAACATTTATATAAAACACAATCAATTACACAAAACTACAATGAGCGCTTAAGGTTACCCGCATAGCATACTGCGATAAACACTGCACTTGTCACTATCGCGTGGTGGTGGAATCATATTACGCATAACTGGCTGTGGGTGGCTGCTGCGGGACTGTGAGCGTATCTATGCGCCCTGGCGATGCTGTCACCCCACCAGATACAGTGTTGATTTGTCTGCGTATCCACTTCTTCATGCGATGACGACCTTGGCGCCATAAGACCAGCACCACGATGAGAAATACTGCGGTTGCCATTATTGCAAAACCTGTCTCGTACTTTGCGACTTGCGATGTTGTTGCGCTATTTTGCGCTATGATAACTTCTTCCTTACTGTAAGCCTTGCCCATGATGGTGGCTTATTTAGAGGTTGGTCGCACTAAGTTTTTGGTAGAGTGACGATTATTCTTCATTAACGAGTGGATATTGCAGTATGCTAGATTGAGCGTACAAACATGTGTCAGCAATTTCAAAGTACACTTGCTATTATTTGATTACTATTCTAAATTATATTAAATGTGTGCTGTTGACTGCGCATAAATTCTATACTAGTCATTATACAGGGTGTGGTCGTCTATTTTTCAAGCGCCGACTTCACAAAAAAAAATATATATTTATCCTAAGGCACACTGTTAGTAAGTACATAAAATTGCGTTTAAGGGTAGTTGCCGTGACTTCCACTCTGCAATAAATTAATGACACCATGTTGGCCGGCGGTAGTGTCCGTCACGACAACGCCATGCTAAAGTAAGTTATAGTTATCCTAATTCTAGATAACAGATAGGTATTTACTACATGTTCAATTTTGCTGGTGGTCTGATCGTGCGACCACTGCGGCTTTTCTTTACAGATGTATCCTCGTTTATTTTAGATGTGTTTACAATGGTTTTATTTCTTTGTGGTTGCTCTGACCTAGTGTCAGGTGGATTGACAATGTTTTCTTCGTTTAACAAATATGCAGGTTTTAATCTATCAATGGATATGTGAATCTTTCTGTTGTGCAATTGTACCACAAACACTTTATTTTTCCGCTCCAAAACACGGTACGGACCTTCGTAAGTGGGTGTTAGTGGTTTTCGTATTGCGTCGTTGCGAATGAACACGTGATCACATTTTTCTAGATCACCATGTATGAACAATGTGCGTGAGTCCCTCAGATCCCGTGGTACTGGTTTTAATTGATCTATTGAATGCTTCAAGTTTTTTAGAAACTCGTGATCGTCATGGCTTCTTTCATTGGGGATGTTGTAGAAATCTCCCGGTAAACGAAGTATTTGACCGTACACGTACTCTGTGGGACTAATGCCATTGTCGTTTCTGCCTACTGAACGCAGACCTAGTAGCACCGTAGACAGTTCATCACACCAGGACGAGTTATTAATAAGGCGAGCTGTCAATGCAGATTTTAGTGACCTATGCCAGCGCTCAACCATACCATTGCTTTGTGGGTGGTATGGTGTGGTGCGCAATTTATTTATACCCATATACTTCATTAGTTGTGTAAATAATGCACTCTCGAACTGACGACCTTGATCGCTTGTCAGTCTGACTGGGCAGCCGAATCTGCTAATCCATGCTTCGTAAAATACCTTACCTACGACTTCCGCTGTGATGTCCTTTACTGGAATGGCTTCCGGCCAACGCGTATATCGGTCGATCATCGTGACGAGGTATTTATACCCTTCTTGTGATGTTGGAAGAGGCCCTACGATGTCAATATGCACATGTTCGAAACGATTGCTGTCTGGAAAATGTTGTAGGTCTGATATAGTATGTCTGTTGACCTTTGACCTTTGACATTGTATGCATGTTTTTGCCCATCGCCCAACATCCCGATTTAATCCTGGCCAGAAGAATCGTTGCGCGACCAATTTACGCGTTGCTCGGACACCTGGGTGACTGATGCCATGTACCGAATTAAATGCAATGTTTCTAAAGTTTTCGGTTAAGTACGGTCTACACGTGTTAGTTGAAGTTTCGCAATATATTTGTTCATTACTGTTAGGCACAAAGTATTTCTTTAATCGAACGTTGCTATTTGTTTTGTCTAACATTTGCGCGAGCTCGGTATCATTTTTCTGTGCTAGCGCTAATTCCGCGAACTCAAGTTCCGTTGGGCAATATATTGTTTCAACGCGCGATAAGGCGTCAGCAACCGGATTGTTTTCGCCTTGTATGTACCTAATGTCGGTTGTAAATTCGCTGATGAATAATAGTTGCCTAATGCGCTTTGAAGTTTCGCAATTGCTTTGTATTTTGGTAAATGCGTAAATCAAAGGTTTATGATCTGTAAATATGGTTAATTGACTGCCCTCAAAGAGAAAACGAAAATGTTTTATTGCCATATATATGGCTAACAATTCCCTGTCATAGGTCGAATACTTTTGTTGGGCTTGGGTAAACCTCTTAGAAAAGTATCCTAGCGGCTTCCATGCGTCATCAATTTTCTGCTGCAGCACCGCTCCTGCACAAGTATCTGAGGCGTCCGTCATGAGAGCTAGAGGTACATTAGTTTTTGGATGCGACAACATAACAGCGTTATTTAAACTTTGTTTACATTGTTCGAATGCTTTAATAGCCTTGTCGTCCCACGGAATAATTGTTTTATCCTTTTTTTTTGAATTTTTTAAAAACTCGTTTAACTGCGACTGTTGACTGGCAGCGTTAGGAATGCTTGCTCTATAGAAGTTAATCATTCCTAAGAAACGCCTGAGCTGGTCTACAGTCTCCGGTCGGGGATAATTTACAATTGCTTTTACTTTATGTTCGAGTGGACGAATACCTTCGGTTGTAACTTCGTACCCTAAGAACTCTATATTTGACTTTCCGAACTCGCATTTGGGTAGGTTAATAGTAATGCCATACTGCCTGAACCTATCGAATACTTGCCTCAGGTGTCTTTCGTTTTCCTCTATGGAATCGCTCGCGATTATGACGTCATCAACGAAATTGAATAAGAAATCTAGACCTTGTAGTACCGTATTACTCATGAAACGCTGGAATGTTTGGCTCGCATTCCTTAGACCAAAGGTCATGCGCTGGAATTCGTACAAACCGAAAGGCGTTATGATGGCGGTTTTTTCTATGTCTTCTTTAGCTACTTTGATGTGATGATAAGATTTATTTATGTCGAGCTTGGAGAATATTTTCTTACCTGCTAATATGTAGGTGAAATCATGCAGACGTGGCACGGGGTATCGGTCCGGTTTTGTGATCGCATTTAGGCGCCTGTAGTCACCACACGGTCGGATGTCCCCGTTTTTTTTCGCCACCACATGCAGCGGGCTCGCCCACTCACTCTTGGATGGTCTGCAGATCCCCATCTCCTGCATTAACCTAAATTCCTCTTTTACCTTGTGATATCGGTCGGGAGGAAGCGGTCTGGCTCTCGCGTGTACAGGAGGTCCCGTAGTTTCGATGTAATGCATTACCTTGTTGTTATCGTCGTCAGCGTTATCGTCCCTAAATGGTATGGGTTTGGTAATATCTGCATATTCCGATAACAGGTTGTGAAATTGGTGATTACTGTCTACGATGCTGACAGAAAGTTCCGCGCACTTAACAATGTTGCCGCGGGTCACCAAGCTATTTTTCCTATCTAACAATTGTTGTGCATTTAAATCTACTAACAACCCATAATGGCGCAAGAAATCTGCTCCTATGATAGGTTGTTTAACATCAGCAATTATAAAGGTCCATCTTAATGGTTTTCCTAATATTACATGTAAGTCTAAGTTTCTAGTGCCGTAGGTTTTTATTTCAGTCCCGTTTGCTGCATACAACTTAAAATTATCACTGTCACTTACGTGTCTTTGCCACTTTGTTGGAGGTAAAACGGATACATTCGCACCTGTATCTACGAGGAAACGCTTACCCGAGCTGGTGTCCGTAACACATAGGCGGTGATTCACGTTGTCGATGCAGTGTTCCGCCGTTGACCGCACCGCATCTAGTTTCCCGACCTTCGAGAATCTTCACCTGCTGCGCTGTTGTCCCAGCTGCATGGTTGCACGCACTTGGTGGCCTTCTTACCGAATCGAAAATGGAAGAAGCACAATCTGCCCTTTCGCTGCGTCGATTTTTCCCTTTTCTTAACTGGTGACTGTGATCGGCGTCGTGGTCTAGAAGTGCTTGGCGCTCCTCTGTTTATCGCTTCGATTTTCTCACCAAGCTTTACGATTTCAGCGATCAGCAGGTCTGCTCCCGATGTTGAGGTTCCCGTTGCAACTGTAGCGATGGTGTTTCTGGGTGTGGCTTCTTCTATTATCCTATCCGCCATTTCTGCTAGCTTTTCTAGCTCTGTTGATTCACTGACGGTTAATACTGTACGAACCGTTTCTGGTAGTCTTCCCATCCATAGAATGCGCATGGTTTCATCTGGGATTTTGTTTCCCGCCAAGTTCTTCATGCTCCGAAGTAATTGCGTGGGTTTTTGATCGCCCAGCTCGGATTCATGCAGCACCTTCTGTAGTTTCCGCGTGACCGACTCTTCGTACACGGTCAAGAGACGTTCCTTTAGGGCCGTGTATGGTTTTTCAGGTGGGTTCAAGATAATGTCACGCGCTTGCTGTATGGTGCTTTTGCTTAATTTGGGTAGCACCAGGCCGAATTTCTTTGCCTCCCCTTGCTTCTGACTCGCAAGTAACACCTCAAACTGTGCAAACCAGAGACGTGGATCGTCTGTCCAAAAATCCGGTATTTGCGCCTTTAATTCTATCGGCGCTACGTCCTCGGTTTCCTTCTTCACTAGCGTCGCTTGTGTTTGCGGAGACGTCATTTTGTTAACTTAGTCCGCACTGATACACGACACTTACAGAGTCACCGAATTGCGTACGTACACTTTGCACTTATTTACGGCGTAATTATATAGTTCGCGTTCGGGGTCACCACTTTAGGGATATTTCTGTCGTTGTTATTTGTCTACGACAATCCCTATTTATATGAGCACTGCGCTGTCCGGTTATAGTCTCTGGGTAGATTTAAATAAAGAACTGCTTCACCACTGAATGTCTTTTATTCCTATTAAATCCCCAAGGAGAACCTTCCGACCGGACTAGTGCGCAGTAACTAGCCCGCCGTTCATACGTCGCGCTCACACAAGCGATTCTGCTTACCTTGCATTCTGTCGTGCACGCGTACATGTGTCCCTACAAACGCATAGCCTAAACCGCTGGTCCTAGAGACATGAAACTTGGAGGGTGTGCCCTCTGTGAAGAGTAAGTATCCATTAAGAAAGGGTTTCTGGGAATTCCACCCCTAAAGGGGTAAAATAGGGGATGGAAGTTTATATGTAATAAAAAATATAACGGACTTTCCGTTATATTTCGACATCCACGCGGGAGAAGCCGCGGGCAAAAGCTAGTAATATATAGTTTTCCGTTTCAGAAATTGTGCAACACCCGTTATACATATTATAGCTGGTGTTAAAACACCATGAACGAAGCCGAGAAGCACTTGGTCTTCTCGTCATTGCGATCAAATTCTTTTGTTCTGGACCATACCTTACTTGGGAACCTTCTAGCTACAGGCTTGAAGGTCAAAGTTCCAACTTTTTGACACTTTCTTTCTGCGAAAAAACTGTTGTTTATGTTTAGTTTTAAACATAATCAGAATTTCTAAAAACTCAACCAAAATAATAAAAGATAACATATTTTCAAAAGTCCCAGTTAGCGTTCTCGCTTTACACAACATCCTCATTATGTGGGACCTTATAATGCAAAGGCACGCTTATAATACTAGTATATTATTATAAGTATATATTATGCATAATAATATACTCGTACCTGCTCTTGTTTTCTTAAGGACGGGGTTTTGCTGAAGGTATAGAAATAATATGCTGATGAAATGTGCTCTTTTGCTTTATTTTTGAAGCCCATATACAGCGTGTAACGGAAGGGGGTATCAACCCTGAAGGAGGTGAATGTGCTCATGAAACTCAACAACTTTCCCCAAAGAACATAGGTCGAAATATGAAAAAAAAATTTGGCCCTCCCTTACAAAACTGACTACCAGCTGATTGATTTACTATGGGAGGGCCAATTTTTTTTTTCATATTTCGACCTATGTTCTTTGGGGAAAGTTGTTGAGTTTCATGAGCACATTCAACTCCTTCAGGGTTGATACCCCCTTCCGTTACACGCTGTATAGGTGTTATTTGTTAATGAAGATTTTAGAACATAACATCACGCCTGTGATCCCCGAAAGTGTAATCAGAAGTGTACACCCACATTTTTCCAGTTATGTTTAAGTTCCATGTAAAATGGGGCGAGCCTATTACTAAAATTAAAACCTTGAAAATAAACATAAGAGAACTAAATACTCATAGAATGAACAATTTTAATCAGCGAAACAAATCTTTATCGTACGTATAAATTCATCACACAGCATACTAAAAACAGAACAAAATATTACTTAACCACGCAACTAAATTCCAAAATCAAATGAGCTTCACAAACTACAAATTGCTAACAGCAATTTACTTCCTTTCTTCCTTTTAACTTCCAACAAAACATGAAACAGCAACATCCATCAGCAACAACAGATAAACAAAAGAAAAACGTCGAACTTATCCACACATTGTAGAACAAAACGAAAATGGAACAGAGAATGTGTGGGAGTGACTTTTTACATCCATTTTGCTGAACATCGGGCCTAATGCAAGTCAAGTGCGTTCATTTACACGGAAAAATCCTTAATCATGGCAGTTCTACCGTACTCTAATAAATGGCCGAGAGTGTATCGTGGATAGGGTTTGGGTCCCGGGACGTCTCATGTCTCGAAATCCCGGGACTTTTCGTAATTTTAGTTATCTCGAGTCCCGGGACTTTAGGGTCGAGACTCGAGACGAGACAAGATTGTCGAAATTGTTACAAAACACGGACTTTTTTACCTCGTATATTAGTAAAACTGCACTAATGCGCTTTGCGGATGAACTGTATTGAAAGCTTTTCGAAAATATCCCTAGTATCCTGACACCAGATGTGGTAAAATGGGCGCTGAACCTAGTACCAGTAGCTCTCAAGTACACAACGAGCCTGACGAGTCTTTTGTAAATCAAATGGAACAAGCAATAAAAAATATCCAAGAAAATGTACCCGAGATTCTGCCAAAAAAAATAAGAGCAACATTTAAAAAGGAGTTTCAGTTGTTTGAAGCAACCGTAAAACGTACAGAGAGTTTTGAACTATTGTAAACACCATTAAACCGACATCTGTTGAAAACGAGAGAGTGTTCTCCTTATCCGGTGGCATTATTGCAAGTATCAGAAACAGAATATGTTTTACCAGAAATTAAGTCAGTTAAAATCCTTGAAAAATGGCTTACCTCTCAACCCTTTATTTGCCATTACAACAAATACTGAGTTACGATAATGAACCTAAAAACACAAAAAAAAGTCTCGAAGTCCCGGGAATACCCAGGACTTTGATTGTAGGCTGTCTCGTGTCCCGGGACTTTGAAATAATCGGGAATTCCCAAACCCTAATCGTGGATTCGTGGCATTGACACACAATGGTGAGGGTAGGTGTATCATTTTGAAAGTTAAGGGTCTCCCGAAGTATGCATTGATATAATATGTAGACAAGCCGCCTACCCCCCGCTTTGATTTGTTTGCATGAGGAGATTTTTTATTATGTTATGAAACTTTAATAACAATGTTGTACAAATAAACCAGATAGACACGAAAACCGACTTCAATTTAAAATATGAGTGTGCTTTTTTTAGAAACGGGTTTAATATCAATGAAACGGCTTTATTTGACTCACAACTTTATGCTATTTATGTTTAAATATAATTTCAGGTATGTGGCCATCGCGGTTGGCGGAAACGTGGATCTAGAGGACCATTTATTAATAAATATTTAATGTATTTCGGCAATAACGCGTTGAGTGTTTATTTCCAAGTGCTCAATTGTTTTTGATTTATCGGCGGAGACATTTGTGACTTTACATATCACCAGAGAAAATTATCTAGCGGCGTCAAATCGCACAAACGAGGTTAACAGGTCAATTTCGTGAAATTAATCATTCGGCAAAGGTTCAAAAATAAAGATGGTCAGATCCTCTTACAGTCAATAGTGAGCAGTGCAGAGACATGATTCCCGACTTTTCTTGCCTAAATTGAAAGGCATTAATGTTGCAGAAATATGGTTTCTACTAGACGGTGTTTCATAGCCAACACGGCACGATACGATTAATTTACTCAAATAAACCAGCCGCGGTAGCCGCATGCCTAAAATCATATTCAAACATAAATGGCATAAAATAATTATCAGTCAAATAAAGCCAATTTCATGAATACACATTATTATGTGTTTTATTTCAATTCAACGGCTACTTCTTTTCACACGAAACTAAACCTAAATGTGTGTGAGTCTTTCAGTAAACATGTTGAAAGTTTGTTTAAGTGGGTCCATTCAAAGATTCTCTGAAAAGAAAATCACGTACATTCGTTCTTGTTCGTTTCCTGAAGAACACCTTTAAGTTTTTCCAGTCTTTAAATACCTCGTACTGGCTAAAAAGATGTTTAAAAATACGAAAGAATCTTTAAAATTTAAGAGTACTTAGCTAAGCCTAAGTACAAAATCTGATTCATATTATATTAAAAACTCTCAGTGAAACCTATTTTCGGTCGATTTATTAGGTATTGACATATTCCTTTACCAATGTTATGAATATTACTTTTCTTTTCAGAATCATGAATTAGTTTTAAACCCTAGAATTGAAAAGGAATTCAGCTACTTAACTTTTCCCTCACATACACTAATAAAATCTATTCAATACTGACTTAATACTGACAAAATATCAAAAAAGGATCTGAATATAACCAAATTAGGGTCTTATTCAGTATCATATTATACGTATACACCACAAGTTTTCCACAAGAAAAGTAACACAAAGAAGTTTTCTTGTACAGAAAAGTATTTTGTTTTTTTTTTGTTCTTTGAAAATGGAATTAAGGAAAAGCAAAGCAAATACGTGTAGGTATTGTATGAAGGGGTCCCGTAACCAACCGTTAAAAATAATCTTAAAAGAAAACGGTAACTTTCGCTAATAACTTATTCGCCAAGTGTTAACTTGTGCAGCCGTTCATAAGTGATAATCAAAGCATCATCAGCTGTCTAGCCTTTTCCCAACTATGTTGGGGTCGGCTTCCAGTCTAACCGGATGTAGCTGAATACCAGTATTTTACATGGAGCGACTGCCTATCTGACCTCCACAACCCAGTTAGTGCTAGGTAATACGATACCCCTTGGTAAGACTGGTTGTCAGACTTTCGGGCCTCTGACTACCTGTAAAGACTGTCAGAGATCTACAAATGACAGCCGGGACCAACGGCTTAACGTGCTTTCCGAGGCACGGAGGAAACTCGGTATGTAATGGGTGGTCACCCATCCTAGGACCAACCTAGGTGAGCACGGCTTAATGATAATCATAGTGTATGTATTAATCCCGACATACAAAATGAGTTGGCACACACTGAAGCTAACTTATTCACAGAGTTAATACGTTCATTTTAATCAAAGTATGAATATTATTATGAGTATTCATTCAAAGCTTCATTTTAATCAAAAACTGTAATCAAAATGCTGATTCTCATTTTATTTTAAAACAAAAATATGCAATCTGAAATTATTATGAGAGCTATTTACAAATTTAATATCATTCCAGGTATTGCTGAATATGTGGATAATGAAACTACCAACTATACTCTACCTATGTTATTTACTCATTATAATTAAATATTATTTACAACGTAACATAATGTATATAATATCACACCTAAATCTTCAAAGGGTTACGCAGAGGTGTACATAAACCACACTCTCATTTCATCAGTTATTATGTTCAAGTTCCCTGGGGGACGAGCCTATTGCCATCAACCGTGCACTAATTCAGACTCCGTGGCTGCTACTGACAAATTACTAATGGAAAAACAATAACACTTTACCCGACCTGGGAATCGAACCCAGGACGTCATCTCCAAGACTTCTTATATATGTCGAAATTAAGAACCCAATAACACCTTGTGTCTGGGAATCTACCACTAGACCAACGAAACAGTTTACCTTTTTGACAGTTAAATGTTTTTAGGTTAGGTTAAAAAGGGGGTGTTAGAACACCATAACCTTACCATACCTTTTTTGATCCGGGGTTAAAAATGAGCAGTGTTAAGGATGATTTCCCCCAAACGGCTCGCATCGCATCGGATCGGAACGGATTTTACAATCTTTAAACGATATTAAATCGTGTACACAGAATTTAAAGTCTATATTACCCAACCGCGCACAGCAGCTTGACCGCGGGCGACTTCCGCCACACGCGATCGTCGCCGATAGTATGCTACAACGCACGATCGGCTCCGTTCGCCTGTTCTGCTATCCGATCGGATCCTTTCGGCTGTCGTCGCGGGCGCTTCAAGCCGTGGCCGGTAGGAATGAAACTATTTGACTAGGCGCAGAAACGGATACGTTCGCAAGGGAGGGTACGGAGCCGATCGTATGCGTCGACATCCTGCCGGACGCGATCGGCTGTCGCCGCATCCGTTCGTATTCTTTCCGATCCGATGCGATGCGAGCCGTTTGGTGGAAAGCCTTTATTGTTTTGATGTGACTTCGACAATCTATTATTTTCTAACGAATTCAGGCTCACTTGTTTCTGTACAAAATCGAATCTTGGATTGTTTACAGGCCACCGGTAAGGGAGCGCCTTAACATTCAACCTTACATTTGTTCTTCACTAGATAGTATAACTAGATAGTATAAAACAAAGTCGCTTTCTCTGTCCCTATATCCCTATGTATACTTAAATCTTTAAAACTACGCAACGGATTTTGATGCGGTTTTTTTTAATAGATAGAGTGATTGAAGAGGAAGGTTTATATGTATAATACATGCACCCGCGCGAAGCCGGGGCGGGTCGCTAGTTTATAATATAACGGAGTCCTAAAATCAAAGATTCCTGTAAATGGGTCGCGAGCTTATGTCACAAATCTGATGTTCGGCCATTTTCAACTCGGGGCCGCTAAGTCCTTCGCCATTTTTATACCCAAAAGGTACTCGACTCAAAGAAAAATGTTTGTAAAAGTAATTAATTAGGTCAAACACAGACGTGGGACGTTTTAAATAAGATTGTGTTCTGACTTAGGACTAATAAAAACGAGTTACTGTTCCCTTTTTGAAAATTAACTTAGTCGTATTTTGTTAGGACTTTGATATTTGAACTGTCGGCCTGTTGACTCGTTTTATAATTATTTAATTTCATAATCAGCATCTAAAGCATCTTTGTTTGAGATTGGCATTACACTAAAAGGTTACAGTAAATACTGATTAAATGACTGCCTGGTTAGTCGAGTGGTCACAAGCGGGACTGATGAACATGAGGTCCTGGGTTCGAGATAAGAGTCGGGCAAAGTGTTATTGGGTTTTCCATTAGGAATTTCTTAGCCACGGAGTCTAAATTTGTGCCCGGTTGATGACAATAGACTCGCCCTCTATTACATGGAACTTAAACATAAGTGACGAAATGTAGGTGTAATATTAGATACACCTCTGCCTAACCCTTCCAGAATTACAGGCGGAATTTTATGTAAATTATCCGTCCGGAGTCGTGTCCGGTGTCTGGAGCCACAATATGTCCGGTGTGACCAAACCTTTGATTAGAAACAAGAGGACAAGTTTCGGTCCATCCGTAGACACGCTACGAAACGCCTACGATTTTGCTACGATTGCTACGCCATCGTAGCAAACCATGGGTTGCTACGGCTTCTCTGTTGACAACACATCGGTACTATTAAAAAAAAAACAGATTTTGAAACTTCTTCTATTTTACAGAAGGATTCCGCTAGTTCAGGCGCATTGGCAGAACGAAAAACACATTTAAAAAATCCGGCCAAGTGCGAGTCGACTGGCGCGTGAAGATTTCCGTACTATCGTAATAGAGGAGCCCCCTTCAATTTTTAATATATTTTTATTATTTTTTGTTATAGCGGCACTAGAGATACACATTCTGTGAAAATTTCACCTGTCTACCTATTACTGATCATGAGATCCAGCCTTCTAACAGATAGACGGTTGGACGGACGGAGACCGGAGGCTTAAAAATAGGGTCCTGTTGGTTACCCTTCGGGTACGGAATCCTAAAAGTAATGGTACTGAAATTCCTGATATTGATAGTCAATGAGAAATTTTATGGCTAAGTTAAAGTTTACGGCCAATAAAATTGAACTGCGCCAAGCTATTAACAATGGGTACCATTCTGTAGCTATAGTATTGAAGACACCTTGTTGGCTTAATTTAAATGCTAATAAAAAAAACAGTTATAAAGATCTTAAATTAAACGCCTTAGAAGTGGAATTAGGATTCAGGATTTTTCTACCGTAACTAAGACTACCTAACTTGACTACCTCATTTACAATTACTCAGAGCGTATTTACGTCGCGGGCCTGTGGACGGTGAGTAATGGGCTAGCTCGCCGTCCGTCCGTCGTATGACGACAGGCCGTGTCGACGGCGCGTTCGTGTTCCACGCGCGTCTCAAAGAGATGTCAGCAAACGGGAGGGGCCCGCAACACTCCCTTCCGCTCCGCCCAGAGCGGGACTCAATGATGACTCCTTCATTTGATGATTTCCCACCCTACAAAAAAAAAAAAGAGCGTATTTAGGTCATTTGATTTTTGACCTGAACCATGATAGGCAAGGCCCGTGGTATCTTCAATTCTTCATATCTTGACTAGGTCCAACAACGACGATGCAACATGTGGCTAGGTAGTATAATAATGGAGTCTTCACTTCAAATCTATCTCTACTTCATTCTCACGGTTACGTATTTTATTTATTTATTTATTTAGGTTAACCAACAATTGTTTACACTATATACATTTCTGATTTAATAACTAGAGTAACATATTCAAGTGCTACAATTAATTACAGGTTAACACCGCATGCACAAAAAACGGCTTACATAACATATTTATAACGTATTGTATTATAATGCCTTAGTTTATTCTAACTATTTTAGAGACAACTACGGTCCAAAGACCTACTGTTTAAAATACCTAAAGATCGTTTCACCTAAGCTAAGGTTGATTAAACTAACGGACGATTCTCGTACTGTTGATTTATCTGTGGTCAATATTTGTAGCAAAGTAAACAAGGCATTGTGGTTAGGGACACTTAAGATGCAAGAGCGAGCGAAGGGAACTCGGGACTTGGGGCACCCCGACTCCGGACAAGTTAGGTTCGGTTCGTGTTAGGTTACTTTAAACCCTGCAGACTGTAGCTTCACCTTCTTTGTTTTTCTAACATTCAAACGGGCTTGTTATGGTTTAATTTTGAATAAATGCTTCGAGTTTGAGTTTGAATGTTATAATTTTATGGCAGTTTTCATTCCGAAATTAAATCTTTACGGTCCAAAAAATCGACATTTTTTTTGTATAAAATTAACTTTATTTAACACAAAGAAAATAAAACGATTCATTCATTAGTAGGTATAGTAATTAAAACGCGATACCCTGGTCAAGCTAAGTAATATTGTATTTTTTCCTTCAGGAATATCAGGATTTCTTTCCGACTGATAATAGACTTGTCTTCTAAAACATAGCTACTATATTTGAAAAGACTGACGGAATACAATGTAAATTAAAGCAAGCATTCAGGATTCAAAGACAATACCTCCTTAGTCGGTAACCTCCCAATTTAAAGGTGAAGCATTCCAAGTCAACACTGTAAGGCTATTACGAAACCTCTTTAGGAGGGACGAAAGTAAATTTCGGTGTACTAATGAAATAAGAACAGTGGGAGAAAAAGATGGCAAATTTTGACGTGAGATAGAAAGAGACGAAACACCGTATTGTGAGGATTGAAGGTAGAAAGATATGGCCACAATATAAATAGCTGCAGAAGATCAGCTCCATACATCATAATCATCATCTGCCTAGCCTTTTCCCAACTATATTGGGGTCGGCATCCAGTCTAACCGGATGCAGCTGAATACCAGTAAATTTACATGGAGCGACAACCTATCTGAAGTCCACAACCCATTTAGTACTGGGTGATACGATACCCCCGGTAAGTCTAGTTGTCAGACTTTCTGGCCACTGACGTTCAAAGATCTACAAGGGACAGCCGGGACCAACGGCGTAGCGAGTGTTCCGAGGCACGGGAGAAACGCGGTATATAATCGATGGTCACCCATCTACGGACCGACCTTGGCAAGAACTGCTTGCCCTTGAAGATCGACTCGGGTGACTGTTATTATTTCGCCACGAGTTCGCTCAAAACCCATGACACGAACAAACGGCAAACTCGAACTCGACTGCACGCGCTGTACGTGAAACGTGTCTGTGTGCGTGCGATTTTTCGTTATAAGGAGCCGATCTATTCGCAGACATGTGTTATGCAACTTGTACTGGGCCAGCGTGGTTGATAAACAATAGAAAGAAAACATATTTATTAATCGCTCATCTTCTTTATCGTGTGGTTAGTGCCTAACCTGGTGTCAGAGATTTTATGCTGCCCATGGGCCTCTGGCTTCTCTCTTGGCTTTACATTCCGTCGAGAGATAACACAGGGCCATGACGTACATACAGAATGACGACAAAATAAACAAAAAAATATAACTCATAACAAATATTTATTATTACAAAAAGATGGAACAGAAAAAATTGACAGCTTGCACGTCGTGACTGCGATAAGCAGGTTACTCTGCAGGATGCTGTGCTACGGGGGGCCCACAGCACAGCGCCGGTTTTCAGTGATCACGCCGAAGCCTAAACAGCATAATACGACAGCCCACTCTCTCTCATAGAGAGAATTCCCAGCAGTGGGTCAATAAGGCTGATTATACTGTGGACCCAACCTTCTGTGTCAACCTTTTTTGTGGTTAAGGCTATTGGTATCGGAGAGGAGACCACAATCTAAACGAGATCTTGGCTGCAAGTAAATAGGGTGTTTATGTGGGATAAACCTTTGAGAGGGTTTCGTTAGAATGATAAGGGATTATCTCAGGTGTGGGCACAGTTTGTGGTTGGTGAGTGATAATAGCTTACTGAAATAACAGATTGTTTTGAAATATTGAATTAGAAACTAGGACATCTTGAATAATCTGTACTACTACCTTCCCCATAAGTATAAAATAAAATTTTATAAATAAAATATTTTATAATATTTTATTTTACTTTGGTCTTCTTTTATTTAATTTATAGTTTTCACGCTCCCTTCACATTTTAAATAATTCGAGTTTTTTTTTGTTTTTAATAATTCAGATATGCTTAAAATATGTATTAACCTTCGTACCGTGTGGGACCCTGGTGACCTGCTATACAGTGCAGACACCAGTCTCTCACAAACTTTCGTACCTTTATTTTAAGCTGTTTTTATTAAGTCAGGGTTTGTGAAAAGATATAAAATGATTTGAATTTGTGTGGTTTTGAACAGGAGCGAAAAAACTGCCAATTAGTATTGAAAGTAGGTGTTTTTACCCGACTGCGACGAAGCCCAAAAGGAGGGCTATTTGCTGAAATTTACTGGAAACCAAATAAAAATTGCCTGTAGATTTATGTACATATCTTTGGCCGTGATTGCTGCGTTTTGCAAACACATATATCTATACACTACATAAGCAAGGTTTTTTTGGGACATATTCAAAATCGGAACTACCACATTTCATAAAACAATTCAACAAAATGTTCACCAACAGCTCCCGTTTGTATACGTCATTCGAGTGTCTCAAAGATCCTTGTATGTTGGATCATGCACACCTCAAAATCCTTGCATGAGGACTGAAACGGAAAACAAAACATAACTGCCTCATGACCTTTCACTAGTTCTACAAGAAAATCAGAGTCACAATCATTGATATAACAATTTCATAAATGTGCTCATACGTCCCAAGTTGACCTAGAACAACCTTGGAGCAACCTTGTCAGAAACACGATACTGGAACAGAGCCAAGTAGGCGATTACTTAGGTATAACTATATGTCGAATTATCAAGTCATATTTGGTCAAAAGATTCTGTGCGACTGGAAGATTTAATCGATTTTTGGTTGAAAGAAAACTTGTAAGGTAGTATGTGGACCTTAACGAAAGGCTAAAGAAACGATGTATGGATTGTGTGGGGAATGATATGAAAGATAAGGCAGTTAATACAAGGTGGAACGGACAGCGACGCTAAAACGGTTACCACCAAGGAGTGGAATTCCCTGCCTTCGTCGGTGTTCCCAAGTTCATATAACCCCCACATTAAAGTCGCGAGTTAATAGGCTTCTTTTGGGTTAGCTCCTTCCATATTCGACCTCATCTCTGTCATCAGGACTAGATTGAGGTCAAGAGTAGGCCCATTAAACATAAAAACCACGTATTCATTAAATGCGTCTGAACACCCCACATATAAATTTTTCATCGAGATTTTTTATCTAAATCAGCTGTTCCATACAACGTATTGCAGTTTTGTTGGATACGGCTGTTTTTTTTTAATAACCGACGAAAAATCGTGGTTACCGATTTTGTGTCAGTGTCGCTTCTATCCTGAACATGAAAGAAAGGGAACTTGTCAGTTGGCAGAGGAGAATGGAAGATGAAAACGTGTTACGCTAAGTTAGAGGGTTGAAAGATGATTATTCGAACCTTAACGAAAGAAAACGCACGGTCGCTTCTCTCAAAAAAAAAAACATCCTTCAATTTGATAGTACAATACGACAAAAGGCGCCGACGACAAAGGATTTATATTAAAAGTTAAGCTGTATTCACCTGTCTGTTCCTAACATACTGTGGTCTCGATCGTATCCATGAAGCGTGGCATTATTTTTTTTCCTTTAAGTTAAGAGACTTGTGTTCAACAGTCTATAATACAAGGTGTAAACAGAACCTTGTCGAAGCCGTCAACCAAGCATTCTGTACATCTGAGTAACTCTAAGCAAAAAATATTGCTGGGAAACGACTTTTTTTGGGGCGAAAAATCACGGTTTACAGTAGAACTCAATGTAAGGCACTCAAAACGTTGTGCTGATTGACATTACATAGTACGGGGTTCTTGGAGGTATTTAAAGTAAAGTTATAACATTAACAGCTTGTATTTAACAAAAAAAAAATGGTGAAACTGACGTCCAATATCTCCGGAACTAGAAGGTTCCCCGGTATGGTCTAGAACAACCGCACACAAAATACGCGCATTTGACGTGGAGTTGCGGACACCAGCCCATTATACAATACAATGGTCTACAACAAATAAAAAAATCGCAATGATGAGGAAGAGAAGTGCTTTTTGGCTTCGTTAAGGGTATTTAAACACCCATTATAGTTTTCATTATTTATCACAATCTTGTTCCCCCTCCCCGTTCACTCTGTCTAAGGCTACTATAAACCAGTACTCATCGAAAGAGTCCAACTCATCCCACGATCTCCGTCAGGGCCTTCAACGATGTGGCTTGCCATTTAAAGGGACCCCTTTGGTTCGTGAGTTTGGCCCATTGTTCGTCTGACATGCGGCAGATGTGTCCCACCCCATGCCATTTCAGCGTGACAGCTTTCCGAGTGACATCAGTTGTTTTTGTGATGGGACGGGCGGATTGTTGTATTCTTAACCCGATCTGTAAGTTATGCTGATAATTACACATAAAATTACGCCCGTAGTCCCCAAAGGGTTAGGCAGAGGTGTTCTTAATAGTACTGCCAGATTTCGCCAGTTATGTTTAAGGTCTATGTAATAGGAGGCGAGCCTTTTGCCAGCAACCAGGCATAAATCCAGACTCCGTGGCTGCTACTGTGAAATTGCTGGTAGAAAAAATAAATTATACTGCCCGACCTTGGGAATCGAACCCAAGACTTCAGACTCAGCAGTCACGTTTGCATCTATCAGACCAACGAGGCAGCCATGCTGATAATTATGACTGTAAATAATTATTGCATTTTCTCGCTAAGCCCGATCTTGCTCGTAAAATACTTGGATCTAAACTCGGACCAGATGTTGCTTAATAGTACTAATTCACAGGACACAACTGACGCCTTTCCCTAACGCCACAGCTTGTGGAAACCCTTACAAATCATAACTAATTCTATAAAATATGTACCTCCGTACTCAGTTCCTGTATCCTGAAACGGATTGTTTTGATAACCAGTCGTAAATAGTATGTATAACCGGATCCATTAAGGGAGGAGGGAATGGTAATGGGAAAAAGAGATGGCGCTATAAGTTGCGAATGGTTTCATCTCTTTTTTACACTGGAAGAATGTTCACTTTGACATTTTTGTACTTGACCGGTTGAAAATACTGGGAAAAGCATCGTGTGTCGGAACATCTGTTGCAATATTCACAATCACTTTTGAAATTCTCTCAAAAATAAAAGCTCAGTAAACAATCTGTATATTTTTTTGTAATCTGCAATTTAGTTTGATTGCCCATCAGGACGAATATTTATGTTCCTGCAGAGAGGCTCCCACCAGAACACCTGCAGCCATGGTCCACCTGGAAGTCCCTAAACCGATTGCGAAGCCAGGTGGGCAGCTGCAGATACAATCTGGTCCGGTGGGGGTATTCCGATGAAGCCGTGTGGGACTGCGGTGCCTCAACGCAAATAATGGCTCACCTCCTGTTCTACACTATGTGTGGTTGCACGTGCACTGGACCTGTGGACCTGTCCGAGGCCACCACCAACGCCGTCGAGGTGGCAGAGTTCTGAACTAAACTATTTGTAGAAAAAATAAAAGCAAAAAGAACTTAAAAAAAAGCTTTTATTTAAACGCTCTAAAAAGAAGAAAATAAAATTTTCCTTTTAAATTTTAACTATGTACTTACAACCTCATTATAAACAACTTATATAGTCATAAAAGCTTGTCGCGATGATCAATATTTAATTTATTGAAATTTTATTCATTTAAATTTAGCAGATTTTACATAAATCAATACGTAGGTATTAGTTTATTTACACAAGAAAATCGCGCGACAAGCTTTTATGACGACAAGTTCGTTTGCCGGTTAATTTCGAACAATCCAGCTCTTCAATGAGGAGACCTTCTAATATTTTTACCCTACTTAAGGCCACCTATGCTTGACCAGCAGCAAAGAGCTTCGAGCCTAAGTAAATAACGGCGTAGTCGACAGTACTACCTTGCATTTTGTGTACTGTACAATCCCAACATAATACAATTGGCAGCATTCTTCGTTCCGCGGTTCCGTGACTATATTTTGCTGAAAATTGCACAGACTTGGGCTGAATTACGTGAACATCGTCTTTACCGAAGTCAATACGGACGGATGGTATATCAGTGTCATACGTTTGTGCTCTTCGAAAACATGGCCATATAATTTCTGTAATATGTCCAATAGCACCATTCACTAGATCTTTGGAGACATCTACATTGTGACGCAACATCACCTTGGCCCCAATGAATATTTCTAGCTCCTTAGGTAGCCCTCCTGTCTTGTTTATATCGGATGGTATAATATTATTTAGACCTAAGTTGTCTGTTTTTCGAGCACAATCTACTAGACTATCCTGTGCTATGATTTTGTTAATAGTTATACCACGAGCACGGAAATATTCGAGGACAGTTTTGTTGTGATTATATACTTGTTGATTAGTGGGATAAATTCGCAGGGCTTTGTCAATCGCAAATTCGCCAATAGGTTCTTTGTTTAGCCGATTCATTAAAATAGCAAAATGCTTTGATTGTAGTTCACCAATTCGTAATGCATTCAGAAGGTCTTTGAAAGTTGTTCTATCTTGTTGCCTCATATTTTCAGTCAACTCAATTAAGGAGAAGGAACGCCATAGGTGCGTTGCTGGGACAAATCTAGAGGGTTGATCAAATATCTGATTGCCTCGAAACAAACCACTCCAAACAACAACTGAACTGCTCCAAATAATAATTCGTTGTTTTTGAGTTGTTTCAGTCGGGAATCCACCATACACAGCATTTCATACGGGACCATAGAGATTTCATCAATAAATAAAAATTGAATATGTTGCCATTTTTGCCGCATCAAGCGCAAGTAATTACCAGTGAGAATAGGCATTTACGCTATTCTACCATCCTTCTGTACCGGCAGTTTTAGTGTAGAATGTAATGTGTATCCGCCCACTAAACGTGCTGCCATCCCTGTAAGCGCACAGACTTTAACCACTTGCTTGCCATAACACCGATTTACTTGGTTTTTCAATAAGTTAAACAAAAAGGTCTTTCTAGTTCCAGTATTACCTGTTATGAACAATCTAAGACGCTCATTGTAAGCGAACCCTTTCATTATAGGAAAGCACAAAAAACTTCAATAGTGCGCCTTATTGGATTTAAAGTGATGTCACATTATTTTTTCTAAATGTTTTCGGCAAGCCCTTTCATTTGATACCCATATTGTAGAAGTGCATTTAAAATAACTATTCCGCCATCTTGGATGGTCCGCCATATTGGATTTAGAATGACGTCACATTATTTTTCGAGTTGCTCTCAACAAGCCCTTTCATTTGATACCCATATTGTAGAAGTGCACTAAAAATTCCGCCATCTTGGATGGTCCGCCATATTGGATTTAGAATGACGTCATGTATTTTATCATGCATTGTCATCCATACTAAACGTGTATACAAAATTTCAGCTCAATCGGTTGAAGATATCTACTTCAACATTGAATTCAAAAATTCCACCCGAACAAATTACATACATACATTGCAAGTTAAAAAAATAATAAAAATAAAATAAAATAAAAGCTTTTAAAAAAGGGAAATCATCGACACCACGAAGAAGAAGAGTGCAGTTGTTAAAAAACTATTTAAAGAAAATAATTCAAAACTGTTCCTTGGAAGTCCCAAACAAAAATTTAAGTGCGATTCTATTTACACATATGTAGCTTTTGTTTTAGAAAAACTCAACACGATGTGGAAAGCAGTCACTTGCTGAGCAGTCACGAGTCAAGTCAGCTTTTTTTTCCGTCCTGTTGTGTTGGAAATATTTGTTATGCGTTGTATGATTAGATTATTGTTTATTTTATTTTTTTGTCATTTTGTTTGCACGTCGTGTCCCTGGGACAATTTTTTTTTCTTTTTTTAACATGCCATGGCATCGTACGGTTTTCTCAAGTAGTTTGTATTTAACCAATCAAAACCTTAATTGTAAACCACTTTATCTTGAAACAGAATATCCTTGAATTTTATTTTCAGTTTGTGTCATTTTGACCAAGTCATAAGAATTCGTTTTATCACGGAACCCTCAAAGAATAAGCAAAGGTTTTATTCCTTCCTAATAAAACATAAAATATATGCCCCTATAACTGTCGAGGGGGTAAGCACAGATGTGTTATCGTAAACCCAAAGTACAGTTCTGCAGCTGACGGTATTAGATCTCAATCTCTGAGGGGCCTATCGCTTTATCGGGCATGATTCCAAATCTCAGCTAGGGCCGATAAAAATCTTACCGGGATTTTTGTGATAGGAAGTCCCAAATATAATTTTATTCCACCTTAGTAACTTAGAGTTTTAGAGACATTTTCTCAAAGTCTCAAATATAGGGTAGCTTGGGCCATCCGAAGAATCGGTGACCTCAATAGACATTGTCTGCTTTGGTTCAAAATCAATCGAAGAATTTATGGTTGATCAAATGGATAATGGCCAACTCCCTCACACAGGGAGAAGGCCTGTGTCCCAAACAGTGGGAACTTTACAGGCTGATAATGCTAAATCATCCAAAAGCTGAACTAATCTACAAGTTAATGGCACAAACTGAAATATATCGACGATCGACTAACTTTTAATGGCGTAAATAATTATCCTATTGGTCTTTTCTCGCCATTACCAAAAAGATAAAGAAACAGAATTTATTGAATTACCTCAGAAAACCGCCAAAGCAGCTTTACCGCACGAAATCATACAACAGTAACATCAATATAATACAGATTATGCTACGTACATATTCAACCTACGCTCTACAAAATAACTTTTTGCATCAAAAGCCAAAGGGGAGTAAAAATTCTTGTAGCTGAGCACTCTTCAGATCTTTTCAAGGCTGAATACACGTGGCTCTTGAATCGTGAGAACCCGCCGTGTGTGCATAGTTGGGTAAACTAACTCTGAAATTGTTTTTTCGTTTACTCAGGAAAAGGAAAATAATTCTAAAGTTGTCTTAGAATGCGCTTTTGTGATGAAATTACTCGATGGAGATTTTTTTGGTTCATTCTGTTTTCTTGTTTATACATACCTACCTAATATGATTAAAACTGGCCAAGGGTGAGTTGGACTCGCGCACCGAAGCTTCCGTACAAACTACATAATGACGGCCGGTTTTTTTTGTTATCAAACTATAAACATAATATATATATAATGTTGTGATTTTGAATTATGAAGTAGGTACTTAAATGAAATAAACTTGCGTTGCTCTGAAATCAAAGATTTTATTGTTAAACACTACAACCTAAAGGTAATAACTAATTTACATTTAAAGTTTATAATTCCCTCCTTCACAATTCCTTATTTCTATTACTTAATACGTTTTTCACTATTTATCACTACTTTTCTATTTTACTTAAACATCAAAAAACAAATCTCCATCTTTTTTATCCTCATCATTCGACAGATGCTAAAACAAACCACAGACTATGTACGTACCAAAGGAGTAGCGCTATGCGCGTTAAATTCAAATAAAGAAATGCAGTAATGTGTTATTTCTTTACATATATTTACGGTTTTGATGATTTCCTCTACATGTGCTGTAAAACATTGCTTCTTACCAAATTTCATGATTCTAGGTCAACGGGAAGCACCCTATAGGTTTTGATTCCCTTGTGAAATCGCAAAATATGCGACATAAACGGTCATATCTTTGATCGCGTTGACTTACAAGTTTGATATTTTTACAGTTGAATGAGGCCTAGATCTGAGTATCAATTCGATACCGTTACGCGATCCTAAGAAAATGGTCTTGATAGACAGACAGACAGACGGACAACAACGTGATCTTATAAGGGTTCATTTTTCCTTTTCAGGTACGGAACCTTAATTAGGTTGCTTTTATGTAACCATGCATGTAGGCATATTGATCTGCTGAATCTGCTGGATGCGAGAAACGCAGGACCGATCTACGTAGTGATGCTTGGGGAAAGCATACATTTATGTCCAGCAGTGGGCTTGTTTTGGCTGATATGATAATGATATATGGAACTTAGTACTATGTTATGTCCGACGGGTCAGGAAAATATCGCGTTCAGAAGTAAGATTTTTTATCTTAAATCGGGAAAGAAACTAGAGATCTAGAATTTTTATACAGGTTGAATAAAACAGCAAACATTTTTACAAAGCGAGTTAACGGTTAACTAAAAGGAAAGCGCCATTCTACGCTCACCGCCGCCGCAGCGAATTGCATTAGATTTTCAAACATAAAGTCGTGCTATTTACATAGTACATACATCGTTTGTTCATGGCAGAATAAATCTATGTGCTTAGGAAACCTAATATTCTTTGTCACTCTGCCATTTGCCAGTCACATCTATTGGTAGGTGAATTAATGATGAATGTAGCAACAGTGGTACTGGTGAATAGATGACATTAAAAAATCTATTTCTCAAGTTTTGTTTTTCTTGAGATAATCCCCCCACAATATTTCCAACAACTGCAATTTTTCAACCAGCCAGAATCAACAGTAGCGAGCACAGGTCGCACCGAGGCAATGAACCTGAACGAATCCCGGTGAAAAGATTCAGTTGCCTTGGTTTCCTCAACGAAATTAAACAGAGCAACGGAGGAGAAAATCAACATAATATGAGCACCTAAGCATCATATTATTAAAAGATATATGTGAAATTCTAATCAATAACAATCCTAAATACTAGCTTACGCCAGCGCCTTCGCCCGCGTGGAGTTGGGTAATCCTACGAAAGTCTAAAACTACCACCACGACAAAAAGTGTTATATGTGCTAATTCAGGCTATAAAGTATTTGTATGCCTAATTTCATTCCAATCCGTTCAGTAGTTATTGCGTGAAAGAGTAAAAAACATACATACATCCTCACAAACTTTCGCATTTATAAAAATAGTAGGATAAGTTTAACCAATGTACGTGAAAAGATCTTCTATTCAGAAGCAGCCAATACCCTCTTCTTCGCACCAAAAGAAAACAAATGAAAATCACTACCCTTTTTAAACACCCACCCCATCCCATCTGCGCCAACAAAGAGAAACTAAAAGAGAACCTGGCTAAAGATTGGTCTCCATGTTTACCAAAGTCCAGAGCAAACGGATACGAGGCTTAGTACTTTGCCCGAGGCACAAAGGACGTCGCCAGTACCGAGAAAATCATATCGAAATAATATTTCATTTCCAGGAATATGGACGATATCTAGACTTCTTGCTGAATGTATTTTATGATACCTTTCAGTTTTTCTATTCTATTTGAGAATTCTGATTAATGGTGGCTATATTCGGTGACGTCTATTTATCAAATCAAATCAAATCAAATTTATTTATTTTAGGACAACTAGATCCAACGGTTAGTAATACAAGACTTAGAAACTATTGTTAGTACTTAAATTAGACAGGACAATGCTCAACATAATAATAATCTAAATTACATAAAAATACATTAGAATGTAATGTATTTTTATGTAATTAAGCACAAAAATACACGAAAATTTACACAAAAATACATAAAAATGCACAGAATTACCCCCGTGCTGAGACACCCCGCCCCCGTCAAGATAACCTATAGGGAGATACCTCCCTAACAGTCACCAGACGAACGAAATGCCTCAACACAGGAGCACGTAAGTCTTCTGCTACAGTTTTCAGGATGCTGTTGTGACTCCCCCGCACCCTTCTCATGACTGACACGACTTTCTTCCTAATGACGGCATGAAAATCGTCAGTATGAGCCTGTGCGAACATCTCGGAGGCACTGCAGAAACGAGGAAGTCCCAACATCATCCTGAAAATGTTATTGTATTGGACGCGCAGAGTGTCCAGGGATTTTTTGGTATGGTTAACCCATAGACCACCCGTGTACAGACCCTGACAATACGCTTTAAATAGCGTGATCTTGACTTGGTCCGTACAGCGAGCGAATCTACGGGCCAGCATGTTGCCACGGACTGACAGAGCCCTGCGCTCCCTCTCTATGTCGACATCATCTTTAAGGTCGTCGGTAACGTAATGCCCAAGGTACTTAAACTGCGACACCCTATCTAAGTTATTACCATTCAAAGTAATGGGTGGAACAGATTCCGGACACTTACCTGCGGCCTTAAAGACCATGTACTGACTTTTCTTTACATTGTAAATTAGTCCGTGTGACTCGGCATAGGCTTCACAGACTTTCAGCATCTCTCCGAGTGCCCCAGCAGTGGGACTCAGCAGCACCATGTCATCCGCGTAGCTAATACTATTAATACTGACACCACCCACCCGGCATCCAACACGCATGCTGCTGAGCTCCACCATGAGGTCGTTTACATACAGGCTGAAGAGTTTTGGAGATGATAACCCCCCCTGCCTCACGCCGCACTCCAGCCTGTACGAATCGGAAAGAGTGCCTGACCATTTGACACAGTTCGTCTGATTATTGTACCAATATTTAAAAATATTCAGTATCTCCACCGGTATACCACTATCCCCTAGCTTTCTCCAAAGCACCTCGTAAGACACGAGGTCAAAGGCCTTGGAAAGATCCAGGAAACAGGCATACACCGGCGTCCTACGATCTGTGTAGTACTGGACAGTGTGCTTGAGACTTAAGATTGCGCTTTCAGTAGATAGTCCGGGCCGAAACCCAAACTGCGCATCGTGTAGTTTTAGATACTTTTGCAAGCAAGAATCAAACAAACCGTCCAGCACCTTTGCTATCACGGTCGCGAGGGAGATCGGGCGGTAGTTCTCCTTATCCGATATATCACCTGTTCTGTTCTTGACTATGGGCACCACTGTGGTTTTCATTAGGTCAGCTGGAAGGTACGCATGACTGATGCACATAGTAAACAACAGAGACAGGACCCTTGGGAGGTGCACTCCAGCATATTTCAGGTGTTCGACGCTGAGCCCGTCATGCCCAGGAGATTTGCCTCTGGTCATTCCTTTAATAAGTGCACTAACTTGACTTGCTGGGAAACGCAACAGAGGCTCCTCTTCCTGGCTGCAGGGCGCGGCGTCGGCGCCATCCATCGCGGTAGGAGGACCGATCGGCGACCGAACTCTAAAATGGTTGCTAAACATATTAGCGATCTCGCTCGGATCGCTTAAGCCGCTCACACTCGCCGGGAGGCCAGGCCTAACATCCAGTTTTCTGGTCGCTTTCCAAAACTGGGAAAAATTTTTAGTGGCTCGACACTGAGCTATCACGTCCATTTTCAATTGTTCTTGATTTTTTTGACACCACTTTAGTCTACCCTTAAAAATTTTACGAGATTCGCGCATTTTCTCGTACACTATGCCCACCGGTGGTCGACCATGAAAAATCCACGACTTAAACCTCAGCCTGGCATCCCAATGAGCTTCCCTTACATGTCTGTTCCAGCCACACAGAACCTTTTTCCGACATTTATCATCATTTCTACCCTTGGTTAGGATAGCCGCCTTTTTTAAGACCTGCACAATTCGGTCATACAATGAGTCTATTATTAGTTTATGGGCACTTAGGTTACATGTCCCGTAGCTACAGACAGTGAATTCGGAAGGAAAATCAATGGTTCGCAAACCTTCCAGACATAAGTTATGATATTCTCTGATTTGCGATTCCTCTCTCTCCCCCCAGATCACTGCGTTCCTAGGCATATCAGAACTATATAGCCTCGGCCTAATCGTATCTAGATCACAGCCGATATATACAGGAAGATGGTCAGACACATACACGTCTTCTAATATACCTACATTTACAATAGTTTTCCACGCTGACAGGGAGACCACACAGTGATCCAGCCACCTCCTACTGCCGTGGTACTGGTCCACAAATGTGTAACTACCCGAATCCGCGCTTAGTCTCTTCACATCTGCACATACCCACGACCTATCCAAACAATACTTTTCAAGCTCATCATAAAACAGTTCCCCGGGATGGGCATTAAAATCACCCAACAAAAATATTGTTTCGATGTCACTACTCTCTTCAATGGCACTAATTTCACCTAACACATCCGAGAAAATAGGCAAATTGTCGATGGAGTTCACAGGCATGTACACAGAAAAGACCAAGATCTTACGTCCCCCGATTGTCGCCTTAATTGCAGTTAGTCGGGCACTACTACACTCTACAACAGAAACCATGTCAAATACACCTTTTCTCCAGAGAATAGCCACCCCACCGTATGGTCTCCCTCTCAGTATACCGGCTGATGTGTCCACAGCAGACTTACCCGTATATTCAAAATCCCCACTGACCGTTCCCAGTAATGGGATGTCATGATTAAGAAGCCAAGTCTCCTGTATTATGGTGGCATATTATTTCTTATTTTGCCCACTTCGTTTTTGGTTCGAGTATTCGTGAATATAATATTTCAGCCAATGGATTCAACGAACGTAGGTATTACCCAACAAAACAATGAAGACAAAAAGAGGTCTTACAATCTACTGCTTCAATGGCAAAAATACCTCAAATCTGTCAATCTTTGCGAGTCGTATTATGTATAAAAGGTGTACCTAAGAGTACCCTTAAAGAAGCCGAAAGGCACTTGTTCTCTCCATGATATATTTTTTTTGTTCTAGACTATATCCAGGAACCTTCTAGTTACGGAGATATTAGGGGTTCAAATTTTTTCACAAAATTTTTTACATGTTGTTTTTGATGTAAGATTTTTACTTTAAATACCTCCACGACCCCCTACTATTCAAACCATCCATCAGCACAATCTTTTGAGTGCGTTACATTGAGTTTTACCGTAAAACATGAATTTTCACCTCAAAAAAAATTGTTTCCCAGCAATAATTTTTGCGTAAAGTTACTTAGTTTGATGTACATAATGCTTGGTTGACGACTTCGTGAAGGTTCCGTTTAAATACACCCTGTATGTGTGTTTATTTACACCCTGTATGTGTGGCTCGTAGTTAAAATCAGAAAAAAAAAACTCGTATATCTAACCTTTTTCTTAAAAGTTCGTTTAGTCTATCCAAAGGTTTGGAAGATATCGCTATCAGCGATAAGACCGTCTTTGTTCCAACACAATTAGCAATATTGTATTTATAATAGCTGTGGATCAATTTAGGTGTACAATAAAGTATATTCTATCGATCTATTTAACGTACTACAGTAGAGTGTAGAGAGAGACATTGGGTATAGGATTTGTTACTATACAATATGTTAAAGTGTCACGGTCGCCACTTGTTCACGCGCTTGCGTGGGATAGGGTTTCTTTCCAATGAAATACTGATTTGAAACAATAAAACTTATAATGACTTTGCTAAATTGACCTTAGGCTAGGTTCTTACAAAAGTCGCGGGACCCGTTACAATAATAAGATTCGTCTGTGCGTCGACTGCTCGCTGATGGCCCGCGTGGGCAAGTGGCCGAGTCCCGCGTCCCCGCCGTCCTCGGAGCTGGGCGCGCGCGGCCGCCGCTGCTCGGTGGCGCGACGCCATTGGCTCGCGCAGGATGGCGTGATATTGGCGCGCAACCATTGGCTGGCGCGCAGTGTGGCAAGATGCCTCGTCACCCGGCTGGGTTGCCAGGCGAGAGGCCGGAACATCCTCCCAGGCGTTGAAGGATTCAACTGGACTGCTCCCCGAGGAGGGGGCACATCGTGCGGACGGCACGAGTGACCGTCCCTTTGGCGGTGGTGACGTCAGCCACCCGACTGACCCCATCTGGGCCGGGATGTAGGCGCGTCACGCGCCCTAAGCGCCACTGAAGTGGCGGCAGGTTTGCCTCGCGGAGCAACACGAGGTCGCCCAGGCAGATGCCTTGCTGCTGTGTCCTCCACTGGGACCGCTGCTGCAGTTCGGCCAGGAACTCCTTTTGCCACCTGGACCAGAACTGTTGGCGGATTTTCTCAATAAGTTCGTAGCGGTTGGGCCGCAATACTGCGATGGGTGGCGATGGGACGGCGGTCAATGGCCTGCCCACTAAGAAGTGCCCTGGGGTTAATGGAGCGGGATCGTTTGGGTCTGAAGAGAGAGGAGAGAGGGGCCGGGAGTTCAGGATGGCCTCAATCTGTGAGAACAGCGTAGCCAGCTCTTCAAAAGTTAGACAGGCCTCCCCAGCTACGCGTTTCAGGTGGTATTTGGAGGATTTGATCCCCGCCTCCCATATTCCCCCAAAATGAGGTGAATATGCGGGCCCAAAGACAAAGCGGATTCCCTCGTTTGCAGAATAATTGAAGACCGACTCTTGGCTCTTCTGCAACATCCTACCCAGCTCATTGCATGCACCTAAGAAATTTCGACCATTGTCACAATAGATAGCATAGGGTTTGCCTCTTCTAGCCACAAATCTACGCAGGCATAGAATGAATGCTTCAGAGCTGAGATCGCTGACTACTTCTAGGTGAACCGCCTTAGTGGTTAGACACACAAACAAACATAAATAACTTTTAGCTATGCGGTTCCCTCGGCCCTTACGGCTTGAAATTCGAAAAGGACCTGCAAAGTCTACCCCACAGGAACTGAATGCGAAGCTACTGTCAGTTCTTACTGCTGGCAAGTCACCCATGATTGGTTCGAAAGGTTTGCCTCGCAGTCGCGTACATACAACACACTGCCTGGTAACCGTGCGAGCTAGGTTTCTCCCTCCTATAGGCCAGTATTCCTCACGAATGGCGGCGAGCAGTGCCTGAGGACCAGCATGAAACAATCGTAAGTGTTCCTGTTTGAGTAACAGTTTAGTGAAACTATGTTTCGCATCTAGGAGAATAGGGTGTTTCTTATTATAATCAAAGTTGGAATTCCCCAGACGGCCTCCTACTCGTAGCACCTGTTCAGAGTCTACAAAGGGATTAAGTGGCAATAATTTAGATTTGTTATGTAATGGATGCCCTTTACTTAATTTTTTAACTTCTTCACAGAATGTATCACCCTGACTAAGTTTAGCTAGAAGGGTGCATGCCCTTTGCAGCTCTTCAGCTGACAATGCCTGATTTACATTTCTTTGACCCTTGCAATTGTCAATAAACCTTAGCACATAGGCGACTGTTCTTTTCAGCCGTGAAAAATTAGAAAACCTACTGAAATCTATAACCTTAATATCTGAACTTCCCTTATTACTTACAGTAACTGAGTAGGAGGTGAGCGCTTTGACCTCAGGTAAGGGTTCCTCCTCTAACGGAGGTAGCTCGGTGACCCACTCACACTCCTCTTGTTTCAAGAAGGGAGGGCCTTCCCACCAAAGAATTGAATTCTTCAAAACGTGTGGGTCTACCCCTCTTGAAGCCATGTCAGCTGGGTTCAAGCTTGTAGGGACATGACACCACTTATAATCAGCTGTTAGCTCCTGAATTTCGTTTACTCTGTTGCGCACAAAAGTTTTCAGTGAGTTTGCATTTTCAACCATCCTAAGACTACCATGGAGTCTGTCCATATTATTTTCTTATTGAATTTACATCTTAAAGACTTATGGACCTTTTGACAAAGTCTAGCTCCGAGGAGCGCTCCACATAGTTCTAGTCTAGGAATAGTCATTGGTTTAATAGGTGCTACCCTAGCCTTTGCACATAACAGGCGTGATGTGTACGCATTATTACTACTCTTAGACCTTAAATAAACACATGCGCCATATGCTACTTGTGAGGCATCTACAAAACAATGCAATTCAATATATTCTGGCCTTTCGCACAACACATACCGAGGAAGATGTATATTGTACAAACAAGATAGATTGTTTCCAAAGTTAAGCCAATCCTTAACTAAATGATTTGGTATTGGCTCATCCCAATCTAACTTGGCACACCATAACTTCTGAAGTAATATTTTTGGCTTGATAACTGCCGCACTCAGGACTCCTAGTGGATCAAATATTTTACATGTCATAGAGATAACCGTCCTTTTCGTTAACTGAGAGGCAAGAGGTACATTGGTAGAGAATTGAATTGTGTCACTCACCGGAGACCAGTTTAATCCTAACACAGCTGATTCTTTGCACAGATCTAAATTCTCGCTATTAATTTGTTCCTTACTGAATATCTGTGGACAATTAGTACGAAACTTTCTAAGTATGAACCCAGCTGACTCTAAAACTTGAGTTGTACCTTTATAAATGTGTGTCAGCTGATCTTCGGATGCGCAACCTGTACTTAAATCATCTATGTAGAAGTCAGTTAGAATAGTCCTTTTAATAAGTTCATCGTCACACTCTAGTGCTAGTTGTTGAAGACACCTAGTACTAAGGAACGGCGGCAGACGCGACGCGGGTAATCGTGCCCATGACCACGTGTTGGAGCGGCGCTTAAGATTGTCAGGTTCACTGCACATTTATTTATTCGGCTCATTGTATTGCGTTAGGTAGGGCTTACAGTGTTAGATATAGCAATAGCACCATGGCCAACGCAGATACCGACCTGAAGGTCAAAATTAAAGAGTTGATTAAAAGGCGTGGCACTATTAAAGGTAGATTAACTAAATTCATAGACTATTTAGGTACTGTTCAAAACTTGAAGTCTAGTGATATTAAAAGTGTACAAGCTAGAGAGCTTTCATTGAGATTGGCCACGTTTCAAGACTTGTTCAAAACTTTTGATGAGTTACAGTCTGAAATAGAATCATTGTGTGCCGATGTAAATGAACAATTAGACGAAAGAGAGGCCACAGAGCGTCAGTTTTATGCGGCTATCTCTGTAGCTCAAGAATTAATTGAGGCTACCCCGTCACAAATTAATAAGGCCAATAGTGTCGAAGAACAAAGTAATTGTTCTCACCAGCATAGTAATTGCTCTCATGCATTCAGCGGAGTGAAATTGCCTACCATACATCTTCCAAAGTTTGATGGAAACCTATTAACATGGTTGGAATTTAAAGACACATTTGACTCCATCATTAACTGTAATAATTCAATTCCGGAGATAAATAAATTCCATTATTTAAGATCAGCTTTAGACGGGAGTGCTAAGGGGGTAATCAAATCCATAGAGTTTGCCTCAAATAGCTACAAACTAGCATGGGAACTACTGTGTGAACGGTATGATAATAAGAATATACTGATAAATAATCATCTTAAGGCTCTAGTGACTGTCGAAAAATGTAGTAAGGAATCCTACAAAGCATTAAGGTATTTAGTAGACCATATGTTGAAAAATTTGAGAGCGCTGAATACTCTAGGTCAGCCGACTGACCAATGGGACGCACTAGTCCTCTTCATTGTAGCTTCCAAGTTAGACTCTGTCGATCCATGAGGGTATTATAAGGTAGGTAAGGTATCGAGATTAGATTCTATTTATGTAATCCTTTTTGGATAACAAGTAAAAAATATACCCCGATAAAAATAAAATAAGGAAACTTACATGGCAACACAGGGGCGCGGGCGGCGACACTCCGGTCGTTTCTCGGGTAGTGATGTCATAAACAAACAATTGACGATGAACATACTAATGCCGAAGATGGTGTTGTCACGTTTTACAAATTTGTTAGATTTTAAGGGAAATGGTGGTAATTAAGGCACAAAAAACATGCATTTTAAAATTCATTAATATGTTCACTTTCATGAATATTTTATGTTTTGTGTTTTATTTAGCAATGTCATTCTAACACACTGTATAACCGATCATCTTCAAAAACATGATTACCTATACATATAACCCCACTGAAAGACAATCTGATACCAGCATCCCTTTTTCCAAATATTTTTAATATCGTCTTAAGGACACTTGTTACTTGAAGCTAAACCACGCTCATTTTCCATAAAAAGCAACCGCCCACAATTAAAAATCAAGAAAAGCTTAATAGCAATCTATTTTCAAAGCTAATTTTAATAAATGGTCAGCTTTATCGAAACAAAACCACCCGGAAGCCGCGGTTTTATAATTAATTCTGCGCGTGTAAAGCCTTGAACACCAATCCGCCAGCTGTCACTATCGGCAACATGGATACGAACAAAAGACGTGTTTAAACGCGCGATTTGACGTGCGATGAACTGGTGTCAGGCAGTGTCCTAATATCAGTGACCGTTGCGCGTTTATACCGGACTAGCAGACGTACTGCGGCGTACCATCCACACTTGGTTGATATCCCGACTAGTCGTACTCGGCGCTTCTCCTCCACGTTTATCATGCGCACAGCCAAGGTGTGGAACTCTCTGCCGGCTTCTGTGTTCCCTCCCACATATAACCCGTCTGCCTTCAAAGCAAGAGTGAACAGGCATCTTCTGGGCACGCTCGTTTCATCATAGACCTCATCCATCGCTTTCCACCAGGCGTGATCGAGGTCAAGAGCAGGCCCATTTTGTAATAAAAAAAAAAAAAAAAAAATACGCAATCTCCGTGTTCATGTTTCATAAGTTTGTCTGAAAGTCCTGAAAGCAAGGAATTGTAACGCGATCGTGTGTGCCGATTAAATTAATGGCAGTAATCGCTTCAGTTAGGACACTGAGTAATTGATGCACGTCTTGTTTTTTAAATCTTTATTTAAAGAGTTTTTTAGCTAATGCGAATATGACACTCTATATGTAAAAATAAAAACTTAGTTTACGGAAGAATAAACAAATACAACATCATCAATCGGAACTATGTTCTGACCCTGTTCTTCAAAGCGGACTTAACCATATTCATTATGGTAATTATTTTATCTGATAGAGGGTTAGATAAATTTATATTGTGTATACCAATAATTTCAGATCTTAACAACTGATTCCGGACACGGATGCACGTCTTGCTTCTTCAATATTCAAAAATTTCGCATAATAATATTCACTTCGATCTATAGGTTATTTTTAATCTTCTATCTTTTATTCCTTTAACTATCTTGAACTTCCAGATAAAACAAGTATGACCTGAAACAAAATTACCAGTCCCAAATTAAACTGAACTTAATCTCCCAAACAGGTTAGGTCGACATACACTAGGCACCCGATGCTTGGCGTGTTGCCATTCTACATAAGATTATACACGTTGCCAGGTAAGGTTAACCTTAGCCTAAAATATTCGGCCTCAGCACTCACCAGCGAGCCTATTTCGAACGGTTTTATGAGCTGAAGGGACAGCAGGCTGGCAATGTATGAAGGAAGACCGATGAGAATAACCACCGTGAAAATAAAATAGGCTTCCTACAATGTATGAGTATTACATAACCGACCTGTCTTGAGACGAGGTGAAATTTGGTACTACGTTTGAAATGTTATGAACTTGACAGGTGGATGACGTGTTTCTTAGCAGATTATACATACATACATAAAGTCACGCTTTTTTCCCATGGGGGTAGGCAGAAACCACCTGCTACGATGCTTACGTAGGTCCTTTTACCTCGTCCATGTTCACACAGCATTTATTTCAATTAAGCCATTACAAGCACCTTTAAATGTCAAAAAAAACGAAGCTACAGTCACAGTCACAAGGCATAATATCTAGTGAAACTGTAGTTGGCCCTTCCCAAGCGTACATCTCTATGGAGAAGATTTGGCAAGAAACAGCAACAAGCATCTGGTCATACACGCACGCCTCTTGCGAGTACTATGCACCTGAACTTTCTGAAGAACCTCACCAATAAGTTCTGTATATGTCCTTACAGGGTCGTTGCCACTCAGATCTGCTTTGCAAATACCTTTTGATAGTCGCCTTACACTCATGCTCTCCACATGGCCAAACCGTCTTAGCAGATCAAGCAATAAGTAATTGATACAAAAATGTATGTTATCAGTTACCTACTGAGTTTTTTAAACAAAACCATACTAGTAGCGCTTAAAAATTGGTCCATCTAGAAAAAAATAAACATAACATATTACACAATATATTGGCAAACTAGCTCATGTCCGCGGCTTCACCCGCGTAAGTTCGGTAAGTGTCCCACGGGATCGGACTACCAGGATAAAAAGTATCCTATGTGTTAATTCAGGTTATAAACTATCTGTGTGCCAAATTTCATCCAAACACGGTCAGTAGTTTTTGCGTGAAAGAGTAACAAACAACCATCCTTCCATACTCGCAAACTTTCGCATTTATAATATTAGTAGGATGTATAAAGCAAACATAAATAATTCTCGTTCCGTACAAATTTATTTGATCTACGAGATGCTTCTACACTTCAACTCTTAATTTTGAGAGTTTTTCTTCGTTTTTCTATCTTAACGTATTTCTTAATTGAAGCGTTTATAAAAATGTCTTCGCCCCAATTTTGTATTAAAATTCTCTTGGTTCGAAAAAAAAAACTTATACATCGCGGAATTAAAGAGATACAAGATTTCTATCGATTGTTTATCCGGCAGCTGTGTAACCATTAGGTCTATAAGTAGACTTAGCAGGGTAATGACATAACATAATAACATTACGCCTGTAATCCCCGACGGGTAAGGCAGATGTGTACCTAATGGTACAGCCACATTTCGCCAGATAGGCCAGGTACAAAACCAGAACTCCGTGGCTGCTACTGAACATCCTGATGAGGATAATGATGACGCTTAAAATAGTCTTAGTGCCAGGGATTGCAATCTAGCTTAGTTGGATCCCGCAATCCAGCAGGATCCAGTTTAATTCTACGTCCTGTGGCTCTTGCAACATCCTACGAATCCGCATTGCCTATTTCATGATGATGATGATGGCTAATTTTCACGGAAATTAGCTGTTTCTAGAACTCCATCATCTGCCTAGCTTTTTCTAAAATTTATTGAGGTCAGCTTCCTACCGGATACCGCTGAATACCAGTATTTTACATGGAGCGACTCCCTATGACCTCCACAACCCAGTTAGTACTGGGAAATGCGGTACCCCTTGGTAAGACTGGTTGTCAGAGTTTTGGGCCTCTACCTGTAACGAATGTCAAAGATTTACAAATGACAGCCGGGACCAACGTCTTAAGGTGCTTTCCGAGGCATGGAGGAAACACGCTATGTAATGATGATCACCCATCCACAGACCGACCTTGACAATCGCTTAATTTTGAAGATTAACTCGTGTGGCTGTTATTATTTAGCCACGAGCTAAAATTTATTATTTTAAATATTTTTATATAATTTTTGTTAATAAAAATATTTAAAAATGTTAATGATTATAGGATATAGTTATTATTTAGCGGTTTCTAGTAACCCTTTGCTAAAAATTTGTTCAAAAACTGTTTCAGTTTTGTGTTTTGGTTTCTAATATGAACCCTACAAGAAGTCGGTTAAAATATGCAAAGGGTGTGTCAGAATTTAAAATTAGCGTTCTATAAAAAATATAAATACACATAACCCTGTCTTTGCTGTTGCGCAGTCGGGTCTGAAATACACTCTTTTGCAAAAAAAACGGGCACCTAAGGAAATTTACGTTCTAAGGTCGATTTGAGTTAATTAAATGAAATTTATTTCTTTGACGTAGTCTGTATACTTATAATCGTGTAAATTAATGCGCGTGAAGTGAATTCGGGCAATTATAAGAAAAAAACGATGGATTCTTTAAAACCGATGTACACGCCCAAACAATAAGAAGTGGTCGGCAATAAAGACAAGATTGTTTTTTACGATTTTAATTAAATAAAGTTACAAATGTAAAACCTAATAACGAGTGTGACCTCCTCTTGCCAAAATCACAGCTTGAATCCTTCTGGGCATGCTTTCCACGATGTTTTTAATAACGTTTTGAGGAATACGTTCCCACTCTTCTGCAATGACTCTTTTTAGCTCCCTGATGTTTTGTGGAGCAGGTTGCACTGATCTTACCCGTCTCTTTAGAACATCCCAGACATGCTCAATTGGATTGAGGTCCGGACTTCGAGCTGGCCAATCTAAACGACGGATCCCAACTTCTTGCATGTACGCTTCCACGTCACCAGAACGGTGCGGGCGAGCATTGTCGTCCATAAAAATGGAATCTTCCCCAAGTGCAGTCAATGTGGGTTGTGCATATGGAATTAGGACTTCCATTATGTACCGGTGTGCATTTAATGTTCCATTTTCTATGAAAACTAACTCCGTACGCTCCGTCGAATTAATTGCTGCCCAAAACATAACGGAGCCTCCGCCATAAGGAGTGATTTCTTCGAAACACACTTCCGCATAGCGTTCCCGTGGTCTTCGCAGCACTCGCCGGCGTCGGTCCTCTCCACACAAAGAGATTCTAGCTTCATCAGAAAACAATACTTTATTCCAGTCCTCCAGAGTCCATGAAGCACAGTTCCGAGCAAACTGAAGTCGAGCAACACGGTGCTCACGGAGTAATTTAGGGCCCCGAACTGGGCGGTAACTCCTGATATTGGCAGCCAAAAGCCTCCTCCTGACCGTCCACAAGCTAACTTCTACTCCTCTTACTTCTTCAAGGCTCTTCTCCAGGTCCACACTTGACGCCTTACGATTCCGCAACGCCTGACTCACCAAAAAGCGGTCATCTCTTGGTTCTGTGCATCGTTTTCTTCCTGAATCGGGTCTTCTTTTGACCGAACCGGTCTCTTGATACCGTTGCTAAGTCCTCTGGACAGTTGAACGACTCACATTTAGCCGTTGAGACATGTAAGTTTGCGAACAACCTTCTTCAAGTAGGGCTATAATTTTATCTTCCCTTATCGCTTTATCACTCATATCAAAAAGTGGTATTTAATGTAAAAAGAAAGATTAAATTGTTTAATTTGCAGAAAATATCCAAAAAGTTTTAAAATATCGTAATCAGTTAAAAATCGTTTCAGCAATTCGCGCCATTAGTAAAGCAATTTTAGAATAATCCACAATAATCATTATTTTTCTTTTATTAATTTCAAATTTTAAATTTGGAACGTAAAGAATCATGCCAGGATGCTTCAAATAACATGCCAATACATCGTCAAACTAATAAAACCTATTTCTTGTTCTTCTTCATTGAAGTAGAGAAAAAAATCTAAAGTGCCCGTTTTTTTTGCAAAAGAGTTTATGTGAAACGCATTAGCATTGTGCTCATGTCTAAGTACTTTTTTTTACTTTTTCACGTCGACAACGGAAAGAAAAGTAAGCTGAATAAGTGGCACACAAATTAGTGCTTTGTACGCTCTGAATATTATTGTTATATCTTAAGAGATACTTGACCTTTAGATACTCAATTTACGGAAGTGCCTCCTTAGTATTGTTACCTTTAGATTGTGTGATTATGTGCGTGTATTGAATAGGAGTGAGTGTCTTAAGGTGCTTTCCGACGCATGGAGGAAACTCGCTATGTAATGATGATCACCCATCCACAGACCGACCTTGACAACCGGCTTAATTTTGAAGATTAACTCGTGTGGCTGTTATTATTTAGCCACGAGCTAAAATTTATTATTTTAAATGTTTCTTATATAATTTTTGTTAATAAAAATATTTAAAAATGTAAATGATTATAGGAAATAGTTATTATTTAGCGGGTTCTAGTAACTCTTTGCTACAAATTAGTTCAAAAACTGTTTCAGTTTTATGTTTTGGTTTCTAATATGAACCCTACAAGAAGTCGGTTAAAATATGCAAAGGGTGTCAGAATTTAAAATTAGCGTTCTATAAAAAATATAGGGTTAAGTGTATTCACTTAACCCTGTCTTTGCTGTTGCGCAGTCGGTTCTGAAATATGTGAAACGCATTAGCATTGTGCTCATATCTAAGTACTTTTTTTATTTTTTCACGTCGACAACGGAAAGAAAAGTAAGCTGAATAAGTGGCACACAAATTAGTGCTTTGTACGCTCTGAATATTATTGTTATATCTTAAGAGATACTTGACCTTTAGATACTCAATTTATGGAAGTGCCTCCTTAGTATTGTTACCTTTAGATTGTGTGCGTGTATTGAATAGGAGAGAATTGTGTCAAGAATATTGGCACCAAGTTAACTCATAACTACACAAGTATTATCAGTGGCGCAGGATTTATACAACTCATTCCTAACGCCTTAATTTCGGCGGTTCGAAACAGACACAGTACCGCCATTAAAAAATCTCCCAGTCAAGAGTACATAATACATACTATTGCAAAATAATAAAAAAATACCCTTCGCATACACCCAGACGACATAAACATGGGATTTGGTATAAAAAGTTAAGACTTATAAAAATAAAATTCAAAGAAAAATGTCTTGGAACATATTTCATATTTTCTATCTAAAATTATTAGATATACTCCAACAACTTCACAAAAAAGAAGAAAAATTAAATCTATGTCAAGAAGGTTCGTTACGAGCAATCGCTGTTTAATTGCGCCGATATTCTTTCTCAGATAGTTTCTATAGCAACCAGACTGTTTCTAGTCTTTGAGGTTACGAGCAACGAATGTCCCATTAATTAGAAACTTGGCTGGAATAAATTGGTGTAGCCTGAGCTTAAAGAACCTGACCGTTAGCCAAGTTTGTAATTTAGTTGATTATTTCAGACTGCTAGACAGCCAATAAAGAAATTGATAGAGTTAGTTTCGAACGCTTTTCCAACGTTCTATTTTGAATTTGAATTTTCATCAGTTCCACGAAAAGTCAAGATGGCGACGCGTTTTTTTTTTGTAGCGACGATTAAAGTTTAGAGCAACACAATTTTGTAAACTGAGAATTCTTTTTGACCTGATCGAGTTTTGGAGTCGTAATTCTGATAGAACTTGAACCTAGCAGAATTTAACCGTCAGTACTGCCTATCTAACCGATGTTTCTGTATTCTGATATTAATGGATGTCTGTCATTGCTTAGGTCATCTTTGTACAGACGCCAGCACTTCAAGCTACCCGAAACTGTAAAATTTTCCCAATCAACCTTGAAGCTAATGTTTTAGCGATAAAGTTGGGAAATTAAAGAAATTTGACAGATTGTAGTAGCTTGATGTGCTAGCGTACGTACATAAATATTTATTGGAATTTGAATTTAAACTGTCACTTGTTAAACGACAAGCGTTAAAACTTTGATGGATTAACTAGTTCTGCTGAATTTCATTGATGACAACGAATTTGCATTACAAATAAACCGTCACAGGAATTGTAGAATAATGCTTTGATATTGTATTAAATGAACGGAAATAATAATACTCTGATCGATGGAAATGGCGGAACGACCTGAATATCTTCCTTGTCAATTGGAAAGACAAAGCGCAGAATCGTGACCTATGGAAAGATGGAGGTCTTTGTCCAGCAGTGGGGGGCACAATAATAATAAAAACTCCTTCATTAATCCAGTCGAAGAGTCCAGTATAATAACGCGTTCCGGGTATTGCTGGGGTTGCCGCGCTTCTGTAGCGCGTCGGGGATGTTCGCGGATGCATGCGTTCCGGATTTTGGCTCGCTGCTGCGCCTGCGAATCGCATCACTGATGCGTCGGATGCGCGACAGCCCCAACAGCCTCGTGGCTACTGTAGCAGGCAGGGTGGATGGCAGAATAATGTGTCACAGGCCGTCTTTCAGATATATGCTATAATGCTAGTTTGTATAACGTGTTTTAGATAAAAATTATTATAATAAGGATTAAGTACTAACATAGGCTAAGTTATATTGTTACTAACACAGTGGACCTCTCTGTAGTCTTATAAATAAATAAATTATTATTATTTCCTTTATTTATTTTCCTTACATACTAATTACATTTTTAAATATTTTTATTAACAAAAATTATATAAAAAACATTTAAAAATATAAAAAATTTATTATTATTTCCTTTATTCATTATCCTTACATACTAATTACATTTTTAAATATTTTTACTAACAAAAAATATATAAAAAACATTTAAAAATATAAAAAATAGTAGTCCGCCGGTGTCGGGAGCAGGGTCCAAGCTACCGGTGGTTAGGGCTCCAGAGACAGGAACCTCCTCACAATGCGAGCCGTATCGAGGAGTACTGCCTTCTGAATCAGGCCCTTGATCCAACCGCCTAAGGAGAGCCTCGATAGATGGTCATCGAGACTCTTGGCCATAAGGCCATTGGCCGTCACGACAATCGGCACAATGATAGCCGAGTTCACATTCCACATGTCGACAACCTCGTGTGCCAAGTCGAGATATTTTATTTGTTTCTCTTTCTCAGCTTTCACGAGGTTCTCGTCATGCGGGATGGTAACATCGACTATCATTACGCGGCGCGCTGATCGGTCTATCACCACTATGTCAGGCTTATTGGCCACAATAGTCCTGTCAGTAATGATAGACTGATCCCAGTACAGCGTGACATGGTCTTTCTCGAGAACTGGGTCGGGCACATACTTGTAGTACGGTATCTCAGATTCCACAAGTTTATATTTCAAGGCAAGTTGCTGGTGAATAATCCTGGCTACTTGGTTGTGCCTGTGCAAGTACTCGCCGTTAGCTAGACGAGAACAACCAGAAATAATATGTCTGATGGACTCACCCGGACGGTGGCATGCCCGACACACGTCAACCGTCCCGTCCTTCATAATATGTTTCCGGTAGTTGTTCGTTAACATAACTTCGTCCATAATCGCACAGACAAAACCCTCAGTTTCCCCAAAGAGGTCGCCGAAACGTAGCCAGGACACGGACGCTAGGAAATCTACATCCGGGCCATGAAGAGCCCGGTAGAAGCGCCCGTGAAGCTCCTTGCCTTGCCATACTTCCTTGCGGTCATCATTAGTAAGTACCACAGGTTTGCGCCAGTTCTCTTTAGCCATGGACAGCGGGGTGAGTCCCTTGTCCACTGCGACCACATCTCGGTGCATACCCACTTCGGCTTTTAAAAAATATTCTCTGAGACTGCACACCTCGCGGTTGTGGAGGGTCTTCGCGTTTAAAAAGCCACGACCCCCACACTTCCGCGAGATGTACAGCCTCATCACCGATGATCGTGGGTGATGCATCCGGTTTGCGGTCAGCAGTGTACGAACTCTCCTATCCAGGGCATCGAGTTCGGTCTGAGTCCATTTGAGTATGCCGAAAGAGTACATTAAAACCGGCATGACCCAACCGTTGAAGGCACGCACCTTGTTTCCGCCTGAAAGAAGGCTATTTAATACCTTCTTCAGGCGTCCAAAGAAGCGCTCCCTCAACGATTGCTTCATGTCAGTAACGTTAATGCCTAACGCTTCCGACATACCCAAATACTTATAACTTTCGGATGAGGAGAGGGATCTGAGGTGTATGGAATCCGAGAGCTGAATTCCCTCGGATTCCATAATCTCCCCTCGCTTTACATGCATGACTGCACATTTGTCCACACCAAATTGCATCCTGATGGCGCTACTAAAAGTTTCAGTTACTTTCAGTAGCTCCATCAGTTGCAATTTGTTGGGGGCAAAGAGTTTCAGATCATCCATGTAAAGAAGGTGAGATATGACCTGACCACCTCTCCTCAACCGGTAGCCTAGACCTGAATCCTCCAACAATGTGCTTAGAGGATTCAGGGCTAGACAGAACCAAAGTGGACTCAGACTGTCGCCCTGGAATATTCCCCGTTTAATCCATACAGGCTCATCGTTCCCCTGGATCTGTCGACATCCTGGATATCGAAGGACCGTCCTCCATTGCCCCATACACGACTCAAGGAAGGCGCGTAGAGTTGCATCTATCTTGTACAACTCTAGCACCCTCATGAGCCATGTATGTGGCACTGAGTCGTAGGCCTTCTTATAATCTATCCAACATGTCGAAAGATCCTTGCGGGATCGACGAACCTGTTGGCTAATGGCCATGTCGATGAGGAGTAGCTCCTTAGTACCGCGGGACCCGTTCTTACATCCATTTTGAGAGGCAGACATAATGGAGTTTTTGTCAATGTGTGTATTAATTTTCACTCTCAAAATGGATGTAAGAAGCTTATAGACCGTCGACAAACACGTGATCGGTCTATAATTCTTGGGTTCCGCGGGACTACCTGACTTATAGAGCAGGTGGGTTATGCCTGTTGTTAGAAATTGCGGTAGCGACCCAGACTCTAAGGATGACTGGAATTGGGATGCCAGGCAAGTGTGTGAACTGCTAAGCCATTTGAGCCAGAAGTTGTGCAGTCCGTCCGGTCCCGGTGACTTCCAATTCGGTAACGGACGAACTGCTCTGGCTACATCTATTGCTGTTATTAAAATTGGCTCCATTTCTGTGATAGGTTCACACACTCGCTCGACATCACGCATCCAGTCAGCCTCAGTATGACAGACGGGCACCGACCAGATGCTGCGCCAAAAAGAACTCGTGACGGCATCATCTGGGCGGCACACGTCTGTCATATTTTGCTCGGGTCGCTCCCATGCTCTGTATACCCACCTCTCATCGCTCTGGAACATGCGATTCTGCGAGTATCGATCAACCCTCCGCTTATACCGCCGAATACGGTTCGCCCATGCATAAACTTTCTGCTTCAGGAAGTCGATGCGCTCTGTGACACGGGACATGTATTCTTGAGGACTGATTTCAGTCCCCGAGAAGGCCCGCCTCACAAAGCGCATCACACGTGGTCGTGTATTGCCCTCCCTGAAGCAGTATAGTTTGCCGATGAGTACCCTGGCCCCGTCGATACGATGTTCAATCCTGCGCTGCCAGGCTGGTACGGCTTGTTTTGGTCGACTAGCTAAGTTACAATTTGGGAATTTTACATTAGCTAGGCGACATGCCGCAACAGCCCCACAGTACAGGATCGAGTGCGTATCAACGAGGTCCTCGCTACTCTCGAATATATTCTTGAGTTGCGAGTCCAAGGCACACACCAGCGCTCTATTTTTCTTATGCATGGGTAACCGTGGTAATCGGGGCCTAAGTTCGGTAGGAGTGGATCGATACTCACGAAGCGCATCCTCCAGTGCGCTCCTCAATCGGTCGTTGCACTGGCTACTTACCGTGACAACCCTATCATCTTCCTCTACAACAGCAGGGTCGGACCGCGGTGGGGTTGCGTCAATAGCTGACGCTCGCATCACGGTTTGTGGCGGAGTCAAGACGATAAGGTTGCTCAGTACCTCTGAGCGCAGCCTATCAAGTGCGGCGTCGTCCAACATGTGATTGCGTTGGATGACCCGCACCTGATCCGACAGTCGTTGGGCCGAGACGTTGACGGTTGGTTCAAGTTCCTGGAACAGAGACAGCATCCTAACACGGTACGCAGTGAGGTTAGTTCCCCCCTCTGTAGACCCGTAATATGCGCGCATGACGTTCTCGTTTATGGACTGAGTCCATCTCATGCGCTGCACACAACCACCGGCAGCGGGGACCCGGCTCGGGGCCGGATGGCCCCTAAGTCCCAAGCTCCTCGGTGGCCGGCCTCTCCCCTGCCGACGCACAGGTGTTGGCGACGTCGGCGGCGAGAAATACTCATCACTCGAGCTCGACGCAACTGCCACGGCCGGTGTCACAGCACTCACGACGGGGCTGGATTCTGGCGGCGGCGAGGCGGAGCTGAGCGACGAGTCCGGGGTTGGTAGGCGTGCACGTCGGGATGCAGCTATTATTATTATTATTATTATTAATAAAAATCAATCACGAATAAAAATTATTAGTAAGCTGAACACTTCGGAAGAAACTGGCTGGCCATGACACAAAAACACCAAAAATGGAGAGATTTGGAAGAGACTCAGCATTGGGTTGCCAAAGGTTGAAGAAGAGGGAAGAGCGAAGCTGAAGACTAAACTCACTCGCCTTTAGACTACGTATGCGTAACTTTATTATCCTTTACCTAATAGTATAACCCAACCAAGTTTAGTAGGTCACATAAAAATGCGGCACGCTCCATTATGAGATACATTCCACGTTTCGTTCGTAACATGCAAATTTTGTCGCGCAATCTTACCGAGTCGCATGTGGGAGTAATTCGAATGTGGAACTCGTTACTTTTAAAATATATTAAACAAAATTTTCGTTTCAAAACGGAAAATGGAAAGATATTATTTCTTTTGATTCATTTTCATAAAAAAACCTTATTTGACGAGTTATAGACTGTTTCGTTAAAAAATAATTTAACTTAGTGCAATTTTAATTTTTATTTTGGTGCCCTTAAAAGAATATTTAGCAAGATGATTATTAAGTTTTGCATTTGCGTTCAAGTTTTCTCACCAAAACACATAACCCTCCTTTTGGGCTTCGCCGCAGTCGGATAAAAGAGATACCAATCAGTCTTTTTCCTTATCCCAGAGATCGTCTTAAACTTCTCGTTTAGGTAGATACTACTCAAGAATATCGTATTACTACCCACTTGAATCAGTATTCACCCCACGCTCAATATAAAGCACGTAGAAAGAAGCAGTAAATAAAAACCTTATTCACGAAAATGAAGGTTCATCCTTCATTTTTGTGAATAAGGTTAGGTAGGAGTAAGGTCGAAGCACAAAACAACAGTTCCATTCTGTCATGTTCACTTCGAATCTCACTCAACTGAAATATACTCGTATTTAAAAGACTCGAAAGTGAATCCGTTTGTTTTTAAAATAGGTAAATTATCTCGTATCACATCCGCAGAATCCCACATCAAAATCAAAATCAAAATATTTTGTTGGTCGTTTCCTATGAAGAAGAACCGGCAAGAAACTCCATGGTTACTCTTTTAAAATGTTTAGATTTTACAATATTATCATGTTACAGTATTAGTACTCAAGTATGCGGAGACAGCATAGGCCCGACAATAAGTCGTTGCTTACTACACAAAAAAACGGAAAACAAGATAAGAGGTTAACAAAAGTTAACACACCTCTAGGAACCTACAAGGCCTACACTGTTCACTACTACTACATCATTCGAGACGTTTGTGAAAATGTTGTATAGATAACATCAATTCTTCTCTCTTTTTCTCGAAGCACGCAAAATACGCGCTTTGACGTGGAGTTGCGGACATCAGCCCGTTAAACTATACTATACTAACAACAATTCTTCACGTAGATTTTAAACAGACGTCCTATTCTGTAAAGTTCACCTCGAACCTCACTCGACAAATGAATTCGCTTTGGAATCTTATATACAAACGATTCGAAAGCGAATTCATTTATTTCAACGATTCGTCTCATCCAGATCTAGATAACTATACGATTTTCGAAATGTTTGTTTTTGAACAAAATACCTCAATATTTCACGAAGATACAAAGTAAAATGCTGACTAGTTTAGAGTTACCAAACAGCCTAGACTAATCCGGCTTTAACTTAGTATAAGCGTCAGGTTTAACGTTAGGCTAAGACGAAATGGGGTTTAAATCTTAAAGCTTCTCTTTAGAAGCTGCTCTTTTAGAATACCTGTACATCGTAACTTTTTTTTTATGTTTCTTCTTTTGCCCTTTGTGTTCCAGAGCCACGGTATGTCTTTCGAACAGTCCGCAGCCCTGGCAGGCATCGGTCCTTGCGGGCCCCTCCTGTTTGCTGACATCTCTTTGAGGCGCGCGTGGTTCACGAACGCGCCGTCGACACGGCCTATCGTCATAAGACGAACGGACGGCGAGCTAGCCCATTACTCACCGTTCACAGGCCCGCGCCTACGGTGGCCGAGAGCCACCACGTGGCCCTCGACGCCCGGGGCGTCTCCCGTGGCGGCTGGGACGTGAGGTTATGACTGCTTCACAGAAGGAGGTGACGGCTTCCCATTCCCTCACGCCCCGATAATGGCTTGAACCGGGGCCGGACACGAGAGGTCGCCGCCGGTACCTCGAAACTTGCCACCTTGTGTATTTGAAGATATCATTGTTGAATAGATAAACAATTTTTGATTCCATGATAACAAATAGAAGACCTATCATATCGAAATCTTCATCATCATTATCCTGTCCTTATCCCAATTTATTTGGGGTCGGTGCAGTATATCTTCTTCTTCCATACTTCTCTATTACACGTCATCTCAGCAGTCTCCTCCTTTCTACCCATGTCAACATTCACACGGTTCATATATTATTTATTATTTGTAGACTGAGATATTATTTTTCTTTTATATTTTCATTCGGAATTCTATTCTTTAGATACCTAATTATTAACACCCCTCCCCCCCTCCCTACATTGTGTCATCTTTATTAGCAGCCTTACTGTTCTTTCCTGAGATTAAGGCCTCCTCTCTGGGAGGAGGAGTGGGCTATATCATCCACCACGCGGGCACAGCGCGGGTTGGCGAATGACTCACATCTTCGATTTTACGAATTACGCACATAGAGCGAACTTCACCAGAGAAGCTGAACGCACACATTTAAATTACATTAAAATTTAAAATCTGATAGTGTAACACTGTTTTAAGCTGTATAACTAAACTTACACCGTCACTTACGGAATATCTTCCGTGATCAGATCGTGATCCGTGGTCAGTCGTCCCGCGATCATGGAGCAATATCGGGAGCTCACAATAATTGAAAATCACGGAAGATATCCCGTAAGTGACAGTGTTAGTTTTGCTGATAGTGTAGCTGATCATTGCTATGGAATATCGACACTAACAGCTCCTGAACGCTGAAATACTAATGCTGTGGAAATGCGTTCCTTACGCAGCATGTGTGGTGTAACTCTAAATGATAAATTAAGAAATGAGCTTATACGAGAACGATGCGGTTTCAAAGAAGATGAAGAGGCAACAATTGAAAAGAGTACCTAAGCTTAGATGGATTGGTCATGTGGACAACGCAGATGTGAGTGGCAATGCCGGAAGGGGACGCCCTAGCAGGACATTCACTGACCTTATTGGTGAGGTTCTTCAGAAAGGTCAGGTGCGTAGTACTAGAAAGGTCAGTGTACTCGCAACCGGCGTGCGTATATGAGCAGTTGTATGAACGTGGACGAGACAAAAGGAGTATGTAAGGACCGTAGCAGGTGGCGTTCTGTGGTTACTGCCTACCCTCGTGGCAAAAAGGCTTGAGTTTATGTATGTATGTTTGTAGCTCCTGAACGTCATTTAATCAGCCTTGCAAAAAATTCAGATTACACTTCGTAGTCTCAGTCCAACGGAACAAAATACGTCCTTCAACCATTTAACTCGCCTCCATAAATCTCTCCTATTTAAGATGAAAGAGATTTAGTAGGACATGTGAAAAACAAACCCGAACACAAATCCTCTGCTAGTTTTATCAATAAACTAAGAGTTATCTGGCAAAAGGCGTGGAGCGCTTACGTCACGAAAATGGCGGCAGGGTACAATCGCGTAGCGAAAGGGATGGCCAACGATATGTGAAGTTGGATCCGTGTTTTTGTATTATAAAAGAGTGATGTTGATGGTATGTGGTTTGATAAAAAATGCGGTACCATTTCGTGAAATATGAGAAAATGTAGTTGTAAAAATATATTTGGCAGATGGAAGAAGAAAATTCTTCTTTCCTACGACAGCAAATAAGAGAAAAAAACGTGTTGAAAAGTTTGCATGCACAATAAAGATTATTTTGGTCATTTGTTTTTTACATATGTCTATTATATTCCCACTGCTGAGACACAGGAGAGGCAGAAGACCGTAATCCATTACGCGAGCCCAGTGCGGGCTGGTCATTTTATCCATTGAAAAATATTCATGGACGTTGGTCTAGTGGACGCAAGCACGACTGCTGAGCATGATCGATTCCCAGGTCGCGAAAAGTGTTATTGGGTTTTATCATCAGGAATTTTTCAGTAGCAGCCACGGAGTCTGGATTTGTGCCCAGTTGCTGGCACTATGTTCGCCTCTTATTACATGTGACTTAAACATAATTGGCGAAATGTCAGTGCACTATTAGGTACACCTCTGCCTAACCCTTCGGGGATAACAGGCATGAAGTTATAAGTATTTCAGGAAAGAAGCTGTAAATACGCCATGTATTGTATTAGTTTCAATGAAACTGCTCTTACATTTAACCTCATAAAAATGTATGGGGTCACAGCGGTCGAACAGAAAACGCAGCTACGCTCCGCCACCCCGCTGCTCTGGCCAGCTGCCATTTCCACCCCAACACGCTTTTAATGCATCAAAAAGAAAAGAAAAGGGGATTAAAACTAAGAAGCTTTTACAATAAAATCATTTTCAATAGTTAAATAACTCTATTATTATTTATATTGTGTTAAAGGCATTAATATAGATTACATGCGTACTCAAAATAAACGTAACACAACTAATAGATTTAAAAAAAAAATTATATGTAAAAGTGTTTGTGAAAACCAATTTCGTGGGAAATGAACCCAGGACCTCACGCTCAGCAGTAGCTCTTGCTACCAATAGACCAACGAGGTAAACTCAAGTCTCGAAATTATTTAATAAAAAAAACAATAAATTGATTTAGTTATGTCAACCCGTTTTATTGCTTTCTCCAAAGAAATCTGATTTATAGCTATATTCCAATAAAAAGGTACGAAACTGAATTACATTCATACATCATATTTTCAAATATTTATGTGATCCCTAAAGCATAGACGAAGACTACTATTTCTAGGGCTTTCGTGAGGGGACAGATAATATTACATTTATAAACCGGTAAAATTTATCAGTACTTTGAGTGCTCCTTGCTAAAATAGGCAAATATATATATTCCTACACATACATATACCTACATACATATATAGTACGTACATCCATAAAGTTACGCCGTTTTCCCATGAGGTTCAGTAGAAACTACTCAACGGCTTCGTGAGGAGCGCATCTCCAAAGCATTAATTCTACTTTCATGTCTATTTTGACACACCCAACTTTCCCGTCCATACAAGAGTGTAAGCTTTTCTGGGCATCGACTGGTTGGTCACAACCGCATAATACATGTGTCTTTCCATATCTTGTACACGTGTGACATACTCCCCAAATATACAAACTCATTCACTTGCTCCACGCTCTTATCTATAAGTACAAATATTTTAAAGAGGTAAAATTTGTATGTAAGTTTGTATGTATGGGGTAATCTTCGGAACTAATGATCCAATTTAAAAAATTCTTTCACTGGCAAAGCTACATTATTCGTGGCTGATATAGGCTATAAATTATATTTATTTCGGATCCGGTCATTGGTACGGGCTTAAAATGTATCATAAGTAAGTGACATCACGCGACCTACAGACAAGTCTACCCTCACCACTGCGTACTTCTACAGAGCCCTGATGTTTACAACACCGTGGTGACGACGACAGTGGAGTGTCAGATCGCAACTGAGTTGAGACGTCCTGGAACTGTTCCCCGATTCCTTGTGCCCCGTGTTAATGGCGTAAAATGATAATTTCAAGTTATTTGTTAGTTTAATAGAAACAGTGTATCGCACCCAGTGTATTTTCATTGCACGAAACCCATCGTCTGCCCTCATAATGTACGAGCCTAACGGAATAAATCTTGACAATCAGACATTTATATCATGCATACTAGCTGACCCGCGCAACTTCGTCTGCGTCACATAAGAAAGAGAACATAATATAAACCTACCTACCTACCCTACCTACCTACCCTACCTACCTACCCTACCTACCTACCTACCCTACCTACCTACCCTACCTACCATAGATATAATAAAGAAGCTACCTACCTACCCTACCTACCTACCTACCCTACCTACCTACCTACCCTACCTACCTACCTACCCTACCTACCTACCTACCCTACCTACCTACCTACCCTACCTACCTACCTACCCTACCTACCTACCCTACCTACCTACCTACCCTACCTACCTACCCTACCTACCTACCCTACCTACCTACCCTACCTACCTACCTACCCTACCTACCTACCCTACCTACCTACCTACCTACCCTACCTACCTACCCTACGTACCTACCCTACCTACCTACCCTACAAAAACTTAAATTTTCAACCATACCGAGTTTTATAGTTCACTTCACTGTTTATACGTATGGGCAATTGGGCAATAATGTTAATTATTTATTTAATAGAAATAGTTTTATTATTGATTTCTTACAAATATCAAATTGTCATCCATACGTCATTACATAGCTGTCATTATACGTCAATTTTGTTATTCCAAGTCTGATTCTTTTTTGTTATACCACGTTTTATAGTGACTGACGTTACATGTCAAGTCACACGGGAATGCTGTCGAACGGGATAAAAAGTATCCTATGTCCTTCTCCTCCGGCTCTAAACTACCTCCCTGCCAATTTTCAGCTAAATCGGTTCAGCCGTTCTTGAGTTATAAGTGAAGTAACTAACACGACTTTCTTTTATATATATAGATTAACCGAGCTACCAAAATTTTCGCGGACGAAGTCGCGGGCTAAGTGCTAGTCATTCATATTCACATAACACACAACATGTACATCATAACCCGTCCCCTTTCAAACACCATACCTTTGTCTTGTTCACATTCATCCCTAAACGAAAATTATATTTACAAAATGGTGAATTAAATCAACCCTAAAGAAATATTAGGTGTCCACTGGAAATACAACAACCCTTTATTTCTAACTGTAAATATTAACCTAAAATATCAAAATGACTTTGTTTTTTTAGTGAATTATTTTGCCTTTTAACAAATTTAGCTGTGACCTAATTTTTGCGCGTGAGTGCATTCTATAGTACAGTCAGCCAGCACATCAAGTTACCACGAACTGTCAAATTTTTCCAAATGATTTTAAAACTATAAAATGTTGATGGTTAAGGCGCGGACTGACTACGATTCTAATCGCTACTAGACCGCTTAAACTATTTTCACCACTATGGAGCGTAAAAAAGGTTGAAAATTGAAAATAATATGTAAGTAATTGTTGATATGTGACTAAGCTGCGAATGGGCATTTATTTTACAGGTATTCTTTAGATTATTCAAAATGTAGGACATTAAAGTAAATAGTTGTTTGGTTAAAATTAAAAAAAAAATACTAATTCTATTAAATTCTTTAAAAAAAACTATTGTTATCGCTTGAAATACAGAGATCTTCGACGCCAAAGTTTATTTTTGTGCCCCAACTTTCCATTTTTTTATTGGGAATATCAAACTATTATTTATTTAAACCCTTCTCTGACCACTGTATTTTTTGCGTTAGATATCTTCATTGCATTACGTCATACTCGACTATCTAAGAAACCAATTTTTGGGAATATTGAGGTAACACCGCGCCTGAAGTTCAAAATCTAATGAGAAAATTTGACAGTTTGTGGTAAATTAATGTGCTGGCGACTGTACATCAACACCAGAAAATGAAGATTGAAATAGAAGTCGAAAGTCGCAGAAATGGCTGAGAAAGGACCATTATTAACCTCAAACCACCATCTTCCATTAAACTATCTCAAGAAAAATCACCCTCAATATCCCATTACATCCCCCCTGTAAGCCCCGCTATTGGGGGCTCCCTAAAGGTCGCATTTCGTGGGAAATATTTGATAAAATATCGAATCTTTCAATTTATATTTCCCATCTATCGAGGCGAAGTTCGCAAACGGGCATCGTTTAGAGGACAAGAATATTATGATTCCACGGCATTTTTTCTTTGGAATTCTGACGGCATGTGCGATATAGGAATTTTTGTTTGTAATATGCTGTGGTATTATGGATATTATAGTCTTTTGTTTCGTGTTAGGTGTGAAATAGAAATTGTTCGTGGAAAAATCCAGACAGTGTGCAGAACTGAAAGTGATCAAAGGTAAGCTAAAAAGGGTTAAAGGTTAGGGTAAAGGTTAGCATCAATAGGGTGGAAGGATAAGAAGGAGAGCGTGCCTGTGTAGCAACGTTACACAAGGTGGATGGGAATTGAGGGGCCCGCAAGGGCCGATGCCTGCCAGGGCTGCGGGACTGTTCGAAAGAGATACCGCGGCCCTGGAACACAAAGGGCAAAAGAAGGAACAGTGATGGGTTTTAGTCAGTAAAAGTCTGACACTCCCTTCCGCTCCGCCCAGAGCGGGAGGAGTCAAAAACAAAAAAGGTGGAAGGGAAGTCGACGCTAAAACTGTTACCAATTTTTAACCGTGACTGTTATAAATTTTGACCGTGTGGGTATTGCAGTTTTGTAGGAAATAAGCTGTATTTTAATGTGTAGAGGTTCAAAATGAAACAGCTGTTTTTTTTAAATTACCGATGAAAAATGTATATGTGGGGGGTTCAGAATGATGTACTGAATACGTGGTAACGTAGTTTACCTTCGGAGTCCCTTCCACCTTGCAGAACGTTGTTGCACAGTCCCCCTCTCCGTGAGTGAGAAAGGATCATAATCCACCAAATGGTCCCAGTACGGATCGGTGGACGTGACAGGTCTTCGAGTCTTTCCAAAAGATATAATTTTGTGAGAACACAGAGACTTTTATAATAAATAACACGATGAGCTACATTAATTTCATGATCATAAAAACAGCTATTTCGGTCCAGAAAGTTTAATTTATATCACGAAATGGGCTTTGTTAGCCATTTTGGTACACAAAGTCACAATAAACAACTTCAAACGATGTTATACGATCCTAATTCTCGACTATGTCTTAACATTTGTATTTAATGTAGACCTAGAGAACATTAGGTATAGCAATTTAATTGTTGAAAGTACGGTTAGAACTTAAGTATTAATTAAGCTCCATGGGTAAAACTCAGAACCAGTGCCAAAGTGGATGCTTAAATTTTTATAATACTGCTGGAATTTCAACTCTTACGGCTGACCCGAGAGTATAAAATCGCAGCATCATCTGTCTTTACCCAACTAAGCTGAGGTCGGCTTTCAGTCCAACCAGTATTGTGCAAGGAACGACTGCCTATCTGAACTCCACAACCCAATTAGTAATGGGTAATAAATATTATACCTGTTGGTAAGACTAGACTTTCGGGCCACTGACTATCGTTATACGACTATCAAAGATCTACAAATGACAGCCCGGAAACCGGCTTAACGTACTTTTCGAGTCACGGAGGAAACTCGGTATGTAATGGATGGTCACCCATCCACGGACCGACCTTTGCAAGCGCTGCATAACCTTTATGGACGACCCCGCGCTGTTATTATTTAGCCTCGAGCTTCTACGTTTAAAATCACAATGCCACCTAAAATTCCCATAAATGTCATTATTTGGCACATGCCACTAGTGCACACAGTATAAAAAAACAATAATAATAAAAGAAAACGAAAGGAATAAAAAAGAATTTGATTAAGTAATCACGTAACAAATACAGCAATACCGAACAGATACATTTTAACTACCAAGCCTTCAAGCATAAACCTTATAAATAAACTACCGAACACACTTCACTTACAGTTTCCACCCCATAACAGAAAATCACCAACAAGATACAAACAAATGACGTCACAGATGCGTGAACTCAGTCGTCATAATTCTGACGAGTCATTTAGAGAGAGCCATTACCGTTGAGATACATGGTTTTCGCTTTCTGCAGCGCCCCGCAATTTTAATACAGCGCTTTTTAGATGTCATTTGCTGAATATGACTTTATTTTAACAGTTATATAATGTTTTGTACAATTGTAGAGACATAAAACAGATTTTTATATACGTTTACGTTTATTTTACGTTTTTATTTTTGAGCCATGTTCTTATTAACTTGTGTTTGTATTGTTTCTTGCAGTGAATGACTAAAAATCTTGTGCACTACTGGTTACAGTTTCCACAAGTTTTTTTTTTAAGATCTTAGATAGTTTAATTCGGTAATAGTACTCGCAACCGGCGTGCGTGTACAGTCACGAGCACCAATATATAAACACTTAACAACTTTTAAAAGTGTTTTTCTCTTACTTTTCTGAGTAAAATTTCATGTTGTTCAAACATAGTATTCCGGAACTCATATTTTTTATGAAAAAGATCCCATTTCCCAGTTACAATCGTTATTTCTCGCGAATATTGCTTTTAAATTTAGGAAATTGTATACATATTGGTGCTCGTGACTGTACGATCGGGGGTTCTAAAATGGCCGCCTTAGCAGAATCATAATAGGATAATAATATGAATAACGTTTAAATTCGTAAAACGGTCATAGACGTACCTACTATTATGAATTTTCATCTTGTGACCATTTTACGAATTTTAACGTAATTCTTATTATTATCCTATTATGATTCTGCTGAGGCGGCCATTTTAAACCCCCCGATGTATAAATGTGGACACTTTACCTACATAACTAGTTTTTAGGGTTTCTTCCCTCAAAAGGAAAACACTCTTTAACAAAAACATTAGTTGTCCGTCTGTCTGAGTGCCAAAACCCTTTTTCTCAGGAATGCGTGGAAGTATCAAGTTGAAAAAAATATATCTATGGTCCCTTGGAGCTGTAAAATCAACCTTCTAAGTTAACAAAATCAAAATAAATAAGGGTTTATGCCAGTTGGCAGTACACTAAAACATATGGGGTACCTCTGGTTGACCTAGAATCATGAAATTTTGCAAGACGCAAGGTACATCACAAGTAAAACACGAAAAAGGTAATTTGTAATAAATAAATGAGAGATTGAGAAATGAGAAAATTACAATAATATTGACAGATTTACCTACATCACTCAATCAGTATTGTTTTAAATCTCTCAATATTGTTTTTGTGTGTATTTTGAGATAACATAATTCACTACCTAATTCCTGACGCTCAAACTGAGCTCTTGACCGTGTGTGTTCCGACACGCACTTGGCCGTTTTTTTATACCGAACAAACTTAGGTTCACACGCGCGTTGCGTCAGCGTTTCTTCGACGTAGCTGCAGCGCTGCGTCGTTTTACAAACGAATAATCATAGTGTACACACGGTGAGCTGCGTCGATGCAACGGGCACACGACTGAAACTGCAGCCCTCGAGACGAAGCGGGCGGAGGTGTACTCTGCGTTAATAGGGAGGACACACGCAAGCTCTCCATCACTATTTCTTAATGAAATTAAGGGATAGATCCAATACCGTCTTGTGATTTTGCGTCGATTTCGGCGGTGACGTAGTAATAGGAGCAATGCCAGACGTCTTTTCCGATCCATGCTTTCTATAGACTGATTGCGATGTTTTTACAAAATGCTCGCCTGTATGCAACTGTGCGTCGCCGCTGCGACGACGGAACGTTACGACTGCGTCGTAGTAACGCTGTGAAAGCGCAGCGCCTGTGTGGCCGGCTATGCGTCAAAATATTTGGGTTGCGACGACGCAACGCAACGCAACGCGCCGTGTGGACTGGCCCTTAGTGTCAAAACGGTACCTATAAAAGCACCAGAGATCCATACATCACACACACCCCTCCAGATAGGTAAGCACAGAAACAAATGAATCACAAAAGTAAAAATGAGTGGGAGCATATTTCACCCAAATAAATATTGGGGATTCCTTAACAGCGAGGGCAAGTCCTTATTGAAGAACTTTCTTGGACGCCAACCAAGTCCCTTTTTGTGAAGTTTATTAGTTAATTGCTTATAAAAAAAATTGATTTACGCCATGCCAAGTTTCAGAAATCATTATTGTAGAGGAATAATCGAATCATTGCTATTATTGTAATAAAGTTCTATGGGGTTTTTGTAACGTAACTTTTTGGCACCTTTTGGCTTCTATTGTGGTTGCCATGTATTTGGTTTGGTTGCTCTGTCCTTGAAGAGGTCGAAGGGTTGTCCTTGGTTGAGGACATGAGGTTGATGGCACGTCTCATGTATTTTTCTTTCATTATGATAAGATAAAAAAGTTGGTACTTATGTAAAAGTAAATGTATGAAAGTATTGTATTTTTATAACCAATACAACGGTTTTCCAATATTTTTTTGGTTCATTTACATACATGTAAAAATGAAAATATTGGAAAAATAAATCTGCAAGTCACCTTAAAAAAAATTCAATGTCAAAGTATTTTTGTAATGCCACTATCGAAAGAGGTTCCATTAATTTTTTTGCACGAAACATTTAAAATGCAATGTGAAATCTATATTCCCAAAATCGAATGTAATCCTTTCTATTTTCATCAATCATTAGTAAGGTAAGTCCTTACCTACCTAATCGCACACAAGTAAACTTGAAGCCTACTTCATTATGCATAGAGTTGAGATCTATTCAGCACACTGTATACACAGCAAGACTCAGGCGTGTGCAGATTTGTGCAAATTAAGCTACGTACAGAATTGTATACAAATTCCAGGAATGTAATACATTGCTGGGTGTGTACTGAATTATATAGCAGTACAAGCTTTTAGTGCTTTAAGAAGGATCAGTAGGAAGTGTTCTACTTGCAATTGTTTAAATGTCTTATCTAAAGACAGTGTGTTATAGGACCGTTTGTACTGGGAAGGTGAAACAACAAAGGATTGCAAGTGTTTTAAAGGTTGAACTTGCATGCATTTTCCTAGATAGTCTCATCATCATCATCAATCTCCTGCTCAATTTATTTGGGGTCGGCGCAGCATGTCTTCTTCCATACTTCTCTATTACTCGTCATAGTCTATCTTTGCACTTATAAGCCTGCTCTTCAAACAAAATAACGGCATTTACTCGGGTTTCATAACGATATTTATTTTGTTTTATACACTTGTTCGGTAGGAGCTCGTGACTAGATAATAGCAGCCGCTCGGGTCGATTTTTAGGTAAAGCCGCGCTTGCTTAGGTTGGTCCGTGGATGCGTGACCATCCATTACATACCGAGTTTTTTCCGGGCCACAGAAAGAACATTAAGCCTTTGGCCCCGACTGACATTTGCAGGTCTTTGATAGTTGTTAAAAGTAGTCAGTGGCCTGAAAGTCCGCTATCATATTACCCAGTACTAACTGGGTTGTGGAGGTCAGATAGGCAGTCGCTCCATGTAAAATACTGGTATTCAGCTACAACCGGTTAGACTGGTTATCCCGACATAGTTGAGAAATGGCTGGACATCCGTGTGGACTTTCCACCCCGGGAACAAAAAAACACACTTGTTTGGTAGATTCGATTCGGAGCAGTTACTGCCTAGTGCCTAAACATAGTCGGCTTTCATTCGGTTCGGTCTCATCAGCAAACTTATTCGACATCTGCCCATGCTGAATTATGTTCGGGTTGATTCGGCACAAGAGCTAATCCGAGTGGATTTTCCCTAAAAACCTTCACATAACAATTTAAAAAATGAAACATAAACGGCCATATCTTTTGATCGCGTTGACATACAAGTTTGATTTTTTTACTGCTCCAAGGGGTACCCTGTAGACCTGAGTATTTGATATTAATTTTAGCTTGATACCTCCACACGTTCCTGAGAAAAAGGGTCTTGACAGACGGACAGACGGACAAACTACTACAACTACCCGGGTTCCGTTTTTGCCGACTGAGGTACGCAACCCTAAAAATACCTGAAAAAGTGCAGAGCACGCCTAAATCTATCTTCGCTATTGAAAATAATGTTCACTTTCCAATGCGGTTCAAAACAAATGCAGGCAACATTTGAGCCTCATCAATTCTAGATTGACCGTTTCAATTTGAATGAGCCAATTTGCCGTTGCCGCTGAAATGTTCACGTAATTACTTAACACAGTCTCCCATATTCCCCAACTCCTCAACCAGCATAATGCTGATGCGACATAGTATGTCCGGCCATGTCTCTGACTGCATAATGCATTCGCAAATATTCCCTCAAACTCGAGCCACCGACATTTGCATATGTCTTCAAACATGGTGAGTAGAAAGTTAGATCCTGGAACTCGCTTAATCGTTTTTCAAACATTACAAGTTTGTGAAACCAGGGATCGAGGCTTAGTGTTTTTGCGATTTTTATCTTCATCATCAATTTATTATTACTATCGTACCATTTTAATTATTTATTAGTTTTCTTTTTTTATGGCTTTATCATAGTTTTTCCAACATAACATAGCATCACGCCTGAAATCCCCGAGGGTTAGGCAGAAGCGTATCTAGTAGTACACCCGCATATTGCCAGTTATGTTGTAGTCCCATGTAATAGGTAGCGAGCTTATATTGTCATCATCCGGGCACAAACCCAGACTCCGTGACTGCTACTAAGAAATTCCTGATGGAAAAACCCAATAACACTATGGCCGACCTGGGAATCGAACCCCCTTATGCTCAGTAGTCCGCGCTTGCGACCAATAAATCGACAATTCAGTCAACTTGTTTGAAAACTATGTTGGTTTCAGTTTCAACCTAACGGAATCATGCTTAAGACCACTTTTTTCCATGGAACGACTGCCTATCTGACCTGCATGACCTGCACATCCCAAACTCAGTTGCTAGGTAATGACGATACCCTTTGGTAAGACTTAATGGTCAGATTCTTGGGCTCATCCGTAAGAGCAGCCGGGACGAACAGCTTAACGTGTTCTTCGGAGCACAGACAGAGGAGTTTCCGGGAAAAACGATACGCCTTGGTACGATATCACTAGCTACTGAACCATTATGTTAAAAAAAAAACGGCCATTTGTAAGTTGGACAAGCGCACCGAGGATTCCCTATGAACTTGTGGGTATTTTGTTATTAAACTACATATTTATATTTTTCTGATTTTTCCTTTACATGTGTTAAAGTAAAAGTAAGTAAGTAAAGTAAAGGCCAAATTTAATGATTCTAGGTCAACGGACAGTACCCAGTAGCATTAAAGGCTGATTATGATTTGCCTTTTTTAAGTCTTTTAATTTAGTTGTATTTTCTTATTTTTTCTAATCTTATTTTACCATTTCTCTAGACGCCAATTACGCTTCTCTCTATTCCGTTTTGAAATACGTTTATTATATCCATTAACACAGACAATCCATTACGCCTCTATAAGAACAGAGCGGTACAATAAATAATGCCAAAGGATTTAAAAACTGCATTAACGCCAGTAATGAACGCCTGCTATCTTTTAACCTAGTTTAAAACTAGGATCTTATCTTACATCTTGTTAAACTTCCATTGTAAAAGAATGATTGATTTTCCAACAGTTCCAATAAACGTGCTGGAATTTGATGGAGAATTACTGATGCAATGTTTTCTACATAATAATTTGACGTCTCTGGAACGTTTATAATAGAAACCGAAGAAAGATTTGAGTGAAACATTTATACCATAAAGAACTAAGGTATAAGTAACCTTCCGGAAACCATAATCATCTAACTAGCCTTTTCCTAACTCTGTTGGGGTCGGCTTCCAGTCTATCCGGATGCAGTTGAATACCAATATTTTACATGGAGTGACTGCCTATCAGACCTCCACTACCCAATTAGCATTGGGTAATATGATACCCCTTGGTGAGACCGGTTGTCAGACTTTCGGGCCACTGGACTACCTGTAACGACTGTCAAATATCGTCAAATGACAGCCGGGACCAAAGGCTTAACGTGCTTTCCGAGGCATGAAAGAAACTCAGTGTGTAATGGTCGGTCACCCATCTACAGACCAACGTAGGCAAGCGCGGCTTAACCTAAAGATCGACCCGAGCGGCTGTTATTATTTAGCCACGAGCTCCTCTCTAATATAACGAATATGGTTTCTACTAAAATAGACATCGTTTGGAAAATTTTCAATAGAAATCTCTACCAGTTAAATTTGAACAAGTTCACACTTGCTCTTCGTCGCCTTACTGATTGTGATAACTATTTATAGATATCTCGTCAAATCGACAGCGCTGTACTTGAGTTATCTTTTAAAAATCGGGGCTATAGAAGGTGCCAAAACGCTTGGCATAGTACGAGAACTGCAAAACTGCAAACATATTGGTATATAGAAACACACAAGTAGGAAGAAAACCATTGACTCTAATACAAAATATCTTGAAATTGATCAAGCTTCTGATCGGAAAGCGTTCAATAAAATCATTATGAAATCTTATCGCGTCAGCTCTTTAATTTGGTTGATCAACCGGTTTAACCAATCACTTAAGTTAACAAAGGATTTGACAACAGATTAAAAGTTGAAATAATTTTAATCCTCCCCACCGTTTTCGGCCATGGCTGCTAATCACCGGAGGCTAGCTATCGACGCAGGACATATTATAGTGCACAAGTATGTGCAACCCAGATGCTCTCTCCACTCTCTCTCTCTCTCAAAGTCTGACGGCAAGCTGAATTGGTACAGGCTTCTAGAAACTATGGTTAAGTAAGCTTCACACTGAACAATGGTAAAATGTCCTAGGATCCTGAGTAATAGATGCAAAATGTGTCTAAAGCGCATCTGTAGCCATGCATATGTAGGTGGGTGATCAATATTATATTTATTTACACACATAAAGATTACGCGATCACTATTAGTAAGTACCATTAGACCCTCTGCTAATCCCTCAAAGGAAAACTCCTTGAAGGTAAATACTCCTAATTACTCGAGTAATGTGTATCTATATTTTTTACCTACATAAGATATCCTACTTTGTCAGATAACTCGGTGCACGTGAAACCTACTAGGAAAACATAATTAACAATTCAAATGAAAGTAGGTAGTGATTGCTAAACATGAACAAACACCAAAACTACCAACACACATTCAACTCTAAAACAATTAACATTAGGCGTAAATTACAACGGCCTATTAGCAGAACCCTTTCAACACCCAAAAATAGGTTAAGTTTATATATGGAAAAATAAAAGCCTCTGAAAAAATTATGCGGGTCTTTTGTAATAAAATGATTTGCATTGGATATTTGACAAATACCTGGTGTAGTTTCCCCTTTAAATCCAACAATGAAGCTGTTCTGAATATGAAAGGAGACAAGGGCCCTGAAACCCTGAAAATCCCAAAGGACATCCCTGAAAAAATTCTCTGCCATACACATTCAAGGTTGCTACCCACCAGAGAATTACATAACGTTATTTATGTAGTTTAATAATGAAAACAGTTGGTTTTGCGAAACTGGGTCAACCTTGATTAGGTGATTGTTAATTTGGTAAAGTTTAAATATGAGATGGCTTTTGTTTTGGATACGTCATTGTGCTGTGGGTTATCAATCAGCAGTTGAATAAATGATTCGTAGATTTTAATTTGCCGCAGCAAATTAATATTCTGATTCCAGCGAGAAAAGAAATGTCAAAGCGCTTATCAGTAACAAATTGCAATTATTGATTACCACGTGGTCTTATGACATTTCGAGTAGAAATTCAGTAGATTTTCACGGCCGACGTAGTTTAATAAAGTCAAACCATGCTGCATAACTTTCATTTTCACTTACATCGAACGTTCCGATGACGTTGCACATGCCCGAAAGCTGTAACGCTTGCATAACCGACAATCGAATATCGTCCTTAAGGAAGTGCTGTTTGCGCATGAAATTCCTGAAAAGCTCACCTGATCTCAATTCGAAAGGCATGATCAAGCGTGAAAATCGCCCCTCCCGTGCAGCTGCCCCGGTCACAGACTCGTCCCGCCACCCCGCAACATTGCACGCCAACTAATGCATCGCACACACTCACACACTCTCAAAACACGTGGAACACCACTAGATTCGTTGTTAACGGCACAACAGCGTAGGTTAGTTGTCAAAGGTGGATATCATTACGCACGGTATTTTCCCGTTTCGTGAAAAAACGTTTTTCGGACGGGAGACGCGACGCGGCGAACGCGGCAAACGCGAGGTCACATCTGCCGCTTTACCGCGGCGCGCGCCGACAGCACCCCCCGTTACCATGACTACAGGCCCGGGCGATATCTGCCCCGGTCCTCTTTTGCGAACAAAAACAAAAATAGCAAATTAATTGCGTAATCGTGTGCCGTGAACATTTTTGCTAAGGTTAATTAGTACATCAAAGGTGTGCAAGTTAAATATGGGAGCTGGCGATCACCCATGACGAGGTACGTTCTCGATTTTACTTTCGCTTCACCTTTTAGGGCGTTTTGGACAACAAAATTAGCTTTGACTTTTATGAAAATTATACTGAAATTCATGCATTATTTTTAGTTTCAAAATAAAATTCCACGTCATAACGGTTTTATTACTAAAGCCTTCCTTTCCACAATAAAATTGACAGAAGTATGGAGATGACTTACTGAAAAATTATGTAATTGGGACGCAGAGATTGGGACATTTCACAGTGCTAGAGCCAGACAAATTGGAGTGCAACCAATATTCATTTATTTGCCAAATAGAATGGGCTTCGGAAACGATTTTTCCGATGGTTTCATTGCATTTTGTGATTGGAACAAAAAACGCCAGATTTAAACAAAATGCCTTTCATAATAACCTAAGTTTTTCTTCTGTATTTTATTTTACTTCGCCCTTGTATTGAATTCGTTTTGTATTCTAAAAATACGTAAAGCATCTTTTACGATCTTCGCTGGAGTAAGCCAGTAAAGCTCCTTGCCTTTTATGTACGGAACACGGTTATGCATGAAACTTTCGGGATCCTCTTCGATTTGTTACGTTAATAATTCTTTTTGATAAAAAACTCACATAATGTCGAAGTAGTAGCTTTACTTTGTAGGTAATCTAATAAGTAATAAGGTTTTTAATACTTTTAATTGTATAACGTTAGGCGCAAGAGAAGAGTTCCTGGAAGGATATGGGGGGGGCCTTTATAGCAGTGGAACATACAAGCTGGATAAGTTTAGAAACACTACCGAGTTAAAAATATTCATCGATGGATGGACTGCATGGAAATGGAATAAGGACAAGAGAATAATGATAACATTACAGGACTTTTGGATACCAAAAACATTTCTTAGCAAAATATACCAGGAATAACAGTAATTGGCTCTATCCTACCTCTATACGATTTTACGCGTGGATAGGTTCCGGTTAACTTATCCAGAAGGTAAGTAAGGTTTGATCTATCTCAAAAATAAATCCAGAACCAACTGTGGGACAGAACCTTGGAATTTTAGTTGAAAACAATAAATACACTACAGTAGAAGTAACTCAAAAAGCAGTTCAGACATAAATCAAAAATTCAATGACATTGCTTTTTGTTCACATTAAATGCAGGTAGCATTTAATGCGAAAAGTTTCCCTGTGATATTTTCATCAATGCGGATCTACCGGATTCCAAGATTCTTCGGGCCGAATGAAAAATGGACCCTAAACGCACAATAGGAAATGGACTGTATGGCTATAAGATTTGACCCTAAAATATCTGCTACCCATTTCGACCTTAATAGACCGTTGGAATACCTACGAAGCCCGAAGTACTGATATTCCGTTTTATTAGATACCTTTAGGCTTTCTACTGTTTGCTTAGGGAATTGCTTTGCTGAGCGTCTGGTAGACGGAGAAATTAAAACTGCTGGCACGTTAGATGTGTGAAGTTAACATGTAAGATCAATGATTGATTAAAAACTTGAAAAAGAGGACAGATCACGGTCGTAAATTATTAGATTCGTACTTCCATGTCAATAGATGGTTCTGTTTCGTCGACAATGATATTTTAATAGTATATTGTCTCGCTCACTTTTTTATTATAAGCCGTGTATGTCCCACTGTCCACTGAACGAAGAAGGCCAAAGAAAAGATGGATGGATTATTTTTTGTGGGATAAGCCCGCCACACTATTCCCAAACCACTGTAACTCCTGAAAGCCAGAATCAACAGTGGCGACCACCAGAAAAGCGCCGAGAAAATTAAGCTCGACGTAGTCCCCGAGAAACAATTTAACTGTCTTGTATAGCGGAGGAGTAGGAAAACCATAATTTCCACTTCCCCACAGATCAGCAGGAGACAGAAAGAAACAAGGCCAATAGGCACAAAGGGACGTTTACAACTGGGATAAGCCTAATTGCCTAGCGCCACGAATAAATATTATCATTAATGGGTCATAAGTTGTGAGCTGTTATATTTGATTCCATTATTAGGTATGGCAAAAAAAGGTGGATGGATTGTGTGAGGAATGATATGAAAGAGAAAGGAGTAAATGATGCCGTGACATCTGACGGGTGAGAATGGAAGATGAAAATGTGTTGCGCCGACCTCAAGTAGAATGGGACAAGGGCAGGAGATGATTATGATTAATGTTCCACTGTTGGAAAAAGGCCTTTCCCATATCCTTCCATGTAGTCTTCTATTGCGCCTCGAAACAGCCTTCATGAAACGATCTCGCTACCTCTTTCTAGGCCGGGCTGCGCGGCGCCGTCCATCATCGGGCACCCATTGCGTTCAGTCTGGGTCTAATACTGTTAGCCTCGCTCATTAATACAGACAACCAATGGTTTCGTGAGGGATGTATGTGCTTAATTTTTTTTTTGTGAAGGCGCGTCTCACGGGAACCTTTCGTGTACATTTGTCTGTACCTTAAAATTTTTTCCTTGATAAAGGCACTCAGCGATCATGTTACTTGTGTGTGACATCGTATTGTATAATAATTAGTCCGTCTCGCTTCAGTGTAAAAAGGAATAATACGTGTTTTTGCAACCAGCGTGCGTTCTGTATTTTTACCTAAAGAAAAAAAACTAGCCACCGTACAATATTTAACACTAAAAACACCGAAAAAACAACACGTTCAGTTGAGATGGACGGACGGTCGGACGGGCGGGCGGGTTGATGGACAGACAGCAGAACCTTAGTAATGGGGTCCTGTAGTCACCGTGTGCTTGTGTATGTTTGTGTAAGTTTTTTCCATGACAAACCAATTAAATTACTGTTTTACTGTTGGCTTTAAAAAACTCTTTGTTTGACCATTTAAAGTGTAAATTTCAACAACAATTTTGTAAATACATTAACAACCCTTTTATAAATATAACTGTCACATCGTCCACCAGATACACATCTGGCCAAAAGCACCGGCAACCTACCTCACCTTTTATAATGCATTTAATGAAGATAATATTAGGGTGTTAGTCTGCTATTGTTGCCTCTTTTGTGGGATGCTGTAGGACTGTGATAACTAGAGCCTCGCGGGACACGTACCTATGCGAAAATTAAGGACAATGTAACGCTATAAGGGCGCTTTCAATTTAGACGGTTGGTGCCGGACTGCTGCCGCACGGTTGTTACGACCATGAGCCGTACTGCTGCCGGACGACAGCAGTACGACGTAAATCGTCTTATTTGAAGAGATACGCGGCTGCAGTCCGATCGAATTTTAGTGATTTCCATCGAAACCCAACTTTAGTCGGTGCCATGGACTCTGACGAGGAAGTGTTATTGTTAGTTCTCTTGCTTCGGCAGAAACATAAACGACGCCGTACTAGGGCGTCGCCAATGTTTTCTTTAAAATATAAAACTGGTGATTTTTATACACTTTACCCTAGATTAAAAGAAAGCTCAGCTGATTTTTTGAACTATTTTAGAATGTCTAGAGAATGTTTCTATGAATTATATCACTTCGTTAAAAATGGAATACAACGTCAAGAAACTAAATTCAAAAATACTATATCCGCCGAAGAGAGACTTGTGATAACGATAAGGTAAGTAATATAAACACATTTAGTATTTTAATAAGTATTTATTGCTACTCTTAAACAGATCCGATAGAGATTTTGATGATTAATGTTTTCTTTTTTGTTGATACGCACGCATTTATACTGTGTCACCATCGCTAAAAAGATCTTCATATAAAGTAAAATCAGAATTCGTTGATGTATTAGACATAGGTGATTGTTGTTGTAACTCAGTAGACGGAGCATGAGCCTGACTACGATATTCGGAAGATTGACCTGTGTAGTAACCCTGTTGTTCATAATAATCAGCGGCATATGAACTTGACCCGACGTATTTTCTTATGATTCCAATTATCTCGTATTTAGCATCCATTTTGCGATGTTCCGGAATTTTTTTAAAATCATTTAATAATGACAACAAGAAATATCTATCGCCGTCTTCAAAATTGTCTGCATTTGCATTGTTTTTGTTTTGCATTCTTTCAGCAAGAAGTTTTAAAATCTTATTAGTCTCATCGTTGCTCGAAGATGCTTTTTTAATTTTTGATGACGATGCTATTACAGAAGAATCGGTTTCAGGAGAATCAGATTGCTCGTTGGTACCAGAGTTGGAAGGTTTTGATTCATAAAGATTAGACAGAAACTGAAGCCGATCAAAATATACGTACTTCCGATGATTTTTTCCAACAGATCCACTTTTTAATTGTCGTTGCTTATTCAACTCTCGTGAATAGGAATCCCTAATATTTCTCCATTTTTTTTGGAGTAACAAGGCTGAAATAAAATTTTCTGTTATTATTTTCAGATATTTATCAACTGGCTGTACTATGACTGATCTGCATCACTCTTACCAACATGGCGTCTCAACAATTAGTGGAATTATTAAAGATACATGTCAAGAGATATACAAAGTTTTGAAAGATATCTGTATACCTGATCTTAAAAAGGAGGATTGGTTACAAATAGCTGAAGGGTTTGAAACAAAAGCAAATTTTCCTAATTGCTTGGGAGCTATAGACGGCAAACATGTGAGAATAATAAAACCGACAAGAAGTGGATCGTTGTATTACAACTATAAGCATTTCTTTTCTATTGTGTTGTTGGCTATTTGCGATTCTAATTATAAATTTATTTATATTGATGTCGGTTCCTATGGGAAGGCTTCAGATTCACAAATATTTCGGAGCAGTAGTTTTTTTAACAAGCTTCAAAACAATAATTTAGATATACCAAGTCCTGCACCAATACAAGACAATGGGCCACCACTACCTTTTATTTTTGTTGGCGACGAAGCATTTGCCGTCAGCAATTTCATACAACGGCCATTTAGTGGAAACTTTTTGGAGGGGAAAAAAAGAATTTTTAACTACCGCCTGTCACGTGCACGCCGGTACATTGAGTGTACATTTGGTATTATGACAAATAAATGGCGAATATTACATCGGCCATTAAATGTGGAAATATCGTTTGCAACAGATATTGTTAAGGCTATTTGTGTTTTACATAACTTTGTTCAACGCGAAAATACCACTATGCATGGTCAACCAATTCGAGTTAGGCCAGTTCAGCCACAAAGTTATCAGAATTTGTCAGCCACAACAGTCCGCGATATATTTACGGACTATTTTGTTAGCCCAAGAGGACAAGTATCGTGGCAAAACAGTAAAATATAAATAATACTAATTGATTACATTATAATATATTAAACTGTTTTACCTGCAGTATTCTTTTCAGCTGCTTTTTTAGTTTTAAAATCGGTAATAAATTTTTCACATAAAACATCCCAAGCCTTTTTTTTCTCCAAGCGATTTGAATACTTGTCACATTTAGAATCCCAAACGGCGGGCTGCAACTCTATTTCATTTATAAAATCTTCTGTATTTAAATCATCCATAATTAGGTAGGTATGCACGAAAACGTCTAAGAAACACGATGCGTTCACAGCACTAGCGAACAACGACTGAGACAGGTTGTTGCCGTTCCGCCAACGGACGTGCGCCGCACTGCTGTCGCACGACTTTGCGTCGAGACATTTTGTATGAAAAATCATAACCGCCCGTGCGCAGTACGATACCCGGACTGCAGCAGTCCGGCACCAATCGTCTAAATTGAAAGCGCCCTAATATGTATGAAATGTTGATAAATGAAAGTTTAAATATATAGAATTGTTGTCATGAATATTTAGGGCTACGGGACTGTTCGAAATAGATACCGTGGCCCTGGAACACAAAGGGCAAAAGAAGGAACATGGATGGGTTTTAGTCAGTAAAAGTCTGACACTCCCTTCCGCTCCGCCCAGAGCGGGAGGGGTCATTTGATGATTTCCCACACCAAAACAAAAAATAGCTAGAGAAGTTTAGAACTACCTAATGTTTAACCGTGTAATGTAAATCCGTGAACAACAATGAACAATCAATTATGAACAATCACGGAAGGTACCCTGTAAGTGACAGTATAAGTTTAGTTTTAAACCGTGAATGCTTAAAACAGTACCTAATGATATTTTAAGGCATAGTACAAAAATAATTGAGCGGTAGGTAGCCTCTAGGACTAATTGGACAGATGTTCTCATTAAAGTGGCTGGAAGAAACTGGATAGTCCTTATAAAAAACTGTCATAAGTGGAGAGATTTGGAAGAGACCTACACCTGGCATTGGGCAGCCAAAAGTTGAAGAAGAAGAAGTCTCCAGGATGGATCTAATGATTTAGGATCTAGCAAGATGACGTAATCTAGATAAAAAAGATATAATTTCGAACTTACCAGTGCAGACTATAAAATTTAAAATAGATTATCCCCATTTTTTCAATTTGCTCTCTGTGACCGAATAACTCAAAAAACGCCTGCAGCATGCAGGTATGCAACGTCACGTATTTCAAAGCCTTGCTAAGCCTTCATTATCCCCCCAGAAGAATAGAGATTCTTCCATCCAATCCCAATCACCAAAACGGTACACAATCCCCAATAATATATTCGAACTCGCCAACAAACTTCGGAAAACGATTTCCGATTTCTTTCAGAGTTAATCAGGAGCACAGTCACTTTACGCAGTACCCATCATAATCAACTTGAATATTAATATAGAAATGTTCGTTTGTCTTGTAAACAAGGTTTCGGAGTTTCACCAGTCTTCTCTGAAGTCATTTTCCGCGGAACTCCGGAATTACTTAGAAAGTTCTCAACTTTATTAATTAGACACTTCTTCTATACAGTTAGGGGTATTCCATTATGAATGTGGAGATAATAAAAGGTATGTAGGGGTTTTGGTAAAATGTTATTCCGTTCTGGATAAACAATTTAACGAATTTTCATTGAAATAAGCTAATCCCCTTTGTTGCGCAGTCCATTCATAATCTACTTATTTAACTGTTAAACAAATTATGTCACAACTCTCTTGCCCGTCTCTCTCTTCTTCTTCCTCTTCAACCTTTGGCCAATCAATGCTGAGTGTAGGTCTCTTCCAAATCTCTCCACTTTTGGCAGTTATGTGTCATGGCTATCTAGTTTTTCCCGGCCACTTTAATGAGATCCTCTGTCCCCTAATCGATCGTCTTCCCACATTCCTCCGTCCGTGGCTCCACTCCAGCACATTTGTCCCCATCATCCATCCAGTCTACGGTATAAATTGCAACCAGTTGCACCCTCAAGGACTTGAATCAGACAAACGACAGAGCTGTTCAGGTCGGTACGTACTGGTCGGACAAAATCTGAGTCATCTATTCGAGAAGAAGATCGGTTAAAGTCACTGATAGCCAACGCACCGCCGGATCTGATGGTAAATTTTACACAAGATTTCCTCCATAAGGCTTATACATATGACGAAGGTTAGCCATAAAAAGGATGGATTTATTAGGATGATTAAATTCATCCTCTAAAGGATTACAATGGGATTTCCTTTAGGATACAATACAGAAGAAGCGAAGCTTTGTTTAAATAAACCATCATCATTCATAATTCATATCATTTCAGCCAAAAAACGTCCACTGCTAGACATAGGCCTCCCCCAAATGTCGCCACATTGACCGGTCCCGTGTGTCTCGCATCCAGCGGATCCCCGCAACCTTCACCAGGCTATCGGTTCACTTAGTGCGTGGCCTACCAACGCAACGTCTTCCGGCTTGTGGTCGTCACTTCAGAACTGTTCGGCCCCATCGGCCACCCGATCCGCGAGTTCACTTCAGATTGGCAATTCTTCGGGCTACGTCGGTAGCCTTGGTTCTCTTGCGGATGCCTTCAGTTTTCTTCATTCGTTCATGCAAGGAAACTCCGAGCATAGCCTTCTCCAAAAGTCAAGTCCAAGTTTGTTATCCTTAGGGTCATGGACCCTAGAAAATATAAAATAGGCACTACGTACAAAACATAACATCACACCTGTAATCCCCGAAGAGTTAGGCAGAGGTGTACTTAATAGTACACCCAAATTCCGCCAGTTTGTTAAAGTCCCATGTAACAAAGGCCGAGCCTATAACCATCAATCGGACACAAATCCAGACTCCGAGGCTGCTATTGAGAAATTCTTGATGGAAAAACCCAATAACAATTTTCCCGACCCGAGAATCGAACCCAGGACCTCATACTCAGCAGTCGCGATTCTTACCACTAGAAATACGAGGCAAATAGGTACTTAAAAAGAATAATCCTGATGTCACATGACATTATTTTGGCACAATAATTTCCCCAAAGCGACACGCGGCACGAATACAAATCTCCTAATAAAATTTATTTCAGAAACCGTCAAGACATGTCAGGTATCGGAAACTTGCGCAGCATTTAAGGGGGGTCTCGGATTTATGACACAATCAATTTACACGGACGATATTTACGTTCCTATGGACCCCAAACGGTCCACACTGGCTGGGAATTTCAACCGGAGCGGTGGTGTAAGCCTTTAGCAATTTTGCCGTCTGATGTGTTTTATAGAAAACCGATATTTATAAATGTGGCCGACTCGGCGCTCAGACTTCTATCTACGCACGCTTGCTACTGATAGTCAAAGGATCTTTCTTTTTAAATCTCCTGATATATACCATTGGATTCTTATATCATATATAATATCATATATAATTTTAAATAAAACTTTCTGTTCTTCCGCGGGGTGCGGACCTGGTGATTTGTAATACAGGCATTTTACGCTTAACTCAGACACCAGCTCCTCACATTGCTAAAAAAACAAATAATATTATGTGAAACCTAGAATAAGCTTGTCATTATGAGGAGAAATAAAGAACTTATTTTATCCTCAAGGCGTGGTTCTGATACTGTCAATAAATCCATTGATAGGATCGATAAAGACAATCCTTTAGAAAATCTTTAATCCAATTAAAGAGAAATCTTCAAAACTGTCTGTTCATTTCGCGTCATAGATATTTAAATTAAATATAAGTTTAAAGTAAACTTTTACCGTTTTGCCATTTCAATTCGTACACAAAACTTTAACCAAAAAAATCCTTTTTAAATACGAAAATGGCATGACTGAAACAAAGCTCGGCTTTTAACTAAAATGGCGGTGCAGTATACTGCAGTCCCCAACTAACTCCAGTCCAAATAAACGATGCCCGCGGATTGCTACGCTAATAAAATTGCTTTACACTGGCGGAACTTGAAAAATGGATGACATACGAAACGTGAAACATGGGCGTTATTTTAGTCTTTAGAGTACTCTGACAAGCAAAAGATGGCATTCTACAATAATTTTATTACACTGTTGGTTTCTTACAAACTGGCAGTTTCGACTGACAATCAGACACCCGTCCATCGCCTGTCTTCTGACGGATCTGTGTCTCAACAACTCTAACCAACAACCAGGCTCTTCACACAAAAATGGCGTTGTAGCAAAAAAATCTTCTTCCTCAATCTCCAACTTATATAAACTCGAAATGCTAAAAACTATAGAAAGCCACCTGTCACGATCATAACGTTTCTCATTTGTTTTGTTCACTTTCATACATCTGGTCAAAAGTGAAAAGAAGAAGAATCTGAAGATTACATCATAAAGGACCTAGTTTCTACCAATACTCGTATCTTTGCTGTTTGGCAGTTCTCGTCTTATGCTAGGTGTTTTGGCACCTTCTACAGCCCCGATTTATAAAAGATAACTCAAGTACAGCCCTGTCGATTTGACGAGGTATCTATAAATAGTTATCACAATCAGTAAGGTGTCGAAGATTAAGTGTGAAGTTGTACAAATTTAACTGGTAGAGATTTCTATTGAAAATTTTCCAAACGATGTCTATTTTAGTAGTAACGATATTCGTTATATTAGAGAGGAGCTCGTGGCTAAATAATAACTGGCGTTCGGGTCGATCTTTAGGTTAAGCCGCGCTTGCCTTGGTTGGTCCGTGGATGGGTGACCACCCATTACGTACCGAGTTTCCTCTGTGCCTCGGAAAGCACGTTAAGCCTTTGGTCCCGGCTGTCATTTGTAGATCTTTCGACAGTCGTTAAGGTAGTCAGTGGCTCGAAAGTCTGACAACCAGACTTACCAAAGGGTATCATTTTACCTAATGCTAGCTGAATTGTGGAGGTCAGATAGGCAGTCGCTCCATGTAAAATACTGGTATTCAGCTGCATTAGGTTAGACTGGAAGCCGACCTCAAAATAGTTGGGAAAAGGCAAGGCAGATGATGATTTTCATTATATTAGAACCTCCACAAGTATGGTCTTATTACTACTTACCTACATACTATAGCAACACTAGTAAGCTCTAAACTTGCTGCTTAGCCCGTGCAAACAAAAGCAAAACAATGGTTACCTTTGATGTATAATAAAATACTAATTATAGTAGGTATCCATATTCCTGACCTCAAGTGTACTGTACGCAAACGGAAGAGTCATCTGAAAGTTAATAAATTCAAGGTTTCTATTTTGATATAATTCTGCCGACTAAAACAAAAGGTTCGAAAGGTTCATTATACTTAATAAGATCTTAAAATAAAACTAGATTTTTACTCAGCTGTGCACATAGCCTTAATAAAATTAAAATTAGAAACTTCATTATTCTTCTCACTGCAAAGGCACTCACAGTGTTGTAATGGGAGAATCGCAATTTGTGATGTAATACAATATAATTTACCTATATGAGATATAAGAGCGCAGCGGTTGGAGAGCAGCGGTGGCCCAGTGGTGGCAGCACTGGCAGCCCCGACTTACAAACAGTAAGTCGTGGGTTCGAACCCAAGCAGGCGCATTACTTTGTGTAATTTATTTCATCACCACTGCTCTCAAAAACGGTGAAGGAAAACATCGTGAGAAAACCGGCATGTCCTAGAACCAAAAATTCGAAGACATGTGACATCTACCAATCCGCATTGGGCCTGCGTGGTGGATTATACCCCATTCCCTCTCATAGAGAAGCGGCCGTGTGTCCCAGCAGTGGGAACATTATAGGCTGATTATGCTATATGAGATATTACAATAAAATAACGATCTTCATGTGTGCCAATATGGCCTCTTTTCGCTTATACCAATATTTTCCCACGCACGGTGAATTTTAGGAGGCATCTATCTTCATACATTTATTAATACCGATTTCCGCCAACGACTAAGTATAGAAAGGGGCGAAAAGGTTAATTACAATTAAAGCTTTACTTGGCTTCACCGCTTTGTTTAAATGTCACAGCCTACATCCCTACTTCATTATAATTTTAGTATATTGGTTGAAATATTCCGCAATAACACCGTACTGTTATTAATATTGAACGCTACAGGCGGAAACAGACTTATTTTCGCGATTAAACTACTCACATCGTCCATGCTGTTAGACTTTTCTTTTTTTTGTACGGGGGAAACCTTCTGTAGCGGCACTACAAAAAAAAGTACTACAGACATAGAACAAAAAGTACTACAGCGCCATCTATGACGCAGAGGACAAACTAAACATCGAAATCCCGCATCGCGCAAGTAAAGTTATTCGCGACTTAAGACTATATAGAAGAACCCGACAATAACTGTCGGGCAGTAGCCCACCAGACATAACACCCGTCTGGTCGGAGGATCCTCCCTTTTCTATGGGGGTTGAAGAACTTTACACCCTGTTCTTCATACCCCGAAACTTCAAAAGGTGACCGGCCTTTGGGGATAAGACCGGGGAGTGTGAAATTTTTACCTCACTAAAACCACCCCGGTGGTCACCATCCGCACATGGGAGGAGGTACCGTTTCCTCTTAAAAGACCTGTCAGGAGCCCCCTCTGTGCAACGCCTGTCAAGACACATCCCTGGGAAGATTAGACCTAGACAATTCTACACTGACTCACCACTTTCATCACTTTCTTTCCTCACCTAGCTTAATCTGATCTTATGTCTGTATTGATTTATTGCTAACCAGTGTTACTCTCCAACACAATAAATACTTATTAGTTACTTTTTTATCAGAACTCGTAAAAACACATTTAATTAATATAGTCAAAGTCAAAGTATTTATTTCAATTAGACCATTACTGGCACTTTTGAAAGTCAAAAACCACCCAAAGAGCATACGCTACAAAAATACAATATGCATTGTGTGCTTTGTTTAAATAAATAGAACTTGTAATTTATTAAATAAATAAATAACACGACACAAAAAAGCTGTTTTCAGCAAATTTTTTTTAAGGTATGGTACCCAAAATCTACACTAATATTATAAAGAGGAAAAAATTGTATTTTTCGTATGTGTTTATAATGAATAAACTCAAAAACTACTATGCCGATTTCAAAAATTCTTTCACCATTGGAAAGCTACATTCACCCTGAGTAACATAGGTAAAGCCGGGACGAACCGCTAGTCTATAATAAATTACCTAAACAAATCATCTATGATTTGTTTAGGTAATTTATCTATATTACCAATACAGATCTGTTCAAAAAATTTTCAAACGAATTTTTAATGTTAAAATAAAGTACCTATATACATAATATGCAACGACGACAATGGACACGTCTTAGGCGTCAAAGTACTCCTCCGCATCGCTGTCATCTGGAAATACAGCGGCATGGCCACGTTGAATGGTAATGCTAATTCTTTGCCCAAAGAAAGAGCCAGCCCTCTGGTCACGCGAAGTGTCGATCAGTCGGCGAGAGATTTCCTTTAAAAGGAGACACGCACTCGGGTCCCATGACCCAAGCGTGTCGACCCCAAACGGCTCAAAACTGTGGTTACCAATAAGGTTACAGTATTTGCGCCGCTTGAGGATCTCAGCAGCCGCAGCAGCAGCGCCCGCACCGCCCGCCGTGCTTGCAACGTGAGATGGCGCAAGGGTGTCGACACAAGTTGCGTCCCACACCAAAGGCCTACCCACCTTCCAAGGCACCAACGTCATGCCATCTGGTCTCTTCTCATCGTCACGTACCAAGCCGTTTGGTTCTAAAACCGCTGGTACGCCGGCGCTGGCAAGAGCTCGACGAATCATGTCATAAATGCTGGCGTGCCGTGCAATGCGACCTGCGCTCCTGTAGCAGGACAGGCCATGGTGTCTGAGGCTGTCGACACCTTCACCGCAGTGACACCGATGCGGAGCAACACAAGGTGCGCCTAAGCGTAGACTCGTAGCGATCCGGAACGATGCGTCATCCAACATAGTGCCAATGGTGAATGACGGAAGTGCCTGAAGCCACAAGCCCGACTCCCATTCCCCCACGGCCAGCAGATGGGCACGCTCCACAGTATTGATTGACGTCTTTAAAAGGTTATTCCGTACAATACTGCAGAGCGCCACGTCCCACTGTCTCTGGGAGGCCAGGTTGTCGGGCAAATCCGTATTGGGACAAGCCATTTTCCAGATGTTCAACGCATCAGTCAAATACGGCACCTCATAATCAACCAGTGAGGAAGTCAGAATATCCCAGAATATCCCTGGTTAATTTTTCGGTACCGTAGACCGAGGAGAGGAAGGCTGGTAAACTAATACTCAAAATTTTGCGAGACGAGACGCCGAGACCACCCAAACGAATGGGAAGTGCGGCTTGCTGCCAAGCTCGGTCGTCCAGGGCCACATTAAGTATTGAATTTAGAGTTTTCCTAATAATTTGGTCTACTTTTCCTAAAAGCTGTGGATGCTTCCAAAGATGAGAGGAGCAAAGGCTATACGTGAATTTTGGTCCAAAACAACAGTATCGAGTTAGTGTGAAGGCCGAATGAATGCTAATTTTGATAAGTCTCTCCGAAACATCATTAAAATTTTGAATTTTTTCTTCAATGAAAGTCGCAAAAGATTCGTCAAAAATTGGTGACCCTAGGAGGTGAAGATAATTTTTTCCGGTAATTTTGATATTTGGAGCTAACGAGTTAAATTTAGAAATGGTAGTCTGTCTGGCAGTGGTTTCAGGAATGTAAATTTCGCACTTCGAAAGGTTAAGGTCTAGGGCAATGGAACAGAATTTTTCTTTAAAAAAAGTTAAATCTTTTATGACTGTGTCCACATCTCCTCCCAGGGTTCCTCATCATCCAAATACCATACGTTGAATTTAGAATTTAGCTGCCGAATAATTGGATTAATTGCTAAACTAAAAATGACTGGCCCAAGAGGGTCACCCTGTTGGCATCCAACGGCTGATTCCAAAAGATTGTCTATAAAGAGTAATTTTTAGGGGTTCCTGTTGGTAAAGAAAACTGTAAATTTTGGGTATTTCTTTTTGAACCTCTTTCAACAAGGTGTCCCTGTTTACGGAATTGAAAGCATTTTTAATGTCAACCTTAAGGATGACCTCACCCTTATCACTATTAAGGTAAGTGGAAAGTGCATGTACCGCAGCCTCACAGCCCCTTTTGGACCCGAAGCCAAGCTGAAGGGGCTGGAACTTGCTGGCCAGTGTTTCACTGTAAAAGGCGCAGCAAATTTTGGCTGCGATACGACGGTAAGTTGACCCTACGGCAAAGGGACGAATGCCGCCATCCTTCTTGCACAGAGCACAAAGATTGGCCCCGTACAAAATATCGATGACGGCATCGTTCACACTGCCGGAGAGCATGAGATTGATGAGGACCGTCAGCTCCTTCAAAAGGGACTCACCAGCTTCCCTGGCGCCTGAACAAATTGGGTCCTTAGGTGTTGCGGAGTCAGGCCGTCGAGGCCGCCGGCGGAACCACTTCGAAAGGAACAGACGGCCGCACATACTTGCTGAGCTGTAATTTGTAATGTCTAACACATTACAAATTTCTGTAGTTTCTGGAATGGGGGGGTCAGGGAAGGTGAGGTCATCTGCCGGGGCGGGGTGTTTGCTCTCCAGAGCTGTAAGGGTCTCTGGAGAGTACGGCGCAACCACATCGCAGCTGAAGATGATCCTAGCTGCACCACTGATATCACCCTCGCCTAATTTAGATTCTACATGATGCAATAAACCTCTTTGGGGGAGAGGTGCTGTAAATTTTGGATCAAAACTTGGGGCCAAAATGGTTCAATTTTCTTTAATTTGAGTTGTTAAGGTTTATTTGTTTGCCAAATTTTTTTTCACATGTAGAATTCGAAATGGGAAAGTGAGTAATTGCTCCCAAGCACTTTGGGAGTTCTCTCGGGCGGCGAGGCCAACACAACGCGTCAAAGATGCTACTAAAGGTCGCGCGCCACGAGGAACTCTCTTTAAAACAGGAGTTGAAGTTTTTAATTTTGAAAGATATTTCCAAAAAGGTTAAGTGGGTGGATCAGGTGTAAGGGGAGTAGGTAATGTAGGGCATGAAGAAGGTACACTGTGGAGCTTAAGGTTTTTCCCCAAATGTATCTTCAAGCCTCTTTCACCCTTAAAAAAGCGTGCTTGGGAACAATGTGGGCATCTTACTAGGCCATCCAGCGATGTGGTAGGTTGACTGGCACTCCGTACGGCATCACTACAGTCATTGTTGAACATAGAAATGTGTTATCAATATAAAACTTACGTGATAACTTAAATATAATGTATAAAATAATTAAAAAAACCCAACAAATATCACAAGTTAAAAAAATACGTCAAGCAAAAGTCAGATGACAGCAACGTCGCGCAGGCGGCCTGGGGCGCCGCCGCCGCCGCGTCGACCACGCTGACATTTCTGCAGCCCTAGCAACAGTTGCTGTGAAACGGGCGCGGCGTCGCGTTGCGTCCAAAGCTTCAAAACTTCAACTTCACAGAATTATGCAGCTGACACAATCTTGATTGTATTGTATTATTATTGTAATTGGGTTGTGTTTTAAGCGGTATCAAGATACCGCTGTGAAGTGGACAATAAGCAGTTACTGCTCAATTTACAAATGCACTTTCATCGCAAAATTTGGTCATTAAATTATTATGTATTATATTGAGCGTTATTTACTACCTCTAAAGCAAATATTTCGTTGCGTTCATTTTGTATTACTAATAACAAAATAGAAACAATTTATGCACAGTGTATTTCACACCGTAAACCGATTACTTATAATTAATAAATTAGATATTCAAGATAATAGTGGTTCTAAGGGAACGGCGCCGTTTTTTAACTAGCAGACGGAACTTTTCATCTGAAATGGTTTTACGAATTACTATAGTATCATTCCAAAGGTTATGTCACTTATCTATTGTTAGATTTTATTTATTTACAAATAATCATGTATAAAATAATTAAAAAAACCAAACAAATAACACAAGTTAAAAAAATACGTCAAGCAAAAGTCAGATGACAGCAACGTCGCGCAGGCGGCCTGGGGCGCCGCCGCCGCCGCGCCGACCACGCTGACATTTCTCGCGTCGCGTCGCGTTGCGTCCAAAACTTCAAAGCTTCAACTTCACAAAAAATTTTGAAATATGCAGCTGACACAATCTTGATTGTATTGGGTTAAGCGGTATCTTGACCTTGTACCGCTGTGAAGTGGATAATAACACTCCAACTACTCAATTTACAAAAGCACTTTCATCGAAAACTTTTGACGGCAGAAAAAATTTCAATCCAAGATTTTTGACATCACACCAAAGTCCAATAAAATGACGACGAACTATTGATTCTTATATTAGTGTACAGTTACACATTAAGTAAAAGAATATAAGGCATGTATTACATACAATCGGACTGAAAAACAATTTTGGACAACAAAAAAAATTCAGTTTATTTTGATAGCAACAGCTGTCAATCAAATTTTCTCTCTTTTTTAATTCGTCATTTATTTTTTATTTTGTATTTTTTTTTTATTCTGTGTGCTTAATGAACTGACGTCAAATAAATTTTATTCTTTCTTTCTTTCTTATTAGCCAGGTGACGTCAATGAAGAATGCTCATTTGACATTTTCCTCTCAGGAAGTTACGCTTCGTAATTTGGACGGTTCTTCTTCTCGTGTCGACGACTTATGTAGCAATTAACCTGTACAGCTGTCTTTTGCACCATTTTAGTCGTGGAGCATGTACAAAGGACAGTACTGCAGATGCGGCATGATTTATCATGTGATGCGGCTCCCCACTCACACTAAGTTGGAGATAGGTCGATAAAAAAAAAACATTTAGGTATTCACGACCAAGGAGGAGGACCGGAGGAACTCGTGGTTTAATATTAACAGGCGCTCGGGTCGATCTGTAGGTTAAGCCGTGCTTGCCTAGATTGGTCTATGGATGGGTGACCGTATTACGTACCGAGTTTCCTCCGTGCTTCGGAAAGCACGTTAAGCCGTTGGTCCCGGCTGTCATTTGTAGATCTTTGACAGTCGTTACAGGTAGTCTGTGGCCCGAAAGTCTGACAACCAGTCTTACCAAGGATATCGTATTACCCAGTGGACCAACTGGGTTTTGGAGGTCAGATAGGCAGTCGCTGCATGTAAAATATTGGTATTCAGCTGCATCCGGTTAGACAGGGAGCCGACCCCAAGATAGTTGGGAAAAGGCTAGGCAAATGATGAGGTATTCACGACCAAACATTCTGTACATTTTATACACTCACCAAACTGCGTAAAAGTTTGTCGGCGGGATCCCCTATTTGGCGATGTTGGATCTGCAGTCGTCAACTTGCGCAAACGGTTTATAGATTTCCATATCGGCCCCTGCAGTTCAGCGTTGGGTGTTACGTGTGGCGTTTGGTTTGCAACCACCAACATTACACTCAATGAGAAAGCGTGGTTTTCAAACCCGCCATCTGGTCTCCAGGTGGATCTTTCTCTGTTTTAGTCATATTTGTCTTGCCACAATCAAGCATTAAACATCTACGAGTGTATAACTACAAGAACAAGTGTACAAGTTTATCTACACGTGGAAAATACGCCCCAAAACCTGTAGGTAATATTCCTGAGGCTACGTTTAAAACAATTTTGTATGAGGAAAGAATCCTTGTTCCAAAACTTCACGTCCCCATCCCAACATGTGTAGAACCAGTAAACAGCGAACGCGAAAGCGTATACGACGAGCACTGAAACCCTTAAACTTTTCAAATATTTGAAGGATTTAAACTTTAACTCGTATATGAATTCCCTTTAAAATTGAAGCTGTTCGCAGGATTAGTTTCATGCTTAGCTTGGTACAAGAGCTAGTAGTTAAGTGCTTCTCGACCTTCTACATCCGCAGTAATGTTGATTTAAGTCTGGTCATCCATGCAGATAGCTAAGTGCCTAGTTACCTTCCTACCTAGTTGGGTATATGTTTATTTTACGTATAAAATTTGTTAGCCTTTCCTATGGGTATATTTGCTTTCAATTAGTAGTCATACCTGAAATAATATTCTCATTTTATTGGTTTAAAACTGAAAAAGGCTTCCTTCTGGGATGTTGAGTGATAGTTTAGCTGCTGGAGACTATCAGTTTTTTCTATTCAACTTATAAAACCAAGTCTTTTTATAAAAGTCCGGCCTTTTAAGCGCAACGACGAACTTGCAAGCTCTTTCTGTTTTTCAAACCTCATTTTTATGTTCACCAATGCCATAAAGTCAGGGGCTCATGATTTGATTGCAAACAATTTTGATCTGCACGCCTTTTTTCGCGTGGTTAGTGCCCAACCTGATGTTTGAGTTTTTATGTCGTCATGGGCCTCTGACTTAGCTTTACATGCCGTCGAGAAATATCTGTCAGGCAAAATGGTTTCCTCACTATGCACTGAAGCCAGTGATAATTATACAATACGCACATGAATCCGAAAAATCAGAGGTGCGTATCCTGTTCAAAGTCGAGACCTTTTGCCTTGGCAGTCCGACGGTCACAACTCACACCACTAGGCTCTCTCTGCTATCTGTACCCCAATTATACAATATGTTTAAAAACAACCTGTCCGATCCGTGAGGGTATTATTAGGTATCGAGATTAGATTCTATTTATGTAATCCTTTTTGGAGAACAAGTAAAAAAAATACCCTGATGAAAATTATAAATGATGAAATAAAATGTACTAAAATGAGGAAACTTCTATGGCAACACACGGGAGGGAGCGGTCGCTTCTCGGGTAGTGACGTCGTAAAAAAAACAATTATTGACCATCGAACATACGAGTACTTATGCCGAAGATGGTGTTATCACGTTTTAAAAGTTTGTTAGAATTTTGGGAAACGGTGGTAATTCGGGACAAAAATCGTGCATTTAAAAATTCATTAATATTTTTACTTTAATGAATATACAGGGTTATTTGTAAAACACCAGTAACCTCTTAAGAGGTCATTGTACTCATCATTATGAACAACTTTTACTATGGGACCAAACCTGAAATCGCGAAAAAAAATCAGCTGTTCCCTACATTTATGATCGATTAACTCGTCAAAATGTAGGGAACAGCTGATTTTTTTTTCGCGATTTCAGGTTTGGTCCCATAGTAAAGAGGTTACTGGTGTTTTACAAATAACCCTGTATATGTTATGTTTCGTTTTCTATTTGGCAATGCCATTGGTATACCCCTTTCGGATCGGACAAGGTTTTTTTAACATATTGTGTAACTCACTTCATCACAATCTGAAGGATTTTGGAAGATCAGAGTTTCCTTTAAATGTTTTAAAACTTCGTACCTATGCTCTAGAGTACTCTAGGACTCTAGAACATAAATACCGCAATGAACGTGGTTAACTATCAAAATGCCAATGTGTCATTTTATATTTCACCGAACTCCCTAAGTCCAGTCAGGTCTTTACTAAACTGCACTCTAGGAGTTAGGCATAAAGCGTTTTCAACCAGACTATAACAAACTTTCAGAACACAAAACCCCAACAGCCAGACTAGACGAACAGCCACAAACACACGATGTAATTGAGCGTAGCCTTAACTATCGATCTACCCTCGCTTGTCTGGGGTCGTCAGTATTCAAAAAACGTTCGCCCGACGCAGCGGTCCACAGAACGCCCCCATTTATCGAACTGTAGGCTTAATTGACTTCATAGCTATGATTACTAATAGCTAAGATAGAGGCTCTATAGGTATTATAAATTGTGTCTGCCCCGTTGGCCTTGGGGTCGCAAATTTCCGAGTCGGGAAAAGTAGTAAGTATGAGTTTTTCCATTAAGGTTTTCTGAATAGCAGCCCAGATTAGCCCGGAGTAGTAGTCTGTTGATGGTAATAGCCGCAGGGTTAGGCTCGCCTCCTACTACATAAGATTGAAGTGACGAAATGTGGGTGTACTACGATAGGTCACCTCTGTCTAACCTTTAGGAGAAAAGGGCGTGGTGTTATGTTATCAAAGAAAAATATTAGGTAGGTAAAGCAATTTTATGAACGGTAATAACATCAGCAATTTGCTCTAAAATACAGCCTTGTAGGATCGGAAGTGCCGTACTACTGTAGGTATGAAAATAGCAATATCACATTGTACTCGGATCTATCCATCATCACCAACAGGTCTCACTGTGCGTGCGTCGCGCGTCCCGTTCGCACGCACTCGTAGTTGCGCTAACCCCACCGCGTTAGTTGTTTACCATCTCTAGGGATGCCTCGTTATTTATCGATATTGATACTTCGTCGATATTGTACCAAAAATGGATAGATTCCTAGTCAGGTCGGAATCCACCGGCAATATCAACTCCAAAAGACCTGGTGAAGATATCGCTGGCCCATGGCAGCCTGCCAAACGTCCTGCGGTCTCGAGAAACTCCGAAAAGTTTGATGAAGCGCGCAGATTACCTCTGCACAACCAGTTCAGCGACCTCACTGTGGACGACAAGGGTGAAGCATCAACGAATATCCACTACAGAGAAGCCTCAACTGGAGTGAAGAAAAAAGGACATATTCCACCCGTAATATTGGAGATACAGAAAGATTGGACACATGAAACGATTAAAAACCTCATCTCCCGTTACTCCAACAAGTTTCATCTTCAGTATAGAGCTAACAATAAAGTTGCAGTAAGTTGTCACACAATAGAAGCTCACCAGCTTGTGAAGGAAGGTCTCCGCAAAGAAAATGCAGCTTTCCTAACGTACACCCGTAAAGATGAAAAAGTTCCCAAAATGGTGATAAAAGGTTTACCATCTTACGTTCAAGAAGAATTATCTGCTGAGCTCAATAAACTAGGATTTCCAGGTGCATCAGTCTCACAAATGAAGTCACAAACAGTGAGTACATTGTCTTGCCCACCTTTTTTAGCAGTGCTTCCTGCTGGAACGGATATAGTAAAGTTTCGCAATATTAAATATTTATTTAATTGCGTTGTTACGATCCAAAAATTCATGCCTAAAAAGACTGCTGGGACTCAATGCTACAGATGTCAAAGCTTCGGTCACGCATCAAGGAATTGCAATATGCCCGCTAGGTGTGTTAAATGTACCGAACCTCACGCAACGAGAGAATGTCCTAAAAAAGACCGCATTGAACCAGCACGCTGCTGTAATTGTGACCAGAATCACCCTGCTAACTTCCACAAATGCGAGACCCGTCTCGCCTACCTGAAACGAGCGCAAGCTAGGCGGGAGAACCAGGCAAGGCCGTTGCAAGCCGTGGCGATCCAACATGCGTCTGCACCTCCTACTAATCTACCATCCTCATTCAAGAAAACTACATATGCTGATACTCTTAAAAACCACACCAATCATGATTATCCTCCTAACGATTACTTGGACTTACCACCGGACGACCCGGTGACTAAAGAGATGTTGGAAATACTTGTTTGTGTTAAAAACCTTAAACCACAATTTTCTGCCTGTGAATCTATGTTAGATAAGGTTATGCTAGTTCTGACCCATCTTGGACACTATGTTTAACAGCAATGAGTTAAGACTCTTATCTTGGAACTCGGATGGAGTTCGCTCAAAAATGCATGAATTACTCGAGTTAGCGGTAAGTACCCTATCCATTGATATATTAGCTGTCTGTGAAACTAAACTGAATTGTAATACTCGCTTGACGACACCAGGATTTAACTGCTATCGACAAGACAAACATCACAGTGGGCGGGGACAAGGTGTAGCCATTCTGGTCAATGAGAGATTCGAGGTTGAACCAATCGCTGTTCCCAAAACTAAGCACATTGAAGCGGTTGCTATTGGTCTAAAAATTAGCGGGAAAAACTATATCTTCGTTTCAGCTTACCAATCTCCAAACTTGCAGCTCGAATGCAATGACATGGATATTTTATTTTCCCTGGGGCCTCATGTTGTAATAATGGGAGACTTTAACGCCAATCACGGTTATTGGAATAGTAGTTATGTCAATACCCGCGGTAATGTGCTCTTTCGCCACATGCTTGAACATGATTATGTCATACATTACTCTGACTCACCTACTCAGGTTAACTATAGACCTGATCTTACACCAACAAATCCTGATCTGATTCTGGCGCTAAATGTAAATAATATACATGAGGTACGTGCAATACCTGCCCTTTCATCAAACCACTTTCCTATACTTTTTACGGTGAATGGTCAATGCTCTCGCAAACCTCTTTCGAAACACTACCGATATTGTGACGCTGACTGGGATAAATACCGGTCCTACCTTGACCAAAAGATCTCGCTAGACTCGAAAGTGTTTAAATCTGAATCTGAAATTGACTACGCCGTAAACTACCTACATCAGTGTCTTATTTCCGCTAGAGACAAATTTATTCCTAGTAAAGCACATGTAAATACTTGCATAAAACTACCTAATTACATAGCCAAAATGATCAAGTATAAAAATCAACTTCGCCGAAAGGAACTGAAAGTGTCCCTTGCGGAAAAAAGACTGTTACGATCGGATATCAATAAATTACAACATCTGATAAATTTGGCTATGACGAAACATCAAGATAAAATATGGAACACTAAACTTTCGAAAGTTGACAATCCCAGCAACGATATTTGGCGACTGGCTAAGTCCCTAAAACCCAGATCAGACTCAATACCTTCACTTAAAACACCTGAGGGAACTTTTACAACTACCATCCCTGAAAAATGTGATGCGCTAGCAGATGCTTTCGAGATGAACATAAATCTTACTCGTGACTGGGTAAGCGATAGTGTCGACAAGGATGTTCAGTTGGCCACCACTCGCATAAATGATCATGTAGTAAATGAATTACATCTACCTGTGCGGCCAACAGAAGTTTGGAAAGTCATACGTAAACTCAAGACCAGAAAGGCTCCAGGTGATGACGGTATACACAACATTATGCTCAAAAATATGTCGCAAAAATCTGTTGTGTATACCACAAAAATTTTCAACGGTTGCTTAAAATTTGGATATTTTCCCAATAAGTGGAAAACTGCAAAAGTTATTGCACTTAAAAAACCAGGAAAAGACACCTCCTTACCAGTAAGTTACAGACCTATTAGCCTTCTTCCTGTTCTAGGTAAGCTGTTTGAGGTCATGATATATAATCGCTTGCTACATTGCTCTGACCAGCTCATTATGAACGAGCAATTTGGCTTTCGTTCTTCTCACTCGACGGTACAACAATTGGCTCGAGTCTCTGAACATATCTCCTATCATCTTAATCTTAAGCAGTCTACCGGTATGATTCTCCTGGACATAGAAAAAGCCTTCGATACCGTCTGGCACGAAGGCTTGTTGTACAAGCTCATCAGTTACGGAATTCCAATTGAGTTAGTAAAACTTATCCAATCTTACCTTAATAACCGTAAGTTTGTCGTCCATATTGGTACTGATAGGTCTTCGCCCCGGACGGTATCGGCAGGAGTTCCTCAAGGCTCGGTGCTAGGTCCCTACCTCTTCATCCTATTTGTGAGTGACGTTCCTGTGCAGGTCCGTACTCATCTGGCCTGTTTTGCCGACGATACAGCATCGTACACAAGCGATGATGACATCGACATTATCATAAGTAGACTCCAGTTGTCGCTTGAACTACTTCAATCTTATTTCAACAAGTGGAAGTTGAAGTTGAACGAATCCAAGACAGAGGCGATACTTTTCACGCGCCAACGTACCGCCCCAAAAAGAAAATTAAAAATCGCTGGGCAATTGATTCCGTGGGCCGCAGAAGTTCGCTATCTAGGAGTTACGTTGGATAAAAAACTCAACTGGACAAAGCATCTTAACAAATTACGCGTTAAAGGTGCTCAAGCCCTCGGTTCTCTCAGTCCTATACTTAACAGAAAAAGTAAGCTCAGCGCAAACACCAAACTTAGGTTATACACCACTCTAATTAGACCTTGCATCACCTACTCGTGTCCGGTATGGAGTAGCACCTGTCAATCTAATTATAACCAGTTACAAATCATCCAAAATAAAGCAGTTAAAATTGCCTATAATACTCCGTTCAAAACTAACCTTAAAGCACTACATACACATATAAAGTTACCTAGCATTACAAAATTCATATTAAAATTAACTCGTAAATTCTACAACAAAAATAAATGTCATCAAAATACATTGATTGCTAAGATAGGTCAAATTAAGTTGAAAGACTTGCGAAATATCGATGGATACGGTACATACAAGCTTCCCCATCACTACGTGTTGTTTGCACACAATACTGATAACGCGTCGTAGCTGGGCCCGTACGATGCGCCAGCGGTTCCCCGCTCTCACCGTATACAGGTGAGCGCGCGGGAGGCGCGGTAGCTCGTACGTCGATGGTGGCCACGCGCGATCAGCTGAACTACCGCTTGAACCGGTCGCAGCTACGCTGAGCGCGTAGTTAATTATTTGCTTCTACCCCCTCATTTTATATAAATGAAATTATCACAATAATTTCATATAATAATGTTAAGGATTAATTGATAAATGCCTCATGTTGTGATAAGTTTTTAAAAGCATTATTATTATAAACTTATAAAGGTGCTCCTAGCCTGTAAAAGTGTTTGTTATTATATTTGTGTTACTGTTGCTTATTTTTTAAGTTCTACAGCTATGTATATGTTTATGTCAATAAAGAATTTTTCAAAACAAAAACCAACAGGTCTATTGTAGCCAATAAACCTAATATAGTGGATCGATTAGATCTAGGTATTTAGCTAGTTAGGTTACCCTGTTAAGGCCATCCAGCATCTCGTTCTTTTCCTGTTCTGTAGCTCGGAGTATACCCAGCTGCAGGTTCCCCCGGGTGACTCAGAAGGATTGATGAGTTGAGCCTCCTGGGCCTCCTAGTTCTCATATATTGAAAGCCCGTTTGAAGATTAATCTCGAAAAGCCTTGTTTTCTTTTGTGTTCCATTCATGTGAGAAAATAATAAAATAACACAAACGTTGCTGATATAAAAAAGCTTATGAGATTTTCTCTAGTGTTCAAAACAATGGAAAAACTGAGAGCTAATAAAACTCATCTTACCTCCTACTTAAATACTCCGTTACTGTGTGGTAGGTATAAATAAAACTACAATGGAAGCAAAAAAGCACGGTAAAATGTTAGGTATTTGCCTACAATTTGTTTGTTAGCAAAAGCGTTTGAAATATTTTTGCTCTAACAATTATGGTAGGCGCCGTTAGCGTTTTAGTTTTTTAATGCCACTTTTTTGTTACACATTCACGATACGTTTATTCTATCGTTTTTTAATAGGTAGCTGGTTTTATAAAACGTAATGAAATGTAAGATGTTAAGTACTCTTCTAGCAAAGGGAGCAAAAATCGATTGATGTTGCCACCAGCTACGGATTTACCGTTTTTCAATCCAATCTCATTTTTCTAGCTTCAAACTTTATAAACTTTGACAAAGAATAATCTCAACATCAAAATCTAAAAAGTATTCTGGTTTCCCGTTATGAACAAAAATAACGTTTTATATAATACCTATATATAAAAATTTTTTTTTTTGGCAAAAGAAGCAACATTGCCATTCGACGTGGCAATGTTGCCTGCCTTCTGGGCACTTTTCCTGTTAAGGTGAATGCTCCAACCAACCCGCGAAATTCAAATTTTCTTACGTTTTTTGCAATTTGCAGGCCAGTGCTAGGTTGTATGTTGATTAAAATATGATTCGCGGCTGTAAGACATAAGTAGTTACAGAATTATAATCATCAAAATCACCAATACAACCCTCCAAGTTCATAAAGGCGTAGGAACAAAAAAAAAACAGAAAAAGTCATTCCTACAGCTTTATGAACTTAGAGCGTTGTATTGATGATTTTGATGATTATAATTCTGTAACTACATATGTCTTACAGCCGCGAATAATATTTTAATCAACATATAACCTAGCACTGGCCTGCAAATTGCAAAAAACGTAAGAAAATTTGAATTTCGCGGGTTGGTTGGAGCATTCACCTTAATATCGATGAGGAATTTTTTGACGTCCTGTAATTCTTTTCCCATTTTCGTACTTGTACACATTTTTATTGTATAACTCTGTTTTTAGTTTGTAAATGATGTCATCTTCATCATCATCTGCCTAGTCTTTTCCCAAGCCCAACTATGTATGTTGATGTCCAGTCTAACCGAATGCAGCTGAATACCAATAAATTATAAATAAATCTAATAACGTACTCGTACCTACATCCGCAAAATAAAACCCGGATTCTCGGCTAAAAGTATTTTAGCCTCATCTATTTAATTTTGAATCGATACTCTTCTCAAAGACAAATTCACTGCATATCCTGCCCAATTCTAATTTTCTTTCAAACGTATACAAAGCACCTCAAGCATTTCGCTCTTCAAAATCGTTTTCAAACAAAATAATTCGGAAACACACAGCGGGATACCGGATAGCGGAATTCTTTGCGTCTTTGCGACGTATTGTCCGAGTGCACAAAGAGTCAAAGATACTCATTATAAGTATAACAATACATGGTACTTGTTTCTGTTCTGTTATTTATTTGAGGTGTGTGAGAGAGAGATAAGAGGTAGCGATCATTATCGTGTTTTGTCGCTTCTGGAGTGTTGCGTCAGATCTTGTTTGGTTTTAAGTGTTATCTGGATGATACTTGCTGTAGTATCCCTCGGTAACAGGGCAGATACTCTATTTACTCACTGTATCACGGGCTCACCAGCACAGCCAAGTCCTAGTCCCGGTCCGCTTCACCATCAACTTTCCCGCCATCCGTGAGGGGGTGACAGTTGTCATTGTGACAGCTACCGGACTCCTTGTGTGTGTGAGACAGTGTTTACATATCTATTAAATAGATACACTACACTTGCTCTTTTTTGTTATTGTAAGTATATTGATGTTTTTATGTCTTTGATTAAATTGAGGTAGGTACCTATGTAAACAGTGTTTGTAATTTGGTTTCCCAAACATCTTATCAGAGATATGGCTTTGGAAAAGTGACTTTAACACCCACTAAAAAGGATCAGTTTGCACTAAACTTCAATGTTAAAAACTGTGACAAACTATGACCAAACTAGATCCAAATCGGTTGCATCAAATCGCCACTTAAAAGAAGGCTTAGACCTCCTTTCAACTTAATTTAGTGATTATTCGGAGTTTACCCAAAAAGCTTGGGTACCTAATACTAAATTTACCCGGGTAAACCTAGGTTTAGTTCTTCTTCTAGCATTACCCGTAACATACTACTAGCGCTTGCCCGCGGCTTCGCTCACTTTAATTTAGAATTTGGCAATTAAACTCCTAACACACTATCTACTAAAGTTTCTGTATTTATACAGGGTTATTTGTAAAACACCAGCAACCTCTTAAGAGGTAATTGTACTCATCATTATGAACAACTTTTACGCGAAAAAAAATCAGCTGTTCCCTACATTTTGACGAGTTAATCGATCATAAATGTAGGGAACAGCTGATTTTTTTTTCACGATTTCAGGTTTGGTCCCATAGTAAAAGTTGTCCATAATGATGAGTACAATGACCTCTTAAGAGGTTGCTGGTGTTTTACAAATAACCCTGTATATCTGTGGTTTCTATATATATTATATTCAATCATGATTCAAAAGACCCGTCGCGCCATCTATTATCATAAGAACGTTATTGTTGTTTTCCTCGGAAACAGTACTTTTTTCATGATGAATGTACCCTATGTTCGTTTCTGTACACCTGTCAACGTATATGCAGAATTTCAGGATGATTAGTTCAGTGGTTTAGGGGTGAAAAAGTGCCAGGGCTGCGGGACTGTTCGAAAGAGATACCGCGGCCCTGGAACATAAAGGGCCAATGAAGGAACAAGGGTGGTTTTTAGTCAGTAAGAGTCTGACACTCCCTTCCGCTCCGCCCAGAGCGGGAGGAGTCATTTGATGATTTCCCAACCTCCAAAAAAAAAAAAAAAAAAGGGGTGAAAAAGTAACAAACAAACAAACTTATATAAGTTTTTAAACTGTCATGGTCACTAACATTATAATTAACACTAGAAACGGGATATTTACCATGCCCACTGTTTGTTTTGAGTTCTTGCAGCGCCGAAATACCGGGAACTAAAAACAAACAGTGGACATGGTAAATATCCCGTTTCTAGTGTTAATTTAAACAAACTTACTTTCGCATTTATAATATTAGTTAGGAAGTTAGGATAGGATTGACCATTGATGTGTAGTGCACTGTGCACTCGTGCAGTGCTAACAATCTCAGTGCTCTTCCGTCTTTCTATTACCTTACACATCCGTTTGTAAAGAGCGGTCATTACGGCGACAATTTATTTCCACATAGCTGCTGTGCTCATTATAGCGGGTTTTAAGCCATAGTTGCACTTGCAATACAAGTTTAGCTGTTAACGTTAATGAGCTGATAAATTAATGGTAGATAATATATTTCGCTGAATCTCTCATCACCTTTTCACCAAGTCGAAGGCATCTGGTTTTTTCCGTCTTATCTTCTTACACGAAGGTACCCATTCAATATTATTTGAGGCGCAGCTTGAATGTACAGACGCCAGCACAGCAAGCTACCCCAATGTGTCAAATTTCTTTAATAGATTTTCAAGTTTATCACTAAAGCATTAGGTTCAAGGCTGTTTGGAAAAATTTGACAGTTTCGGGTAGCTTGATGTACGGGCTGGCGTCTGTAAAACCTACCAGATTAAGGGACCTCGCGTAGTCCGCGACCACGACCACGACTTTTGGCTGCAGAAGCTTCGACCAGCAAGAAAGTTAGGTCGCACAACCGGGCGTCCGACCAGTTTTGTTCAAGATAGCAGCCGGTCATGCGACGAGTCGTGGACGCGTAGTGCGCGAGCAAATAAATGATTTTGCCTTATGTCTGTCTTCCGCGCGCCTTTTCACCCGACTGCGGCGAAATTCAAAAGGTAGGTTAAGCATCAAGCAGTAATCGCTTCAAGTTCTTCGCTTCGCATCAAGCGGTAATCGCTTCGCATCAAGATTTTAGGCTAATAGACGCTTGTTTCGGGAGGTACCTGCACCGAATCAGGGGGGAGGAAACGCCCGCGTGCTTTCATTGCGAGGATCGCCCGGAGGACACGGTGGAGCACACCGTGGAGGTCTGCTCCGCTTGGGCGGAGCACCGCCGTGTCCTCGTAGCGGACGCCTCAAAGAGATGTCAGCAAACGGGAGGGGCCCGCAAGGGCCGATGCCTGCCAGGGCTGCGGGACTGTTCGAAAGAGATACCGCGGCCCTGGAACATAAAGTGCCAATGAAGGAACATGGGTGGTTTTTAGTCAGTAAGAGTCTGACACTCCCTTCCGCTCCGCCCAGAGCGGGGGGGGTCATTTGATGATTTCCCACCCACCAAAAAAAAAAAAAAAAGGCTAATACAAGCTTTAATCATCCTTCTTCCATCGGGAGTCCAAGCGTACTGCAGGTTATCTATCACCCATTCCTTGTCGATGTTCCAGACATTCGCACGAAGCGCTTTTCTACATCGTGGAAGTGGAGTGGAGTTCCCTGGTCGATGTTCCCAAGTTCATATGACCCCAATCTATTTAAACCGCCAGTTAATAGGTTTCTTTTGGGTTAGCTCGTTCCATCGTTGACCTCATCTCTGTCCTCAGGACTAGTTTGAGGTCAAGAGCGGCCATTTAAATTAAATTAAAAAAAAAAAACATTTTTTTTCTATAATTACTTCCTTGTTGTAAATGTAATAGAATATAATCAGTTTTATTCCATACTTTGTTACCTACTGTAATGACTCCAATAGCCTACGTGCGTTGCGTGTAGTGAATCATAAACGGACTTCATTTTTTAATGACTCATTCTCGTAAAAGTCTGCTGCGTAAATTATGCGAATTAAGTGATAATTGTGATATTGTTGTCATATTATGAATATTATTCGAGACTGGAAGGGCAGGGGGTCTAAAATGGCCGCTTTAGCAGAATCATAATAGGATAATAATATGAATTACGTTTAAATTCTTAAAATGGTCATAGACGTACCTACTATTATGAATTGTCACCTTGTGACCATTTTAAGAATTTAAACGTAATTCATATTAGTATCCTATTATGATTCTGATAAAGCGGCCATTTTAGACCCCCAGGTATTCGCAACCGGCGTGCGTGTATGACCAGATGTATGAACGTGGACGAGACGAAAGGAGTACAGTTGATGCTATATAGTATGTGTGACATCGTATGGTGAATATGGTAATGCCGACGATTAGGTATGGCATGTCCACACCGCCGTATGTATGTATTCCAGACTGAAAGTTCCAGTCGTAATCATACCTTCGTGTCCGCCTAGCTCTAATTTGGAAGGATGTTAAAAAAAAGAATTATCTTACTCGTCTATTATTCTTATTTTCTGATTAATTTCGTTACGAGTTCTAAGTCAACATAATTACAACAATGAAACAATATAATCACGTCTCCGGGACACCTCAAGCTCCATGGTCTCGGCGGTTTTCTAGTGGTCGCCATTTTTTATTTTATAGTTGCAGTGATTGCCGTGATTGGGAATATAGAAATAAAATTGAAGTGTCTGTTTTTCATTCCAAAATAACAGCTTTTTACTGAATGCTTATGAAAGTACGATACTTATAATAAAAGCACATTTTTACAATTTTTGTCTGTCTGTCTGTCTGTTTGTTCCGGCTTATCTCTGATACGGCTGGAAAGATTTTGTCGAGACTTAGCTTACTGGCAGATAGCTGATGGTATAAGGAGTAACTAAGGTTACTTTCTTCTTTATTTTAAAAAAAGGATTAGGGTTCCGTGCAAAAAAAAACCCTTGAAATTGTTAGCAAAATCCGATCAAATAGGGAATGTATATATTTATAATAATTTCACGCGGACGAAGATCGCGAGTAACAGCTAGTATCTTTTTAATAGTGATATTAAAGATAGCCGAGTTGGTAGCCATCTTGGATATTAGTTTAAGATGATAACAACACCGCCAGTCATCATTTCATAACCTTTTCCTACATGAAGGGCCATTTAGGACTAACCTAACCTAACCAGATGGTTTGGGGAATTACATTTGTCGGGTTGTCAGGATGTTTTCCGTTAGGCTTGTACATCATGTGAGCAGATGGGTTTCCTGCAATGAAAATACACTGGGTCCGATACACTGTTTCTATTAAACTAACAAATTACTTGAAATTACAATTTAACACAAACAGTTGATTCAAACGGAAACACACAATGGCACGGGGCACAATGAATCGGGGTACAGTTCCAGGACGTCTCAACTCCGCTGCGGTCTGACACTCAACTGTCGTCGTCGCCTCGGAGCTGTTAACATCAGGGCTCTGTAGAAATACGCAGTGGTGAGGTGAAGGCAGACTTGTAACTAGGTCGCGTGATGTCACCACTGGCGTACTTGCGATTCACTTTAAGTTCGTACCAATGACCGGATCTGACATACTTATAATTATTATGTAGAACGTTTAAGTTTCACCAATATCATGATAGAAAAACTTTTTACTTTCACAGACAGGTAAAAACTCATTAAGACTTTTGCGTAGTTCGCCAAACAAGAATAGAATTGACCTTTACGCCATTATGCGACTTTTGCTTTCAAACTGATTTCAGTTAAATCGAGATCGTGTGTTTTAAGATTTTTATAGAAAGTGCTGACAAGCAAATTGAAGTTAAAAGTAATGAGACTCCAGTCAATTACAGTCGTATTTTCGTCTTGATCTTATAATAAGACTAGCTGTTACCAGCGGTTTCGCCTACGTAGAGGTCTGAATTTATCCCACGACAATACACTGCTGGGATAAAAAGTATCCTAAGTCAGGTCACCTGTGAGGCTGCGTGTCGAATTTCATCATAATCCATTCTACTTCTAAGGCGTGTAAAGGTCACAGACAGACAGGCAGACAAAAGATACTTAGCTATCGCATTTATAACATTTATATAATTATGGAAGTATGGATAGGTAAGTTTTGGTAAGAGGATTGAAGTTACCTTTACATACCAAGTTACCAAATTATTAACAAGGTTTCAGATTACCGTATTTTCGGCACGTGTAAGTTCGTTTTTAGAAGCGCGTGTAGGTGCGACGTATACGAGCGTCTTTTTCCACACGCGCGTAATCTGGTACGAGCTCTTACGCTAGTCTGAAATCGCTTTAAGGTCCAATCTACTTAGTTACATGAATATTATCCAGCATCCATTCATACTTCTACACTTATAATATTACTAGTTGTTGCCTGCGACTTCGCTCGCGTAGAAATTTTGACCAGTAAGTAGGTATGTGTGAAAAAAAGAAATACCATAAATGTTCTATTCCAGACCAGATCCATTCAGCCGTTCTGGCGTGATTGAGTAACAAACTTTTGCATTTATAATATTAATACAGATTATAAAAAGGTAATGTTTGTAAGTTTGGATATATGGGGTAATCTTCGGAACTACTGATCCGATTCGGAAAATTCCCCCACTAATAAGAAGCTACATTATCTCCGAAAGTCATAGGTTATAATTATTTAAAATATTCCTGGGGTATATTATTCGCGATTACGCGAGCGAAGCCGCGGGAATAAGCCAGTACATTATGAATGCGAAATTATTTCTGCCTGTTACCTTTTTGAGCCTTACGGATAAACAGAGTTTGATGAAATTGGGTGTGCAGGTAGACCACCTTGATCACGACATAGGAGTTACGAGTATCCCGGTTGTATAACGTTTCCTTTGCAAAATTTCCGAGCAGTCGAAGCTGCGGCCAAAAGCCTAGTTGATGATCTATATATCTCATCAATTTGAACACTAATTAAAACCTACCTATCCATGTATATCCTTTAATTAGGCACGTACCCAATTAAGTTCTTCCAAACATAAGACCTCTAAACACGTGCTAGGTTCAATGAACGTCTAATTATCAACCTAAATTTTCATAATTACCAAGAAATTCCTAAAATCCTCCCTACGTGCCTTGCGACCGCAAAATGGCGGCTATATTTTGGTACCTACCTATAGGTGGTAGGTATAGTAAAGATGTCTCACAGTGTGAAAGGAATTTTCCAATTTACTAGTGGCCAATTTACTGAGGAGCTATGTAGGTAGGTACCCATACCGATAGTAGTTTTAGGTGAAGGTTTCCAGAAAAATGCCAAGCTTGATAAAATTGTTTGTCATGTTTTCTCTTGGGTTAAGGGATTTTTGGGAATTTCTCAGTAGCCTGCCCGGAGTCTGGATTTGTGCTCGGTTGATGGCAATCGTCCCGCACATTGTAATATGATACTTAAGTTAAGCGTAACTGAATGAAATATCCCGTATTTCCCGTATTCCCACTAAGGCCGAGGTCATCAGAGATATAATTAGTCTACAACTCAGCCATCACTTCGAGGCGTACAGGCATAATATCATGATGTCAATTTTTTTTAAGTCTTGAGGAAAGTCAACATAAAGTAAATTTTCAATAGAGTATCTATCCATCTGTTTGAATATTTTGCTTGGGTAAGTTTCTATTATTCGTATTTTAAGTAGCATTTTACTTGGGTAAGTTTCTATTATTCGTGTTTTAAGTAGCATTTTGCTTGGGTAAGTTTCTATTATTCGTATTTTAAGTAGCATTTTACTTGGGTAAGTAATTATGATTCGTATTTTAAGTAGCATTTTACTTGGGTAAGTTTCTATTATTCGTGTTTTGAGTAACATTTTACTCGGGTAAGTTTCTATTATTCGTGTTTTGAGTAACATTTTATTCGGGTAAGTTTCTATTATTCGTGTTTTGAGTAACATTTTACTCGGGTAAGTTTCTATTATTCGTGTTTTAAGTAACATTTTACTGGGGTAAGTTTCTATTATTCGTGTTTTAAGCAAGATTTTACTTAGGTTAGTTTCTATTATTCGTGTTTTAAGTAACATTTTACTTGGGTTAGTTTTTATTTTCTTGTTTTAAGTAACATTTTACTTAGGTAAGTATTTATGATTCGTGTATTAAGTAAACTTGCATCATCGTCCATCACACCTAGAACAAAGGTAAGCATATCCTAATTATCTATGAGGAGGTACAATGAAGTTTTGGCTATCATCCATTTAGCAACACGATATCAAACCATCCTTTATCGATGATATGTAATACTACAGGACCTACAAATTAGTTTCCTCCAGAGATATCCCTTACAGCTTCTAGGGACCTTAATATTTGTCCATCTTCCCTAATGGGTTTAACGAGATTACGTTGACGAGGTCCTGGGGCCATTAAGCTCGGTCTGACAAGGAATATGATGATATAACTATAAGATATGTTCGAGCTCCCATTAGAAGCTAGTTAATTTGGATAGTCAACTGACTATCCAAACTGGATTCCCGGATCCGGGGTGCTATAGAGTATGAGACGACAACATTGCGTCGACCTAATTCTAATATGGTGTAAGTCATATTTGTAACTCGGCGACTCTACTCACAGTAAGCATTGAAATGTGATATTTATATCGTCTAACTTACGATATAATTTCCAACATTCACTTGTAAGTGTAAGACACGTGGACCACGCGTGGCTCATTGTTATATTTTACGGTACTTCAATAACTAGGGCAACTGTTCAGCCGTGAATTGTACAGATATTTTTTTTTTTTTGGTCATCTACCGCAGGTAGTGTAGTTCAGCCCTTTTAAGGCTAAAACAACCCTGAAGCGGAACTAGACCAAGTTATAAATAAAAGAGAAATGAGGGTTGCACCACACAATATCGCAAACTGGACTCGAATAATAGACTGTGTGACCGTCATAAATTACCATTTCACTGTACTACCAAGTTTTATCTCAATGGTACTTAACACTTGAATTGAATAAGTTCTTTGTTGTTGTGGTAGTTTTTGTGAATAGGCGGTGCTTATTTTATGGTACTTGTAGTTCGCAGTCTGATTTGAAGGACCCGACGTGACGTGTGTTAATGTGTGTTTTATTTTTGACCATAACTTAGAATTAAAGTACAGAGCTTTTTCAAAAAGAGTGTTTAAAATGAGAGGGAGGAATAAGAGGAATAATTTAAATAATTTTGATGGCTTTTAAAATAAAATAGACAAATAAGTATAACAGATGGATGCATTGTATAAAAGCCTTTGAAAGATGATACATACTAGCGCAAGCACTGACGGACTCTATAGAGAAAGTATTAATATAACGTTGTAAAAAAGTTGCACAGTAAAGTACTGGGGAATGAAAAATCCGGAGTATGAATGTAGATAGATGGCTATGAGAGTGGAGGAAGACCAAAGAAGCGACGAATTGATCTGTGTGAAGGATGCTATGGCTAGAAAGGAGGTGACTGCTGAGATAATGAGTAATAGAGAAATAAGGAAGAGAAAAACAAGCTGCGCCGACCCCAAATAGATTGAGATAAAAGTAGGGGAATGATAATGGAATGAAATGTCCGGAATTTTTACCCAAAAGCCTAGTTATAAATCTGGGAACCCTAGATGAGGCACGACTTCGGTTCCAATATTCGATAGATGGCGACGAAATTCTGAACATATTTTGTCTCTAAAACTTTAGAAGATATCATATCTTTTACAGCGCGCCACTTAACGTCAGTACGTTTTATTAGCTTATATTTCTAGTTTGTCCCTGAACGTACTGTGGGCCTTAAATCTTTAGTCGCCATCTTCACTTAGGTCCCTAGGGCCTAACCCGGTTCTCTTACAGCTAAGTATATGACTTTTGTTCAAAAAATATGTTTTGGAGATAAATATTATGTTTCAAATAAGTAAATATTTTGAATTATGTGTGCGACAAAACAAAGACGTGCCTCTGTGAACACGTTTTTCATATACATTTTATACAGTCGGTAGGCGTTGTCAGAACCCCAAAATTGTAACAACCAACCAAACTAACTAAGAGGTATCGGTTTGTTGACCAGTAACTGAGTTCTGGAGGTGAGATTGGCAATCGCTCCATGTAAATTTCTGGTCAGCTGCATCTGCTTAGAAAGAAGCCGACTAAAACATACAGGAAGAAAAAGACTGATCAGATTGATTTTTAGGGTTCCGTACCCAAAGAGTAAAACGGGACCCTATTACTAAGACTCCGCTGTCTGTCCGTCCGTCTGACACCAGGCTGTATCTCATGAACCGTGATAGTTAGACAGTTGCAATTTTCAAAGATGATGTGTTTCAGTTGCCGCCATAACAACAAATAGGTACTAAAAAACAGAATAAAATAATATTTAAGTGGGTTCCCAATTTTGCATACAACATACCTACATGATTTTTTTGCCGTTTTTATAAATAATGGTACGGAACTCTTCGTGCCCGAAACCGACTCGCACTTGGCCGGTTTTTTGTAAGACATAAGAAAAACCCTTTACGCAGTGATACGACATTTAATCCTCAATACATCCAAGAAGTGCGGTATGCTCCAAGTGTGGTGGGGAAGCGACTCCTTCTAGAAAGACCTTGATGAACAGAGGGTGCCTTCGAACCGATATAATCAACATCTATAAAGATTTCATTTAGTTCAACATACCCAAAGGTAGTTTATAACTAAACGCAATATGTTTTAGAAACGGAATAGATGGCCGCATTGATCTTTGGCAAATTCTATAGCGTCAACCCCGTGACCCTGGTGACGCTAGTTCTAAAGCTAAGTAATTAGACAGACGCAGATCAAGTCCTGCCAGGGCTGCGGGACTGTTCGAAAGAGATACCGCGGCCCTGGAACATAAAGGGCAAAAGAAGGAACATGGATGGTTTTTAGTCAGTAAAAGTCTGACACTCCCTTCCGCTCCGCCCAGAGCGGGAGGAGTCATTCCATGATACCCATCCGAAAAAAAAAAAAAAAAAAAACGCAGATCAAGTAAATGGTCCACAGAGGTGACAGCACAGACGCGTTCCTATCGAAATATCTAGGATTTACGCCTTTTTACAATGGGGGGAGGCATACACATATATACACGACAGAACGCCTCCTGATACGATCCTTTTTTATAGGCTCCCCTTGCTTTATCGTTCGTACGTTCATACATCATACACGGGCACCGATTGCGAGTACCATGCTCGGACGCACCTGATCTTTTTGAAAAACATCACTAATTAGGTCAGTGTGTGATATTGTGTCCTTTCAAGACGTCCCGGCGTCTCCACTGACATCTGCCTTGTTATTTTCTTTTGTTAGTCGCCTTTCATTCATCCTCTCAACGAAATAGTAAGATAAGTAATTCAGAGGAGGTTCTGAATACAAAGACTATTATAACTCTACACCATTATTTTTAGGTCGTTCTGGAGCCGAATACCATGAACTCGATCATCGAACTCGAAACGATTGGGACTATTTTTTTTTCAAAAAATAACAATAAAAAAAGACACGAAAGAATAAATTTAATGTTTTTTTTTTTGTGAAATAATGAGAATCGATCGATGAATGAATGAATTTTTCAATGGGTATCGTTCGCATGTGTTGCTGATCGTGGATACGTTTTACACACACATATGCATTTGAGTTCTCATTATTTCAAAAAATAAAACATTAAATTTATTTTTTCGTGTTTCTTTTATTGTTATTTTTTGAAAAAAATAGTCCCAATCGTTTCGAGTTCGATGATCGAGTTCATGGTATTCGGCTTCAGAACGACCTAAAAATAATGGTGTATAGGTACGTTAGATTCTCTATGTCTGAATATGACGGTTAAATTCTAACTATTCTAACTTTACTAATAGTTATTACACAAACTATCATCTGCCTAGCCTTTTCCCACCTATGTAGGGGTCGGCTTCCAGTCTAATCGGATGCAGCGGAATACCAGTATTTTACACGGAGCGACTGCCTATCTGACCTCCACAACCCAGTTAGTACTGGGTAATACGATACACCTCGTTAAGACTGGTTGTCAGACTTTCGGGCCACTGACAACCTGTAACGACGGTCAGAGATCTACAAATGACAGCCGGGACCAACAGCTTAACGTGCTTTCCGAGGCACAGAGGAAACTCAGTAAGTAATGGGTCACCCATCCACGGACCAACAAAGGCAAGCGCGACTTAATCTTAAGATCGACCTAATCCAACACACACCCCATAGACACAGAAAACATAGGCTTACCCATTCTAATACCACTCTTTAAGCTAAGTCTACACGCAACGCGCTTAATGCACACAAAACAGACAGATATTACCATCGTGTATAATATCCTACTTTATCTGCGTCTGTCACTAAATATCCATATACGAATACATTTTCAGTTCGTGAATAGTTTACGTGAAGCTTATAGCAGTTTGCGAATGTTATAGTTACTATTCGGCCTGTAATCCTTGGAGTGGGGCCATGAAATATACGTGTAGTTACTAGTAACAGAAAATGAAAAAGAAAAAAAAAAATAGATAATTAAATTATTTAAAAAACTACAAAACTATAATAGTAATAAACATGTACACTTAAAAGGGTTACAGGGCGTCCAAAAATTCGTCCGCATCGCTGTCAACAGGAAAAGTGCCCAGAAGGCTGGCAGCATTACTTACCACGTTGGATGGCAATGCTGATTCTTTGGCCAAAAAATAGGCCCGCCCTCTGGTCACGTGAAGAGTCGACCAACCGCTTGGCGATTTCCCGAAATACTAGGTGGGCCTTACAAAGATAAATAATCATCATAGAACAATAGACAGGTGTCCTGTCTGTCCTGTTGCTTACACATCACAGGAGCTGATGGATGCTACTGAATGTGAAAAACTCGTGGCCAAATTTTGGGCCGACTCAATTTAAATCGTCATCGACACGCTAAGAAGAAGTCTAATAGATCTTATTAGATAGCTCAACTACGACTAGTTAAAATATAAACAGTTTGACATGAGTGACCAAAATGTAGATGACACCAAAGATTTTTACATATATGAAAAACCGGCCAAGTGCGAGTCGGACTCGCGCACGAATTGTTTCATAGGTACCATTATCTATAAAAACGGCAAAAAAATCATGTCTGTTGTATGGTAGCCCCACTTAAATATTGTTTTTAATCTGTTTTAGTATTTGTTATAGCGGCAACAGAAATAGGTACATGATCTGTGAAAATTTCAACTGTCTAACTATCACGGTTCATGAGATACAGCCTGACAGACGGACAGACAGACAGACAGTGGAGTCTTAGTAATAGAGTCCCGTTTTACCCTTTGCGTGCGGAACCCGGAAGCAAAAAATGTTAGCCAATTATACAAGTGTTATTTCAGTACAGCTGCTTTCGAATTTTGTTGTTTATAAGTTCATATTACTTGGTCATGACTGCACCTACCTACTTCTACTTATTGCCGAAAACATTGATACCTATTGACAATAGATTTACTAAGGCGAAGTTAGTAGTAAACCAAGTCTTAACATCACGGAAAGATTATGTTACGAGTTTACCACGTCCAACGTCACTTGGTTTGTTAGTGACACTAACAAACTGCCCTGACTGATGGATGACTATGAGTAAATCCTTCTTTTTACGCAGAATCCTATACAAAACTGTAGCTAATGCCAAGTTAATTTCGCAGTAACCAACAATGTCCGCTACGTCATTTGTAAACGTCATGCAATCATGAATGAACTGAACTAACCATCTTATGCGTAACGTTTACGGAAAACCACTATTGAATAATGCGTAGGTACGGCTTCACAAGTAGTATTGCAGAATTTCATTCATCTAAACTGGCCATTGATGATTGTGCCTATACTTTATTGAGTTTCAGTGCATTGTGAATGTCCACAACTAATAAACGGTATGGTGAAAGCGCTGGGGTAGCTGCGAAATTTAAATTTTCTTATGTTTTTGTAATTTCCAGATCTGTGAATCTAAAATGGCCGCTTTACGTCTATGACCATTTTACGAATTTAAACGTAATTCATATTATTATCCTATTATGATTCTGCTAAAGCGGCCATTTTAGACCCGCCCAGGGCGCGGATAGTAATAGTTGCACCGGGCATGGTTAAAATCAAGTTTTGAAGTTATGGCTAACTCGATATTCTGTGACCTCTCATATTCCTTAGCACTACGGTCATTCATTGTTTGTGGTTCAGAAAAACCGACAGACCCCCAGTGTTGGGTTGTATGTTGATTACAATATGATTCGCGACTGTAACAAATATGGTTAAAATCAATGGATACACCAGAGTATGTCGACAAGCATCAATTTCGAATAGTGTACCAACCGTGTAGGCCAGAATTTGCGTGAATGCCTCAACGCCTGTGTTTGTTCAAAAAGAGAAAAATACTACTAGATTGTTGTTTTCTGATGGATGTGTGTCTAAAACCAGTGCCTGTTTTTATTTGCGATGATGCGCTGCCTGGTTATATAAAATTTGTTTTCCCTAAATTTCCCACGTGATACTTACGCTATAGGTACCTATTATAATAATATTTTCCCGATACATTAGTTTATCCCATGATACAAAACATTACGTTGATAGCTTTGTGTTTGTGATTACTTATAGTACGTAGATCCCCAATAAAAAGACACGACTTTTAGAGAGCTCACCTACATTGGTAATAGTGCGTGAAGATTCTCATCTTAATTTTTATAGTAATTGCTAAAACTAATCTGTGTTGTAATGGATTGGCTGTTTTTGTTTTTGTAACAAAGCCTTTTATATTAATTACTAATAGCTGTGTCCCGTGACCTTCGTCCGTGTGAAATTGTTAACAATTTCAATTATTATAGGCCTATATTATCCCACTGCAGGGCAAAGGCCTCTCTTCCCTCTTTTCACATTTCGCGATCTAGTGCGATTGCAGGCCAATCCTTTGAAAAAGAGTCCAGCTCATCCTGCCATCGCCTTCTGGGCCTGCCGCGTTGTCGTTTCCTGCTATTTGGTACCCACTGAGTGGTAAATTTTTCCCTTTACTCCTCCGACATCTATTTGGGTTTTGGAGCGAAGTATGGAGTTTCTGATGCGGTCCCTAAGTTTGACACCAGTATACTTCGCTCCATAGCTCGTTGGCAGACCCCAAGTGCGGACTTCTGACGTTTTGTAAGCGACCACGTTTGCACTCCATAGGTGAGGGTTGGGAGAATGCACAGTTCCATAAGCTTTCGTTTAAGTGAGAGAGGGAGAGATCCCTTCATTAAATGTTTCACCGACCAGTAGCTCTTCCAGGTCATCATCATCCTCAATCTCAGTGCGTCGAGCAACTTCTTTATCTTGTCTTTCCTGGAAAGAGACTATCTGGCCGAGGTATATTATGTATTCATGGACATATTCAATCACCACACCGCCAAATTCTATGTTACGCTCTGTGCTGTTCGTTATCAGTTTTGTTTTGGTCATATTATATTCATTAAAAGCCCGAGTTGGAGACTGGCGTGGCTTAGTTGATCGAGCATTTGGCCTAGCTCAGCTGCTAAGGAAGAAAAAAGGACAATGTCGTCGAGGAAACGAAGATTAGATAACCTCTTCCCGCCGACGACAACACCCTTATCCTGCCTGTGTGGATTTATTTTTTGAAAAACTTCTTCCAGCGTAGCTGTGAAGAGTTTGGGTGATAGCGGGTCACCTTGCTTGACTCCTTATTGAAAGGGAGAAGCTGGCCCGGTGGCTGCTGTGCTGTTCTGGTATATTTTCTGCAACAGATGCATATATGTAGATTCTACATATTATGTTATGTTCGCCGAATGCAAAAAAAAATACGGTATGTGTTAAGCTTTCGAAAGCATTTGAATAATCCACGAACGCGAGGTATAATAGTTAAAGGTAGACTGAATTCCTGGTGTTTTTCGATGATCTGGTTTAAAGACTGCTGGTGGTCAGCAGTCGAAAGGCCACAGCGGAATCCAGCATGTTCAGTTCTAGAGGTTGATGGAGTTCTAACGTTCCTGATATGCGGTTTTCGAGAGTTTAGATGAAAACTTTGTAAAAATGGGAGACTAAGCTGATGGGACGGATTTATCACCTTTTTTGTGGAACAGAATTATGTTCGAATGACAGAAGTCACTAGGGAAGATGCCTGTTTTGAGAATAGTGTTAAAAAGGTTGCAAATATAAGGTTGTAGGGTTGGTTCTCCAACTCGTAGTTATTCAGTGGTGATGCAGTCTTCACCAGAACTTCAACAATTTCAAAGGTTCAACAATTCAGAAGATTCAACAAAGTTTCAACAATTTCAACTACAACAATTTCAAAGGTTTTATTCTTTTTGCTCGGAACACAATCCTTTTTCTAAAATAAAATCCTAAGTTACTCCTTAAAACATCAGTTATCTGCCATTAAAAGTCCCGACAAAATCGGTCCAGCTGTTGTTAGCCGGAACAAACAGACAGACAAAAATTTAAAAATACTTTATTTTTTTGTGATAAGCGCCGGACCTACCTACTTTCATGTGCATTTAGTAAAAAGCTGTTATTTTGAAACTACATACAGATAATTACTCCAATTTTATTTATTTGTATAGATAGATTCCGCTTATTATTTTATAAAAATTAACAAAGTAGATAGGTAGGAGGGGCTCGTGGCAAAATAATAACAGCCGCTCAGATCGATCTTTAGGTTAAGCCGTGCTTGCCTAAGTTGGTCTGTGGATGGGTGACCACCCATTACATACCGAGTTTCCTCCGTGCCTCGGAAAGCACGTTAAGCAGTTGGTCCCGGCTGTCATTTGTAGATCTTTGATAGTCGTTACAGGTAGTCGGTGCCCCAAAAAGTCTGACAACCAGTTTTACCAAGGGGTAAAGTATTACCCAATACTAACTGGGTTGTGGAGGTCAGATAGGCAGTCGCTCCATGTAAAATATTGGTAATCAGCTGCATCCGGTTAGACTGGAAGCCGACCCCAACAGAGTTGGGAAAAGGCTAGGCAGATGATGATAACAAAGTATAGGATAGGATAGGTATGGTACTAATAAGTACGTTGGACAAATGATGCAACAATGACGAACAGAGAACAACTAAGTATTAATATTATCTTTATCCAGATATCTTCAGATCAAGATTTATTGTCCCAGAATCAAATATTCGAAGACACAATGACGTCGTTTAGTTACTTACTTACCCACACTGGGCCCGCGTGGTGGATTACTTACAGCCCCGTCCCTCTCGCAGGGGGCAGTCCTGGATGCCCTGGGTCCCAGCAGTGGAATCATTATGTTCAGGGGATCTAAAATGGCCGCTTTAACAGAATCATAATAGGATAATAATATGAATTACGTTCAAATTCGTAAAATGGTCACAAGGCAATTCATAATAGTAGTCGTACGTCTATGACTATTTTAACAATTTAAACGTAATTCATATTATTATCCTATCATGATTCTGCTAAAGCGGCCATTTTAGACTCCCAGATTATATTATCATATTTTAAGTTCCATACTCTCGTCACGTTCCCACTAACTTTCTGGCCCCACCACTGCCACCACGATACAAATCTCTTTGGGAGTTTCTGTTAATTTGTGCGCAGATAGTACCTATGTCTATGTGCCACCTATTGTGTTGTACGTGTATACAGAGTTTTAGACGGTTGAGGATCCATAAACAAACATTTACCTACGGTTTTCATTTAGGTAGGCTGTGCTTCACCTAGTTCCATCGGTAGACTCATTGTACAGCAATAAATAGGCTTTGATTTTGAGTTCATAGGCGGAAATAATCCTTGGGAAGAAACTGGATCAATTAACAAATTAATTTAAGTAGGTACCTATTAGGTTAGCTGCCGCGGAGTCTGGATTTGTGCACGGTTGATGGCAATAGGCTTGCCCCCTATACATGGGACTTAAGCATAACTGGCGAAATGTGGGTGTAGGTACTATTAGGTACGCCCACATTTCGCCAATACCTACACCTCTGCCTAACATTACTGGATTACAGGCGCGATGTTATGTATAATCTATTAGGTTGATAAATAAGGCAACCACCTAGGTAATCTACCGAAACAGGGCGAAAATATCGCACCTTTGATAATGCGGTCCTCGGACCTTTGAGATTCAGAAAAAAGAAATGAATTACTTGCGTAGGCGTTAGTACATGATAGATCACCATTATACAATACACCCAACAATTTCAATCGAGAGAATATGAAGGAAACTTCCACGAAATTTCTCGTCTGACCTCCCGTCAAGGAATTTTTGAATGAAGGGTGCGAAACCAAAATGGCCGAAGGCGTCGGGCCAGGTACAGTTCTTTCATAGTACTTTTACGTCTGACGGCAGCAACCCAATAACCACCTTATCATTATGAAATAAAGATCAATGTTATTTGACAGACTTGTCAGCAACCGAACAGCAACCTTATTTTAACTGCTTTAAAGATCATTATCTTTTGACAATGTTGCCTAATCAGAAGTAAACGTAGTGTAGTGTGAAAGAACAGTAAATACAATAGTACGAATTCATAGCATCTCGCAATGAGATTTTTTATATTGCATCTTTGTTATTCAGTGATCCGAATATTTTGCCGGTAAAAAGAATAATGTGCTTTGCCTTTTTTCTACGAGCACGGTCGCGAAACCAAGTTTTGAATTTAGAGAAAAAAAATAAAGAAGAAAGAGGATGCGCCTTTGTTTATGAAAGCTAAATGTAAGAAAAGTTTTTATTTAAGATTTCGTATTAATATGTATGATATTCAAATTTTTATTACATCATAGTCATAGGTAGTTAATAATTTGCATAATTGCCTTGAAATCTCACACCATGATAGTAATTAACCCTTTTAAAACCGCGTGGCAACCTGATGGTTCCTATGTGAAATAGGTAGTTGCTAGAAAATTTAGTTGTTTGTCTAGAAAGATTTTCATGTCAAATGAAACATAATATTATATATACATAACAGGTATATCGAATGTGAAAATACGCAGGGATTCATAGATACCTATGCGTAAATACGTAATATTCAAAACGCAAATATTACTGAATCACTCTGTTCCACAAATGTTTATGTCACCGATGGATTTGTACGCAAAAGTACCTAAAAATTACAAACAAAGATAATGAGTGTCTTCGTTCATCCTCTGGACTATTGCCGATTATATTCATACCACCGTGTCTGATTATTTGATTAAAGTCCCTGAATAAATTTCCAGGAATCTTGTTGTGTTCTCTAAAAAATACATATTTATAACTTAGGCGTGCAGTGTAATTACCAAAACCAGCCGCTTGTTTTGCTCAAAGAAATTTGTAGATCGGTACACTTTGTAAATAACCAATTAAATAAGGAAAATTACTGAACAGAGCTTGTTGCCGCAAAATACACATATTATTTTAAATGAAATATACCAAGGTTATACAGAAACCGCAATACTTTTTTTTAATAACCGGTGCAAAATTTCAACTCTGCGTAGTCTATACAATATTATGGTAAAAGTTTGTATCATGAAATTCATGAATCATGATGCTTTGACACCGTATCTATAAATATCTACTTATTAAACTCGATGAAACATTAATTTTAACTCGTTAGTGTAGTCTAGTCCTCACCTTTTAAGTGTAAAATGCCATTCACCCGTAAGCCTAATTGTCTATTTTAATTTCCATAATTCGCGACCACAAAGCGGTGTACAGTAATTTGGGTAGCCTTGACAAGTTCATTACTACTATACTTACAGCACTGGCTGTCCGATGACAGTATTAATGAGATAATGATACCATTTGTCTCTATAAGGGGTAAAGTTTTATAGCAGTACCCACAGAACTCTTAATGAAGTGGAAAACTTTAACGATTACTTCGTTTAAATGGCGAATATTCTATCTAATATTTTATGACGTTTCTTTATTTAGAAAGAAGTAAAAATAAAGTATAAAAGGTGCACGTAGAAAAAATGAAGTATCAGCTGCTTGCGTGATCAACTGATCATGCACCCGGTGCGTGTCGTACGACCCGACAATATACAAACTTGTAATGCAAAACAGACTCCCTTATACATTAAGCTTATAACTTCCATAATTTATCTAGCTAATTGTACGCCGTTGATGGCAAGACATAGCGTTCATTTTATTAATATTGACATCTGTACTTTTGTGTACCTATGTTCTACAAATTAAAATATTTGAATTTGATTTGATTTTACGTGTAGCACTGGACTAGGAGTCCAGAATGTATTAAATCAAATCAAATCAAATCAAAATATTTTTATTTCACATAGGCCTGCATGGGCACTTACGAAACGTCGACAAAAAGATGCACGGTTCGGGTTGGTCGTTTCCTATGGAGAAGAACCGGCAAGAAACTCCATGGTTACTCTTTTAAAATGATTAGATTTTACAATATTTTAGTACAGTAGTATAGTAGTACAAGTATGGGGGGACAGCATAGGCCCGACAATAAGTCGTTGCATACTACACAAAAAAACGGAAAACAAGATAAGAGGTTAACAAAAGTTATCACACCTCTAGGAATCTACAAGGCCTACACTGTTCACACATTCACAAACGTTCAGTCAATGCAAGCACTTGCCAGTTATCGTGGAGCTCGACTTATAACTCAAGGAGCTCAACATCACGACAAACAATACCAAAGAAAGGAGATCTGGGTGGGTCGCTTATAGCACTGTTTTTCTAATTTTAACCATTGTCCGGCAGTTTGCCGTAGACAATAGTCAAAATCAGAAAAAGACCCACATGGTCCTCACATTCAGAATATAAAAATAATAAAATATTTGTCATATTAAATAATCATGTCAATTCATTAAATGTCAATATACAGAAAACTAAATAAAAAATAAAATAACTTGAACCAACCGTCAACGTCTCGGCCCAACGACTGTCGGATCAGGTGCGGGTCATCCAACGCAATCACATGTTGGACGACGCCGCACTTGATAGGCTGCGCTCAGAGGTACTGAGCAACCTTATCGTCTTGACTCCGCCACAAACCGTGATGCGAGCGTCAGCTATTGACGCAACCCCACTGCGGTCCGACCCTGCTGTTGTAGAGGAAGATGATAGGGTTGTCACGGTAAGCAGCCAGTGCAACGACCGATTGAGGAGCGCACTGGAGGATGCGCTTCGTGAGTATCGATCCACTCCTACCGAACTTAGGCCCCGATTACCACGGTTACCCATGCATAAGAAAAATAGAGCGCTGGTGTGTGCCTTGGACTCGCAACTCAAGAATATATTCGAGAGTAGCGAGGACCTCGTTGATACGCACTCGATCCTGTACTGTGGGGCTGTTGCGGCATGTCGCCTAGCTAATGTAAAATTCCCAAATTGTAACTTAGCTAGTCGACCAAAACAAGCCGTACCAGCCTGGCAGCGCAGGATTGAACATCGTATCGACGGGGCCAGGGTACTCATCGGCAAACTATACTGCTTCAGGGAGGGCAATACACGACCACGTGTGATGCGCTTTGTGAGGCGGGCCTTCTCGGGGACTGAAATCAGTCCTCAAGAATACATGTCCCGTGTCACAGAGCGCATCGACTTCCTGAAGCAGAAAGTTTATGCATGGGCGAACCGTATTCGGCGGTATAAGCGGAGGGTTGATCGATACTCGCAGAATCGCATGTTCCAGAGCGATGAGAGGTGGGTATACAGAGCATGGGAGCGACCCGAGCAAAATATGACAGACGTGTGCCGCCCAGATGATGCCGTCACGAGTTCTTTTTGGCGCAGCATCTGGTCGGTGCCCGTCTGTCATACTGAGGCTGACTGGATGCGTGATGTCGAGCGAGTGTGTGAACCTATCACAGAAATGGAGCCAATTTTAATAACAGCAATAGATGTAGCCAGAGCAGTTCGTCCGTTACCGAATTGGAAGTCACCGGGATCGGACGGACTGCACAACTTCTGGCTCAAATGGCTTAGCAGTTCACACACTTGCCTGGCATCCCAATTCCAGTCATCCTTAGAGTCTGGGTCGCTACCGCAATTTCTAACAACAGGCATAACCCACCTGCTCTATAAGTCAGGTAGTCCCGCGGAACCCAAGAATTATAGACCGATCACGTGTTTGTCGACGGTCTATAAGCTTCTTACATCCATTTTGAGAGTGAAAATTAATACACACATCGACAAAAACTCCATTATGTCTGCCTCTCAAAATGGATGTAAGAACGGGTCCCGCGGTACTAAGGAGCTACTCCTCATCGACATGGCCATTAGCCAACAGGTTCGTCGATCCCGCAAGGATCTTTCGACATGTTGGATAGATTATAAGAAGGCCTACGACTCAGTGCCACATACATGGCTCATGAGGGTGCTAGAGTTGTACAAGATAGATGCAACTCTACGCGCCTTCCTTGAGTCGTGTATGGGGCAATGGAGGACGGTCCTTCGATATCCAGGATGTCGACAGATCCAGGGGAACGATGAGCCTGTATGGATTAAACGGGGAATATTCCAGGGCGACAGTCTGAGTCCACTTTGGTTCTGTCTAGCCCTGAATCCTCTAAGCACATTGTTGGAGGATTCAGGTCTAGGCTACCGGTTGAGGAGAGGTGGTCAGGTCATATCTCACCTTCTTTACATGGATGATCTGAAACTCTTTGCCCCCAACAAATTGCAACTGATGGAGCTACTGAAAGTAACTGAAACTTTTAGTAGCGCCATCAGGATGCAATTTGGTGTGGACAAATGTGCAGTCATGCATGTAAAGCGAGGGGAGATTATGGAATCCGAGGGAATTCAGCTCTCGGATTCCATACACCTCAGATCCCTCTCCTCATCCGAAAGTTATAAGTATTTGGGTATTTCGGAAGCGTTAGGCATTAACGTTACTGACATGAAGCAATCGTTGAGGGAGCGCTTCTTTGGACGCCTGAAGAAGGTATTAAATAGCCTTCTTTCAGGCGGAAACAAGGTGCGTGCCTTCAACGGTTGGGTCATGACGGTTTTAATGTACTCTTTCGGCATACTCAAATGGACTCAGACCGAACTCGATGCCCTGGATAGGAGAGTTCGTACACTGCTGACCGCAAACCGGATGCATCACCCACGATCATCGGTGATGAGGCTGTACATCTCGCGGAAGTGTGGGGGTCGTGGCTTTTTAAACGCGAAGACCCTCCACAACCGCGAGGTGTGCAGTCTCAGAGAATATTTTTTAAAAGCCGAAGTGGGTATGCACCGAGATGTGGTCGCAGTGGACAAGGGACTCACCCCGCTGTCCATGGCTAAAGAGAACTGGCGCAAACCTGTGGTACTTACTAATGATGACCGCAAGGAAGTATGGCAAGGCAAGGAGCTTCACGGGCGCTTCTACCGGGCTCTTCATGGCCCGGATGTAGATTTCCTAGCGTCCGTGTCCTGGCTACGTTTCGGCGACCTCTTTGGGGAAACTGAGGGTTTTGTCTGTGCGATTATGGACGAAGTTATGTTAACGAACAACTACCGGAAACATATTATGAAGGACGGGACGGTTGACGTGTGTCGGGCATGCCACCGTCCGGGTGAGTCCATCAGACATATTATTTCTGGTTGTTCTCGTCTAGCTAACGGCGAGTACTTGCACAGGCACAACCAAGTAGCCAGGATTATTCACCAGCAACTTGCCTTGAAATATAAACTTGTGGAATCTGAGGTACCGTACTACAAGTATGTGCCCGACCCAGTTCTCGAGAAAGACCATGTCACGCTGTACTGGGATCAGTCTATCATTACTGACAGGACTATTGTGGCCAATAAGCCTGACATTGTGGTGATAGACCGATCAGCGCGCCGCGTAATGATAGTCGATGTTACCATCCCGCATGACGAGAACCTCGTGAAAGCTGAGAAAGAGAAACAAATAAAATATCTCGACTTGGTTGGCACACGAGGTTGTCGACATGTGGAATGTGAACTCGGCTATCATTGTGCCGATTGTCGTGACGGCCAATGGCCTTATGGCCAAGAGTCTCGATGACCATCTATCGAGGCTCTCCTTAGGCGGTTGGATCAAGGGCCTGATTCAGAAGGCAGTACTCCTCGATACGGCTCGCATTGTGAGGAGGTTCCTGTCTCTGGAGCCCTAACCACCGGTAGCTTGGACCCTGCTCCCGACACCGGCGGACTACTATTTTTTATATTTTTAAATGTTTTTTATATATTTTTTGTTAATAAAAATATTTAAAAATGTAATTAGTATGTAAGGATAATGAATAAAGGAAATAATAAAATAAAATATTTAACATGTAAATATTCGTCAAAAAAAATAATATCATACTTGAAAAAGTAAACAATGTCATGTGTATAAAGAAAATTCATAAAATGTCAAATTGTAAAAAAAGTAAAATAAAAATAGGTATAAGTAAAGTCAATTCAAATTGGAGCAGTTCAATCCCAAGCTTTTTTGTCCTCTATATAATCTTTAATAGTATAAAATCCTTTCTGGCATAGTTTATGTTAAAGGATTTGAATTTATTAAGGCTAAAATTTTGAATGTGGCTTGGTAGTTTATTATAAAAGCGAATACATTGGCATCTGAAAGATCCACCTATTTTCTTGAGCCTTGTTGTGGGTACAATATATTTATGTCTATTTCTTGTATTTATATTGTGAATATCACTATATTTCTTGAACAGCTTTATATTTTTGTGAGCATACACAAGATTTTCATAAATATACTGAGAAGGAACAGTCATTATTAGTCGTTATTACCGCATTGGTAACAGTATTGGCATTATATTTGACTAAATCCACTGTAAATAGAAAAGCTAGCCAAAGGGCTTTAATAATGTAGGTAGTTATTGTAAACACTAATTAAAATAATATCTCATAATTTATTTCAAATACAAGGTTTTCAGTCTAATTTATACCCTAATCAGAGTAATGAGCCGGACGAAAATATGAGAATGAATTTTAAATTAATAAAGTTTATACAAATACCGAGCTAACATTTATAACAACGTAAATATACGTTAGCTTGTTATTTCTTTACTTTACTCAGTAGCTTTACAATAGTAAATACGTCATAAATCCCATTAGAGAACCAATAATTGCGTTTCAAGTAGAAGAACCCAAGGGTTGCCTTTTTTTGTGAAACAATTTTGAGTGGGTGTGGAAGCTCTTTGTTTACACACTTGAAAGATAAGAGCCATTTTCTAAGAGGACGAATCGTTTGTGATTGAAGTGGTATTCTGTGTTGATTTTTCACTTGCGGATAGAAAATATTTTTTTACTTTCTATAATTAGGTTCTTGTTTTACTTAACGACCTTTTCTGTTCAAAGTGTACGCTAAAGTTCAAAAGGGGATCTATTTTTGACTTCATAAATAAATAAAAACTGAAGGGCTTCTTGCTTAGTCAAGTTAGCTATTTAGCTATTACTAGAAGCAATGGAGATTATTATGCTGACTTTATCAGTAAAGTAAACAGATAACAAGCCATGGAAGAGAGATTTCCGAAAATGAACAAGGCCCAACTACATATTTGCAAGAGGAAACACAAAGCTACTAACTTCAAAAATTCCGCTCAATTCATAGAGGTATTATGCATCACACAGCTGTTTTTGTTTTTCAACCCCACTTGTATGTCTACACGTGCTACTGACTTTTTTTTTACAGCCGTCTCTCCTTAATGAACCGTATGCTCGGAAACGGCCGCCAGGACGCCCTAGCCAGGATATCCTGTTTAAAAAATAAAAGAGCTACTCTCACACCTTTGCAATAGCACATGAGGCTGAAATAAAAGACGACTTTCACGATTAACACCAAGGAGTAAGGTTGAAAATAGAATTAAAGCTTCTAAAGGGTTTAGGTGCCGAGCAAAACGTCAGTGTACGAATGTGTGTGTGAGCAGCCGCTCCCAAATTGCCATCGCTTTGTGCTAACTATGCGTTTTGAAGTTATACTTGAACTTTTATTTTTCATTTGGTAGCGAAAAGCTATTATTTTAATTGAGAAGTTATTTCCTTTTGCTGGCTCCTAATGTATTTTGCGCCCATTTTCGTTGGATGTTCTCTTACATTCAACAATTTGTAATACAGTAAACAAAATAAATGTAAAATTTTACAAATTATTTTGTTTATACTACAGAACTAACAGATGAACATAATTACTAAATAACTAAATCAAAACCAAACTTAATACCTAACTAATTAACTAGGTATAACATAATTAATCGTATTAAGTACATAAAAAACATAAATCTATTTTACATGTCTAAAAAACAAAACAATTCGTTACAAAAAACATCTAAAGCAACATTATAACATTACGTATTAATACATTAAAACAGTTTAATATAAATAAAACCAAGTACCCATTTTGAACTTTGCGTGATTGATTTTTAGTATAAAACGGAAGAACCCCGTCGTTATGTTCTCAAATCTAATCTCCATACATCTTCCGAGACAATCTTCCCAAACGCAGTCTATCCCACCTTATCCGTATTATGCTTTCGTCTGTCTAGTCAATGACGCTCTCTCACTCGCACACTCATTCTTGCCTATATTCTCTTCTCTGTCACTTCGAGTCGAGAAAACGTTCGCGTTCGGTTTTCGTTCGTTCATCAGTCAGTTTGCGCCGGCAGCCGAAGGTGGGAGTGTCGCACTGCGCATGCGTGATAACTTCGACGATTGTCAAAATTCGAACGAACGTAAATAAACAAGTGAGAAATTAATTTGTGCCAAAACCGTACGTTATTGTATTAAGATATTTACACAGACTTATTGAAAGTGACATTTTGTTGTGAGATATTGTGCAACGAATTTGCGAGTGAGTATTCTTTTTGTTTTTTTTCGCATGCCTGTTTGGAGCCGGCAGCTGGCACTGATTTTATCCAGTAGGAATTGTATAAATTTCTTAGTTTTAATTAAGATCTGTATCAGTGAAGCAGGTACTACACGGATGATAATCGTGGGATGTTATTATTGTTTCATTACTTTTGTCCATATTGAGATCCGCGTTGCGAGAAAAACGCGGAACCGGCAACTTAGTTTAGGTAACTAAAATTGACATGGTTTACGTGCTTACCTCATAGTTAAATGTAAGATATACCTAAGCAGCAAGAACAACAAAGTTTTCGATTTTAAATTACCTCTGGTGATAATTTTTACACAGTTAGCTTTCATAGTTCGCAACCTTACCGCCTAATTTAGTTCAGTTTTAATTATTTAAAGTGTGTAATTAACGCGTGCGTAATGTAAACCTACCTATTAACTTTCCAATGTGTACTTGACGCCTCTTGGTCTTCATTTGTTTTCTATTTCCTCTGTGAGTAATTTATACCTGTGACGTTCTGCAAAGGTCATTGACCTATATCATACCTAAACATTACGAGTAAGTAGATATAATAATGAATGCAGTTTTTATTATCAGTCAATGGTGGCAATTTTATTGCCCCCCGATGTCCTGACGATAAACCGAGAATTTTTGGTCCTTAAAAAATATAAAACCTGGCCGATTTCAATTTTCAATTTCGATTTAATGGTTTTAAGATTAGGCAGCTGCACCAAATGCCAATACGTATCTTCGTGATTTTATTATAACTTAATTTACAACATTACTATTGAATACCTAACTTTCTGACTACCTGTGCACCTGAAAGTAGGTAGATAACCTACTCTTACTGTAAGCCTGTACCATCCCACAGCTGGGCAAAGGCCTCCATGACTTCCAGTCCAGTTCTTTCCATCCTTTCGTCCCACCATCTTCTACGAGGTCTGCCTCGATTCCTAGCCTACGTAACTGTGATGCAGTAGGATTAGGTACTCATGATATAAGTACCTACAGTGAGTTCCTCCTGATTGACACCTCATTACCTACCTACGTGACTCACCTGCATGTAGTCACCTCCATCTCCTGCTAATCTTCACTGATTCAATCGCGTGCTTGAAGGAAATAACTAAGTGTGACTGTACACGGTTCACCTAACGTTTACCGGTGTTAAAATTAGTCTCATGAGCTCCTATTAACTGAATACCTGAGTCACTGCATGTTCGTAAAGATTTATTCGAAAATTAATGACCGTATCACGGCGGTGCTAAATGTTGCCGTGTGTTAAGGTCTTTATAGTAAAAAAAAAATACAGCTGTCACGGTTTATATTTTTGGAGGGACAGATGTTAACTTTACTTCACTTTGGAACGGTTATAGGTACGATACGAATTCAGTGACTATGTAATTAGGTAGGGTCGGGGAGACCCAATCACCATTAACCGGACAAATTGCTAGTTCAAAATTGCATGGCAGTAAAGCCAAACGGATGAAGGAGCTACAGGAATAAGTGCCTATAGCATAGATAGGTCCAGCGACTGAACACGAACACTAGGTAGGTACCTATAAGACGCGGCAATGCGACGGACGCCCGTTTGGCCTTTTTTTTTGTTTGAACTAGGAACGAAACGGCCAGTGTCTTTCCCAGTAAAGATTCAAAGAACAGTGATGTGCTAAATAGGTTGGAAAATCTAGCTACCTTAGGACCCCTTTTCTAGCCAACTGTCATTTAGTACTACGCACGACGACCAATCAAGCAATACAAAACCAGTTTATGCGGATCTCTCATGGTCCGCGAAATCTTTAAAAAGCGAAGCTTTGTTGTACTGGAAAATAGTTTGTGTCGCTGTGTGTACCTACCTATTCGACTATAGGTCTGTACTTAGTACCTACCTACTTACTAATTCACTACCTATTTACCTATTTGGATTGGGATTGGCACTCTTCGTATTGTGAATCATAACAATTTTACGAACTGACTGTGATAACAAGAACATATTATCGTAAAACTATTTTTAACCACACTGATCATTATCACAGGAATACATAGGTACTTTGACTAACCAACTTCTAGCAGATAGTTACCTACCTAGTCTAAACCTATTACTATTTTTAGTCTTCCTTCCTTCCTATATTATTATTTTTAGTCTTTATCTAGTCATCAGGGGCATTCAGGGGGTTACTATGACGTCTTAGAGCAGGAGTAATTCCTGTGTGGGAAAGAGATGGCGCTAGACGATCTGTATACCTCTGTCTCTTTCCCACTCTGGAATTACTCCTGCTATAAGACGTCATAGTAACCCCCCAGTTCGTTTCTAATCTATTGCGAACGTCTCTCTAAATGTATGACTATTAAAAATATATAAGTTATCATTCCGATCTACTTAGAAGTGTAGGTACTGTTCTAAGGACTGTAAATACTCATCATCAACATCCACCTGCCCTTATTCATTTATTTATTTATTTAACAGTTTATGTACCTACACACTAAATACAGAAAAGAAGATTCCTGTCTTATTTTACTTGGGGTCCACGCAACACGTTTTCTTCTTCCATTCTCGCCAGTCAGACGTCACGGCATCATTTACTCCTTTCTCTTTCATATCATTCCTCACACAATCCATCCATCTTTCCTTTAGGACTGTAGACCGTACATTCGCCAGCGCATCAAGTTCGATTTTGAACTTAATCTTCATCATTTTATGGTTTAAAATCATTTGGAGAAATTTGACAGTTTATGGTAACTTGATGTGCTGGTGTGCTGTACATACTAAAGACCTGTTTTTCTCCCAAACCTCATTTGAAGAAATCTTTATTACAGCCTAACTCATTCCGATTCTAGATTTCTAGGCAAGCAACAGTCATTTGTTCCGCCTCGGCTCATTACTGAGATCGCATTGGTTTATTGAACCGTTGCCAAAGATAGAACACAGCTGATGAAAAGACAATTTATTTGTTTTATTTCGTACGCCGAATATACTTAAACGCCTTTATTTACTTATTGAAGAAATAGGTTGCTATGTATTTCTGCTAAGTTTTAATCAATAGGTTAGTACTTAAGTGACGTAGGAGGTAGGTACTCGCAACCGGCGTGTGTGTATGATCAGATGTATTAGATAAACGTGGAAAAAGCAACAGGAATATCTGAGGATCTAAACAGGAGGCGTTTTGTAGTAGCGTAAGGGGCCGTCTCCACGAGCGAGAGAATCGCGGCGATATTACGTATTTGTATGGGATAATATCGCCGCGATTCTCTCGCTCGTGGAGACGGCCTCTAAAGAGAGTGTATAGAGAAATACGTGGCAACGACGATAATATCGTCGCGATTCTCTCGCTCGTGGAGACGGCCCCTACATAATGTGTAGACCGTAGGTATGTGTTAGTGATGTCAGTATGGTACCTACCTATGTATTTTTCGCACCCTTTGTATGTTTCATTAGCGTTTAAATTTTTGGCCAGTTTTTTTCAACTGGCTCGATTAAATAACAAAAGCGATCTATCTCCTTTTGTGGCCAAGTTTCAGGTAAAATTGGGCCCGTAAAAATTTTGCGAAACTAGACTGCGTTCCAATTAGGTTCTTCTTCTTACATTTAAAAGATAGTTCGTTTAGTGCCAAATGGCTAAAACTAACAGTTAGGTATTCTATTAAGTTTTGTGAAAGTACCTAATATTGTGAAACTGGTGTTAACAATATTCTTCTCAAAATTAAAATCCACCAGAAAATTAATTTCGCAATGTAACATCCTTCCATACGAGGTAAAACCGGCCGTAGGGTGACCACGCCGCATGATAATAATTAAAGTTTGCGGCTAACAAAACTGTTAAAGCAGGTAAACGAGCCTCGGTACTCGACGAGCCACCCAGATAAGCTAAACAGTAACTTCCTGTATGCTAGAGTGGCTATACCTACTAATTATGCGAGACTGTCTAACATAACTTTTTATTACGATGTCACGAATAAAAATTATGTTGGGTCCTGTTTCGTTTTGTTTTCGGTATTTTTATGGTTGAAAGACTCTCGAAAGTTATTAAATTTTAATGTAATATATTAAAGAGATCGTTGCAAACCAAACAAATTATACATAATAATTACCTATTTAAGTAATTAAATTACACAATGTGTATAAAATACGTATACTTTAAACAAATACGTAACAACGGGTACCAGTACAAGTACCAGTATGCAAATAACTCGGATTTCCTGTCATTGAATTTTGACCTCTGCCCCACACACACTTAATATTAAAATACTGCAGTTTTCCTGAGTTATTTATGCGAATGTGAAGATATTGGATAAAGTAAGTTATCGTCTGCCTTTGACATTCCGTCCATCCGTGACATCGGCAATAAAGACCCCTATAGAAATATAGATGTTTGACATGTCTTATCGTCGACTGCCTCAATTTGCCGATTCACCTCACGCGACTGCCTTACGACTTATAAAGACGACTATGACATGACGTGAGACAATCACCATGTCTAGCCAAATTAGCCTAAGGAAGTTATTTTTATTTTGGGACTGAATAAAATTTATTTTATTACCTACTAGTGTTAGCGTGAGAACAGATTATTCAGAATATTTTTTTTAACTGACAAAAAGAGAACAAAACTCATAATATTGAAATCAACGTTGGTTAATGCGGATGTAGCATGAAAATAAAGTCTAGGTGCTAATTAATAATACGTGGTTATCCTTATTTACATTGGAAGTTCTTTAAAAGTCAGGCCCAACGCCCAATCCTTCTCCTACTTTAGTTTGTATCGTGGTTTTAAACGCAATCCTCTTAATCGTCAACTGAATAGAACTCATTGAAGACTTAGCTGAGTTGTGTAACAATTTCGGTGTATAATTAATAAGGTATATCCTGTCTATAGAACAGATCTATCCTACCTGCCGGGCGTATTAATCCCAACTTCGCGGGTCAAGCTGGTGTTAATAGCCTGGTGGCGTTGACTCGAGTCTCGACCTCGACCCTGCGACTCAAACGCAGTATTTTTAGTTTCCATTGCATACCTAACAAAACGTGAGTCGTGACTCTGTAGGCATTTGTTTTTATTGTGTGCGGAAATTTTACGTGATAACGGCCTAGAGTTAAGTAGTTGGCGATTACGGCTATGATATATTGAGTGTAATAAAAGATAGGAATTTCTTGTAGGAGTTATAATTTTGCTGGATTGTAGACAGCAATATCGTCAGGCACGATCTGGTGGTCTGCTTTGCAGTAATTGAAGAAATCAGTACCTACATATTCATGCATTATATTCTTTTGATTAATGCGGATTTTCTCAAATAACTATTTTCTAGAAACAGTAAGTGGCAAAAGGGAGAGATTGTTTGATCCTCCTTTTGTGGACTATTTAATTTGAAAATAGAAAACAGCCCTGAAAGTAATTCCGCGTAACACATAAAAAAATATTACAGGAACAGACATCTTATTAAACAACCAAAGTTTACGCATAACATGAAGACCCGAATCGTACTGTTTTCATTTTGTACTTACTAAAACGTATTTCCGCTGTAAGACGGCGGATCAAAGAACTTGAGTGCAAACAAGAAGACATTCTCGTATCGCTTGTAAGTCGTATGTATGTCATTTGTTTCGTCTGCGATGGTCCTTAGATCCTTGCTTATTTATTGGCAGTATGTGTTGAATGAAATAAATTCGCCTGGTTTTATTTTACGCACTATTTCGCAAATTGAGCTTTACAATGGAATATATTTGAAATTGGAATAACATGCAGTAGAAGATTTTTCACACCAAAAGGCGTTTCACAACAATATTTTTTGAGCTGTGTTACTTAGTTCGATGTACAGAATGCTTGGTTAACAACTTCGTGAGTGCTTCGTTTACACACTGTTTGTAGAAATTCCACTTCTATTTTTATGCCAAAACATCATTTCAAGCAATTTAATGTATATTACCAGCTGGAGTACCTAGTTTTTAAACGTAAAAGTGGATAGTCCTTGTCTAGTGCGTACCTAACGTTGAGTTAACCCTTTTATCGCTTGACCCTTACAACATTAACATGATATGAGAAATTCATAACACATGATTCACTATATTTTTTCGTTCATTTCACAAACAAAATTCAATCAATAACCTGGAGGTGACTTCTCATTTTATCGCCCGGAAATGTCCACATTTGACCACGGAAGTCTATGATAAACAGATCGATATGGAGGCTGGATGGAGACTGGTCTTAATGTGCCAATGTTGCTATCTTCCTCACAGAAATGTGCTTTACATAATACAAATATTAGTCTGTGCATTCACAGAACTTAAAGAAAATCGAACTTTAATGAACTCAAAAATTACTTCACTGTATCTAGAGGCCCTGCAGTGTTAAATGTCCCACTATTCCTAAGATATATGATACAGTTATCTTCCGTACAGGTAGATGCTCCTCTAGATACAGTCATTGATTTTACTCTTGCGATACCCACAGGAAGCGATGAGAACATAAATATTAAATGTAGGCACTAAGTACTTACAAATGCATTATTCTCCATGCTCTATCAGTGATCTGTAAATCAATTACAAATGGGCGTTGTTCCTGTTCAGAGGCCTACATTTTATATCTCAGAACGATCGACAAGTAAGGTATTTTTCAATTACTGCGTATACGGGAAATATTTGATTTAATTATCCGAGTACGTGTAGTACGACCTGAGGTTATTCGCTAGCTTATGTTTAGTGTTATTAGTTTATTACTAAGATGGTAATAAAAAAGATGCAATTTTCTGGTAATTACGATTGGACTTGGGCCTTCGTGCGAGGTATAATGTTAGCAATATTCATTCTAAGAATGTTAAAAGGGAGTGTTAATTAGTTTCTTATTGTCTCACTTCAGTGGCTTACAAGAATTTCTATTTATAAAGTTTTTTGTCTTATGGATTCTTAAATGTCTGCCTTTCCAACCATGCAGTATAATCGCGAAGACCTACATACAACGCTTGTGCCTTATAAAAATACATCGATTTTAAAATGTTTAGGGCTCAGGTTACACAAAAAAAACATGACTCTTTACACACATACATCAACTTCCTTATTTACATTTTTAAATAAAAAATGTAAACCTTACTCCACAGTCACTAAATACGGCTTAAAAAAAGAAATAAACAGGTTTATTTTTAAATTTACCCCAGCGTAGCGGTCAGCTGCGCCAGCGCAAGGGTTGCCTTCCGACAGCACCGTTTCCGCTGTTAAAACTAACTGAATTGTAATTTAAAAGTTCTTAAAATAACTGAAAACTTACAAATCAAAATATACTTTCATGCCATTTTAATAAGGTTTAAAATTCTTTCACGTGATTTCAGCTTAGTTAGTCTAGTATTTAGCAAGTAGGTCGGTCGGAAACATCAATTTTATTAGCTTGAGTCATCATATCTATCAAAACTACGTGGTTTTTGTATTGATACAACCATATTTGGTCAGTATTCGGTTTAGTCGCAACGGTCTCCCGTTTTTATGGTGATTAAATATGGTTACCCTAATGAATTGATTTGCTTTGTTTGCGACGGACTCTGTAAAAAATATTATTGTATTAGACAGAAATTTGTATACTAAGTATGATAATTATTTTAAGGCGCTTCCTTTTTTGGGGATAAGCAGTAGGCGCGGAATCGTTTTAAAAAACTAGATTAACCTACCTAATTTTTTCATTGCTCTTTGACAACTTGAGATTATTATTTTTTATGTCCGGCCTAGTAGTTTTTCTTATGTCTGTTAATATTATTCCTTTCGTCTTTATCAGAACTTGGTACTTATGTTAATTGCGAAAATTTAAATGCACCTCACATGGTCATCCAAAAGGTACTTTATTAATTATAAATTATGTGAGGTGCTTCACATAATTTTAATTTATAATTAATAAAGTATACACCGAGGACCCTAAGCAATGGACGTAGAATGCTAAAGATATTATTTCCATATTTATTTTTATCGTCTCACATATGAATAAACATCTAATATACTAATAATTTGACATGAATATTGAAAGAATTTAAATTTAACCATCACTTCCCCGTAACCCTTTTTCTTCTAAAAATAACATCTAAACAGCTGTTCTATTGTATTCCCGAATCTTCTCGAAGTTCCTAATTCCTTTGTCCTTTTGCTTCTTTGACACATTCGCATTCAGAAATTTGTTGTTTACTTACAAGACTTGCTTGATTCACGGACAATAAAATATTTCACAGCCCGCATTGGCTTTGTTTTGATATGTTGTATGCGTTAGTTGAGCATTTTGTTTGGAGGATTATGCTAAGGTAGTCCGCGAAATTCAAATTTTCATTGTATCCGTATAGTTCTACCGTTCAGTTCTACGAGTAAACTTTGTTCCACTGATTGTACAATGAAAATTACTTGTCATTATAAAAGTATAATTAGTATTCCTATCCTATCCTAGGCAATGACTTCAGAGAGGACAGCTAATATTAATGTAGGTATGGAAAAGAATAGATGTCAGTGCGCAAACCGGAGGGGCCCGCAAGGGCCGATGCCTGCCAGGGCTGCGGGACTGTTCGAAAGAGATACCGCGGCCCTGGAACACAAAGGGCAAAAGAAGGAACATGGATGGGTTTTAGTCAGTAAATGTCTGACACTCCCTTCCGCTTCGCCCAGAGCGGGAGGAGTCATTTTTGATGATTTTCCATCCCAAAAAAAAGGTAAGGAAAAGAATGTCCCTTGGACCGCAAATAAATTGTGATTCGGGCAGGCGGGTGATGATGATGATGATGATGATAATGATATCCTAATCACAGCTCAAGCGTAAACCGGCACTTTTTAAAACGAGACCTAATTCAAGATCAGTTTTATCGATCTTATAAAGAACCGAACGACATAATTATCTGCATAATCTTCTTCCATGAATGGAATTTGGATGCAAAAAGTTGATTTAAGGAGGTATCAATATGTTTTCATCGCTCAATAATTTATTACTTAGGTAGGTATTAGAAAAATCCAAAATTAATACGGAAAAACGTATCCAGCCGTAGGATCTCGATACCAAGGTGGGCTATTCCCATACAACAGATATGATTTTTTTTGCCGTTTTTATAGATAATGGTACGGAACCCTTCGTGCGCGAGTCCGACTCGCACTTGGCCGGTTTTTTTAATTCCTTTCTTCAATTTTTAGTCGGTCTATTCCAAAACATCTTGATTTTTTGCAAAATCTTAATTGATTCACGCCTTCAAATCTATTCTGCAATTTTTTGATTCCCGCAACATAAACCCAGTAAGATGAAAATGAAAATCTTACTGGGTCTATGATCCAGTATCCAAAAAAAAACTCATCATCATAATCAGCCTATAATGTTCCCACTGCTGGGACACACGGCCTCCTCTCTAGAGAGGGAATGGGCTATGGCTAATCCACCACGCGGGCCCAGTGCGGGTTGGTAGATGACACATGTCTTCGAATTTTTGCTTCTAGGACATTTCGCTTCCTCACCATGTTTTCCTTCACCGTTTTTGAGAGCAGTATGAAATAAATTACATAAAGTAATGCGCCTGCCTGGGTTCGAATCCACGACTTCCTGGGCCGCCACGTCTGGGCCACCGCTGCTCTAAAAAAAAACTATACCAGTCTAATTTTGTAACACACGGCATGTGAAACACGAAGTAGATCAAACATTGTATTTCCCATACATATTTGGTAACGTGGGAGTGCCGAGGTGCTAATGATAACAAGGATGATGTCCGTACTGACCCTTCTACTACGCCCAAAGTTATGAATGGGCTTGAAGTTGGAATACCTGTTTTGAGAACATTTGGGAGGATACCGGAATTTTGTGAATGGATTGTGCGTATTTTTGGAAAAGTATTAAGATTTGGTGCTTTTTTTCTTTAAATTTAAACATAATTTGGGATTTGTTTAAAAAACGTACGTTTTGTGACACAAAGTTGTGGTTGACTAATTTGTTGCCATGGCAATAAAAAATCTGTTAATTCATAGTGTCGCTTGGCCTATGTCATAGTAGGGTGGGTTACCACGTATTCAGTACATCATTCTGAACCCCACTTAGATTTTTTCCATAATAAAAAATAAAAACGTAGACCGTACGTTATTAAAAAAAAAAAAACTGGTTTTCCATACCTTTTGTCCCAAACCTACAGGAATTGCAGTTTAGTAAGAAAGAGCTGTTTTTTTCTAATAACCGACGAAACTTTGCTATGTGGGGGGGGGGGGGTTACTTAGAATGATATGTAGGTACTGAATACGTAGTAACCGTTTTAGCGTCGATGTCCTTTCCACCCTGTATTTAATAACTCTTAAGACATATCATTTAGATTCAGATGATATAAAAAAAAAACCTACCAACCTACCCGAAACTGTCAGATTTTCCCAACCAACCTTGAACCTAATGCTTTAGAGATAAAGTTGAAAATCTATTAAAGAAATTTGACAGATTGTAATAGCTTGATGTGCTGGCGTCTGTACCTACAAAAGGGAAACATGACATCGGAGAATAAAATTCTTCGTCTCACAAACGTTTCTATTACGAATTCCACGGAAAACGTAAAATAATAGCCAGCTTACAACGTCAGCGTGCACTGTAAAACATTTTAGTTTTATTTTATTTTCAACCATCTGAAGACAAGAGTAGTGGTTATAAAACGTAGCAATGAAACTGACTAGCAAACATATCTTTTTATTAGGTTTCATTGTAAAACCGCTGGGCGATATTGTTTCACTAGTTTATGCTCGCGGCTTCGCTCGCGTGGAAGAATTAATAATCACACGGGAAAGTGTCCTACCCTGATAAAAAGTGTCCTATAACATGTTCTATCCGTCCGGATGCCAAAGGACAATGACCAAAGTTGGTACCAAAAAGTCTCGCGCCTCAAAACCAAAATATTATAGTAATTAGTTTCATATTTTTTTACGGCATTACGCGTCGGGGATTTGATTTTTGAACTGGAAATATACTTTTCGAGTTTAAAAGTACGAATATTATTTTACTCCCTTTATATGACGTTCCGTTTCAACTGATATAAATGACGTTCCGTTTCAATTGAACAAACCCTTGTCTGTCGAGCGGACTCTAAAATTAATTACAATTAAGTAAGATCAGTACACCAAATCGATTTAGTTTGGTTTATTGCTATTTGCAACAAAATAGATTTTCTCAGCCTAAAGATTTTGATTTATCGATTACATCCCTAAATCCCGACTAGTTTATAGCACTTACTATACTCTATGGTTTATAGTTATCTTATCTGTGGCATCTGCCATTTGTACTGTACTGACTGACTATTGGCAATGTAAAGGTCTAAAATAAAATCGAGTTTCAGTCAAGCATACTGTGGATGTTACTTTAACTCGTAATTCTTACTAATATTAGTGTATTACGCTGTTTTTAGAGCAATAATGTAATGTATGTGTGTTAAAATACGTCGTTGGTAGCGTCGAAAAAATAGACCTACTTTTTAGGTTAGTTTCGATTTTATAAAATAACTCTGAAACGCGGGTTTTTTTTTCAAAAATATTTTTTGTAGGAGTTAATACGATCAGTGTAGTCTATAAAAAACAAGGTTTGATTTTGATGCAGCATGGTACGGGATTCCATACTTCCATGAGCATTCTCTTTTCATCGAAATCTGTGTATCAGTAGGTACGTAAGGGCGTGACAAACTGACAACTCACTTGCACAATTATAATACTAGTTAAGAAGAAAAGGGATACTCTTACAGATACGTAAGTACTGCCGAGTTCACTGAAGGTCGACCAATTTTGAACCTTATAACTTAGGTCATAAGGGTGAAAAGTGGCAGACCGTCTGTGAACTCGGCAGTACATACAACTATTTTCTGCCGAGCGATGACACCCATTGGGACACGTGGGAATTGTAAACAATAAATTGTCAAACTATTCCCATTTCCCACTTTGTCTAATTAATTAAGTAAATCTATCCTAATTTGTATAAACTCCTAAATAAACACCTTTGCCGAATTAGGTTAAAATCACTTACCTACTCTACACTACAGTTAATTCTTTATAGCCTTGCTAATTTTGCCTGCTTTTTAAGTCTGGCCTTTAATTACTTTACAATTATTAATACTTTGGGCTGCCTCGTTGGTCGAGTGGTCGCAACTGCTGAGCACGAGGTCCTGGGTTCGAGTTCCGGGTCGGGCAAGGTGTTATTGGGTTTTCCATCTGAAATTTCTCAGTAGGAGCCACGGAGTCTGGATTTGAGCCCGGTTGATGGCAAATGGGGGTGAACTACTAGGTACACCTCTGCCCAACCCTTCTGGGATTACAGGCGTGATGTTATGTAATTAATACTTTTATAGCGCAATTTTAATAGAATTCCCGATGACAATACATAGCGTCACGTTTCTTCGTAGTCTCCACTTCGTCTTGTACTTTATAGGACGCTGCCAGACAATTCTCCGAGACCGAGTGAATATAATACCTATAAGTATAGTCATTAAGGTATCATATCATACACATAAATTGTAAAGTTAATACCAAACCAGACAAGGTCAAAACGGTGAAATTGCAACCGCTCTCCCCCAGTTAAGTGAGGCTCCCTAAATTGGAAGCTTAGAAAATGCCAGACGGTAATGTCAGAAATGAGGGGCTTTTGAGAGTCTATTTAACGTTTCGGGACTTGAGTACTTATTTCTAAACGCTGACACAAGCCGCCCATATTACGTAGGTAACTACTCGGGTATGTGGTCAGGTTTTTCTGGCCAGCTCGTCATTTTTTGTAAGTATAATAATTAGGGTTCCAAAATTAAACGCTGTTTTTATAATGAGGTTGATACACTTTTTTATTTTTAATATTTCGTTAATAGCTTTTTGTTTGTAACTTTTGTTTTTGCTTGTCCATTCACTGAGATTCTTTATTTGTTTTTATGTAGTCTTGATATAAAACCTCATCTTCATGCTAAAATATTTGCCAGAATTCTGAATCTGAAAGTAACTTAGACCGCTCAGTTTGGTGCTTAAAATCTTAGATTTTGTAATTGTAATTAACTACTCAGTATTCTTATAATCTTTGGAGGAGAAATTAAAATAATAGACGAGTCTTCTAATTACTTTTCGGGAGATAAATCTCTTTGGATTAAAATCTAGTGAGATTTATTCCAAAATATTCTTAATTATTTCCTGAGGAAGTATAAAAAAAAAAGAGTATACCGGTGAACTATCATTTCGGTATCTTTAAAGAGTTTATTGAGGAAACCAATCATTAAGGTAGGTGTCGACTTAATAACCTGTCACCGGTTATTGCAAAGTTTAAGTCGAAATTCCAACACGTTTTTATATTGTTGCTGCATTCATTGACAACATTTACGTCTGGAGTCTGGGCTTATCCGGTAGAACAAAAAAGCTGGTAGATTTTTTTAAATGATCAAAAGAAAGAACGGACCACAGATACAGGGTTTAACAAGACCCTTAACGAAGCCGTCTACCAAGCATTATGTACATCAAACTAAGTAACTTTACGCAAAAATTATTGCTGGGAAACGACTTTTTTATTGGGGTGAAAAATCACGTTTTACAGTAGGATTCAATGTAACGCACTCAAAACATTGTGCTGGTGAATGAATTGGTAAAGTAAGGGGGTCGTGGAGGTGTTTAAAGTAAAAATCTTCCATTAAAACGTGTATTTAAAAAAAAACCTGTGAAAATGTTGGAACTTTGCCCCCAATATCTCCGTAACTAGAAGGTTCCCAGGTAAGGTCTAGAACAAAAAAAATATCGCAAAGAAGGGGAGACCAAGTGCCATTCGGCTTCGTTAAGGGGGTCTTGTTACACCCTTTACCTTCAGTTATGGAAAAGGTTAGATCAAATTGCGATCAGATGTTCGCAATATTCTTCGTTACTAGTACAGCCCAAGAATGTAATTTTGGTAAAAATATTGGCGGTACGCTCGGCCCATCTTTAGCAGCAATTTTCAGCTCACATTTGCTTAAACCTTTCTGAAATCACAGATGATTTAGTTATATTAATACAGACAGACACTTAATTCATTATAGGCTACATTTTAGCAGGCTAAGTATCTGCTGACTTAGCCATACATCACTCCGTGAACTCCGTCTAATGTGGCTCTCATTACTGTCAATGACTCATATACTAATATGTTTATTTCATAACATCTTGTATGTGGCCGGTCGTGACTTGTTCAGACAAGTCGTGAACTTGACTTATCTTAAACATTTGTCCCGTCTATTAGATTGTATGGATTGTAGTAATTACTTTAATTAACCGTTGACAAAAGTGTGAAGTGATATTAATGACGGAGATGATGAAGCGTGTGAATATGTGATGTGAAGTTGTGAGATGTTTGTAAATTGTGTCGTTGTTAATCGTTTTAATTCATAGGATAGAGTTACTTCATTAATTTATGGAATTTTTACAGACCCAGGTATGTGAAGGACAATAAGACACGTCATATTTATAAAAGACATGGAGTTGATCTGGAAAAGCAAAGGTTTGCAAAGTCTTAATTCATCCGGAGCAAAATTTGACAAGGCCGATGACTTGAGTTCTTGACCCGACAAACAGATTTAAAAATAATTTGAATGAACTTTGGCAAGTTTACAATTGGGAATTCCTCGTACAGACGCCAGCACATCAAGCTACAACAATCTGTCAAATTTCTTTAATTGATTTTCAACTTTAGCGCTAAAGTATTAAGTTCAAGGTTGATTAGGAATTCATAGTTTCGGGTAGATTGATGTGCTTGCCTGTACCAAAGAATCCATTAAGCAATACGCACACCTATAAATTGTTGCTCTACTTTATCTAAGGCATCGTCTTTGGCCATTAACCGACCCATTTCCCTGCTATAAAAAACAGCTCGCAAGCTAAGATAAGCACTTGTCACATTCTGTAGCTTAATAGTTGTCCATAAAGTCATGGAAATATTACTTACATTGATTTAAAGTAAGAAGTCGTTGACAGCTAAGAATCTCGTTTCTTTAATGTATCCAGTTTCGGAATTATTCGAACCAATTACTTGTTTTGTACGTGTTTAATCTTATTCCGAGGAAGTCACTGATTAACAGGTTTTATCTTTATGAGTGGTCGCCTCTGAATCACTTTACTTACTGAACTTAAAAGAAACTAATTTGGGCTCTGTTTGTTTATAGATTTTGGGTCTATTGCTACCAGTGTATATGCCAGACTGGTTTTGTGTATTTATTTTTATCGGATAAATGAATAAATTAAACTTTCTTCTTATATAATGCGAGGCCTTGAACTTGTTTGTGTCACGAATCGTGAAATGGCTCGGAAAATTATTCTGTTATTTGAAAACTTATTTTCTCTTACAAATTGGTCATAACGGGTATAACAACCGAGGATTTTGTTGTAATCAGTACTGTTGTTGTTTTTGTCTACTTCAATGCTATTATTTCTGTTTTAATCTGTTGATTCATTGCGAATCCGAGCTAAAATCGGCGCATGCAAATGTGACCTCGAGTTGATGACGTTAGCAATACTACCAAATGATCATAACTTAATATTATTAATGCAAAAGCAAGTCTGTTTGTTACTTTTTCACGCCTAAACCACTGAACGGATCACGGACATTGGGTTAGGGTACCTTTCATCCCTAAAAAAAGTACTGTTTCCGAGGAAAACAACAGTAACGTTCTTATAATAATAAATGGCGCCATGTCATGTGTCTTTCGAATCATGATTGAAATATATTATTACAAGCAGAGTACAACCCAAATTTATTGTCAAATGCTAAAATAAACGCGAGCAAAGCCGTGAGCAAAAGCTAGATAATGATAAACCTGTGCTCTTTTCTATCTGATATTTGTGCCTACCAAGTACTAACAGCTAATATCGTGAAATCAGAGGATCCATTAATCACCCATAGTTCGAACCTAGCTTTAGCTTGTTTTCTCAAACGCATGTACATAATTTGGAATTAGATTTATCACCTGTGAATGGAAGAGAATCGCGTGGAAGCCCACTCGTTAGTAATATTCTAAACGTGCGTAATACCCTGAGAACTGGAACGCCAGCTGCTATGCCAGGCATAAATTACAGACGTAAACCCAATCACCATGTAGATTGACATCGATTTGTCTCTGGTTACCACGCAAAGGCAATAGACAATCAAATTCTACTTTTTTTTTTGCACCCGCAAAATATTTGCCGAATTCGTCACTGACAGATTTCGGAATTAGATTTTAGTGTTGGATAGCCCATTTATCGAGGAAGGATATATGCTATATAACATTACGCTACGACCAAAAGGAGCGGAGAATCAATGAAAAATGTTGCAAAAACGGGGAAAATAGTATTTTTATAATAACTTCACGCGGACCAGGGTGCTAGCAACACCTAGTTGTCTATATGTATTTTAAATATCAATGACAAAATAAAATCAATAATGTTTCGTCTACAAAATACCGTTATTTTGCAAACGAAATTCAATTTTGCATCATTGACACTGCGTATCCGTTGAATTCTGTACTCAGACTTCAATTCTAGTTGAAATTAATATTAAACTTATTGAACGATAATTTACTGCATCCGTATATCCAACGGTTTCTTTTTTCGACACACCCGATAATTTTAAGATCGGCTAAACGGCTTTATGCTCATACAGATTTGAACAAAAAAATATGGATTGCTTACACGTAATGACCCCTTGCGGAGTCTTCAACGGATATCCTTTACATATGTTCAAGTGTTTTAGAGAAAACAAAAAGCGACCAATGCTAATATCAGCTACCGTTTACGCGTTTCTTTCTTCGTGTTTTGCCCCAAACGTGTTTGCGTGCCGAAAATTGTTTGGAGAAATTATTAAGAGAAGAGTAACATTTTCATGATAATGAGGCGATTTGTTATGTAAATTGTGCCTTGATGCTCATTTTCGTGGTAGCAATGGATCGGAAGAATTAAGGTAAATGGTTGGAGTGTGCTGTTGAATTTTAAAATCGGAAGTCTGCATGAGCTTCCAAAACGCAGGAAGCAAAAGAAGTGCGAATAGCTACCGGTGTTACTTCCTCGTTAGGTTTCATATTTGGAATGTGAAGCACTTCAACTTCACATATAGGGCAACCGAAATTCAATTTACGATACAAATTATAAAACTTTTTAGCAATATCATATTTTGAGTCGATCCCGAAGCCTACTTAGCAACGAAACACATTTCAACTTCAACTACAGAACCTATTGAAACAAACTTACGAAATCAATATTCAAACAAAACAAGCCTCGTTATTAAAGGCATCAGAATTTGAAGGCTCTTTTTTGCTCTCAATGACTACCTTGGGAGCTCAGCCGCTGGCGGGTTAACCGCTGGTCAAATCACCGTTGATGATGAATGATTACTGAGATTTCATTTAATGATGGACTCGGACACCGGCTTCCAACTGACAGCATAAAAAGACAGCCTCAAATTGTCCGAACGGTTTTTATACACTTTGTACTTTGTAATGAAATGTGTAATATTTCTTTGTAGAAGATGATGGATGGTCCTATTACAATATATTGAAGGTACGCTTTAGTTTTGATCGGTTCAATTTAGTAAATAGGTAGATACTACTAGATTGATTGATTTTTGGGGTCTTGTAGACGCAACACGATATTGTATTAAATATTTGATATTTTGTGCATATCTTTTGATGTAACCGTCTTTTTCTCCCCAAAATGTCGTATTTTCTTTAAAGTTAATCAGACTCTCAGAAGCACTTCGACCGCTTTATCCCTTTTCAAGAAAACGTCTCATTTGTGTAATCCAGACTCAAACCATATTTCACTGAACACCAAAACCCGTTCCATCCAAATCCTTTAATAAGTTATTCAGTAACTTTATATCCTACGCAAACCTGATGGTGTAGGTACTATATCAAATTCATATTCAAGGTAAGTCGTAGGTAATCCTAAACTCGTAATAAGGAAGAAAACTGATTATAGATTCCTGCCTTCTCTCCTTAGGTAAGCTTATGCAAATAAAATGATACCAGGAGGTGTATTAGGAATATGTTTGCCGATATTAAAGTTGGGTTTTGTGGATCAACTTTATTAAGCAGTCTTGTCAGGTATCAAGTTGTGTGAACTTCGAAGTAATTGAGAATCTTGGTAGTTTTCAATGTTCGTTTCGGTACGTTTTACATGTGTATAACATCTGTTTTGAATGGGGATCCAGTCTTATGTAAATTAGTCGAAACAAGAGTGTAATTTTCTCGTTGCTCCTTAATCGGCTTACCGAGCAAGATATTTTCGTGGCAAATTGGTCTATGCTCAAATTATTCTGTTCCTTTAAATACTACATCTTCCAATCTTACAAAGAGACGACGAAATTCAACACAAAATCTGCTTAGCCTTTTCCCAACTATGTTGGGGTCGGCTTCCAGTCTAACCGGATGCAGCTGAATACCAGTATTTTACATGAATCGACTGCTTATGTGACATCCAAAAACCAGCACTGGGTAATACGATACATCTTGGTAAGACTGGTTGTCAGACTTTCAAGCCTCTGACTACCTGTAACGACTGTCAGAGATCTACAATTGACAGCCGGGACCAACGGCTTAACGTGCTTTCCGAGGCACGGTGACAAAATTCAACACATGACTTTTTAAAATCACAAAAGGTAGTTTTACAAAAAGGCCTGTCACTTTATAAACACATCCTTTAAATTATAATATAAAAACACCATATTTATGTTAATACAGCTCGTCTCGATCATCAAGGTGTACCCGAAAATGATCCCGACTGAAGTGTGTGATTAGAACTCTCATGTTCAATACCGAACTGCATTGTTTGATGTTTCATCCTCCATCATATTTTGATTATGCATGACTGATGAATAAACAATAGGGTTTATCTCAGCACTTTGTATGATGAAATGTCTTTTTGATTGTCTGTTTGTTAACTTTTTGATTACTGGGTCATGTTTGATTTATTCACCGGATGTTGGATAAAGGTCGTTTAAATTTCAAAGGACACTGACCGAGGTCTTAAATGTCCTTGGAAAAGGTCGGGTCGGGTGTTAGAAGCCCGAAAGACTGACAACCAGTCTTGCCAAGGGGTATCGTATTACCCAGTAACTGGGTTGTGGAGGTCAGATCGGCATCATCATGATCATTTCAGCCCGGAATCACCCACTGTTGGATATAGGCCTCCCCTTTCTTCTGCCACTCTTCTCTATCCTGTGAGTCCCTTATCCATCTGTTTCTCGCAATCTCGACGATGACGTCAACCCAACGCGATTTTGGATGGCCCTGGTTTCTTTTTCCCAACCTTGGGCACCATTCGGTCAAAATCTTACTCTATCGGTCATCTCCGCTGCTCTGGCTATACGCCGAGATGGCCGATAGAGTAAGATGTCCAGATAGACAGTTGCTACATGTAAAATACTGGTGTTCAGCTGCATCCCGTTAGACTGGAAACCAAGGCAAACATTGTTGGGAAACGGATAAACAGGTGGTGATGTTCCATGTGTATGTTAGATGTGGCTTTGGAAGGACACTGACCCAGGTCTTATAATGTCCTTGGGAAAGGTCGGGTCGCGCACTCATGAATATGATACCCATCTTAGAATGTGCAAGAATGTCATTACATGTATTTGCATATAGGTACCTACATAAGTAGCTGGTTCTCATTCTCACGTTAACTAGAAATAGGTCGTTGGTCCATACTTATTAGATTTTTATTTAGATGTGAGTCGGCTAGACTTCGTCTTAATTGCCGCATTGTCTTCATTGTCCGTGTGTCTATTTGCTTTGTATTGTTTAAAAAGTTTCTGTTTAGCTGATATTATTTAGTCTAGTCAACTGGCGAACTGTTTATTAAAGATACTAGGTACAACCGAGTTCACCTAGGGTCTGACACTTTTCACCCTTATGTCCTGAGCAATAAGGTTGAAAATTGGTCGACCGTCAGTGAACTTTGTCGCACATTATATTGCTTGAGGATGTTATGTTTAATCATTTGACAATAGACGAACAACATAGCTGTTTTTTTCTATCAAATGACAAAGTTTCCTTGTTTCAATATGTATAACATCATCATCTGCCTAGCCTTTTCCCAACTATCTTGGGGTCGGCTTCCAGTCCAACTGGATGCAGCTGAATACCAGTATTTTACATGGAGCGACTACCTATCTGACCGCTACAACCCAGTTAGTACTGGGTAATACGATATCTTTGGTAAGACTGGTTGTCAAAGATCTACAAATGACGACCGAGACCAACGGCTCAACGTGCTTTCCGAGGCACGGAGGAAACTCGTATGCAATGGGTGGTCACCCATCCACAGACCAACCTAGGCAAGCATGGTTTAACCTAAAGATCGACCCGAGCGGCTGTTATTATTTAAGCACGAGCCTCCTCCTTGTTTCAATATAACAAACTGTGTTAAATAGGACTATAAAACTAATAGCGCTAATTCAGCTCTTAAATCCATAATTTATAAATCCAAAAAGTATTAAATCATTTCTCGAGTTAGGAACGCGACCGTGGGCGAATGAATGGTGCGCAGGAGTTGGTTGACTGATCTGTCACTGGACAAGTTATGATGTAACATTATGTTGGGAACTAGACAGGTTATGTGTGGCATTTCTACATAACCGTCAATTTCTTGTTTTACTGCAGATTTATTGCATTACAGCTGTTAAAGTTATGTTATTTCGCAAAATAGTGTTATGTCTTCCAGGTATTGCGCAGAAATTACGTCTTTAACCTTAAATGTAAGAAATAAGCTCTTGTTTCGCATTGTTTAAATTTTGGAGCGAAAACTATAACCACCTTAATAGGCAATGCTTGACTCAGTTCTTCGTTTGGAAGCCTATTGCTATAAAAGGCCCGGCGTGCTAAGCCGAATGAAATTAATTCCAAAATCTAATTTGGTTGGTAACTCTTAAGACAAATTAAATTACCGTCTGATATCGTCGAACCTCAAAATCACTTAACAATCTGTCAAAAAGATTCGCGACCTGACATGAATGAGGGCGATTCTCAAAAAACTTATCCAAATTCAAAATCAGGTGCCATCGTACCTATATCGCCATTCACTGGTTCTCATCAAAAACTGGGAACACCGCAGACAGGTGTGTTCCCGTCGTGCCCCTTTTTTTTTTCAACGTCCGTTCCCGTATGAAACTCCTCGAACAAAGGCGTCACTACCACAAAAAACAACAGAGCAATTGAGGTCATAAGTTTCCAAGTTTAAAGTTGAAATTCCTCTGAAACCAAACCTTGAAGCTGTACAAGAGTTACAATGAATGGATCGTTTCCCTTACAATGCGCTGCAACGGTTAAAATTTCGTGGTCAACGGAAAATCTGATTTAAGCCGACCAAGTAAGATCTAAATTAAGTTGCGTAAGATAAAAGTATCGTGTATCCTCCATAATTGTGTTGTTTTTAATTTATTTTGGGATCCTCCAAATCAGGGCCCTTATTTCGGTTATTGTTATTCAAGGGGTTAATCAAATCGTATGAAGTGCCCCTGTTAGGCTACTATTATTATTTTTAAATAACGGGTCGTCAACACCATTAAAAAAAAATAGGATGAGATGAGGTTGGTGAAAAATAGACTTTACTTGATACGGGTTAAGATGCTTTCGTCGCAATAATATGGTCGAAGAGCTACGAATCTAGAATACACTGCAAGCAATAGAAAGCGTGTCATCTCAAACCACCGTATGCAATAATGTGAATAATAACAGTAACGAAAGAACTGAGATTATCAACAGCACAATGATCTCAAGATTTCCAACGATACATGTTTTCACGGCGAAATCCGTTAACGATATCAATTTCTATGCTTCACACACGGTAATTAATTACTATCTTCCGCGTGATTGGAAGATTCTCACGATTCAAGGTAAAAGCCGCTTTGTAAGATCAAGTACTTGACATATTAATTTATCTTGATACAAACGTAGATACACAGATTCCAACAGAAGAAGTTAATGATCAAACTTCATACAATACCATGTTCAATAATTGATTTCGGAACGCTTGTTTAATATCCAAACATACAGCTAACTTTACGTCTGGTATATTTTGATCGAACAATATTTGGACTTGATGAAATCTTTAATGATGGGCCGGATGTGAAAGTTAATTAGGCTGAATTTCCTAAGAAAATTTCTAATTATGAACTGTTGAGGCAATCACCTGCCGAACTGACAGACAAGGCTACTTCATTAACTACTAGAAAGACGAGAGTCTTGAACAACTTTTTATAACACTCATCTCTACTAAATTATCTTCGAGCCCCAACTTTAGTATCAAATACAAATTGCAGAGAGCATTGAATTATGAAACTATCATGAACGTGGGTTGATCATTCGCCATTTGCATTAGTTATGTGAACAAAAAAAGAAAGGATATGAAGCCTCGTGGCCGAAAGATGAATATCGCATGAGTCAAATAAAAACCAGTCATTGATTCACAAAAATAAAAAGTAACTGCTATAAGATAATAAAAATAAGTGATGTTATGTATGACACTTACTGGGAATGTAGATGGACTGGGAATGTATAAGTCTTCGGGCCTTCCTATTATAAAACGTATAAACAATCTCGCAGCCAATCCAATGTTTACGATCGCGCCAAGAGATTGACGATGTCTACCTACCTACAACACTTCTCCGCATCTATATTTTCCTAGTACCTAAGACGGATAATTAGTTATCCAGCGTCTCGGACATATAGAAGCTAAGAGCAAAAACTTATGAATTTTTTGCGCGTCTGACTGTTTAAACTTAAGTGTAGTTTCGTCTATGAAAGATGGCCAATTATATTCAAATGCTGATGAATGCTTTAGACGTACATTTTAATTGAAAATGCGATATACAGTTTGCAACATTTTGAGATGCTTAATTTTGTTTGAGTTTTATCTCGGGACTCCTGGGACCTTCTGTTAAATCGAAGAAGTCGGGGTATGGATTTTAGATTAAGCAAATAAGCGTGTTCCGTATAATCACAATTTGGTCCGCTTCGAGGAAATTCCTTTTAGGTTCGAACAAATATCACACCGTTATAAATTATGCCTTTGAATGTCCTCTTGATGGTGCTACTTCCGCTATTATTGTTCTTGAAAGGGTTGAGAGTATTTGTTATAAAATATCATTGTCATCTGAAGTGGTTTGTTACCTCATTATTTATATATAAATACGGATAGATGTTCAATTGTTGACTGAACAATGTCTTTAAACTCGAGGTTGTTTCAAGTTGTAATTCACATAAAGTTATTAACCATTTATCTTGATTCAGCTCTAGTTTTTCTACGATGTGTTGTTGAGATTGTAGCAAAAATATTATTAGTCTTTGTTCTACATTCCCATCGCTTTTATAATTCGCAATTTTCCAGAGTTAAATTTATTCGTATACATCGTACAGTTCATAACCTTTTTTATACTTCTCACTGTTAATAAGACTTGTTATTCTACAAAATAAACATCTTGAAGTATTTGAAACGATGAAATATCTGTACAGCATTCAGTCTCACCTGCCCATTAACCCTTTGAATTATTTCGGTGATGCGCTAAACGATTTACGATAGCGTAGCATGCCGAATTGAAAACAAGGCCGTCTTGGAAGACTGGCGTGCTCTGAATAGTATTAATTACGGAATCATTGTGGCCATTTTGCTACGGAACCTCAGTGCCGGCCGTTAACGGTGCCGGCGTGAACGAAGAGAGGGATTAGAAGCATGCGCCAGAGCAGCTGCCGGCCTGCCGCACGCACGGACTACTTACTTTGTAAAATCGATCAATAAAACCTCTTTTTACAAGTGTCATCGCCTTCGGAACATGGCTCTTGACAATGTGCTCGTGACCATTGCTTAGCAAATTAATCTTTTGCGCATTCGGAAGTCTGTCCTGTCGGTAATTTTTTTAAAGAAACTTATACGTGCTTCGGGAATTAGTTTTGACGATTGTTGCTTTAGAATTCGGTGGAATTTAGCCTAGTTTTTTGTTGATGTTTTCGGAAGATGCGGTTATTGACATAAGCAAGGACTGCACAGGCGCCTTTATAGGTACTTTGAGGAAAAAACTAAATGTAGCAATTAGTAAATTGGTTAGAGAGTACAAGAAAAGATGGATGGATTGTGTGAGGAATAATATTTATTTATTTAATTACAACGGTTGTGTTTCCAACAAATTACAGTAACTAAAATGATAAAAATAAAAGGGACAATTATAACACAATATAAAAAATAACAAAGTAAAGCAAAATAATTGAAGTGAAAACATAAATAAAAGAAGGCTTACAACACTTTCATAAATTCTTCTGACATACCAATAAATCTTCGTCCCTCCATCAGCAAACAAATCGTCTGTTGGATTAGAATCCAAGAGATCATTAAGCGTGACCAGAGTGCGAGGAATTGGCGACTAAGCAGTTAAGCACGAGCAACAGTACGACATGGAGGCACGGCAAACAGCCAAGAGAAAGGAGTAAATGATGCCGTGACGTCTGGCAGGGGAGAATAGAAGAAGAAAACATGTTGCGCCGACCCTAAGTAGAATGGGACAAGGGCAGGAAGATGAGGATGGTCAGACAGTACAATACAACTGTAAAATATCTAATCTAGGCATTATATGGCCGTTTGAGATACTGTAAGATCACAATATATATATTTTTCATCACCTAGATTGTACATCAGTTATACTGTCATCCCGAACTCTCCAACCGTAATATTCCAACTTTCTCGACAATCCCTCATGTTTTAAATTCCTGTTACTCGGACAAAAGTATGGCGTTGATGTTTTTGTCTGTGCCAGTTTGCTTATGCTCAGTGGCCGGTGGAATGTTCACGGTCCGTGGCTTCTTTCGAAACAGTCTTGGGAGTGCTAGTGCAAATGTTTTTATATGGATATGGTTAAATGGATTTGTGCCGGCGTCGACGTGTTTGATCGTCTGATTCCGATCCAATTTTGATAACAGCCTTTTTTAAATCACCAATTCACCAATCACCATTTCTCACCAATGTTTGGTGAAGAAACTGGAACACCAGTTTGTGTATTAGTTTCTTCATACAAATTGAAAGCGAAAGTGTGAATTTACTAGCTGAGTGTGATGAGCATGTGTATTCGAAATGAGTCCAGATGAATACTTTTAGGATATCCGTCTCGAATTATTGTGTTTACTAGGTCTATCTGGATAGTAACTTTCATCGCTATTCTACCAAACAGTTCTCATTCCGAATTCAAAAGAGTCCGCAATCTTATAACATGGTCTGTTTCTGTTATTCCTGTCTTCAAGAATGTCAGGTCGTGATAGTGCAGGTGTAGGGGCGTTGCTCCCTTCACGGTGCTCGTGCTCACTTCGGGGGCATTCGGTCGCACCCGTGACTCTCGAATTAAGAATGAGCTCGCGATTGGTTGTCATTATCGACGATTCATTCAATACAATTTGGAAGCTCTTTTCAAGTTTCTGAATGAAGCATGTGTTTATCAATCGTACGCAGTCAAGGCCGGAGAAAGATTTACTACTGTCATTCATATTTATGTTCCTACGTGTACGTTTCTATTATATTATTTCTGGAATGAAACGGGACCTTCAACAGCATAATCGTAACTCTAAACTCTATTATCCCGAATAGTAAACCGTCAGTTTTAAGTGCAGCTTAGCATAATTTTATTCATCAATTATGTATGATATGCCAGAATCTCTAAGCAAGTGCTTTAACTATTTAATTGAAAATGAAGTGGCTTATAATTCACGATCAAAGTTGAACCTTAGCGTAATGGTTTTGATCTATCGCAATTTCCATTGTTCGTCGTTTTCTCACCGTCTCATTATTCTCGTGTATAATTACGCTTCTGTTACTTGAGCTTTTAAGCGAATACCCATTGTATCCTAAGCTTCCGCGGTGTCAGCGGCAGAGGTGATGTAATTTTATATTTATCGTCCAGTTCTGGCGATTTCATTAGAACTTTGTCAACTTCAAACAATGTATGAAGCTCTTATTACTTCTAAACGAAACCGATGTTGTGGTTCTTGTGTTGTATTGTAAAATTAATGCATTTCTGAACTATTGGCAAACATTTGTGGCTCCGTGGTCTTAGTCAGGTGATTGAATTATCATTAGAGATCGTACTTAACCAAAAGGAAAAACCTCCAAAACCTTATTACGTTGGGATTGGGAACAAAATCAAGTTCAAATCTAGATACAAAAGATTCCAATCCATTATAGGATTATCTTGAAATCTGACCCCAGGATCTCCTGATATTTTCCTCAAATGACTTAAATTAGGTACTTAAACTTCTAAATACCTTTTCGCAGCAACCTTTTCATTGGTTTGACATTATCCAACTAGGTCGAGTCTATATCACGAATAGTTTACAGAATTTATAATATTCCAGACATCTCTACTTAATTGAGTGACTTCGCAACGATTTCCAAGCTTTTGAGATTAGTTTTGTTTATATGGAATTAGCTTTTTGCCCGCGGCTTCGCTCGCGTTATGGTCGAAAATTATTCTAACGGAACGTTTTAAATACGGGGTGGAAGGGACACCGACGTACAACATTCTGAGCCCTCCCCACATAGAAATTTTTCGTCGGTTATTAAAAAAAAAAACCGGCCAAGTGCGAGTCGGACTCGCGCACGAAGGGTTCCGTACCATTATCTATAAAAACGGCAAAAAAATCATATCTGTTGTATGGGAGCCCCCCTTAATATATATATTTTTTAAATTTTTAGTATTTGTTGTTATAGTGGCAATAGTAATACATCATTTGTGAAAATTTCAGCTTTCTAGCTATCACAGTTTATGAGATACAGCCTGGAGACAGACAGACAGACAGACAGACGGACAGACAGACAGACAGCGAAGTCTTAATAATAGGGTCCCGTTTTACCCTTTGGGCACGGAACCCTAAAAAACAGCTGTTTCCTAGTAAAGTGCAATAGGTACATACACGGTCAAAATGTATGTAACAGCTGTTTTTTTTTAAATACAACATAACATAACATCACGCCTGTAATCCCCGAAGGGTTAGGCAAAGGCGTACCTAATAGTACACCCACATTTCGCCAGTTATGTTTAAGTCCCATGTAATAGGTGGCGAGCCTATTGCCATCAACCGGGCACAAATCCAGGCTCCATGACTGCTAGTGAGAAATTCCTGATGGAAAACTCCACTAACACTTTATCCGACACGAGAATCCAACTCAGGATCAGCAGTTGTGCTTGAAACCACTAGACTAACGAGGCAGGCCTCTTCAAATAAATTAATATTATCTTATAACATCAGTACCTATAGATTATGTTCACAAATAACCATGAATGGAAATAGTCTTCAATGAAGGTACTATTTATATCAAGCATATTTATAGAGATATTATTGTTGGAAGAAGACCTTACAAAGGTAATTTGTTGTTACTTAGCAACACAAAAAGGAAATACGCAGAAATTGGTTCGCTCAAATTAGACTGAGGTAGCTACACTATTCTTGGCTTGGAAATAATAAAGCAGCTTGCTCCTGCCTCGTTAGTCTATTGAGACGCTAGTTTTTAGGGTTCCGTACCCAAAGCGTAAAACGGGACACTATTACTAAGACTCCGCTGTATGTCTGTTCGACTGTCACCAGGCTGTATCTCATGAACCGTGATAGTTAGACATTTGAAAGTTTCACAGATGATGTATTTCTGTTGCCGCTGCCTGTAACAACAAATATTTAAAAAAAAACAGAATAAAAAAATATTTAAGTGGGGCTCCCATACAACAGCAATGATTATTTTTCCGTTTTTATAGATAATGGTACGGAACCCTTCGTGTGCTAGTCCGACTCGCACTTAGCCGGTTTTTTTTCGATACCTATGGCATCTCCCAGGTCAAACTATGAGGCTGGCTTCTGCTTAACCGGATTATTGAGACATAAGTGCTTAGGGGCCGTCTCCACGAGCGAGAGAATCGCGGCGATATTACGTATTTGTATAGGATAATATCGCCGCGATTCTCTCGCTCGTGGAGACGGCCTTTAAGAGAGGGTATAGAAATACGTGGCAACGACGATAATATCGTCGCGATTCTCTCGCTCGTGGAGACAGCCCCCTAGTATGAGATATTTGTATGTTTTACGTCCTTCATATCACTATGTCAGGTCCAGTTGAAAACCAGCGTCGGGCATTTAGTTGTGCGGCATTTTGCTGAACTGGGCCATTTGGCGCAGCCGTGAGAGTTGAGACACAATACTTAACAATTTTTTTGTTTAGGTTTAAGTTTATTTTGATTTGTGTGCACATAATGGCATGTGCCAAATAAAACTATTTTATTTCTTTCTTTATATTTCGATTCGGATAGACAAAGTTTTTATGGGATTTCCTATCAGAAATTTCTCAGTAGCAGCCACGCAGTCTCGATTTGCACCCCGTTGATGGCAATAGGCTCGCCCCCTATTATATTGTATTACAGGTACACCTCTGCACTACCCCTCGTGGAAAGCAGGCATGATGTTATGCTATTTTTTGTTCAAAGCATCTGCTGCACTTAGGATCTCATGTGCACGTAAACAAATTTATACAAACACGACCTAAATATGCATTTCAAACGACTCAAGAGAATTCTTCTAGCGACGTAGTTTTAAGTTTACTTCTTTGAAGTTTCTGTGTGCGCGCTTCTCATTACCTGTGCTCGTCTTCGTAATACCTCATACTTATGCATCTCAGCTGCTTATATCCCCCCAACTATATCCTAGATTGGTTCCGTTCCTTTTTTGCGAGAATTTCTCAAAGGTGAAATGCAGAATTCTGCACTTCGTTTATTTGCAATTGAGTGATTTTATCAGGGAGAGTATGTCTTTGTGCTTGCTTGTAGTTTGATGTAACTCTAAATAGACACAATGAACAAAAATATACTCCTACAGAAATCTAATCAGTCTTGTCTCAAATAAACTCAAACTAGCACCACAACCCTTAAGACTAGGCCATTATTTGTAGCCCTTACCCATATCAATAACATTTTAATGTATGACGAATCTGTGGATATTTTTCCAAGTACTGAATTGAGACTCCTCAACACTGCTTCTCGATACCTGGAGTCCAATGCCACTCCTAGTACTATCTCGGGGTAAACATAGTGTATCCCTTTAAGATATTATGTAGTTTTATGATTATATGATGATACTAGTTTTGTTCATTTTACTGTAATATCTTGTGTTTATTCTAATTTCTGTCTAGTTACTAAAAATGTTTTGTTTACTTTTTTTTACTTCCTAATATTATTACTATTTTTTATTTTCTTTTTAATTCTAATTTGTCAAATTTTAGGTGATTTTACTTGATTTTTATGTTCAACCAATAACTTGTGGTGTGGTGTAATCTGTCAGTATAAGTTGGTTATAATAAATAAATAAAATAAAATACAATTAACAATTTTGTGTACTGTCTATTTCATAGTCGTTTAGGCTATGATCAATAAGAACATTTATCATCTAGAAGTTTGTCTTAAGCACAATTATTCTCTGTACTTCTTCAGACAAGTTTTATCCTTGACGGAAATCAAACGGAAATTAACTTAGAACTTGGGCTTGAAGTAACTTCAACTTCAAGTAATTCATGTTTCATAACATGGGTACTGATATATTCTACTGGTACTGTTAGGGTGTTACTGTTGTTGTGTGAAGTGTTACTAACATAGTTTTAAGTTTTAAGCGTCTATTTACTAACTCCAATTGTATTCTAATTTATGTTAGTCTGTAAGGTATATGTATATCTATGGGTGAAAGTTGCTTGACAATAAATGAATATCGTTGTTAGCCTCTTGCGCACGCCTCTCCTCATGACTTCCAGTTGTTTCGATCCAGGGCTGGTCCACTGGTCGTTGGTTTAGTCCAGCTCGTCCCGCCATCTTCTACGAGGTCTACTGCGACGCTTTCTAACTGTGTCAAGGCTCCAGAAAGATAATATAATATCTAATTGTCACAAAAAAAACAAACAATCATATTGATCTCTATGACTCTATACAGTCCTATCAAATAGAAGTTTACGAGTCTATATAACCATAACCAATTCACAATCGGTTTGTGTCTATTAAATAAATCTGCAGCTCGAATTAAAAATTAGCTCCGTTCATCATGGCCGTGAGAGCGTGTTTTTTTATCATCTTTTTCAATATTGATATTGATTGCATTTGAAGTAACGGTGTGGTGTTTGTTCTCTCACGGGTTATCGAATTTGGGTACAATAGGTGTTTCTTTTCACACTAGAATCTGGATACATTAGGAGCGGTAATCAAATCTTTAACGGTAAAAACGGTGCAGCAAAATGAATCCAGGTAGCCTGATGGTACTGCTAAATCAGTAATTGCCCAAGCTTCTCCCATCTCCCAAACATTGCCAAAACAAACAGTCTCTTGGTTCTTCTTTACAGCGGATTCTATCGACCAGTTGGTATAGCATAAGTAATCGGCCTTAAATGTTCCCACTGGTAGGACCTCCTCTGTATGAGAAGAATTGGACTGATATCCACTAAGCTGGCCCAGTGCTGGTTAGAAGATGTCACATAACATAACACAACATAACATCATCACGCCTGTAATCCCTGAAGGGTTTGGCAGAGGTGTACCTAATAGTACACCAACATTTTGCCAGTTTAAGTCCCATGAAATAGGTGTCGAACCTATTGCCATCAGGCGCAAATCCAGACTCCCTGGCTGCTTCTGAGAAATACCTGATGAAAAAACCCAATGACACTGCCGGACCCGGGAATCGAACCCAGGACCTCATGCTCAGCCGTCATGCTTGCGACCACTAGACCAACTAGGCAGTCGTAGATGTCACATCTCTTCGAATTTTTGGTTCTAAGACATGCCCGTTTCCTCACGATGTTTTCCTTCATCGTTTTGTGTATCAATTGGCATAATTATCACAAATGCAATTACCTAAAAGTCCCTACATAGCACGTATTTAAGCGCTCCCGTTCCATTTAGAACACGAGCAACATTAATCAAGAAAGCTTACCGTGCTCCCGAGGGATCTAGTGCTAAGCGCAAATTGATTGGTTATTTATTTGTAGCGGACATGTCGCAAACGTTGGAAATCTGTGCGTTTACCTTTGAGCATACCTTTAGCTGGGATGTGTTTTAGGAAACATTCAGGTGTATCTGAATGACCATTGGTTTACTGATGAGCATAGGGGCTTGGGTTCGTTTCTCAGAATCAGAACTTTATTTGCTTTGAATGTAGGTACTGGTTTAAGATGTTGTACATAAATTAATGAGATCGGCTATAGTCTACCTTACGGCGTGCAAATTATAACATAAATTAAAATATTAATACAAACAAAATAATGTCAACAAAACAAAACAGAAATTAAGTGAAGTCAATTAAAAATTATTATAGTCAAGTACATAGTAGGTCAAATTTGCAATTAATTTCCATCAGGAATTTCCCACGGGGTCTGGAATTGGGCCCGGTTGATGGGATAGGCTAGCCTCCAATTTAATAGGACTTATACATAATAAACTGTTTTAGGATTACAGGTGTGTTTAAGAATGATCTTTCTCTATCCATCTTGCTTTCTTTACCACCTTGTTTATTCACATCAAAGCCGGCTAGGCCTCTTACAATTCTACATTGTTTCCATCTTAACTACGTGCATCCAAGACATTAAATTTTTATTCAAGTCAGGTTGTCCTTATGTTGGCAGCAATTGCACATTGTGTTACAAAAGTACAATAACAGGTGCAATATCGTTTATATTGCATTCATCAAATCGTGACGTCAAGGTGATCCAACGCAAGCGAAATTTGTAGAACCAATTGCTGTTAATTACAAATTCTTAACAACGTATTAATTCTGAACAGTAAATAGCAATTTTAACATTGTTTCTTATGAAGCTTGTAAGGAACTTCGTCTAAGTAAATGTCATGACCCTCCTCCCTCCGTCTTGTCATAGCTGGTCACATTTGTGAGACTCCCGTGTGACATTACATATTTTGCAAGTTTTACATGTTCATACAGATGAAGTTGGAAATATTTTTAAGTTTTTCGATAATAGTTTAAATTTCGTGTTTTAATACTTACATATATGTTAGATTTTTAAATTTAACGTCTCAAAATTTAGGAGCCCATCCCACCCCTTGTCACACTTCGTAGACCCTTTCTCCCCCCCCCCACCCCTTAACGTGTGACGTACTTTATGTATGGCCCCTTACGAAATGTACAGGATAACATTAAAGCTGTAGTTTCTCCTCTGGAATACCAAAATCTAGTCACATTTCCAACTAATTCAGAGCTATACGAGTACTATGTATCAAACTACACAATTTCTGTACAACGAACTAATTTCCTGCGGTAACTGCAAACGATTTTAGCAAAGCCATTACGGTGGCAATTTACTTTGTATTGCACTATTACGGACGATATACCACTTTCTATCATCTCTGCTCTGTAATGTTCATTGTATATCGATTATCTTTATGAGTTAGAAGTTGAGGGTTATTGGCACAGGGTGAGTGGCAGAAAATCCATTGTTCGCTATAAGCTTGGAAGAAGTCAAACATCTGCGATCGTCAGCCATTTTTTGCATTATCTTGGTTATTATTCTGCGATGACCTGGTTTTTTGCACTCACGTATTCAATTCACCAAGCAGTTTTTCTATAAAAGATGTAACTTAATAAACACAAAAAAATTTAACTTCTTGAGGAAGTGACCCGATTGGCTGTTCAACATGTATGGAAAACTTCAAAAAAAAAAGTTTATTGTTATCCAAGTCTTAGAACAAAAGTTGCTCAGTTTCATGATCTGGAGTCACCACACGAGAGGTTTTGCGTTTCTTCTGTTACACCCTGTATGGCTGATGTTGTCTTCGACTTTCTGTATCATCTGTTTTGTGGATAATAGTCTTGTATTCCCTTGCCAATCGTTCTTTATGTAGGTCCATTCTCGTTTCCCCCAATGGCTTACTTTTGGGCCCAATCTGGCGGAATTAGGTGCTTAGCACTTAGCTCCTATGTTTATGATTATGTTTCTTGACTTATATTGTAATCTCTGCCTTTGATATAGGTATTCAGCTATTTTCGTTTATCGTTTATTGCCTACCTAGCTATAGTTTTTAACGTTGTTTCGAAAAGTAGGTACTAATTTAGGAGATGTGTCATTTCCAAAGTGTTATATAAATATCTAAGCACATAACTGCAAGTGTTTTAAACAGCATTAATCTCGTAAATACCTTGAGCCTTGAGATAGTATCTCTGAGAATGAGTCATTTGTCAACTTTATTATTCACTGTTGCAATAGCACCGATTGCTATAAAAATACTGACGTTACGCACATTTTAATTTCTGAACATAAAAGTGTCTACTCGACAGTTACTGTGTTATTAATTCTTGCTACCATCAACATACTCGTATAGGAGAAAGAATTTACTGTGAATAGTTACACTAAGTCCCGTGTTACAGAAACGTCAATCAAAACTGAAGCATTGCTTATACCTAATTTCAACTAATCAAATGGTTTGAATCCAGTTTTAGTAATGCTCGAGTATCTTTTTAGACTGCTTTTTGAATAGCAGATTTTTGAAACTGCAACAATATTTATTTCTCATATTATTCAACACATTTTCAATCACAATCTGACGGTTTTGGAACGAAATTGTTAATCTATTGCTGCATATGTTTGAAAATTTCAGTTGTGCAATAATTGCTGTTGAATTGTCTATATCAGCATTGACGTAGTTAGTGTGTTACGCAATAATTCAGCTGATCTTCTTGATTAACATAACAGAACAAAAGCAATAATATTAATAGTATAAATACTGCCTTTATTATTTCTTCCTTATTAATGTCCAGTCTCTCCGTATTATTTCAAGCTCCACAACACGACACACGTCCACATGTAATTAATACTTGATATCGATTTCACATCACGACCGTAAAGCTTCGCATTCGTAAGACAGATCGTGAATGCTCGTAGTCTTATATCGAATATCACAGATTGTTTTTATCTTACAAAAACAGCGATATGTTTTCACAAGTCCCCATCGTTTATTTTCTTTATGTTACCAACGTAAACACTCTGTGGTTGGACTAGTTATTTGGCCGTCCTTGTTTTTGTTTCGTTAATCGTTTTTTATTCGTTTTCCTCTCGATGTTAGTTTTACGGATAATAATGGGAGTTGATTCTAGATCATCTTGCGTTTCGTAGGTACAGGTTTTCGTAAAATGTCACCAATGATGGTATCGGAATATATAGCTTGGTATTTATTGTTTTGGGTATTTCCAATTTAGCGAGGTCTATTTTTATTCTAAAGCTAGTTTTCCTTTGTGTTTTATTATCTATCAATTTGCTGTCCAACGAAAACCTGAATGTTTGAGCAATCGCAATTCAAGTCACAAAGGACGAAGAATCCTTCTTGACAGCACCGATCATCAATTTCAGTTTTATCTGTTTTAGTAGGTCTGACAACCAGTCTTACCAAGGGGTTTCTTATTGACAGTAACTGGGTTGTCGAGGTCAGAGAGGAAGTCGCTCAATGTAAAATAATCTGGTTAGACTGGAAGCCGACCCCAACATAGTTGGGAAAAGGTTTGGCAGCTGATGATGGGCTGGTTTAGTAGGTAGCTTTTATCACAGTACAGGTTTATATGGCTTCCAATTTTCGCCTTGATAACGACATCCATAATGTATTCTAACCCCAGGGGAGGAACCCTCGTCTCACGACCTACGATGACATCACAACTTGATGTCAATTGTATGTAATAATAACTTAATAACGATTATGTACAGCCTGTGAACTTGAATGTTAATTATGCATTGTTTCTTGAATAAGCCGTTAGGTTGGCAATTAAGTAACATTACAACACAGTGCTTTGGGATCAAAAACTTAGAATAATATAAAGATAATGATGATAGTCGGACTAAAATGTTCACAGAGCTAATTTTTAAAGATATAAGCATTTTGCCAGGTCTAAGAAGTGTAGGGGAGGCAATAGGGTCGTTTCTTGGTATTTAGGATCTGTGATTACTTGTTTAGTAATACTGTATTGTCACTAGGAAAGAGTTGCTGAACGAAAGTATCCCTTAACCTGCCAGAATCACTGGCTATTTTGGTAACGACTTATAAACTGGTAGACAGTGAATAAATGTAGAAAACAAGAATAAAACTCAGTTTTTAACTTGGGTTTTTTAACAGGGTGTAACAGGACCCTTCACGAAGATGTCAACCAAGAATTATGTACATAAAACTAAGTAACTTTAGGCAAAATATATTGCTGGGAAACAACAAATTTTTGGGGTTTAAAATCACGTTTTACGGTAGGACTCAAAGTAACACACTCAAAACAATATGCTGATGGATGGCTTGAATAGTACGGGGTCGTGGAGAAAAATCTTGCATTAAAAACATGTATTTAAAACAAAAAACTTGTGAAAAAGTTGGGACTTTAACCCCCAATATCTCCGTAACTAGAACGTTCCCAGGTATGGTCTAGAACAAAATTATCGTAATGACGGGGAGAACAAGTGCCTTTCGGCTTCGTTAAGGGTCTTGTTTACCCTTCAGATGAGAAGTCAAAGACTAATTTTCTAACCTCGCATTGGAAAAGAAATGAACAATGTCAAGGAAAGTCGTCCTATTGCGTGTATGTACAATATAATTAATTAACCAGACATACGTAATTCGTTGTGACAGTGCAAAACAAATTCTACAAAACCCTGGATTTCATACGAACATTGTATGAAATAAAATAATAAAAAGAACAAATACTCCTACGAAACCTTTTAACTAAATAAGCTAGTTGAACAGTTCTTTACTGTTCTAGTAATTAGTTTTTCGTCTTGTATGTTATTTTTTTTTGCCTTTGTGAATTGTGGTATTTTACTTCACAAAAACATGTCTTTCATTCCGTTTGTATATTTAGCACTTAGTATTTTACTTCACACGCCCCTCCCGACCCTTGCTCGAGCCAGCCCGCGATGCTGAGCCAGTAGTTTTAAATCAGCCCCCAAATGGACGCTACTGAAAGCGCCAAACTAGTAGCTCTGTTCTGGGCTGACACTTGCCATCGACTCGCTAAGAAGCCCCTAAATAATGATCTCACTCAGATCCAGCCTGTCCCTTTGCTGCCCTCCCCAGCGAGGTTCTAAGCCGAAGCTCGTACCTCTCCCCAGCGACGTCCTAAGCCGAAGCTCGTACCCCAAAGGGAGTGGCTTTTGGGCGCTTGCGCTTAGTTTATAAGTTCTTTGCCCCTAGCTGGAGGCCTTACACTTAAGGCACCGACAGGATAGTCCGGTCGAGCAGGAGCCAGCCTCATTGGTAGACCTGCGAGATGACATTCACAAAAAAAAAAAAATATTTTAGCATTATGTTTGTTGTTTGGGATATATGTTTGTGGGATTTTGTCTATGTAGGTATAATGAATGTGTTAACTGACTTACTTGGAAGAACCAGACACTACAGTACAAATAAAAAGTTTATTCGTAATTATAATTACATTATGCCTTTAATTACCAAAAGGTTAGGCAGAGATGTAGCTCAAAGTACACTCACACTCCACCAGATATCATTCTATTTTTATTATATTTTGCCTTTAAGAGCTGTTGTTATTGGATACCTGAATCTATGCTTTCAAGTATGACGTCGTGTGGTGGCCTGGTGTGAGTATTAACCATCCTTCATTGACAGATTTCTGGTGATTGCAGTATCCATATTATGACCTAAAGGACTAACATCCAGGTTGGGTCTAAAAAGATCTTCATACACTTAATATTTAACCCTCGTTCTATATTAAAAGCCACGGGCTTCAGATAGGCAAAAACATTACGGCTATTAATCTCTCGGACGACTGTAGCCGTTTGCATAAAATGCAAGCCACGGATGGCTGGGTTTAACGTAAATTGTGTTTTGCATCAAGAAAAAGCATACGTCTTTTTTTCGCTTAATAGGGTCCGAAAGATAAAAAAATAATACGTATGAGCAAAAAATACAGTTAGGTTTTAGGCATTTTGTAGACAGACGGGCAGGATATAGGTACTAGTTTTAGAAACTAGTGCTAAAGCTCCTGATACCTTTAGTAATCTACATTTTAATTTAAAAAATATTTAGGCTAATTGTTTCCATATTTTAACAATTTATTTATTTACTGCCTCGTTGGTTTAGTGGTTGCAAGCGCGACTGCTGAGCATGAGGTCCGGGGTTCGATTCCCAGATCGGGCAAAGTGCTATTGGGTTTTTCCATCAGGAATTACTTAGAAGAAACCACAGGGTCTGGATTTGTTAACTCGCTCTTTATTACATGGGATTTAAACATAACTGACGAAATGTGGGTGTACTATTAGGTACACCTCTGCTTAATCCTTCGGGGATTAAAGGCGTGATGTTATGTTTTATGTAAGACAGTTGAAAACCGATTACAGTAATTAACGCATTAATAGAAAAACATGAATAGGAAAAGATAAAATAAAATAAAATCTTCGTTGTTTCATTCGCAAACAAATCGTTTGTTGCATCCAACAGGAGCAAAACAATTTAGTATCTTCATACGACTTGAACCTATGAAAAGATGCTTCTAAAACTAAAAAACAAAAAATAACGGAAACTAATCGAAAAACAACGACAGAAAATATAATTAATTTTACTATACCACATTTACTATTAATACACACGATGGTAATCCAATTAATTACTTCAATAGCTAGAGTAAACCGTTTATTTATCATAGTAATTGTTCCGATTAACCTTTGAAATATTAATACTTCGTCAACAACTATGTTAATGCCATCTTTATCTCATAATAAGGTCATAATGAATAGTGTGACGCGCATTCTTATTTTTATCAATAACAATATGAAACCCGAGTTTATATCCGGTAGTGTTTTTTGCCTTGCAAAAAAATGCCTGTAGATTTACAGGCATTTTTATTTTTGCGGTACTGAAATTAGGGCTTCCTGGTCCTAGAATTTATTACTACTGCGAGCAGTATTTACAAACTTTTATTTCATCATGTGTATCAATCGCCATTTCAGTATTGTACTACTGCGATATGGTCTTGTAATGTGGGGTAATAGCACCGATCTGGATAGAGCATTTATAGCTCAAAAAAAGTGCATCTGAGCTATATGTGGACTTCAACCTGATGACTCATGTCGACCAATGTTCAAAAAGTTTGATTTGTTACCGTTGCCATCTCTGTATATTTATGAAATATGTGTGTTTGTAGTTAGGAATAAAGAACTGTTTAAGACAGCGAACGATGTGAATCCTCGGAACAGACGAGATCCTTTTATGTTGGTATTGAATGATTTGCTAAGACTTGCAAAATATAACAAAAACTGCCTAGCAATGTGTGTACGTATTTACAACAGGATACCAAGGCAATTCAAAATATTAAATTCAAGATTATTAAAGATTAAATTGCACAAGTGGTTAAGTGAATGTAATTTCTATAGTCTAAAAGAATTCATGGATAAAAAATGTAACATGTAACATTTTGCTAAACCCTGAAATTTTGCATGCTATCTTAGTTAAACATGTTTGAACTATTTTAATTTTATTTAACACCATTGTATACCATGTTTTATGCAAATAAATTATTTATGTTTATGTTTATTCACCCTATTCTGGTCTCAGTCTTATCATCTTGCTCACAATCCACTCCACATAACATTTCTATGGTCTTTCTCTATATGTTTAGATACTCAAAACATTTTTATCGATGGAACAGTCGCAAGATTTTTCTTCAATATCCAAAACGAGGCCAAATGGATTAGTGACATTTTCCCATTTGACAAGATAAGTGATGTTTACGTCAGGGAAATACTTTCGTTAATGGACATAACATTATGAAAAAATCTCAGGACCTTTAAGTTCATAACGGAAATCTCTTTGAGCAAATAAAAGTAATATAAATATTCCTTTGCAAAACAAGAGTAAATTCTACCTTGAAAGGTCGAGGTTAATTTCGTTTCGACTTTCTTTAGCATTGACTTTGTCATTTGGAGCGAAAAGTCGTATTTTGCTTACAATATCCTCAGGTCTCTGAAGCCCTAATGACCTTAAAAATTCAGTTGTTTTATCTTGAGACGGGCATCCATTAAAACACGGCTTTATATTTTTGGCGGATCATTTCGGATGATAGAAATTGGATGAAGTAATCTCGATCGTATATCTTAATTATATTTTCCATGATTTGACACTATTAGATATTTTTAGTAATTGGTATATACAAAAATTTGATCGATGTCTGTCTTTTAACATAGTCTCTACTCGTCTTTCGCAATACCTATTTAACTCTTGTGGCCTTTACTTGACGCTATTCACACGAATTGTTGCTGACAATCTATTTGAAATTACAATCTGTGCCAGTAACAGTAAGTACCCAGTCAATTTATGCCTAGCAATCTGCTAGCCATTAACATTCCCTTGTATTGATTAAACACTGCACTATCCAGATTCCCTGTTCTGTTTGTCCGAGCGTGATTCAATGATTGCTTTAATATAAACAGAATAAGCTATTGTGTTTATGTCTGCATTTATCTAAAGGACTAGATTATTGTTATCAAGTCAAGAATATTTTTCGATAGTTTCGTTTCTTTTATAGATACGAAATCAAGTTAATGGTGCAGTCAAATCGACTGGATCAGACTTCGGACACCGGAAAGATAATGTACCGAAATATCTGTCACAGCCCTGTGTCCGCATCCAGTCCGAAGTCCAGTCATGTCTGCATTTATCTAAAGGACTAGATTATTGTTACCAAGTCAAGAATATTTCTCGATAGTTTCGTTTCTTTTATATAGACACGAAATCAAGTTAATGGTGCAGTCAAATCAACTGGATCAGACTTTGAACGCCGGAAAGATAATGTACCGAAATATCTGTCACAGCCCTGTGTCCGCATCCAGTCCGAAGTCCAGTCAGATCGTTTGTCCGTAGTTTTAAAGAAACTGCTTGACAACAATAGAATTTTCTTGAAATAAACACGTTTTTTTTTTCAATAATATTCAATTGGTTGTAGTGACCTCCTGTCACTACCACCAATTGATATCCTACAGGATGTTGTAGTTCAGCCATTTATTTTTTCTTTACAAAAACTTAAATCATTTGCCCATAAAAAAACACAACAGTAACAATGCATTAGATATCATCTTGTTAATTATTCATCGGATTCTTCCTGGAACCATTAGCATATGCAACTTTTTCTCTATTAAACCGGAACTAATGCATGCGTTTGTTATCTTTAATCAGAAGGTTATTAGCTTAGATAACTGCTAATTATACGGATGCTAATAATTGGACTAATTAAGTACACGCTTATAACGTTCGTTATTGCAAGATTAATGTGCTACACTTTGTGTTGGTCGCTTTTGTTGGTGGGGACTATTGTTTCATATTTAGAGCTCAGTATTTGTAGATAGTAAATTAGCTTACATTTTGAGCTTTGCTTTGGAACAAAATAAAGGGGTTTGAAAATATTAGTATGAAGCCTGACCTGCCTACATTCCGCCATTTTTTTATTTTCAGTATAGCAGGGTACACTGGTCGCAATTCTGAAAAGAATATTAACTGTCAAAAAAGTAGGGACGACTAAATATTTCAACCTCTTTGCCAAATGTGATTATTCATTAACTGGCATGGCGTTATGGCTGCTATGAACTTATGAGTGAAAGGCCCAAGAAGCCACTAAAGATCTAGAACGAGGAAGTAATCAAAATAACTGTTGGTAAAGCAAGTTAGTGGGTTGAAGTAAACGAAAGATAAAATTCAGCATTCTTGTCACCGAAAGCTATACGCCCCCTTTCCTCTATGGCCTTTCTAGTAACATGAATGAGCAGTAACGAGTTAGATCAGATTATAAATCTAACGATAGGGATATCACTGCTCCAATTACGACGGAAAGGGTGGTATAAATAGATTTCTAGATCACTTGAAGTACCCTTTCAAGCTTTACCATGAATGAATCGACAAGTTTTTTAACAAAAATAGTAGCTTAGCCACTGAGTTTCATATCAGGGCCACAAATAGTAACGGAAATGGGTATCGACGATAAATGACAGTCAGTAATCTGGATGTCTGCATTTAATTGAATTAATGTCGGTTTTTATCACATAGTCAACATTCGTTAGATGTTACGGTCATGGTTGCTAATGGGATAGAAACAAGTGTTGTGGCTGATGTCTTGTTTTTAAATCATTCCAAATTCACATCCGTCTTCTTTCCATAGTAAGGTATTTGCAGTTAACCACCATCTAGTCACCGAGGATCTCATAACAAACTGCCCTGCCAGTCCCCAGAATTTTTACCAACTCCAATAAAATTTCGTAGCAGTTCGGGATGACATAAATCATCGAAATACTCTAGAGGGCGTCGTAATGTTCGCCGAGGGAACAATTTACAACTTATGCCAGAGTAATATCGAGCGAAATTCTTTTATATTTAATGTCAATAGTCATTTCATGTAAGCCGGAAAACGGTGGTGCTCATTGAACTGTCTAAGAGAGGATAACATTTTAACAGACACCACATATGACCAAAAATTTCGACCCATAAGCAAAATTATATAAATTCCAAAGGACACAGCCAACTTTTATGCAAGTATATAAAACAATGCTGGTATTAAAAATACTTCACGTTTCTGTAGAACAACGGCGTTTCATCTGCACGACACTGCCAGGACAAGTTGGAACAATATATTTTAGCTCACATGGAAGTGCAACAAAATGGTTCATTGCCGGCACACGCTTGCTTGTTATAAACTACGGACCTTTGAGTACGAATGATTTGAAGTGAGTTTCATAAAGAACTGGCGGAGGCATAGTTACTGGCACTTCGCGAAGAAGGATAGCAGTGTGTTTAGGCAAAGTAATTTCTAACAATGTAGTCCTTTTTGTGTTTGGTTACACGAGAATTGTATTGCTTTTGTCATCTCTTAGCTATTAGGTTAATACGTCATATTTTTCGTAGTGTAACAATTTTTCGCTCATGTAGGTAGGTACTCGCTTATTTTTGCGCATCATATCTTTCCTCACAAACCTGGTCTGGTTCATACTCTAAGAACTTCAAAGTCAGATCTTTTGATACATTATACAAGAACTTTTTTCTATCGTCTCCATTATGTGAACGGGCGAGTTTCTCAGGATTAGCTCTGTGGCTTTTATTTTGCTCTTTCAATGTGTGTGTAGTATGAATCGCAATTTTTTTGCCCATATTTTAAGATTACTGATTTCGATGCAGTATGATAGGTATAATAAAGTTACCTGGATTTTATAGTAAAAACTGGCGCCGCCTGGTTGAAGATATTTTAAGTACCGAAGCTTTTTCTCATATTTCTATTACCTCCATAAAAAGCCAGACAAGCAAAGCCGAGTCGAAAATATAGGTCTATATTTTAAATGTAGTTTAAAAATTATATTACCTATCTTTTCCTTTCTGTAATATTCTTATTTGCTCAATTTACATGCAAAAACGCATTGGCGCTATATAGAACCGGTTCAACGATTATAAGTTCCGGTGAATTTCCTGTATTCTCTCTCATTTCAAGTAGTAAAGTATAGTTACTTTACTACTTGAGATTCCAATAATTCTTATGAAGTCAATATTGTAAATTGAAATCCTCTCATCAAAGTGCTTGAGAATTTCGATCTCTGCTTAGAATAATGTTTCCGGAAATGCAATACAAAATCCGGATACGACAATGATCAATGAAATACTAAACGATACGAATCAATATGTGAATGAACTTATTCAGCCTTCAAACAAAGATTCTTGTTCTTCCTTTTAAACAGGATGCATCTAAGTACATTAGATAAAAGTAGTAAACTGGCTTCTTGTGCTGCGGTTCCTTAAGTATTACTTACTGGTATTACCAACGAAAATATCGCTCCATTTGTTTATAACGACTATGGACAAAGCGGTTTCGACTTCCTCTCAATAAGTGGATAATGATCTGTTATCGAGTTTTGCTCGAACACCGCAATTGGTAGTTTTTTGTAGCTGGTTGCCTTTCCGTTCTGTTTCATAGTTGGCAAGAAAAATAGAAAATTACATTTTTATAACTGCTATTCCAGTTTTTGCTTCATGGTGTACGGCTAAGTTTTCATTGGTACTGTCGAACTGAGTGATGTTTGAACGAGAATTGATAGTACTGGTTTGAGCATTAATATAAAAAATTAGATCATGTATATTACTAGAGTTATTGCTTCCTTTAATTATAAATGTATCGCTGTCTTATATAATCAAACTTAATTGTAATCCGACCTGTTCTATTGAGTTTTCTTTATCTCTATAATAATATTTGATGTAATTACATTAAGCCAATGACTCTTATTTTGATAAAATCTCGAAGGCGTCGAGAGTCGAGACATTTAAATCTACAGTTCGTTGACCGATGATTGTTTGAATATTTCAAATGCGTTCAATGTCGCCCCTTCATAATGGAGAAATTTTGCATCAGGCTTTTTATTGCATTTTGTAGGACAATAACATTGTCTTGGTTGACAAAAGATTCTTCTAGTAGTTACTTTATTTGAATTTTTCACAAAGTTTTTATTATCTTCATCATTTTATTATCTACTTAGCATGAATGTATTTAGAGGCCTGTATTATTCGCTTCATTTTCTCAACCCTCCCGAAATTATTAAGTTCTTGCATCGTCCTTTTTAGTAACCTAACAAGGACGATGCTTCATACCAAAAGATTTTCAAACCAATGGTTTTCTGAATTTATTTTTGCATACCAACAGTACCATTTCGGTCTGTAATGAGATTCTAAATGCCGACCCCTTTTTCATTTCTGTTCCAGTCATTACTAATTCTAGTTAATTTCCTTGTGTTTTCCATCTTGTCGAAAGGGGCCTAACGACGAGTCCCTTGTAAGTACTTAAGGGCGCCAACCTAAATAATTTTGGAGGTTTCTGGCATAATTTGGCCATTGTTTTAACTTTAAACCTTCTAAGTGTTGAACTATTTTGTCTTTAAGAATGGGCGGTCCTAAAACAATGTTGACCTCGTTCAGGCTTCTTATATTATGAGGTCTTAAATGTGGAAGATTTGGAGACAACGTGACGGCGTTCTTATTAATTTCTTAGTACATGAGGAGTCCCGGGGCTTCGAGTCACGTTTGCAATTAACGCTTGCTGAGTTTGCGGATACCATTAATTTGTAAATAGATGCGTCGTTATATGTATATGGATAACTAACCTTGTTCATTAGAATATTATTTAAATTGTGGTCTTTTGCTTTGGTTTTATGTAAGTTTTAAACCAATAAGCTAACTTTTGTTCTAGGCTTTAACATGTACGGCTACTCGGCTAGTAGAACATGATGTTGATGCAAAATTATTTGTCAAGGCGGTGACTGCTCAGATGACGAGTAATAGAATTGTGGAGGAACACGATATGCTGCGCCGACCCCAAATAAATTAGGATAAGGGCAAGAGAATGATGTTGATGCAAAACAATTTACTATTGTCGGATATAATCATTTCCATCAAACCCCTTTGTCTCCGCCACAATCGTATCATACTTCGCACCGAATCATTTTAAGTAACGAGGACAATCGGGCACTTTGCGCTGATTATATCAAGGCTCCTCATTATCCTCAATTTGGGATACGTCATACGAACATTTTGTGTTCCCATTATTTATTCACAGATTTGCTCGTAAGCGTTTCGGGACACCTCGGGTAACAGATGGCACATCCGAGTTTTTTTGCCTTCAAGTGGATTTCTCACGATATTTTTTGCGGGATTTAGGTTTTTTGCGAGGAAGTAGCTTTGTATCTTGATTGTATCGTTAATTAAGAGTCAAAAGGCTTTTATTTGTATTTTCACCTATACCTGCTTTAGTTCGTGTTTAAACTGTTCTATTATCTTGCGTCTATTTTGGCTCCCAAATCTTATTAACGATCATTGTGCGTGCACACAAATGGAATTACCGAATTCCGTCTTGAAATACCTGACCTTGGCCCCTACTCTTTGCATAATGACTAAACTGATTACAATGTCGCCGTTTCATTAATGTATTACGTAATTAATTGACGGATTTGCATAGAAATGGTTTTTGTCATTGTTTTTTTACTCTGTTCCTGTGTTATTGGCCTCGTTATCTTTTATTTATTGTTCTACTAGGTCTTTCTTTTTTATGTTGCAATGGAATAACCTGTTTTTGTTGATGTAATGCTCGTTTGAGTAGGATTTGCTTTTGTTTCAACTGTCATTGTAATGACTGCATGATTCTTGCACTTGAACTGTAGTGTTTTAAGACTCAAAGACTTCAGTTCTAAGCTCTCAACTTCAAACGTTTGCTAATGTATCTAAATCTAAACACTTTACACCCACATTGCTCGAGTGCTGAGTTCTATGACCGTTTAAAATTGAATCGTCCACTTTATTAATTTTTTTTAGACACAACACTTTTCTATTAGCATTGTTAATGTTATTTTGATTAATTTCGTCTAAAGGTAAAGGAACAATTTTTTTTAAGCCTGGTGATGATGATTATTTCTGAAGTCGCATGGAAACGAAAGGTTTTATTAATTTTAAGTCTTGTGCATCGGTACTAGTTTATGTAACAGCATCCTACGCACATTTCTGGGTCGAAGTTTAAACCCAAGAACAAACAGTTGCTCAACTCCGAACTTACCTAAAACTTTTATCCTTCATTAACGCCCAAATGCAACACCGGCTATAAATCGAATTATCTTCATTAACACAATAAGTAGACGCTTCACTAAGCTCACTGATCGTGCTACCAAATCGATTAAACCGAAAAATCGATTACTGAAAAAACTCCGATTCTAGGTATCGATCAAATCTAGATCGACACCGGAAAAAAATTGGACAAAAAATCAAAATTGTGAATAGCGACTAATAGGGCAATTTTTATTAATAAACCGATTTTATGAGACCGTTGACTCATTCGACGGCGCCAAACTACGACTAGTGGATATGGTAATAAGGTATACCACTACTATTTGTTCGCGGCGACTTTCCGAAACACCGGAACGAGTTATGACGACCACCTCGTTATCTGGGCTTGTTTTTGTTACGTCAGTGGTAGTGGCTGTTACACCGGAAATCGTACCTGTTCATTGGCCGCATCCTTGTTACGACATCTTTGTTTTTTTTTCTGTTTCGTTAAATATATTGCTGTCTGTTTATTTTTTTGATTTAACACTGCATTGTCTGTGTTATTGAATGTAGTATTAATGTCTGTCTCTTTTTGTTACAGATTTTACAAAGTGATGAACCAACGACACTGAACAAAAATGCACCTACAAATAGTCCTAGCTTTAAGCGCTATTTTACTCTGTGATGCTAAACTGCCGAGGTTTAAGCCGCACGCTCAGCCTAATGAGTTACCAGCGAACCCCTCACACTCACAAGCTCTAGGACAGCTACAAGCTCAATCGAAAACAGAAAAGACTAGTCGAATAGTTGATCAATACCGAGCGCGGCATCGGAGAGAGATATTCGATTCGAAATCATATGAATCGAGTTTGACATGGGCTCATTCGGAAAAGCTAGACCAGAATGGTGATGTGATCATCCGATGGGTAAATACCGATTCGAGTATAACGTTCAGGTTGGAGGCGAAGACACGTGGTTATGTCGGTTTGGGTTTCAACTCCGCGAGGAATATGAGAGGAGCAGATTTGGTTGTCGCTTGGGTGGACGACAGGAATGGCAACGCGCAAATTTTGGTGAGTTTTATCAAGATTATCTACAGCTGTTGCCTCTTTCTCACGGTACAGGGTGGTCTTGTTTGTAAAACATGAAAATTATGTTGCGGTAGCGTGTGAATTAATTAAATCGGAAGAATTTGATGTCGACTTGAGATTGTGACATTTTGTGTTCGAAAATTAATGATTTGTAATTTATTATGCTATGGAGATTTCAATCATGTTATGGTTTTTATGAGTGGTTTGAAAAATCTATCTGATATAAAGCTTACATTTTAAAACGTCAACTATGGTTTTGTTTAAAATGAGTTCAATAGATAAGTACTTAAATACATAGTAACATTTCTGAAAACAAGAGATTTATAAATATTTAGGATCTTGATACCTACCCAACAATTGTGTCCTAATTTCCAATATTAAGTATTATCAATCAATCTTTCGTTTCTGACTCCATACTTGCTCCTAATTAAAATCCACCCAGGCACACCATATTCTCAAAACAAACTCAAAATCTCATTAATTGGGACGTAACTTGATTATGTTCTTTAATTTTACAAGACCATCGAGTTCATGAGTCTTTATTTAAATATAACCTTTATAAAAGTTAAATATAACCTACGTTTTGAACCGTGATAAATTGACTGATACATGACCTCAGTTTGATTAGTGTGTCTGAAAACTTTATGTATTCAAAAACTAAACACTGCATAACTGTTTTTATTTTTGGGCCACAAAAGGGATGAATAAAAATAAATAAATAAAATAAATATCCCTGGACATTTCACACAGCACCATCTAGTCCCAAGCTAAGCAACCTAATGCTTGTGTTATGGTAGCTAGATGGCTGATAAACTACAAAGAAAACAACACAACAATGAAAGACAATTGCATGTGGCTGAGATGAGAATGCTAAGGGGGACGTGTGCTGTACCACGAATGGATAGAATAAGGAATGAGTACATATGAGGAAGTCTGAAAGTGGCGCCGGTGACTGAAAAGTGGTGTGGTAATCGGTTATCGTGGTATGGACATGTGACGCGGAGGAATGATAAAAAAGTTTGTACTATGAATGTGGATGGTTATAAGAGTACCTAGAGGAAGACCAAACAAACGATGGACGGACTGTGTGAAGGATGATATATGGCTAGATTAGAAAGGAGGTGACTGCTGAGATGATGAGTAGGTACTAGAGAAACATGGAAGACGAAGATATGCTGCGCCGAACCCAAATTAATTGGGATAAGGGTAGGATAATGATAATATCTTTAAGTGAAGTTTTCAATAAATTCATTAGTTATGCTTTGAATTTGCCTTCCATAAGTTTTAAATATAGCTGAAGTCTTACATATTGGTTTAAGCCCAGAAAATGGCGATGTTATATTGGAAACTGGTCCAAACTCAAATTAGTTCTAACTTTGCCGAACATATTTGTTTTTGAAATGTGTGTTTAGGCATAATTTGTTCAATTTATTACCATTCACTTTACGAAGTTGGAAAAAATCAGAACCCATTAGGATTTTCACGTGTATATCAATCACTTCCATCAGTGCAATGGAAATCTTGATGATTGCTTTGAATTACATTATTTCTGATTTTAAAAAAGAACGGTTAGTTCTAGAGTTCTAGATCATGCACTTCCTAAGATCAAAGACTTAACTGAATGTAGCCTCTGACTCTTTTACCTACATAATTTACATGTCATGAAACGAGCTTCGAGTTAGGAATCGAGTAGAAGCTAGGAATCGAGTTGTATGGAACCTTCGCCACTGCTACGTACTAGACTACACCATCCACTAGAGCCACCAATCATTACTTTAGCGTTACGACAACTTTACTCAATATGTTACTACGGCACTTAACTAGCAGTCTCTGATATTTTATGTTATGTAACTGTACAGCGGTTGCATGCTGCAGGAAAGAAGCGATTCACTCTGATTTCCGTTTAATGTTTAACGGTATATTTTGAACGATTTTCAAGCGGTTGTGGTATCGTAATCTCGCGGCTTAAACAAAGAAAGCGGTTCGCGATCGTCATTTGTTAGAATATCTGCACGCAAATAAAAGATTAGTTCAGATTCCTTGGGAATTGGACTGTCTTCGTTGATCTCATGTTACGGTTAATTGAGGTTCGACACGTTACATATAAATTGTTTCATATGCTGACATCGACGCGCAGCGAATGAAGAGTTAACAACAATAACAACAACATTCATTTATTGTCAGACAACTTTCGCCCACAGATATACTCGTATATACCTTACAGATTAACATAAATATAATAATATACAATTGCTGGTCAGTAGTCGCATTGGTTTGTTTGGGCTAACAACAATGGGACTTATTCGCTGCGAGTCGCTTATCAGTTTTGGGTGTTTGTACTTTCTTTAAACTTTCAAAACATAAGTTTATTAATCAATAAGTTTATCATTTAAATATAGGTACTTTACCCGTACATAATGCAAATTCGAGTTTTCTCATTTTATTGTGGGCGAAATTATTCTTAACCCTTCATTGGTAGCGTGGGGTGTTAGAACTTTTTAAATTCTGAATTTTGAGCGCTGAAGTTCCCGAGAGCTTCATAAGAAACACGTGTCCTTTATGATCAAGTATCGAGCATAATCGTGATCTTGCATGTATTTCGTACTTGATTTATATGATCGGGGTGTAACGCACCCCACGTGACCGTTTACGTAACTTTAACGTTTGTGTAACCCTTAATTGGGTGCTGGGCGCACCCAATTAAGGGTTAACAAGAATAAAAATACAACAAGAGTAAAAAAAATATTGACACCTTCGTTGATCTAGTCGACGTAATCGTGACTGCTGAGCATGAGGTCCTGAATTCGATTCCCGAGTCGGGCAAATTGTTATTGGGTTTTTCCATCAGGAATTTCTTAGTAGCAGCCACGGAGTTTTTGATTGTGCTCGGTTGATGGCAATAGCCTCGTCCTCTAATACATGGGACTTAAAAAACATAACTGGCTAAATGTTTGTGTACTATGAGGTACACCTCTGCGTGACCCTTCGGGGATTACATGCTTGAAATGTGTATGTAATCCTTACTAATATGAAAATGCGAAAGTAAGTTTGTTTGTTTGTTACCTTTTCACGCCTAAAACACTGAACCGATCATCATGAAATTTTTCATACACGTTGTCAGGTGTACAGAAACGGACATAGGGGTACCTTTCATCCCGAAAAAAAAGTACTGTTCCCGAGGAAAACAACAATAACGTTTTTATCATAATAGATGGCGCCACGTGCCTTTCGAATTCTAAATTTACGCGAGCGAAAGCTAGTTATTATTATAAAAACACGCACAGAACCCATTACATTTACCACAGCGTTACTTGAAACCAAAACGCAAACTAGAAACGTTTTTCTGTTGAAACAATGGTTTGCGGTTTTCGATGGACGTGTCAACGGCCTGACTACCAAACCGTGACGGCCACCATCTCCTCATTCCGACGAAACGTGAGATGATTCGCTAATCCAATGACTAGGAATTAAGGGGCTGCTGAAAGTTGGAGCACATCGTGATAATTTATTTTTGTAGCCGTTTATGCAAAAAATTGATCGGAGGTGTCGACTCGTGGCTAAATAATAACAGCTCCATGGATTGATCTTATAGTAAGGGACTGTCTCCACGAGCGAGAGAATCGCGACGATATTATCGTCGTTGCCACGTATTTCTATACACTCTCTTATTATCCCATACAAATACGTAATATCGCCGCGATTCTCTCGCTCGTGGAGACGGCCCCTAAGAGAGCAGTCAACGCTTGTCTAGGTGGTAACGTGGAAAGGTGGTCAATCGATTAAATTCCTCCGTGCCTTTTTTTTTTTTTTTTTTTGGGGGGTGAGAAATCATCAATTGACTCCTCCCGCTCTGGGCGGAGCGGAAAGGAGTGTCAGACTCTTACTGACTAAAAAACACCCATGTTCCTTCATTGGCCCTTTATGTTCCAGGGCCGCGGTATCTCTTTCGAACAGTCCCGCAGCCCTGGCAGGCACCGGCCCTTGCGGGCCCCTCCCGTTTGCTGACATCTCTTTGAGGCGCGCGTGGAACACGAACGCGCCGTCGACACGGCCTGCCCGTCGTCATACGACGGACGGACGGCGAGCTAGCCCATTACTCGCCGTCCACAGGCCCGCGCCTACGGTGGCCGAGAGCCATCACGGCGTGGCCCCCGACGCCCGGTGCTTCTCCTCCCGCGGCGGCTGGGACGTGAGGCTCTCTCCCTCTCACGTTCCGCCGCCTCCTTCGCTAGCATGACTGCTTCGCAGAAGGAGGCGACGGCTTCCCATTCCCTCTCGCCCCGGACCATGGCTTGAACCAGGGCCGGGCGCGAGAGGTCACCGCCGCCAATCGCCGCTACGAGGACACGGCGGTGCTCCTCCCAAGCGGAGCAGACCTCGACGGTGTGCTCCACCGTGTCCTCCGGTCGATCCTCGCAATTGTAGCACCAGGGCGTTTCCTCCCGCCCGATTCGGTGCAGGTACCTCCCGAAGCACCCGTGTCCGGTGAGGACCTGCGTCAGGCGGAAGGTGAGGGCGCCGTGGCGCCTCTCAAGCCACTCCTCAAAGAGGGGACTTACCGCCACTATCGTGGCGTGCCCTGAACGGGGTTGCGATAGTCGCTCTCTCCATGTCGCCATGAGATCACGGCGGAGGTCTGTCCGCCGCGCGACAATATGCCGCGGCAGCGGAGTTACCCCCCGGCTCTGTACCTCCGCGCGCCACTCGTGCAGGCGCGCGAGGACTATGGCCTCCAGATCCCATGGCGGCAATCCGGCAAGGAGGCTCGCCGCCTCGCGGGAGATCGTGCGGTACCCCCGGATCAGCCTTACGGCTACCACCTTTTGGGGCGCGTTCAGGTAGTGCTTTGCACGCAACCTCAACGAACGCGCCCACACCGGGGCCCCGTAAAGGGCCATGGACCGCAAGATCCCCGCATAGAGCCTCCGGCAGGAGGCGTTTGGCCCCCTCAGGTTGGGCAGGAGCCGCTTGAAAGCAGCCCCGGCCTTTTCCAGTCTGGGAGCCAAACGTCGGAAATGCTCCACGAAGTTCCATCGGCTGTCGAGGACGAGTCCGAGGTACCTCAACGTCGACTCGACGCCGACGGGAACCCCTCCTACCGTGAGTATGGATCCCGACGGTGGCGCGCTCCGAGGCCCATGAAAGCACATGGCCTCGGACTTGTGCAATGCCACCTCGAGACCCAATTGCCGGATCCTCTCAACGACTATCGCAACCCCGCGTGTCATCAATTCGGCCGCCGCCTCATGCGACCTCCCCTGCGCCAGCACCAGCGTGTCGTCAGCGTAGCAAATTCCTCCGTGCCTCGAAAAGCAATTTGGCCCCGTCTATTATTCGAAGATCTGATTGATAGTTTGACAGCCAGACACCTAAATGTCTGACAACCAGTGCTGCTAAGGGGTTTCGTATAACCCAGTAACTGAGTTATTGTAGATCTTGGTAGACATTCGTTCTATGTAAAATACTGAAATTCAGCTGCATCCGGTCAGACTGGAAGCCGACCCTAACATAGTTGGGAAAGGCTAGGCTGATTATGATGTTTCTATTATTTGAAGCGTTTGAGTAAACGTAACTAATACTCTCATGAGAGAGTATACCAGGTGGAAGTCATACCGACGCCGAAATGGTTACCACGTATTCCATCCTGAACCCCCCACGTAGAAATTTTTCATCGGTATATTTTTTTTAAATCAGAGGTTCCATCCATACATTTTGACCGTGTAGGTTTTGCAGTTATGTAGGAAACAGCTGCTTTTTATTAGGGTTCCGTACCCAAAGGGTAAAACGGGACCCTATTACTAAGACTTCGCTGTCTGTCTGTCTGTCTGTCTCCAGGCTGTATCTCATAAACCGTGATAGCTAGAAAGCTGAAATTTTCACAAATGATGTATTACTATTGCCGCTATAACAACAAATATTAAAAAAAAAAATATATATTAAGGGGGGCTCCCATACAACAGATATGATTTTTTTTTGCCGTTTTTTTAGATAATGGTACGGAACCCTTCGTGCGCGACTCCGACTCGGTTTTTTTAATAACCAACGAGAAATTTCTATGTGCGGGTTCAGAATGATGTACTGAATACGTAGTAACTGTTTTTACCGTCGGTGTCCCTTCTACCCTGTATAATATGGTCAACAAGGTCAATCGCATACTGGCCTTTAACGTAAACGCGAACGTTTACGTTAAAGCTTTTAAGCCATCTCGCAGTCACTTAGCGATTATTATCCCGGTGAATCAGATTTCTGGGTAGAGTTTGAATAATTAATACGATACTTATTATAGAAAGTGAGATTGATATCACAAGTTAGAGAATTGGTTTTGATGTTTAAAATATTAATTTGGTCACTGATGAAGGTTTATACTTTGTTGAGAACGTAAAATAATTATTATTTAATTTAAGATTTATATTTGACGGCTCGTTAGTGTACTGATTGCGAGCGCGACTGCTGGGCATGAGGTCCTGGATTCGATTGCCGTGACGGGCATTGTTATTGGGTTGTCTAACAAGAACTTTTCAGTAGCTGAGTCTGGATTTGTACACGGTTGATGGCATTAGGCTCGCCCCCATTACATGGGAGTTTAACATAACTGGCAAAACATGAGTGTACTATTAATTACACCTCTACCTAACCCGGAGTACATATCTTAAATCTGATTATATTATTTATCTGTGCCATTTTTCAAAGGGAAGCCGGTAGGAATCGAGTTGAATTTTGAATGGAACCTTCGCCACTAGTAAGCACTTAGGAAGATAATAATATGTGTTTATCATGACATACCTTACAGTTTTCCCTAACATAATCAAATTGTTCAGAACAATTCCGTCCTCTCTCACAATCGGCCTCACCATACGTGTGATGCATCTTTCATGCACCTGTGCATCGGGGCAAGTTCCTTGCATTGAATATTTTTCCCCATACAATATTTTGTCGCAACAATGCGTTCTCTAACATGAATTTGCATACAGATGCACTATTCTAAGAGGAATTTATGCTTGAATTTTTGTTTCAAATGTCTTTGTGGCTAGTTTAACATGCTACTGGACTTTGTATATACAGGGTTATTTGTAAAACACCAGTAACCTCTTAAGAGGTCATTGTACTCATCATTATGAACAACTTTTACTATGGGACCAAACCTGAAATCGCGACAAAAAAAATCAGCTGTTCCCTACATTTTGACGAGTTAATCGATCATAAATGTAGGGAACAGCTGATTTTTTTTTTCGCGATTTCAGGTTTGGTCCCATAGTAAAAGTTGTTCATAATGATGAGTACAATGACCTCTTAAGAGGTTACTGGTGTTTTACAAATAACCCTGTATACAGATTTTAACTAAATCAGTGGTTAGTTTAAGAAATATCCTTATTTTGCACATTTTCATTTCTTTAAGAATTTCATGTTAATCTTCTTCTACATATGAGGTCGGTGACTGAAAAGTTGTGTGGTAATCGGTTATCGTGGTATAGGCATGTGATGCGGAGGAATGAGGACAATGTCGTGAGGAAAGTTTTGAGTAGGATTGTGGATGGGTATAAGAGTAGAGGAAGACCAAAGAAACGATGGATGGATTGTGTGAAGAATGATATTGCACGAAAAGAGGTGTCTAATGAGATGACGAGTAATAGAGTAGTATGGAAGAAGAAGACATGCTGCGCCGACCCCAAATGAATTGGGACAAGGGCAAGATAATGATGTTAAAAATATCATCTTCTGAGTTCGGGCACTGGCGAAAGACTCATTTGTGCCACTTGCTGAAAATCTCCCAACTGGACACGAGTTGCCATGGCTGACCTGGAAGTCTTTAAACAAAAAATATAACGTTATTTTCAGACTACAGTCGTAAATAGACTTCGGACACGGGTTGGCCGAAGCAAAGGAACCTGTTCAGGTGGAGATTCATAGATGACTTTGCCCTGGAGTGTAAATGTGGTGTTGCCCTTCAAACGATGGGACACTTGATATCGGGTCCTGCCAGTCATGTTGTTTACACGTCACAGCAGCCAATCGCTCATCCACTGCGTCAACCGTGCCGTCAATATTGAAAGATTAGTGCTTTACTCATCATCATCTGCCTAGCCTTTTCCCAACTATGTTGGGGTCGGCTTCCAGGCTAACCGGATGCAGCTGAATGCCAGTATTTTACATGGAGCGACTGCCTATCTGACCTCCACAACCCAGTTAGCGCTAGGTAATACGATAGCCCTTGCCTTGGTAAGACTGGTTGCCAGATTTTCGACTGACTACCTGTAACGACTGTCAAAGATCTACAAATGACAGCCGGGACCAACGGCTTAACGTGCATTCCGAGGCACGGAGGAAACTCGGTATGTATGTAAATGATAACAGTGGTCACCCATCCACGGACCAACCTTGGTAAGCACGGCTTAACCTAAAGGTCGACCCGAGCGGCTGTTCTTATTTAGCCACGAGCTCCTCCCCCATTAGTGCTTTACACATGTTGTGCTTAATGAAAAGCTCCCAATTACTTACATTATTTCTATATTTAAGATACTTTTTCAAAGGGCTTGTAAAAGCACTCAATCAATCAGACTAATACCTTCTTACGTATTTACAGAGGGAGGGATGAGATTGAGTCTTATTGTTTGTAAATAATTAATTTAGCTTTATTCCTACTTGTAATCATATTCGTTATGCCTTTGCGTTATTATCCGTTTATTACCTTCTAATATCAGTAAGAATTTTTTGCGGACTTAGTGAGGAATGAAATGAAAGAGACAGAAGTAAATGATGCTGATCGTTGGTGTTTTTTTTTGTAATTTGTATGTCCATTGGCAAAACATACATACATAACATTATAGGCTGATTATGCTTATGCTATACATGACACGAGTCACGACCATCTTATGGCCACACCTTAGGTGTCTTCCTTTACCAACAAATACAATTGATGTTTTTCAATATCAACCAACAGTTAACCGCAGTAAACTACCATAAGGTCCATTGTTCTTTGTACACGGAGAACAATCATTCCCCTCTTTACCTTTGTTCCAGAAAGGAGCATTTATATGGAATATCTGTATTAATTACATAAATGTGAGCTTTGTTGTCTCGCGTATTATGCCTATTGTTGTGACATATAGGAAATATGGCGTCTTTTGATATTATTATTTGTATCGCTGTAATTGTTTTGTTTACGCATCAGCTGTGAGAACTTAGTCCTACAAGATGTCTTTAATTAACATTTTGTAGGAATTTGTCATCAACGCGATGGTAACGACGGTTTTTATTTGCTTATCAATTATTATTGGTTAATTTAATTAATAACAGCCGCTCGGGTCGATCTTTAGGTTAAGCCGTGCTTACCTAGGTTGCTCTGTGGATGGGTGACCACCCATTAAATACCGAGTTTCCTCCGTGCCTCGGAAAGCACGTTAAACCGTTGGTCCCGGCTGTCATTTGTAGACCTATGACAGTCGTTACAGGTAGTCAGTGGCCCGAAAGTCTTACTAAGGGGTATCGTATTACCTAGCGCTAACTGGGTTGTAGAGGTCAGATAGGCAGTCGCTCCATGTAAAATACTGGTATTCAGCTGCATCTGGTTAGACTGGACGCCGACCTTAACATAGTTGGGAAACGGCTAGGCAGATGACGATGATGATCAATTATTATTTTATTTACATTCTAATTACTTCTAATCTTCTACAATAATGTTTTCGAAGTCATTTTTGTTTTGACTACGCAAGTTCCTTATTAACAAAAAGCAAAGATCATTAAAAAAGAAAACAACAATAAATATTTTTTTTCCATTCTTATTACGAAGATCATTAAAATGAGAAATGTAAACATTTTCCTCGGACACCATTAATTATCAATGAATAATTACTGAAGATTTTCCTAATTTTCAAAAAAAAAATACTCGTGTTTAATATGCGCATTTTTATCAGGGGTTCGTTTCAGCCACACAGGCTTCCCTTGGGGGTGTAGGGTAATGTTACGAATGGTTAACTACTCCTGCTATAGACTCCCCGCTTAGTTAATCCCTGGTACAGTGAAATACAGAGTTGGATCCCGGAAAATAGTAAAATAAAAAATCTTCATTGTCAAGCTTCATTGGGTACTTTTCTGGTGGTTATTACTGTAGATTTTGGTTTTCAGGGGTTACAATGGTTGGGAATAGTCCGGCGGGCTTGTTTCGTAAAAATAAATCGATAAGTCGGCGATATCAACTACACGTGTGCGGTAGCATAATAATATATGATTCGATCAAGATGAACAGCGTTTGAAGTAAAAATAAATAAAGGCTATATTTTTATTTCTCACAAGAAAAGTCTTCGCAGAACACAATGATAAAATGACACATAAAAACGCCTTAAAACTATAAAGTTTATGTCTTACGCAAAAGAATCCTGTGATCACTCGTTTACTAAGAAACTCGCTGAATATTCAACGTGTGGCATGTAATAGAACATTGAATATCTTGATTTTACCGTCACAAGTCACATAAACAACTTTAAATATTCCCTAGTTATCCTTTCAAAAAAAACTATTGGTACAAAATACTTATTGTAATTCAAAACGAATACTTTTCGATCACTACTACGCACGATCTGTCATCAAACGTGAATTAAAAACATCCAAACAGAAAAAAAACAACACAAAAATATAATTAGTATTCCATAAAAGCGGGCCCAGTTATCGTAATTTTGTGAATTCCAAATTCCAAGCTAAATCGATTCCGTGCGCGAATGTACACAGGGATACTGTCGCACGCATCACAGATTAGTTGTTTTAAACGAAGTACAGTCACGTACTGTGACTCACTTGATTCGTATGAGCGTATAATGTGGCCCGTTCTTTCCTGAAATGGTTGATAATGATCTAAAGGCGTTAAGTGCACTGTTGTCATATCAATATCAGTGTTTGGGGTGCATTTAAATAACCTGTACGATTGTTGATTTCTAAATGTATGTCCGGTGCACCTGTTTGGTAATTGCGTGACACGTTTACTATCATTATACCTTTCATTTTGACTAGCACCTCTGGTTTTCGGGATTCATTTGCGTATTGTATAATTTTATTATCACTTGCTTCGGTGAAGGAAAACATCGTGAGGAAACCAGCATGCCTGAGAGATATTTCTCGACGGCATGTAAAGCCAAGTCAGAGGACTCAGGGGCTCCATGGGCGGCATAAAAACTCTGACTTCAGGTTAGGCACTAACCACACGATAAAGAAGAAGAAGATTATGAAAATTCAACAAGATTCATTGCGTTATTCCACCGAATTTACTATTTGTATTGTCACTGCGGCCTGTGGACGGTGAGTAATGGGCTAGCTCGCCGTCCGTCCGTCTTATGACGACAGGCCGTGTCGACGGCGCGTTCGTGTTCCACGCGCGCCTCAAAGAGATCTCAGCAAACAGGAGGGGCCCGCAAGGGCCGATGCCTGCCAGGGCTGCGGGACTGTTCGAAAGAGATACCGCGGCCCTGGAACACAAAGGGCAAAAGAAGGAACATGGATGGGTTTTAGTCAGTAAAAGTCTGACACTACCTTCCGCTCCGCCCAGAGCGGGATGAGTCATTTGATGATTTTCCATCCCAAAAAAAAAAGGCATATCCTTTAAAATCCTTGGGATTATTATTGAAGCTGTGTTAGACAATTGGGGAGCTGGGCGAACACTACGACCATTGTTGAGGGGCTAACCTAGGACAAGCGGCGACTCATCAAGCCATACATTACCAGTATAACATGGCCTCGTTTTGTATTGGTTTCCCGTATAATGAGAAATCCTCATAAACTGGTTTGTTACAGCTTGATTGGTCGGCGTGCGAACCTACTTTAACTAAGAGCTATGTATCTAGATACTTACTGGATATTTGGAAGTATATTAGGTTTACTAGGTACCTACAACATCATCATCATCATCATAATATGTTTAGAGAGCATTTCGTGAGTTATGTCCAAGTCTCATGTAATAGAGGGCGAGCCTATTGCCATTAACCGGGCACGAATCCAGACTCCGTGGCTGCTACTGAGAAATTCCTGATGGAAGATCCAATAACACAACAAAAATCAATATTATATGTCACTAGCTTTTTACCGTGGCTTCGCTCGCGTTAATATAGAATTTGACAATTAAAATCATGTCACACTACTCTATACTTCTATAATTCAATCATTCATTCGAAAGTCACGTGGCGCTATCTATTATCGTAAGAACGTTATTATTGTTTTCCTTGGGAACAGTACTTTTTTTCGGGATGAAAGTTAACCCATGTCCGTTTCTGTACACCTTGACAACGTATATGCATAATTTTTAGAATCATCCTAAAATTATGTATATGATCGGTTCAGTGGTTTAGGTGTGAAAAGGTAAAAAATAAATGTTGTTTCGCATTTATAATATTAGTTAGGATTTTTTGAAGGGCTCGCAGCTAAACAGCCGCTCGGGTCGATCTTTGGGTTAAGCCGTGCTTACCTAGGTTGGTCCGTGGATGGGTGACCACCCATTACATACCGAGTTTCCTCCGTGCCTCGGAAAGCACGTTAAGCCGTTGGTCCCGGCTGTCATTTGTAGATCTTTGACAGTCGTTACAGGTAGTCAGTGACCTGAAAGTCTGACAACCAGTCTTACCAAGGGGTATCGTATTACCTAGCGCTAACTGGGTTGTGGAGGTCAGATAGGCAGTCGCTCCATGTAAAATACTGGTATTCAGCTGCATCCGGTTAGACTGGAAGCCGACCCCAACATAGTTGGGAAAAGGCTAGGCAGATGATGAATATTAGTTAGGATTTTACTGTGACCCGGTAATCGAGCCCAGTAGGACCTCATGCCCATGCTTGCCACCACTAGACCAACAAGGTACAACAATAAACCTAATGCAGAAGACAATAGAGCTGGTTTAACAACTTTAATTACACTTGGAAGTTTTTGACACGGATCCCGGGCTATCAAAACCTGAGATGGGATGTTTCAAATCTAAGGGATCTTTCTCCCCCGCCCTAAATAGTTAATGAGCCGTCATGGAAGATTATGGGATATTCCGTCATGATGATTTACTCTAATCCAAAAGGTATCTACTCAATTAATCAGAACAAATAAACCTTTTTGAAGAGGAGTTAAAATAGCAATTGATTTGAAGGTAAACAAATTAATGATATTACTTTTCTCAGTTAATCAAATTTGCTGAACATTTCCAATCGTTATGAAATATTGTAATTGGGTACTTCACTACATATTATAAAACAAAGTCGCTTTTCTGTCCCTATTTCCCTTTGACCGCTTAAATCTTTAAAACTACGCAACGGATTTTGATGCGGTTTTTTTTAATAGATAGAGTGATTCAAGAGGAAGGTTTATATGTATAATAACATGCTTAATATATTAGAGAACCACTGATAATTTCAAGATTTCTATTGTGAAGTCGTAAATAATTTCATTTTTTTCCGCTTACATTGCAAACGCAGGCTGAACCCTACGAGATTTATCAAAATAATGTACTAAGTATTGTACACATTAAAAAGGTCTACAGAAAACTCCGCGATGGTATATGTCTATCTCTTATGGATATCCCACAATAACATGTTTTTGTCATTTACTTTTTACGCCAAATAATGGCTAATTTCCGAAGCGATTTTAACCAATACGGCATTAATCCTTATCCAATTAAATACCTTAAATACATTGTTGATTTAATATAGATCTATATGGCCCTTTACAGCATATGATTTAAATGAATATTTTCGAAGATATTACAGATTTAAAAATTGCGGGACGTAGCGTTTGCGCCGGCACCGGCCGGCGCGGCGAGGCAAATTTAACGCGTGCGGCCACGGGCAGTAATGAATAAATCAAAACTACTGGATCAATTATAATCATTTTTTCAGTGAGTGACATAGGCTATATATTTTACACCCGAAGCCGAAGTGGGCCGCTATGTTTTTATATACAACGTTCACAGTTTTTCTGTAGTGTATTTAGTATCAGCATTGCACCCGTGCGAAGCCGGGGCGGGTCGCTAGTATAATGATAAATCCGGGTTGAGACGATTCGGAAAGATGTATAGCAAAGATCATATAAAGAGGTTTATTTAGCCAGAAACTTAAGGGTGGCGATTTAATAACCTACATCCATCAAGGGTGCGATTCATAAAATGTGTCTGTTTGTAATTTTATATACGGTACATAATTATGTATATATATTAATTTAATTTTTGTCTGTCTGTTTGTTCCGGATAATCTCCGAAACGGTTGGACCGATTTTGACGTGACTTTTGCTGGCAGATAGGTACGAGTAGCTGATGTTATGTTGTTATAACTAGGCTTCTTTTATTTCAGGAAAAGGATTAAGGTTCCGTCCAAAAAAATAAAAAGTCGATTCAGATGGGAAAGTAATATTTTTATTATCATGTCATGTCACTAAACAATTGTCGCTATGAAACTGATATCCATATCGTGAAAAAAAAACCGCCAATATTAAAAGATGACTCAAGGGAAAACGATTAGCCCGGGTGTCTCAGCGTTGAGGTCTGCTCCGCTTGGGCCGTCGTCGTGTCCTCGTAGCGGCGATTGACGGCGGCGACCTCTCGCGTCCGGCCCTGGTCCAAGCCATGGTCCGGAGCGAGAGCAAAGGAGGCGGCGGAACGTGAGATGGAGAGTACTTCACGACCCAGCCGCCGCGGGAGTCTAGAGCGGGACCCCGTCATTTGATGATTTCCCATCCAAAAAAAAAGGGAAAACGATTAACCACAGTTAGCAATATCCCCCATTGCGCTGCGCCCAACGCCTTCTTAGACCAGTATATTGCCCTGCTTATTAGTGCAAGGTTTCTCTTAATCTTTATCTAGTGGTTAGTGCCCAACCTGGTATCAGAGATAATATGCCGTCCATGGGCCACCTACTTGGCTTTACATGCCGTCGAGAAATATCTCTCAGGCATGCTGGTTTCCTCACGACGGTCAGTTTCTCTTAATAAAATACCCCGAAACCGTTAATAACCAATAAACCCCGTTTATCTTAAACCCACTCGACCCAAAAAATGTTAAGTACCAATTTGAGTTCCAGAAATGAGACTTAATTGAATCAAAGACTTATAATTGGTGAATCAGTTTATTTTGCACGATTATACCGTCAAATGTGATATTTTTAAGTGGTGCAATGACAGATTACTTTGTTCTTTAAATATACTTAAGTGAATCATCGGGAATTTCACAATCTGTGTTAATGTTGTGCAATTTGCAATTGCAAAGGGTAACTATTAAGATTATCAGTATCACCAAATACCTACACACAGTCACAGATACAAAACGAAGTGACTAAACTTAGTAGATACACCTACTTAGAACTGCCTCGTTAGTCTAGTGTTCCCAAACGCGCCTGCTGAGCATGAGGTTCGATTCCCAGGTTGAGCATAGTGTTATTGGGTTCTTCCTTCAGGAATTTCTTGGTAGGTTGATAGCAATAGGCTCGCCACTTATTACGACGTTATATATCTAGGAATGTAGCAGTACTCCCAACATCTATACAAGGTGTAACCGTTTGTGTATACAAGTCCTAGAAAGCTCCCTTGCTGGGTTCAAACCAGCATAAAATGTAAACCATTGCCTTATTACCTTATTGAAGTCCCATTAAGCAGGAAGTGTATCCAATCGGTAATCGAACTCATAATACCAGGTTGATCTATTTAATTTCCTTAAAACCCTCCGGGTGTAATCATGAGCCATCACCCACCTAATTTAATGGGTTACCGAAATTCCTTTAATGCCATTCGTCATAGATATAAGATTTATTACTCTGTTTCAATATAAGGGGCTTGTTTTATGGCCGTGTTAAGGATATGGTTGGCATGTGTTTTGTTTTTCTTTTTTTTTAATATTTAAATTTGGAATGCGTTCTTGATCCAATTTTCGTTTTATGTGTAACCAATCTGTGTTCTTAAAATCATTGAAAACTTTTTTAATTTTTTTTTTTACTACAAAAACTTTATGTTTTCGTGCCCAACTGTGGTCCAGGGTCCTAGACACGAAGCAATCGGTTTAAAAGCGTTTAGTATTTTTACAACGACTTTCAATAGGATTGTAGGTGTAGTATGACCACTTTAAGTGTGGAGTTCAATGAGGTGTTGTTTGTCAAGAAAATGTCAAACTAAAACTAACTAACTAAAATTAACGTACCGTTAATTTTAGTTTTATGTTTTTCAGCCTGCACAGATAAGTTGGTTTAACTGTAACTTATATGCTTTTCAATAGCATGTCAATCATAAAACATGTAAAACTTTTTTACTTTCGATTAGTTGACTGAATGTCAATTTGAATAGGTCCTAAGCTCTCTGAGGGGCCTTTCCAAAGTTTTTTTTTTAAGTTAACGATAATGCTGTCGATGTGGTCGAATTCTGGACGAAGCACATACATTTAACTAAATATTTATTGGAATCTTAGAAACGACACGATAAGTTCACTTCTACATTACATTTGTCAGTAAGCTCCATTACAAAATAAATAAAACTTTAAGAAACTAGATCTCGAACTTTCAAAATCTCGTTTCAACTTTGCTGTAACGCATATTCTGAGCTCAGTAGGTATCGCGTAAAAGCTAGGTAGGTACAAGACACAGATGTTAGAGACATGCCCGTTTTCACAAATACTAGGCAATACTTGAATTAATACCTAAATACTCGTAGTATAGAACTGTTGAATTTTCATATCTCGGTGCTGAGCCAGAGAGTCGAAGTTCCAACAGTGAAATAACGAAAACCGCATTGGGAGGGCCGCTCAGGTGAAAACTGGCAACCCTAAAAAGATAGTGTCTTCATTCACAGTGATTGAAAAAGTCAAGTTTTCTTAACAAAAGAAAATACATCTGGGAAATCAGTAGGTTGGTACTTACGAAATCGTAAAGAATTCAAAGACAAACCGAAGCACTACTTACTTAATAATTAATCTTCTTTGCTAGAAGTTTGCTTATAAGAAAAGTAAGTTAGTATTTACTTTTTTGTACAGTTTCTTTTGGATGGCTTTAAGTAATAAGATAGTTTTTTCAATAAGGGACGAAGCTAAAGTAGATAAGTAGGTATTTTACTAACGCTGTCCGCCTAAAAATATTTGTTTTGTTTGGGTCGAAAACACGGTGTTTTCTTCTTAGCAAAATTATTTTATTTCCGAAAATTATCAAGACTATAATCGAATAAACGAATATTTAAACAGGATAATTATGTATTCAGCAAAATGACCGCCGAAAAAAAATATTAAAATAACAGCTTTTTACTGAATGCATAATATGATAAATATATACATATACATTTTTTTTCCAATTTGTGTGTGTTTTGTCTGTTTGTCTGTTCCGGCTAATCTCCGAAACGGCTAGATTTTGACGGGCCATTAGCTGATGTTATAATGTCTAAAATAGGTTACTTTTATTTTAGAAACATTATTAGGGTTCCGTGCAAAAAATTAAAACCCATAAACTTCGTAACAAAATCCGATTCAAAAAGGAAAGTAACGTGGCAAAGTGGTACTGCGTTTTTCCATTAAGAATTTCTCAGTAGCAGCCACGGTTTCCTACAAAAGAATACCCCACCTACACGGTCAAAATGTATAAAACGGCATTTTTTTTGTAAATTGTCGATGAAAAAATTTCTTTGTGTTGTAATCGTTCAGAACGATGCATGTGCTGAATACGTGGTAAGCGTTTGTACAGCGTCCCTTCCATCCAGTATATTTATCAATAGTGTGCTAATAATAGTCTATCGATTAGAGGCTCATCTAATAGGGTTGTTGCGAACATCAGCATCAGCATCAGCATCAGCATCCGCTGAACTTCAGCATCATTTTCAACATCAGCTTCAGCATCAGCATCCGCATTGATCGATGCTGATAATTCATGCTGAAGTTCGAGTCTAGCTACACGTGCGGTTATGGCAGAACTGCAGAGGTGGCGGGGCTTAAGTATATCACGTGTAGTTTTTGCTTGCGAGTTTTGACCAATCAAAGGGTCTACCGCGGGGGGATTGCGATTGCAAACAAACACCAATTTGTCTCATTACGTTTTCTAAGCTACTATGTTTGATTATATTTTTATTAAAATTCCCAAAATTATTGAAAGAATCTTTTATTTCAGTCAGCACCAAGGAAAATTATGCAACTTTTAGATGTATTTTACAATGGTAAATACTTTTACGCTGTTTTTATTAAAAAAAAAAAAAATTGAATCAGCATCAGCATCCGCTGATGTCAATGATAAAAGATCAGCAACAGCATCAGCATCCGCGGATGTGAAAAAAATATGCATCAGCAACAACCCTGGTACCTACCCATTAGTAGCCTAATGAATTATGAATGAACCCTATTCTAACCTTTCTGTATCTCAGAAAGGTTAGAATAGGTATAACTCATGAAGACGCAGATCTCTCACAAATACTACGTTCGTCTTATATTAAATGTTATGTAATACTCATCAGTGTTAATACAATAATCTTATTATCTCTGTTTGAACATAATATTCGTGTTATTTACACTCCAATTACTTCTGTCTGTAAACGCTTTGTTTTCGAGATCGTTATACAATCATGTAGTTACACGTGAAGATACTTGATTAAACGTTTTTTTTTTAATGGTATTAACAAGAGGTGCATACATATTATTCCGAAGGATAAAATTAGAAAATGTAATATCTGCGTAATACTGCCAAAATGGCAGATAATCATTCTGACTCAGCATATGTCGTTATTTTGGTAAAACTCGATGGGAGAAGACAATCGACTAGGTGGACAGTCCTCATTAAAGCGGCCGGAAGAAACTGGATAGCCATGACACAAAACCGCCAAAAGCCGAGAGATTTGGAAGAGCAAAACTTTTACTGTCACTTAGGGGCTGTCTCCACTAGCGAGAGAATCGCGGCGATATTACGTATTTGTATGGGATAATATCGCCGCGATTCTCTCGCTCGTGGAGACGGCCTCTAAGAGAGTGTATAGAAATACGTGGCACGGACGATAATATCGTCGCGATTCTCTCGCTCGTGGAGACAGCCCCTTACGGGATATCTTCCTTGATTGTTCATTATTTTGAGCTCCCGATATTTTTTTGTGTTCGGGAGCTGGGTATCACGGAAGATAACAAAGACAAGCAAGTGACAGTATAAGTTTAGTTTTAAACCGTTAAAGCTTAAAGCAGGATTTCGAAGAGAACTACGCTCAGTATTGAACAGCCAAAGGTTGAAGAAGAACAAAATTGAAAACTCCAGGGTGTCTAAAATGGCCACTTTAGCAGAGTCATAATAGGATAATAATATGAATTACGTTTAAATTCGCAAAATAGTCACAAGGTGACAATTCATAATAGTTGGTACTTCTATGACCATTTTAAGAATTTAAACGCAATTCATATTATTATCCTATTATGATCCTGCTAAAGCGGCCATTTTAGACCCCCTGAACTTTGGTCCTATCGCGTTACCAAAATATTGTGTTCTTGTTTGGTAATAAATATATTGTATCAATCAATTGTGTATGGATAAAGCTATAAAGTCAGGCGCTTTACGCCAAAGGTCTCGTTTTATGACACGTCAGCACAAGCACAGCTCGTTCACCAATAAAACGAACCTGATACACCATAAATACTAATATTATAAAGATATAAAGTTTGTATGTTTGGATGTAAGGGGTAATCTTCCGAACTTCTGATCTGATTCCGAAAATTCTTTCACTAATACTACATTACATCCTCATTATTCCTCATGCTACATTATCTCCAAGTATCTTCCCGCGACTTTCGTTCGAGTGAAATGATTACTTTCGATTTTTAATCGGATTTTATTACCAATTTCAAGGGTTTTATTTTTTGCACGGAACCCTAATTATTATCTGCAAGTGAAAGTCCCGGTCGGTCCAGTGTTCGGAGATCAGCCGGAACAAACAGACCGACAGACAGACAAAAATTGAAAAAAAAACCAGTGTTTTTGTTATAACTGCCGTATATATTTTATTTTGCATTCAGTAATAAGCTGTTATTTTGATACTACAAACAGACACTTCAATTTTATTTATTTGTATAGAAGATATAAATGTATAGATGAGAAAGTTTGGATGGATAGATGTTTGTTACAATCACGCCAGAACGGCTGAACTTATCTGGACGAAATTTCCCACAGAAAGAGAAAATATCCACGCGAACGAAGTCGCGGGCAACAGCTAGTAGGCTATAATTATTTAAAATGTTCGCGTGCGATAAATCCCGTGCATAACGCAAGCGAAGCGGCCGGGAAGAGCAAGTCAAAAACAAAATAGCCGACACATGTTCCACCCCTGCTGCCTTTAAGGCGTCCCAAAGGTGACCCGAACTCCGAAGTGACATTTAAAGATCCTCTTCATCACCCAGGTCACGTTTCTTTCGGTCGAGATACTTAAAATTCCGTTACAGATGCAGCATTCTAAATGAAGGCATGTTACACCTTCGAATACTTTGAATATAGATGTCACACATGTATGTATGTGTTTAGAATATGTTATGGACACTAATTGTTTGAGTATTTCTTCAGTTTTTATGGTGATTTCGGTTTAAAGAGACAGTGTGCGTGTGGCGATGGGTGTGTAATTTGTTGGAAGGAAGTTTAAATGGAGTTTGTTCAAATTGGTGATTATAAATCCACCATGTTTGTGTCATCTGTGGGTCAATTCCAATATCATTAAGAACTTTTGCGTTGTAATTTCAATCTGTCAAAAATTCAGTCATGTCGTTTCCCTTAAAAAATCCATTGATTTTCGCAAGATTTTGTATCTTTTCTTTTAAGTAATTACGGGAGGGCTGCCCTTCGGTTTATCCTCATCCGTATCTTAAAGTTCTGTAAGGAGTTTTGCGTGGTCGACGTAAATCACTCGGTCAGAGAGTCTTTAATTGCATTTCATCATTAACTTCTTAATTGATATCAGTGCTTATGTTATGTCTTATTTCCTGATACTTGCTTACTACAAAAGACGACATAATGATATATGGTTAAGGATGTCCCTTAACCATATAATGATATAAATATGGTTAAGGGACATCCTTAACCATATATTATTGTCTTCTTTTGTAGGGTCAGTATTGAGAATATTTTGTCTTTCATTATTTACTTATCATCCTCCATAACGATCAAAAGCATGTCTCTCATTTCCTTTCGATATATTCATTTCCTGTTTCCTTCTTATCCCAAAAACCTTTTCCGTCTCTATGCAAACTGTTTTATCTTACTTATTTGGTCAGCTTATAAAATCAAATCAGTATTTTCTGCTTAATATTTCCGTTTTAATAAATATTTTCTATGTTTTATCTACTTACGACATTAACTATAACATCACGCCTGTAATCCCCGAAGGGTTAGGCTGAGATGTACATAATAGTATACCCACATTTCGCCAGTTATGTTTAAGTCTCATGTAATAGGAGGCAGGTCTATTACCATCAACCGGGCACAGATCCAGAATCCGTGGCTGCTACTGAGGAACTCCTGATGGAACAATCCAACAACACTGCCCGGCCAGGCCCAGACAACGAGGCAGTCATTAACTCTGTCTGTAACTCCGTAATTATATACTTTTATTTAGATTATGTGTATAGACTGTATTTTGTTTATCAACAAAAGAGATATTTAAGGTACCCTTCGTTCGTGAAATTAAAACAGGTGGACAAACAGACAGACAGACAAAAATTAAAAAAAAAGTGTTTTTGTTAGAAGTGTATTTTGTTTATCAACACAAGAGATATTTAAGGTATCTTCGTTAGGGAGAGAACCTCACGTCCCAGCGGTGTCGACGGCGCGTTCGTGTTCCACGCGCGCCTCAAAGAGATGCCAGCAATCATGAGGGGCCCGCAAGGGCCGATGCCTGCCAGGGCTACGGGACTGTTCGAAAGAGATACCGCGGCCCTGGAACATAAAGGGCAAAAGAAGGAACATGGATGGTTTTTAGTCAGTAAAAGTCTGACACTCCCTTCTGCTCCGACCAGAGCGGGAGGAGTCATTTGATGATTACCCATCCAAAAAAAAGGTATCCTTCCTTCCAGACAAACAGACAGACAGACAAAATTTAAAAAAAAATGTGTTTTTGTTATAAGTGTATGTTGTTGATCGATAAAAGAGATATTTACGGTACCCCTTTTACGTACATTGAGTTACTTGACTGAGCTTAGTACCATTAGCTGCCTTCCCATATGTCTTGTGTACCCGAAGTAAAATTTCAAAAAGATTACCATTGTATTCCGACACGGTTGGCGCAGTGGTCAAGCGATTGACTGCTGCGCTGCATGTCGCGGGTTCGATTCCCGTACGGGACAAATATTTGTATGACCTACAAGTAGTTGTTCCGGGTCTGGGTGTTTTTCTATCTATAATATGTATGTATTTACAAAAAAAAAAAAAAGGAAAATATGTAGTTTATAAGCCATCTAGTTACCATAACACAAGCATTAAGTTGCTTAGCTTGGGACTAGATGGTGCTGTGTGAAAATGTCCAGGGATATTTATTTTTATTTATTTATTTTTATTATGGTAACCTAGTTTCTACCTTTGGAATGTATTCTCTCGTATAAGTTAGAGTATGTAAATGGGGTTTAACAAATTGCTTCTAAACTTCTAAGGAGCTGTCTCCACGAGCGAGAGAATCGCGGCGAGATTACGTATTTGTATAGGATAATATCGTCGCGATTCTCTCGCTCGTGGAGACAGCTCCTAAGGATCGCGAGAACTTGATGGAATATATGTATCTCAGTAGATTGTCAGTATTGATGTATTGCTATTGATGTAGATTCTTTAAAAAAAATACTAGACACCACTCATTAAAATCATTTAAAAACAAATACTTCATCAATATTCAAAATACCGTCGTCAAAGTTAACCAACCAATCATTAAAAACCAATAAACGGAACCCACCCAGAATCTAATCGAATAATATTAATGTAAACTAGTCACCAACACTTCTTTTATAATTCAAGGCGTTACGGTAATTATCAAAACAGTATTTAACTTGTCGACAAAGAAAGAAGTTTTAACGAAATAGTCCCTTTATCTTTTGTAAACGATCAGTGTACACTCACCTTTATCTTTTAAGCTTTTTCCCCATCTTTAAATGATAATTAAGACGATTTTAAGTCAAGCATGGAAATGTTACTTTTTAGGGTTCCATAACCAAAGGGTTCCAACGGGACCCTATTACTAAGGCTTCGCTGTCTGTTTGTCCATCTATCACAGGGCTGTATCTTTTGTACCGTAAGAGGTGGACAGTTGAAATTTTCACGGAGTGAGTGTTATGGCCTTTATAACTAAAATACATACATACAAGCATCGTGTTTTTATCTTGTTTTGTTTTGTACGGTGATACGGAACGTTTAGTGTGCAAGTCCGACTCGCGCTTGTGTTTTATTAAAAGTGTTTTTGTAAACTAACGTAAGCTTCACACTTTCTAGCAAATTAATTACTAATTAGGTAAATTGAACTGTGAGATCTCTGATTACAGAGATACTTATGTTCACACTTTCACACTCACGTTGATCTTAGATTAGAGATGATTATTGATTCGTTGACACTTATTTAAGCCATCGACCTAATCGAAATTGATGTGGCAATATCCCAATGTGGAGTTTGTGAGCTTATGTACCGTTGCGCTTTTGGCGTCAGTGATGTCACTCCAAGCACAGCCAGCTATGTATAATCTATTACATGTATACTTAATATAAAAAAATCATCGTTTTTCGTGTTTGTCTATTTGACTACGTGACTACTTCTTCTAATCTACAAAAATGCATTTAGATAATATTTTTCGGAAGGTGTATGTATGTACGTAAAATATTAATAATGCGTATTTAAATCAAATAAAATCGTTTATTGCTATATCCGTAATGTACGTACACTTACAGGTGGTAAATAATTCAATCAATTTTATCCTAACGAACTTCAAAAGGTACCAAAAAGCTACCTATGCCGTTTAATAACAGTCCTTCATCGGTGACTTGTATGTTTACACCAAGTGTTTTATATACCTAATTAATTAAGTTTATAATTTGTGATAGTTATAAGATTTAATGTAACAATGTAAAAGGCACGATTGGGTTGACATAATATCTGATTAGATAAAGACCCCAAAACAAATAAAGAGAAAAAAAGGTGGTAAAAAAATAAAAATAGAAACAATTATGGACCCTGTCGGGCACAGCAACTTTTATAAAATAGTATAATAGTAGCGAGAGGAAGAGCGCTTTTTTACTTTTCCTTGTTGTTATGTTTGAATTATTCTATATCCTATTATGTATTTTATATTTCCATTCATTTAACTTAGATATAGTGGAGCTCGTGGCTAAATAATAACAGCCACTCGGGTCGATCTTTAGGTTAAGCTCCGCTTGCCTAGGTTGGTTCGTGGACGGGTGACCACCCATTACATACCGAGTTTCCTCCGTGCCTCGGAAAGCACGTTAAGCCGTTGGTCCCGGTTGTCATTTCTAGAACTTTGACAGTCGTTACAGGTAGTCAGTGGTTCGAAAGTCTGACAACCAATCTTACCAAAGAATATCGTATTACCCAGAACTAACTAGGTTGTGGAGGTCAGATAGGCAGTCGCTCCACGTAAAATACTGGTATTCAGCTGCATCTGGTTAGACTGGAAGCCGACCCCAAAATAGTTGGGAAAAGGCTAGGCAGATGATGATAACTGAGATATAGCATAAAAATCTCTATGACGTTGTAAATTGCGTAGCCCGTGAAAGGTGGGTCAATAAATACGTACATAAACTCAAGCCTTTTTGCGTATGTTGGTAGGCAGAAACCACAGAACGCCACGCGCCACCTGCTACGATCCTTTTTTTTTTTTTTTTTTTGGGGGGTGAGAAATCATCAAATGACTCCTCCCGCTCTGGGCGGAGCGGAAGGGAGTGTCAGACTCTTACTGACTAAAAACCACCCATGTTCCTTCATTGGCCCTTTATGTTCCAGGGCCGCGGTATCTCTTTCGAACAGTCCCGCAGCCACCAGCTACGATCCTTACATCCTCCTTTTGCCTCGTCCACGTTCATACATCTGGGGGTATAAAATGGCCGCTTTAGCACAATCATAATAGGATAATAACATGAATTACCTACGTTTAAATTCGTAAAATGGTCACAAGGTACCAATTCAAAATAGTAGGTACGTTTATGACCATTTTAAGAATTTAAACGTAATTCATATTATTATCCTATTATGATTCTGCTAAAGCGGCCATTTTAGACCCCCTGGTCATACACGGATGCGTTAGTTCATATCCCATCATTTGTGAATAGAAAACATCAAAAATCTTAAGAAAAGCCAGTATCTCATAGATAATAAACAAGACATAGAAATAAAAAAATATACCACTTGCTTAATCGATATCATCGCAGCAGCGAAGGAAAATATCGAAGAAAAACACGAAAATTCACAATAAATAGTAATAACGTTTGTTACGTTTTAGCGATATATCTCAAGAATTATGTCAACATATGTCACGCTATTATTAGATTTACAGGTTTGGAGAATATTTCATATAATTCATAGAAATCTGAAACTCACAGATTACTTCGTTAGTATTATACTTACAGTACAAACACAACAAACAAATACACAAATAAATAACAAACAAATAAAATACAAATAAATACAAATAAATAAAATTGAAGTGTCTGTGTGTAATTTAAATATACTCGTAAAAGATTTTATTTCAATACATAAATGAAAGTATATTACAGTCTTATAACAAATAAAAACTTTTTTTTAATGTTTGGCTGTTTGTTCCGGCTAATCTCCGAAACGGCTGGACCGATTTTGACGGGATGTTTGCTGGCAGATAGCTGATGTTATAAGGACTGGCTTCGTTTATTTTAGAAAAAAATACGAGTAAAAACGAATATTTCTTATTAAATTCCACGCGGAGGAAGTCGTGTGTGTGAGCTAATCGTTCAATGTGATGCACAAAACATTAATTTAATATCTAGTCCAAGTCCCCTTCTGCTTGACCGGCGAATCTGACGTTCACGAATATTCTAGAATTCTCTGTAACCTGTTCATTGCTTATTAACTGCTTGACATTTACAGTCTATAAATTATCGGACAGATGACCAAAGGCTTTGAAAATCCAACGAGCATTGCATTGCTAATATAATCGGTGCCAGTTAGGTATGAAATTCAATGCCGGCTCGCGTTTTCTCAATATGCATTGGTTAGAAGTACTTATAGTGGTGATTAAGGATGAGCTTCGGTACGGTCAGATAGGCAGTGGATCCATGTGAAATACTGGTATTCAGCTGCATCCTGTAAGACTGGAAGCCGACTCCAATAAATTTGGCAAAAGGCTAGGCAGATGATGATGATGCTTTGAAAACTACAGAAGCGTATAGCAATTTGTAATGGTTACTACTGGTTATTCATCACCTGCCTAGCCTTTTCCCAACTATGTTGGGGTTGGCTTCCAGTCTAACCGGATGCAGCTGAATACCAGTATTTTACACGAAGCGACTGCCTATCTGACCTCCACAACCCAGTTAGCCCTAGGTAATACGATACCCCTTGGTAAGACTGTTTGTCAGACTTTCGGGTCACTGACTACCTGTAACGACTGTCAAAGATCTACAAATGAAAGCCGGGACCAACGGCTTAACGTGCTTTCCGAGGCACGGAGGAAACTCGGTATGTAATGGGTGGTCACCCATCCACGGACCAACCTAGGTAAGCACGGCTTAACCTAAAGATCGACCAGAGCGGCTGTTCTTATTTAGCCACGAGCTCCTCCCTACTACTGGTAATTAATGATGCAAAATATTATAAACCTTGCGATCCAAGTAAACAAAGGTCCACCATTCACTTCTAGAACCCTAAACACTAAATCCTTTAACGACACCAGAGCAATTACTTTTGAAACATAAGTAAGTTATGGGTACACATGCAGGCGCAAGGTGCAAGCGCACACCTGCACGTAATGTTTACGCACGAGAGAGGAATTAATGCTGCTTTTAAGAATACTAAGTTGCAGTACTATAATAGTCTCAGTAATGTGAACTTTGGACCTAAATGTTTTATGTCAGACGGGTTACCTCATATGGAGTTATGTCATGAATGTCATGATGTATGGGCAAATGAAAATAAATAATGGTTGAACCAGAAATAATAACTAGGTACGTGTCTATATGGTTCGGAATTTGACTTTCACTATTGAATAGAGAATGGCAGATGGCAATTTTTTTTGTTCAAAAAAAAATTTGACCCAAATATCAGAAGGTTCTATAGCTATTGAAACTTGAATCAAGACAGCAAAGTGATTTTCCATCTTGCTGCCTATCGAAGATAAGAACTTATACAGATCGCAGTAAGTTGAAGCAAAATGTGTTAGTGCACATTCAAGGTTCAACTTAAGTGCCGCGATCTGTAACACATTTTCGGATCTCAATCGATTTTTGTCTATAATAATTGTAGGTACTTGCGCAGATCGCCATTTTGCTTCAATATAATATGTGCCGCGATCTGTACAGCCCGTTTTGTTGTAGAAACAAGATCAGCTGTAAAAGATAAAAGAATGCCAGCCTTTCCAACCGTGTAATACACTCTTTTGAACAAGCCGCTAGCAGGTACTTATATAGAATTTCCAAACCGATGAATAAGCTTAGAAATCAAAACAGTTACAGGTACTGCGAATTCTTCCCACAAAGATCTAATCGCAACCAGTCATAGATGCAATTCTATCGTATTGCGCAAAACACGGCACGCCAAAATCGCATTCCAACCAGGTAGTTAGCCCATTGATGCACTATTTAACCCCTATTGCTTATGACGAAAGGCGAGAATCGAGTGGCGAATCGATTTACAATGAGATTTGCGAATGTTCAATTCTACGTTGACATTTTAAATAAGGTTGTCATGTGAATTTTAAACAGGGATGTGGGATTAACCGAATTGACAATCCGCATACTAAAACATTGAAGTCCGTCATACTAAGTTTCGGCTCTGGGAAGCTGTTTTACGCTCTGCTGTGCTCTCAAGCCTCAGGCAAAACTTCTCAAACGATTTAAGTGCTCAGATTTTGTTTCAAAAAGGATCTGTCGCTCGAAGTGAGCGAAAGAAGAAGTCCAACAAAGATTTGTGCTTAGTACGTTTTCATTACTGATGATGCGTTTTAGAAAGATCTGATGTCTTGTATCAAGGGGATCAATTCAGGAGGAGCCATAGATATATCGTAAGACCGCTTCAATTCCGGCGTATTGTCTGCTATAGAAAAATAGCGTCTTTCATTAATGTTTCGTGAATCAGAATTGACAAAAAAAGAATTGTTGTTTACTGGCGACAGCTGGGATCTAAGTGAATGATTACAAGTTATACAGATAACTGGCAGCCCTGGGCTGCTCCTATTGTGTTTCGATTCTCATGCGCGAACATCAGGTCGATTCTCAAAACTTATTCTTTTGTGTGAACGTAGAAAGAATTTTAATGCTTCCGTTTGAACTTCGTATAAAATCTCACAATAGAATAGCACTTTATTGCGTAATGCCGACCCATTTGATAGTCGACAATCATTTTCTTGACTCATTTAAGTTTCTGTTCATGTAACTTGTGTTGTCGTGTTATTCGTATTTGCATAGTAGGACTCTGTAGGACTCCATGTGTTGTCACATGTCACAGTTACTGTTTGGTAAAAGCACGATTCGTGGAAGCGCAGTGTTTGTTATGCTTTACAAAGAACAGCTATTCTAATAAAAATGCTAGTGCTTCAGGCACGTTTATTATTATGCTAGCTCAGTAGAAACACATACACAATTCCAGTAAAATGGAAAACAGCAAAACGTACATTAAATCCAACCCTATTTGAATATCATCTGACGAAAACAGGTTATGCAAACGCCTGAGGCAGTAGGTTACAATCTATTACAACAAGAGCGACTGCACCTGCATAGAAAACAGCGCCTTTACACGACTCCAAATTCCCCGATCGTGTTATTACTTTTCTGACCAAGTAAAAGCGACAATCCAACGGCGTATATAATAAAAATCTCTACAATTAAACACGTTGTATGTGTGTAACGTTTAGCGGACCGTGGGAACGTGCGCCGGAGTCGAATCGACGAATCCATGCAAAATCCTGTTTCGCTCCGACATTCACTACCTGTTGTAAAATAGGATAGCGAGGTTTATACGATGCTTTTATAGCTATTAAAGTTTTATTTTTGTGGTGTAAGTACTCTAGTGGGTATGTTATATAGCTTTGGTTGTTCTGGGGTACCTCAAGTCGAGGGGAATGCGTATTTTTGAGTGAGCGTTCAAGTATTCAATTTGGTTCAACGTCCTTGGCCCAATTTGATGATGACAAGTCTACTTCTCTCAATTTTTGAAGTCCTCTTCAGTTGATATTCGCTTTTTAATTTTTGCATCAGTGTTGTATTTCTGTAATGCGATATTTTTATTTTTCTTTGGAATTTTGAACTCGTCCTTCGCAAGTTGGCAGTGCGCTATTCAGAAGAGTGGCTCTCAAAGATTTTAATCATTAGATGTCAGCGGTCACGCGAAAAAGAGTTCCACATCGAAAAGAGTGAGTAGTAGGTACGATTTTCGGTATGAGTGAGCAAGAAAATAAATAGTTAAATACTGTTCAAAGTGCACTGTCAACGGAACAGAAAAGTACTTGACGCGGTAGAATAGATCTCGCGATTGAAATCTTTGACTCCTCGGTAAAATCCTTTTCCAATAATCGTGCATTCAACAAAATGTGTCATGGCGTCTCAGTTAGAATGCTGAACTCGTGAACTGTGGGATGACTCAGTGCACAATGCAATTGCATAGCTTTATTTACATGAATATTAGTAGGCGGTGTTGTGTTATAACAACTTACTTTGGCTGTATTGAACCTGTTTCTAATATTAGCGATGGTGTTGGCATAAATTGCATTGAAACCACTTTACAAAGCGTTATTAGTTTCGGAATTAACAAGGTGTTTGGTTTTGACCAAGTTGGCCAAGGTTGGTCTGTGGATGGGTGATCAAGGTTAAGCAACGACTGCCAAATCTGTCTGTGGATGGGTGATCCAATTTAAGCAACGGTTGCCAAGGTTGGTCTGTGGATGGGTGATCAAAATGGGACTAATTCATATAAAATAAACTACCTAACTAAATAAACGACAGGGTGCTTAGGCGCTGAAGTACTGCTCTACATCGCTGTCATAAATTAAAATATAATATTAAATGTTTACTGATGAAATTTGAATACAAAACAGAACATTTTGATCTCAATCATTTATAACACTCCACACAGGTGAACCCGTAAACGCAGCTAGTTATTTACAAGAACGCGAAGTGTCAACAACAGCTTTATGTCCGTATACATAAAGCTTAAAACTAGCTCCACTATTTCAGCAAGACTTCGCACATTACGACGGAGAATATTTAAACGTGTTTTATTACCATATAGTTTGTACCATTATTTGTTCTATACTAACTTTAACCCGCGGTTTTGTGTCGGAAATTGTCCTACGAAATCGAACTATCAATATATAAATAGTAGATTTCGTCTGCGATCCAGGATGAAAAGTGTCCAATGGGAAGCTAATGGCCTTCTCCAGGTCCTAGGTTTACAAACATAACGATAGGTTCAGCAGTTTAGGCGTGAAAAGGCACACAGATAAACGACGGACAGTGTTATATTCGAATTCCTGTATTTCTCGCAAAAACTTTCCCGAATAAATTGTCTAAATTATGGCGAAGACTGCATCAAAATCCATTGTGTTTAGAATAACTAACCGGTCATACACAATCACAGACTGAAACAAAAAGCTACTTTGTTTAGTACCACGTAGGTATCAATATACATAGACAGTCCTTATAGTTAGAGCTAGGATTCTAGAGTCGCAATTATATATGCGATCTTTGGCCTGGTATGCGAATTCTAATGCGAAATACCCAAATATTCTGCGAACTGAATTGCGTATTTGTTTTGGAATGTATCTTTGGCTTTATGGTCATTAGAAACTTTACGAATACAAATTATTATAGTCTTTTATGTTTTCTTAATACTGAATTTCATTTCGTCTATAAACTCAGCATTTAACCTGAAAAGTACGGCTTATTTTCTCACTAATACGGCATATTCTGTCTCTAAAAAAACTGGTGTCAATACAGCACTAGACGATATAGAAGTTGCTTTATTTGCCTTCGAAAGGATTAAAAGAACAATGCTCATGGAAGTATGGAATCCCGTACCATGCTGCATCAAAATCAAACCTTGTTTTTTATAGACTACACTGATCGTATTAACTCCTACAAAAATTATTTTTGAAAAAAAAACCCGCGTTTCAGAGTTATTTTATAAAATCGAAACTAACCTAAAAAGTAGGTCTATTTTTTCGACGCTACCAACGACGTATTTTAACACACATACATTACATTATTGCTCTAAAAACAGCGTAATACACTAATATTAGTAAGAATTACGAGTTAAAGTAACATCCACAGTATGCTTGACTGAAACTCGATTTTATTTTAGACCTTTACATTGCCAATAGTCAGTCAGTACAGTACAAATGTCAGATGCCACAGATCAGATAAGATAACTATAAACCATAGAGTATAGTAAGTGCTATAAACTAGTCGGGATTTAGGGATGTAATCGATAAATCAAAATCTTTAGGCTGAGAAAATCTATTTTGTTGCAAATAGCAATAAACCAAACTAAATCGATTTGGTGTACTGATCTTACTTAATTGTAATTAATTTTAGAGCGCTCGACAGACAAGGGTTTGTTCAATTGAAACGGAACGTCATTTATATTCAGTTGAAACGGAACGTCATATAAAGGGAGTAAAACAATATTCATACTTTTAAACTCGAAAAGTATATTTCCAGTTCAAAAATCAAATCCCCGACGCGTAATGCCGTAAAAAAATATGAAACTAATTACTATAATATTTTGGTTTTGAGGCGCGAGACTTTTTGGTACCAACTTTGGTCATTCTCTTTTGTAGTCTACGGAAAAGCTTAAATAATCCACTAGCATGGCTGGCTTTCTGATCAAATATAATCAATGAACTTTATATCTATTATCAGAGTTCTTTCAGAAGACTAAAGTTGATGTTGAGTAAGATAGGTTGAAACGTTGAATGGCACTATCACCGGGAGCATTCGCCTGTAATGTAACAATCACAGTTAGATATCCGATGTATCACGATTCACGATCCGTTAGACACATTTTTGGCTACCTATTATGTCGTCATAAGCACTATTTAGTTAAGTTACTATACAAATAGACTACGTTTTTGTTTTGTATATGTCTAGAATTACGGCGGAAGACAGGGTAGCCCGCGAAATTCAAATTTTCTTAGGTTTTTTGTAATTTGCAGGTCAGTTTCAGGCTATATGTGAAACAAAGTATGATTCGCAACCGTAAAACGTATGTAATTACAGAATTAAAATCATCAATACAACCGTCTAAGTTCATTTAATTCCATTTAATGACTATTTCATGAAAAAGTCATTCAATAGGATTATATGAACTTAGAGGATTGTATTGTATTGATGAGATTAATGACTATAACTCTGTAAAGCCATATTTGTTACGGTCACGAATCCTATCTTAATCAACGTACAACCTGACACTGGGCTATAAATTGCAACAAACATAAGAAAATTTAAGTTCATGGGTTTATTTATTTATTTATTGACACACCAACGACTTATCCACTAAATCATTACATTCAATATATTCTATTTCAACACTTTGTGGTGAATTCGTCACTTATAGGTGTGCACAGCACTTGTATAATCAATAATAAAAATTAAAATGGAAATATATGATAATAACAATATAAAAATTAAAAATTTACAAAGTTTACATGAATTTAAAATGTCAAGTGGTTAAATTAAATTACAAAACATCAATTAAATTGGAATAAAAAAAAAACAATTATAAATTGAAACTATAACGTTGGGTTGTGACGTTGTTGTTTAAAACAAATAAGCTTGCTGCGATAGCCACACGAAGTAGGTGCCCTTGCGTTATCTAGGTATATTTGTATCTGTGGTAACAATCCAAGATTCGATTGTTTATAGAAACAAAACAAGTGAATCCTAACTGTTACAGTACAGGCGAATGCTCCCATCCCGGTGAGGCGAGCGCTTGGAAAGTAATAGTAAAAATGGCGGGGAAAAAAGTGGAGACCGACAACGCAACGTCTATTTTTCTCCATAACATCAATTACAAATTCCCTTACCACATCAAAAACCACAAAAGCAAGCTTTCACAAAAGGTCGAACCGATCATTCAAACAAAAAAAATGAAGGATAAATTCTTGACATTTGGCGTGTGTGGCGTCCCCCTATCATTTCAAGCGAAGCCAGGTGTTCGAACATCAGGCATGGCACGTGTACGCGACATCTGCCGGGCAAAAAAAGAATTAATAATAGTCTGCTATTATATTTACTAACCTTTTTACCATGAGGCGTCTGTTTTTTATCGTATGTGCAATAGAAAGGATGGTGTTAAGATTAGAGATGAGTCTTTGAACGTCGCAAGCTGAATGAACCGTGGTTGTTTTTTTTTTTCAAAGGATGAGATGCTAAGGTCGTTTCGATCAGATGTCGCTGTCAAACGACATTTTTATATTACGCAGCCGTTCATTAATGAAAAGGTGCACCCTTTTATTAGCGCATATCGCTTGCAAATTACCTTGCAGTGCAAATTTAAAACTCTTGTGCGAAAATACTTTGCTTTAGTTGTAGTGTCCCCTTTTAAAGTTTGAAACATGGCAGATGCTGTACACTCATGCTACACAAAAAAGACGATCAAATCTGGCATGCGCTGCTCTTATAAATAGACTCGAAATTGCTATCCCACCTTTACTTCCGTAGAGAAAAATGGCTATTTATAAAATATATATTTTTGGACCACAATAAAAACATAAGGACAGATGTTTCTTATCCTTGTGGTGGAGTTTGGCAAAGGTGTTTGGAGTATACTGCCTTCTGTCGGTAATGGTCAATCTTCGGTGTCCATAAATGGTATACTTTTATCGTTTGTTTTGCGAATGGGCCGATGGGAATTGCGTTGTGACTGGAGTGGCCAATACTGGCCAATGTGTTCATGTGTCTTTTAAACAATTCTTATTGCCAGCCGGCAGCTGGTTTGAGTACATGCAACCCTAGCATTTGTTTCTCTATAAAGATTTAGTACAATGGTTCCCTTACTGTTATTTTTTAAATGCTAGTTTGAACGGAATGGATGTTTGTTACCCAATCAGGCCAGAATTGCTGAACGGATCTTGATGAAATTTGGCACAGAGATAGATTATAGTCTGGAATAGCAAATAGACATTTTTTTCCGACACATAGGTACGCATCTAAATTTCCACGCACATGAATTCGCGGGCAACAGCTAGTATCTACTTAAAGTGTCAAAGATTTTGAGTTCGGACTATAAGGCACTCGGTGCTTTACCTCAATTAGGTCACATATAAATTATTATGCATAGTAGCCATGATTTTTTAATAAACATCTGAGTGATGCTTAATAAAATAACTTTTTAATTGCCTTAGTTTGTAAAACTCTGACGTTTCAGGTTTTATTACGTACTAAAAAAAGCAGTTTAGCTAAACCACGTCCTAAGTTTTCATTAGTTTTATGTTAAAAGTTAAAGTAATTCGGCTGCTGTAATGAATGGCTTCTACCTACGATCCTTTTATTTATTTAATTATAGTCGAACAGCTAATAAGGGCAATAAAAATCTAAATGCGTATACTTAACTCCTTTTACGTCTTAATTGCGAGCTATAAACCTGCTCGAGTTCACGATTTTACATAACAAAAAATTTGGTGGAATTTGATAAAAAGAGGCCGGATGCTAACTGAATTACCTATTTCCTGTTCATCTATTTAAGAATTATCTTAGATATGTAGCAATTGTTTGTAATTGTCTTAGATGTGCAGCTGTTGAGGAGCTCGTGGCTAAATAAGAACAGCCGCTCGGGTCGATCTTTAGGTTAAGCCATGCTTACCTAGGTTGGTCCGTGGATGGGTGACCACCCATAACATACCGAGTTTCCTCCGTGCCTCGGAAAGCACGTTAAACCGTTTGTCCCGGCTGTTATTTGTGGATCTTTGACAGTCGTTACAGGTAGGCAGTGACCCGAAAATCCGACAACCAGTCTTACCAAGGGGTATCGTATTACCTAGCACTAACTGGGTTGTGGAGGTCAGATAGGCAGTCGCTCCATGTAAAATACTAGTATTCAGCTGCATCCGGTTAGACTGGAAGCCGACCCCAACATCGTAGGGAAAAGGCTAGGCAGGTGATGATGATGTAGATCAGCTGTTATTGAATTTCTGAAATGTTCTTATAACTTTTAATCTGAAGTTTTCGATCAACCTTTTATGGTATCTTTTCGTTTTTAGGGTTCCGTACCCAAAGGGTAAAACGGGACCCTATTACTAAGACTCCGCTGTCTGTCTGTCCATCTGTCACCAGGCTGTATCTTATGAACCGTGATAGTTACCTAGACAGTTGAAATTTTCAAAGATGATGTATTTCTGTTGCCGCTATACCTAACAATACTTACTAAAAAACAGAATAAAATAAATATTTAAGGGGGCTTCCAAACATCAAACGGATTTTTTTTGCCGTTTTTTTTGATAATGGTACGGAACCCTTCGTGCGCGAGTCCGACTCGCACTTGGCCAGTTTTCAATCTGTATTTTGATGCATAGGTTTGTATTACCGAGTTCAACTTATTACTTAGGGCATAAGGGTGAAAAGTGGCAGACACCATCAGTGAATTCGGTAGTACCTGTATTTCACAATCTCTGTGATACCTACCTGGGATGCGGTAGGTAGTCCCAACGGCTTACCATGCGCTCTGATGACCCAGTATGCTTAATGATAATAGAATCTTTCGTTGTATGTCCTAGACTCTAGATCAGGGGTGCCCAAAATAATTTTATGAAGGGCCCAGTTTAGTATTTTTGTAACCGTAGCGGGCCAAAAGAAATCCAAAGCGACATCTAAATTTAAATAAAACAAGCTTCGCCGGGGTTATTCCCGAAGTACTCCAAAAAGAGTTCCCAAACTACTCCATGAAAAATATAATATTTTTAATTAGGTTTCATTCTACTCCATGATAATATTAAAATGTTCTCAAAGTACTCCACCCAATTTAAATCAAAAAGCTGATTTAAAAATGTACCGGATTACTATAAAAGGGTAGCTGATGTACAGTCAGGCTCAAAAGCTTTGTAAATATATTTTTAAGTATTAGGATTTTAAAAATAAAAGACTATAATATAATTCAATAATCATTTTGAGTCTTATAACAATTTTTTTTAATTCGATAATTTAAAATATTCAAAAATCAATTAACAAAGTGGGGCTCTGGATTCAGAAGTCTAAAAAATGTGAAAAACAATAAAAAAACTAAAATGATATCTGGCAATTAAGCCTAACAAATTCGACCAATAATCATTTGAAATTTACTTATCATGGTAAAAAAATACTTATAAATCTAAAAATCACAGTCTTTCTTTCCTTAATAAAAGTTATCACATTAAGTTACTACTTATGATAAAAATAAGGTAGTGTAGAATTATTTGAAGTATGTGGAAGCAGACTTAAAACTATTTTGCGACATGTACAATCAAATTTCAAATAGTTTGCTAATTTGTTTTAATAATTGCAGCACAGTATTTTTTTCTATTCTTAACTGCTTTACAATCAAAGCCAGTTTTAGATCCCTGTTTATAGATTATTGGCTTCTATTTACTCTGGGACTGCAACGATAACGTTTGAAACAAACAGTTTCATCACACATACATCTGACACACCATCACCATCTGGTATATCTGTACCTAACCTATGTTCAACAAATATTTGTTTTTGTTTTTTTTTTTTTTTTGCGAAGGAGGGATTTATTGTAAAAAGCCCACAATTTTAAATATACATTGACGTTATAACAAAATGGTAAACTTTAATCATTCTTTTAAGAATTTTTGTGACTGACTGTAATGAAAAATATGTATTTTATAGGTAATTATTTAGATGGAGCAGTTTGAGAATTGATAAAGAATAATCGGTGGAGTACTTTGAGAATAATTCCAGATACCTATGGAGCAGAATGGGAACAAAATAATAAGTATTTTGAAATAACAATAATTCATTGGAGTAACTTGGGAATTAATGTATGAGATTCTTATCTTTTTAGAACAAAAGAATGGAGTACTTTGGGAATAACCCCTTCGCCGGACTAGACTGCAATGATGCGGTCTGAGGTGAGGTGGGGCGGGTAGGTAAAAAGATATGGCGCGGGAATAACTGACTTAGGGACATTTTTTAAACAATGTTCGCCAATTTTTACTAATGTCTTGTAACGTTTTAAATAGCTCGCGGATGAAAGACCTATGTGGGCCGCTAGGTGGCCGGGCCGTATGTTGGACAGGCCTGATCTAGATCAATCTAGAATCTGGGGTGTTACTATTTGTAAAACTCATCATTAACGAACCTCATCATTTGTTGCAGGACTGCTACGGCTCTGAATTTGAAGATCGCGCGATAGCAGACGATGTGAAGAACTACGAGCTGATATCAGGCTATCAGAACGATACGCACACGACTGTGGAGTTCAGGAGGCAGCTCGATACGTGTGATAAACAGGACTTCATTATTGGGGTGGGTAGAATTGATGCAAACTACAGATTTTACTGGTGGATTCATTTTACCGAAAGATCTTGCCTTTACGGAGACGCGGTCAGGTAAACTACCTTCGAGAATGTGCAGCTCGATCTTCAGATATACCAAAGTACTAGACGCCTTGTGTCTTATTTTTTTACCAGAATAAAACCATATCATCTAGACCAGTCGAGCACTCGATAGTCACGAGACAGAGGCGTCGAAGCCAAACAATGCCAAACATGCAAGAGAAACAACGGTGTCAAAAATTCTTACCTATTTAAAAATATGCAAACTATGTTATTCAGTTACTAGATACTATGGTCTAGTTGGTGTAGTGGTTGCAAGTGCGACTGCTAAGCATGAGGTATTGAGTTTGATTCCCAGATCTGGCAGTGTTATTGGGTTTCCCTATGAGGAATTTCTGTATTTGTGCCCGGTGGATCATGGCAATTGGCCTGGGCCTGGCCGGGCAGTGTTGTTGGGTTTTTCCATCAGGAGTTCCTCAGTAGCAGCCACGGATTCTGGATCTGTAGGTACTCGGTTGATGGTAATATGCTCGCCCCCTATTACATGGGACTTAAAACATAACTGGCGAAATATGGATGTATTACTATGGTATACCTCTGCCTTACCCTTCGGGGCTTATAGGGGTGATGTTGAAGATGTTAGGTACCACGGTGTTAGTTAATTAAAACTTAGTAACACCACAACTACTAATGTTTATAATCCTTCACAGGACGAGACGATCCAGATCCTCTGGGCGTTAGGACCCGACGGTTCTGATGGACAGCTGCCGAAGCACGTCAAGAGTGGAGCTAGACCGTTGAGACTTCTCCAGCCTATGTCGAAGCCTGAATCCATACCGCTCAACCATTGGGATGTTAGGCTGACTAATGTGAGTATGGGCTTTATTCTTATTTACTTTGGGCTTTGTTAGCCTGCCATGATTTTATCCCAAGAGATGGAGCTATAGGGGTATGAAGAACAGGGTGTAAAGTTCTTCATCCTTCATAGAAAAGGGAGGATTCTCCGACCAGACGGGTGTTGTATCTGGTGGGCTACTGCCCGATAGTTGTTATCGGGTTTTTCTTTATAGTGTTAAGTCGCGGAAAACTTCAATATCGCCACTTAGGAATTTTATGTTAGTTTTTCATTTGTGATATAGACGGCGCTGTAGTTCTTTTTTTGTACTATGTTGCTGTAGTAGTTTTTGTAGTGCCGCTACAAAGCTGGTACAGGACGTCTCACTACTCAGGACGCTCCATCTCTTAGCTGCTTTCAGATGTCATTGTTTACTTTTGATATAAAAGCTTTCGCTACAATTATTTTCTACACACTGACCACAAGAAAAGGTACTCTCGATTCTTTGTTAGGAACGAAGAATCGAGAGTACCTTTTCTTGATGAAATTTTAAAACGCGAGAAAGCGTTCGTCTCAAGAGAACAGATTTCAAGAGTATGAACTAAAAAAGTACCAATCATCCAGCTAATAGCTTAATGCGTTGGTTGCCGGCTGCGAAGCTCGAAAACCTGCTCAGGTTAAAGATGACTCTGCCCTGGAGTGTCATATTGTGGTGTTATTCCACTAACGATGACTCACTTAATACCGTGTCCTGCGTGTCCTGTTATATGAACGTTTCCGCAACTGATGAGTCAACCAACCCTCAATTTCACCAGTGAATCACCGCAGGATAAAACCTTGATTAAATTTAGATTTAGCACTGAGAAAATTAATTTTAAAACACCATTCTTTCAACCTCGATGGTCTAGTGGTCTCAAGCATGAGTGCTGACCATGAGGTCCTGGGTTCGATTCCCGGGTCGGGCAAAGTGTTATTGGCTTTTCCGTCAGGAATTTCTCAGTAGCAATTACGGAGTTAAGATTTGTGCTCGGTTGATAGCAATAGGCTATTACAAGGGACTTAAACATGGTGGGTGTACTGTTAGGTACACCCCAGCCTAGCCCTTCGACGATTAGAAGGTGTGATATTATTTTATGTCATTATTTCCTTCCAGCTCACAATCCCCCACGTAATGGCAACATTATTCTGGTGCAAGATCTTCAAGGTTCCAGAGTTACCCAAGAAGCACCATATCGTAGGATACGAACCTCTTATAGACAGCCGACCAATTAGGAATAATATACCAGTTCAGGAACCGAACAGCATGTCGCCAGTACATCATATCGTTCTCTATGAATGTGCTGAGGATGAAGACAAGCATCTGTGGAATACTTGGGCAGAAGGAGACGGGTACTTTGGACCTAATAGGCCAAGTGCTTGGGCAACCTGTGCTACTCCTCTTGCGGCTTGGGCTATAGGATCTCAAGGTATGTAGAATTTGTATAAGTTTAGTATTAGAGCGGTTTCAGGCGTATTTTGTAGCGCGTACAAGCTCGTACCGGCTGACGCGCGTACACGCAAGCAACACAGGTATTTTATTTTTATTTCAGGCACCATATTTGATTGAGTATACTATAACGTTTGTGATGAGAAATAAAAATATTACATATTTATTACGCGCTTAATCGAAAGCGCGTACACGTGCTTATTCTCGCTTCTACACGCGCGCACATAATTGATACGCGACGAAAATACGCATATCTGAAACCACTGAAGATAATTATAACGAGAAACTGTTGTTTTTTATTAATAAAATCAAGCCGTGTACAGTCAGGATTTGATTGTTGAGCTGTATTGTCACATTGTCATACTATGTCAATTGACTTGTTTTCTCTATTTCGTACGACTGGCGAAGAAGGATAAAACGCGGCATTCGAATTACTAGTATTATGGGTTTGTTATTGACATGCTTTGTAATTATTTTTATAATGGCAACCTAAACCTTAAACGATTAGGTCTACTAAAGTAATGTTAAATTTTATTAGAGAATCCAAAACATCTTTCACTTTAATTTAATTATTATAAGCAAAGATTTTCAGCACCCCGTAAGATCTTTTTGTTTCATCTCAACTTCGTAATTAACACCTTGTCTACTCAAAATCCTTAACAATAATGAACCTTAAAATCTTCATAAACATCTAATTAGGAGGAAAATTAATTGTGTTGATAATTTCAGGTGAATTCCTTCCCGAAAATGTTGGAATACCGCTGGGCGAGAAAGGCGGAGTCTCTTACTACATGCTCGAAGTTCATTATGATAACCAGGAGCTGCATAATGGTGAGTTTGTGTTTTGGTTTTGGATGACGGACATATGGAAACGGAAAGTATGGCAGAAGAAAGGGGAGACCTCATCATCTGACTAGCCTTTTCCCAACTATGTTGGGGTCGGCTTCCAGTTTAACCAGATGCAGATAAATACCAGTATTTTACATGGAACGACGGCCTATCTGACCTCCACAACCCAGCTTGCACTGGGTAACACGATACCATTCGGTAAGACTGGTTGTCAGACTTTCGAGCCACCTTAACGACTGTCAAAGATCTACAAATGACAGCCGGGACCAACGGCTTAACGTGCTTTCCGAGGCACGGAGGAAATTCGGTATGTAATGGGTGGTCACCCATCCACGGACCAACCTAGGTAAGCGCGGCTTAACCTGAAGATCGACCCGAGCGGCTGTTATAATTGTTATTATTATTTAGCCACATTTAGAGAATAACAGATCAGTCGAGAAAATAAAAATAGGCACTGGAAATAGTGCTTATTTACCAGAAGAGTTTTTTGTAGGGATGCACCAAAGATTACCTGCATAATTTCGTAAAACGCAGAAGTACCTACTGCGCCAAAACACGTTTTGTCTCACAAAAATTTATTAATTATTTATTTAACAATTTATGTACACACTAAATATAGAAAAGAAGAAAGGAACAGAAAATGGTACAAAGGTGATGCTTATTTCTAAAGAAATCTCTTCCAGCATACCAGATTCCAGCATAAACTTGACCTTTGTCTGATTCAATTTTTATGTTCTTGCCTTTTTCCTGCACTAAACTAACCACCGTCTTTCTATCCTCAGTGCTCGACAGCTCAGGCATCCGCATCCACTACACATCTGCGCTTCGCCAACATGATGGGGCTCTTCTAGGCGCTGGTGTAGGAGTATCTGCGCTACACGTGATCCCACCCAAGCAGAAGCAGTACAGAACTGTGGGGATTTGTAGCACTGAGTGTACTCAGGAGGTTAGTACCGTTCATCATTTGTTTAAAGAATTACTTTTTATAAAGTAGTCATTCAATGGGATTAAATTTAATGAACTTAGAGGGTTGTATTGATGATTTTAATGATTATAAATCATATTTTGTTCAACATACAACCTGATATGACTTGCAAATTGCAAAAAACGTAAGAAAATGTATAAACTGAAAGTGTTCACTATAAGGAGAAGGCGCTTAGTTTTATAAATCTTCCCCGTAAGTTTAAGGGAAATGCGGGAGTCGCAGATTGTTCCCGTGACCTTCCGCCATTTCATCCATCATTCGCACAGTTTAAGCAAATAATGAGGAGTAAATAATACACTAGAAAATAATGTTCGTCGGTTGCAACCTCTTGATTTTCAATTACATCAAACATTATTCTTTCACAGACTTTGCCTGAAGATGGAGTCAATATTGTGTCAGTTCTTTTACACGCTCATGGAACGGCGAGAAAGATTTCACTTAAACATATCAGAGGTACACAGGAACTACCTAGGGTTTCCGAGGTAAATAAAAATACCAATTGAAAAACTTATAGCAATAATTGAATTTAACGACATCTATTATCGAAACTGCAAACTTTTTCAAATTAATGCATTCTTCCCTAGTTTGTCAAGTTGATACTAGATGACGCTTTTGCTCGTGGCTTGACCTAATAGTTTCTATAAAAAGCAATAGATGGCGCTATACTAAATTATTGTACCAATTTCAGGAAAATTACTACGATTCACACTACCAACAGTTTCGCATTGTTCCCCGTGGAAGAAAATTCATGAGAGGAGATACTTTGATCACAGAATGCACCTATGACAGCACTTCTAAAGATAAACCTATTTTGGGAGGATATTCTGCTAATCAGGTAACGAAATAGCTTTTATTTGTTGAATCTGTGATTTTTTTTTTTTGCTTAGTTTATGAAAGTTTTATTGTACTTCGTTTTTAAATCAATCAATACTTTATATGTTTTTTTTGTTTAAGATGCTCTGTTTTCGCTATTGTTTATAGTTGCTGATTTAAAATTCCTCCAGAAAAAGATATTATTCTACTATCATTTTTGTTTCAGGAAATGTGCTTATCGTTCATCTTATACTACCCAAGGACTGAGCTAGCTGGGTGCTACTCCATGACTCCCGTGAAAGAGTTCTTCGAAACATTTGGGGTCAAAGAGTTCTATGGATTGAACTTCATGCAAGTCGAGAATATCTTCCTGTCTTCTGGGTTAGTAGAAGTTTTTGACTATCAGCAGCAGTTTTTGACCATATCGTATAACCGGTCTTATCAAGAGGCACTGTGTTATCCAGTATTACTGAGTTGTGAAGATTATATCTGCAGTTACTCCTTAAACCTACAAGCTAACATACATAACATAACATCACGCCTGTAATCTCCGAAGGGTAAGGCAGAGGTGTACCTAATATACCCACATTTCGCCAGTTATGATGGATGAGCTATTGAGCGTGTCGTGGGTTCGATCACCACGCGGAACAAATATTTCTGTGGCCTACAGATAATGGTCCCGGGTCTGGCTGTTTGTGTATGTGAGTTTTAAATGATTGTAAACAGGAGAAATTCGTAGGGGGGCAACGATTTTAAAAAAAAATTGTTGCTGACATGTAGTTTCAACAAGACGCTGGCTCAAAACCAGCCGCGGTAGCCACATACAGTAATGACATAAAACTATCAGTCAGCTAAAGCCAATTTCATGGATATTAAAAACACTTTTCTGTGCTTTATTTCTAGTTCTCCGCCTCTAAAAAAACACCCTTTGCAACAGTTATCCATCTGCTATAGCTGTTGGTTCTAAACAAATACATCTTCATATTACAGGAGCTGGGAGAACTTGCCACCGCTTGAGGCTTTGTCAGATCCAGAAGCTCAGAAACGCATGATGAACGAAACTGGAGGAGAGCAAGGTGTGCAGGGCGATGACCAAGGAGTCGGCTTGATGAGTAAGTATCATAATTATACTATAGAGGATATAATCAAGTCGACAAACAAAACACTAGCGACACCTATGACGCAAATGAAGAATTAAAATCAAAATTCTGCATCGCGAAAAGTAGAATTCTCCACGATATTAGAGTTCCCCTCGAGTTCAGAACATAATAATATAGAAAATCCCGACAAGAATGGTCGGTTAGTTGCCCACCAGACATCATACCCGTCTGGTCTGAGGATCCTCCTTTCTCTATGGAGTATGATACGAGGAGTTTCACACCCTACGTTTTAAAATAATCTACAATTTCTCATACAAAATTCTTCTTTTTCAGAGGAACTGGTGATTTGGGAACCTCCTGAATTCCGCAACAAATCCTTCATGGCTCACTTGAATGAGATGCCGTGGGCTGAACCGTTGCTGACCGAACAAATTGAGAAGACGCTCTACAAGGGCATGCACATGACCTTCTGTAAGAAGAGGGATGATACTTGGGGAGTGGTGAGTATTCTATCTCTTTTGTTTGTATAGCTCTGTCTTGCTCATTCATCGACTAACGTACGACGAAACATTAACCGCCATCTCGCGGGAAAGTTTTCAGCAAGGAACTCCATAGCAGCTGAATTATAGTAACAAACACTGCCCCATCTACGTGAAACTAATTGTTGGGTTTCTTCTTGTATTGATTAAATAATAAAAGAAGACTTATTTCAGCATTCCTCTTCGATTCAATAACTATTTCATGAAAAAGTCAATTCAATAGGGTTAAATGAACTTATCAACTTAGAGGGTTGTATTGATGATTTTAATGATTATAATTTTATTCTGGAACTACCATACGTGTTACTTGATATTTCATCAACATACAACCTGACACTGACCTGAACATTGCAAAAAACGTAAGAAAATTTGAATTTCGCGGGCTACGCTGGCGCCTCCACCTCCAACTTGTTTCATTTCACGGACGCTTGCCAGTCATTCTAATTTAAACCTCAAAACAATGACGTAAAAGTCGCATAACACGTGCGCTCATAGATTGTATCATCTCGAAGTATCTTTCGTCCTAGTCTAATAACTATTTCTGTCTCTTTCCAGCCAATGCAGATCCAGAGCTACCCGAACTACACAGAACTAATTTCCAACGAGACTGCCGAAAAGTCCTGCCATTACAAGAGTGTAAGGTTGCCGTCAGTAACCACAACCTCTGGTTCAGCAACCAGTACATTTAGTTGGACAACCATGGTTGCCTTATGTATAATGTTGGTTGTTGCACGGTAATACAGAACATGTTTATAAAAGGTGGGTGCAGATGTGTGAAAAATTGTTTGAGAGAGTTTTTAAGCGATCTCAATTTTGAGGTTGTGTCCAGCATTTCAATATTTCTTTTATGCAAGCTTTACTGTTTCGGAAGCTTTTCAAATGCTCAACTATTTAACTATGTTCCTTCTTTTTCGTTCTCTTTTCATTTTGCTTCTACATTCTTAGACTATCACTTAATATTTCTTATTTATCAGTCACAATTTTTTGTGTCTGAACTATTTTTTTTCTTCTATAAACAGTTTTAAATAAAATATTGCTCTATAATAAATAAGTAAAATTGACGGCAATAATTAAATTAAATATTTGTTTATTTATGGCAACTAGGCCCAATTGTTAGTAACATTGTTCTTAAAAAACTAATGTTAGTAAACAAATACAGAAACAAAAAACAAATAGAAAATTGTAAGGTTAGGTGTGGGGTCTTTTGACCAACACCTCCATAGCGTGCGACAACCAAGGTGCGTCGAACTTCTCTATAAACATACTTAAAAAATGAAAGTGCCTTAAAACTTAATGTGCCTTTTTATGCATTACGACCCATTTTAAAGTGGGCTATTTAAAAATAAACGTGATGGGAGCATTAACTGAATATTAATACCTTTTAAGTGATGCTGCAAAGCTTTTTTTATTTTCTAAGAAAAATTGTAGTTAATTAAACCGTCTATGTAAGTATAGATGTTATAAAATACTGATCCGTTTATCACAAAAATAAACTGTTGAATGAATTTTGATAAACATTTGCAGTTTTTTTTAAATATGAAATTTTTTCAAATCTTTTCTCACACATCTGTACCCGTAATCAGTCTGAGCCAATGATTTCGTTGTTTTTCGTTTTTTTTTTTATTACTTTTAAAATGTTTTCGACCGACAAATAAAATAGTATTATTCAGCTAAATTATGTATCATAATTTGCGAATACATGTACAGTTATTTTTATGTATGTATCTTTAAGGCTTTGAACTGTTTAACGGTTTCATTTTGTAACTTAGGTACTATGAGTGGATGTTTTTTGTGATTATTGTACTTATGAGTGTTGCTCGAGAATGTACCAAACGGTATGATTTTGTTTTTTTTGGTAATTTTATAGAACTTTCTATTGTCTTACTCCAGTGAAGTAATATTCAAGTAATACGAGGCATTTTACAATCTAAATTTTAATAGTCCCACATCTGATTCCGAAAGTGGAAACAAAAACTGCTGATTTTTTGCCAACATTTGTTTTTCTGCCTCTTTAGTCCAGTGGTCGCAAGCTTGACTGCTGAGCAAGAGGTCCTGGGTCGGTGGTCTGGTTTGGTCGGGCAAAGTGTTATTGGGTTTTAGGGAATTTCTCAGTGGCAGCCACGGCGTCTGGACTTGTGCCCTGTTGATAATAATAATAATAAAAATATTGATTCATAAAACGTGTTATTACAATAATTAGGTATGACACTGGATCCCGCACTAGGATACCCTGTGCAGGATCCAGTCTCTTTCGATAAGTAATATGAATTATAAAATAGAACAATGCAACGGTTACGGTATATTGATGACAATATGCTCGTCCCCTTTTACATGGGACTTCAACATAACTGGCGAAATGTGGGTGTACTATTAGGTACACCTCTGCCTAACCCTTCGGGGATTACAGGCGTGAAGGATTATGTTTGTTTTTTGCCACATTTTTCGACTACGCAAGTGTCATTGGTGGACTTTAGAACTTCATCATACGTAATTTGCCTAGAGAAATGTGATGCATGTGCCTAATCTAATGCAGTTTACTGGATAAAGATATAACGTGAAATAATCGCCTATATTATTTACATAATAACAATGTATACTCCTTTTACGTACACGAATGTAGCTTATTTAATAAAAGTATTAGCATTTTTTGCGAGTCAAAGTACCGTTTTGTATGAATCTCTGGTTCCAAAACAGTTTATAATGCTGTAAAATGTGCTTGCTTTGTATAATTTTACCATGATTTTAATTCTCCTTTAAATTACTGAGGACTTACTCAAAACTGTCCTGTAAACTAAACTGTAATAAATCGTTGCTGTCTGGACAAGACGCAACAATTTATTTAAAATAATCCAAATTATGTTAAAACGATAATTTTTCATATTTTTATTTATTGGCAACACTATTATCGATACCTACGTATTTGTTTAAGCTATCAGAAATTTAGGGAACATTTTAGGCTGTGCTTACTTAGCTCCGTTAGTGCCTTGATGTCTATACAGTTGAAGCCTTCAAATAATCTAGATTAGGAAGTAAGCAATGACATCATTATTTTATACAATCTGAAGTATGGCAACACCAGTAGGCACTGCCCCACCACCGGCGATTAGGGATAAGCGCGAATAGCTGGCAACTAAAAACAATTGTTTCTTTAAAAGCGTTCTCGCCCGTGGTATGGTATAAACAGTCAGCGATTTCTTTTACTGACCTACAATCGTTTGTACAATGGGCATTGTCCAAAAATCTAACCTGTTTAAATATATACATTTTAATTTTAAAATATGGTAGGTACTGAAATATTATAGTACAGTTATGGAACTAATTTGAATATTTTTTAAATTGAATGGCTAGTTTAGTTAATATTTAATTTAACAGTTTTAGGGCTGATGACGTCATCATTGGAAAAGATTCCTTTGCTCATTCAACGATTTAATACGTGAGTGACACTAATGACAGTTCGCTTTTCAATGGCATTCAAATGAAGCTAAGGGATCGTTCAGACACGCGAGAACCGTGCGATTGCAAATTGTGTGGTTTGGAACCGCAAAAAGCAGTCTTGCGACGACGTCATTGAAGGTCAATTAAAGGTTAACTACATTTCTTAAAAAATGTAATGAGTAGGGAGTATTTTTTCATTTTAACGAGTAATAAATAATTAGAGATTTTATTCCTCGAAATGATATTTTCATTAGTACGATTTTTGAAAAATGGACAATCCACATTCTTGAGCGAGAATATAGACTATATAGCATTCGCTTCCTCGTTGGCGGTGGGACAGGTCTTAAAAGTATCATTCGATATTTGAATTATTAAGATAATTTTGTACAATAATTTTATATTTTTATAAAAATATTTTTTGAAACGACATCTTCGTTTGAAGGTAAGGTTTTCGAGTCAAATAAAATGAACAATTGATTGCATTTTACTATTATTTTTATTTAAATTCACTCTAATGAGGTTTTAGTTGTAAGAATACGCTTAGTAATTAAGTTTTATTTATTTAAAAAAGTCAATAAAAATGTTTTATTAAATTAAATATTTTGTTTTTTTTTTTACACATACTTAATACTAATAATTATAATAAGCATCATGTCCAGGTAATATATGCGAGTAGGTATCTGTCCGTGGGTAACTTTCTGGATAGCTTTTAAAATTCGTGGGAGTCACTTTAGTCGTCTTAAAGCTGGCAGTCCATTGATATTTTTGTGTCGTTTGGACAAACGTGCTATTTCTGTTAACCGTCCCTGAATTTGAATTGGTATTAAAACTAGATGTCGGGTATTGATTGGAATTGGGATTACCATTGGGATAGTTATTGGGATAAATATTACCAGAAGGATAAGTATTGGGATTAACATTACCAGAGGGATAAGTATTGGGATTAACATAACCAGAGGGATAAGTATTAGGATTAACATTACTATTGGAATATGCATTAGAAGTGGGATTACCAGCAGGGGCAACACTCCAATTAGAATTACGGTCGGGGTAAGTATTCGAATTGGAATTACTATTGGGGTAATTATTCGAATTGGAATTACTACTGGTATACAAATTAGAATTATCATAAACATTGGTAGTGGGAAGAATATGAGAAATGGGATTAACAATAGAAGTGGGATAGACAATACCACCGTTATTCAAATTGGCATTGTTATTAAAATTACGATTAGTATCACCAGGTTGAATCGACTCAGTCGTAGGACCAAATCTGTTAAAAATTACATTTGGTTGAGTGGCGATAGCTCCAGAGTTGGATGTTGAAAGTCCATTGTTCCCTTGCCCACTATTAATGTTGAGGGGTATGGGGTCCACGAAAGAATTGGGCTTCTGTGCGAATGTCTGTGGTTCCTTCCTGTGTTTGTCATAGGCTTGCCAGTTAATGAACCAGAATGGTTGTTTGTCTACGGGCAGTTTGCTCAGACGGTCGACCAGGTCCCTGTCGCCATTTGCTTCGAGCGGTAGTGTTTCTCCTTCACCGAAACTGTAAATAAAAGGAAATAAAAAATTATACAAACCAAGCGTTAAAAAAAATGATAAAAACATTCTGTATTTGATTTTATTTCTTATGAGTAGGTAGGCATGCAATTTTTTTTATAGGAACACCCAGTAAGCTATATTTGTAGGTGCTCAAAATAGATTTCATTGTAGTGAAACAGCTGGTTTAATAAGCTCTTTGTCTTTTTATACAGTACCACCGATTGAATGACTTGCATTTAACTATTTAACTAGAAGTATGTGCCTAGATTTTGAATATTTAGTCGTACAAAGCACCGGGTACACAGTAGGTGTGTAGGTGGGTTCACGGTATGGCGAAGCTATTTTTATTATTGATTAATAAATAAATATTTTCAACAAAGACAAGTCACGCCTGTTCACAAAAGACTAGGGTAGTATGTCATATATGGTAGGTACCTACTTTCGCCAGTAGGTTATATAAGTCCCGTCAAATAGGGAGCGAGACTATTGTCATTAACAGGCAAAAAGCGCGTAGTCTTGTACAGAGAAATTTCAATTGGTGAACTCAATGACAATAGGACTGGCACGAACCGGGGATCGAACCCAGAACTCGATGCAAAAGCAGTCGTGCGAGCGGCCACTAGACTAACAACGCAGTAGGTATTTTCGAACGTACAAAACTGATTTTGAATAAGTAGTTTTAGATTCTTAAATATCGAGTTTTCGATAAGGAAAAACAGAAAAATATTAAAAAACAAAATGGAATGTTAATATTACCGGTCTGCAAGAGGATCTGGTGTCGTAGTGGTTCTGTTTGGCGTGAGTGGGAACCCAATGGGACTCAGGCCCGCGAAGGAAGGCCGTTGACCCGCCACGATTGATGACGCCACCAAAATCAGGGCTGATATCTGGAAATTTGAAAACAAATAATGTGTTATTTTATCTTATCACTAGCTGTGCCCGGCATGCGTTGCAATGCATGTTTTCCTACCTACTACTTTCACTACCCTACCTACCCTACCTAATTTTTTAAATTTTTCTCTCCGTACGAACCATCCTCGTACTTCAAGGAACTTTCTAAAAAAAGAATTAGCGAAATCGGTCCAGCCGTTCACGCGTGATGCCGTGACCAAGGAAAATAGGGATTCATTTTTATTTATATAGATTTAATACACTGTAATTTGGCCAAAGAATGAGCATTGCCATCCATGTGGACGAGTTTTTTACGCCCTGTACTTCTTTTGCCACATGTTTTAACACATAACACTTAACATCACATTAAATCACGCCTGTAATTCGCGAACGCTTAGGCAGAGGTGTACCTAACCACATATTTTAATTATTTATTTATTTAAGTTTGTTCATAGCATATAAATTATCCTACTAATATTATAAATTGTAATGCGAGATTTTGTGAGGATGGATAGATATTTGTTACTCTTTCACGCAAAAACTACTGAGCGGATTTGGATGAAATTTGGCACACAGATAGTTTATAACCTGGATTAACATATAGGATACTTTTTATCCCGGTTGTACGATCCCGTGGGACAATTACCGAACTCCAAGCGGGCGAAGCCGCGGGCACAAGCTGGATTATCAATAAATGACAAAGACTAAAAAGTTTTTTTTTAATATGTTGTTGTTATACCTAAGTCTTACATCATTTAATAAAAACCTGTCTAAACGTGGTTGTTCAGAATAGTTTTCCTCAACTACATAGTTCTATCAAATCTTTAATCGTTTGACGACTTTGACGTCAAATCATCATCAGACTACGAACTATGGCATCTCCATGATAGCTTCTACAAGCTATGACCTCTACAGGTAGCTATATGAAGCGGCCATGAGCTGGATGATTCCACTCTGTCCCATCGATTTGTTCCACCAGTGGAAAACTACCAAGTGGTATAAATTTTTTTATGCCCACTTTGCCCCACTTGCATGTCTGTCGGTCTTTTACAGGCTGTACTTCGGTGAGTGTGCCCAAGAGCTCCACGAGATCATTCCACCATCTCGCTTCTTTCATCGGGAGTCAAGACGTACTGCAGGTTATCACCCATTCCTTGTCGATGTTCCACACATTCGCACGAAGCGCTTTGCTACATCGTTTATTATGCGCACAGCTAAGGAGTGGAATTCCCTGCCTTCGTCGGTGTTCCCAAGTTCATATGACCCCAATCTATTTAAGTCACGAGTTAATAGGTATATCTTTTGGGTTAGCTCGTTCCATCGTCGACCTCATCTCTGTCCTCTAGGACTAGATTGAGGTCAAGAGTAGGCCCATTAAACATAAAAAAAAACTTATTATTTATTTTGCTAGTGTAGGTAGTGTTGGTTTTATATAGTAGGGCAAAATCTGGTGGCCGTTGAAATAGATGATTTCATTTCATGACAAGGGGCCACCCTTTAATCACGTGAGGTTTTTTAGGCCAGTTTTATAGCACCCCCTTCCCCTTGGTGGTACGTCGTAAAGTTTGAGGTTACCCCTTCTTCTCCCTCCCAGCATTACGTGTATTATTTTATTATTGAAAAGATCAGATATTTTTAGAATCTGTTTTAATTAAAAATTGTTTTTAGATAAATATTCGTTTCCTCGGGTTTTTTAGAGAAAAAATCAACTGCTCAAGTTTTTATTTAAAAACATTAATTTTATATGACAGACACATCACACATAAAATTAATGTTTTTCTTTACACGAGAAAAGACATGTGATTATCACATTATAATTATCGTGATTAATCGTGAGTTTTTCTGATCCCTCCCCCCAGTTCAAACATCACGTGATTAAAGGACGACCCCCAACCATAGTGAGCTATGTGGGACTTGTATGGCCATTTGCATGGCACTAAAAAGACGGTTTGGACAGGCTGGATGCAAAAAGGCTATATAGGGAGGAATAAAAACAATAGAAAGTTTGAACTTAGAATCGATAGCAATGATAGACTGGATTGAATTAAAAGGGCCTTTTTTTGGGATGGGGTGTCATCAAATGACTCCTCCCGCTCTGGGCGGAGCGGAAGGGAGTGTCAGACTTTTACTGACTAAAACCCATCCATGTTCCTTCTTTTGCCCTTTGTGTTCCAGGGCCGCGGTATCTCTTTCGAACAGTCCCGCAGCCTTGGAATTAAAAGGCCTATGTTAGTAATAGACGTTGATCAGTTGTAATCTAGGCTCGTTTGGACACCCACAGGAAAAACAAAAAAATAAGAATTTTCTAGTAGTTTCTACATCAGTAGGGCCCTAGGTGGACCGTGCGGTAGGTGCGAAAAAAAAAGGTGTTATGGTGCATTGGGAGAGGCGTCCAGCGGTGGACTGTGGTAGGCTGAATTTATGGCCACAATGTGTGACGATGTTACCAGTCAGGTTTTAATAATCCTTTCGATATTAATTGCTTTTTGGCTCTTTAATCAACTGATCCCACACATTCGGGATCCGCGGGTCCACTTGACCCAATGCATGTTTAAATTGATCAACTGGACCCGTTGACCAATTTTATGATTTGGTTAGTCAAGTAGAAAAGTTTTCTAGAAATTAATGTATATCTATTATTGTAGCTAATTATATTAACAGATGTGTCCCGTAGACACTCGAAAGCCCAAAATGGGCTTTGTTTTGTTCAGTCACCATCTGTGTCCGGTCTATTCTCAAAACTAGTAGTCTTATGTAGTGTTTGTTTTTTTCTGGCTTGTATAATTATTTAATTTTTGTTACATTTATTGTTAAAACCACTGTTCGACACAAATGTAAATTTGTTGATGAATAAATAAATAATAATTTACTCGACAAATGGGAAAAAATCCCGATTGGTAGCCCCTGGCGACAAACGAAAAAAAATCACTCATCCCGCGGGTCCCAAATGAGTGCGACCAGTTGACTAAAGAACCTCTTATTTATCGTCTTACAAATGTTTATAAACAAGTGCTTTTCTCAACCGGTTGACCTTTACAAATATAACCTACCTAACGGCTTGATAACTAATAAGAATTATTAATTATCATATTGATACAAAAACGCTTTATAAATTAAGTTCTGACACGATTTTCGCGAAGATCGTTGAAGTTGTGCAGGTTTTAGAACAAATAAACTTATGTTTTTTCTCATTTTTATTTTACATATAGCAGGTAGTGAAAAACTCAGCTATGAAACATAGCTTTAAAAAATGGACTATTTAGTGTACAAAATGGTGTTTAAACTTTATTTACCACCACACAATTTTTCAACATGCTATCATACGAATATCTAAAAAAAAATATCTATAGGTATAAGATTATAATTAATATTTTTCCCAGCATTCCAACTTGTATATATGATTAAGATCAACAAGTTTTTGCTCGAAACGTTATCTTTAATTAAACATCTTAACTTTATAAATGACAACCTATTATAAAACCCATTGTTAATATGACTAATACAACTTGATTATAATCAATTAACCTTAAAATAATACTATCGTGGAATCCACTCTTCAAAATACTTCTTTCTTTAAAATATTTGAATGAACTTACCAAATTCTTCATTCTTATTAAAATTTGTCTTCGTTTAAAAAAAAACAAAAAACGACTACACTGTTCCACGTTTAAAAAGAGACTGGCTGTACCGCCAATTCGCATACGAAAAAACAAAAACTTTATTGAGGAAAACTCAGGCTGTCTACATATAAGAGCATCTGTGGTGTGTTCACACCGGTTTGTTGTTATACAAACTAGTGTTTATGTTGATTTGATTTATTTTACCGTTCCAGCGAGACGTTTACCCACTTTTTGTGTGTTTATTTGTTGGGTGCTCCTGCGCAAGTGCGACACAGGCGACACAGATTTTAAATCATAAAAGTTTATTCATTTTAAATTATTTTCACCTTTAAGTACCTATATATGCCTGTAGTAACTGGTAGGGCATTTATTTGATCATCTCAGAGGAAAACGCCTCAGGTTTTACTCCGAGATAAACAAAAATTCCAATGACGTACCTACCCACCGTCACCAATTGAAAATAAAATTTTAAGCCATACCTACCTAATATTTTTTTTTAAACCAGTTCTGTGATTTTGATTATTCAATTTATGCACATTCAAGTATTTTCCTGTATCTATCATAAATAAATTCTTATTGATTTATTATGTCAATATTTTATCTTCCTTTTATGTTTGTACTACTTATTCAAGACAAAGATTTTTTCGTTTAAAAAGTTACACGAGCCAAGTCGACGAAGCAAACATCTGGCTGTAAAATACAAATAACGATTGACCAACTTAAAACTTAACTGTAAAAGATTTTCGTATTGGCAATGAATTTTAAATAACGATTAGCATTCAAAGATTTGTATCGTGAGATGAGCCCTCACCATATACCGTACCGTACTTAGGATATAAATAAAAGTGCTGTTAATGAGAATGAGCTCGGACTGTATAAGCGATGTTGATTTCCCACAATACTATTAGAACATTATCAACAAAACAGAATCACATTTTTTTCGAATACGCGAATTTTTTGGTTTAAATCTTTGATGGCATTGAATAACTGGTATGCGAATAGTTAAAAACCTAAATATTTTAAAATTCCAGTGATCACAGTTGTGGACCAGTCAGATATATGACAGCGGTCTCAACTCAAAACAAAACATTGCTACTACATAAGGGCGTTAAGGCATATTGTAGACAAATGTTCTTAAATTAGCATCATGCGCAAGAGAAGTGTATAGTACAAGCAATGATTTTAGGACGATCTCTCACGGAATTTTGGATTGCACGAATGGTTGAGAGTTGAGACCGATGTCTTTCTCATCATCATTTGTCACCCACCATTGCCATAATCTATAGTTACTAGGTCTTATAGAGGCTGCAGACGATGATCGTACAACTAACCGTGCGGGAATAGAGACTGTGCAGTCACGAGCACCAAAATGTGAACACTTAACAACTTTTAAAAGTGTTTTTCGCCTCCTGTTCTGATTAAAATTTCATGTTGTTACGAATATAGCATTTAGGAACTCATATTTTTTATAAAAAAGATCCTATCTCCAAGTTGCAATCGTTATTTCTTGCAAAACAGCTTTTAAATTTAGGAAAGTTTATACATATTGGTGCTCTTGACTGTACCTGTGTTTGCACAAATACATACTTGTACAATATTTCCTGTGTCGATGATTAGGGTCCGCTGCAACTCGCCCCCATAATCGAAAACGAACAGGAGGAATATTACGGCAACTATATCTATGTACATCAATAAGTTCTTACCAAAAATACTAGTAGGTGTACTTCAACTTGAGAGCCATCCGGAAAACTGTTTATCCTGCTATGATTTCCTGCTTCATTAATCGGCAATCCATTATTGTACTAGGGGATTCCTAACCACCAAAAACTATATAAATTCGTCACTATGGACTTAAGCTCGCCGTCTAAGTCTATTGTCTCGGCACTTCTGAGTCAAAGTGACACACGGAAAAACACCTGAATTCATGATTGTTGATTTAAGATCAACAATCATCAATTCTGGTGTTTTTCCGTGGATGACTTTACGACCACACTCTCTTAGTCACTCGAATACTCATCAAGACGTAATAAACTTAACTTTAAACAAGTATCTATACTTCTTACTTCCCATTGCTATTCATGCATTTAATATAAGGTTCAGGTATGTCTATGTATGCATTTACCTCTCAGTACAGGTTGACAAAATCTGCTCAAGGTGGAAGTTATCAAATGCGTCATGGCGATTCTGTCAAGCATTAGTGCTAGAAAAAGTCGCTACCTGACTTAAATCCTGCTACTAAAGAGATTTTAGACGGTACGGGGCTTTCAGAAAAAATGTCACAAAAAAATGTGATCCGAAGATCCGAGAAGCAAAATGACGTAAATTTTGCCTAGTTCGACACTTTACAGTTATACTGACAGCTCCGTTGGTCGCAAGCGCGACCTCTGAGCAAGAGGTCCTGGATTCGATGCAAACACTGTTGTTTATTTATTTAACAATTTATGTACACACTAAATATTGAAAAGAAGAAAGGAACAGAAAATAGTACAAAGGTGGGGGGGGGGGGGTAAAGTTGTTGAGTTTTTTCATTAAGAATTTCTCAGTAGCTGCCTGGAGTTCGAAATTTGGAGTATGTAAACCCACGTTAAGCCGTTGGGCCTACGCCTGATCTCACTCCAGTCGTGCCGTCCCACCGGACCATGGGAAGAGCCAGTGCACCTGTGTCTGCGTCTGCGCATACACATGTGCAGTATACTATCTCCCACGCCGATGGCAAATACCCGCTGAGATTGGCCTGACTGACAGCACATAATATGGCCTTGCCAGATACGTTTTTTTCGCGCTGTCCCATGTATCTTAAGTAAATATATTTAAATGCATTGGCTTGCTATTGAATTTGATGACTGACAAATGACTTTCCAGGTCTCACATCAGAAACCATCAAGGCAATGAGATAATTATGTTAAGACGTTTCATGGCGTGCTTCCATTTCATCTTCCCGTCGAAGTTCATGCATGATCACGCTAGTTACTTAGTCATCATCTGCTTAACTTTTTCCCAACTATGTAGGGGTCGGCTTGCAGTCTAACCGAATGCAGCTGAATACCAGTATTTTACATGGAGCAACCTGGAGCGCCTATCTGACCTCCACAACCCAGTTAGTACTGGGTAATGCGATATCCCTTGGTAGGAATGGTTGTCAGAATTTCGGGTCACTGACTACCTGTAACAACTGCCAAAGAGCTACTACAAATGGCAAGCAAAAGTAGTCCTCTTCTCAACAATCATATGAGGTCAGTAGCCATCGGCTCTCCGATGTACAGTGACGGTAATTTTCTATAATATAGTCCCGCATGTCAAAAGTATTTTGTTTTTTTGCACTTGCGGTAATAAACCGCATCCATCCGTATTTGTATTTCCTTGTGATTGATGTCACTTTGCTTAGATTTTGCAATGCTGTCTAGATGAAAAAACCAGACTGCATTGACTTACCATAAATTTATCTTTAGCATAGAAGCATAATAATCAGCCTATAATGTTCCCACTGGGGGCGAGCTTATTGCCATCAACCGGGAACAAATCCAGACTCCGTGGCTGCTACTGAGAAATTCCCGATATAAAACCCAATAACACTTTCCCCGACCTGGGAATTGAACCCAGGACCTCATGCTCAGCAGTCGCGCTTGTGACCAACGAGGCAGTCATTTTGAGAGCATTGGTGATGGTCGACAAAGTGAGGAACCAGCTTTGATTGATTTCCTTCTCAAGGAGATTTTAAAACTTGATCATATTCTTGAGAATTCGTAGGTAGTTTTTACATGTAAGTAACACAAGGAAAATTTTGAACGTATATAATGTTACCAAATAATATGCAAATTAAGATCAATAATTAAGTCTAACTTGTTTTACCTGTTATCCTCTGTTTGGTATTAGCAACAATATGTTTTTACTAGAAAGCCTTCGATAAAACTATCTAGAAAACAGGATTATGGTTTTAAAAATTAATTTTCCTGCTGCACTTTACCCATCAAACGTGTATCTGACTGTCTGCCGCATTAATTTATCCTCGATTTGGGCAACAATGTTATAGAATTTTTCCATCGGAATTTATGAATATAATTATTTGGTGTAGTACTTAAATGGACTTCATACTCAGCAGTAGCGTTTGCGATAAGACCAACGAGAGCACTACTGACCATGAGACCCTGGGTTTGATTGCCAGGTCAAGCAAATTGCTATTGCGTTTTTCCATCAGGAATTGCTCAGTAGCATTTACATGTGACTTAAACATAACTGGCGAATTGTGGGTGTACTATTAGGTACACCTCTGCCTAACCCTTTGGGGATTACAGGCGTGATGTTATGTTTTATGTTAACTTAAATCGCTTAACTGACGAAATCTGGGTGTTCACGTCTATTACTGTCTTACTCTTTAAGATATTCTTGCGGTATGTTTTCTTTCACCGATGTCAATCCAAGATAAACTTAGAAAGTTTATAGAATAGTTTTTAAAATCTAATCATTTTAAAAGAGTAACCATGGAGTTTCTTGCCGGTTCTTCTCCATAGGAAACGACCAACCCGAACCGTGCACCTTATTGTCGACGTTTCATAAGTGCCCATGTAGGCCTATGTGAAATAAAAATATTTTAATTTTGATGATTTTGATTTTGAAAGTAAAGTTTGTGAAAATTTGTTCTCTGAGCAGGTTAAATGGGAGATGGAAGTTTGCATTAAAGTCCGTCATTTTGCCGATAAGAGATACCATCGCACACATGTCTTGCATTACTTAAACGGCTGCGCTTTGAGTATTAACAACATACTGTAGTCACGATTCTGACCCATCTGTTTGCCAAGCAAGGTAATTATGGCAAGATTCCAAACCTGGCAATAGAACATAACAGAGCGTCTATAAGGAAACTCACAATGTTGGATGAGGTGTAACTTAATGAGCTTAAGATAGCCTCACTGCTGTGACACAGGTATCCTCTTTATGAGAGAGAGTGTATTCCAACTTTTATTTTATTTGATTGGGACAATCCACATGGATAACCTCCGTCTGGGGCGAGCGGTTATGAATATGAATAAGAAATGAAATCTTTATTTTCCAGATATAAATACACATACAAATTTCACAAACAGACATTACCAGAAATAAAACACATTGACGTTACACACGCACATACACGCGTGCGCGTACTAGAGTAGGTACCTATTGCCCGGCTTTTTGTTAACTGTACTTTAAGTTCTTTTTTTTTGTGGTACCAAAATACTACTCATAAATAATTATTATATTTTTTAGTGGAATCCGGGACCGCGGTCTCGGTCCCAAAAGCCCCACGACCCTAAAAACCCACAGTTCCTACTACTACTATGTGTCGGGGCCCGGGAGATATGTACAAGTACCTTCGTGCGCTCCCTCCATAGGTCCCGCCCGCCATTCCCGGCGGGCCCCATCACCAAGCGCGGCCTATCCAGCGACCGCACGTTCTCCATGAAGGCTTTGGCCCGTATTCCACATACATAACAGTCCCAGTGCACATGCAGGTTTATGCCTCTAGGACATGCCGGTTTCCTGAAGACATTTTGCATGGTTGCGCGTCGTTACCATTGTGCCACCACAGCTTTTACGACGCTACTGCTCTCCTGAAAGTGTGCCGGATGTAAATTAGTCAAATGAAACGAACGATTTTTAGATGAGAGTATTTATTTATTCATAAAATATTTTTATAATAATAGTCTCATATGTTTTTTTTTTTAAATAACGGTTATTGCGCATTGTTGTCTAATTTAACCCGCTTTTACTAGCTTCATATGTAACTAACTTAATTTGTAAATAATCTTAGAAGTTAAAATTTGACCCACTTCCCGGTTCAAGTTTTGTACAGGTGCATGTTTATTTGGATAAGAATGCATGGTCAGCTAAGTGACTTTCTAAATCCAATATGGCGGACTTCCAAAGATGGCGGTCTAGTTATTTTTTATGCACATGAAAGGGTTTGCTATTTTTTTGTTTTTTTTTAACTATAATTTTATATTTTAATACTGCAAGATTATCGAAAGTCAATGATACGCCTAAGTAAAGCATTGTCAAAACATTTGAAGATCGCATAAGCCATATCGTTAGCATCGAATCCAGTACTAAATAAATATCCCTGGACATTTCACACAGCACCATCTAGTCCCAAGCTAAGCAACCTAATGCTTGTGTTATGGTAGCTAGATGGCTGATAAACTACATACATACATTTTTTTTTTGTAAATACATACATATTATAGATAGAAAAACACCCAGACCCGGAACAACTACTTGTAGGTCATACAAATATTTGTTCCGTACGGGAATCGAACCCGCGACATGCAGCGCAGCAGTCAATCGCTTGACCACTGCGCCAACCATGTCGTCAAAGTAGTAATACTAGTGCACTCTCGGAGTATGTCATCTGCATCATTCTTCTCAACTCCTATTAATGTTAGCATGGCCATTACAGCATCAGAGTTCAGTTTTCCATCTGGTTTCTTAATTCCTGCTTTACGGAAGAAGCAAAGGGTAACTTTTACCATGTCTTCTTCTGGTTGTTCGGAAATAATACCAGTGGCATGATCCGTAATTATTTCGATATTTTCTTCTTCCATGCATTCTGTGACGTAGTCGTACATTTTTTGAGTTAGTTTCATTATGTCTGTCTTTTCGGCTACCTGTGGCTGCGAAAATAAAATATTTTGATTACACTGGAGACTAGAAATATAAATATATATATTTTTGTTTTTTTATTTACCTATGGTTGAAATTTATTCTTTATTTTATTATGTTTTCAATTAAGTATGGTTAACTGAAACTGTATGAACACTATTTGCGTGCCCATTGGACCGTAAAGTATTGGGTTACAAATGTGAAACATCTATGTATCTTTTACCCATGTTTGCAAAGCAATAAATGATTTGATTTGATTTAGAATTAATTAATAAGTATGTAGCTAATTAATTAATTCTAGTCTCCGGTGTTATCCTTATCTCAAAACCTGTTTTGATATCTGCTAATGTCGAGACAGGATTACGGCCAAGACATAAAATCTTTAATTTATTTTGTTGCATGCTTGGCTATTAATTATGATATTAAACCTCCGCTTTTATCTATACCGTGCAGTAGACGGTTAAACAACATAGCAAGCCTTCTCTAATTTTCATTTATTGAAATGAATCGATTAAAGAATCTCAGCAATTTTGTATTTTGCATATTATTTGAGTATTTTTACCCAAAATTCAGTTACTACACTGTATTTTACGGACTGCCCCATTGGACTTGTGGTCGTAAGCTGAGCGGTGGGTTCGATTCCCGGGTCAGGCAAAAAGTGCTATTGGGTTTTTCCATTAGAAATTTCTCAGTATTAGCCTGGAGTTTGGAAATTGGCGGTATGATACCCGTGCCTCGGAAAGCACGTTAAGCCGTTGGTCCTGCGCCTGATCTCTCTCCGGTCGTGTCGGATTGCCGTCCCACCGGACTATGAGGGAAGAGAGAGTGCACCATGACGAATTCTACTGCGAGAGTATTATAAATAAATAAATTCATTTATTTCAGGTATATTACACCCATTGCCACACATAAATTGATAAAAATCACCCAAGACAAAGAAAATCAAGATAGAATTAAATAAAATCAAATAAAACCAAATAAAAAAAAAAATCAGACTAATCACATTGAATCAATTAAAAACCACATAAAACCTATGCCGTACCGTACCGTACTACCGTATTATCCTATCAATTGATATTTATACATTGTTCAGGAAAAGCAATTTATAGATTTGCAACTCCGTGGTATATGGTATGTCTTTATGGCCTAGTGTTTATTTAAAGACTGAGATAACGTTTATGAAAACGATGTAAGTGTATTGAACTATTTAGCCTGTATTTTCTTGTCTTGTAACTCAATTGCGTAATCACTATCACAATCCGAAGGATTTTCGACTTCATAATGTTTTATAAAGGACCATGGGTAATTTTATATAGAGCCCGTCCCCACCCTCCAACAGTCATCAGACTTATGTCGCATCGGTATGCTCAAAAGAATCCAGAAAAAAGGCCCTAAAAGTCTTTCTCAGTTGCAAAATCAATGAGATTTCTAGGTTAGAAGGTTAGGAATATTGCAGGTATATCCCACATGAAATATTCCTCGCACCCGGCCCTGGTTCAAGCCATGGTCCGGGGCGAGAGGGAATGGAAAGCCGTCGCCTCCTTCTGCGAAGCAGTCATGCTAGCGAAGGAGGTGGCGGAACGTGAGAGGGAGAGAGCCTCACGTCCCAGCCGCCGCGGGAGAAGCACCGGGCGTCGGGGGCCACACCGTGATGGCTCTCGGCTACCGTAGGCGCGGGCCTCTGGACGGTGAGTAATGGGCTAGCTCGCCGTCCGTCCGTCGTATGACGACAGGTCGTGTCGACGGCGCGTTCGTGTTCCACGCGCGCCTCAAAGAGATGTCAGCAAACGGGAGGGGCCCGCAAGGGCCGATGCCTGCCAGGGCTGCAGACTGTTTGAAAGAGATACCGCGGCCCTGGAACATAAAGGGCGAAAGAAGGAACATGGGTGGTTTTTAGTCAGTAAGAGTCTGACACTCCCTTCCGCTCCGCCCAGAGCGGGAGGAGTCATTTGATGATAAGTGAAGAGTGTCGACACACTAAAAAAATATCTTACCTGCCAGACGCTTCGAATGACAAAGTGTTGGAGGGGACGTTTCTTCCCAATGTCCTTTGCCAGCTCGACGATCTTAGTAACGCAATGTAAATGTTATATTTCTCAAAACCGCCTCTAAGGCGACACTCTGACCTTAAAATGAAAATCATTGGGAGTTAGGATTGTGAGGGTGCTAACAAATTATCTGGCAGCAACGGACTTATTTTTTGTTATAAAATGATGATCAGGAAAGGGGATATCTACTTTATTGGTCGAGTACCACAATTGGTTATGAAATAAGTAACAAATTCGGTTGCTGCTCAGAATTCGGAAAAAACAATTTTTTTGAGGATTTGCTTAAGGATATATCAACCATCATTTCAATATTGTTGTTGTTCAAATTACTGCTTGTAATATTTTGCAAGGCGTTAAAATCAACACAGAGAAGTTCGTTTCAAGACCATGCTGAGATAGGGGACATGTCTTATTTTTTTGAAGTTTTCTTTTCATACAATTTAGTTTTATTGTTTTGTCCTGTGCGAGACGAATAAATACTTTCTTTCTTACTAGAAAGGGATGGGTTTTCAAAACAAAGGATATATTATAATTTTTATGTTTTGGTTAGCGAATTTAAACTACCAACTATCCATCACTAATGATTTTTAGACGAAATACAGCTAGTTTTTTGCGCCTCAAGTCCTGACTCTGTGGCTGCCACTAAAAAAATCCTGATGGAAAAACACTTTACTTGGGAATCAAACCCGGGCCCTCATACTCAGCAGTAGCGAACAGAACAAACAGACAAACTTCCCATCACACATTTATGAAATATCAAATGTAACGTAAATACGTTACATTTTATTCATACCTGTTATCATAAAAAAAAAACCGACTTCAAAATCACAAAAAAGTGAAAAATAATTTTAGCTTCAGAAGTCGGTGACTTTAGTTTGTTTGATTCAGTTTTTTGGCACCGACTTCTGAAGCTAAAATTATTTTTCACTTTTTTGTGATTTTGAAGTCGGTTTTTTTTTTGCAAAAAAGTTTTATTTTTATTTTTTCATTTTTAGTTGCAATATCCTATACAAATATTTTCTATGCGTTCATTTTACATTGTAAACCATTCATTTCATGGTAATAGGCTTATTCTTACTTCCTTACTAATATTATAAATGCGAAAGTAACAACAAACAAGTAACAGACTTCAGAGTCAAATGCTCATAAAATAAAAACTAATGGGCCTACCTAAATCAAATTTTTATGGGACCAATTCGAAACTATTCCGCATCAAACAAAAAAAGAATTACGTAAATCGGTTCAGAAACTTCGGCGTAATCAGTGTACATACATAAAAAAAAAAAAATATACCGGCCGAATTGAGAACCTCCTCCTTTTTTTTTAAGTCGGTTAAAAACAAAATAAGATCAGCAACGAACATAAACATAAAACTGAACATAACATTGTTCTTTTGAACATGTCGTGTCCTTTGTTTGTGACACGTGTATTTGATTTCATGAAATGGATTTCAAGGGCTTGGTGAATTTATGACCCTAAGTGTTACCTCTTATACCTATTACCGGACATAGATTTTCTCCTCATAAAATGTTTTCTTCATTATCCGCTAAACATTTAATAAACTATGATAGAAATTTGTTGAAGGTTGACCCATTAATATTATATTTCTTGATATCTGTCACTTCATTATTTAGAAAGCCGTTCGCACATTTTTATATGTAGATGAAAAGAAGATTATAGTCAAGTGGATCTCCGGTCCCAAATATTCTTTTACTATTCTTTTTTTATATTAAATGGGCCTACTCTTGACCTCAATCTAAACCCGAGGACAGAGATGAGGTCGACGATGGAACGAGCTAACCCTAAAAAGCCTATTCTCTACAAACTGTGACCTATTTGTCTCCTTCAAGCATTCTATCTGTGCCTAACCTAACAGAAAAATAAGACCTAAGTCATAGCTCAATTTATTTCAGAAACGTGAGCAATAGCCAGGCTTATGCCCGATTCCTACGGCTTAAGGTAGCCATACACACTAGGATGTACCTGACAGGTTTGCATGTACAGTTGAAATGTAAAGGTAAACCGGAGCGTGTATGTTGTAAAACTGTGCAGGTGTACTTAACAGGTTCGCTCCGGTGGACCCTAGCGTGTATCTACCTTTATTGAAGAACATAGTCGTATTTTTGCACTGGTAAGGCTTGATAGGTACTAGATAGCAAGCATTTATGGTTTATTAGAAAAGTAAACTTATGAACCATCTGGTATGTAATGAATTGTCACCTCTGGGCACTTGTATTCTATTACATTCGCAGGTGATACGAACCAAACGATGGGCACTATATGATCCTACATACACTATATCATCATCTGTCCAGCCTTTCCTTATTTTGGGGTCGGCTTCCAGTCTAGCCGGATGCAGCAGAATACTAGTATTTTACGTAAAGCGACTGCCTCTCTAACCTCTACAACCTAGTTAGTTCTGGATAATACGATACCCTTGGGTAAGACTGGTTGTCAGACTTTCGGGCCACTGAATACCTGTAACGACTGTCAAAGATTCAACAACAACACAAATGACAGCCGGGACCAACGACTTAACATGCTTTCCGAGGAACGGAGGAAACTCGGTATGTAATGGGTGGTCACCCATCCACGGACCAACCTAGGCAAGCGCAGCTTAACCTAAAGATCGACCCGAGCGGTAGTTATTATTTAGCCACGAGCCACACACTCAAAATAATGGGTGTAAAAAGACCCTTAACGAAGCTGAAAGGCACTTGTTCTCCCATTGTTCTGACCAGGGTTGTTGCGAACATCAGCATCAGCATCAGCATCCGCTGAACTTCAGCATCATTTTCAACATCAGCTTCAGCATCAGCATCCGCATTGATCGATGCTGATTATTAATGCTGAAGTTCGAGTCCTGACATGACCGCAGAGGTGGTGGGACTTATATCACAAGTAGTTTTGCTTGCAAGCTTTGACCAATGGAAGGGTCTACCGCGGGGGGATTGCGATTGCAAACAAACACAAGTTTGTCTCATTACGTTATTGCGCGTTAAAGTTTTGATTTTTTTCGTGAACTGTTTAGTGTTGTGTGATAAATTGATAATATAATGCCGCCTCTGTTGAAAAGTGGATTATGGACGTATTTTAAATTAAGGAGTCAAGAACTGCAAACTGCAACTTATGTAACAAGGATTATTCACGCAAAGGGCGTACAAATACCTAATTTAAAAATCTTCTAGGAACAGACTTGAAGCTGAAAAGCAGCATAGCTACTTTTTTTAAATACAACTTGCCTTTGATCTAATTCCAATATTAATTAAACGAAAGATAGCAGTGTTTGCATTAGGTAGTCTAGGTACTTAGTTACTAATCTAGTACTAATTATTACTAAACTACTATGTTTGATTATATTTTTATTTAAATTCCCAAAATTATTGAAACAATGTTTTATATCCGCACCAAGCAAAATTATGCAACTTTTAGATGTATTTTACAATGGTAAACACTTTTTGCTGTTTTTTTTTAAGAAAATAATTAAAATCAGCATCAGCATCAGCATCCGCTGATGTCAATGATAAAAGATCAGCAACAGCATCAGCATCCGCTGATGTGAAAAAAATATGCATCAGCAACAACCCTGGTTCTGATCATACCTGGAAACCTTCTAGTTACATATTGGAGTTTTTTTTTATGTTAAAACTTTACTTGAAATACCTCTATGACCTCTGTACTAGGCAATGCATCCATCAGCACAATGTGTAGAAATATCGTACGTGATTTTTTACTCCAAAAAAAATTCGTTTCCCAGCAATAATTATTGCGTAGAGTTTTATTTAGTTTGATGTACAGGATGTTTGGTTGACGGCTTCGTGATGGGTCCGTTTACACCTTATAATTATGTATACAGGACATGCAGGATACTGCGTATCCTGTGGTTTACTCATTACAGGAACAGTTCTGGGTCGACTCCATTTAGATGGCCATTGACACGCTAAGAAGAAGGAGCTGGAGGTCCTGTTCCATCATGAGGGTAAAAAACCTCAAAATCTTCACAAGAAAATAAAAAAACCGGCCAAGTGCGAGTCGGACTCGCGCACGAAGGGTTCCGTACCATTATCTATTAAAACGGCAAACAAATCATATCTGTTGTATGGGAAAAAAAAATATTAAGGGGGGCTCTTAATATTTTATTTTTTAGTATTTGTTGTTATAGCGGCAATAGTAATACATCATTTGTGAAAATTTCAGCTTTCTAGCTATCACGGTTTATGAGATACAGCCTGGAGACAGACAGACAGACAGACAGACAGCGAAGTCTTAGTAATAGGGTCCCGTTTTACCCTTTGGGTACGGAACCCTAATAAAATATTGTTTCCTACTTTACTTACTGAGTGCAGAAATATTAGCCAAATGCTGTTCCACAGTTTATCGCCGTGGTTGACGTTTGAACGTTACGGGCGTTCGTAAGCTTAGTGAGTAATGGTTACTAAGCACGAAAACGATTGTTTAGAAATAGGTTATGTACTTGTACAATTTATTTTTCCAATAAAATTGTAGTTCCCTTTGCTATTGTACTGGAACTATGCCATGTGAATTTGGTTTCGTTTTTCGTGTGCACAGGAAATTGATGGAGATTTTGGGTACATTTGCTGCTATTATTTGTGATTGTGTATTTACTATTGATGACTTATCCACCCATCCTTGTGAATCCAGAGAAATAGATGTTCAAGTGTCATCGATTTTCTTTCGGTATTTTGAAAACAGAATACTCGTTAAATCATCTATTAAACAAACATCGTTCTGAAATTCATTAAAGGCTTTGAATAAATAAAACAACCTTTTGTCTGGCTACTTACTAAGAATCCTATACCACCAGAGCGATAAAGCGATGACGTATAAAATTTACTATTGCATTAATGTCGACGTACTTCAACAAAATCAGTTTCTCGAAATCTCGCGTGTTTGTGGTTGTAGACTACAAAACGCTGCCATCATTGCTGTGACGAATACAAAGTAAGCATGACCTTTAACCTTCAAGTTAACCGTATAATATGACTATATCGGACATTGGACTTGCAAACACTATTTAAAAGACAGAAAAAACAACAAAAATATTTTAAAGAATTTTATTTGCACGAATAATTTCTCTGGAAGGTAAATATTTCATTTGGTACTGAAGAAATACTGCTTTACTTAAAATACATCTTTCAATAGACTATACAAAAATAACCATGATTTGACGTTACTTCCTTCGTTATGAGAGTAAAATTAAGGTAGTATACAATAACAATATACTGTGTAGAATTTTGTATGAGAAAATGGTCTTGGCGCCAGAATCGTCTAAGATTTCTTTGCAACACTTTGTCCCAATTTCGACTACTTTTGGGTAGAAATCTGTCCAGAACTCGAAAGCTTTGTAATTAACCGTCGCTGGGGTACTCATTGTAAAATTTGCTCTGTCAATGATCAAATACCCGGGCCTCTCTAATTCATAAGACTGCCAATCAATAATTACACCCGAATTTGTAGGGTTTGAATACCAGGCGAAATTAGACCACATCCTCATAATGATTTCTGAAATGCTTTTATCTCTGTAATCCCATTTGCTTAGATCTTCTGGCAATGCTAAATAGGGCATCCCGAAAGTATAGATCAAGTCAAAATTGTGAGGGACGCCTATCCATTCCGGGAGACCTTCATTAGCTATGTCTGAAAAGGGTTTCAGATCGAATCTGTAAAGAAATACTGGAGCGTGCGGACAAATATGTCTAGCCAGCTGATACGTAGTAGCGCCATGTGTTTTATCAGTGTAAAAATCTACAAAAAGTTTCCTCAGAACTGTTTCGTTTGTAGTATGAGGGATAGGTTTATAGAAGAACGCGACAGCGTCTTGAATATGATGCTGGTTAGTGAAACAAGAGCTGTTGTCTACAGTTATATCAGACAGGATAATTTCTTCTCTCATAGAATCGAACTCCCTTTGACTGATACCAGAATCTCCACTTTCATCTTTTTCTAGCAACAAACCATCTTCCATATTGGTGTATCCTGCTAATAGAGGGACTGGTGAAAAAATTTCATCTTTGAACAATTTGGCAGGAAGTTCTGGTAAGAATGGACTGGTTATGTTGCTAAAGCCGCCATCCACTATAGGTTTCCATTCAGCTACAGGTCCAGCTATATCTAAAAGTGCTTGATCGGGTACTCTTCTAAGGCAATCAAGGAGTTGGTACGTCGGTTTTCGGAAGCAGCTGAATGCAACTGCAACTTTATCAACCGTAACGATTTCTTTCCTTGCTATGTTCACGGATTCTGATGAGAGTGCATTTCCGCTCATTGCTATAGCCTTTTGGAAGAGCCCGGCAGAGTATGAGGATATTAGATGCAGGGTGACGCTGACTGCTCCAGCATCGTGGCCAATGATGCAGACGTTTTCAGGGTCTCCTCCGAAGCTCTCGATGTTGTTCTTCACCCAGTTCAAAGACGCCACCTGGTCGAGTAGCCCAAAGTTGCCCGAAGCTTCGTTGTCGAGGGTTGAAAAGAACCCGAAGATGCCCAGCCGATAGGCTACAGAGACGAATATGACCTGGAAGTGGAAGAGGAAAGTTATAATTTATGATCGCAAAATATTTTGGCACGTTTGCATACTTCATATGGCCTCACAATAGCGAGATATTGAGACGGACTTATTCTGTTGTTATATGAGTGAATTCACAAAGAATGCATTATTTGCTATAAGTTATGCATATTAGTTATGAGTATTAATTATGTTAGGATTAATTAAGGCGCATTTATCGCATTGGGTTATTCTGTTCTGGCAGATGTAAGCAGATAAATAAATTTTGCTGTATTGTCTGATTTGAGTTTTCTTTACGTAATATCGATTTATTCTACTACAAATAAATTAGAATTTAGTCTTAACTACTAGTAATGCTTATTTTATTACTGACTTTTTTATTAAAAAAATTTCATCAATTGTTTAAGTTGGTTAATCATAGGCATTCATTCCCTGCCTTCGTCAGTGTTCCCAAGTTCATATAACCCCAATCTTTTTAAGTCGCGAGTTAATAGGCTTCTTCTGGGTAAGCTCGTTCCATCGTCGACCTCATCTCTGTCCTCAGGACTAGATTGAGGTCAAGAGTAGGCCCATTTAATATAAAAAAAGGCATCAAAACTACCAAAACAACTTTTGGATTTATGCTGAAGTTGATCAAATTCAAAATGTATGTCACCAATTCTATTCACACCAATCTTTGCATTAATGTCAACTAAGGCTCAAACTTCTTCAACTAGGTCAGTTTCATTTGAAGTCGTAATAAAACAATAGATTACGTGAAAAGTGTCAATACCCTTTGTTTCAGCACCAGGTGGAACGGGTTAACACTGTTAGGACTGCCTCGCACGAAGTCACCTCCATGGAACCAGACGAGAACTGGATAGCCCTCCACTTTGAAATCTGTGAAGGAAAAAAATAGGTATTTAGAAGAAATGCTTACACAGCAACTATTGCAAGAGAAGTTTTGAAGTGTTTTGGTTTGACACATCTTAGGAGCTTGTAGCTAAATAATAATGGCCGTGCGGGTCGATCGTTAGGTTAAGCCGCGCTTGTCTAGGTTGCTCAATGAATGGATGACCACCCATTACATACCGAGTTTCCTCCGTGCCTCTAAAAGCACGTTAAGCCGTTGGTCTCGGTTGTCATTTGTAGATCTTTGACAGTCGTTGCAGGTTGCCGGAAAGTCTAACAACCAGTCTTACCAAGGGGTATCGTATTACCCAGTACTAAATGGGTTGTGGAGGTTAGATAGGCAGTCGCTCCATGTAAAATACTGCTATTCAGCTGCATTCGGTTAGAATGGAAGCTGACCCCAACATAGTTGGGAAAGGCTACGCAGATGATGACATGATGAAGTATTTGCTTCAAAAAGCTGAACAGCTTCATGGAGAAAGTATTACTTCCTATTTCCTATATTGAGTTGCTACTCGTCGTTCGGCTGATTGTTTCATGTCGGTCAAAATTATTTCAGGCTGACTAATAATTCCTGCGTCTGCGATTACAAATACAGGGGGGTTACTATGACGTCTTAAAGCAGGAGTAATTCTAGTGTGGGAAAGAGACAGAGCTATACAGGTCGTCTAGCGCCATCGTTTTCCCACACTGGAATTGCTCCTGCTTTAAGACGTCTAGGTAAGACACCTGTGCTGTAGTTTCAAATTTAAAAAACACGTTAAACTAACATTAAACCGTTTCTGTTACGACTAGAAGTTGCATCAGAAACCCGAAAAATTTTAATATTGTTTTTGCTTTAATCAAAAACGACACGTGTATTGATTGAAAGCTAAGAATTACGAAAGTGTAAACAAGCAACACAAAAACACTTCAGCAGAAACTTCCAGAAATCAAGATACAATTTCCGGTATCCTTCTTAAGAAACAATAAATTGCTGAATTCAAAAACTAATAAACAACAAAACTTCTAAGAATTCTTAGCTTACTGTTATTCGGGTCAACAATGAGATTAAGGTTAGGTCAACCTCAGGGGGTCTTAGGGGGTCGATTGGCACGGCAAACTTGCATTAATGGCTAGTTTACCTACTTACCTGGTCGTAATGACTTGGCCTACCTACTAATTTGTAAGGGTGTTAAAAGTTGTTTGCTGGCATTATTTGATGGCTGGTTGTTAAAAGGTAATGTCGGTTTTCTATTCAATTTTGAACATTGTTTCAGCTAAACTTACACTGTCACGGGTCGTTTCACTAAGTGGCCAGAAGTTGTACCGATTGTAGACAAGTCCATAGTATGTTTCCAGATTACTATAGGTGGCTTTTGGGTTCTTGACAAACCAAGAATGAGGATACTGTACCATTTGTGTGCAATTACGACAGTAAACGGTCCACCAAAACAATTCCTGTATTTATAGCTAGGTTAAAGTCACTACTCTTAGAAAAATGTTATTATAGTATCGAAGATAAATTTTAATTATTTTCTTGTAATTTTTTGATTATTTTGATTATAAAGCTAGATAGATACTAGGTATATTATATATTATAGATACCATATAAATATAGTGTATGTTTGTTAAAGTTCCTAATGATATTAGGTACTAAATCATAATAATTAATTAGTAGAAGAAAGTAACTTTAAACTGTTCTTTGTAATTATTATTATATTCTAGTCTTAAGTCGTATTCATTTGTTTTTAAGCCAAGTTTGTAACGGTGTGTATGTGCATTGTGCAATAAATAAATAAATAAATTTCTGAGAGACATTAGCTACTCTAATAGTCTTCATCGTCACAACTGGAGGGGAGTGATGTGGCGACCCTGAACACTCATTTTGACACTTCAACAATGACTAGAGTCAAAATGAGTATTCAGGGTCGCCACATCTTACGGGATATCTTCCGTGATTGTTCATAACCATGAACCCGCGATCATGGTGGAGCTCAAAATAATGAACAATCACGGAAGATATCCCGTAAGTGACAGTATAAGTTTAGTTTTAAACTCTGAAAGCTTAAAACAGTAGGTACTCTTTCAGCCAATGTTTGCTGCTGATAACGTTCATTAATAACCCTTTCAATCCGTTATGATATCATAACAAGTTTTAATGATTGATGTGTGGTGTTACGTTAATGGATAGCATAAGAAATGAGTACATAAGAGGAAATCTGAAAGTGGCGCCGGTGACTGAAAAGTTATGTGGTAATCGGTTGTCGTGGTATGAGCATGTGATGCGGAGGGATGAGGAAAAGTCGTGAAGAAGGTTTTGAGTATGAATGTGGTACTTATAAGAGTAGAGGAAGACCAAAGAAACTATGGATGGACTGTGTGTGCGATGAAATGACGAGTAATAGAGAAGTATGGAAGAAGAAGACATGCTGCGCCGACCTCAAATGAATTGGGATTAGGGCAAGAATGGTGATGATGATAGCGTTATACGTTATCCCTTTACAAGCCAAAGAGACTATTTTACCTATCATATTTTTCAGCTTAAAAATTAAATTATGTGTTCCTGGTAGGTATTCTACTTTTGTACAAAGGTTATTAAAATACTTATCAATCACTCATTTAATATACAAAGAGCTTAAGAAAAACGTAAAAATAATAATATTATTTTCTGCCATAATATTACCAATGTCTATTTGGCATTATTTTCCGATTGTCATATTCTTATGCCCGTTAAATGGTTATACAGAGTGTAACAAGACCCTTAATCAACCAAGCATCAAACTGAGTAACTTTACGAAAAAAACTATTGCTGGAAAATGACTTTTTTTTGGGGTGAAAAATCACGTTTTACGGTAGGACTCAAATGTAACGCACTCAAAACATTGTGCTGATGGATGAATTGAATAGTACGGGGATCGTGGAGGTGTTTACAGTAAAAACATGTGTTTAAAAAAACTTGTGAAAAAGTTGGAACTTTGACCCCCAATGTGTCCGTATCTAGAAATTTCCCAGGTATAAGACAAAAAAAATATCGCAATGACGGGGAAAACAAGTACCTTTCCGCTTCGCAAAGGGTTTTGTTACACCCTTTATTAATATTCAGCAGTTCATTGATTGCAGAGTCAGTCTTTCCAACATATTTTCTAGAATATTTCCACCCAATATAATATATTCGCAAACAATTCAAGGCATGACACGTGTGTAAGTTAGTTGTTATTCGGTTTTTTTTAATATTTGCGTAGACTTAAATGGCACTGCAAATATTTGTACATTGGTGCACACTGTTTTATGATTTCACGGTTTAAAACTAAACTTATACTGTCACTTACGGGATATTTTCCGTGATTGTTCATAACCAACCCGCGATCATGGCGCTTGCAACACCGTCGAAATATCGGGAGCTCAAAATCATGAACAATCACGGAAGATATCCCGTAAGTGACAGTATAAGATTGGTGCCACACTTCCAATAGCTCACTACACCAACATTTGTGACCCATAAAGCCTTGCAATGATTCATTGCTAATCGCACAACTTATGACGCAGCGATTAAGTCACTCTGACCGTAAACAATACATTTATTGCTCACAGTCACAATAAAAGGTTTTAATTACCCTTCCGATAAAACATTACATGGTTTCATACCAACAAATGGTTACTTTTTCTACTGAAATTATGACACACATCTGAGAATGTGTACATAAATGAGTAACCCTTGGTCACGACCTGAAGGCGGCTAAAGCGGCTTTCAGACTACGCTATAATATCATAGCATTATAGTATATAGCTCATAGCACAACAATATCGCGCACCATAGATTGTTATGGACACGTTCATACTGTACTGTACTACAGATTTTACGTATCTCAGAAGGGTGGGCGTGTGCTGATTGAAAGATTAGATCTCGATATCACACACTTTATTTCACAAACGGTAAAAGATATTCATGGTACAGTCCAATACACGTGCAGCTTGGGATATATTATATTACACTCGAGAGCAATGAATCCGGGTCACTTAAAGAATGTTAAAAATCTCGGAAACTAAAAATGATAGGTTAATGTAATAAATTGTATTTAATAGACAATGTAATACTCCTTAAATGAAAGTAAAAAAAATATGAGTCGCCGTACATTTTATTAAAACAAAATTACATAAAGAAAAAAACTGCTGATCTCTCCTTAAAACAAAAATAGGAAACATGAAATTTTTGAACTTTATTACGATTTTCTTGAATTTTAATACTTCGTATTGCCTCCTCGTGCTTCCATTACTGCGTTTACGCGGTTTGGCATGCTGTACACCAAGTTCCTTATACGATTTTGGGGAATATTCTCCCATTCCTCTGTGAGAGCAATTTTGAGCTCACGAAGCGTGATTGGGGGAGGGTTTCGTTGTTTTACGCATCTGCCTAGCTCGTCCCAAGCATGCTCGATCGGGTTGATATCCGGGCTGCGCGCTGGCCACTCCATACGAGTAATATTCATCTCTTGAACGTAGTCATTCACAATCCTACCTGTATGAGGTCGGGCATTGTCATGCATAAATATAGCATCCTCACCTAAATTGACCATAAATGGACCAACGTGATCATCGAGGATTTCTTCCACATATCTTACGCTAGTTAAAGAGCCGTTTTCTATGATCACCAGCTCTGTGCGACTTTCAGAAGAAATTCCGGCCCACACAAGTACAGACCCACCACCGTAGGCTACTTTTTCTTCGATGCATGCTTGCTTGAATCTTTACCCTGGTCTTCGATACACTCTGTGTCTTCCATCGTGCTTGTAGAGCATAAATTTAGATTCGTCGGAGAACATAACTTTTGACCAATCTTCAATACTCCAATTTACGTGGCTCTGGGCATATCTTAGTCTTGAAATACGATGCCCACGCTCCAGTTTAGGGCCGTTTGCAGGTCTAAGGGGTTTTAAGTTAGATTCAGCAAGCCGACGTCTTACTGTCCATGCACTTGGGTTACTTCCTCCGAGGCGTCGAAACTGATTTGTGAGTTCAGTTCCTGTGAGAAAGCGATTTCGAAGCATGGTGTTCACCAAGTATCGGTCTTCTCGTGCTGTGGTACACCTGGTTCTGCCCGTTCCTGGTCTGCGTAGGTTAGAACCAGTTTCTTCGTAACGTCGGAGAACTTTTTGTACTGTTGACAGCGACACACCGACAGTCCTGTCTGTATCGCGCTGACTCCGGCCGGTTTCCAGCATTGTAAGTATTCTGGTGCATTCTTCAGGCGTAAGCGACATAATTTCAGCTTGAATAATGAATATAGAGCACTATCAACATGGTTTATGTACCCACATAAATGACAGATTACAAACAAAAGCAAAACCAAATGCTGTAATTTCGTAGTTCCATCTTCGAAAGTGGCCCTTTTTCAAATTTGATTTTTTTATGATATAACTTTACAATAACTAAGAAGTTTTAATACCTTCATTTAAGGAGTATTACATTGTCTATTAAATACAATTTATTGCATTAACCTAGCATTTTTAGTTTCCGAGATTTTTAGGATTCTTTAAGTGACCCGGATTCATTGCTCTCGAATGTATTAACAATCTATGGTGCGCGATATTGTTGTGTTATGAGCTTTAAACTATACGCTATTATATTATTATTTTGTTTGTTACCATTTCACGACTAAACCACAACCGATCATCATGAAATTTTGCATACCCGTTATACTATACTATACTAGGGTACCTTTCATCCCGAAAAAAAAACTGTTCCCGAGGTAAACAACATTAACGTTCTTATGATAATAGATGGCCCCACGCCTCTTTTGAATCATGATTGAATTATGTAGGCAACCAAGCAAGCAGAGCACAACCCAAATTCATTGTCAAATTCTAAATTATCGCGAGCGAAGCGGCGGCGGGCAAAAGCTAGTATAATAATAATATTCTTAACGCTCATTCATTGGTCAATTTACACTCAACAGCAAAACTAAATTTGTTTTTGTTAGTATGTTAACGAAAAATAAAGTTTCAGCAAAAAGTCCTATTTATCTCAAAAGCTATAATTAAAAAAACTGTGTCTGCTTTTTAGCTTTTTTTGCTTTGGCAGTTGGGCGCCGTGTAGTGAAGTCTGGAGTGATTCCTAGAGGTGTGTTAACTTTTGTTAACCTCTTATCTTGTTTTCCGTTTTTTTGTGTAGTAAGCAACGACTTATTGTCGGGCCTATGCTGTCCCCCCATACTTGAGTTCTAATGCTGTAACATGATAATATTGTAAAATCTCATCATTTTAAAAGAGTAACCATGGAGTTTCTTGCCGGTTCTTCTCCATAGGAAACGACCAATCCGAACCGTGCACCTTTTGTCGACGTTTCATAAGTGCCCATGTAGGCCTATGTGAAATACAAATATTTTGATTTGATTTAGTGTCTGGTGTCTGACTCCTGTTTTGTTTCTCCACTACGCTTGCGGCTTTTCTCCGAACGAGTGTGACCGAGGAACATAGTCTGAGAAGTGGCTGCACCACTGACGGGTCGTGCCACGCTATGTTACCGCGCAATAATTGTGTTACTTAGCGCAATTCGCATCGTCCTAAGCCGTGACCGAGGCCTAAAGAAAGTTGTGACTCACAGAGAAATTATAGTTTTTAATGGCATAATACTTAGGTTAAAGATCCATAATGTAGGTAATGTTAGTAGCGTATTGCATGCACACTTGCAATTTTTATGGTTTTTTACTTAAGTGAATAATATGAATAAATACGTGCAATGTGACCTGTGAACCTATTAAAGTAAATATTCTTGTAAGAATGGGTTTATTATATAATGGCAGTATAATGCATAATTTTATGTTATTGGCCGTAACAATAGTTTAAAATTAAATAAGGGGTAGGTTCCTATGCTATACAACGACAACATAACATGACGCCTGAAATCCCCGAAGGGTTCGGTAGAGGCGTAGCTACACCCACGTTTCACCAGGTATGTTTAAGTCCCTTGTAATAGGGGCGGCTTAATGCCATCAACCTGGCACAAATCCAGACTATGTGGCTGCTACTGAGAAAATCCTGATGGAGAAACCCAATAACAATTTGCCCAACCCGAGAACCGAACTCAGAAGCTCATGCTCAGCAGTCGCGAGTACTCTCCTTATATACTGTAAAATCACAATAACATAAATTACGCATTTACAATAGCTCTTGTATAAAAACAAATTAATAACAGAATCAATTGCAAATGTAGAAGGCGCAAATTAATTCAGAAACCAAATAATCAAAGAAAATTAATTTGACTTGAAGTCGTGTTTCAAGAGGCTTCAGATTAAAATATGCAAACGCAATTAATCTCAATTGGAAATCGAAATACTAATGATCTACTTTATGTGAGGAATTAAGGACAGGGCGACGGCAATCGGTACTGAGACTCGGGTTGGTCTACAAATTCAAGGTCGCTCAGCGCGCCATGCTCTGAGTTTCTTTCAAGGAATCCAAAACGAAATTATCTGCAAATAGCTCAGAAGACATCATCTGCCAAGCCTTTCCCAATTATGTTGGGGTCGGCTTCCAGTCTAACCGGGTGCAGCTGAATACCAGTATTTAACACGGAGCGACTGCCTATCTTACCCCCACAACCCAGTTAGTACTGGTTAATACGATATCCTTGGTAAGACTGGTTGTCAGACTTTCGGGCCACTGACTACCTGTAACGACTGTCAAAGATCTACAAATGACAGCTCCGTGCCTCGGAAACAGTGTAACATGTTTCCGAGGCACGGAGGAAACTCGGTATGTAATGGGTGGTCACTGGTCACCCATCGTCGGACCAACCTAAGCAAGCGCGGCATAACTTGAAGATCGACTAGAGCGGATATTATATTAGGTACGATTTGCTCCAAGAGCCCATAAATCTCAGAAGACAAACTGTGGAAAAAGTGTAGAAAAAGTGGCAATGGGCTGGCCATGTCTGTTAAAGCTTTAAGATGAACGCTTCCGCCACGGGCGTTAGTTTGCGCATGTATTTCAAATATTATGGAACTCAAATGGAGCTGGGTAGGACACCTAGCCAGGCGCGGTAATGGCAGGTGGAGCAAAGCTGTAACCGAGTGGCGTCCAAGGACTGGAAAGAGAGTTGGTCGTCCGGCGGCGAGATGGGCAGACGACATTGTTGCCATTGCGGGAATATCCTGGATGAGGCTGGCACAAGAACGTGGAACTTGGCACAAGGAAAGAGAGGCTTATACCCAGCAGTGCGTGAAGTCGGGCTGTGGATGATGATGATGATACAGTATAACTGTATAGCTACCTATCCTACTTCCTACTATACGAGTATCCTACCTAATATTATAATTGCAATAGTTTGTGACGATGGATGTTTGTTACTCTTTCACGCAAAAACTACTGAAAGGATTTGGATGAAATTTGGCACACATATAGTTTATAACCTGGATTAATACATAGGATACTTTTTTATCCCGGTAGTATGATTCCGTGGGACAATTACGGAACTACACGCGGGCAAAGCCGCAGGCATAAGCTAGTCCAACTAATATTATAAACGCGAAAGTTTGTGAGGATGGATGGATGTTTTTTAGTCTTTCACGCAAAAACTACTGAAAGGATTTTGATGAAATTTAGCACACAGTTTATTACCTGGATTAACATATAGAATACTTTTCAACCCGGTACTACGGTCCCGTAGGATAGTATCGAACCGAAGCGGGCGAAGCCGCGGGCATAAATTTCAGAAACGCTATAGTTTTTAGCAAATATTCTTAGAAACTTATTCATAGATTAATTACATCATATTGGATAAGAGTGTCGGATTAAGTTCAGATGTTTTTTAACAGAACTTGCCAACAACTTATGTCTGGCTTAAGACAGGTGATAAACAGCTCAAAGGTTTTAATAAATTACCCGTCATTTTTCAGACATGACAGGACCATTTTGCATTTTACTTGTGATAATTTTATACCGGTGCTGTTATGGTAGTCATTTGTATAATACATAAAGGTTATAATTTTATTTTGAATATTTTGTTATTAGGTACTCTATGTTTTAATTCTTTCATCATCTGCCTAGCCTTTTTTTTTTTTTTTTGCAGGGTGAGTAATCATCAAATGACTCCTCCCGCTCTGGGCGGAGCGGAAGGGAGTGTCAGACTCTTACTGACTAAAAAACACCCATGTTCCTTCATTGGCCCTTTATGTTCCAGGGCCGCGGTATCTCTTTCGAACAGTCCCGCAGCCCTATCATCTGCCTAGCCTTGCCCCAACTATGTTGGGGTCAGCTTCCAGTCTAATCGGATGCAGCTGAATACCAGTATTTTGTATGGAGCGACTCCCTAACTGACCTCCACAGCCCAGTTAGTACTGGGTAATAAGATACCCCTTGGTAAGACTGGTTGTCAGAATTTCAGGCCTCTGAGTATGTACTTAACGACTGTAAAAGATCTACTATTGACAGCCGGGACCAATAGCTTAACGTGCTTTCCAAGGCACGGACGAAACTCGGTATGTAATGGGTGGTCACCCATCCACGGATCAACCTAGACAAGCGCAGCTTAACCTGAAGATGGACCCGAGCGGCTATTTTTATTCCTCAACAAACATTAACAAAGAATAAAAATTTGCAGGCCTCTTCTCAAGATGTTTTTTTTTTACCGTTTTGAGAGCAGTGGTGATGAAATAAATTACACAATGTAATGCGCCTGCCTGGGTTTTAATCCGTGTGTTCGAACCAAGGCAGACGGACTTACTGCTCGTAAATCGGGGCCGCCACCACGGGGCCACCACTGCTCTCAAAATTAAAAGCTAGGAGGACAGAGCTTCGACAGACCTTGCTGTAGACTACAATTTATTCTGAGTTACCTGTTATTCTTTAAGTTAAAACGTTGTAATTATAAGTAAAGGAAAAGATGATTAGCATAGAATAAAAATTATAAAGGTAAAATAAAAAAGGTGAATAATATTATTATGTGGTTAGCAATCTACAATCGTTTATTTGAAATAAATTATTTTGTTATTAAAATTATTACTTTATACTTTCTTATTGTGCTATCAAAATAAAATATCACAATAAACAAAATCTGTTGTTAAATTAAAAGGCTCAGAAAAGTCAATCAGAACAAAAATAATGAGAAGGCAGCTGTTTCACTTCCCACTCACGATATTATAATTAAAAGTCAATAAAGAAAATGATTAATTACCAATACAACGATGACTGAGCTGTTTATGTATTTGATTACGAATACAGTTTCGGTTTGAAAAAGTCAATTTTGTTTTCTTTTTTACTCGACTGCGGCGAAACCCAAAAGGAGGTTTATGTGTTAGTTATTGAAGACTGCCTTATGCCCGCGGCTTCGCTCGCGTGGAGTTCGATAATTGTCCCACGAGATCATACTACCGGGTAAAAAGTCTCAAAGTTAGTGTCAGTGTCTTAATTAATCCAGGTTATAAACTACTTACCTACTTTTATTGTTCTTGAATGCTTCATATTTGTTACTTTAGGGATAATCTGATTGAGGAGTGGCTTGAGAGGCGCCACGGCGCCCTCACCTTCCGCCTGACGCAGGTCCTCACCGGACACGGATGTTTCGGGAGGTACCTGCACCGAATCGGGCGGGAGGAAACGCCCGGGTGCTACTATTGCGAGGATCGACCGGAGGACACGGTGGAGCACACCGTCGAGGTCTGCTCCGCTTGGGAGGAGCACCGCCGTGTCCTCGTAGCGGCGATTGGCGGCGGCGACCTCTCGCGCCCGGCCCTGGTTCAAGCCATGGTCCGGGGCGAGAGGGAATGGGAAGCCGTCGCCTCCTTCTGCGAAGCAGTCATGCTAGCGAAGGAGGCGGCGGAACGTGAGAGGGAGAGAACCTCCTCACGTCCCAGCCGCCGCGGGAGAAGCACCGGGCGTCGGGGGCCACGCCGTGATGGCTCTCGGCCACCGTAGGCGCGGGCCTGTGGACGGCGAGTAATGGGCTAGCTCGCCGTCCGTCCGTCGTATGACGACGGGCAGGCCGTGTCGACGGCGCGTTCGTGTTCCACGCGCGCCTCAAAGAGATGTCAGCAAACGGGAGGGGCCCGCAAGGGCCGGTGCCTGCCAGGGCTGCGGGACTGTTTGAAAGAGATACCGCGGCCCTGGAACATAAAGGGCCAATGAAGGAACATGGGTGGTTTTTAGTCAGTAAGAGTCTGACACTCCCTTCCGCTCCGCCCAGAGCGGGAGGAGTCATTTGACGATTTCCCAACCCCCCAAAAAAAAAAAAAAAAAGGGATAATCTGATTTCCATTTGCAAGGCTTGGTTGAGGTCACTTATTCAGCTCGCTGTCATGTAGGATACTGAAGTTCAGTTGCATGATGCCTTATTTTTTGTTTCGGGGTGGAAAATCCTCATGGATGACCTCCGCGCTTCTCCGGGCGGAGGGGGTGTTCCCTTCCACGTTCAGTTGCATGAAGCCTACCTCAACAAGGCTAGGCTGCGGTTCAAGTATAGTGACACACGCGCGTGCGTCGTTTGTTTTTATGGGTACGTGAGCGATGTCGCGTTGGAAGTTACGTCAGCAATTATTTACGGGCTGTTATTTAGGCTGCACTGTTCGTTTGTATGTATTTATGTTAGTTGTCCGCTTCAAAATTTGCTAACCATTTTTTTTTACATTGACCTGAAATTTTGCACATCTTTGGTTCTGGTGGCAATACATTTTTATGACAGACATGACTTGATCCTGCAGTCAGGATTGCCTCCATACGAGAGAACTCCTCAACGCCTATAGCACGGACACGAAACTTTGTATACGAGTTCAATGTTGATAGATAATAGTTAGTTAGAAAGTTATGTTGGATTGTGTGAGGAATGATATGAAAGAGAAAGGAGTAAATGATGCCGTGACGTCTGACAGGGGAGAAAGTCAAGTACAATGTCAAGTTCAAGTAGAATGGGACAAGGGCAGGAAGATGATGATGTATTCGTTTGTGCGGCGATTTCCCTTCCACCGTCTATACTTGTACAGGCCTATAGCGACGCTATAGATCATGTGACGTCCACTTGTCACAGGGGTAACCACAGATGGTTTAATAAAACAATAGTTTGGTGTCTTGAAATAGCAAACGGGTGCACGTCTGCTCGGTTCGAGTGGACCCGCGCGGACCTGCCAACGCGTCTATATTTTTTAATCATCACAGATCAATTACTGTCGATCTATTCTGCATAGTTATAAAAGTTATAATAATGTAGTATATAAGTGGTAAGAAAAAAATAAATTCAGTGTCTTTATAAGAGATAAGAGTCTTTAAAGTTAGAAACAAGATGAACTTAATAAACCGCTTTTTTATTGTAAAGGCAGAATATAACTTGCATTGTTTAACAGGCGTACATCAACACAACTGCTATTATTAACACTTATTTATTTATTATGTAGGTACCATTTACAAACAAAGAAAACGTAAGAAAAAATAACTTTGAGTACAACACTTATTTTATACATTTTTCTTGAGAATTTGAAAATGATTTATTAATTCACACACAATATACGTAACATGACACTATATTAAAATAGAAGAACACAAAGGTACTGTTTATATTAATTATAAGCTGACAAAAAAAAAATACGTTAGTTGCTCAAATTTTTCATCAAACATTATTTTTAACAGGTGTTTTATTAATACCTATTTCTACATCAAGAACTGACCGTTCATTGTTTTTTATTACATAAAAATCATATAAAATTTCACGGTTACTCTTTACAAAGACCAAAAAAATTGGTAACATGATTGCATTTAAGTTGTCTAAAAATGTATCAATAAGAAAAGGTGTAGTGCATTGATAAAAATTGCCAAAAAACGATAAAAAATACTGAGACAGCATAATGACGTCACTTAATATGAATATCAAAGTGGCTAAGTACAAGCGACGCCAGATGTTAGTAGCTGAATGTACTCTCGTGTTGTAACTACGAAAAAGTGAAACAACAATTAAAATATAGAAACAACAGTTTGCTATCAATGGAAAAACTTGGCTTCCACTTGTGTTGTAAATAATACCAAGGGACTGATGACTTGTTGTAAATTGTCTCCTCTTAATCGGATAAAAACAACTAACAATGAAATAAATGCTGGTTGCTACAAAACCAAAACCCCATGCAAAGATACTACTTTTTAAGTATCTCCTATTGATAGGGCCATCGAAAACTTTAACAAAATCTAAATAAAACATATGACATATCACTAACAACCATAAGTTTCTTACATAAATTAAAAAATACAATAAAAAGAAACAAAAAATTTTTAACGTTAAAAAAATACTATACGCGATATAAGGCGCCGCGAAAATTTTAATTAAACATAGTAAAAAGTTAGCGAAAATTGCGTTAAGGTATACATAGTTTCTATAATGGCGAAATTTTTTCAGTTTACACCATGATGTCACTCCGCATAACACCGTAGTTAAAGATAGTACGAAGACAAAAATCGTTGTAAATTTCTCGGCAGCCAATATTAGTATCCAATTATGTGGATCTTTAGATTCAAAATAATTCACTGCCACTGTGGAGGCAATGACGCTTGTATCGTTTTCAGACATAGTATTGCTGAATACAACTTGCACAGTTTGGATTTATTCACTTTTAGAACTTTTAATTAAAAAAAAAATATTTGCGAACAGCTTGGTTCTCAAGCCAAGCTCTTAAAACCGGCGTTGGTTTCGAAACTGTCGATTGAATAATTAAATCCCGACTTTATAGAACTAAAGATTGATCTATATTAAGACTACATTTTACTATAGGTACATAGACTTATCGAACCATTTCATAATTTTCCTGTTATGTATTCGTCATGTTTTGTTTGTTTCTAAGTTGTGGGTGTACCTACCTAATCTGCATAATATTTAATTAAAATACTACTAAATACTTAATTATAATCAATATAGAATGACAAAGAATAGTTTCTCTGTCATCATCTGTCTAGCCTTTTGCCAACTATGTTGGGGTAGGCTTCCAGTCTAACGAATGCAGCTGATTATGAGCTGAATACCAGTATTTTACATGGAGCGAGTGCCTATCAGACTTCCACAACGCAGTTAGTATTGGGTAATACGATACTCCTTGGTAAGACTGGTTGTTCGAATTTTGGGCCACTGACTACCTGTAACGGCTGTCAAATATCTTTAACTGACAGCCGGGACTACCAGCTTTCCGAGTATGTAATGGGTGGTCACCCATCCAAGGACCGACTGAGGCAAAGATCAACCCGAGCGGCTTTTATTATTTAGCCACGAGCTCTTTCCAAAAACTATTCTCTCTGTATTGCAATAAAATATTGATTATTAATTTTAATAACCAACACCGTAACACTGTATTTATGTATGTAGTACCTACACATTTAGTTTTGGGTGCATAGCATAAGCATAATCAGCTTATAAAGTTCCCACTGCTGGGACACACGGCCTTCTCTCTATGAGGGAATGGGCTATAATCCACCACGCGGGCCCAGTGCGGGTTGGTAGATGTCACATGTCTTCGATTTTTTGGTTTCCTCACGATGTTTTCCTCACCGTTTTGAGAGCAGTGGTGATGAAATAAATTACACAAAGTAATGCGCCTGCTTGGGTTCGAACCCGCGTCTTACTATTTGTAAGTCTGAGCTGCCACCACTGGGCCACGTCTGCTCTTAGGTGCATAAATGCACTTGAAATAATTTCATTTGCTTTTTCGTTTTTTATACTTGAAAGTGTTACAACAACTAATCCAGCCTTATTGCAATTCAAAATCAACATTTTATTGCAACACAGAGACCTTGTAATGAAAAAAAGCGGAGAATTTGACTGCTATTGCCAACTTCTAGAATAAACAGCAAATGATGATGGCAGGATAGCCTTAAATTCTGATATTACATGATTTTTTGAGGAACAAGGAGCAAGCTTTGCATTCCTATAATTTTAGGCACGCAAATTCCCCTTTTTGCTGAGACGTGGACGTTGGACGCTCACTCAGAAGTCTATAGGATTAAAGTTGCACAGAGAGCCGTTGCGCGTTCTGTGCTCTGCATAAAAGTTGCTGACTGAGTTCAGCAGTGGGTGAAGTCGGGCTCTCGATGATGATCATGATCATGATGAATTCGCCATATTAAACGAGGACGTAGTAGCCGCTCGGGTCGATCGTTAGGTTAATAAGCCGTGCTTACCTAGGTTGGTCCGTGGATGGGTGACCAGTGACCACCCATTACATACTGAGTTTCCTCCGTACCTCGGAAAGCACGTTAAGCCGTTGGTCCCGGCTGTCATTTGTAGATCTATGACAGTCGTTACAGGTAGTCAGTGACCCGAAAGTCTGACAACCAGTCTTACCAAGGGGTATCGTATTTATTACCTAGCGTTAACTGGGTTGTAACAGATAGGCAGTCGCTCCATGTAAAATACTGGTATTCAGCTGCATCCGGTTAGACCGGAAGCCGACCCCAACATAATTGGGAAAAGGCAGGCAGATGATGATGATGAAACGAGGTGATAAATCGTGTTTTATTTGAACCTTCAGTCCCGTGGAAGTAAATAGATACGTTTTTGTATTAGGGAAAATATTATCAGTAGTTGCAAGGTACACGGTTTTTTTACAGCTATGGTGTCATAAAGTTACTGCATGTTTTTTATCTTTACTATTTTTTATGTTTTTAAGGTTCCGTACCTCAAACGGCAAAAAAAGGAACCGTTATAGGATCACTTTTTTGTCCATCTGTCCTTCTGCCTATTCGTCTGTCAAGACCCTTTTTCTCAAGAACGCGTGGAGGTATCAAGTTAAAATTAATATCGGATACATAAGTCTGTTACCCCTTTTTTTTTCTGACGGGAAATCATCAAATGACTTTCCTGCTCTGGGCGGAGCGAAAGGGAGTGTCAGACTTTTACTGACTAAAAACCATCCATGTTCCTTCTTTTTGCCCTTGATGTTCTTTATGTTCCAGGGCCGCGGTATCTCTTTTGAACAGTCCCGCAGCCCTGGCAGGCATCGGCCCTTGCGGGCCCCTCACGTTTGCTGACATCTCTTTGAGGCGCACGTGGAACACGAACGCGCCGTCGACACGGCCTGTCGTCATAAGACGGACGGACGGCGAGCTAGCCACAGCCACTCACCGTCCACAGGCCCGCGTCTACGGTGGCCGAGAGCCACCACGTGGCCTCCGACGCCCGGTGCTTCTCCCGCGGCGGCTGGGACGTGAGGTTCTTTCCGTCTCACGTTCCGCCACCTCCTTCGCTAGCATGACTGCTTCGCAGAAGGAGGTGACGGCTTAAGTCTGTTACCCCTTAGAGCTGTAAAAAAATCTAACTTGTAAGTCAACGCTATAAAAAGATATGACCGTTTATGTCGCAAATTTTGCGATTTCACAAGGGATTTAAAATCTATAGGGTACTTCCCGATGACTTAGAATCATGAAATTTGGCAAGAAGCAATGTCTTGCATTATGTTAAAGGAAAAAATCTGATAACCGTAATAACATGTAGTTTAATAACAAAATACCTAAACGTTTATACGGAACCCTGGGTGCGCGAGTCCATCTCGCACTAGGCCGGTTTGTTTGCTTAAGGAAATGTTTTGCAAAACACAAACTTTGCCAAGATCGTAAAAAAGGGACGAAAATAAATGTCTTATGTCGCTATCAAAATATAACAATGTTTGGCAAAAAACGGAGATAATAATAATTCGATCAATCAAAGACGGGCGTGGGTAAAACAAAACACTGTATTGAACATGATTTATAGTTCTTTTTCCCTGAAGCACTTGCCAATCTATACATACAAATAAATAAATTTAAGTGTCAGTTTGTAATATCACAATAACAGCTTTTTACTGAATGCAAATGAAAATATATACGGCACTTATAACAAAAACACATTTTTTTTCAATTTTTGGCTGTCTGTCTGTCACTTTGTTCCGGCTAATCTCCGAAACGGTTGGACTGATATTGACGGGACTTTTACTAACAGATAGCTGATGTTATAAGGTCACATTGGCTGCTTTTACTTTAGAAAAATAATTAGGGTTCTGTGCAAAAAAAATTAAAACCCTTGAAATTGGTAACAAAATTCGATTAAAAAAGGGAAGTCATATTTTTTTAATAATAATTTCAAGCGAACGAAGGTAGCGAGCAACAGCTAGTGTAACTATAGTACTACTTTATAAGAAGGTAAACTTTATAAGTTTGCATGTAGGGAGTAAATCTCGGGACTTCTGAACCGATACCGAAAATTCGTGCACAAATGCGTACCATTATCCTCAAGTGCCATAACTTTAGGTATATTTAAAATGTTCCATTGGGATAATAATAATTGATATTATTGATAATTTCTGACCATAATGGAGAACAAGAGAGGAAGCTAAGCCGTGGTCTAAAGCTAGTGTATGAATAAATAAATGATATTAGCTGCACATTTTCTACCGGAAAAATAGAATAAAATTCCAAGTGTATGCAATAAATAGAATACCTAATGCCCGTTTTTATTAACTACTAGCGGCTCGTCCCGGCTTTGCACGGCTTACTCAGGGTGAATGTAGCTTTCTAATGGTGAAAGTATTTTTGAAAACGGCCCAGTAGTTTTTGAGTTTATTCATTACAAACATGCACACACAAAAATACAATTTTTTCCTCTTTATAATATTAGTGTAGATGTGCGAATCCTCAATTAATATCTAATTAAAAGCGCACTGTTGGAATTTCAACTCTAAGCGCTGATGCGAGTGTTTAATATTCGAGAACACTCCAATTGCGTAACACACTTTTGAAATTCATCTATAGTAATTATTATAGAGAGGTAAAATTTATTTGTAAGTTTGAATGTAGGAGGAATCTCCAGAACTAATGATCCTATTCTCTATTTTATTCACTAGCAGAAAGCTAAATTATGCGTGGGCTATAGATTATATTTATATCATGCATATTAGCCGAGCTATCACAATTTTTGCAAACGAAGTCACGGGTGCTAGCATGTAATATACTAAAACAAACTTCACTATTTTTCAAAATACGTCTGCTCAACAATTAAATCACACTGAATTTTGTTAAATATTAACAAAATTAATAGCATTGGGAATCCGAGTATTTTACGAAATTACCCAGAAGTTTGTAAAAAAAACTACATACCTATCTAGTGACAAGATTGTTCATGATACAAAAAAATACACAGGGAACCAATCCGCACTGGGTTTGCGTGGTGGATTACAGCCCATTCTCTCTCATAGAGAGGAGGCCGTGTGTCCCAGCAGTGGGAACATTATAGACTGATTATGCTATACAGGGTGGAAAAGGAACCATGACAGAGTCAACCAAGCATTTTGAGCACGAAACTAAGTAGCACTGCGCAAAAAATTTTGCTGGAAAATGACTGTTTGTGTGAAAAATCACGTTTTGCACTCAAAAAGATGTGCGGATGGATGCATCACACAATTGTACAGGGGTCATGGAGAAATTAAAAGTCAAGTCAACATTTAAAACTTGTATTTAAATCAAACGGGTGAAAAATTTGGAACTTTGACTTTCAATATCCTCTTAGGAGCTCGTGGCTAAATAAGAACAGCCGCTCGGATCGATCTTTAGGTTAAGCCGTGCTTACCTAGGTTGGTCCGTGGATGGGTGACCACCCATTACATACCGAGTTTCCTCCGTGCCTCGGAAAGCACGTTAAGCCGTTGGTCCCGGCTGTCATTTGTAGATCTTTGACAGTCGTTACAGGTAGTCAGTGACTCGAAATTCTGACAACCAGTCTTACCAAGGGGTATCGTATTACCTAGTGCTAACTGGGTTGTGGAGGTCAGATAGGCAGTCGCTCCATGTAAAATACTGGTATTCAGCTGCATCCAGTTAGACTGGAAGCCGACCCCAACATAGTTGGGAAAAGGCTAGGCAGATGATGATGACTTTCAATATCCTCTTAATTAGAAGGTTCCAAGATATGGTCCAAAAAAAAAGATTGCAATGACGGGTGGAAAAAGAGCTTCTCGGCTTCGGAACACGATTTCATTCGGCTGCAATCGTCAATCATCGCGTCCCTAGAAATACACGAATGCAAAACTCCCTCGTTTTGAAGATGGTCAAAAGATCTAAAAATAAGTAGGCCTATTTACCTAATATAACATTCGCTAGTCTGACGCAACTTAATAACCCGAACAATTAACACAAATAACAAACAGGAAAATTGTAAAATAATAAGTGCCTGAGATAGTGAACAGTATTTATAATAAAAATATAAATCACTAGTTTTCCGCCCGCAGCTTCGCCCGCGTCGAGATCGGTTATATCGCGTTTTCAAGAGAACTCTTCAAAAGTCCGGGATAAAAACTATCCTATGTTCTTTCTCAAGGTCAACTCTATCTCTGTACCAAATTTCATTAAAATCAGTTCAGTGGTTTAGACGTGAAAGCGTAACAGACAGACAGACAGAGTTACTTTCGCATTTATAATATTAAGTAGGGATTTAACAGTTCAATTATTCAATCTATGAAGCCACTATTCCATTATTGTATCAACAATTTCGGTTTCCAGTCAAACCGACTACAGCTGAATACCAGTATTTTACATAGAGCGACTGCCTATCTGACCTCCACAACCCAGTTAGTACTGGGTAATACGATACCCCTTAGTAAGACTGGTTATGAGAATTTCGGCCTACTGACTACCTCTAAAGACTGTTAAAGATCGACAAATAACAGCCGGGACTAACGGCTTTACGTGCTTTTCGAGACACGGAGGAAACTCTGTGGCCCTGTTTGGTTGTGATTATTTAGCCACGAGCTCCTCCAATCAATCCAAACTGTGAAAGCCTTTTCGGAAATTAAAATGGAAACAGATGGATCTGACTCTAATGCTGCCAAGATAACAATATTTATTGTGTTTCTGCTATCTTTAGCGACAGTGATATGCGGAGTGATACCTACTGTGGTGCCGAAAAAAAAAGTTTCGTAACTATAGAAATTATGTGTTTCTCAGTGCAATTTTCGCAAACGTAATACTCTATTTTATTAAAATTTCCGAGTTGTTCGGTATCACACGAGCTGACTTAATGTTACAAATTGTTTATTACTGTCTGATGTATTACTTAATGTATGTAAGAAATTTGTGGTTGTTAGTGATATGTCATATGTTTTACCAAGACTTAGTAAAAGTTTTCGATGGTCATATAGAAAGAAGATATTTAAAAAGCAGTATCTTTGCATGGGGTGTGAGTTTAATACCAACTGTAATTTTTTTCATTTATCATTTATTTTATCCTTCCTCGCGAGGAATAGCAACCGGCAATCAATCTCTTAATATGATTTTAAATACTAATGGGAGTTTAATTTTTCCGTTGATAGCCAAATGCGGTTTTTACATTATAATTGTATATTCTCTTTGTCGTAGTTACAATATGAGCGCGCATGCATCTACTAACATCTGGCGTCGCTTGTACATAGCCACTTTGATATTTATATTAAGTGACGTCATTATGTTGTCCCGATATTTTTTATCCAAAGAGAATCGAGAACTACTTTATAACTAGCCTATGCCCGCGGCTTCGCCCGCGTGGCGCTCGGTAATTGTCCAACGGGATCCAGTAACCTATGTGTTCATTTAGGTTACCAACTATCTTTGTGACAAATTTCATCCAAATCCGGTCAGTAGTTTTTGCGTGAAAGAGTAGGTAACAAACATTCACCCATCCTCACTAACTAATTTAAATTATCGATATACATTACTATGGTCTACTCCAGAAGCATAATATGATGAATGTGTAAATGTAAACAAATGGATCAGAAAACATACGTCTGGACGCTAAATCGCAGTGTGTCTTACAAATTAAGTGCTTTTATTCCATATTTGTAAATTCAATCCAAATTACTCATTATTAGCTCCGTGAAGATCGTTTTCATTTGACTATTGTGGTTAATTTCATTACCAGAGTAATCGTCGACGATAATCTATTTATCAATTACAATTAGATGGTGTTATTCAACGTTAATAAAATGTGCAGGTATAAAGGTATGGCGGCACAGAACGTAAAGCTGCGCAGAACAGAATTTTAGGTATTGCCGGGGTACTGAGGACGCATCGTCTGGACTGTATAAAACGCAGGCCACACCGCCAGCTAACTAGCGAGCGAGCGAGTAGGGCGAGCCTTTTCTTTTCGAGGGAAATCATCAAATCCCGTTCTGGGCGGAGCGGAAGGGAGTGTCAGAGTTTTACTGACTAAAACCCATCCATGTTCCTTCTTTTGCCCTTTGTGTTTCAGGACCGCGGTATCTCTTTCGAACAGTCGGGCCCTTCGGTTTGATGACATCTCTTTGAGGCGCGTGTGGAACACGAACGCGCCGTCGACACGGCCTGTCGTCATAAGACGGACGGATTGCGAGCTAGCCCATTACTTACCGTCCATAGGCCCGTGCGTACGGTGGCCGAGAGTCGGGCGAGCCCCTTTTCATACTTCGTTTCGGTTATTTCGGTAGTTCGCGGTGTGAACCAAAGTATGAAACGAAGTGAAACTATGCCTCGCCCGGCTCCGTCGCTAGCTAGCGGTGTGTCCTGCGCTTAATGCGCAGACCGTCACTCGCAGCTAACTTCCGAGCCGCCATAGTTTGGAAACTATAGTAAGGCAGAAATAAGTATTTATTGATTGAGGAGGCCTATGTCCAGCAGTGAACTGCTATAGGCTGATGATGATTATTATTCTTTGAAAGTTGTGTGGTTTTTGTTAATTGAATATTGTCTTACTGTGTATGTTTTCCTGTATATCGTTAAACTATCTTAGAAATTAAATAGACTGATATTTGAAAATTGTTTTATTACCTGCTTATGACTTTAGGTCGTCGATTTTTGTTGTAATCAGCATTGCAAATTGTAATCCCATTACTTGGGTTGTTAGATGTCTCCGAAATAATTAGCAAAAGAATCTGATATTTTTGAACAGGCTTCATAACACCTAGGCAAACTTATTACGTCACCGCTTATTTTTTTGCAGCCTGTATTTTATATCCCAAAGTATTGAAAAATGGACCCTCTTAATGTTTTATGAAAGCGTCGGATATCACTACCATTTCTCAAATAGACTGCTTCAATATAAAACGATACAATAGTGAAAAATACTTTTGGTGTATTCAGTTTTCGTTTACGAATTGCTGTTTTTTTTCTAATTCAAGGTTAGTACATTTGTACTGTAAGGTTGTATACCTTCCAACCTAACTTAAACTATGCAGGTTGGCTGTTTTAAAAGCCTGACTGTATCAGGCGCCAAAAGAATTTTGAATTTATTTATTTATTTTTATTACAAAATGGGCCTGCTCTTGACCTTGATCTCGCCTGGTGGAAAGCGATGGATGAGGTCTATGATGAAACGAGCGTGCCCAGAAGATTCCTGTTCACTCTTGCTTTGAAGGCAGACGGGTTATATGTGGGAGGGAACACAGAATTAAAATAATTTAGAAAAATAATACCACTGCTTCGTTGGACTAGTGATCGCAATCGCGTCTGCTGAGCATGAGGTCCTGGGTTTGATTCCCGGGTCGGGCAAATTGTTATTGGGTTTTTCCATCAGAGATTTCTTGGTAGCAGCCACGGAGTCTGGATTTGTGCCCGGTTGATGGCAATTAGGTTCGCCCTCTATTACAAGGTATTTAAACATAACTGGCGAAATGTGGGTGTACTATTAGGTACACCTCTGTCTAACCCTTCGGGGATTACAGGCGTGATGTTATGTTTTATGTTAATTTAAATTGCTTCTTTGTAATATGGCAATCTGTTACTGTCTTACTCTTTGAGATATTCTTGCAGTATGTTAAGTTATCTTCTTCTGCTTAATAAACATCAGAAATTGGCTACCAGACTACACAGCTTAAATCACTGCGCTAGAAGCACGAAATTATGTACAAGAGTACTTTAAACAAAAGTCAACAGAAAAAGAGTAACGGAAAAAAACTTGTTAATTGATGTTTGAAAAAACAACCATTAATTAACATAACGATAATTGATGGTGGTTTTTTCATGGTGGTGTCATTTCTGTCTTAGTCATGTAAAAGTGTGGGCCAAAATTGCGAATTGTGACGTCATTCAATCATACATCTACCTTGGGGCACTAATAACAAACAGCGGTGGATGCGCGGATGAGATCAAACGGCGCATGGCTATCACCAGGTCCTCCATGGATCGACTTAGGAAAATATGGAGAAGCAGAAACATCACAAAGGCCACTAAAATGCGACATATTTCTTTACGGTGCTGAGACATGGACTTTAAGAGAAAGCGAGAAAAAGAAGATAGACGCTCTAGAAATGTGGTGCTGGAGAAAAATGCTTGGCATAACCTAGACACAGCTCCGAACCAACGTCTCTATCCTCCAAGAACTTCGAATCACACAGCGTCTTTCTTCCATTGTCCAATGTCGTATACTCAGTTTCTTTGGACATATCATACGTCAAGAAGACAAATCTGTGGAGCGACTTGTAGTACAGGGAAAGGTTGAAGGTACAAGAGCGCGTGGCAGGTCACCAATGCGTTGGACCGACCAAGTCAAACCTGCACTCAAAGGTCCACTCCACGAATGTACAAGAAAAGCCGCAGTAAGGGAGGAATGGCGACGGATTGTGAAGCTTGCTATCACCCCTGATATGACGACCACGACCACTCTGCCAAGAGTGTGACGACGAAGAAATAAATTATTTGAAATATATAGCTTAAGTCTGTGCAAGTCCACTACTTTATTTAAATAAAGTAGTGTACCAGCTCAAGTGGTATATTACAGTACTGTACCAACTATGTATACCCAATGAGCTGTGGGCCACTTTACTTACTGACTTGAAAACAACACAATTTTAACCTAACCTACCCTTAACTACTTGAAACTATTTCTGTAAATTAAAAGAAAACGTTCTACATTTCTACTAACTCTCAGCCATCAACTATTTTTAGATTTCTTCGTAGTACTATTTAAGGTGTTTTTCGGAAGACGAAGGCGCGAACGACAGCGGCAATGCCGACCGCAGCATCAAAACTGTTTTCTATGAAAACGTTGAAAGGCCGCGCAAGTGTTCTCACACACTTAAAAAGATACCAGCGAACTTTCAGTTTTGCAAAAGTCGTTTGGCAAACAAAAATATATTTCTTATCGCCCTGTCAGTGAAAACCAGTAATGGAAATTTCTGGTTTGCGGTCCGTCCAGTTGCAGCGTTGGGCGGCAATGCCACCAATTGTGTTAGGGTCAGCTTCTAGGTTAACCAGATGCAACTGAATACCATAATATTTTACACTAGCTTTTGCCCTCGGCTTCACTCGCGTTAATTTAGAATTTGGCAACTCAGGCTGTATCTACTCTGCTTATAACAATGTAATTCAATCATGGTTCGAAAGATACTTGGCGCCATCTATTATCATAAGAACGTTATTGTTGTTTTCCTCGAGAATAGAACTTTTTTTCGGGATGAAAGGTACCGTATGTCCGAGTCTGTACACCTGACATATTATGTAAAATTTCAGGATGATCGGTTCAGTGGTTTAGGCGTGAAAAGGTAACAAACAAACAAACTTACTTTCGCATTTATAATATTAGTAAGGAAGTAAGTATTAGTAAGGATAAGGATAGAGCGCCAGCCTATCTGACCTCAACTGGCCAGTTACTGGGTATTACGATAATCTTTGATCAGACTGGTTGTCAGACTTCTGACTTCCGGTCACCACTGTTAAACACGCTTAAAATGCTTTTTGCGGCACGGAGAAAACTTGGTATGTAATGGATGGTCACCTATCTACGGACCGACTTCGGCACGCGCTGATTAACCTTGATGATCAACTCGTGTTGCTGATATTAATGAACCCCGAGTTGTGGCAGTTTTTATTATTATTAATCATTATCATTTGTGTCCTACTGCAGAGCAAAGGCCTCCCTTCCCTCTGTGCACTTATTCCTATCTATAGCTTCTATTCGTCTATCCTTGTGAAAAAAATCGAGTTCGTCCCGTCGCGCGTCGTCGCTATCTACAGAAATATTTTCATAGACTTACTCGGAAACCTGTCATGTCGGATGCCTTTGTTGCTGCGGATTGCTGTCGCTTTATTTTTATTATTTTCCGAACTGTTCCTTAACATGAACAGTATAATGCATCGGTTTACAAAGTCTATTAATAAATTCTATCGATCGACAAATTGAAGGTGCTATGTGACGTCGACAGTATTACTTAGACACATGTCTTTTCTCACGATCGGCCCAGTTCGAGTTAATATTTGATGCAAGTCGATAGGCGGTTAATGATACACCTTACTATTTTGTGATTTGTTTAGTCGTTACGATTGTGGTAGTGGAGTATGTATTTATTTACTTGTCGGATTGTCAGGATTTATTCCGTTAGGCACGTACCTATATCATGTGGGCAGACGATGGGTTTCGTGCAATGAAAATACACTGGGTACGAAACACTGTTTCATTTAAACTAACAAATTACTTGAGATTGCAACTTAACACAATAACACGGGGACAATGAATTGGGTACAGTTCCCAGACGTCTCAACTCCGCTGCGATCAGACCTTCAAATCTTCATTGCGAGCTGTAAACATCAGGGCTCTGTAGAAGTACGCTGTGGTGTGGGTAGACCCCTAAGTCGGTCACGTGATGTCACCACTGCGTACTTGCGATTTATTTTATGTCCGTACCAATGACCGGATTCGACATACGTTTCACAAACTATTACTTTTCACAGATTGTTTTCAATTGATGTTTCACTGATTTTGTGTAGGAAAGTTGCTGTCGAAAAGGCAGTTCAAAATTTTTCCCGGATTTTTATCTGACTATTCAAAAATAAGCTCTTAGAAAAAGAAAGTTAATTAGGTTGCACAATAAAAAAACCTTTTCGTTGTTACAAAATAAAATAAATATGGATAAAGGTGCTACTTGTCAAATACATTGATTTCGTAGCACGATGAGGTTTCAAAATTTTGGCATGGTGCTACCGATTACTTGAAAGTACAAAAAGTTATTACAAAAAAAAAGCTGTTTCATACAATTTGACCGCGTAGGAAGGCACTTTTGTAGGAAACAGTTGTTTTTTTTTAATAACCGATGAAAAATTTCTACGTGGGAGGGGTGGGGGGCTCAGAATGATGAATTGAATACGTGGTAACCGTTTTTGCGTCGGGGTCGCTTCCACCCTGCATACAGTAGGCACTGCCAGTCTTATGTTCTTTTTTACACCATTTTCCTTTTGTTATATCCTATTTATAATATTATCCTCATGACTCGTGCAAGACATATTGGAATTGTAACGCTATTATTAAACTCAAGGTTATCCAATAATATTGCCAAATAATGTCCAATAAAATTTATAAGTATCTTATCTCTCTTCATTCTTTTTCGCGAAGGCTTTCTAAAGTTTTAGCATCATTTTTCATATTTTTTTCCTTCGCTGTCTGTCATATTCTGCTTCCATTATTTTCTTTTTTTTGCTATTTCTTTCATAGCTCCTGAGCGAAATGCAAGCAACCATAACCTTTCCGAATTCATTCTCTCACACAACCAAGAAGGAATGACGAAATAAAACGTGAATATACCTGCAAAAGCAGTGAACATAACTTAAAGAATTTTGAATTATTTTACCTGTCTAACTGTCGCTATTTTATTTTCAATTCAATGGTGGCCACGCATTAAACCTGTATTAATCAATAGCTGGCATCAATACAAACAAGTAATGAATGAGACAAAGTCTTCTAAACCGTCTCGTTTCCGAGATATAAGCCATCAAACTTAAAATCTTGGCCATTAGCACAACTTTGTTGGCATAAATGTCGGGAACGAGATGTGTTCCGATATATCAGACGACAAAGTTAATCCAGGTTTTATGCCTGGCCGATATTTTGAAAATAAAATAAAGCAGGCCACGCTTCATACAAAAAAAATCCAACCTTTCTATGCCATTGCGAACCAATAATATACACGCTTAAAACACATACAATCAAATAGTAAATAAAATAACTATTGCGAAAATGTTAATTTCAATAGTGACTGCTTTAAAATAATTTTAACAGTGAACTTTGTCACTTACACACTGTCCATTTCGCCATGTTTTTTTATATCAGTGTTGCGACTTTAAAAAACTATGAGGGCATGACTTATTGGAGGACACATTTATTTTATTTTGTTTTTTCCTGTTTGTCTTTTCCTAACTGTATACATATATCAGCTAACTTTGTTATAAATGAATAAATAATAGGTTATTAAACACTGTCTAGGAAACTTTTCAAATTTAATTTGCAAATGGTGGTTGGTAATGAGTTTTGAGGCAAATAAATAAAACATATTTTATTATAATTTATAACAACAGAAATTAAATTGATTCATGATTTGGCACGCCTAGTGTTGTTATTTCTCAGGAGAATGTCTTTTACTTGAACTTTCGATCCCGTTTAGGTATAGGAATTAAAAAGGACATCAATCTGGTTTTTTTTTTGAGTATCAGCCCTATACATATTTCTCGTTAAAAATATTGATTCTTTCATATGATAACAATTTTCTTGGGGAAATAATTTATTTCGGTCATTCTACTGCGATATCATTGATGGAAAAAATCAAAACTGTCAGTATAGGAGTGACATAATAAGCTACTGCATACGTCCATAGTGATGAAAGTTGTAGCCGGTTCCTCACAATTGTTTTCCTTAACCGTTTTGAGAGCATTTGTTGAAATAATTAATTTAAACAAAATAAATTGCCTGCTTCGGTTCGAAGAAGAAGAACCTAAGATAAACTCATAAGCCTTTTTCACCTGGCCATCACTGGTAGAGAGTTGTGGTGGTGGCAGAGGTACAACGCGTATTTCTTCGTATTACTACTTACAACTATTATAAATGCGAAAGTTTGTGCAGATGTTTGTTAGTTTTTCACGCTAAAACTACTGGTCTGAAATTTGGCACACAGATATAGTTTATAACTTTTTATCTATATGTCGGGTTGTCAGGATTTATTCCGTAAATTCCGTTAGGTTCGTATCATGTGGGTAGACGATGTGCTTCGTGCAATGAAAAAACACTGGGTTCAATACACTGTTTCTATTAAACTAACGAATTAATTTACATAACAATTTAACACAGTAACACTGGGCACAATGAATCGGGATACAGTTCCAGGACGTGTCAACTCCGCTACGATCTGACCTTCCATCTCCACTGTCACCTCGAGCTGAAAACTTCAGGGCTCTGTAGAAACACGCTGTGGTGGGGTAGACTTGTCAGTAGGTCGCGTGATGTCAACACTGGCGTGCTTGCGATTCATTTTATCCGTACCAATGACCGGATCCAACACATATTTATCTATATTTTATTTTTACTTTTTATCATATTTTTATTTTGTGATTGGGGTTTTCCATTAGAAATTTCTCAGTAGCAGCCACGGAGACAGGAATTGTGCCCGGTTGATGGCAATAGCCTCATTATTACATGGGACTTAAACATAATTTGCGAAATGTGGGTGTACTACATAAGTAATATAAGGTATTACTCTGCCTAAACCGTCGAGGATTACAGGCGTGCTGTTACGTTATGTGATACTTTTGATCCTGGTAGTAATCGTACTACATGGGTCATTTACCGTGTAAAGCCGCTGGCATAAACTAGTTATTTCTATTCTTGACCTGCGATCTGTTAAGCGCGATGATAAATTAAAACATGGAAATTTTTCTTTACCCGCCGTTTCAACATGGAATAAATTATACAACAAATATTTTTATTTTTTTCCGTTTAAAAATAAAAGTCTTTAAGTCACGTAACTAACATTGCTGAGCTCAAATAATCAGCTTTTACAATAATTGTTTGCCCTCCATCGCATGGTAGCGTGGCCATTTTGTATTGGTACCCATGATGCATGCGCAACTTACAATGTAGGTGAAGTTTTCAACACGATATGGTATTATTAATACTTGCAAAAAAGTTGACGATCACTGCAGCACCTAATCTATACTTATTAATATTATAAAGAGGTTTGTTTGTTTGTATGATGGGGTATTCTCCGGATCTAATAATCTAATTCCTAAAATTCTTTAAAGAAAGCTATATTATTCGTGGGTGCTACAGGCTATAAATTATGTTTATATCATGAATATTAGCCGTGTTATTATGAGGAGCTCGTGGTTTAATAATAACAGGCGCTCGGGTCGATCTTTAGGTTAAGCCGTGCTTGCCTAGGTTGGTCTGTGGATGGGTGATCGTATTACATACCGAGTTTCCTCCGTGCCTCGGAAAGCACGTTAAGCCGTTGGTCCCGGCTGTCATTTGTAGATCTTTGATAGACGTTACAGGTAGTCAGTGGCCCGAAAGTCTGACAACCAGTCTTACCAACGGGTATCGTATTACTTAGCGCTAACTGGGTTGTGGAGGTCGGATAGGCATTCACTCCATGTAAAATACTGGTATTCAGCTGCATTCGGTTAGACTGGGAGCCCACCCCAAGATAGTTGGGAAAAGGCTAGGCAGATGATGATCATGAATATTAGCCGAGGTATCACAATTTTGGCAGACAAAGTCGCGGGCGTAGAGCTAGTATAACATAATATTGTAACACGACTGGCCACATATTACATTTATTTAATATTTTTATCATTCCTTATTGTAAATATGTTTTATTTTATTTTTTATTTAACTGTTAATAGCTTGGATTTATGTCCGTTATGTTGTGCATATTTTCTGGAATAAATAAACTGGTGTAATGTGGGTGTTGCGTAGGGTACACCTCTGCATAAGCCTTCTGGGGTTACTGGCGTGATGTTAGGATGCTCACATCAGCTTTTTTAAAATCACTCTTTTTGCTGTGATAGCATTTATCTATAAGTTTTCTGAAACATCCAATGGACGTAAAAGGTTAATAATATAATTCGTTATGATTAGTGAAAAGATAAGTTTTAAGGTAAGAAGAAACAGTTTTATAAATAACCAGTTTTGTTTTAGTTCCAGCTTTATTTATTTCCTTACCAAGAATACTGGTTCATTTAAATACTAGCTCATGCCCGCGGCTTCACCCGTGTAAGTTCGGTAATTATCCGTACCGGGATAAAAAGTATCCTAAGTGTTAATCCAGGTTATAAGCTATCTGTGTGCCAAATTTCATCCAAATCCGGTCAGTAGTTTTTGCGTGAAAGAGTAACAAACATCCATCCATCCATACTCACAAACTTTCGCATTTATAATATTAATTAATATAAGTAGGATTATGTTAAGATCTTATAATGCATATAAAAATACCATATACGAAGCCGAAAGTCACTTGTTCTTCCGGTCATCGCGATTTTTTTTGTTCTAGACCATACTAGGGAACTTTCTAGTAACGGTGATATTGGGGGTCAAAGTTCCAACTTTTTCACAAGTTTTTTTTTAAACACAATTTTTTAATGATAGAACTTTTATCCATCAGCACAATGTTTTTAGTGCGTTACATTGAGTCCTATCGTAAAACGTGTTTTTGCACCCCAACAAAAATACCAGCAATCATTTTTGTGTAGGCTTCGAGAAGGGTTCGTGTACACCTTGGTATGTAGTCATAGTCATTTATTTCAAAACAATATACATTGTGTAGAAATTCCACAAACAACAAGACCAGGCATCGTTAAACAAAACACTTACTTATATTCACTGGTATTAACATAACACAGACAAAATAACAATAGTAAGTACACAATATGGCAAGCAAAACATACAGTAAGTGGATTCCGAAATTCAAGTAAGTAACCCTAAAAACATTTGCCTTAGAAATGTCTACAAAGGTTTACAAGCTTGCTTTAAATAATTGCTTATTTCTTATTTTCATTTTGGCAGAGAGGCAAGTATCAAGATACAGTGGTCGTAGTAGCAAGAAATGTTTGAGGTATGGTATGTTGCTGTGAAAATTCTTTGTAACTGGCTCGAATACAATCGAGTTAATGCGAAGGCAATTTAATATAAGGATTGAAAAAAACAGTGTTTATTAGTGGGGCTGGTTGGTTATGTGGTAATGTTGAACTAAGAACGGTAGAACTTTAATTTTTTATTTGATACTGGTGACCTTCGTCCGCGTAAAATTATTTTAAAAATATGACTCACCTATTTGAATTGAATTTTGTTAACAATTTCAAGGGTTTTAATTTTTTTGCACGGAACCCTAATCTTTTTTTGTAAATAAAAGTAGCTTAACTTACTCCTTATAACATCAGCTATCTGCCAGTAAAATCCGGAATTTTGGAGATGAGCCGGAACAAACAGACAAAAATTAAAAAATTGTTCTTTTGTTATTTCATATTCATAATTATGCAATCAGAAAAAAGCTGTTATTTTGAAATTACAAACAGACACTTTAATTTTATTTATTTGTTGTAGATGTTATTCAGTGATTACTATCATGTGGGTGTTTCTGGGACTATATTTCTAACGCTATATATCTGCCAGTAAAATCCGGAATTTTGGAGATGAGCCGGAACAAACAGACAAAAATTAAAAAATTGTTCTTTTGTTATTTCATATTCATAATTATGCAATCAGAAAAAAGCTGTTATTTTGAAATTACAAACAGACACTTTAATTTTATTTATTTGTTGTAGATGTTATTCAGTGATTACTATCATGTGGGTGTTTCTGGGACTATATTTCTAACGCTATGGCCAATATTTTAAGAGTGAGAGGGACCGGTGTGAAGTTCCTCATGGAGATGGGGAACTTGAAAAGAAGGGATCCTCAGGAGGACCAGAAGGGTGTTGTGTCTAGTGGGATACTGCCAGATAGTTGTTGTCGGGTTTCTCTATAAGTTCTTATCTCACGGAGAACTTTATTAGCGCGATGCAAAAATTTGATGTTCAGTTTTCCTTTTTGTAGATGGCGTTACAGTACTGTCTATGTTTTTATCAATAAAGCTACAACATTAGATCATTTCAGCCACTGCTGAACATGCATACGGCCTCCCCCAATGATTGCTACAATGGCCAGTTCTATTTGTTTTGAGAACTTACATAGTTTTTACTTGCATATGTACCATTCTTGTAAATGAAGTTTAAATAAATAACTTACATTTTATCCAATATGTTTCGAAACCAATATTTAAAGGTTGTCTGGGTGGCAGATGAGTTTTCTCCCAATTTGCATGAAACTGTAGTTCTGCTCTTATATGGTTTTGCGACAACAAACACATACACATATACATACGAAACAAATCAAAGAAGATGTTTATACTGGGGCCACATTATCGGCCGAATGCGAATATCCGTGTTTGGTTGTCGCGATAAAAACTTCGTGTTCGGGCATCGGCGATGTAACTGTCCACATTAGCGTCCAACCAATTCGCGCTTGTGGTGTTCAGGCGATATTTTGGGCATAGTAAAATGGAGGAAGCAGTTGCGTTGTTTTATAACTATAAGTCTACCCGCTTGAGCGATGTTTGTCGAATACAACGAACTTTTAAGTCAGTCAAAAAAAGAGGGAGGGAAAGAGGAGGAGTTTTTACGAAAGATTATGTTTAAACTGATTACAATCTATCATAAATATTTCAGTTGAAAGGTACAGTCGCCAGCTCATTAATTTACCGCAAACTGGAAAAATTCTCCAAATGATTTTAAACCACAAAATGTTGATGGTTAAGTTCAAAATCATGAATGTGAACATTTGACAGTTTTTAGTAACTTGATGATCAGGCGACTAATATTGTTTGCAATAAATGATAATCATATTTGGATACAAATCTGGTTTAAGTTCCTGTTTCCAAGAAAAAACAAACTAATTTGCCAATGTGTCATTCAGATGTGCTTCTAGACTGAAATGTACTAAAATATTTATCTTAAATTGTAATCAGTTTATCTATATTAATATTATAAAGAGGTAAAATTTGTTTGTAAGTTTGTATGTAGGGGGTAATCTCCAGAACTAATGATCCAAATCTAAAAAAAATATACTGATAGAGGACTACATTATTTGTGGGTGCTCTAGGCTATAAATTATTTCTTTATCATGCATAATAGCCGAGCTATCACATTTTTAGCGGACGAAGTCGTGGGCGAAGTGTTAATGATGAATATAACTTAACATAGCCTATCACGTCGCACATGTGTCGCTTCACGCAAGTCGTATCGACCATGGCCGTGTATGGGGGCCTAAAAATGTATTTTCATCTTGTGTTTGTATTTACAAGGATCTGAAGATACCGAAATAGACACCATTTTCTTATTGATAATCATACACGTTTGATATAACAACTCACAACTTAGAACCCATTAATGAAAATATCATTCATCAGCATCCGTGGTGCTTGGCAACTGGACTTATCCAAGTTGTAAACGTCCCTTTGTGCTTATTGGCTTTGTTTTGTTCTGTCTCCTGCTGATATGGAGGGTTAAATTATGTTTTTCCTACTCCTCCGCCATGCTTTTCTGATTAATTTCGTTGCGGGATCCAAGACAGTTAAATTATTTCTCTGAGACTTCGTTGAGCTTCATTGTCTCGGCGCTTTTCTGGTGGTCATCACTGTTGATTCTGGCTTTCAGGAGTTGCAATGAATTGGGAATAGTGTGGTGGGCTAATCCCATTAAAATATACGTTAGATCCCAAAAAAACCCAACACAATTTGGGCCCTTTTAAACGTAATATTACAGGTTTAATGAAAAGATTGAGCTCGTAGAATACTTGTAGACCCTCATTTTAGGAGGCTTAACTGATTTTATGAGAGGTTAACGAGAAATTCAGACGTAATTCGGTTTAGTGTTGAGCTTGGGTTATCTTTTACAGAATGATCATAACATATTTCTTGGGCAGCCACGCGATCTATGAAGTTTTTTTAAGATAAGATATTTACCTTAAAAAGGTGAACTTAAATTATTTAGTGCAACTTCGCAGACGTGATGGGTATAGATATCTAAACATAATAAAGTGAAAAAATAAACTTTTTAAACTTTTATTCTTTCTCGACAATCATATCGATTACCTAAGAATTATATTCTTCTTATTATATTATAGAGGAGCTCGTGACTAAGTAACAGCCACTCGAGTCAATCTTTAGGTTAAGCCGTGCTTGCCGAGGTTGGTCTGTGGATGAGTTTGACCATTACATACCGAGTTTCTACCGTGCCACAGAAAGCACGTTAAGCCGTTGGTCCCGGCTCTCAATAGTAGATTTTTGACAGTCGTTACAGGTAGTCAGCGGCCCGAAAGTCTGACAACCAGTGTTTCTAAGTACTAACTGGGTTGTGGAGGTTAGATAGGCAGTCGTTCCTTGTAAATTACTGATATTCAGCTGCTTCTGGTTAGACTGGAAGCTGACCACAAAAAACACCTACATCATTCGAGTTGATTGCTGTACTAGATTTCAGATATTTTTTTTTCATATTTTAACGAAGGCAAAACGATACCAGCAGAATTTAAGTTCTCTGCGATATTTTGACACATTACCTCTAAGCCAAAAATATGCGTGTTTAATATGTCACAGAATAAATTAAGACATTCGGTGGCATATACTAATTGCGGCGGCATAGGGCTGTCAAATTTGTATGACATATTTGATTAATCTACGCATATATTATTCCGTATTTCGGTACGAAATACGACTGCCGTACGTAAGTGATTTATTTTTACCTTGTACAGGTAAGTTACTACGAAAAGCTTTAAAAATGTGTTAGATTAATAACTTAATTATTTTATCCTAATAAATATTTTCTTGACCAAGGCAAATTAATGTTTGTGACTCTGTTCCAAAATAATAATTGTCATCGTTCAAATAAACTGTGTGATGACATTTTCATTTTTGACATACATAAGAACATACTTGTCAAGATTTAACATTTGTGGCCATTTTTTTTGTTACAAAATGGGCCTGCCCTTGACCTCGATAACGCCTGGTGGAAAGCAATGGATGAGGTCTATGATGAAACGAGCGTGCCCAGAAGATGCCTGTTCACTCTTGCTTTCAATTGAAGAAGAAGATGGTAAACTGAGTGACTGACTGGGTGATATATCAAAACACAGTCCAAACCGCTGGTCCTAGAGACACGAAACTTGGAAGGTGCGTTTCTTGTAAATAATAAGGATCCATTAAGAAAGGATTTTTGGGAATTCTACCTCTAAAGGGGTTAAATAGGGAATGGAAGTTTATATGAAAGTCCGTCAGTTTTGAAGTAATAGGATTTTCAAATTTTGTGTTTAGGCTGACGATTGAAAATTAATTTATACGTGTCTCAGTGTGAAGGTATGTAACTATGTTTGTTATAGTTACATACCTTCATCCCCCATTTTTAACCTATCCGGGGTATAATTTTCAAAAACGCTAACCGGGATTTACCTATAGGTTACTTTTTAATCCCGGTAGTACGTTCACGTTGGATATTTTTCGACAACCACGCGGGCGAAGCCGCGGGCAAAAGCTAGTGTGATATAAGTTTTTAAACTTTCAGGGTCACTAACATTATCATTAATACTAGAAACGGGATATTTACCATGCCCACTGTTTGTTTTACACCCACCCGCAATAAGTTCAGTTTATCCGTGATCATGGTGCTTGCAACAGCGCCGAAATATCGGGAACTTAAAACAGACAGTGGACATGGTAAATATCCCGTTTCTAGTGTAAATGATAATAAATTATGTGATTAAGAAGACATTAAACACTTAACTTTTCAGAATACACCTACCACTGCTTGTCTCTGCATCACCCAAAGGTTGACTGGTAGAAAATGCCTATGGCATTAAGTCCGCCTCTGTACTCTGTACTGTGAAGTGTTAAATAAATAAATAAAAAACTTTGGATTTTAGAATAAGAAAAATTTTGAGATAACTAGGCGTCCGTCAAAGTATAATTAAATTCTATTTTAATATATTTTTTATTTAGCCTATATTGTCCCACTCCTGGGCAAAGGTCTCCTCCATTATTTCCACTTCTCTCGATGATTTGCGCCAATTCGCGAGGAAGTCATCCGTCATCTTCTCCTCAGTCTGCGGCGACTCCGTCTCTGGGCTCTCAGGGCTCCATTCTTGCGATATTCAGGCCCACAGGTGTGCCCGGCGTTCGGCAGACATGGACTGCCTAATTATAATAAATAATTGTCTCAATTTAATCTCATAACGCTATATGAACAACTCTTTTTAGAGTTCCGTACCCAAAGGGTAAAACTTAGGGTCCAGTTTTACTTTTTTTTTACTTCACTTTACTAAGACTCCGCTGTCTGTCTGTCTGTCCGTCTGTCACCAGGCTGTATGTAATGAACCGTGATAGTTAGACAGACTGGTGCCGCTATCAACAAATACTAAAAAAACAGAATAAAAAATATTTAAGTGGGGCTCCCATACAATAGACATGGTTTTTTTTTTTGCCGTTTTTATAGTTGGTACGGAACCCTTCGTGCGCGAGTCCGACTCGCACTTGGCCGGTTTTTTTTCAATTCGAACTCCTGATAAAGTTTAAAAAAAACAACACTGGAATTAAAATGTTCTATTATTTTACTGCTCTCTTTATACCAAAGAAATGGGATTATGACCAGAACGTGAAGTGTCTGTGTTATCTAGATAAAGTGTTTTCAAATTTATTTTGAAAACAAAATCTTCAGTTTTCATTAATTTTCTTACGTATGGAAAGCTTATACCTTCATGATTTGAATATAAATGAGTTTATTTGAGGACTCTCATTTTATAAAATACTAGCTGTTGCCGCGATCTTCGTCTTCGTGAAATTATTATACAAAATATTACGTCCCTTTTTGAAACGAATTTTGTTACCAATTTCAAGGGTTTTAATTTTTTTGCACTGAACCCTGATTCTTATTCTAGAATAAAAGTAGCCTTAGTTAGTGCTTATAAAATCAACTATCTGCCAGTAAAAGTCCCGGTCAAAATCGATCCAGCCGTTTCGGAGATTAGCCGGAACAAACAGACACAGACAGAGAAAATAATTATTTTAAGAAAGAAAAAATATTTATTTGTCGCAGGGACATGACGTGCTTAAAAAATGAAAAAATAATCAAATAAATAATAGACATCCAACGCATAATAAATATTAAGAATACAACAGGACGGAACAAAAAAAAAATCACAAGCGTGGCTTAACCTTGAAGATCGACCCATGTGACTTTTATTATTTTAGCCACGAGCTCCCTATATACTGACTCCGATCAGTAAGTATTTAAATGGAAGTGTCTGCGTCCGGACCCGCATCCGTAATTCGTCCGTACCGAAATATTCTGGAATTAAGGAGCGGTGTCACGACCGCTCCTTGACTCACTAATTTCCCCACCAACTTGTAGAACTTTATAGTTTTACATGTTATTTGTTTCCAACTACTATTGTCCCTTTGTTTGTGACGTATATATCTGATATCTGTCATAGTTGTGGGGTACTCCACGCGTAGGCTGCTAACTGTAAAGCGTGTGATGTTTACGTCGGCGCACCTTTCTGACCCGTGGAACACCAAAGTGGTTCACCTAGGTGTTAAGAGTGTTCTCGGTAAAAATCATAAATTCGGGGATTTTTAAAGTGAAATTACTCCATTTTGCCTGGGATTTGTAAAAAACTAATTTCAGTATCACATTAAGCATATCTTTAAATTGTATTTGTATAGAATAAAACATTGAAAAATGACAAAATTTATCAAAAATAAAGCTTATTTTAAACACATGTTTTTGGAATTTTGCGAGAAAGCTGAATTTCGGAATGAAATTGTGAATCAACAATGAGTCGTGGAAGTCTGGAAAAAATCATGGCGGAAGGCAAGATACTGTTCATGTTATTGTATAGAATAGAAAAGTAATTTTAATCCATAAACTCCCTAAAAAAAAACATTTCCTTTACTTAAATGTTGCATTCTAAAACATCATTTTTATAGTTTATTACGGCAGAAATACCAAAAAAAAAAACACTATTTCTAAGTGGGGTTCAGGCAAATAGAAAACCAAAAAAAAAATTATACATTACATTAGTACATCGACAATATAAAATTCCAAAGTTACTAATAAATAACGCAGCGCAACTTTTGTCATTTTTCAATGTTTTATTCTATACAAATACAATTTAAAGATATGCTTAATGTGATACTGAAATTAGTTTTTTACAAATCCCAGGCAAAATGGAGTAATTTCACTTTAAAAATCCCCGAATTTATGATTATTGAATTTTTTTACCGAGAACACTCTTAAGTTAAAAGTTACTTAAAAATAAAAAAGAACTTATTTAGAGGAATAATTATTTAATAAAAATAGTAAATACATTATTGCTACAACGAATACTATTCAGAAATTAATTTACCAAGTCGATTAATTTGTTATGAAAGCGTAATTTAGTAGACAATTTTTTGAAAATCTAGCGCAATGAATGTTGCCATCGAAATGAAAAATACTTATTTGTTTCAAAAAGACTAATGTCGTCTATTATTTAAAAAGTAAAAGCTGTTAAGAAAAAAGGTTGTAATTAGAAATTCTACATTATTTTGTATCTTAACCTATTTTACGGAATAAATATTTGTATTGTATTAACAATGTCTGATTTACGATTATCTTCAAATAATTTAAGCAAGACCGCTCATATCATTATTTAGCCATTTCTAATCAACCATTAAGACTCAAACATTTTATACACCTTTTTTTTTCGGATTGGAAATCATCAAATGACTCTTCTCGCTCTGGGCGGAGCGGAAGGGAGTGTGAGACTTTTACTGACTAAAACCCATCCATGTTCCTTCTTTTGCCCTTTATGTTCCAGGGCCGCGGTATCTCTTTCGAACAGTCCACACATTTTATATACCTCAACTTAATAAGGTAACCATTTAACTTTTTTCGTAAGCCACGAATATCCCACTGCTGGCAGAGGCCTCCCCCATATCTTTCCAGATACTCTTTTCGTGCACCACCTCGAACCAGCCAGCGCAGTAAACCAGAAGTAAATTACCCAATAATAAGTTTCCTTACTGACAACCTTATTTGATTTACAACCGGAAAAATCTAGAATAAATCACATTCCAGCCAATTGTAGGGCAGAATGGCGCCAACCACACGTGGCTTCGAACGAACCCTTATCTGATCGTAGGGGGAACCTCACGGATTCCCAAACTGGGTTAATGAAGGACTTTTTATGCCTTTTTTCGTAAATAACTTTTTTAGATGTAAGCAGGTCATTCAGAAACGACAATTTTAGTAGTCAACCGCAATGTTGTATGCGCCTGAAATGTGTTTGGGGACTGGAAAATGTTGAATGCAGATATGGACATTTATATATACAAATAAATAAAATTTAAATGTCTCTATGCACAAATGAAAGTTTACTAAAAAATTTCGTCTGTCTGTCTTGTCCGGCTAATTTCCAAAACGCCTGGACTGATTCTGACGGGAGTTTTACTGGCAGATAGCTGATTTTAAAAGGTTTCGGCTTCAAGTACTTAGGCTACATTTATAAGAAGAAGGATTATGGTCCGTGCAAAAAAAATCCTTGACATTGTTAACAAAATTCGATTCAAATAATATTTTTATAATAATTTCACGCGGATGTAAGTCGCGGGAAACAGCTAGTTTTAAATAAAAGAAAACTAGAAATTAGTCTATTAAAAGGTTTGAATATGTTTGTCTGAAGCCAGGCCTTTGAGAGCGGCGGTGGACCAGTGGTGGCGGCCCCGACTTACGAACAGTAAGTCATGGATTCGAACCCAGGCAGGCGCATTACTTTGTGTAATTTATTTCATCACCACTGCTCTCAAAAACGGTGAAGGAAAATATCGTGAGGAAACCGGGATGTCCTAGAACCAAAAATTCGAAGACATGTGACATCTACCAACCCGCACTGGGCCCGTGTGGTGGATTATAGCCGACACCCTCTCAAAGAGAAGGGGCCGTGTGTCCTAGCAGTGGGAACATTATGGGCTGATTATGCTTATGGTAGGCCTGCCTAGCTTCTGCCATTTTATTTTATTTTCAAAATAGCAGCCACGCATGGTACTTAAATTAATCAATAGCTGATATCAATACAAACTATTATTGTTTGGAACAAAATCTTCGAAACCGTCACGTTTCTGAGATTACGCTATTAAAGTTACAATTTTGGCCATCAGTTTAACAAGTTTTAAAAATATTTAGTTTTATTAAAAATGATATTGAAGAAAAGACCAAAATAGACGAAGAGACATTATCACAGTCAGTATAAATGAAATTAATGTTGTGTTAAAAAATTTTAAACTTCAAAGTACCTAAACAATCAATCAGCAGGTTGAAATCGATCAAATTCTATTGAAGTTGCAACGTCAGACTACATACCTAAGTATTTGATTATAGAGCTTACGATAATTATAGTCGCAGAGCTATTCCTAGCTACCTTTACATTACACTATCGGAAGGTATTACAGTAGTCACAATGTCAGTTTCTTTGACTCAGTTTTTATTTATACTAAAGGAACTTCGACAATTCACGGCTAGAAACCAGGAGGAATTACAGAAACTATATAGAATAGGTAACAAATTTTGTTTCCACTTTTGGGGCCTTTTCTCTATCTGAGAGAAGGAGTGCATCGTATCTCTTTAGCTTTTTACTTTTGCATCATCCACTTTAAAACTCAAAGCATCATATTTTTATTTCAGTTGTACGCGGCACGTATTTAGAACTGGAATATGAATATGATCTTCTCTTAAGAAGAAAGATTGAGTCAATAATATATAATGAGTTCATTGAATGTTTGCGATTTTAGTCTAGAGGGCTGAGATAAAACACATAGACGCTAGACGAAATGCATTGAAATGGCAATCACTTTCAAAGTGTGTCTTTCTAAAATGTTTGTCGACAGGATTGACATATTCTTTTCGATACCTGTCTCTTTGTCTAGTGCTTCATGATTGCTGATTGATTGATTGTATTGTTTTTCTCCGTAAGTAAAGGATTCCAGGATTAATTTTATGAGTTATTTACATAAAACTGTGGTCACATTGGTAATTTTTAGACGCCAAATACTACTGTGACTGCTCTTCGTGTAGTAAGTACCAAGAAAACGGGTCAATAAACTTTCAAGCCACGGCGACGTTTTGAAGCAATGCTTCGAATATATCGCGACAGAATAAATGAAACTACTTAGTCTTGCCGACGCCAAGGATATTTCAAATGAGCAAAGCTGAACAGACAATTTCCTAGTAAGAAAATCGTCTGCGACAACCGTATCGCGAGAACGAGAACGTCGAAATGATCGATGAAATGTAATTTATCACAGCTTATCCCGTCCATAAACATGAGATTGAAGACAGGAATTTGTCGAGAGAACGTTTTATTTTTATTGATGGTAACACTGAAATTATAATGGAATGCTTAAATTTTGGGGGGAATTCAAATGGTCGGTATTAATTTTTTGTGGAATTGGCGATAGAATAAGATTCGTTTTTTAAATAAAATGCGACTGTCATTTAATTTAAAACTGAAATACAGGCCAATGTTATGTCAGTTTGACGACATAATATTAATGGTAATGGAAATGTCGAGAAATGAAAACAAATAGGTAAACGAAACGTACGAAATTCCTTGGCAATGGGGTTGCATACCTTCTAAATTTTGGCTCAAACATTCATGACATTCATACAATTCACGATAAGTAAACTTAGGCCGGAAGGCAAATATAGTATTCAAATTATGTTGGGGCTGGTAGACATTCTATAAGATTAATAAAAAGTACTTACCATCAGGCACATACACGTTCAAAAAAAGGCAATCCTCCGAATATTCCCTTTTCTTCTTATCTTCCATTTGTGACTCCAACAGCTTCATAAACAAATCGTCATGTTTCTTCAGAGGGTTCTGTACATCCTCCTTTTTAGGGTCACTTTGCATACAGTCTGGGGCATATATTGTCGCATTTTTCACTCCTTCCCACTGAGGCAAATCCGTATACTCAGGGGGCAAAAACCTTCTGAACTCAATTGGCGGCTGAGCATACGGTATTCCGACGTAGGCCGCTATTCTTTTCGTTCGGAATCTCGTAATATACATTCCCGAAATTGTCCCTTGATTTGCTAAAGTTATTTGGCGTGGTTCCCTTGCCGATAAAACTAATGTCATTTGCAGTAGCAACACTAACAAAGGAATCATTTTTTTTTTAAATTTTATTTGCACAATTTATTTTCGTAAAACTGGCAGCACACAACTTGAATTGCATTTCATTTTAAAAAACGAAACGACTGTTCGAATTCGTTAACGTAGACGTTCATTTCGATATTTGAGTTTTTTTTTTATTAATTGTTATTTTGTCACGTTTTCTGTTTAGTTTCGTTTCGATTTTATTACTGGTGGTGTATAACCGGTATCGGTGGGTGTTCGTGCTCGAAGGTGGTGCGTTACTGTTTCTCGTGCAGACTTCGGCTCGTAAACAGTGGGGTTGTCCGTCGTTATAGCGACGAAGGAATTGCTATTGTGGACTTTGTTTGTTTTAGAATAGGCTTTCAGAGTATTTGTTCTTGAATTGTACGATATAAGTGGGTAATTTTACCTTTGTAAAATTACAAATCATGCATTCAAATACATTATGTCAGTATCTTGATGGTCCAATTAGTTCGTAAAATATTAATGTAAGCAAAGAAAACTCAATTCTTTACTATAAAAGTAACTGAATGCCGAAATCCACAGTTTAACTTTAATATCAAAAACGACATTTTAATCAGTGAGAAGACCCTCTAATAAACCATCTGCCGTACTGGACCCAGTTCCACGTCCTTAGGTCAAAGAATTCTATCCAAAAGAGTGACCGAACCTTCTAGAAACTCTAATTTTCTTTCATTTCAGCCACTGCCAAGTCTAAATATTTCTTACACCGACAAATAACTGGCGGTAAGCTTGCGACGCGACGGATCGCGTGACGGCCAAAGGCAGGAGTCATTGCATTTGGCCACCGTCGACGTGTTTCGCCTCATCTCCCCTTATGTAGGTCATTGCGACTTAAATATTGATCGATATTAGTATTTGTGTAATGTTTTATGCTCTATTTGAATTGTATGCATTGCTTTCATGAAGTTTTAAGGGAAATGTATTGGAGAGAGGAGGGAGTTGGAAAAAATGCTGTAACAAAATTTTGACTGTTGAGGTATAGCTACAAGATGGCACAACAGACTAAAAATTAAAAAAAAAAATGCATCTATGACTGTCTGTAGTACAGGAATCAAGTCATCAGTCAAGTGCAATGATAACAAATATATACAATGATATTAAAAACTAGTACATAGAAATCCGTCTGAATACGTCTGAACAGATGCTGCCAATTTAATTACTACAACATTAAAATAATTTCCCGACCATTGCAGTCAATATGTTCCGTGTTAGAATTTATTATTTGTTTTATTTTAAGTGTGTATTGTATTGATATTGAAATTATTTTAATGTTGTAGTAATTAAATTGCTTTCTACACTTCTGGACTGAACTTGTTTCTTTTTTTCAGTTTTTATTTAAAGTTATTTGTTGGTTATTATTAGTTATTTTTTACGCAGTCGGGCTTTTTAATTTTTTAAATTTATTTTACAATTTTTAGACAAAACTATGGGTCTAATATGGTCATAATAAATACCATTTTAAAATCCTCATGATGAGCGCTTTAATTTGATACACATATCGTAGTATCCAAAACAATTTTTTTTTTTTTTTTTTTACTTTAATCTATAGCGTAACACAGTCGTCATGTTGGTATTTTTCACGTCTAAGGACACTTGGGTTACCAAGACGAATCTAACGATGTGTTAATTAAATAAATCCGTGTCGCGGGTTGGAAGATATGAGGTAATAATAAAGAATATTACATGCATACAAGATGCGCGCGAAAAACATAACCCTTCTTTGGCAGTTGGGTAAAAAGATGTATTCACTATAAACAAAAACCAATCGGCCCAAGTTTATAATAGCAAGTGAAAATTATTCATATCAATTAAAAAGCTTCAAAATTGCCAATCAATCATATTGGTTAATTACTTTTGTGTCAACAAGCACTGATATATTTTTAGTGTGGCACTCAATTAAATGGTTTTAATTTGTTTTTTTTTAATGACAAAGTGAAATTCTGTTATTCCACTTTGTCTTTATGGTATTATTTTGATTGAACATCGCAGCAGATAATTGGAAAAATTGTTTGTGGATTTTTCTATCATAAGAAAAGCCGATAACTGGTCACAGTTTCATCCAAAAAAGAATTTTCAGAATGATTTGATTTTTTAATTAGATTTTTCCTTAACTGCATTAAAATAGATGGAGAAAATGGGTTGGAGTCGTTCGTTGTTGCCTATTCTTTCTAAGCCCGTTGTAAGTATTCCAAAAGAAAATCTGGCATTACCTTTTAACAATTGACAAAAAAACGAGTTAAGTAAATAAATTCACAAAAACTGCAAAGTCTATGTCAAACTTTTATATACATATATTTTCCAAAAACAGTACAAACGCGAAAGCTAAAATTAAATTAAACAAGGCTAAAAATAAAATGGCCGCTGTATATAGAAAAACAAACAAAAATAGAGTTTGAAACGTGTGATGCTATAGTGGTCCCATTTGCATCTAAACCCAAATTTGCATAGATCACTATCGTGCGAGTCCCACATGGCTGTCGGGTTTCCACACTATCATGGCGTATTTATCGGACATACCATTTTCAGGTCATCCTGTATAATTAAAAAAAAATAACACAACAAACCGGCTGTAATCTCCGAAGGGTTAGGCAGAGGATTAACTAATAGTACACCCACATTTCACCAGTTATGTTTAAGTCCCATGTAATAGGGGGCGAGCCTATTTCCATCAACTGTGCACGAATCCAGACTCCGTGGCTGCTACTGAGAAATTTCTAGTGGAAAAACCCAATAAAACGTTAAAAATAAAATATTTTTAGCTTTTACTTGTACTCAAGTTCACATCTTTTCTTTTAGCAGGACCTGTAACAGCTAGGAAGAAGCTTATGAAGGGAAACCATCCTTTATCACTAAAGCATTCTTCCCATTTAGACCTATGGATCCCAGACTTGGTCTTTGACAAACATTCAAAAGTCCAAACTCAAGGTCTGCCAACGTGCAATGGAGCGCAGCATTCTAGGCGTCTTAACCGACCATGTATGCAACACCACATTGCGCTCCAAAACACAAATTACTGACGTTGCTCAAAAAACCGCTAAGCTGAAGTGGGACTGGACTGGCCACGTCTGCCGCATGCCCAATGAGCTGTGGGCCGAAATAGCCACTTTCTGGAGCCCCGACACAGTCAGAAGGCGTCACGGCAGACCTCGTAAAAGATCGCGGGACGAGCTGGACAAAATCAACGACCAGTGGCCCACATTAGCTCTGGATCGAAACAACTGGAAGTCATGGGGAGAGGCCTTTGCCCAGCAGTGGGATGACACAGGCTAACAGTACTATAGCTCATGCATTTGTATCAGTCAGCAAAAACGAACAGACAGACAGCACAGTGCATCATGATAGAAGTTTGTCTACACCTCTACTAGTCCTCCCTACCTACCTAGACTCTACTAGTACTGAAGTATCACTAGTAGAATCTAGGTTCTGTAAACAGAATGATGATTCCTTGTCGATGTTCCACACATTCGCACGAAGCGCTTCGCTACATCGTTTATTATGCGCACAGCCAAGGAGTGGAATTCCCTGCCTTCGTCAGTGTTCCCAAGTTCATATGACCCCAATCTATTTAAGTCGCGAGTTAATAGGCTTCTTGTGGGTAAGCTCGTTCCATCGTCGACCTCATCTCTGTCCTCAGGACTAGATTGAAGTCAAGAGTAGGCCCATTTAGTATATAAAAAAAGAATCCTGTAAACATACCCGCGGCGCTTCACAGTCTTCTGTTTCTTTTACTTGGTATTTTTTATAATTTTGACTAACACGCTGCCTCCTGGATCATCCTCTCGGTAACGTTTTTAAATCCATTGCAAGTTTAACCAAATCAATTTTATTGTATGTATTGTGTAGCTACGCAGTTTTTTTCAAGTACGTCACTCGAAATGCTCTTTACTGAAATATTCTTTGAAAATGTTCAATGTGAGAATGTCGTGTGTGTGTGTGATGTAGCAGTACTGCAACAACTTAGTTCCATGATAAGTATCAAAACTTTACGGTGTAATCAAATCAAATCAATCAAATCAAAATATTTTTATTTCACATAGGCCTACATGGGCACTTATGAAACGTCGACAAAAAGGTGCACGGTTCGGGTTGGTCGTTTCCTATGGAGAAGAACCGGCAAGAAACTCCATGGTTACTCTTTTAAAATGACTAGTTTTACAATATTATCATGTTACAGCATTAGTACTCAAGTATGGGGGGACAGCATAGGCCCGACAATAAGTCGTTGCTTACTACACAAGAAAAACGGAAAACAAGATAAGAGGTTAACAAAAGTTAACACACATCTAGGAATCTACAAGGCCTACACTGTTCACACATTCACAAACAATCGTTAAAAAGAATCTATACAAAGGCAAGAAAATATTATAAAAGACTAAATTAAACAAGTGACAAAAATATTGTCATCAGTGCTGCAACTATTCTGTACATCTTCTACACTTTGACCCATTGTTATTACAATACAATGCAGCAAAATTTCAGTCCTACTCATAAAAGGAGAAAAGTATATAACTACAGCAAATTCGGGTACTTATACAACCATTAGCTTAAATTATATTAGCACAACCACATGGAGTTAGGGTTGCCAAGAATTTTTAAATTCATTGGACGTTCCGCTTAGTGATAACTGGTGAATTCTATGTTATGAGGAATAGCCTAAAATATAGTTCTGTAAAACTACTTTTGAGAGTCACTATGTCAAACGTGCTGCATCTTTAATTTACATTACTTCATTTCACACAAACACACCTTTTTCTCATGCAACGTGCCCTTTTTTTTTTTTTTTTTGGACGGTGGGAATCATCAAATGACTCCTCCCACTCTGGGCGGAGCGGAAGGGAGTGTCAGACTCTTACTGACTAAAAACCACCCATGTTCCTTCATTGGCCCTTTATGTTCCAGGGCCGCAGTATCTCTTTCGAACAGTCCCGCAGCCCTGGCAGGCACTGGCCCTTGCGGGCCCCTCCCGTTTGCTGACAACTCTTTGAGGCGCGCGTGGAACACGAACGCGCCGTCAACACGGCCTGCCCGTCGTCATACGACGGACGGACGGCGAGCTAGCCCATTACTCACCGTCCACAGGCCCGCGCCTACGGTGGCCGAGAGCCATCACGGCGTGATGCAACGTGCCTTTACATTACTCTTTTTGCTTCGTTCACACGCACGCCGGTTGCGACTTCGTACCTGATCTTTCTGAAGAACATCACTAATGAGGTTAGTGTTTGTCCTTCTAGGGCAAATTTCACACAAAATCAACTTTTTAAATTGTCTACGAATTGATTTGAAAAACAGAACATTCATACAAACAACAATTGCTCACAAAGTATGGGTAATTTTATAAATTTTCATTCGCTGTCAAAAAATTATCAAAAAACGATGCGCGCTAAACGGGTTCTAACACCTCCGTTCATCATCGTCATTATCATTTCAGCCGAAAGCCGTCCACTGCTGGACATAGGCATCGCTCAAGTGTCGGTACATTGACCGGTCCCGTGCATCTTGCATCCACCTCACGATATTTAAATAAATTCTCTAACAGCAAATCCGTACGGGTCTTATCAGATGGCGTTCTCTAGTTACCTACCAGCCTACCTTCCATCCATGGGATAAAGATGTGGGTTTATGTGCGTGTCATCATCATCTTCCTGCCCGTGTCCCAATCTACTTGGGGTCAGTGCAACACGTTTTCTTCTTTCATCCTCCTCTGGCAGACATCACAGCATCATTTATTCCTTTCTCTTTCATACCATTCCTCACACAATCCATTCACCTTTTCTTTGACCTTCCTCTCCCTCTTCATCCATCAACATTTATAATATCCATCACTTTTCTAATAACATTAGTTTCATCCGTCCTCATTACATGGATATACCAAGATAGACGAATTCCTTTAAATTTTTCTGTAACAGGCGCCACTTTCTCTAATATACTCATTCTTTACTTTATCCATTCTTAACACTCCACACATCCATCTTAACACTCTCATCTGCACTACAGTTTAAATACGTACGTATGCAATCTCTAACTTTTTATAAACTGGCCCACAACATGGTCATCCTACTAACAACGCACGCCGCGGCAAGAAGGGCGTGCTTTCAATATTGTTCAATTTTACTGCGAACGGTCACGTGACCGTAGCCGTACGTTGAACAACATGGGTTCGCGACATTGTCCCTGCGATTATTTCAGTATTTTTATACGAGTATTATGCTGAAACATGTGAAAAATACGAATTGTTTTGCAAAACGTTTGTCCCTGCGAAGCGGATTGCAATCTCGCATTTTCATTTAATAGTTGGTTCATGTGATTGTTTAAAGTAGGGTTGTAAAGGTCGCCGATGTAAATTAAACCTCTTGGCAATGCATGTATTGAAACCACATGAAAAACCTTATAAGTTGCTATACCCTATAAAGGTCATGTTTTCTTTTTTTTATTACTCGGCTTGGCTCTTGGTAGACGAGTAAAATTTTGTCTGACAAATTTTGTTCGACCTGTCAGTAAGTTTCTACCTGTACAGTTCTGTGATTTGTCTTGGTCAAACAAAAAGCAAAAACAAAAAAAAAAAAATAGAAAAGATTTTTCATAATTGTAAAAAGAATGGGGAAACGATTTATATTTTTAATATTGCTCATTTATTTATTATAACCAACTTATACTAAAGTACTTAATATTATTGCTATGTACATTATATACAGACTACAAATAGAACTAAAATAAATATAAAAAGAAGACTAAAATAAAGTACCTATATATATACAATGACGACAATAGGACACGTCTTAGGCGTCAAAGTACTCCTCCGCATCGCTATCATCTGGAAACGTGCCCAGAAGACTGGCAGCATTGCCACGTTGAATGGCAATGCTAATTCTTGGCCCAAAGAAAGAGCCAGCCCTCTGGTCACGCGAAATGTCGACCAGTCGGCGAGAGATTTCCTTGAAAAGGAGACGCGCACTCGGGCCCCATGACCCGAGCGTTTCGACCCCAAACGGCTCAAAACTGTAGTTACCAATAAGGTTACAGTATTTGCGCCGCTTGAGGATCTCAGCAGCCGCTGCAGCAGCGCCCGCACAGCCCGCCGTGCTTGAAACGTGAGATGGCGCAAGGGTGTCGACACAAGTTGCGTCCCACACCAAAGGCCTACCCACCTTCCAAGGCACCAACGTCATGCCGTCTGGTCTCTTCCCATCGTCACGTACCAAGCCGTTTGGTTCTAAAACCGCTGGTACGCCGGCGCTGGCAAGAGCTCGACGAATCATGTCGTTAATGCTGGCGTGCCGTGCAATGCGACCTGCGCTCCTGTAGCAGGACAGGCCATGGTGTCCGAGGCTGTCGACAGCTTCACCGCAATGACACCGATGCGGAGCAACACAAGGTGCGCCTAAGCGTAGACTCGTAAAAAGAATTAAAATTGTTTTTCTTTTGGATAAAAACCTAAGCAACAAAGCAAAATGAGTAAGCAGGTTGATGTTCCAAAATCTATGAACTGAAAGAGAACCTTCTAGTTTTGCCCTAATGAAATAACTGCAGCCAATTACGTATATTCAGAATTTAAATAATAAACCCCGGAATTATATCGAACTAAAACCGCTTGGAAATTCTCCAATAGCGATATTATTTGCGATACCATAGATAAAGAATCCGCAGAAGTGAAACTCCCGCTCCGAATGCTTCTCAAAAGCCTACAGACTGAGATCTTTTAAGAAGCATTCAACACGTTACGTCACATCCATGAAGATATATCTATCTTGATAGATACTGTGAGTACGATTTACTCACAGTCATCATCATCATCATCATTTCCGAATCACCCACTGTTGGGTTTAGGCCTCCCCTTTCTTCTGCCACTCTTCTCTGTTTTAAGCGTCCCTTATCCATACGTTTCCCACGTTTTTACTCACAGTACGACAACAAAAGAATGCGAAGTAAGACTTACTCTTAGGCCCTGTAAAAGGAGTAATCACTAAGTGGGTAGAAACGCTTATCAACTGTGTGCATATGCATCGCAATGTCATTGCCTATTTATTATATGATGATCATTGACTAATTGTTTTGGTTATGGGCGAGCGCAAGCCGGGCATTGTGAGGTAAAAATCTAGGTCTGTTCTCTAAAGCACTTAATCTGCAAATGGCATGCACTGATCGTTTTCTAATCCATTCATTAACATTTTCAGCAGATGCTTTTGCGATACACGAGTTGCATTTCTAACAAATTTTCTTATTCTGTGACAATAGTCTTGCCTGTAATCACATAGCTCGCATAAACCCCTATTATTATCACCGATTACGTTGCTGTTCTACACAAAACTACTTCGGCTATGGCCGAAATGACCTTGTGTTCTGACAGCCTGAGTATTATATTACTATTGATTAAAATATTTTAAGTGTTGGCAATTCCACGCGATAGCGTATCGTAGGAAAGTTGAAAGTAATAGCCCGGTATTACGATTCGGTTTAGGGAAAAGACCGCACGTCCTTGAACGTCTGAAGTACCTTAATTATCATGGATTAGGTAGTTTTGGAGAAGTTTATATTTGAAATAGACTGCGACAGTTTAGTTGATTGATTGAAGGGGTTTTTGTCGTTAGGAAACGGAAATGATTTGAACATTTTCAAGGTTCGCTGTTTGCCAAAAGGTTATTAAAATTACTGCTCGATGTAAAGACGCGATAAGCCAGTTATGAAAGTGTGCGCGTGCCTAATGTAAGTCTTTCTTTCAAACCAACGAGAAAATTATTTTAATCATTTTGAAAAAGCCTCCTTCAAGTCTTTTCGGGAACTCTTTTCCAGCCCCGCCGCGTCGTCTCGAACTAGCCCGCATGGTACGCATTCAAGTCATTTCGCCATCTTTAGTAGCTGAAAGAATGAATTCTGTATTTTCATGTATATTTAACATGAAATAATATCACACCTGTAAACCCCGAAGAGTTAGGCAGAGGTTTACCTAAAACTACACCCACATTTCGCCAGTTATGTTTTAGTCCCATGTAATAGGGGGCGAGCCTATTGCCATCAACTGGGCACAAATCCGGACTCCGTGGCTGCTACTGAGAAATTTCCGTTGGTCTAGTGGTCGCAAGCACGACTGCTGAACTGAACGTGGTCGATTTCCAGGTCGGATTATTATTTTCCATCAGGAATTTCTCAGTAGCAGCCACGAAGTAGCAGAAGATTGGTGCCCGTTTGCATGGGACTTAAACATAACATAACATCACGCAGTCGCTCTTGCGACCAGTTGACTAATGAGGCAGGCTTCAACATAACTGGTGAAATGAGGGGGTACATTGCTGTCTAACGCTTCGGGGATTACAGGCGTGGTATTATATAGGAGCTCGTGGCCAAATAAGAACAGCCGCTCGGGTCGATCTTTAGGTTAAGCTGCGCTTGCCTAGGTTGGTCCGTGGATGAGTGACCACACATTACATACCGAGTTTCCTCCGTGCCTCGGAAAGCACGTAAAGCCGTTGGTCCCGGCTGTCATTTGTAGATCTTTGACAGTCGTTACAGTCATTGGCCCAAAAAGCCTGACAACCAGTCTTCCCAAAGGGTATCGTATTTCCCAGAACTAACTGGGTTGTGGAGGTCAGATAGGCAGTCGCTCCACGTAAAATACTGGTATCAGCTGCATCCGTTTAGACTGAAAGCCGACCCCAAAATAGTTGGGAAAAGGCTAGGCAGCTGATGATGTTATTACGGCTAAAACGTCCGTTCCAGGAGTCCTATTATTAAAAATGTGAAAGTCTTTTACACACACCGATTGCTTGATAAACGTTGCTACGTAACCGAATTTTGCAAACGCAGTGTAAGCAAATCAGCTAGCATTTACATTGAGACGTATCGTCTATCGCAGTTCTTTCGCCGTACTTCCAAATCATGCAAAATCTGACCTTCGTTTTGGGGCAGCGGGTGACCGGCAGTTACCAACGATAGGAATGGTTCAAGGGTAAATTTTGTTATTCATGAGTCCAATGGAAGTTTATCTGATTGCCTGAAACGTATACTTTAAGTCGAACGCTCGTTACAATGGCCTTTGGTGGAAAAAATTATGGAGCCATAGGAATTTATTACACGTTGTTCCTTCTTCGTATTGGTGCGAAGCAGCGAATAATTGTGAGAATTTGAAAACCACGTCTTGATGAAATCGTATGAACGATGTTATATAGGTAAATTAGGTATATACTAGCGCGAGAGCAGCGGTGGCCCAGTGGTGGCGGCCCCGACTTACAAACAGTAAGTTGTGGGTTCGAACCCAGGCAGGCGCATTACTTTGTGTAATTTATTTCATCACCACTGCTCTCAAAACGGTGAAGGAAAACATCGTGAGGAAACCGGCATGTACTGGAACCAAAAATTCGAAGACATGTGACATCTACCAACCCGCACTGGGCCCGCGTGGTGGATTATAGCCCATTCCCCTCTCTTAGAGAAGAGGCCTGCTGGGACATACCAGCAGTGGGAACATTAGGCTGATTATACTATATACTAGCACTTCACCTACGACGTCGTCCGAAAAAATTGTGATAGCTCGGCTAATCATGATGTAACTATAATTATTAGCCTATGATAATGTAGCTTTCTGCCAGTGGAAGAATTTTTAGAATTTTATCTTTAGTTCCGGAGATTACCCCCTACATAAAAACTTACAAACAAATTTTACCTCTTTACAATATTAGTATATAGATTAATAAACAAATATTTATTTACTCAAAATGGCATTAAATCCCAATAAAATATATAAAAAAAATTCTTAACATTAAAAACATGACAAAATTTCTGAAAGAAATTATCAGTCCGTTAATTATTATCAATAGCACTAAAATGTCGTAATCACTACATAGTATAAAACAAAGTCGCTTTCTCTGTCCCTATATCCCTATGTATGCTTAGATCTTTAAAAATACGCAACGGATTTTGTTGCGGCTTTTTTTAATAGATAGAGTGATTCAAGAGGAAGGTTTATATGTATAAAACATGCACCCGTGCGAAGCCGGGGCGGGTAGCGACCCGCCACGGCTTCTCACAGGTGCATGTTTATGCAAGTTATAATTATAAACCTTGAAATGAATGAGAGAAATGAAGATATACCTAGAAATGAAGTCAATCATGGGAAGTCTAGTAGCTAAGGCAGAAGTGTGGGAGAAAAAGATATGCTTCATCGACCCCAACTAAACTGTCCTCGTGACAGGGGCAATGATGATGTCAATTTCTTTTTATAGTTTCGTCACTTGTAAAGGTATTTTTAGGGTTCCGCACCTCAGTCGGCATAAACGGAACCTTTATAGAATTACTTTGTTATTCCGTCTGTCAAGAAATTATTAATACTGAAGACCATTTTTTATTAACACACTGGGAGCCAGCAAAATCCTGCGAATAAGTTCAAATTTAGCAGTTTAAGCAAAACAATTTTAAGGTAAACTTCCCACATATTCCTGTCGTTTCTTCACTCATTCAACAATAAACGAATAACTCCGGTAGACCCGAAACCTTTTCAGCCCGTCAAAAAACCATTTCACGGTTTTTCAGCGTTTTGAATAAAAATACAATGTACCAAATAAAAGATTATCTGTGATCACGCAATGCGAACACGCACAGAGCCGACTTATAAACTGCGTACGTATAATACATGCTAATTTTTAGGGTTTCGTGGCAATAATAGAATCCTTATAATTTCGTCGTGACCATCTGCGCGGATGTCACACAGCCATTTTGCGAGCATCATTTTGAACAATGGTGACTGTGACACTCACGAATATAATAATTATAGGTACCACTCCCCATACACTTTTATACTCGGTTAAACCGACGATAAAAATAAAATTTAATGCACTTAAGCGTTTGAGGTATTTTTGATCTCATAGGATTATGATTTGAAAGATTATGTTGTTATTAGATGACTGCTATTTAAGCCCAGTCCAGGGACAGTTCTTCGAAAAAAACTATGAAAATCAAATATTTTTAGCGTAAATATTCATTCCTATTCCTTTACTGAACTCTTTACTGTGATTGGTCCTATTCGCGCTTGCCCGGTTTTATAGTTTACAGTTGGTACTTGGTTTTCATTAGGGTAATGAACTTTTAACCTTTATTTGTTTGGTACTTAACCAAATATTTTAAGGTTGAATTGGGAAAACAAAAGCCGGTCGGTTTGACTGCTTTGATGAAATATAAAGGTAGGATTTTCCAAAGATTTTTGCATGACAGATTTGTATAGAAAGGTAGAGCTTTGGTGGTTTTATAGAGCAATTTATTACGATGAGCCTATTACACAGATTTATTGAAAGTATAGCCAAGCTTTAACTTTCCCAGTGCTGGGACTGGGAAATAAGCCACATAGTTTAGATTACTGATACACCAGTATAAGTGTTACTGTTAGCCTGTGTACATGCCCAAAGTGCCACTGCTGGGCAAAGGGCCATGACTTCTAGTTTTTTCGATCCAGGGCTAAAGTGGACTCCGGAACTGCTGGACTGTTCAAAAGAGATACCGCGGCCCTGGAACACAAAGGGCTAAGAAGGAACATGGGTGGGTTTTAGTCAGTACAAGTCTGACTCTCCCTTTCGCCCCACCCAGAGTAGGAGGGGTCATTTGATGGTTACCCATCCGGAAAAAAAAACGGCTAAAGTGGACCACAGGTCGTTGGTTTTGTCCAGCTCGTCTCGCCACCTTCTAAGCGCGGAAATAAAGCATATCAAAATTGAAATCTGTTGAACTCGTTACATTACCAAGCTTTGCTCGTGAATTCATCCGCGTGTATTTTGTTTTTTTTAATACTCATTTATGTTTGGTATAAAAGGCCAGTCCAAAATCCTTTTATAGGTCCCAGGCTACCTATTTGTCATATACGACGAGCGTTTCAGAGGTTTTGGCGTGAAATGGTAACAGATAGACAGACGGACAGACACTTTCTCGTTTAGAAATAAGTAAGTCACATTGTGTGTTGACATAATATCATTACTCCGAGAACTGAATAGTTAGGTCTTTGTCCATAGAGTTGCAGTATGATTCTGTGGTAAAATTATTTTCTACCGGATTACGACAAAGCCAAAATGAACGTTGAGGTTATCAGAAGTTTAGATTTGAATTCCATGTTTTAACACAACCAACACGCCTGTAATTCTCGAAGGGTTAGGCAGAGATATACATAATAGTACACCCACATTTCGCCAGTTAAGTTTAAGTCCCATGTATAAGGTGGAGAGCCTATTGCCACCAACCGGGCACAAATCCAAGCTCCGTAGCTGCTACTGAGAAATTCCTGATGGAGAAAACCAATAACATTTCCCTGTTTTAAATGCATAACAAAATTTCATGTAACACTCAAAGTACCTACTTACGCTATTAATATAACAATTAGGTGCTCGTATAGTTTATCAACTAGGCAGCCTTAGTTTGGCAAGTTGTTGGTAGTTACTTGATAGTATAAACTTGAGTACGTTCCTTGTAAATACTAAAGTTATTGTTTCTTAGTAAGTTGTGGACTCAGAAAATAGGAACCTAGTATCTATTCATAAACTGCTATATAAACAGTCTATTTTAGGTAGGAATGAAAGCTCTTACATTTGTGTTTTGTTAACTTCAGTGCTAGATAGCCTAGTGGTGTGACCATCGGCCTGTCAAGTCATAGGTCTCAGTTTGATTTTACGTACTTCTGATTTTTCGTACTTCTGATTTTTCGTACTTCTGATTTTTCGTACTTCTGATTTTTCGGATTCATGTGCGTATTGTTAAATTATCACACGTTTCGGTGAAGGAAAACATCGTGAGGAAATCAGCGTACCTGATAGATAATTCTCCACGGCATGTAAAACTTAGTCAGAGGCCCATGGGCGGCATAAAAACTAAAGGTACTAATCACACGATAAAGAAAGAACTTCAATGCAAAGTCTATGAAGTCAATCAGTATTTTAGTAGTCCCGAGAATTACATTCTTCCTTCGAGAGATTATTTCGTAGCGGCGATTGGCGGCGGTGACTTCTTGCGTCCGGCCCTGGTTCAAGCCATGGTTCGGGGCGAGAGGGAATGGGAAGCCGTCACCTCCTTCTGCGAAGCAGTCATGCTAGCGAAGGAGGTGGCGGAACGTGAGAGGGAGAGAACCTCACGTCCCAGCCGCCGCGGGAGAAGCACCGGGCGTCGGGGGCCACGTGGTGGCCCTCGGCCACCGTAGGCGCGGGCCTGTGGACGGTGAGTAATGGGCTAGCTCGCCGTCCGTTCGTCTTATGTATATGTTCCACGCGCGCCTCAAAGAGATGTCAGCAAACAGGAGGGGCCCGCAAGGGCCGTTGCCTGCCAGGGCTGCGGGACTATTCGAAAGAGATACCGCTGGAACACAAAGGGCAAAAGAAGGAACATGGATGGGTTTTAGTCAGTAAAAGTCTGACACTCCCTTCCGCTCCGCTCAGAGCGGGAGGAGTCATTTGATGACATCATCATCATCTTCCTGCCCTTGTCCCATGTTATTTGGGGTCGGCGCAACACGTTTTTTTCTTCCATTCTCCTCTGTCAACCGTCATGCTATCATTTACTTCTTTATCTTTCATATCATTCCTCACACAATCCATCCATCGTTTCTTTGGTCTTCCTCTCCCTCTCCATCCATCAACGTTTATATTCATCACTCTTTTAGTCACATGCGATTCGTCCCTCCTCATCACATGTCCATACCAAGACAGTCGATTCCCTGTCAACTTTTCTGTGACTGGCGCAACTTTTGAACTTCCTCTAATATATTCGTTCCTTACTTTATCCATTCTTGTCACACCACACATCCACCTCAACATTCTCATCTCCGCTACATGCAATCTTTTTTCATCCATCCTATCCAAAAAAAAAAGGGCTAGTTTTTAAGTGTTTCAGTGTTATGTTTCTACATAATTTACACACAACTATAGTCAGCTTATAATGGGTGTAAAAAGACTTAACGAAGCCGAAGAGCAATAGTTCTCCCGGTCATTGCGATTTTTTGTTCTAGACCATTCCTCGGAAACTTCTAGTTATGGAAATATTGGAGGTCGAAGTTTCAACTTTTTCTAATGATTTTTTTATCAACGTTTTATGTTATAACTTGACTTTAATCCCTCCATGGCCCCAGTGCTATTCAATAGATCCAACAGCACAATGTGCTGAGACATTGAGCACCGTAAACCGTGATTTTTCATTCCCAAAAAAAAGTCGGTTCCTAGCAATAATTGTTGCGTAGAGTTACTTAGTTTGATGTACAGTGTGCTTGGTTTACAGTTTCTTGAAGGGTTTACACTCTGTATGATTTTCCCTCTGCTGAGACCACGGGCATCCTCTCCTACTGTAAGAGGGTGTGAGCCACAATTCACCACGCCGGCCCAGTGGGGGAAGAGGGAGTGTGCCAAAATCCACTTCGCGGGCCCAGCGCGGGTCGATGGGTTTCACGTCTTCCAATTTTTGGTTCTAGGAAACGGTATTTTCCTTATAATATTATTCCTTAAGTGTTGCCAAATTTAGCAGCTTAATACCCATTTTCAGAAACTTTAGGCGACACTTTAATACAATGTCTAAGTCTAAGTGCGCGTTGAAAATCCTGCATTAAATTTAGACATTAGACATTATTTATCATTTTAAATACGTCAGTTACCTAGTGTGGTACTAACAACATTTGAAATACCTATAAAATGTGAAACGTTATTTTGTAATTTCACCGTTGATTAGATATAGATTAAGAATTTAATAATGATTAAGTATTGTAATTGTATTATAATTTTATTTAATTAATTATGTAAATTTGTGCAATGGATTATAATTTTTTCTGAAATAAACGTTTAATAATGCCATGCCTTGTAAACATCATTATTTATCTTCTTACAAACCAACCTTTTTACTTCACCGGAAGCAATTTACGCTACCAAGAACCTTAATGAAGACGCAAAAAGGTCTTTTCTACGGTTTACTTTTAAAATGGCTTAATATACTCCTTTTGCCTGCGAACTCCTTCTCATTTTGAAGCATTACAGAGATTTTGTCTATTTAAGGAGTCCTCATAAAATCTGGATTTTACTCGTTCTTATGCTTAAGCATAAAATTAGTTCCTTTGTTATCTTGAGCTAAAAATAAAACTTCTTTCCTTTCAGAAACGATTGTCTTCAAGTATAAGGTACATATATACTATATATTTCAATAACTGGCTCGTTGGTTGGTAAGCATGAGATCCAGGGTTCGATTCCCAGGTCTGGCAAAGTGTTATTTAATTTTTCCATCTGAAATGTCTCCGTAGTCTGGATTTGGGCCCGGTTGATGGCAATAGGCTCGCCCCCTAATAAAAGCGACCTAAACATAACTGGCAAAATGTGGGTGTACTATTAAGAACATAACTGCTTACCCTTCATATCATACCATTCATCATTGAATTATAGGCGTGATTTTATGTAATAATTATATGAATAGTATAAATTGTGTTTATAGTATTTTATATGTCCTTGTAGTTTATCGTAGTATTAATTAAAATTATTTTCAGTATACACCTACCACTGCTTCTCTCTGCATCACCCAAAGGTTGACTGGTAGAAAATGCCTATGGCATTAAGTCCGCCTCTGTACTTTGTGCTTGAAGTGTTAAATAAATAAATCACAACTTTTGTTTGTTATATACATGACAAATCGGTCGCACTAATCTAACTTTTGTTTCTGTAAGTATGTTACTAAAAGAGACAAAGACGACTCATCGACAACTTAAAATACGGGGTTGAAAAGACACCGATGCGAAAACGGTTACCGCGTATTCAGCACATCATTCTGAGCCCGGGGACATAGAAATTTTTCATCGGTTATTAAAAAAAAAAACAGCTGTTTCCTACAAAACTCCAATACCTACACGGTCAAAATGTATGGAACAGCTGTTTTTGTTTTAGATAAACTATGAAACATTTATATGCCCCCCCCCTCCACAGACATTTTTCGGCGGCGGTGTCCCTTCCACCCTATATTTTCCTCCACCTTGGGCCGGATGCGGGTATCACAAATATTTGTTTGACCTTTTCAGGTATTTGTTCCAAGTTCGAAACTTCGGATGTATGATTTACGTTACTCATGATTCAAGGAATTTAACCAAAAATAACTGTAAGCAAAGGTTAATAAACAAAGGAGTTAATTTTTTTCTGGCTACCTACAAATGAGATTTTACACCAACTAGCACTGGACCCACGACGTGGATTTCCCCCAACCGTTTATTGTGCTAATCATATCAATTTACTGTATATTTGTTAATTATGTTATGTACATTATATACAGACTACAAATAGAACTAAAATAAAGATAAAAAGAAGACTAAAATAAAGTACCTATATATACAACGACGACAATAGGACACGTCTAATCATATTATGTTTTACATTCTAATAATAGTATGTACAATGTATGTTACAGTAAATATTACAACATTTTAGAAGTAGGCTAATATACAATTCACGACGTTTCCACGGATTACTTTGGTTAAATATTATACAGTGTAGACACAATATTTTGAATTACAGTAACATAATAACATAAATAAGAAGGAAAACTTAATAATAAAATTACGACGACGGAAAGGGACAAAAAGAAAAGCATGCAGTGTTTTATAAAAAAAAAGCAACGCAAACGTTACTGATTACACAATTGCAGACTATTCACTAAACGTTTCATTTTTTTGTAGTTTCATGAATTGTTGGCAGTCTAAAGCGATATTAAATGTCTACATTAACAAAATGTAGGTAAGAAAAGCATTGTGACCTGTGAACTGAACCGGTGAATTGAACCTGTGTGTGTCATGCTGATTTTGTCCAAATCCAGATTCCAGGCTCGTTGGTATAATCATTTGTAGCTTTGTCACACCCATTGCCATGCTGTCCTGGTCTAAGAGAATCACAACCAGACTCCCAATCAACGGAGTAAAATTGTGCAACACACTGACAATCGCAATGACTTTCATTTAGTTAGTTCAGCAACATTCGTTGCGCTATACATGGCCGAGCAGATAATTTTTTCAAACTTAAGTACCAACGGATTAAAAAAATTCCTCGAATTGTATTTTAAAAGCGTGTTAGGGAATTGGGGGATGCATGTCTGTAAACAAATTATCAAGAAAACCTTAACCTCCCACCTTTAAGGATAACAAAATGTAAGTATATTATATTCAGTTTAGTCAGGAAAGTAATTTAAAAGCAGCTTTGGGAAACATTATTCTCAATTTAGCCCTTTCATATTTATGCTTAGGCGTTTTATGGTTATTTATCCGGTCAGGATCAAGATTAACGTGTTTTCACGCCAAAGAATAATAAAAAGGGAAACGATTACGTAAATGCCAAGCTTCTTTTTATTTGCCTATTTTTGCTCAATTGATAGGTAGAAACTAGACGAAACAGGGGGTCAAAAATGGCCGCTTTATGATTTTTTATCCTATTATGATTCTGCTAAAGCGGCCAATTTAGAATGGAGGGGGGGGGACGCAACAAAAGAGTTTTAACTATAAGCAGCGGTAAAAATGCGCTTGAGTCATCATTATTTTCAACATTTATGTTTTGCGCATCATCCCTAGCCTTTTCACTACTATACTGAGGTCTGGTACAAACAGATGCAGGTACCAGTACTATCTCCTCGGGGTAAACAAAGGGTATCTCCTATAAAAGATATATGTAGTTTTATGATGATACTAGTTTTGTTCATTTTATTGTCATCTTACCGTGTTAATTATAATTAGGTATATCTACTAAAAATGTTTTGTTTACTTTTATTCTTACATCTATCATATTGTTTACTACCTAATAATTATTACTGTTTTATTTTATTTTTAATTCTAATTTTGACAAACTTTATGTAATTTTACTTGATTTTTATGTTCAACCAATAACTTGTATGTGTGGTGTAAATTGTTAGTATAGGTTGGTTTTAAATAAATAAATAAAAAAAAAAGGATTTTACTTGTAACGACTTTCTGTACTCCACAACCTAGCTACTGGGTAATGTGATACTGTTTGGTAAGTCTGGTTATCAGACTTTCGGGCGTCTGCTTCTTAAAGAGCCAAGAATGACTGCCGGGGCCAATGACTTAACAGCCTTAGTGCAACTCAACCAGCACTTTGAGGGACCTGTCCGAAGCCCGATGTAGCTGAGAGTTTTGGTCGAAACTAATCTAATTAACATTGAGAATCATCGACATGACGAAGGAGAATGATTTAACGTGCTTTTCAAGGTACACAGAGGGCCTTGTTATGACCTAGCTCGCCGTCCGTCCGTGTTATGACGACAGGCCGTGTCGACAGCGCGTTCGTGTTACACAGCGCGTTCGTGTTCCACGTGCAAACAGGAGGGGCCCGCAAGGGCCGTTGCCTGCCAGGGCTGCGGGAATGTTCGAAAGAGATACCGCGGCCCTGGAACACAAAGGGCAAAAGAAGGAACATGGATGGGTTTTAGTCAGTAAAAGTCTGACACTCCCTTCCGCTCCGCTCAGAGCGGGAGGAGTCATTTGATGATTTCCCATCCCAACAAAAAGGCCTTGTTATGACAAAGAGGGCCAAAGAGGTTTACCAATCAATCGACACGTGCAGCTGTGTATATTCAACCAGAAGTCCCTAAAAATACAATAATTATAAGTTATGGAAACTATATTTTCGAGCCGTTTATGGTTGAAACTCTGCGGCCGAAACTTTGAAACGCCTGGCTTTTACCTTGGCCCAGAGGCTAAGTGTTACCATACAACGTGGCAACGCCACCAGTCTCTTGGGCACATTACCAGCTGACAGCGTTGAGGAGTTTTTCGATGTCTTTTTATAGTTTGTTGTTATTAATTATTTTAGTTTATAATAGTTTTTAATTAATAATGTAGGTATATAATTATAGACTATGTGATCAATAAAATAATATTCTATGTTCATCAACATTCTCTGTGTAAGTCCAAGACTGTAAAACCTGTACCTACTCAAGACATGTTGTACACAGAAGCTGTTGGTAAACCTTTATAAATAAATTCTCTTGCTCTTATAACAATTCATTAGGGATCGGCGGAGCATGTCTTCTTCTTCCATACTTCTCTATTACTCGTCATCTCAGCAGATACATCCTTTCTAGCCATATCATCCTTCACACAGTCCATCCATCATCATCTTTGGTCTTCCTCTACTCTTATACCCATCCACACTCATACTCAAAACTTTCTAACTTTTGAGGCAGACTTATTCTGTTATTCTTTTGGTGAATTCACAAGGAATGCTTTGTTAGTTATTAGTTGCTAGCTGTTGACCTTCGTTCGTGTGAAATTATTTAAAAAAAATACTTACGTCACTTTTTGAATCGGATTTTGTTAACAATTTCAAGGGTTATAATTTTTTGCACGGAACCCTAATTATTTTTCTAAAATAGAAGTAGTCTAAGTTACTCCTTATTACATCAGCTATCTGCCAGTGAAAAAAGTCTTGTCAAAATTGGTCCAGCCGTTCTAGACATTAGCCGGAACAAACAGACAGACAGACAGACAAAAATTAAAAATATATATATTTTGGTATATATGTATCGTATATACATTCATATGCATGTGGTAAAAAGCGGTTATTTTAATATTACCAACAGACACTTCAATTTTATTTATTTATATAGATAAATATTAGTTACATAAGTAACGATTAAGTTAGGATTAATTAAGGCGCATTTATCGCATTGGGTTATCCTGTAATGATAGATGTGAATAGATAAATAAATAAATAAACTTTCCTGATGACATTTTCTTCGTTCCTCCGCATCACATGCCTATACCACGACAACCGATTACCACACAACTTTTTGGTCATAAAATATTCTATGTTATTGGTAAAATATTATTTATCAAATGAGAAATTGAACCCTGTTTTCTGTCACCAGAAAACATGTTGAAGACACGTCAAACATAAAAGGAAACATTTCCTTCAAACAGTTTCCGCAAGATCTATTCATAGGAAATTGAAAATAGTCGTAGATATTGTTGGCGCGTCTCTGAAAAACCGCTTACGTGGACATTAGGGCTGAACTTACTGAGCGAATTGAATGATTCAAATAAATTGAATCTAGAAGATAAAGCCGCCATCTTGTCGGCTTGGACAAAGGTATTGATATTAATGGGTTTTCTCCTTTTATTAAAAAGAATTCTGTTACTTTTATTGCTTTCATCTTTTATCTAATTTCTTGTTTCTGTAATGTTTTATAGCTGTTAAGAGTGATTATAGAAAAACGTGGTTGGTGATTTAAATAACATAGTGCTGTGTTATTGTTAACAAAGCTCTGGTTATTTTAAATTATGACTTAAAATCCATTTTAGATCCGTAAATTATAAAAGTCTTCAGACGATATTTCTTTTCTTTTCAAGAATTGAGGCGTTTTTATATATCGAAATACCAATGAGTTCACAGGGTTTAGTTTAAAAATATTGAAATATTCTATTTGCAAAGAATTAATAAAAAAATATTCTTTATTTAAAGGCACAAGCCATTTCGAAGGATTAGGATATAGCACAGTTTTAGGATCTTAAACGAAAGTTCGAGATATCCGCCGCTAAGAACCTGATACGAATGTTTACATTATTCTCTATTATCTTCTCATAATAAAACATTTTGCATACAGCAAAAAAATGCTGTGTTAGACTACGATATTCTGTCTAGACATCTGAACAAACAGACAGTTCAATAATAGGGGATACTAAACTATTAAAGTCGTATCCAAGCGTAAATATTCACCCTTCTTAGAAAGTTTAAACGCTTTATAGAGGCTACCTTTGGTCTAGACACTGGAAACAACACTTGCATGACACCCACCATTCAAATAACACTTGAACCAACTTATATCTGCAGCCGGGAAAACACAAAACTAAAATAAGTGTACCGAGTTTTGACATTTACATGAATTTTTTCTCGACAAGCAGCGCCACCTAGAACTGTTAACTTAAAGTGGTCATTCTGTATCTCATGGGCTGACGATAGGAAAACGGGCTTAGACAAAAGACAACCGCTTTCGAAGCGTTTTTTCTGTATTTCTGGGACAAGTCAACTTGTTTGTCGAGTGGCCGCAAGCGCGACTGCGGAGCATAGGGTCCTGGGTTCGATTCCCGGGTCAGTCAGGTAAAGTGTTATTGGGTTTTCCCATCAGGAATTTCTCAGTCGCAGCCATGGAGCTTGGATTTGTGCCCGGTTGGCAACAAGCTTGCTCTCTTACATGGGGCTAACATAGTTAGTGAAATATAGGTAAACTATTAGATACCTACTGCCGAACCTGACACTTGCTTGACAAAAATTTCGGTAGTATATGTCAATCTAACACATTGTAGACTTTTCTATTATTTTCTTTTTATATAGGTATCGACCTATACGGAGCGATACCTATGTATCGCTCCAAGATCACGTCGCTGAAAGATGTTCGCTAACTGCTTCGTTGATCTAGTCGTGCAAGCACTACCGCTGAGCAGCTATCTGCGGTCCTGAATTCGATTCCTATATCGGCCAAAAGTTTTATTAGGTTTTTTCGGCAGGAAATTCTCATTAGGAGTCCAAAATTCTGGTTGTGCCCTTTTGATGACGATAGGCTTGCCTCTTATAACACCGAAACCAACTTATCTGTGCAGGAGGGAAAACACAGAACTAAAATAAATGCACCAAGTTTGACATATTGATGCGTTTTTTCTAGACAAGCAGCGTCACCCTGAACTGCACGCTTAAAGTCATACTATACATGGAACTGACTGTTGGAAGTGTGGATGTAGTAAGTATTGTAGGTCCACCTCTGTCTAACCTTTCACGGGGAAAAAGCGTCGTGTTAAATACTTATTGTTTTATTTCTGACCCGCTAAAACTTCCTTTCAATAATTATTAATTTTGTTCCCTAGTTGATTTGCAGAGGCGGCTAGTAGTGACCTCTATTAAAGAGTAAAGCAACAACAGTTTCGTTTGAACGAAACTAGATGGCACTAGCATGCTTGTTTATTCAAACTTCAGGTTTGCGTTGAATGATAGCAATTAGAAGTAGGTTCAACACACCTTGTTATGACGCCTGTTTTTCTTTAAGAGTTGGGCAGAGGTGTACTTATATTACACTCATATTTTAGCAATTATGTTTTCCAGTTATGTGTTGTTTGTTCTGTACCTACCTTTCTGCCTGAATGATCTTTTAATATTACTGTATGAACGTAGCATAATCATTAATCAGCATGTAGGTAATTATATCGTTCCTGGGACATAGACACAGTGTAAAGATAATAATCAGTGTAGCAGATAGGAACTTATTGTGAAATCAAAAGCGGGTGTTATGGTTGTCAACAAAACTTTTTGTTATGTTGCATCACACACATAAAACGTAACCTCTTGTCCCGATGCGCTTCGACTTACTCACAATGAATTTGTTACCTGAAACAAGCTCATAATTCCTGTGAAATGCTTTGTAGGTATGTGTGTGAGAGCCAATTCCGACCATATTTGTTGCTAGTTGAAATACTGTAGGGTTAGATCTAAGATGTCTACTGTGACATGTCGTCCTCTATGTACAGACGCTAGTTGACAGATTGTAGTAGCTTGAGGTGCTGGCGTCTGTACATACGACCGATTATGTTAGCACGTACCGTCAAAATAATTATAACCGATTTCTTTTGTAAAACAATGAAAAATGACTTTTCCGAAAGGATGAAGGTAGAAAATGAGGTACTTTTACAGGAAATAGTTTAATGGGTACTGAACAGAGATATATCGATTAATCGGGAAAGCCGACTATCCGGCCATATTTGTAGTCGGTGAATTGTCGGCGACAAGTCAGCAATAAGCGCCGACTTATCGATTTGAGTGATTGAAATGAAATTATAACCTTTTCTTTGTATTAGCATTACAGTTTGATATATAATTTAGGAATTGAAAGTCTGCCTTTGGTGACTACCAAAGGCAGACTTTCAATTCAATTTGAACTTAATTTTATAAAAACGGAACGTCAACTTTTAACAGAAAATTAAATTTATAATTTTAATGGCCGCACGGAGGGTGCGAGCAAGTGCGTCGTATAATGTACAGTTATCACAAATTGTCCAATTTCTCCAAATGATTTAAACCATAAAATGTCGATGCTCAAAATCGAATGAAAAAAATTGTCATTTTGTATAATAACTTGATGCGCTGAACTGTACCTACTCAATCCATCTTTGGTTATTTCATGCATTTTTTTTCTGGAGTGGAATGGCATATTGCTGAAGAAGTTTCCATGAAATATCGAACCTTGAAGTAGACCGTACCTTTTATATTCTTTTTTTACATTTCAATTTCTGGGTCTGTTTTGGTGTTTCTTCTGAGTTTAGTTGGATATAAAACTTCGACCTCATCTAGTTTTGAAACTTGATTCATTGCGTGTATTATAAACCTATTTGTAGAAATAATCATCATTCATCTTTTAAAAGAAACTGGTAAAAGTATGAATTTTGAGTAGAATACTTTTCTTAGTACTATTATTATTGGAAAATAATTATTTTACTTATCGTGTGTAATCTTTTCGAGTTCAACTCACATTGACTTAAAACATACTTAACGTGAGAGAAAATACGTGACTTTTCGAAAAAAACAGTCTCTTATTACTCTGTTTGAAAAAGGTATCATTTTACCCTGTTTTAAGCGCCAGGAACAGTTTTAAAGTTAAATATACTTGGGGTGACTAAAGTACACGAAAAGAGCTAATTTTTCATCGGCGTCTGTCATACTGTAAGCGAGAAGGATCTTTACTATCCAAGAATGACGAAGCATATTATAATGGAATTTTCCATTCTCATAAAAATAATTTGCTACAGTTTTTTGGCTAGAGAAAATAGTTCGGAAGATCAAAGTCTATGCCAAGCGAGAATTTATTAAGCTGCCAAGCTGCCAATCAAAATGTCAGCTCACCCACTTTATATTTTGTCACAATAACAAGTCTGGAATAAATTAGATGATTGGCACTGAGTAAAGTATAAAAGCGTTATCACACTGACGACTTACTAGCGGGTTTCCAGCGAGGCGATTTCGCTTGCGGGCTCTCTGCGGGTGAGAAGCGATTTAGTCCCGACTTCGCGACGTATTCTCCGCGATTTAACAATATTGTACACTCGCTTGTCTCGCCTTACGTGAATCGCCCTCGTCACACAAAAGCTGCAAAGACACGTGGCGTACTTTCTACTCGCACGCAGACTGTGTTAAACAATCGCCTTGCTGGAAACACACTTAGAAAAAGCCAATGTGATAAGGTCCTAAATATATTACAATAAAACCAATGGTTATTTATTTTTCGGTCTATCTACATTGGTACACTGTTCAAATTATTACCACGAGCCAAGATACAAACCAAGGACACATTTTTGATAATAATCTGAACATTTATTTGAGACTAGCTTCTGCCCGCGACTTCGTACGCGGATCCCGTTGCTTATGCCAGCGACAACGGGGTCGTCATAATCGAAAATTTGAAACGTCTGATGTAGAATTCTAAGGCCCGGGGACGGGAAAACAACGGGATGAGCGAGACGATTGGAGTCGTTCCAGATCATTCATTTTTGTATTTCAACAGGAAATGCTCATCAGGCTGAACAACTCTTGCTAAGACGTCATTCCTATATAGGTTATAGTGTAGCTGGGCTCTTGGAGTTCCATATGAGCTGTTCCAGATCTTCAAATTTTATACGACAACAGAGAGTGTTCATCAGGCTGAGCAACTCTTGCTAAGACGTCATTCCTATATATGTTATAGTGTAGCTGGGCTCTTGGAGTTCCACATCAGGTGTGGCAGATCTTCAAATTTATTCTCTTAGCAGAAAATGCTCATCACGTGAAACAATTTTTGCTAAGGTATCATTTTTGTATCTCATATAGTTTAGCTATTCTGTTGCGGTTCTGCACCAGGTGTTAATTTTCCAAAATAAATTAAAGCCTTTATGTTGCCCAGACTATACAACAAAAAACTTTTCATCCCGTTACTCCGCAGCAGATCCCAAGGGTACACTGAATTAACTTCTGTCTCTTCATGCCGTACTCCAGCAATCCTTTCTCTCTCACTTTCTAACTGATTATGAATATTTTGTTGTGTGCGTGTTCGGGACAATGTATGATAATCTCGATCAGTAGTTAGTCGCACATCACGTTCATCACTCGTTTCAAAAGACCTGTTAGTAGATGTGCGAATTCGCTGAGAACTCAAGCGTGATTCTGTATCGGTAAACGTTTCTGACTCGCGAGATAATGCATGTCGCTCACGATCAGCGGACAATCGCGCATCATGTTCCGCACTTGTTTCTAGAGACCTAGCAGCAGATACGTAGATACGCTGAGAACTCAAGCGCAATTCTCTATCCGTGAACGTCTCCGACTCGCGAGACAATGCGTGACGTTCACGATCAGCGGACAGTCGCGCATCATGTTCCTCACTTGTCTCTAGAGACCTATAAGCAGATGCGTAGATACGCTGAGAACTCAAGCGCAATTCTCTATCCGTGAACGTCTCCGACTCGCGAGACAATGCATGACGTTCACGATCAGCGGACAGTCGCGCATCATGTTCCTCACTTGTCTCTAGAGACCTTGAAGCAGATGCGTAGATACGCTGAGAACTCAAGCGCAATTCTCTATCCGTGAACGTCTCCGACTCGCGAGACAATGCATGACGTTCACGATCAGCGGACAGTCGCGCATCATGTTCCTCACTTGTCTCTAGAGACCTTGAAGCAGATGCGTAGATACGCTGAGAACTCAAGCGCAATTCTCTATCCGTGAACGTCTCCGACTCGCGAGACAATGCATGACGTTCACGATCAGCGGAGAGTCGCGCATCATATTCTTCACTGGTCTCTAGAGACCTGGATGTAGATGCATAAATACGCTGAGAACGCAAGCGAGCTTCGCAATCCGAACAGGTTTCTACAGAGCGAGTTGCAGCCTGATGTTCTCGAACAGCATCAAGTCTATCCTGACGCTCTTCGTTAGATTCTTGGGGTCTTATGATCTTCAATCTTTTAGCTCCTTTGGAACGTTGGGAAAGATTTGACCTCTTTCTAGGCATGGTTATAGTTTTATTCTGAAAATACCTGATCAATTAAAATCTAAGTGACTGCTCCCCTGCGTTACCGGGTAGGCTACCGTGTTACGAAGATGAATGGAAAAGGAAATAAATGGGAGTTTTAGCCAGTAGAGTCAAATTTTCAATGATTCATAGAATTTTCATCGAAAATCAGTCCTAAACTGTTACCGCCTTCACCGCGTGGAGGTACTCCCAGCTTATGTTATTTTATAATTATACAGTGAACTCTTGGAGTTCCACAACAGGTGTTCCAGATCTACAATCTTTATACGTCAACAGAAAGTGCTCATCAGGCTGAACAACTCTTGCTAAGACGTCATTCCTATGTAGGTTATAGTGTAGCTGGGCTCTTGGAGTTCCATATGAGCTGTTCCAGATCTTCAAATTTTTTACGACAACAGAGAGTGTTTATCAGGCTGAGCAACTCTTGCTAAGACGTCATTCCTATATAGGTTATAGTGTAGCTGGGCTCTTGGAGTTCCATATGAGCTGTTCCAGATCTTCAAATTTTGTACGACAACAGAGAGTACTCATCAGGCTGAGCAACTCTTGCTAAGACGTCATTCCTATAAATGTTATAGTGTAGCTGGGCTCTTAGAGTTCCACATCAGGTGTTCCAGATCTTCAAATTTATTCTCTTAGCAGAAAATGCTCATCACGTGAAACAATTAATGCTTAGGTACCATTTTTGTATCTCTTATAGTTTAGCTGGTCTGTTGCGGTTCTGCATCAGGTGTTCAAGTTTCCAAGATAAATTATAGCCTATGTGTTGCTCAGACTTTATACCTATACAACAAAACAAAAATCATTCAAATCCGTCAAGTAGTTCCGAAGATTAGCGTGTACAAACAAACAGACAAACAGACAGAATTTTTTTTTTGGTTTCGTGCTCTATTACTGTTTCTGAACCCCCCTCAATTATTATTTTTTTTAATATATTCAATGTACAGACACAGTTTTTTTACTGTTTTATTATATGTATAGAAATGGATTAGGGCTCCGTGCAAAAAAACCCTTATTAACTAAATCCGATTCAAATAAGGAAGTAACGTTTTTAGGGTTCCGTACCCAAAGGGTAAAACGGGACCCTATTACTAAGACTTCGCTGTCTGTCGGTCTGTCTGTCTGTCTGTCGGTCTGTCTGTCTGTCTGTCTGTCTGTCTCCAGGCTGTATCTCATAAACCGTGATAGCTAGAAAGCTGAAATTTTCACAAATGATGTATTACTGTTGCCGCTATAACAACAAATACTAAAAATTAAAAAAAAAATATTAAGGGGGGCTCCCATACAACAGATATGATTTTTTTGCCATTTTTATAGATAAAATGGTACGGAACCCTTCGTGCGCGAGTCCGACTCGTACTTGGCCGGTTTTTATAATAATTCCACACGGACGCACGCGGGGCACAGCTAGTACTGGATAAAATCTGAACGAAAACAACACGTCAAGGAGATAAATCTTTAACAGAAACAATAGCTTAGAAGCACGCTAACAGCTTACTAGGACACCGTGTTACAAATGTGCGAAAGCGACCCGGCGCGCGTCGGCCAAAGTCCAACTTAGTTTCAAGATATAGAAGATAATAAATTTCAGCTCGTTTTAATGTCGACTTAACTCAACCCGGGGTTGAAACTTGAATGTTGGATGACGTTACTTTGAAAACTTTGTATTAGGTTAAGTAAATAATCATTTTGAGTTAAGTTCTTCGAGATTTTATTATGATAAACCAGCTAGGTTTGATGGATAGTTGTTACAGGCCTACAACCTCCTTTGAAGAACTTGGAAGCCTCAAAGTATTTCCAGTTACTGAATTTGATATAGTAGAATAGAATAGAATAGAATTTTTATTTTGCAAATATGGGTAATACACAATAGTTGTTGTTAGTTGTAGTGGATGTAATTTCCCAGGAAAACTCTTTACAAACAAGCCCTTGTAGAGAGATTCCTTCTAGAAAATACAGAGTCGAAGAAGTTGTCCGTAGGGGAAATAGCAAGACTGAGACTAGATTTTGAACACTTTTTACTTGAATTTTCTCTCATCACCATCATCTTCCTGCACTTCCCATGTTGCTTGGTGTCAGTGCCTCATATTTCTTTCTCCTATTCTCCTCTGTCAACCGTCACGCTATCATTTACTTATTTTTCTTACATATCTTTTCTTACACAATCCATTGATCGTTTCCTTGGTCTTCCTCTCTCTTTCCATCCATCAACATTTTTATTCATCACTCTTTTAGTCACATGCGATTCGTCCCTCCTCATCACATGCACATACCAAGACAGTCGATTGCCTTTCAACTTTTCTGTAACTGGGGCAACTTTCAACCTTCCCCTTCTGTACTTAAAGACGAAGAAAGAAAAAGTCTTGAATTTTCTTTCACATTGTGACCTTTTCCCCCTGTATATAAATAGTCCGGAATCCAGAACAAAATGTAGCACAACGGAATGCTACAAAGAAAGGAGTAAGTAAAGGAACTATCTGACTCTCTACGCAGACCAAACTTTGAACCTACATTTCATACCCTGAATAAAAGCTGAAAATAAATCATGCTGGCAATATTCTTACAAAACTTAAATGTAAAATTTGGCAAGTCAACCAGCCAAGATACACTGTTAAATATATGGCATTGGTGAGAATTTATGCTGCATGGTAAAATAATATAATTTATATTGAACTTTAGCTGTAAGAGGTGTAGCTAAGTTTTTGGGATTCTTGAGAATCTTAAATATTTCTAAGCTAGGCAAATTAAATAAGCCTGAGTTATTTCACAACGACCAGATAGGCAGACGAGAATCAAAATAGCAACCACGCATACGGTACGAAACCAGACGTTTTTGAAGAGTTTGTCTCGACCAAATCTTGTTTGTATTAAAACTAGGTATTATTATACAGACTTTATACGTGGCTGCTATTTTGAAATTAAAATAAAATGTCGGAGATGAGGCAGGCCAGGTTTCATACAAAAATATTTCTACCATTTTCAACGCTGTAGTTCAAGTCATAGCACAAGTTTGTGTCACCGCGCCCGTTAATTTAAAAAAAAGTATCACAGGTGTGATACGTTAATTATTATCTTAATACACGGTGTATTTAGATAATGATTTACATGTATCACACCTGTGAATTTTCCAATATGGGGGAGGCCTTGTCCAGCAGTGGGAAATACAAGGCAATTGAAAAAAAAAACTGGACATTGTGTATACCTAGCTAAATTTTCTTACCGTACAGACAGATTCATTGGAAAAAAAACTTAACTGAATCATACTTTTTCATTCAGATCAGGTTTAAAATTACTTGCACATCTTATCAGGGTAGCCGGCACGTTTTATTTAAGCTGTAGCTTAACTACTTACCCCACTGCCCTAGACCGCCACGGATAAATCCCTTTGCAAAAATGTGGGTACAACATTAAAAGGCCACTCGACCTTGTATAGAAAAACACGTGATGTTGCATATTCATTACGAGGATTACATGGTTACTCTTTTAAAAAATAAAAGTCGTCATATAAACGAATGTTACTACTACTTTTACAAGTAAATAACTACAGCCAGTGCTTTTTGGTAGTAAAATCAAGATTAAAAAAAAATAAAAAAAATAATTTATTAATAATCAAGTACCTACATTAAACATAGCAATTGGAAAGGTGATCCCCAAACTAGACGTTAGTTTGTATCTTGGGGATCAGATTCGACCAATGAAACCAGGGCCGTTCTAAAGCGACGATATCAAAGTCGCGGGAAACACCTTGGATAAGGGACGCACAGAACCGGGAAGTGTGACAGAAAAAGGGGAGGCCTATACCCAGCAGTGGGTGATTCCAGGCTGATATGATGATGTTGAAAGCTTGACTTTCTGCTAATATATTTCCACTATCACAGACAGATTTGTAATTACAGCAGATTGTTTCATAAACCTGCTAAGGAACGCACGTTTCCTAGCAAGTTGTTCTCTGCACCATTCTAGTATTTTACGAAGGTAGTCAGGGCAATAAGAAGTATGTTGAAAGTGGGTCCAATTTAATTTCTAAGCTAATAAAATCGAGTAAAAAATGTACCTAATTAAAGAAACTTTACAGGTAATCCTCTACAAATTGAAAGCCTAAAGATATCCAGTTACAAATTAATGCATCTTAAAGCATTCCATACACGTTCAGACACTTACACCAAAATTAGTATCTACACGTTTGCCATCTTTGAGAGAGAGAGGACATTAATGATCAAAGCCCCGACCCAATTACTGAGCCATTTAGATTCTCTCGCCGTGGACCAAGGCGGATGACACTATTTACAATCTCGATCGAAGTAGCATAGAATATTACAGAAGGTCGGTTTATAGCAAAAACCTACAATGAAGGCCCTTTTTTTTCGGATGGGAAATCATCAAATGACTCTTCCCGCTCTGGGCGGAGTGGAAGGGAGTGTCAGACTTTTACTGACTAAAAACCATCCATGTTCCTTCTTTTGCCCTTTATGTTCCAGGGCTGCGATATCTCTTTCGAACAGTCCCGCAGCCACAATGAAGGCCCTTGTGGCTAAATAATAACAGCCACACAAGGTCTCAGGTAACATGTCCGAATATGAGTGGGTGTCCACCCATAATACGATGTTGATCAAAGTGCCAGTCTTGGTTCGCAGCTACACGGTCACTGACAAATGCTTGCACTGACTGACAGGACAGGTCCATCAAATCTGTGTGGTTATTTCTTCAAAATACCATCTCTGACATTAATCTGCATGGTCCTCATATGACTTGACCAATGTCTGCACTTTTATACAGACAGTGACCTCTGAATATGTTTCGGCTGTTTTTTCTCAGAGAACAGCCGCTCGGATCGATCTTTAGGTTAATTCGTGCTTACCTAGGTTGGTACGTGGATGGGTGACCACCCATTATATACCGAGTTTCCTCCGTGCCTCGGAAAGCACGTTAAGCCGTTGGTCCCGGCTGTCATTTGTAGATCTTTGACAGTCGTTACAGGTAGTCAGTGGCCCTAAAGTCTGACAACCAGTCTTACCAAGGGGTATCGTATTACCTAGCACTAATGTGACGTGTAAAAGTCTTTTGTAAATACAGAAATAAATCTGATTTATTTATTTATGGGTCTTAAGCCAAATGATATTTAATAATGGTGGAGTTAAATACTAAACTACCTAGAACAATTAATAGCATCCTAACTACCTAACTAATAATAGCATCTTAACTTCCTAACTAATATTATAAATACGAAAGTAAGTTTGTTTGTTACCTTTTCACGCCTAAACCACTGAATCGACCATCCTGAAATTTTGCAATTACGTTGTCAGGTTATAGAAACGCACATACCCACCTTTCATTCCGAAAAATTCCCGAGGAAAACAACAATAGCGTTCTTATGATAATAGATGGCGTTACGTGTCTTTCGAATCATGATTGAATTATATACAAGCAAAATACAACCCGTTTAAAGCCGACCTTCTGTGGGACTAGTTAAGAGGTTAACTATTTCTATGAATTCGTTAAAGTTCGTAACTATTTCTGGGAAAATCTTTAACCGAGTTTACGTAGTGAACTTCGATTTTGAAATTCATTTGTTTGTTTACGAATAGATAGTTTGAAACATTGAAGTGTTGTTTATTTTGCATAGAATGTACTAAGTTATTTAAATAGGATTAAATACTTAAAGAGAAATATGGATTTAAAGCAAATGCTTAGTTCGTTTTACTTAGAGCGAATTTTATTAATCAGCCCATCTACACCGCGATTTAGAGCTGTCAGTGTAATAATTGCTATATGTATACTTACTAGCGGCCAGATGGGCAGACGACATAGTTGCATCGAGGGAAAAACCTGGATGAGGCTGCCACAGGAACGTGGAGATTGGCAGAAGAAAAGAGAGGCCTATACTCAGCAGTGGGTGAATTCAGGCTGTGGATGATGATGATGATGATACTTACTCTGAAAAACTTCATTAAAGACTTGATAAAATCAGCAAGAATTGTTAAGATTCGATAAAGAAGGATTTCTTTAATATTAACCACAATTTTCAGCTCCCTTGTTCCACCTTCAGTGAATCGATTAGTTCAGTATCGAATCTCGAATAATAAGGACAGAATGAGAAAACTTTTACATCGAGAGAAGCGGTATTTACTTAGGAAACTTTTTCTTTGCAAGAATATGTAATCAAGTATTTTCAGGGTTCCGTAGTCAACAAACAAGGAACCCTTATAGTTTCGCCATGTCCGTCTGTCCGCAGCTTAGCTCAAAGACTCTACTAGTACTAGAAAGCTGTATTTTGGCATGAATATACAAATTACTTACGCCGACAAAGTGGTAAAATCGTGCTCACATCTATCTATATATATAAAATTCAAAGTCCTGACTGACTGACAGAGATATCAACGCACAGCCCAAACCGCTGGTCCTAGAGCAATGAAATTTGGAGTGTGTATTCTTTGCGAAGAGTAGGTATCCACTAAGAAAGGGTTTTTCGAAATTCTACCCCTAAGAGGGTAAAATGGGGTGTTGAGTTTTCTATGAAACTTTTTATTCTCGCGGTCGATGGACTTGAAAATTTATGTACCTACTCTGCAGTTACAATTATGAGAAACTTGTATCAAAGTTTTTCCAAAATCATCCCTCAATATGAAATTCAAAGTCCTGACTGACTGACTGATATATCAACTTACAGCCTAAGCTGTTGGTGTTAAAGACATGAAATTTAAAGGGTGTATTCTTTGTGAAGAGTAGGTATCCACTAAGAAAGGGTTTTTCGAAATTCCACCCCTAAAGGGGAGAAATGGGGTGTTGAATTTTCGGTAAAACTTTTTATTCTCGGGTCGACTGACTTAAAAGTCTACATACTCTTCAGTTAAAACTATGAGAAATGTATATCACAGTTTTTCCAAAATCATCCCCCAATTTAAAATTCAAAGTCTTGACTGACTGATATATCAACGCACAGCCCAAATCACTGGCCCTAGAGAAATGAAATTTGGAGGGTGTATTCTTTGTGAAGAGTAGATATCTAATAAAAAAAGGTTCTTCGAAATTCCACCCCTAAGAGGGTAAATTGGGGTGTTGAATTTTCTGTGAAACTTTTTACTGTCGGGGTCGATTGACTTCAAAGTTTGTGTACATACTCTGCAGTTAAAATTGTGAGAGATGTGTATCACAGTTTTTCCAAAATCATCCCCCAATATAAAATTCAAAGTCCTGGCTGACTGATATATCAACGCAGAGCCCAAACCGCTGGTCCTAGAGAAATGAAATTTGGAGGGCGTATTCTTTGTGAAGAGTAGGTATCCACTATGAAAAGGTTTTTCGAAATTCTACCCCTAAGAGGGTAAAAATGGGTGTTGAGTTTTCTATGAATCTTTTTATTCTCGAGGTCGATTGAATTGAAAATTTGTGTACATACTCTTCAGTTAAGAAGAGATTAATTATGAGAAACGTGTATCACAGTTTTTCCAAAATCATCCCCCAGTATGAAATTCAGTCCTGTTTTTTTTTCGGTTTTTTCGTCATGGGTGTCATTTTCGTGGTTTTTGGGGCCGCCAATGACGAAAATAAGGTCAAAATATAAAAATTCAAGACGACGCCCATGAAGATTTTAGGTTTTTTCGTCATGGGTGTCATTTTCATGGCTTTTGGGGTCGCTGATAACGAAAATAAGGCCAAACTGTAAATCGATTATGGCGCCAGCAAAAAAATTCAGTTATTTCGTCATGAGTGTCATTTTCGTGGTTTTTGGGGTCGCTGATAACGAAAATTAGGTCAAAATGAAATTCAGGATGGCGCCGATGAAAATTTTTGGTTTTTCTTCATGAATGTCATTTTCGTGGTTTTTGGGGTCGCTGATAACGAAAATGTGGTCAAAATGAAAATCCAAGATGGTGCGGACGAAAATATTTGGTTTTTTCGTCATCGATGTCATTTTCATGGTTTTCAGGGTCGCTGATATCGAAAATGAGGTCCAAATAAACATAGGAAAAAAAAACAATTCTCATTTTTTTCTTCGGTTTCCCCTGACTCAATTTTCACTCTTCGCCACTGGTACCTACTAGTGGCAAAGGGTCCACTTAGAAAGGGTTTTTCGAAATTCCACCCCTTTTTTTTTGTTTTTTTGGAGGGTGGGAAATCATCAAATGACCCCTCCCGCTCTGGGCGGAGCGGAAGGGAGTGTCAGACTCTTACTGACTAAAAACCACCCATGTTCCTTCTTTGGCCCTTTATGTTCCAGGGCCGCGGTATCTCTTTCGAACAGTACCGCAGCCCTGGCAGGCATCGGCCCTTGCGGGCCCCTCCCGTTTGCTGACATCTCTTTGAGGCGCGCGTGGAACACGAACGCGCCGTCGACACGGCCTGTCGTCATACGACGGACGGACATAGATAGTGTCGATAGACTTGAAAGTCGACATACTCTACTTACAGTTTTTCCAAAATCATCCCGCAAAATAAAATCAAAGTCCTGACTGACTGACTGACTGATATATCAACCACTGGTCTTAATGACATGAAATTTGAAGGATGTATTCTTTGTTTTGAAATGGGGGTTGAATTTTCTGTGAAACTTAATATTCTCTGGGTCGGTTGACTCAAAACTTAATGTACACATCATCATCTGCCTAGCCTTTTCCCAACTATGTTGGGGTCGGCTTCCAGTCTAACCGGATGCAGCTGAATACCAGTATTTTACATGGAGCGACTGCCTGTCGGACCTCCACAACCCAGTTAGTGCTAGGTAATACGATACCCCTTGGTAAGACTGGTTGTCAGACTTTCGGGCCACTGACTACCTGTAACGACTGTCAAAGATCTACAAATGACAGCCGGGACCAACGGCTTAACGTGCTTTCCGAGGCACGGAGGAAACTCGGTATGTAATGGGTGGTCACCCATCCACGGACCAACCTAGGTAAGCACGGCTTAACCTAAAGATCGATCCGAGCGGCTGTTCTTATTTAGCCGCGAGCTCCTCAAAACTTAATGTACACAATATCACTCTTCAATTAAAATTATGAGACACGTGTATCACAGTTTTTGATAATTATACACGATGTAGTTTAGAAATATTTTTATTTTCATTTTTTAATTTACGACCCAAAAGTGGCTCCCCTGTTTAAAATTAATTTATACGTCCGTCTTTGAATCGATGACTTACATATATGTACCAAATTTCAACTCCATCGGTCCGGTAGTTTCAGAGTAAATTGGCTGTGACAGACGGACAGGCAGACAGACAGACACGCGAGTGATCCTATAAGGGTTCCGTTTTTCCCTTTGAGGTGCGGAACCCTAAATACTAATATTACATATATATCTTACATAAACTATTTATTAATGCGAAAGTTTGGATGAATGGATCTTTGTTACTCAATCACGCCAGAACGGCTGATCAGATCTGGATGAAACTTGGCACAGAGATAGATTATAGTCTGATACAAATAGATGTAGATTACTTATTATCCCAGAAGTAGGCAAGATCCCGTGGGCAATTCCCGAACTGCACGCGGGCGAAGCCGCGGGCAAAAGCTAGTATATGTATAATCTCAACATGAATGATGTAACCAAGATTTTGTAACAACATTTTGATCAAAAAGAGTGTCCATGGAGTTTCTTGCCCATTCTTCTCCATAGAGATCTACGATTTGGAATGTGCAACTACAGTACTTTCGCAAGTTATTATGCCTTGTGACTGTGACTGTAGCTTAGCTTTTTTGTTTTTGACTTTCAAAAGTGCCTGTAATGGTCTAATTGAAATAAATGCTTTGAGTTTGAGTTTGAGTTTGAAATAAAATCCGGAAAAGTATTTTTTTTTAGAGTATCTCCAGTACCTACACCTACAGTGGAGAACTTTTTTCTCGCGTGCCTCATTGTCATGATGTCGTGACATAATTTTTCGATTAAAGGATTCGTTTGTGAAATATTAAGTTTTAAAGTGCATATTTTTGTTAGACTCAAGTGTCCTCCCCTATAACAGCTAAACGGTTGTGTTTGGGTGCGTAAAAAAATTCACGGTGATAGTATATTTATAACGAAATTAAAAGAAAATCTATTACAACTAAGTAGGCTTTACAAGTTTACTTAAATGTACTTAGATAACATATTTTCCTAAACATAATGTATGGGAGCATAGGTTTTTCAACTGCAAACGTAAGTTTGTTTTTTATTATCACAATAAAAATCATCGTAATTCGTAATCAGGTAAATCAGACCGTAGCAATTACTGTCCGCATACTTTGATGGGCAACTACGGAACCCTACATTGTGCGGGACACGCACTTGGCCAGTCTTTAAGTTATAATATAAAATGCTGAAAATGGTAGTTGCTTGCTCCTTCATGTAAATCCGACTGCAACAAAGTTACTTTAAAATTAATATAAATAATCTTTGATCCCATCGTATTTCTTAGTGGTAAACCTTAATTAAAATAACTCATCCTGAAAGTACTTATTATATCTATTTCATCTTTCTAGCTCATCGTGCTGTGCTACTGGGCTGCCGCTGCGGCTACGGAGAACCTCAAGCTGCGTAAATATAGAAACCTTATTGGAAACAATATTTTCGAGCCGTTTGGGATTGAAACTCTAGGACCGTGGGTTCAACTCTAGGACAGCGTTGAGGAGTTTTTTGATTTTAGGTTATTTTAATTTTATAAATATGTCGGAGACGGTCATTGGTACGGGCTTAAAATGAAACGCAAGTACGCCAGTGGTGACATAACGCGATCGAGTTATAAGTCTGCGGTGTGAGTGGTGGGGCCTCTGCGTGCTTTACAGAGCCCTGATGTCTTCAGCTCGAGGCGACAGTGGACAGTTGAGTGTCAGATCGCAGCGGAGTTAAGAGGTCTTGGAACTGTAGCCCGATTCATTGTGCCCCGTGATGAAGAAAATCGCTTCACCCAATTGTGAGGAATGTGGAATTGTTGAGGACCTACAACATTTATTGATGGAATGTGTCCAATATGAGTCCAGTAGAAATAATTTAGTAAGGTCCCTGAATTTGAACAGAACTGATGTGCATGTTCCATACAATTTTATCCCAACCAAATGGCGACAATGCAAAGAGTTTGTTTAAATTTATGGCCCACGTCTTGTGAAAATTATGTAAATAGTAAGTAAGTAAATTGTTTAGGATACGATTTGACTGACATATGCTATGCGTAAAAGCCCCTATAAATAAATACAGAAAAAAAAAATGTGCTCCGTGTTATTGTGTGAAGTTGTAATTTGTTAGTTTAATAGAAACAGTGTATCGCACCCAGTGTATTTTCATTGCATGAAACCCATCGTCTGCCCATATGATGTACGTGCCTAACGGAATAAATCCTGACAACCCGATAAATAGATACATAATAATATTTAGCTAATAAACGTATTATTATTTTCAAAAGAAAAATGCATGTATAGCAGAAAGGGTGCCAGAATTTATGGGATTTTCCAAGTTTCTCACTGGAAATAAAAGACTTCCGATTAGGTATCGGCAATCTTTGGGGAGGAACTGGTATTTGTATGCATAATAATATTGGTATCCGAATAGATATCCTTAGGGTTCATGAAAATAGCAACGGAAATTGTGATTACACATCTATAAGATAAAAGAGACATAAAAAGCTGTCATTAGAACATATACAGGGTTAGTTTTCAAAAATCAGCTGTTCCATACATTTTGACCGTGTAAGTATTGCACTTTTGTAGGAAACAGCTGTTTTTTTTTATGACATTTTGATGAAACTTTTCTATATGGCCAGGCTCAGAATGATGTACTGCATCATATCTTAGAATTTGGCTGGTCATTGAAAACTAACCCTGTATATTATAAGCATGATTTATTTACTAGGTTCAGACCATCAAAAATAAGCACAAAATAATTAACTACAACATTACATTTATAATTATATTATTAAAATTCAGCGTACTTAACAAGCATTACAGAGCTCCTTACACTTACACAGTTCAACCATCACTCCCTTGCTAAAATGGCGCTGCCTCGTTACTTTTAATATCCCTCCACTTTACCAGACTAAAATAGTCATCATTAGTTGACATCGCAATATCCGTTAGCGCCATTTTAGCATTTTAAATAAATCAAATAACTTACTAATTTTACCTAATACATTTGTGTAATTTAATAAATACTGTAAATATCTTAAAACTACTTATAATTATAGTATTTAGTATTTAAATAGCTAACACTATATTGATAGATTTGGAGAAAAAAAAATCCCAGAGTACCTAACCTAAGTTTTTAAAAAATCAATTTTCTTCCCCTCCTTAAATCATTACCCACACACACACGGATGCGCAGTCGAATCATGTAAAATACCTTCATTCAGCTTTGCGTTTAGACTTGAAGTCGAACCCTTTTCTCAGCCAAGAGAAAAGGCTAGGCAAATGATGATGAAGATGACCTTAAATCATTATCCGAAATGAATTCAATTTTCTCTCTTCTTCAATAAGGTCAGGGAAATTTTAAACTCAAACTCAAACTCACAGCATTTATTTCAATTAGACCATTACAGGCACTTTTGAAAGTCAAAAACAAAAAAGCTAAGCTACAGTCACATTCACAAGGCATAATAACTTGCGAAAGTACTGTAGTTGCACATTCCAAATCGTAGATCTCTATGGAGAAGAATGGGCAAGAAACTCCATGGACACTCTTTTTAATCAAAATATTGTTACAAAATCTTGGTCTCTTAAGTCGGGACAAAAATAATACTTTATCAAATTATTATGGACGAGTCACCTTTAAAGACAACACGCCTGACATTTAACAGCTTCTTTTGAGACTTAATAAATGTTGTTACCAAAGGATCTAGCTCAATCGAGATTTCCCAGGAAATCGTGCATAAGAAATTTCTAGAAAATTAAGCTGAAAATGTAGTTGCAGAAAATGGGAAACTTAGATAAGAAGCTTCATAAAGCAGATGCTTTGAGACTTTTTGGTTTATACTTACTGCTTTGTGGAGTCAGGACTTATACCTGGTTGATGGCAATAGGGTCGCGCCTATTAGGTACTTCGAACTTAAACATAACTGTAACTGTACTATGTATATGTATTGTATATAAATCACAGTTTTCATCACCTATAATCATGAGAATCATTTAACTAATTATAATAATGGTTTATTATGGAATGAATGAAATGTTGATTTGACTTGTTACAATTAACTAATATGATCTGTTACACTTAAGGAAAATAAGGTTTATATATTCTGTGTATTTGTGGTAGAATTAAAGGCTTATTTATTTTTATTTTTTATTTTTATTTATTTATTTTAATAATGGTTTAATGGGGAAAAAGATGTGTAAGAATAAGGTTAAGTGGCGATCTATTCTCTCTGCTTATATTTGATAGATAACTTTTGTTTAGCAAGGAAAAATACTTGATTATTATGGTGAAACACTTTTCCAATTTACTGTACTAAAGCGAAAAAGCTCAAAAAAAAAGATATTGATTTAATCGAATCGGGGGCGTCGGCCACAGGTGCCTCGACCACTGGGGGCCTAAGTCACGGATGCAATAATAAATCGAATCGGGGGCGTCGGCCACAGGTGTCTCGACCACTGGGGCCGTGGCTTAGGCCCCCTTACTAAAACATAACTGTAACTGTACTATGTATATGTATTGTATATAAATCACAGTTTTCATCACCTAGAATCAAGAGAATCATTTAACTTAATTATAATAATCGTTTAATGGGGAAAAAGGTGTGTAAGAATAAGGTTAAGTGGCGATCTATTCTCTCTGCTATTTGATAGATAACTTTTGTTTAACAAGGAAAAATACTTTATTATTATGGTGAAACACTTTTCCAATTTACTGTACTAAAGCGAAAAAGCTCAAAAAAAAAGATATTGATTTAATTGAATCGGGGGCGTCGGCCACAGGTGTCTCGACCACTGGAGGCCTAAGCCACGGACCCGTAATTTTTTGAGGTATGCAACAAGAAATTTAATGCGTTAAACAAAGAGCTATCTTTATGCTACTTTATGGTTTTTTAATGCCTCGTTGGTCTAGTGGAAGTAAAGTAATACTGAGCACAAGTTCCTGAGATCAATTCCTAGCCCAGGCCAATTTATTATAGGGTTTTCTGGAATTTAGATTTGAGCCCGTTTGTTGGGAATTAGCTCGCCCCTTGTTTTTAGGACTTAAAGCAACTATTAAAATGCGGGAGAACACCTCTGCCAAACCCTTCGGAGATAGCAGGTGTGATGTTATGTTTTAAAACGAAATTCTATGTTAAGAAAACTTTGAAGTTTTATTACTTTAATCTTGCACCGAGCTAGGTACTTTCGTTGTAAAAAAACTTTCTAATAGGATCGAAAGTTTTCAAATAAGATTTTTAAGGCTTAAAATTAAATAACATGCTTTCATCATTATTGGTTTTACGTAAAAGGGTTTCGAGGCAAATATTGTTTGAAGTTAATGTACTTTAATAATATTAGGCTTTAGAGCTTCAATAGGGCCGTTGGGCTTATGAAGTCAAAGTTCATACACATTTTCTACTTTATAGAATTACTAGCTGTTGCTCGCGGCTTCCTCCGCGTGAAGTTATTTAAAAAATATGACTTTCCCTATTTGAATCGGATTTTGTCAACAATTTTAAGGGTTTCAATTATTTTGCACGGAAGTCTAATTATTTTTCTGAAATAAATGTAGCCTTAGTTACTCTTTATAACATCAGCTATCTACCAGTTAAAGTTCCGTCAATATCGGTTCAGCTGTTTCGGAGATTAGCCGGAACAACCAGACAGACAGATAGACAAAAATTAAAAAGAAAATGTATTTTTATTATTAGTACCTTATCATAATATACTTTCATATGCATTTAGTAAAAATGTGTTATTTTTTAATTACAAACAGACACTTCAATTTTATTTATTTGTGTAGTGTATAGGAGATGTCATTGTAAGATATATTATACTGTGGGAATAGTCCATTATGATATCTTTTGCAAAAAGTTTCGAAAGCCACAGGTTCCGAAAGTCACTTTATTTGCAAATATTTCGTACTAAGGCCGTAGTACGAAAAATTAAAAAAAAATGTTGTTACGTCTTGCTTTTCTCTTTGCATAATTGTTTTTCTACATTTTATTTTCACACGCGTTTTCACTAAAATATCCCGATGAAAATTCTTATTTATGATTTTATTTTTCACAAAAAGTACCTGATTTTCTTGGCTTTTATTGAGATTAAATTGAAAGTATGTTTTTATGAGTTCTAAAATGAACACAAAAAATAGAACATAATACCCAGATGGTATTATGTTCACTTGTCACTTTTAATAAACTTCTTGATTCCTGAAAGACTAGATAATACATAAGTGATATTTGGTAATTTAAATTAAAAATAAAAACTATTTATTTCCACAGGCATTTATGAAATTATTACATAAAAAATTACGCTTGAAATTCTTTTTGAGGTAAGATTATGTGCGCTAGTGATTCAGATTTCAGTTATTCGCTCACAGGTCTTTGTCTGGTAGTAGACCCACACGCCCCATCCCATTCTAGACTTTCAACGATAAAGTAGATTTTCAAGATGTTTTACATTTGTCGAGGTTTTTAGTTTTCCAATTTTTTGGCTATTTATTCAGAATGCTTGGAAGACGCATACGTCCATCATTTAAATAAGTATACAGTTTTTTCCTGTCTGAATTCGTGCCAAGGATCACGTTGTTACCCATTTTCCTTTAGTAGGTACTTATATATTTTTGAGTTCCAACTAAAATTTAGGTAGGTACGTCCCCTTTTGCCAGTAAACAGTACTGAATCATTTTGGTTAACGACTGCAATGTTATCACATACCTTTGTTTTGGATGCAATGTGAATAATAATAATGCGGCATTGTAATTTGTTTAGTACTTACGCGACCAAATGCGTGTTGGACAAAGACACAGGAAAATATTAGCATACCATCTGCATTTTATTGTTTTTTGGAAGTACTTGCATGGTCACGTATTTTACGATTAGCAAAGCAAATTGATGTTATCATATTTTTGTTAATTGTACAGGGTAGTCCCTACGTTTTTGTTAAATCTTTAACTTAAATATGGCTAGTATCTTTACTTAGGATGGCTTTTTGTGCTAATTTTGACTTACCTCGATTTTTGCCTAAATATAAAAATATATATATTTAGTCTGTTGGAATGATTCTTGGCACCTGAGCTGAGCGTTGAAAATCTAAAAATTTTTTTAGGGTTCCGTACCCAAAGGGTAAAACGGGACCTTACTAAGACTCCGCTGTCTGTCTGTCTGTCTGTCTGTCCGTCAGTCACCAGGCTGTATCTCATGAACCGTGATAGGTAGACAGTTGAAATTTTCACAGATGATGTATTTCTGTTGCCGCTATAACAACAAATACTAAAAAACCGAATAAAAAATATTTAAGTGGGGCTTCCATACAACAGACATGATTTTTTTTGCCGTTTTTAAAGATTATGGTACGGAACCCTTCGTGCGCGAGTCCGACTCAAACTTGGCCGGCTTATATTTAGGCATTCAATTAAGTGTCATCTAGTGTTAGTGAAAACGGAAATTACTCTTCTCATTAGTATAAGTACCTTGTTCATGTTAACCATGTGTGCCCATTTAAATTTTTCCGATGAACTAAAACAAATAATGCAAGAATACATTACGAATCTTACTGACTTCTATACTTTTAAATCCTATATTATGTATTCAATGAACAATATTTGTTTATCTATTCTAATATTATAATATAGCGAAACTATTATGGATGGATGGATGTTTGTTACTCAAAACGGCGCAATGGATCTGGATGAAAGGCACAGAGATAATATAGTCTGGAATAGCACATATAGTACTTCTTTTTTTCTCACACTTGCATATCAAAGTTTTCACGAGAACGAAATCACGGGCAACAACTAGTACACAGTAGCAGTGTAGTAGTATTATACAGGATGAATTTTTCAAGTGGGCGTGGATGGCCAAATCCGAAATTATGAGGAATAAAAAAAGGACGAAAAAGGACGAAAAATGCTAAAAGGATGATGAAAATTAAAACTGCATCATTATATTTTAGAAAAATCAATAATTCTTAGATAGGAATCGAACCCATTTGGAAAAAAAACACACACACTCTATTACATTATACCATTCGATAGTGTCGCTAATAAGGATCAAATTCTGCGAAGTAATGACATACGACAAACTTAAGAAAAATGTTATTTTTTTATGTTTTTTCATATTTTAAATTAATTTCTTTGATTGAAGACACCCGCAGCGCAGTCGATCTTCACAACATTATGTTGTCTAATTTCAATTTTATTGACTCTTCGCGGCTACAGGCCACAGTAAAAGAAAATTTTCTTTGATTATTTTTCGCTTTTTCTCATAGTTTCACACAGAAAGCCACCTTGAAAAATTCACCCTGTATGTATACATATACAGGGTGAAAACGGTCCTAACGATTTCGATGAAAGTGGAAATACGGGGGTATACGGGGACGAAAAATCGATCTAGCTAGGTCTCATATCTGATAAAATTCGTTTTGTCCATTTTCACCCGAGCAGAGCTCGGTCGCTCAGGTATTCGTACTAAGCTCTAGTACGTGATGTTGAATAGGTTGCCTACTTTTTTCGTTATTTCCTCGATCATGTATGCAAGTACCATGTTTGCCACGTATTTTGTCATCGGACAAACATTCCTTACCAAGGCTGACGAGAGAAGAGAAGCAATTGAAATAACAAAACACAACATTTTTAAATTGAGATGAGGGTTTCAAATTTTAAGTACATGGAATCCAGTTTTAAGACTGCTCAAAAGTAACAACCGGCCGGCGGCATCGCAATAAGGACTCCACAATGTGTCGGGTCATTTAGTTCCCTTCAATATGGTTGAGTTGAATGGTGCTGACCCATGCGTCATGTTCGTGAACGGGCGCTGTCAGTTGGGACTGGTCATCTCTTAGCTGCCACGGTTTATTAATTATATTTAATTACTTTATTTTTAAATTGTTGGTTTAATCATTTGCTCTGGACGCTCTTAATGTTCACGTCTTTGTATATCGTTCTCACATATTTGTATAATCTCAACATGAATGATGTAACCAAGATTTTGTAACAATGTTTTGATTTAAAAGAGTGTCCATGGAGTTTCTTGCCCGTTCTTTTCCATAGAGATCTACGATTTGGAATGTGCAACTACAGTACTTTCGTAAGTTATTATGCCTTGTGACTGTAACTGTAGCTTAGCTTTTTTGTTTTTGACTTTCAAAAGTGCCTGTAATGGTCTAATTGAAATAAATGCTTTGACTTTGACAAAACTTAGTGATACTGTGAATGTGTTTTGCCGTGACTTTGTGTCGAGTTCCAGTAGTGCGTGTAGCAAAAGACTAAGCAAGAGGGTAGACAGATTTGTCTGCACCTAACAATTTATTTACCATCCGCATTCTCCGGTTATCCCGCGATGATGGCGCGTGCAACAGCGTCGAAATATCATTTATTTATTTACTTAAGGTTAGCCAACAATTTTTTACACGTAACATTACATTGACATTGACCGGTATACATTGGCAAGTATAACAATTACTTAAAGGCTAACACCGTATGCACAGGAAACGGAATAAACATACAAAATTTATTATTATTATTACATATTCTTTGATTATGATTTAGGTTAGTTTTTGTTCTTAATATTAGGTTAGTTAAAACATCCCGTAGATATCCCGTAAGTGACAGTATAAGTTTAGTTATAAACAGTGAAAGCTTACTAGTACGTAATATTAAATAGGATAGTTGCCTATTTATTTAGTTATTTCCTCGTTCATGTTTAATCAAGTAATTTTTATGCAAATAACAATAAATTCACGTTGTACTATAATGAACCTCAAGCCAGGCTCTCAATTTCACAATCTGAAGAATTTCAAAGATTCTCATTTAGAGTCTGTCGCTATTCCTCCTGCCCAAAATGTAAGGCCTCGGATATCTTTATTAAAATATTTTGGTCGCCCTCTAACGTATTAAGTGGCCTTACCTTATAAAATACACATTTTTAAAAAGGTTCACTCAGTGAAGAATTTAGGCAACGGAAATTTTGGAGAGCACCTCATAAAATTAGGTTTTATTTAATTTTGGTTTCAGGTGTGGTAAAAAATAAACAGGTTTGGGTGCCTCCAGAGTACATAGGACTTACTTCATTTATAGCACTAATTTTTTTCAAGACTGCGCCTAGGACGAGGTCCTGGGATTCGATTTCCAGGTCGGGCGAAGTGTTATTGGTGAATTACTCAGCAGACGCAAAGTTTTGATTTGTGTCTGGTTGATGGCATTAGGTTTGCCCCCTATTACATGGGACTTAAACGTAACTGGTGAAATGTGGATGTAAGATTAGGTACACTTCTGCCTAACCTTTCCATTAGAGGCGTGATTTTATTATGTTGTGTATTGTTATGTTATAATTAGGTAACTGTTTACCATCTAATGGTTCAATTTGTAACATCACATTTTAAAGACGCCTGTTTCCCTTGAAGATTTACCTTTGCCTTGAAGATTTGCTTCCAGTACACCCATATTTTGCAAGTTAAGTTTAAGTCTCATGTAATAGAGGGCGAACCTATTGCCATCAACCGGGCACAAATTCAAATTTCGTGGCTGCCACTTAGTAATTTCTGAAGGAAAACCCCAATAACACTTTTTCCGATCTGGGAATCGAACCCGTGACCACGTCCTTGTCCTCATCGTCGTCGACCTACATATTATAATAAAAATATTAGTGCTATATGCCAGTGAGCCTATTGCCATCAACCAGGCACATATGAATTCGAATTCGGCTGCTACTGTGATAAACGTTTTGTGTTGGGACCTTACCTTGCCTTTTTACTTTTTGGGATGGGAAATCATCAAATGACCTCTCCCGCTCCGGGCGGAGCGGAAGGGAGTGTCAGACTTTTACTGACTAAAACCCATCCATGTTCCTACTTTTGCCCTTTGTCCAGTCCCGCAGCCCTGGCAGGCATCGGCCCTTGCGGGCCCCTCGCGTTTGCTGACAACTCTTTGAGGCGCGCGTGGAACACGAACGCGCCGTCGACACGGCCTGCCCGTCGTCATACGACGGACGGACGGCGAGCTAGCCCATTACTCGCCGTCCACAGGCCCGCGCCTACGGTGGCCGAGAGCCATCACGGCGTGGCCCCCGACGCCCGGTGCTTCTCCTCCCGCGGCGGCCGGGACGTGAGGCTGAGGCTATCTCCCTCTCACGTTCCGCCGCCTCCTTCGCTAGCATGACTGCTTCGCAGAAGGAGGCGACGGCTTCCCATTCCCTCTCGCCCCGGACCATGGCTTGAACCAGGGCCGGACGCGAGAGGTCGCCGCCGCCAATCGCCGCTACGAGGACACGGCGGTGCTCCGCCCAAGCGGAGCAGACCTCCACGGTGTGCTCCACCGTGTCCTCCAGGCGATCCTCACAATGAAAGCACCCAGGCGTTTCCTCCCCCCCGATTCGGTTCAGGTACCTCCCGAAACATCCGTGTCCGGTGAGGACCTGCGTCAGGCGGAAGGTGAGGGCGCCGTGGCGCCTCTCAAGCCACTCCTCAAAGAGGGGACTTATCGCCACTATCGTGGCGTGCCCTGCACGGGGTTGCGATAGTCACTCTCTCCATGTTGCCATGAGATCACGGCGGAGGTCTGTCCGCCGCGCGACAATATGCCGCGGCAGCGGAGTTACCCCTCGGCTCTGTACCTCCGCGCGCCACTCGTGCAGGCGCGCGAGGACTATGGCCTCCAGATCCCATGGCGGCAATCCGGCAAGGAGGCTCGCCGCCTCGCGGGAGATCGTGCGGTACCCCCGGATCAGCCTTACGGCTACCACCTTTTGGGGCGCGTTCAGGTAGTGCTTTGCACGCAGCCTCAACGAACGCGCCCACACCGGGGCCCCGTAAAGGGCCATGGACCGCAAGATCCCCGCGTAGAGCCTCCGGCAGGAGGCGTTGGCCCCCCTCAAGTTGGGCAGGAGCCGCTTGAAGGCAGCCCCGGCCTTTTCCAGTCTGGGAGCCAAACGTCGGAAATGCTCCACGAAGTTCCATCGGCTGTCGAGGACGAGTCCGAGGTACCTCAACGTCGACTCGACGCCGACGGGAACCCCTCCTACCGTGAGTATGGATCCCGACGGTGGCGCGCTCCGAGGCCCATGAAAGCACATGGCCTCGGACTTGTGCAATGCCACCTCGAGACCCAATTGCCGGATCCTCTCAACGACTATCGCAACCCCGCGTGTCATCAGTTCGGCCGCCGCCTCGTGCGACCTCCCCTGCGCCAGCACCAGCGTGTCGTCAGCGTAGCAACTGTTTACCATCTAATGGTTCAATTTGTAACATCACATCTTATAAACGCCTGTTTCCCTTGAAGATTTACCTTTGCCTTGAAGATTTGCTTCCAGTACACCATATTTTGCAAGTTAAGTTTAAGTCTCATGTAACAGAGGGCGAACCTATTGCCATCAACCGGGCACAAATTCAAATTTCGTGGCTGATACTTAGTAATATCTGAAGGAAAACCCCAAAAACACTTTGTCCGATCTGGGACTAGAAACCTCATCGACTTACATAATTATTATAAAAATATTAGTGCTATATGCCAGTGAGCCTATTAATACTATCAACCAGGCACATATGAATTCGGGCTGCTACTGTGATAAACGTTTTGTATTGGGTGGGACCTTACCTTGCCTTACCATTTTTTTATTTTTTGGGATCGGAAATCATCAAATGACCTTTCCCGCTCTGGGTGGAGCGGAAGGGAGTGTCAGACTTTTACTCACTAAAACCCATCCATGTTCCTACTTTTACCCTTTGTCCAGTCCCGCAGCCCTGGCAGGCATCGGCACTTGCGGGCCCCTCCTGTTTGCTGACATCTCTTTGAGGCGCGCGTGGAACACGAACGCGCCGTCGACACGGCCTGTCGTCATAAGACGGACGGACCGCGAGCTAGCCCATTATCACCGTCCACAAGCCCGCGCCTACGGTGGCCGAGAGCCACCACGTGGCCCCCGACGCCTGGGACGTGAGGTTCTCTCCCTTTCACGTTCCGCCACCTCCTTCGCTAGCATGACTGCTTCGTAGAAACAGGTGACGGCTTCCCATTCCCTCTCGCCCCGGACCATGGCTTGAACCACGGCCGGACGCGAGAGGTCGCCGCCGCACTTTGCCTTACCTGGGAATAGAGCTAAGACCTCCTCGTATCTTAACTCATTCTCAACTGTCAGTTGTTTCAGAAACATAAACCCAAAAAACCTTTTAAGTAAAAATAATATCGGAAAAAAAAGGTTTATTAAAATATTCTTATGGGACTCATGGTCGATTACATTTGTGGTCACGACATGTCCTTTGATCACATCTATAATAGTCGGCCATTTTTTCCCTGTATTATTTGAATATAGAACGCCGTTTTATTGGTTTACCTGTCATTTTCAGAGGCGTATTTTCGTATTGAAGAAACGTTTGGCATTCCGAATAGTTTGTGAGAAAATGTGTGGTTTTTATTAAGGGTCGGATCTTTGTGTGACTATTTTAGGCATTTTCTTGGCTTGGCTTTGAACAGAGGTAATTTTTTTTTATGACTCACAGTGTTTGTCACACGTTTGGGTAAGTACCTACTGTTTGTGTCGTTATCCACGTCATTACCGCCCTTTTCCCTATCAGTGGAGTATTTTTTTATTTTTATTTATAACTAACGTCTCGTCCTCTCGTCTCGTCCTGACTTCGCTCGGGTGGACTTTTTTCTCTTATATATGGCCTATGTTACTCAGGGATAATGTAGTATTCTAATAGTGGAGAGTTTTTTTAAATTGGTCCAGTAGTTTTGAGTTTATTCGTTACAAACATACAAAAATACAAATCTTTCCTCTTTATAATTCTCTCCTCCTCTCGTTGGTCAAGTGGTCGCAAGCGCGACTGCTGAGCATGAGGTCCCGGGTTCGATTCCAGGGTCGGGCAAAGTGCTATTGGGTTTTTTCATCAGGAATTTCTCAGTAGCAACCACGGAGTCTGGACATTTGCCCGGTTGATGGCAATAGGCTGGTCGTCTATTACATGGGACTTAAATATAACTGACAAATTGTGGGTGTACCATTGAGTACACCGCTGCCTAACCTGTTCGGAGATTACAGGCGTGATGTTATGTTATTTCTTATTCTATAATATCGCATTACATTACAAACACACATCTTTATTAGCCGTAATTTCAATATTATTTCGTTATTCCATGCCTTTCATAATTTCCTTGATACTGAAATCATTGTAATTCCCCAATTGTAAATGTGTAAATGGCCGCTTTAGCAGAATCATAATAGGATACAGTGGCGAAGGTTCCATACAACTCGATTCCTACCGGCTTCGCTTTGAAAAATGGCACAGTCAGTATTCTATACACAAATAATATAATCACATTAAAGAAATGTACTCCGGCTTACCTCTTACATAAATTGTCCTTTCGCTACTGATAGGATAAGGTACTAATTTCAAGCGGCAGTTGTATATAGTAGTTTTGCTAAGTTAAAAATTACAAAATGCATTATTTATTAACAAGTTCGGCAGTTAAAACTTAGCAGTAAACTAAACAAAAATGAGTCGTAAAAATTAACAAAATGGATATTTATTAACAAGTTCAGCAGTTGAAACATAGCAGTAAACTAAACAAAAATGAGATGTAAAAATAACAAAATGGATAATTTAATAACTATCCGCCATCCCCTTCGAACTTAACTTGTCCGAGGCGGGGTACCCCAAGTCCGGGTGTCCCCGCTCCCTATGAACTGCTGAACTATTTATCTAACTGCGCATTCCATAATTTCTACTGGCCATTTATTTATTAATCTGCTTACGTATTTTTAGTACTGACATTGTAAGACGAAATAACCGGCCAATTGTTTTTTTTTATTACTGTCTATGTTTTACTGTCGCACAAATTTACCAACAGCCGATAAAAAAATAACTGCCCATTATTTTTTTCAACTAATAACCTCTCGAATGTTTAAATAACAGTTCAAAAAAATAGTTCCCATAGGATAATAACATGAATTACGAATTAAATATTATCACAAAGTGATAATTTTACCATTTTAAGAATAATTCCACCATTTTAATGTGATTCATATATTATTATTCCATTATGATTCTGCGAAATCGGCCAGTTTAGGCCCTTGAATCTTATGGAATTATCCTGTGGCTATTATTATTTCGAGAGTACTCTGTCAAGGGAACTCTTGAAAGTTAGATTTTAGAGGTCTGCAGAAACGTGTCTTACGCCATTTTATATAAACAGTAATAATAAAGTGATACAGCAGTCATTGTGCCGATAGTCGTGTCGGCCAATGGCTTAATGCTCGCTTCGCAGCTGGATCAAGATCTTCTTTCAGAAAGCAGTACTTCTGAATACGGCGCGTATCGTTAGGGGGTTCCTCTCTCAAGAGCCCTGACCACCAGTAGCTCGGACCCTGATGCCGGTGGGCTACTACTTTTAAAATTTTTTTTTTAATCTTTTTTTTTTTTTAATGTAAAACATAATTATGGTATTGAAATGAATAAAGGAAGTGATATATGTCAAGCAGATGAGAAGAAGAGGAACTCGTGGCTAAATAAGAACAGCCTCTCGGGTCGATCTTTACGTTAAGCCGTGCTTACCTAGGTTGGTCCGTGGATGGGTGAACCACCCATTACATACCGAGTTTCCTCCGTGCCTCGGAAAGCACGTTAAGCCGTTGGTCCCGGCTGTCATTTGTAGATCTTTGGCAGTCGTTACAGGTAGTCAGTATCCCGAAAGTAATCAGTCTTTATTTATTTATTTATTTAATTATGGTTCACCAACAGTTGTTACAGATAATACATATAGGAAAATATAAGTAATTGTGTCTTAAATCTAACTGCACAACCAATTACAGGCAAACACCACATGCAAAGTGCTCTTTGAGATTATAAATTTAATTTAAATACTTAATGTTCTAAAATTACATTAAATACTAATAGGTACTAATTAAGTCTGACAAACGTCGATATTGAGTCTGCGTGGACGTCAACCAGGTCGCTGCGTTCGTTTATGAGTTTGCACATGCGGGGAATAGGCGAATTAGAGCCAAACACTGTACGGCGAAGAGGTGGAGCTAAGGGTGTTATAGGTTTGCGAGGTGGTCTACGGGGCACTCTGAAATTGAACTTAGATACCAATTGTGGGCAGTCAATGGTGTTATTGAGCAGTTTATATGCGAATCTCAAATCCAAGAGCTCCCTTCGAGCTTCCAGGGAACTCATTTTGTAGCAGCCTAGTTTATCAAGGTAGGAGAGATATTTAAATTGCCTTCCCTTTGAGTACCCCAGGTATCGAATAAACCTTTTTTGGACTCGTTCTATCCGCAGCGAGTGGGTTGCGTAGTGAGGCCTCCATATCACACTGCAGTATTCCAGGATGCTTCTTATAAGGCTATTGTCAGTCTTACCAAGTGGTATCGTATTACTTAGCACTAACTGGGTTGTGGAGGTCAGATAGGTAGTCGCTCCATGTAAAATACTGGTATTCAGCTGCATCCGGTTAGACTGGAAGCCGACCCCAACGTAGTTGGGAAAAGGCTAGGCAGATGATGATATATTATGTCAAAAAGATAATGTTACTCATCCCTTATTTCTTCTTCCTCCAGTTTGATAATACACGCGCTTCGTTGCAAGCGATCGCAGTTATGTGAAAGTGTGCCAAAAAATTACGTAAGCTGAAATTTAAAATATGGTTACGACTTCAAAGTCATGCCTAAAATCCTACTATAATATTATGAATGCGAAAGTTTATGAGAATGTATGGATGTTTGAATGTTTGTCACTCTTTCTCGCAAAAACTGCTGACCGGATTTGGATGAAATTCGGCACACAGATAGTTTATAACACAATAAATACTTTTATACCGGTAGTACGATCACGTGAGACAATTATCGAAAACTACGCGGGCGAAGTCGCGGCCAAAAGATATTTTTATATACGCAAGGTAATGCCTGCTGGCCTAAATTATAGTGAAAAAGTTGTTAATTTCAACTTAAATTTTTAAAGTTGTAATTAGGTAATATTTCATATTTCTAATAACGAAGGTTGATCCTTGTCAGCCCAAAAGTTCATAAATAATTTTAAAATTAAAATGCACTGTGTTTATCATAAATTAAAATATAATTAACGGTCTAACATGTGTCACAAAACATAAAATACTGAAACCAGAGAAGCAGCCTACTCATAAAATACTAACTGAACCGCGCGGCATTACCTGCTTATATAATCCTTACTTCTATTTTCCGTAATCATAAGAAATCCTTATGTAACTTCTCAGTATACAGGATGAATTTTTCAAGTGGGCGGTGGATGGCCAAATCCGAAACTATTATGAATCTCGAAAAATACTCAAAGGAGTCTCGAGCCCGATTTCCATGAAAACTAAAACTGCATCATTAGATTTTTGGAAAATCGATATTCTTAGCTAGGAATCGAAGCGAACTAGTTGATTTTGAAAAAAAAAACTAGAGAGGTGTCACGGGACACCCGGATGGAACGAAGTTCCTTTCGATGAAGTAGTGAAGGAATTGTAAAAAAAAATTGGCACAAAAAAAACCATTTTGCCGAATTTTTGCCGTCTAGCCCCGCACCGCGCGATAAGGAATTACGTTCCAAAAACCACACACTGTATTATTAGTATTACACCATTCGATATTGTCGCTAATAGGGATCAAATTCTGTCAAGTTATAATATTTGTTCGAATACATTTTTTCTTGAGGAAATTTACAGGTTATTTATCATCCTACAACGACCTGTAGGAGCCGAGCGGCGCGAGTGAAACCACACACACACACAGACACTACTGGAGCACAACTAGGTGCCTTGATAAAACAAGATGGCTGCGATAGTTCTGCTTTTTGTCACGCGCCAAACGATTCTTGTATTCTTTTAATTTCACAATGAGAGGTTTACGAATATACAGACAATACAATACCGTATAATATTTAAAAATGGAAACAACAATAGATTCAAACAGACCCGACCTTTTTTCGGTCATTTGTGTTACTGGCCATTACGATTGAATACCATCCATCATTTGCTTAAATATGATGCTGCATGGTCCCGCATAATTTAACCGAGATTGAAAGTCGGGCAGAGACGGGATACGCATTAATTGCTCACACTTGCCCGCGTAATTGTATTTTGAATAAATGTTTTACATTTCGCTTTACATGTTCATTTTGCTTTTGTAATCAGATGTGGCAGAAACATTATAATGTTCAGAATTTTCTAGAATTCAGACACAATTTAATATTAAAGGAATTAATGAAAATGGTTTGTATTTTTATTTTTGATGGATGCAAGTCAGTGCACTTTGACCTTGTACTGATCTAGCGTAGTGCGCGGTTTCAATTTTTTTTTTATATGACCTCTCGCAGTACAACAATTCTAGAAGGTTGTAACCGGACTATACTGTGGTGGCCAAAAATTACTTTAAGGCCCCCAGCCAGGGCTTATAAACTAGGATTTACAGTTAAATGAACGATCACTAAGGGCACCCCCTGCGGGTATCGGGCCTAGGCTTAGTGCGTCATTGAGGCTGCTTGAAATATTCCAGACTGAAATGGTAACTTTGTAATTAACTCTTTAATTACCACGGCATAAATGCTAACGTCATCTTCACAATAATAAATAATTTATAACGGTTGTGTCTTAGGTGGAACAAATTGCTTTGGAAGGAATATGTATTATTTAGACATTCATAAAGAAAAACAAGAGACAACATTGTTGAGTGATGTTACACCACTTTTGTTGGGTCGGAAGAGCCGAGCGGCATGCAAAGTCAGGAAAACCCAAGAAGCTTACCTTGCTGCACCGTCTACGAGGCAGCAGCAACAGCATTCTAAATGTGATTGCTGCCCGTTTTGACTGTCCTTTCCAGAATCAGTGGATAAGGACAGCCATCGGCATCAGTTAGATATAGGTACTAACAATACTGACATATTTTTAGGTACATTTTTGTGTTACTAACACACTTACTTTTTATGATGTTTTTTAATGTTTCGTGATGTTTTGTAATGTTACTATAAATGGAGATTTCTCTGAAATAAAGAAGCAATAATAAATAATAATAATTAGCTGAAATTGTGCCGAGCCGACTCGAAAAAGATTCGGCGAGGGTTCACGCCGAATACAGTTTGCCGATCGGCACGAGCACAGCACGAATGAAACTTGAATATGGATGGGTAGCAATTACTTCGAGTCGACTTTGCTGCTCAATACTAAGGCACGGTCGGTGCAGTGGCTTGGTGATTGGATACTCCGCTGCGTGTCGCGGGTTCGATCCCCGCACCGAATAAATATTTGTATGACCTACCTAGTTGTCCCGGTCTGGCTGTTTGATGTGAGTTTAAATGTTTGTAAACGCACCCACGATACAAGAGAAATTTCTAGAGTGGGGTAACTTTTATATTCTAAATAAACAATAGTAAAACAAAATGGCCTGAAAAAGTATGTAGCGTCCTTGGAACTAATATTACAGCAAATGACGATGCCGTTGTCTTTGTAATTTTGTCTTTACGACTTCTACTAACACTAGAAGTAATAAGTAGTGTGATTAATGTACCGTAGTAACGATGAAAACTAGGTTTAATGACACAGATGGCCTAAATTTTTTTATTTTTTTTGTTGTTTATTTTATCTGTACCCATTTATGTGTACCAATTTCTGTTAACAAAATGGTTTTTTTTTTTGTACTCTACCACAATGCTGTCCTATTTTACCCAAAGGTTGACTGGTAGAGAATGCCTTGTGGCATTAAGTCCACCTATGTACCACACTTGTACATGAAGTTTAAATAAATATATAAATTTTTGGCTTGCTACTAAAAGTGTCAAAATTATAATTATGACGTTTGAACATTTTGTGCTTTCGTTCCTAAAAAAACCGTGGACTAATAACCTGGTAAAGGATGCGAGAATCCACCGATTAGAAGAAAAAATATTTGGGATTGTGAGAAGCACAAAGCACGAGTAAGCGGCGATTTTTGAATCGAAAGTACAAGTATCCTATAGCATTCTAGTTAAATTGTTTGCAACAAGCACAATCAGTTTCATCCATAGATATGAATACTTTATTAAAATTATGAACATTTTTATGTGAAACGAGTAGGTATATACATGAAACTTTAAAATCGTCAATTTTTTTTTTTTCGGATGGGAAATCATCAAATGACTCCTCCCGCTCTGGGCGGAGCGGAAGGGAGTGTCAGACTTAGCTGACTAAAAACCACACATGTTCCTTCTTTTGCCCTTTATGTTCCAGGGCCGCGGTATCTCTTTCGAACAGTCCCGCAGCAAAATCGACTAGGTATTTACGTTACGTTTACATCGCGCGCTATTCTTTTAAACGTAAAGAGGTTTTTTCCATACGGATATGCCAACCTTACGAGTACCTTATGAACTATTTACATTATATGGAATATGCACTTACTAAATAATAATAATAAAATAAAAGGAAGAAATAATAGAAGGAGAATCATTGGTTAGATGTCTTCACCAAGCCACACAACCTCTTTGCAATCGTTGATGTAGCGTTTGCCAAGATAACTTGGATTAGCCTAGGCGATACTTGGAGATGCCTATTTCCGATAGAATTTTTTGGGTGTTGTGATGACGAACCTAATAGGAAATATTGTGGACAAACACTGTTTTAGCTCTCACATTTTAAAACTACACTTATACTGTCACTTACGGGATATCTACCTTCATAATCCATTATTGTGAGCTCCCGATGATAATAATAACGGGATAATAAAACGGGGTGATAATACCGGGAGCTCACAACAATGAATTATCACGGAAGATATCCCGTAAGTGGCAGTATAACCGTGGACAAAGACTCATAAAGCGCAGGCTACACCGCCAACTGGCCGAGGGCGATCGAGCTGGTGGGCAAAGTGAAGCGATGGAAACTATGTAAACTACTCGAAGATATGGCGAGCTACACTATGTGGGTTCACACCGAAAACTACGGACGGACGGCTGGGAGAGCGATGGGAGTGTTCCGTCTTATTCCCTCTCGCATCGGGCGACGCGTGCGTTTTACAAACGAAAAAATTCGGTTGCAATAACGGTGTTTGCAAGAAACGCATCTTGGATGTTGAGACTTTCATTTCTCGCAAGCATCGTTATTGCAACCGATTTTTTTCCGTTATTATTAAGCGATTGAAAGTTTGCGACAGTGTCGGTATCTATGTCGAGACTGCCGCCGGCCCTGGCTTCATCGAATATTTCGTTCGCATCGTTTGTATCGCTGACGTAACATAACTCGGTAGTTCGCGGTGTGAATCAAAGTATGAAAAGAGTGAAACGATGCCCGCCCGGGTCGGTCGCTCGCTCGCTAGCTTGCGGTGTGACCTGCGCCTAAAAAAGCGTTCAATAAACTAAACAGCGAGCATCGTGTAAAATCTTATGTAGATATAAATTTAGCTCAATTATTTCCCAGAGGCTGCTAACAGTGGGATGCTAGAAGCACAGCACAAAAATATATCACTGAAAATGTTTGTTAATTTTTCCAAGCAAAGAAAATTTATTGCTTCAAAGTTATTTTGCTTGCAGCTATTTTAATTAAATCTTTGCCAATGTTTACAGTTACTAAGCATAAAGGCCAGGGGTTTCTGAAAGTCTTATATTTTAATTTACTTCTGTCAGCGTTTATTTTGAGGGATCGGTCCTTGTTTGTTCTTCATTTTATTTTGGCACTCGGTTCGAGGTTGTTTCGTTCTATTTATTTGAATTTAGGGTATATTTTTGTTTGGCAAAGGAGTCGATATTGTGCAGCTTGCTTTAAAAATAGGTCAACCTTCTGACCGAAACTAAATAACCCAAGACTATCAAGAAAGAAAAGACAGAAAAAAAACCCTCGGCACATGCCACAGGCGCACACAACGTTTAACAAAAAAAAATCTAAACACAAATAATAATGAGAATTATTGTGTGTCTCACAGCTGCGCCCATAGGCAATAGGCCCAGTTCAACATAATGCCGGACAACTAGTGCCTGACGCTGGTTTTAAACTGGATCTGAAGAGCATTCAAGAGCATCAGATTTTCTGCAGGAACACGTCGTTACGTCAGATTTCTGTGGCCCTTTGAAACCAACCTACACATTCTTAAACATAACTCCGCATAAGAGATCGTTTGTAAATTAAGACAAGACAGACCTTCGTATTACCCAATACCCCGGAGCTGAGGTGGATCGAATAGATTTCCCACGGACACCACACAGTTGCGGACACCCGCCCGTTATACAATACAATACAATACCCAATACCCCGTGCTTACTGGGTTGTCAAGGTCAGATAGGCAGATGCTCCATATAAAGTACCTTACCAAACCTCGTCAGTCGTAGTCTTGAGCTTCGGCGTGATTGGTCCTTTTCTAGGGTTCCGTACCCGAAGGGTTACCCACGGGACCCTATTACTAAACCTCCGCTGTCCGTCCGTCCGTCCATCCGTCAGCGGGCTGTATCTCATGATTACATTATTCTCATGATTATTTTGATTGATAGGTAGACAGTTGTAATTTTCACAGGTGTATTTCTGTTGCCGCTGGAACAACAAATAATAAAAATTAATTAAAAATGAAAGGGACTACTACGATGATACGGAACCCTTCATGAGCGAGTCCAACTTGCACTAGGCCGGTTTTTTTGTTAATAGAAACTTATATTAAAGAAAATTCCCATATCAAATGTTAACTAGATATTTAAAGCAAGGTTTAGACAATGACAAAAGTTTTAGGTAAGTTTAATTTCATGACAAAAATGTATTCGTGGCTGTGATTGTCCCTCTTTTTCAGACTTATTTTTCTTTACTTCTTGTAAATAAAATATGACTTGTCCTTATTACTAAGATATTCCTAGATTAGGGCTAACCTTTTTATTCAGAGAGTAGATCAATCAAATGTAAGGTCCGAAAGGAAACCTTTGGAGGGTCAAATCACAGTAATTTAAGATTAATGTCAATAATTGTATAGGGTACGAATGGTTCTTATACAAAATGGTGGATGAATATTTTCGAATGAAAGAATTCACGTGTAGACTCATTCGATTTCCCTTGGGTGCAGTGTAATCGACGGAAAAAGGATTTATTTAATCGTTAGCTTAACGATAAAATAAATCCTTTTTGTGTGGTATTAAAATGTCGTCGTATGTATGTAATCGTCGTATAATATACATCGCTTTTAAAGGAATGAATGAATCTACACTAATATTATAAAGAGGAAAACTTTGTTTGTATGTTTGTTTGTTTGTAATGAATAGGCTCAAAAACCACTGGATCGATTTTAAAAATTCTTTCACCATTCGAAAGCTACATTATCCACGAGTAACATCATTAATATAATAGTTTTAAAGTAGCATGGTGGATCATGGTCCATTCTCTCATACGAAGAAGAGTTCTGTTTTCTCTAATTATGCCATAATACAGCTATCAGGATCGGATCACTTCGTTCCGGATGCGATTCCTCAGAGAGACTAACTGGCGAAATGTGGGTGTACAGTTGGGTACACCTCTGCCTATCCCTTCGGGGATTAAAAGGCGTGATGTTATCTTATGTTAGATGAATACTTTGCAGCCCCAAGTATTTGTTCATCACAAGAAAACACCAATAGATTCTTCTTTTCGCAAGCACACAGCTGTCAGATTTGACACCGATATATATAATAGTTAGATCATCTTTGCCTAGCCTTTTCCCAACTATCTTGGGGTTGGCTCCCAGTCTAACCGGATGCAGCTGAATACCAAATTTTGCTTTGAGCGACTGCCTATCTGACCTCCACAACGACTGTCAAAGATCTACAAATGATAGCCGGGACCAACGGCTTAACGTGCTTTCCGAGACACGGAGGAAACTCGGTACGTAATACGGTCACCCATCCACAGACCAACCTAGGCAAGCACGGCTTAACCTAAAGAACGACCCGAGCGCCTGTTAATATTAAACCACGAGCTCCTCCCCATATATGATAGTTAGATACGATTATGAAAATAGACACGAGTGTGAAAATCTTCCACTTGCGACAAGAATTTGCAAATCAATTGACGTAAAATGGATAATCGTTTTTCCAATAAACAGTTCACACCTGCAATGCCATCGTAAAATAAAATGATAATTAGGATACAAGTGAGTCACAGTATTGATCTACATAATGTAATTGATCAGTTTCCAATATAAAAATCATTATTCTGCGGCTTTGTAATTGGCCAATTATTTGTTAAGCTACCTCAATGATCACAGAAGTTGTCGTGGTCAGTACCTACTTGTATAAAAATGTGTATATTGCACCAACCCGCACTGGGCCTGCGTGGTGGATTATAGGCCCATTCCCTCTCATAGAGAGGAGGCCGCGTGTCCTAGCAGTGGGAACATTATTAAGCTGATTATACTAAGTACGGTCTAGCATACCTAAATCATCCCTCCACAAATCATCATAGCAAATATGTATATAGTTTTATTTAGGTAAGGTTATTATGTTCATAATTGTCACGCTATCATTTACTTCTTTATCTTTCATATGTGTGAGGAATGATATGAAAGATAAAAAAGTAAATGATAGAGTGACTGTTGACATAAAAGAATGGAAGAAAAAAACCGGCCAAGTGCGAATCGGACTCGCGCACGAAGGGTTCCGTACCATTATCTATAAAAACGGCAAAAAAATCATATCTGTTGTATGGGAGCCCCCCTTAATATATTTTTTTTAAATTTTTTGTAATTTGTTGTTATAGCGGCATTAGTAATCCGTCATTTGTGAAAATTTCAGCTTTCTAGCTATCACGGTTTATGAGATACAGCCTGGAGACAGACAGACAGACAGACAGACAGCGGAGTCTTAGTAATAGGGTCCCGTTTTACCCTTTGGGTACGGAACCCTAAAAACGTGTTGCGCCGACACCAAGTAACATGGGACAAGGGCAGAAAGATGTTTTATTATGTACATTATATACAGACTAGCAAATACACTTGATTTAGTCAAGTGTTTTGTAGTGTTTTCGTTATGATTACTTACGTATGTGTATTTAAAAACATAACTGACGAAATAAAATGTACGGTACACCTCTGCCTAACCCTTAGGGGATTACGGTCGTGATGATATACCAATACGGAATTTCTGCACCTATGTCAATATTTGAACGTTGCATAGCCAGATAGTCTGCTAGTATTCGATTGGTATGCAAATTATTAGCAACAATTGAAGGTAATGGTCATTGGCTCGTTTAGCTACAAAATAGAGATATTCGATACAATATCTATAGTTATTTATGTGTGTATGTATCTGTTATATCTATGTTATGTAATCATAACATCGCGCCTGTATTTTTCTGTAGGGTTAGGCAGAGGTCACCAGCACCAATATGTATACACTTTCCTAAATTTAAAAGCAATTTTCGCCAGAAATAACGATTGCAACTTGGAGATAGGATCTTTTTCATAAAAAATGAGATCTAAAATACTATGTTCGAATCAATATTAAATTTTAACCAGAATGGGTTGTCATAGTCGTGGGTTCGAACCCAGGCAGGCGCATTACTTTATGTAATTTATTTCATCACCACTGCTCTCAAAAACGTTGAAGGAAAACATCGTGAGGAAACCGGCATGTCCTAGAACCAAAAATTCGAAGATGTGACATCTACCAACCCACACTGGGCCCGCGTGGTGGATTACAAGCCCATTCCCTCTCTAGAGAGCAGGCCGTGTGTCCCAGCAGTGGGAACATCATAGGCTGATTATGCTTATGCTAACCAGAATAGGAGGTGAAAAAAACTTTTAAAAGTTCTTAAGTATTGGGTAGTATTTAAACGCAAATCAAAAAATATCCTTTTTCTATGCAATAAGATTCCGAATTCCCATCAAAATTTCTGATTGCACAGCAAAATATTCAACTCAAAATAGCGAAAGCTTTTTCATCAATGCACAGCTAATAATCTTAATGCACATTATACTGGGGGTGCCCCTAACGGCGACCGTCTAGGGTTAGCGTTTCCGTCAGCATGTCGACGGATCCCCGCTGCGCGGGGCTCCTATTTATGTCTACAGGGTTTACAGGAATCTAACTAACCGAACCTCGGGGTGCCGCTGACGTTGACCGTCTAGGGTTAGGGTTTCTGTCAGCAAAAATTTGCTGTGCAGTCAGTATTTATGCTATGTATGTAGTATTTTTGTACAAAAATAAATTTATAAAAAAGAATATAAATGATGAGTATGTATTGATAAGCGATTATTTATTTGATATGCAATTTATAATATCCCTTAAGTATTTACATGTTGGTGCTCGGGACTGTACTGAAAAATGTGGCTGTTTTACAGCCACATTTTTTTTTACTAGTTATGTTTAAATCACAAAATAGAAATTGCACAAAACAGAGAGGTTTGGAGGGAGAAAGGGGAGGCCTTTGACCAGCAGTGGGACACAACACAGGCTATGAAAAAAAAATTAAGTCCCATTTAAAAAGAGGCGATTCTATTACCAACACACAAATCTAGACTTAGGGCTGCTACTGGGACAACTCGCCGTCCGTCCGTCTTATGACGACAGGCCGTGTCGACGGCGCGTTCGTTCCACGCACGCCTCAAAGAGATGACAGCAAACATGAGGGGGGCCCCTCATGTTTGCTATCATCTGGCAAGGGCCGATGCCTGCCAGGGCTGCGGGACTGTTCGAAAAATATACCGCGGCCCTGGAACACAAAGGGCAAAAGAAGGAACATGGATGGGTTTTAGTCAGTAAAAGTCTGATACCCCCTTCGGCTCCGCCCAGAGCGGGAGGAGTCATTTGATGATTTCCCATCCTAAAAAAAAGGGCTGGTACTGGGACCTTCCGAAAAGAAAGTTCCAGCAACATTTTCCCTGATCTGGGAGTTGAAACCAATTATTCCACATGCTCAGTAATAGCGTTTTGCCACCGTTAGAACGACATGGCAGTTTATTCAATAAACTGTTACAAAAAATATGTTTTGGCTAGTTTGTTACGGTAGGAAGCATCTAGCCGTCTTGACGTAACTTTTTACTCGCCTTTGTGATACCAAGGGTACGGAAACGGAAGCCATATCCTTTGTAGGTACACATGGATGCTATACAGTGAATGCAGTAGCCCGAAATGCTACAAAACATATTATAGGTACCTATACAACGTACATAATATGTTCATTTTACACACACAGAACCAGTTTTCATTGCAGGATACAGCATACATATTTTATTATACAATTTTTCCCTAGTCTTTTTTTTCATGGCCTGTTTGCCGCGACCACACCTCTATGTCTCGGGGCACCAGTTTTTTTCTATTTTGGCCCACAGTTTGTTCGGTTTTGAAGCGCAGTATTATGTTTCGAACACGATCCGCAGGGACAATTACTTGTGTTAAAATTGTAGGCGATTATGACAAATATATCATTGAGAACGAAATTAAGAGATTTTGAATAATATTAGTTAGTAATTAACATAACATAACATCACACCTGTAATCCCCGAATGGTTCGGCAGAGGTGTACCTAATAGTAAACCCACATTTAGCCAGCTATGTTTAAGTCCCATGTAATAGGGGACCAGAGTATTGGCCATTAACCGGGCACAAATTTAGACTCCGAGGCTACTACTGAGAAATTCCTGCTGGAAAAACCCAATAACTAGTGTTATTGGGTTATCCCCGCTTCGGTCTACCAAGGAACTCAGAGTCTGGAGACTTGGTAATGTTGACGGGACTCAATCACCTGTACCTAGTACTCAGGAATGTACAACATTGCACCTGTAATCTGAAGGGCCGAGCCTTTTACCACCAACCGCGCACAAATCTAGTCTCCTTGATTGCTACTCAGAAATTCAAGTTGGATGACCCAATAACACTTTGCCCGACTCGGGAATCGAACTCAGGACCTCATGCTCAGCAGTTGCTCTTGCAAAATAAGTGACTAATTAGGCCTTCCGAATAATTTATTGTGCACACTGTGGCTACCGAGTCACGAAGACGATTAAATTACACATATACATATATTTGTTCTTATTTACCTTAGTCTACTAGGTTAACATGATCGTAGGATTAAAAATAAAACTTAATAACAAAATCGTGAAACAAATCGAACCGCAAGAAGATAAGCGTTGTCACGATATTAATCGATTTACATAAGTATGACCCGCATAGCTTGCCTATGAAATCATATAACAATATGGGAAAATAATTATGATTAACGCTTAAAACTCGTAGATAAGGCCCCTATTAGTAATATTCATCTTTGAAAAAAAAAATGCAATGTCATTATTTTTGTGTGTCATATGGGAAACGGGTCGCAAATCTCCATTCAGGGCTAAAGATAGCTTATACATTATCCTCATATTCGGTTCAAACAGGGAAAATACGTGTTATGCAGAGGAAATATTCGTTGCGCTTGCGTCATATCGGGAAGCAGACGGGTTTTTGTGACGTAAATATGGCTAGGCGCTGAACGTCGATTGGCTATGCAAGATTTCCTTACGCATAACGTATACTATTATGATATTAGTCGAGGTGGCAGACTATCTGAATCTTTTTCACATTACGAATTGCAATAGCATTATAAAAGATATGATCCAAGTATAGCGGCACTACAAAAAGTACTACAGCAACATAGAACAAAAAGTAATACATCTATATCCTGAATCGCGCCAGTAAAGTTATCCGCGACTTAATACTTTATAGCCCACCAGACATAACACCCGTCTGGTCGGAAGATCCTCCCTTTTCTATGGGGGATGAAGAACTTTACACCCTGTTCTTCAAACAAAATTCGTCTACCCGTCAACCCCGTACTTAGGTTACTATGATTCATTTTGGGAGATGCCTCATACCTCCTTAGTCTAGTGGACGCAAGCACGACAGCTGAGCATGAGGTTCTGGGTTTGATTCCCAGGTCGGGCAGTGTTATTGGGTCATCCATCTTGAATTTCTGAGTAGCAGTCAAGGAGTCTAGATTTGTGCGCGGTTGATGGTAATAGGCTCGGCCCTTCAGATTACAGGTGCGATGTTATACATTCCTGAGTACTAGGTACAGGTGATTGAGTCCCGTGAACATTACCAAGTGTCCAGACTCTGAGTTCTTTGGTAGACCGAAGCGGTGTCTATCCTGTAATTTGTCTTTAGCCTATCAAGGCCAATAAAACCGTTAAAGCGCAACTCGTGACCTCTATGTGCTACCACAGGAGCATCTGAGGGATGATACCTTAACATTTCTTTGTAGAAAGTATTATACTATCGTTTCACTGCATTGTTGAATATTCAGCCAATCATTTCTATTTGGCTTTGTTCATGCATATCTGTCCGTCAGACCAAGGCTGCTCAACTTATTTTGAGGGTGGGCTAAAATTTTGATTTTCTGTAAACCGGCAGGCCATCTCGTAAATAGAATAAGCCTAAAGTAAGGGTAGATTTTGATTAAACAAAGTTTTCAGTTAGTTCATTGTTTGCTGGATGTTGACTTACTGAGAATCAGTTCATAAGCAGCAACATATTTTTTTTTATATGGGTTGAAATTTGTTTTCGACCTTGACATCTGTTTTCAAAAGACTATCGTCAGCTGACCAATTTTGCCAGGCTATCGTGGTCCGCGGGCCTGGGGTTGAGCAACCTTGCTTTAGACTATCCTAGCTAAGCTAATTGGTCTAAGTAGGGCTTCCCTTTCAAATCTGAAAGTTCATTAATCAACTAATTGATACTGGCTAAAACTCCATTCATTCACAAATCGGATTACAAGAAAGTCAAAGAGAGCTACGTTACACTAAGCCGTTGTACAGTTGCATTCAAATTCTCAAAGTTTTCGAACGAAAATCCCTATTTAAGAGAAGGAAGGAGTCATTGCCTCCTAAATCTTTTATTATTCGTTTTAAATCCTTTGACTTTGCAAAGATTTGAAGATGAAGTTTGAGGATTATATTCAGAAGAAGTTATCTTCGTCACTATCCGTATTTTAATTCTGGAAATGAATTGGTATTTTTGATGTAATAAAAAGTACTCTTCATAGTAGCAGATGCATTATACCTATGTCTTGCAAGTAAAAACATATAAAAATTTTTACAAAACACCCTGCCCTTGTCCCATTCTACAAGAGGAAGGCGCAAATAAAAGAAGATCAATTAAACAAGATAAAGTCTAAAGATCTTCAATCTTGTCACAAATTACTTAATTATTTTTCCACTCAAATACAATAAATTCTGGATACAAACGAACTAACTAATCCAGAGGCCCCAACACGAACGGTGTAAAGTGACGTCAATACGTCGCTTTTGAATTATGAGAAATAATTCAAAATCAAATAATTCAAAACAAATATTCGTGAAACGAGAAGTTTTACGAATATTTGTTTCAAAATTTAAGAATTTATTCATATCTATGGACGATACTGAGTGTTGAATATTGCAAACAATAAAACTAAAATGCTACAGCAGCGGTGGCCCAATGGTGGCGGCCCCGACTTTCGAACAGTAAGTCGTGGGTTCAAAAACCCAAGCAGGCGCATTACTTTGTGTAATTTATTTCATCACCACTGCTCTCAAAAACGGTGAAGAAAAACATCGTGAGGAGGTTTCCTCACGATGTCTTTCTTCACCGTTTGTCCTAGAACCAATTCTTCGAAGACATGTGACATCTACCAACCCGCACTGGGTCCGCGTGGTAGATTATAGCACATTCCCTCTCATAGAGAGGAGGCCATGTGTCCCAGCAGTGGTAACATTATCTATAATGTTCCCACTGCTGGGACACATGACACTATAGGCTGATTATGCTTATGCTATAGGATAATTGTATTTTATATAAAAAAATCGACGTATTTACCCATTACGTTTACACCACGAACCCGTGCTAGAGCCTCAAAATAACTTTTGTTCCATCACCTTGTCAAGTTTTTGTAAGTTAAAATTACTCAGAAGAGACATTTTGAAGCCAAGAAAAACCAATTGCGAGTTGGACTCGCGCACCGAGGGTTCCGTATAAACTTGTAGGTGTTTTGTTATTAAACTAAATTTTAAGGTTTTTAGAATTTTTCCTTTACTTGTGCTGTAAGACAATGCTTTTTACCAAATTTCATGATTCTAGGTCAACGGGAACTATATCCCTATAAATTTTGATTCCTTTGAGAGTGTCGAAATATAAGTTTTTTTGCGGCATAAACAGCCTTATCTTTTTTTTTAAGTTAACTTAAAAGTTTGATTTTTTCACAACTTCAAGGGACTGTAGATTTGAGTATATGGTTTTAATTTCAACTCTATACCTCCACGCGTTCCCGAGATAAAGGGTCTTGACAGACAGACAGACGGACGGACAACAAAGTGATTCTATAAGGGTTCCGTTTTTCCCTTTTGAGGTACGGAACCCTAAAACCAAACAAAACAGAACCAGGTAGGTATTAGCAACAAAATATTAACGCCAAGTTTTTCTCCCGAACTCCACAAAACTTGGCAGCTTACTTTCTTCGATAACTGATAAAAAAGATTAACAGTCGGTGTGTATAAAACGATAAATCTTTGTTATTCATGTCTCAAGTAACTTGTTTGTGCCGAAATAAAATTTATGGGCCTACGGTAGAATGTATTACGAGGGGCCAGACCGTTTCGAGACGATAGTCGATACGTTTATTCGGTTCTTCAAAGTTTGGGTATGATAACTTATTGAAAAGAGAGGAGCTCGTGGCTAAATAATAGCAGCCGCTCGGGTCGATCTTCAGGTTAAGCCGCACTTGGCTAGGTTGGTCCGTGGATGGGTGACCACCCATTACATACCGAGTTTCCTCCATGCCTCGGAAAGCTCGCTAAGCCGTTGGTCCCGGCTGTCATTTGTAGATCTTTGACAGTCGTTAAGGTAGTCAGTGGTTTGAAAGTCTGACAACCAGTCTTACCAAAAGGGTATCGTGTTACCCAGTGCTAGCTGGTTTGTGGAGGTCAGATAGGCAGTCGCTAAATGTAAAATACTGGTATTCAACTGCATCCGGTTAGACTGGAAACCGACCCCAACATAGCTGGGTAAAGGCTATGCAGATATATATATATAACTAATTGAACAGAGATGGTATAACACTTTTCTTTTAGCGTCGGGAGTTAGAAATTCTTTTTTTACTATTAAGTCTTGTATAATTGGTAATTAATTTTCATTTGGATTCAATTCTACTTTTCGCATGCCTTTTGCACCTGTGATTTGTTGATTTTCGACTAATGACCGTGGGGTTCTTGAGCTTAATCCACGAATTGGGCAAAGGGACACATTTTTTTTTAGCAGCCCAGGGTCTGACTTTGAGCTCGATACCAATATAAAACTAGGCAATGTTGGTGTATTTTATTATACCTTTACCATTTGGAGAAGCACGCTCGTGATATTCGGTATGTTCATAGGTAGACCCATTTTCAGTCGAATGGATAAAGTGGATACATCTACATACCATCTTGAGTCCCATTTCTCGTTCGGAATATAGATCCACTACTTTGAATGAAGCTATCACTCAATTCACTTATTACACGGACGTGCAACATTTACTTTCATTTAATAACATAACATCGTGCTTGTAAATGTAATCCAGAGATTTAAGATTCAAGATTATTTACTTGGAGAGGTGTTAAGCACGTCCACATTTTGCTTAACGATCTTTAAGTTTCGAGCGAGCCTATTACCATCAAACGGGTACAAATATTGCGTCCGTGCTGTTGTACCAAAGAGTGGAATGCTTATGTCAAACGGAAACTGTTAATGAGAAATTTTATATGGAATGGCTGGAACTGACAATATGGCAAATTTTCAAGTTTTTTCAGTGTTGCTTTATTCTATATCTATTTAATTTATGACAGTCGTGAGTTAATAGGCTTCTTTTGGGTTAGCTCGTTCCATCGTCGACCTCATCTCTGTCCTCAAGACTAGAGTGAGATCCAAAGTAGGCCCATTTCTATATTTCTATACATTTCTATATACAAATAAATAAAATTGAAGGGTCTGTTTGTAATATCAAAATAACAGCTTTTTACTGAATGCATATGAAACTGTATACGGCACTTATAACAAAAACATATTTATTTCAATATTTGTCGGTCTGTCTGTCTGTTTGGTCCGGCTAATCTCCGAAACGGCTGGACCGATTTTGCCTGGACTTTTACTGGCAAATAGCTGATATTATAAGGTTTAACATAGGCTACTCTTATTTTAGAATGTGAATTAAGGTTCCGTACAAAAAAAAATGAAAACCCTTGAAATTGGTAACGTAATCCGATTCAAAAAGGGAAGTAATTTTTTTTTATAATAATTTCACGCGAACGAAGGTAAGGGGCAACAGCAAGTACTAAATAAAAAAATAAAAAGTTTCCATACCATTAAATATTGACTTCATCACGAAAAACCAAAATGTCAAGGTACAATCTATTTTCCACAAGAATCCTTTGTAAAGCGAATAAGTAATTAGAAAAGTTTAGTTTGCGGTAACTCTGTGTGGTTCTGGGAACGAAACTGTTCCATCAAAGTTCGGGAACTTCCAATCTATAGTTAGTGTCGCTTTCACGAGTATCAACTATCTAAACACACATAGATATTACAGACTTTCTTTTATAGTCAATCTTCTATTAAGGCACATAAAGCCCTTTTAACTGTCTTCGGATTGGCACAAGAATTCACTAGATAGATAGGAAAGTAATTTGCATGTGCATATTACCAAACCTGGATCATTTTGCATAACATTTCAGCTAAGTAACGCATGATTCCATTCATAAGTTAAGACTTATATGCCAAATATTTAGATCATTAGATTAGGATATTCGTTGGAAACAGGGCAAAAAATGAATGTTTGCTGTAGTTAGTAGTACGAATTGAGACCGATTCGGTGATAGTGCAGTTGGTCTAGTGGTTAGTGACCCTGACTGCTAGGACGGAGGTCGTGGGTTCGATTCCTACACAGGACAAATCTCTGTGCGATGAGTACGATTATTTGTTCTGTATCTGGGTGTGTAATTTATCTATAATATGTATGTATTTTGAAATATATAAGTACGTTTATCAGTTGTCTGGTTGCCATAGTACAGGCTCTGTCTAGTTTGGGATCAGATGGAATGGGATGGGACAACCAACACACACACCGCGTGTTGGTTGTCCCAAGATATTATTATTTTTTATTATTATTATAATTGTTCTCAAAATTGACGAACAGTGCCCGCACTCATACGGTCGAGCACAAAATCTTTCTTCTTAAATTTAAACTCAAAGCACATAAGTCAGTTAATCAATTTTCAAACACTTTAAAATAGCCAAGACGTCGTCGTCGGTCAGTTGGTCTAAAAGATGAAGATACAGTACGACCACTTTAAGTTTGCAGTTGGAGGTGGCGCTGCTTGTCATTCATTCATTCATTTATTTATTCATTAACAATTTACATTGTGTTGAATATTACATATTAAATAAAATTATTACATGCAGAAACAAATACATTTAAAAGCCTATTAAAATTAAAGTGCAATGTTGAGTTCGAGAGTCAATTAATTTAAAATATGTCAATGATAATAAGTACAATATCAAATTAATAGCAGGTATAATGTCAAAATCAATGTCAAAATCAATGTCAAAATATAAAGAAAACAACTTTGTCAAGGTCCTAGTGATGAGCATAGTGCTAAGTCAAAAATATCAAAATATAATTAAAATTACAGCTCGTTCACTGCTATTATTTAATGTGATAATTTTTATCATTTGACATAAATTCCGATACCGAGTAAAAGCATTTTTCCAACAAGAAGGCTTTTAATTTAGTTTTAAATGAGTGAGAGCTATAAATTAATAATTTTCAATCAGGCTGTCAAGGCAAAATGCATCGATATGTCAAATTTGGTACATTTATTTAGTTCTGTTTTGTCTCGCCTGCACAGATATGTTGGTTGAAGTGTAGTTGCTCGTTACATAACTTAGACCTTGATAGACAATCTTACTAATATTATAAATGTGAAAGTTTGTGAGGATGGATGGATAGATATTTGTTACTCTTTCACGCAAAAACTACTAAACAGATTTGGATTAAATTTGGCACATAGATAGTATATAACCTGGATTAATATATAGGATACTTTTTATCTCGGTTGTATGCTCCCGTGGGATAGTTACCAACCTTTAAGTGGGTGAAGCCCCGCGCATAAGCTAGTCTATAAATAAAGTTAGAAATAAGTTATAGAATCAGACGTTACTTTGCAGAAATCCATGACATTAAATGTTTTACAAAATATTTAGTTTTAATTCCCCAAAAAAAGATCCAGGCCTGAATGCAGGATGCAACACCGCCCTCTCGCCCGCTAAAATATGCACATGCTGGAAAAACAATAATAATTATCAGCAATAATTAGCATGCCACGCATCCAAACCAATCCAGCCAGCCAATAGATCTTTTTTCGCGGCCTTAAAACTAAATATTTTGCATAACATTTTAAAGTTAGATAATTATTCCAAATTCCTGACATTTTTTCCTGAATTCCGCACTAATCAAGATCTACACGTGCGGAACACTCTCAGTGGATTAAAGATCATTTTCTTGCTGAAATAAATTCACACACAATAGAAGGGATTCCGTGAAATTCGATAAAACATTCATCCCTTTGGGTTCAAGGTTAAATAATGTCATCTTTTATATTGGATCCGTTTTATGAACTTTTGGCTCGGTCAGCCTTGTGAGATTTCATTTTTGCAGATCTAATATTGTGACTAGGGTTGCCACCTTTTTTTAGGGCGAATAAAGTATTTTTTTCATTTTGGTAGAACAAAAATAAAGTACACAGCATAAAAAATAGTATTTATTATTATTTGTCCTTGAAACGTATTTTTAGTCGCTCTTTGTGACATTTAACAAATACTTGTCTTTCTTGAAAATATTTACAGCCTCTTTGCAATTAAAATGAAAATATATAATCGACTCGTTTTTTGTTGAATTTAGGGCTTTCATAAGGGACAAGACTTTTTCAGTGAACGCTGAAGTGGCCAGAACAAATATATGAAATGAATTTGAAAATATTTGGAAAATGATCACTTTTAAAACGCCTAAATTTTGTGCTGTAGATTCCAGTTTATTTAGTCTCACAAGTATTAATAACTAGTAAAAATCAGTTTTACGTAAATAGAGTATTTTAGCGTACTTTATTGGTGTCGTAATTTAAATACGCCTAAATGTAAAAGAGGGCAATACTCTATTATAGAGTACGGGTGGTAACCCTAATTGTGACCCTGTCTTTATGGACATAGATTTTCTTATTGAGGTGCAGTAATTTGTTAGTCTTCTTCTTAGCCTGTCAATGGCAATCTAAATTGTGTCGATCCTGAACTGAACCACTAATTTGGCGCTTTCAGTAGCGTCTGTCAGTTCCTGTAATAAAGAAACAACACTAATTTGTAATTTTTTAAAATACATTGATTTTGGGAACAGGGTATTGTTTCCAGGATTGCCTCTTTTCTACTGATATGATAAGGTATAGCGTCTCTGAATATAGAATCTCGTGTGGCGTGTGTCTTAGGCTTAGGGTGTCATAGCATGCTGTGAATGAACATACGACGCCGTCATTTTTAAACTAATTGGGACAGAAAAGTAATTTTATTATTAGACTTGCACATGACAAAACAATATGAAATAAAGAGAACACAAAAAAATATTAAAATAAATTTATTATAAGATATAAATTAACGCCTTCGTATAACCATTAGTTACATAACATAACATCAGGCTTGTAATCCCCGAAGGGTTAGGCAGAGGTGTACCTAATAGTACACCCACATTTCGCCAGTTATGTTTAAGTCCCATGTAAAACGGGGCCAGCCTATTGCCATCAACCGGACGCAATTCCAGACTCCGTGGCTGCTACTGAGAAATTCCTGACGGAAAAACCCAATAACATTTTTCCCGATTTCAGAATCGAACCCAAGACCTCATGCTCAGCAGTCGCTTGCGACCACTAGACCAACGAGGTAGTCGACCATTAGTTATTATATCATGCAGAAACAAAAACAGACACAACCGCTAAAATTCGCGTCAACCAACAATCTCGTAACACCAGCTCACCAATTAAATCTTTTTGCACCAAAGTTCCAAGCCATAGTAAAACATTCTATGCAAAACAGCTTCAAAAGTTAGTTCGAGAGTTCGCAAGAACTTTTTGTTAAAATTTTCATTCAGCAGCTAAATTGGGATGGAAATCTTCAATTACTTTTTACGTTGTGTCACAATTTCTTGGGACAAAGTTTAATGGCCGTTAAGGTGGAAGAAAATTAATTGAATGAAAATGAGAATCGCACCTTTATGAAGTTTGGGGATGATGGAGTCGTTGATTTTCCTGTTTTTTTAATGTTTTTTTAGGGTTCCGTACCCAAAGGGTAAAACGGGACCCTATTACTAAGACTCCGCTGTCTGTCTGTCTGTCTCCAGGCTGTATCTCATAAACCGTGATAGCTAGAAAGCTGAAATTTTCACAAATGATGTATTACTATTGTCGCTATAACAACAAATACTAAAAATTAAAAAAAAAATATTAAGGGGGGCTCCCATACAACAGATATGATTTTTTTGCCGTTTTTATAGATAATGGTACGGAACCCCTCGTGCGCGAGTCCGACTCGCACTTGGCCGTTTTTTTTTTTGTATGGTGCATCTATAGCTTTTGCCGTCAGGAATTTCTCGCTCACTACTAAATAGGACTTGAGCATAACTAGCTAAATGTGGGTGTACTATGTATTAGGTACACAGCTGCTTAACCCTTCAGGGATTACAGGCGTGATGTTATATTGTGATATGTGTGGATTAGGATTTGCCAAAATCGGGTAAAAACCATTCCCGTCGTTCACAAGCAAAGACCATCACTCTTTTATGTATTGGTTTTTGCTGTCTACAAAAGATGCGCTGCTTATCAAAAAAAATGTAAAATATACACAAAAAGGGGGAAAATATGACTACTTACATCTACCCAAAACGCCATCGCTCAGATTAATGCTGTAACTCCATGCGAGACAGTGGAACAGTCACTTTTCCAGGGCGACCGGCGCCGGCGTTGACGTGATCACATCAAACGTTGCAGCATAGAATGGGTTACCTAAAAGCAATTTAATGTAAAACCCACGCTACTGCAAAATTCAGTGTTTCCTTTAAAGAATTTCAGGACTAGGTTTCGACAGTCACAGATGGTTTTAGCGAAAGTTTCCCACGGTAACAAAAGCACCGTAAAGTGGCAGTTCTTTGTCTTAATGTGGTCTAACATAATTACATCTACTTTACCTCCCCTCTCTTCAATTTCATCTTTTAAAATCACAGAAGAATGCTCTCTACCAAGCAGCTTTTGTATCAAGCAACTTCTGAAGTTGGTTTTTAAATGATCGATATTATTGAATTGCTCTTAGTGACATTAACCTTCTGATTTCATGGTGTTTGTTAAATCTAGAAGATTGGAAAGACTAAGTTGAAAAGTTTGTCTGAATCTAATAATGATTGCTTTACTTCTCATTCGGATTTTTTTAACAGCATTTGTCCAATATTTTTTTTTGTATGTCGTATGTTATGCCCAGAGGGTTTATGGTATGTATGGTATGTAGTGCGAAGACTTTCTTGCTTAGTACTTAAGTACGGTATTAAGAGAGAAAACCGAAAATATATATAATACACTTCTCATCAAAAAAATCGAAACACCTCGCAGTTTATGATTTGATAAGGATTATCAGAAAAATGTGTATATTTAGGAATAAATGTAAAATGTCATTTAATAGTGAGTAGTATGAGGTTTTTAAATCCTAATGTTATTGTTCTAAATTCAAATTAAGTCTTCATAGGTTTCGTATTTTGTATAATGAGTAATTTTTACCCTGTATGGAATATGAAGGAAATGGGTAAAACAACACGCGTAAATGAAAAAAAAATGTAAGAAACGTTTATTTAATAACTTGTATTCCCTCCGCGAGCTCTTATTACTGCTTCCATACGGTTCTTCATCGATCGGATGAGAGTCACGATCACATGTTGTGGTATATTATCCCATTCCTCTTGGATTGCATTTTGCAGCTGGCTAAGTGTTTCTGGGGCTGGATCTCTTGCTCGAATTCGTCTCTTTAATTCATCCCATAGATGTTCAATGGGATTCATGTCAGGGCTTCTTGCTGGCCATACCATAATGGAGATACCGACTTCGGTAAGATAATCTCGTACGACGCCCGCGGTGTGAGCTCTAGCATTGTCGTGCATGAATATGAAGTCGTTGCCAATAAAATGTGCATAGGGCATCACATGAGGTTCAAGACACTGTTCGATGTACCGATGAGAGTTTAGTGCAGGCAGCCGTGGCCCAGACACAAAGGCAAGTTCTGTCTTACCGTCGGCGCTGATTCCTCCCCAAACCGTCCACGAACCGCCACCATAGCTGACCTTTTCTTCAATGCAGCATTGTGCAAAGCGTTCTCCATCTCTTCTGTAGACCTTGTTCCTTCCGTCGTTACCATACAGCATAATTTTACACTCATCAGAAAACAGTACTTTGCTCCACTGAAGGTATGACCAAGTTAGGTGCTCGCGTGCAAAGTTAAGGCGCGCTCTTCGATGGTCTGCAGTTAATTTCGGCCCATTCGCTGGCTTATGCGGTGCCAATCCGCGTTCCTTCAACCTTCTTCTTATTGTAGAGTCACTTACAGCTACTCTTCGTACAACGCGAAGCTGCTGCTGCAGTTGAAAAGCGTTAAGGCGTCGATTTCGTAAAGAAGTTGTTACAATAAATCGATCATCTCGCTCAGAAGTGACCCGATTCCTGCCAGATCCTGAACGGCGCGTGAACGAACCAGTCTCCCGATAGCGTTTGTAGACTCTATGAACAGATGATAAGCTTAGATGCAATCTTGCAGCCACAACACGCTGACTAAGTCCAGAATCCAGCAATGCCACCACTTGGGCGGCTTCTGCGGGCGAAGTATCCATATGTTTTAGAAAAAAAAGTTTTTTCAGACGTCCCAAAGTCACAGTAAATGAAATAAGAAACAAAAAGTTTCAAAGACAAGCGCTAATTTTTAGTTTTTAAACGAGAAACGTACTCCAACCCTAAATACACATTTGTCTCAAAACAGTGATTAATTTCATTTATAGGATAAACAAATGAAATTCTAATTTCGAATTTTGATTTTTTTCTTCTTACTGTAATGACCAAACTGCCAGCTACACAATAATGTTTTTTTTTTCATGGAATTAATTCTCTTTTGTAAAAAATTAGGACAAAAACAATAAAAACGAAAGTGTTTCGATTTTTTTGATGAGAAGTGTATTTGAAAAGTTTCTGGTGGTCTTTGGTCGTTGGTCCAGTTACAGATCTCCTAAAACGACAAAAAAATACGTGGTGTTCAGAGCCATTAGTATAAATACATTATCTTGTATAAGAAAATCTCTGTTTTGTATAAACATGACCAAAAATAGAACTGTCCTTAGTCAATATTCAATCTCTAAAAATAAATCCAAGCATACAGGAAAACAAATAAAAAATAATAAAGGACCAACGTACCCTGTCCATCCTGTGCAATGTTTAAAAAGTTAGCAATTTTCTTCGAAAACGGTATGAGTTTTACGTGACCCCTTGATATGAAGTATGAATAAGTAAACACTATCACTCGACCCGTCCCTCCAGGGGGTCAACCTTTTTCGAAACAATTATACTTAGTTACATTTTCATAAATATTGTTGTTTTCGACAGATTTTGTTTCATAATAAGCGGCTTGTGATGGTTTATTATGTATTTGTTTGCAAAATGATGAAATATAAAATTAAACAGCGGCCAGCCCTTTTTTATGTATATCTATATATATATTTTTTTATTACAAAATGGGCCTGCTCTTGACCTCGATCACGCCTGGTGGAAAGCGATGGATGAGGTCTATGATGAAACGAGCGTGCCCAGAAGATGCCTGTTCACTCTTGCTTTGGAGGGAACACAGATGCCGGCAGAGAGTTCCACACTTTGGCACTTTTGGGCACTTCTTTTATTGACAGCGATGTCCAGCGAGTACCACGCACGTTTTTGTTTTTCTTTGTCTTTGGCACATTCTAATGTGTACCTAATCCATATTGAGTAGAATCCTTTCTGCCTGAAAAGGACCTATATGTTTTAGTACCTATGTTAGCCTATTACGATGCAAAATAATACAAATACTAACTGCTCTTAATAGATCTAGAGATACAACAAACATTTCTAAGTACTTTTTTGTTTTCGATTCGATTCGGTAACGTTCGGGCCGCCTCGTGTTGCTTCATAACACACGTCTTGCTCATCTAAGACAATAGGACTCTTATCTACTGAAGAGTATGACTCAAATGAAGTGTTTGTAAGTGATTGTGAAATTAAAACAATAAAAAAACCGTCTTAACCGAGAAGTGTTAACATAACCTCTTTTTATTATCTATGTAGTAGGTTAAGGTTAGAGGGTTTTTCTTAGCCCTTGATTTCTAATGACTAAATGAAATCATCATCATCATCTGCCTAGCCTTTTACCATCTGACCTCCACAACCCAGCTAGCATTGGGTAACATGATACCCTTTGGTAAGACTGGTTGACAGACTACCTTATCGACAGTCGAAGATCTACAAATGACAGCGGGACCAACGGCTTAACGTGCTTTCCGAGGCACGGAGGAAACTCGGTATGTAATGGGTGGTCACCCATCCACGGACCAACCTAGGCAAGCGCGACTTAACCTAAAGATCGACCCGAGTCGCTGTTATTATTCAGCCACGAGAAATTAAATATGTGTGGTAAATGTATCTCTATTAGCCGCTTATCCTTTCCCTTTTACCTCTTGGTAAGACTGGTTATCAGACTGCCAAAGATATACAAGGCTGTGTAAGCCGGGACCAAACGCTATTCCTTCGTCCCTTGGAAAGCACGCTGGTCCCGGCCATTTCTAGATCTTTGACAATCGTTACCGGTAGTCTGTGGCCCGATAGTTGGAAAACCAGTCTTACCAAGGGGTATCTTATTACCCAGTACTAACTCGGTTGAGGAGGTCAGATAGGCAGTCGCTCCATGTAAAATACTGGTATTCAGCTGCATCCGGTTAGCCGACACCAACATGGTTGGGAAAAGGATTGGCAGATGATGAATGATGACTCTTTTATTGTTACTTGGAATCATTAATCTTATAAACAGTATAGTTTTATACGTATACTCCTATACGTATTAGGAAAGACTTATTGAATACATTAGAGCTACAGTATATAATCATGATGTCACGTACAAGAAGTCATTGCATATGCAATAACGATGACGTCAAAATACGTAAAAAAAAATCCTATTAACATTTTTAAATAAAGAACTAGAATCTTGTCTCACTGTTTGGTACATTTTAGCTTAGTTAATAACATAACATCAATAATTCGTAACATAATTTCACGCCTGTAATTTCCAAAGGGTTTGGCAGAGATGTGCTTAATAGACACTCATATTTCGCCAGTTATGTTAAGTCCTATGTAAAAAGGGGCGAGCCTGTTGCCACGAAACGAGCACCAGATTCCGTAAGCTGTTACTGAGAAATTCATGATAGAAAAACCCAATGACACTTTGCCCGATCCGGGGATCGAACCCTGAACCTCTTGCTTAGTAAAGCGTTTGCGACCACCAGACCAATGCAACGCTACCACACTGACTAGCACAGTTACTTGAAATTACAGTTATAGTTGCACCCTGTAATAAATACAAAAAAAAAACTTAATGCCTACCTACTTTTTAACCTTTATTTTTTAATCGTTATTATTTAATGAGCTTCGGGTTTTTCCAGCTGACTAAGTAAGTGAAAAATGAGAACGTATGATGTCATAGAAAAAGTAGCTATCAATCAGCCTATAATGTTCCCACTGCTGGGACACACGGCCTTCTCTCTATGAGAGGGAATGGGCTATAATCCACCACGCGGGCCCAGTGCGGATTGGTAGATGTCACATGTCTTCGTTTTTTTGGTTCTAGGACATGCCGGTTTCCTCACGATGTTTTCCTTCACCGTTTTTGAGAGCAGTGGTGATAAAATAAATTACACAAAGTAATACGCCTGCCTGTGTTCGAACCCACGACTTACTGTTCGTAAGCCGGGGGCGCCACCACAGGGCCACCGCTGCTCTCGTAGTTAAAAAAAAGAAGCTATATATATTCATATTAATTCTTCTTCATGTCGCTGGCACGACATTCTTCAAATTTATATAATATTGGCCCAAAGCTTGGCCACATCGCAGCGCAGAGGTAACTTTGGCTACATGCTTATGATGCAGAGCTGTGTCGGAAACTCAGTCCCTCCTCCTACCTTGAATCTTTGCCCCAAAAAGCAGTCAAAGTGGATTCTATACACCATTTTTTTTAGGTCGTTCTGGAACCGAATACCATTAACTCGATCATCGAACTCGAAACGATTGGGACTATTTTTTCCAAAAGTAACAATAAAAAAAAAACACGAAAGAATAAATTTAATGTTTTTTTTTGTGAAATAATGAGAATCGATCAGAGAATGAATTTCTCAATGGGTATCGTTCGCATGTGTTGCCGATCGTGGATACGTTTTACACACAAATACGCACTTGAGTTCTCATTATTTAAAAAAAAAACATTAAATTTATTATTTCGTGTTTTTTTTATTGTTATTTTTTGAAAAAAATAGTCCCAATCGTTTTGAGTTCGATGATCGAGTTCATGGTATTCGGTTCCAGAACGACCTAAAAATAATGATGTATGTATACATACAACAACAGTATTATTATCTTTTCAGCCCGTATCGACCCACTTTTGGATATTGGCCTCGACCTTTTGTGTCAATAGGTAGGATTGACACAATTGATCTGAGCAATAGGGTATTTCCTGCGCTTTTTTAACCGACTTCAAAAAAAAGGAGGAGGTTCTCAATTCGGCCGGTATATATATATATATATTTTTTTTTTTAAATGTATGTACACCGATTGCGCCGAAGTTTCTGAACCGATTTACGTAATTCTTTTTTTGTTTGATGCGGAATAGTTTCGAATTGGTCCCATAAAAATTTGATTCAGGTAGGCCTATTAGTTTTTATATTATGAGCATTTGGCTCTGAAGTCTGTTACTTGTTTGTTGTTGTGGAGTTACTTTCGCATTTATAATATTAGTAAGGAAGTAAGAATAAGCCTATTACCATGAAATGTATGGTTTACAATGTAAAATGAACGCATAGAAAAAATTTGTATATGATATTGCAACTAAAAATGAAAAAATAAAAAATAAACTTTTTTGCAAAAAATAAAACCAACTTCAAAATCACAAAAAAGTGAAAAATAATTTTAGCTTCAGAAGTCGGTGCCAAAAAACTGAATCAAACAAACTAAAGTCACCGACTTCTGAAGCTAAAATTATTTTTCACTTTTTTGTGATTTTGAAGTCGGTTTTATTTTTTGCAAAAAAGTTTTTTGTCATTAGACTTTCTAAATAGGAACTACATAATAATTTCATCAGCTGCTTTGAATTGATTTACAAGAATTTTCTAAATACTAACGATACAACCAGCCCATTGTTGTCCCCGTGCTGGAAAAGGAATCTTTTCAAAAAATTCCCCACACTCGGAATTTCTCCTGTATCGTAGGTGCGTTTACAAACATTTAAAGTCACATACACAAACAACTAGACCAGGACAATAAAAATACCGTCTTAACCGAGAAGTGTTAACATAACCTCTTTTCATTATCTATGTAGTAGGTTAAGGTTAAGAGGGTTTTTCTTAGCCCTTGATTTCTAATGACTAAATGAAATCATCATCATCTGCCTAGCCTTTTCCCAACTATGTTGGGGTCGGTTCTTCCAGTCTAGCCGGATGCAGCTGAATACCAGTATTTTACATGGGGCGACTGCCTGTCTGACCTCCACAACCCAGCTAGCACTGGGTAACACGATACGCTTTGGTAAGACTGGTTGTCAGACTCTTGAGCCACTGATTATCTTAACGACAGTCAAGAACTACAAATGACAGCCGGGACCAACGGCTTAACGTGCTTTCCGAGGCACGGAGGAAACTCGGTATGTAATGGGTGGTCACCCATCCACGGACCAACCTAGGCAAGCGCGACTTAACCTAAAGATCGACCCGAGTCGCTGTTATTATTCAGCCACGAGAAATTAAATATGTGTGGTAAATGTATCTCTATTAGCCTTTCCTTTTTACCTCTTTTTAAGACTGGTTATCAGACTGCCAAAGATATATAATAGACAGCCGGGACCAAACTTCCTTCGTCCCTTGGAAAGCACGCTGGTCCCGGCCATTTGTAGATCTTTGACAATCGTTACCGGTAGTCAGTGGCCCGATAGTCTGAAAACCAGTCTTACCAAAGGGTATTGAATTACCCAGTACTAACTAGGATGTGGAGGTCAGATAGGCAGTCACTCCATGTAAAATACTGGTATTCAGCTGCATCCGGCTAGCCGATACCAACATGGTTGGGAAAAGGATAGGCAGATGATGAATGATGATTCTTTTATTGTGACTTGGAATCATTTTATACACGCTCTTATACATATTAGGAAAGATTTATTGAATACATTAGAGCTACAGTATACATGATGTCACTTACAAGAAGTCATTGCATATGCAATAACGATGACGTAAAAACAATCCTATTAACATTTTTTTAATAAAGAACTAGAATCTTGTCTCACTGTTTGCTACATTTTAGCTTAGTTAATAACATAACATCAATAATTCGTAACATAACATCAAACCTGTAATTTCCAAAGGGTTTGGCAGAGATGTGCTTAATAGACACTCATATTTCGCCAGTTATGTTAAGTCCTATGTAAAAAGGGGCGAGCCTGTTGCCACCAACCGAGCACATTTTCAGACTCCGTAAGCTGTTACTGAGAAATTCATGAAGAAAAACCCAATGACACTTTGCCCGATCCGGGAATCGAACCCTGAACCTCTTGCTTAGTAATAGCGTTTGCGACCACTAGACCAATGCAACGCTACCACACTGACAAATAGCACAGTTACTTGAAATTACAGTTATAGTTGCACCTTGTACTAAATACTAAAAAAAAAAAACCTAATGCCTACCTACTTTTAACCTTTATTTTTTAATCGTTATTATTTACTGAGCTTCGGGTTTTTCCAGCTGACTAAGTAGCCTTAGTGAAAAATGAGAACGTATGATGTCATGGAAAAAGTAGCTACTTATAGCATAATTTAATCAGCCTATAATGTTCCCACTGCTGGGACACACACCTCCTCTCTATGAGAGGGAGTGGGCTATAATCTACCACGCGGGCCCAGTGCGGGTTGGTAGATATCACATGTCTTCGAATTATTGGTTCTAGGACATGCCGGTTTCCTTACGATGTTTTCCTTCACCGTTTTTGAGAGCAGTGGTGATGAAATAAATTACACAAAGTAAGGCGCATTACTTTGTGTAATTTATTTCATCACCACTGCTCTCAAAAACGGTCGGCCTGGGTTCGAACCCACGACTTACTGTTCGTAAGTCGGGGGCGCCACCACTGTGCCACCGCTGCTCTCGTAGTTAAAAAAAGTAGCTGTATATATTCATATTAATTCTTTTTCATGTCGCTGGCACGACATTCTTCAAATTTATATAATACTAGTTTTCCGCCCGCGGCTTCGCCCGCGTCGAGTTTGGTTATATCGCGTTTCCAAGAGAACTCTTCAAAAGTCCGGGATAAAAACTATCCTATGTTCTTTCTCAAGGTCAACTCTATCTCTGTACCAAATTTCGTAGGCATTGGCCCCAAGCTTGGCCACATCGCAGCGCAGAGGTAACTTTGGCTACATGCTTATGATGCAGAGCTGTGTCGCAAACTCAGTCCCTCCTCCTACCTTGAATCTTTGCCCCAAAAAGCAGTCAAAGTGGATTCTATCCTTAAGCATGTAACCTGAAGATAATGTATTGTTGTTTTAACAATAGTATTATTATCTTTTCAGCCCGTATCGACCCACTTTTGGATATTGGCCTCGGCCTTTTGTGTCAATAGGTAGGATTGACACAATTGATCTGAGCAATAGGGTTTTCCTACGCTTTTTTGTCATTACAGTTTCTAAATAGGAACTACATAGTAATTTAATCAGCTGCTTTGAATTGATTTACAAGAATTTTCTATACAGGATAATTTTTTATGCAGTGCGGAAATTTTGACTCTTCAAAAATCACGAAAAAAAAATCAGCTGTTTCTTACTAAAGTTCAATACCTACTCGACCAAAATGTATGAAACTGCTGATTTTTTTCTTGTTATTTCAGAGATGGTCCCATAGTGAAAGTTGTTCATATTCATGGTTAGAACACCCTGTCAAAATTTCCGCACTGCATAAAAAATTATCCTGTATACTGACAATACAACCTGCTCATTGTTGTCTCCGTGCCTGGAAAAGGAATCTTTTCATAAAGTATCCCGACACTTGTAATTTCTCCTGTATCGTAGGTGCGTTTACAAACATTTAAAGTCACATACACAAACAACTAGACCAGGAACAACTACCTAGTAGGTCATACAAATATTTGTTCTGTGCGGGGATTGAACCCGCGACATGCAGCGTAGCAGCTCATCGCTCAGCCACTGCACCAACCATAAGAAAACAAAACAAACAATACACATAACAAATAAAATCAATGATAAGTCCAGGTTATAAATTATGACTCACAATAAAGAAATGAAAATATTGTAACGGTAAATTTGGACGACAGACACAGAGAAAGTTGCTGCCTGCCTTCTTGACAATAATCGATGAATTTGGCCCGACCCAGCCTGCACAAGAAAGTATTTTACGGTCCGATAAGTATTCCCCGAAATACTTAAGTTCAAAACGGGACAGTGAATTAAAATAATCTGGCACATAACCGACTAAACTCAATAAATAACAAGAATTTAAATCGCTACTCATCCGTTACCGCGAATTTTAGATCAATCGGTGTCCTTATTACTATATCGTGATATCTGCTAATCTGATAAAAAGTGTGACTTGTAAGAATCCTTTATGAGTCATTGATCATACAAATAAAGGTCGAGGATGTGCGTATTCGCGGTTTTAAGTAATGCACCAGTCGTGAACTTTTGTGCCCTAAAGAAGATATTAGACTGGGCAAAATAATTATCTATAATTATTTTATTATGAGCAACTACGCTCCTTCGTGTTAGCGTTCGAATTCGAAACCAGGCAAGCAATTTACTTCGAGTATTTTATTTTGTCGAAATCTGGAGACGTATGAAGGTCTTCGATATTGGAACTCATGGAGTTGGGCAGGACACAGAAAGGCGCGGTGATGGTAGATGTAGTAAAGCTGTGACCGAGTGGCGTCCAAGGACTGGAAAGAAAAGTGTTGGTCGTCCAACGGTGAGATAGGCAGACGACAAAATCAAAAATCAAAATCAAAATCATTGTTGCGAATATCCTGTATGAGGCTGGGACAAGCACATGGAGCTTGGCACACGCTAAGAGAGGTCTATACCCAGCAGTGGATGACGTTGGGTTGTAGATGATGATGAATTTATTATATAACCACTGCTCTCAAAACTGTAAAGGAAACCATTCTTATTCTTTATTGCACACAAAATAACAAAACATACAAATTGCAATACTTATATACCATCAAATAGCGAGCTTAACCCAGAATTGGGTTAAAACCAAAACCAATAATAATAAGGGTGGTTTAATTGGGGTTGGGAAACCATTTTGAAGAAACCGGCATATCCTAGAAACAAAAATTCGAAGACTCGCGAAATCCAAAAAAAAAACCGTACTGTGCCCGCTTGCGGAAACGTTATAGACGTGGAAACGTTATAGGCTGAATATGCTATGATAGGTTCATCCTGCGAATCTACTCGAATTATAAAGGAAAATTGTATTTTTCTCTATGCCATATTAACCCCAAATACATTTAGACGTTTATGCTAGACTAGCTTATGCCCGCGGCTTCGCCCGCGTTTATTTCGGTAATTTTCCCACGGGATCTAATACCGAGTATATTAAAAGTATCCTATGTGTTAATCCAAGTTACAACCTGTCTGTGTGCCTAATTTCATCCAAATTAGTTTAGTAGTTTTTGCGTGAACCAACCATCCATCCTCACAAACTTTTGCATTTATAATATTAGTAGGATCTAGTAGAAAATATCTTTACAAAGATGCACACTTGAAGGGTACAGGGGCAAAACCAGGAATGTCACTAAAAACCCAATATTTAATTTATGATGACAACATTTTCATTTTCCCGCGTATTTTTATTTAGCAGTATACAAAAGCGTAAAAACAAGAACAGTCAGATGTATCACTTAAATTTCAAAACGACGTACAGGAATAAAACAGGGAAGGTCCATAGTGTTACTGCTAACTGCCTACCAAAATTTTCTACCTATTAGTGCAGAAAAGTACAAGGACTTAATAGATTAAAAAAGATTTGAGGGGCCCCAATCCTACTTTGAAGGCTTTCCCCATGTCTAATAATCAAGCAATTATTTCATTTGGACATTCCTTGTATTTGTATGGAACACAATGGACATTCCCAGTTTTTGTATGTTCCAAAAGTGAACTATATTAATTTTTTAAATATTTAATTATTTTTTATTTTCATAAAACTATTTTTTGTTCCTAAAATGAAGACTTTAAAAGCTAAAGTTAAGTTTGTATTAGTTGGATATAAGTTAAAGTGATACATAAGAAACTTGTTAACTTTTAAATATTAAAATGCTAATTACACAACTTTTTGTTTTTGTGACATTTCTTGTTTTGCCCCTGTACCCTTCACTTAAAATATGCATTTGCGGGATTAAATTAAAAACAATATTTTTTACATCTGCCGCATGTCGCATCGAAATTGGGTCAAATTGGCAACAGATTGAGTTCCGAACAACAAAACCCGGTAAGCCCGGAAAAAGATGGCGTAACGAGCTGGACTCTTACCCATAGCATTTCGCCCAAATAGCCAAAGACAAAAAAATGAAAAATATTTAAACTGTTTACCTGAGCCCTGGAAAAACCATAATGCGACACAATCTCAAACTACTACTAAAACAAGATAACTCGTAAGCCCTGGAAAAAGCAAAAAGTTACTTACAGCCATAATGTCAACATAATCGGCCTAATAATATGGCACAGGACACACGTCCTCTCTGTGAGGGCCAAACCATGATCGATAAAAAAAAACTTAACTCGATAAAATGGTAATGCTGCCAGCCTTCTGGGCACTTTTCCTGTTGACAGCGATGCGGACGAATTTTTGGACGCCCTGTAACCCTTTTCTACTAGTACATATTTATTACAGTTTTGTAGTTTGTAAATAACTTAATAATCTGTGAAATAAATAGACTAAATAATTTAAAAAAAGAACTCGATAAAACTATGGGAAAACCAGTGTATTTTCTTGTTTATGATCCCACTATAGCCGGCTATGTCAGTGACGTATGGTGTATAAAACCGGTGTAAGATGACGTATAGCGGTCACCAACCCCCTAGCCTACTATAGCAGAAATAGGGATGCAGTTTCAATAGAGGTGACTAACTATCACGACTAGGAAAAAGACTCCACTTTTAGACTGGTTTCATCATTCATCATAACTGCTTCACTAGGTCCACCTTGTGGGAGCCCTTCCTACTGGTTGTCACCACTCCAAAACCTTGCGGTTCCAACGGCCATCTGTTACTTCTGCGAGCCAATGTGCCCCCTGCTACTTAAGTTCGGTACACACTGCTGCTGCAAGCACAACCTAGCAAAATCGGGGATTATAGGTAACACCGACAAATGCGGTGCTGCTGCCCAAACCATGTCCTATATCTTCGAGAATCTAAATTTTCTGAATACCTATACTTCTGAGGACCTAGAAACCAACTTATTTAATATTTTTTACCATCAATTCAAAAAGAAAAATGAGAATACACATTTTTTTACTGAAGTTAATTTCTAATAAAAAAAAAAAAAAACTAATCTTATCTGGCGATAAGTTTACTAGTACACAGTGTAAAAAGACATTTTGCCTTAATTTGGTAAGACAAAATGTCTGCCGCCAAACTAAAAGTAGGCATACCATACACCAGGAATAATAACAACCGTAGGAAATTCGAAATAAATGTCGCAGAAAGGTGAACACAATCAATTAACTATACTCAATATTAAAGGCCCGCGCAGACTGTCGATTAAAATTCTTTGCCCCAACAATTCTTAATTGATGTCAAAGTGATCGAATTAAGGTATTTTTTGAAGATTGTTCGTGATTGGAGACAAAACATTTTCTTCTAGGAAGGTATTTTTATCATTTTGGCCGATTTACGTCTTTCCTTAGCTTGTCCACTCAATCTCTTATTTATACACAATGCTTTAAAAGCAAAGTAATGAAATACGATAAACCTTCTTTTCCATATTTTTTTTTTGCTTTTGAAACCATCTTAAAGAAGTAAAGCTATCAAGTTTTCTTTTTTTAACTAGAACAGATTTTTTATGTTTTTCGTCAATTATTATTATTATTGACAATAATGAAAATATAATAATCTAAAATCTTTTTCTGCCAGTCTTATAGTAATCAAAAGCGATTGTTTTTACTCACTAAAGTTATTTTTGGAAAGAACAAAGTCCAACTTTCCTACTTTCGACGGAAAAACTGCATAAAATAACTCGCTTGAAATATTCTTCGCTCTGTGGAGATTCCGTAGGTACTTACTACAGGTACGCCGCACGTGAGGGTATGAACTAAAGTACTATATATTGAAGTGCGTTTTATGCTCAAACATTCCAGTTGAGATAGCCGAGCCATTCAGTTGTGTCATTCAGTTTAAACATACAGGTAAATAGAGTGTTATTTTTTACGATAATTTTTAAATATTACGTGGGTAAATATTTAGAATGAACATTGAATGTTTGAACTTTGAATTCAGCAGTAATAAATTGTGTTTTGAAAACTACGAGACAGTAAAAAAAAAGTTGAAGTTCTGAGTCGAAGTGAAAAGTTTTGTTACAATTTTTTTTTTATTGCATATATTAGGTAAAAGTGTCTTCTTCAAGAACTTCAGGATTTTATATTAGTGTGGAAAGTGCTGTAATCCAGTGGTACAATTTGAGTTAGTGTCCTTAAGCAAGTTTAGATATACAATTTTATTATCACTCTCGTCGTAACGCCCAACATTACTTGTTACAAATTGAACCATGACAGTTTTACATGGTGATACTATTTGGACCAATTTTTAAATAATATGCAGGCACTGACCGAAATCACATCGCCTAATTTTCAAAAAAAAAATCGGGCAATTGCGTGTCGGGCTCGCTCATGAAGGTACCATCATAGTAGGAGAACCCACTTTAATCATTAATTTATTTTTATTACTTGTTGTTAGAGCGGCAACAGAAATACACATTCTGTGATTTTCAATTGTCTACCTATTACAGATTGTGAGATATAGCCCGCTGACAGACTGACGGACGGACAGCGGAGGCTTAGTAATAGGGTCCGGTTGGTTACTCTTCGAGTACGGAACCCTAATAAGCGCGTAATTTCTGTCGCTTAATTCTCGATAGCATTTTCCGTCGCGTCATTTTCGGCAATGTGTCGCTACGCTAAAGCCAGACTACATATACAGTAAGCTGTCAGTTAGACGTTAGAAAACGGAACTGAAAGTAAAAGTTCGGAAAACCCGAGAATAGTAAATAATACCGCGCATACTTTCCTCATATAAAAGCAAATGCTTTGTGGCTGGCGCAGCGGTTTAGCGTCTTGCTACAGACAGAGTCGTAGGTTCAATTCGTGCTCGGAATGTTTATTATATATAATATGAAATTTTTGATGCAGTGTAAGTTTGATTGGTGTTTAAATGAACCCAAAAAACCGAAAAAATAAAATAAAAAGCCAAATGTGCATTGTTTGCTCAACTGAATAATAAATAAATATCTTTTCTATGTTTTTCAGATCACCATGTCGGCCACAGCTCTGTTTCTCATCCTAGCCATCGTCCCCTGCTTCTGCCAGCGTCCATTCTACGCTGGTAGCCAACCAATAGGATACCCAGCTGCTCCAGCAGCTTCTGGATTATTCGACAGGTTCCAGAATGAGCCAATACCAGCCCAGTTGAATGGCGACAGGAACATTGCAAACCAGCTTGCTTCGTTGCCGGTGGAAAACCAACCTTTCTTCTTTGCGAATAGAGATCAAATTGCCGCACTCTTGGCTAACCCACCAACCTATCCAGTCCGGCCAAGTCCGTTTAATGAAAACGCCAATAGGAATCGGATTTAAGTTTTTTTTGAGCACTGTCTAAGACTTTTGTTAAATGTGTTTAATTTTTAAGTTATTGATGTACTATTTATAAAATTAAAATAATATTATAAAAGATAACAAATGAAAATTTTACTAAAAAACCTTAATAACAGTAATGGTTATTAGTTCACAGTGTTTTCTCTTTAATGTCGCTGAAGTGATAAGTACAGACGCCAGCACATCAAACTACTACAATCTGTCAATAAATTTCTTTAATAGATTTTCAACTTTATCGCTAAAGCATTAGGTTGATTGGGAAAGGAAATCGCCAGAAATCCATACATCGTTGGGCCAAATATGAACAATAATCATTTATGTATTATTTAATAGATAAAACACAAACATATTCATATCAGAAAGATTTTTTTAAAAATTCTATGGGAATTAGGAAGAAAATAAGTTTTTGGGTCACTAGGTTAGGTTATACGGCAGATGGTAAGAATTGTACCTATATAACGCCAAAATGTATTGTAAATACCACAATCAAATAAACACATTGATTTAATTGTTTGAAAACATATTTGTGTGTTACTATTAGCATATTATAAAAAGGAATTAGGTAGGTAAAATAAAAACAAGTTATTTTTTCAATATTTTATTCATCTTCATTTTCATACTCAATTAATATATCATACAGGAATGGTGCAGGAGGTGTGATGGTATTTTGGTACCTTTCCACTGTTTGACGACAGTCCTTGCCCTTATTATGGAAAGAACTGCTTCATCATGTAAAGGCAGAGCGAGTTTCCAGTAGCGTTGCTACGATCAGTAGGGATACCACAACTCACGCAATTCACCATTATCCAGTCGATAAGCAATCGGTGTCCAAGTTCGTAAAATCAATCCAAAGTCGTCAGAAAAATAGCAGAAATCGAATAAGCACATCCGCACGAGTACGAAAACGAATGACGGGACTTGACGGGAGTGACGTGACATTGACATTTTGACAAACATCGATATTTTTTCGTTTTGAAACAGTCAACCGATACACGATTTTCAACGATGTTATTGTTAAATAAATAAATAACCATTACTAAAACAACAATAATTTCATCAAATGTCCTTTTTTCTTCTATAAATGATTATTATGTTCATGACCAATGCTAAAACAAAATAGATATCGATTTTTTAGTAACTTCTTTAGAACTACTAGTTTTAGAACGAACTAGTTATGACCTGACAGCTTGTTTACGGAGCTAGTTTTAGAACTACATTCAATTTAAAACCATACTTCAAATTATAATTTTTAGCTCATTCCGGTAGAAAGTTATTATTGTTACATGTTATTTTTAATCAGTAAAAAATCTAGTCTTTTTTAATATACATATCGTTTCTGTACATACTTTGGCCCAAAACTGGCCATCTCCTTTGGCAATTTCAGGTAGCTTGATGTGCTGGATTACCCTAGAATGTTGAGAAGTGTTACTTTGTCCTCTTGGACAAAGTAACGCTTCTCAACAGTCTAGGTACTCCAACGAAGTTACTGTGTGTTATTTTATTACAATGTTATCGCCAGTGTTTGTGAAAATGGACACTTTCTATTCGCGAATCTGCATTAAGAACCACAACTCCATCTTATCAGTGTCAGAAATACACTGCAAAACTTTATTTTTACTTGAAACCTTTTTCAAGTAAAAATAAAGTGATAAGGGGCTATAGCAGCCGCTCTGGTCGAACTTCAGGCTACGCCACGCTTACCTAGGTTGGTCCGTAGATGGGTGAACACCCATTACATACCAAGTTTCCTCCGTGCCTCGGAAAGCACGCTAAGCCGTTTGTCCCGGCTGTCATTCGTAGATCTTCATTAGTCGTTACAGGTAGTCAGTGAGTCTGACGACCAGCTTATCATATTACCCAGTACTAACTGGGTTGTGGAGGTCAGATAGGCGGTAGTACCATGTAAAATACTGGTATTCAGCTGCATCCGGTTAGACTGGAAGCCGACCCCAACATAGTTGGGAAAAGGCTAGACAGATGATGAAGAAAGAAATTATGCGACTAGGGGAAAATTATCGCCCGTAGAATCGTTTATTTGTCTAGGCCTTGCCTACATTTTGTAATTCGGTTGTACGATGTAACTGCAATGTATTGAACTATGGCAATAAATTTTATTGTCAAACAATTGATGACTAGTGGAATAATAGTGGCACGTCTTTACAACTCGGTATGTAATGTAAAAAATGCTAATTTTGAAACCACTTCGAGATTTTAGGTTTCTAAATCATATTTTTCTATTTAGAGCTCCTAAAATTTTAATATGGCCTTTTTTAACAAAAATACTTGAAACCACTTGACTTTCATTTCACCTCCAAATGACGTCACACGTTGGGCTGATTGAGGCTACTTTCAGTGTTGTTTCTATTATCAAGAAATAAACGTAAACAGACATCGAACTCTTCAGCCTCACATGTGACGTCATCACGAGCAAAAGTTTAGAAATTTATTAATAATGAACTACAGTTTGAAATACAAAAATATTGAAAATTAGTTGCTTCAAGTGACCCAATCTACAAAACAAAAATATAAAAGTGATACTTACCTGAAAAAAACTTTACATATCGAATTCGCTGTCGCTGTCAAAGCGTTTCTACAGCTACTCTCAAAAGGATTGACATATTAGTTATGCTTTTTGGTCGAAATGTTAATCGAATACAGTTTTGAGAATGTCACTTTGTCGAAGCTCTCAGGGCATGATATCGACGTCGGGCAGCAACTAGAGATGCTTTTACGAACAATAATCGTGTCTGAATTTCTGAAGCGCAATCAATCTGTCGTAGGTATGCTTATTGCATGGTAGTTATTTTTTCTATAATGCGTGAATAATTAAATTAATGATTTTGTGCGCCTAGCGAGAAATCGAACTAAAATCACTCTATACAGTGTGAATTTTTAAGTGGGCGTGGATAGCCAAATATTCCTAGCCAGGAATTCGATAGTGTCGCTATCAAGATCATTACTTCCCAGAATTTGATCCCCATTAGCGACACTAACGAAAAAAAAACATCGGGTTTGATTCCTGGCTAGGGAAATTTATTTTCCAAAAATCCAATGATGCAGTTTTAGTTTTCATCAAAATCGGGTTCAAAGCTCCTTTGAGTATTTTTCGCTAGTCCTCATAGTTTCGGATTTGGCCAACCAAGCCCACTTAAAAAAATCATCCTGTATATATTTCATATCTTATGCATTTTTTTACAGTAAGTATATTATTGTGAAAACGAAGTTGTTATAAGTCAGTGTGTTTAAAACAGGTAAATATTTGTGGATAAGTGGATTAATTATGAACAATAGTGCTGCAGTGAGTTAATAATATCAGTTAGTTAGTTAGTAATACTTTTGTCCTTTAACATTCGTTCATTTATTTATTTTCAGGCAACTTTGGCCCATAGATAAATACCTTACAGACTAACATATTTATATATTTATATTCGTAAAAATACAAATCGTGTTAGCAAATAGAAACCTCACTGCACTATGTCACTGTGCGTGCATGTGGGTCTTGCTCGTGGAAGCCCCGGAACACCACTCCTTGCAGCCAAAAATCCTCTTCCAAGACACAAGGATAGCATAATCAGTTTATAAAGCTCCAACTGGGACACAGGCCATCTCTGTGACGAAGAGTGGGACGTTATCCACCACGCAGGGCCAGTGCGAGCTGGTGGATGTCACGTCATGCCGTCAAATGGCTGGTTCCAAGACATGCCCGCTTCCTCACCATGTTTAATTGTCTCGATATGGGTCAAATGCTTCTTGAAAATGAAAAAAATCATGAGAAAATGAACGCTCGTACACGCCGCAGTGATATAAAAAACATTCCTTGGTTCATTCATAATTTCATTCATGACTAAAATTTTAATTAATAAAAAATGCTAGTAGGTGAAAAGGTTTTTTTTTTAAATACCAGCTAGGAGTGCACTACGTGAGGACGAAACACTGATGTGCAATTAACGCTTGTGCGACGAAACTGAAGCTCGACATCACGCTAGTGCAACAAATCAGGGTGAAAAGGACCCTTTTCAAGCCGTCAACGAATCATTCTGTACCTCAAACTAAGTAACATTGTGCAACACTGGGTACACATCAGTACAGCATATTATGGTGAGTCACAGTACAGTTTTGTCGCACAAGCGTTAATTGCACAGTCGACCTCACTGCTGCACTCCTGCTGGCACAGCTGGTATTCCACTTGGACATGGCACCTTCAATTTACACCATTCATCGCGATTCTCATATTCATATTCATATTTATTTGCGTTCCACAAGGTAAACAAGGTGTTAACAAAAGGCTTAGAGCTAAGAACAGTTGTAGACCTTGTCAGGGCACAGCAAAATTCAGTATTATATAATCTAATTCAACATTCATAAAAATTCAAATAAAATATAACATGAAACCAAACAATTACAGATTTACAGTAGCAAAAAAAGAGGAGAAATGTCAAAAGTTAATAGTTAAAATGTAATCGGCAATATTCACCTAGGTGCTTCCAGCCTATTTGTGAATATCGTGGTTTGAGAGCGTCCTACTCCTTGTTCGCCAATTTGCGGTCTCCACTCAAGAACTCGTCTACCATAACGGTCATCGGTTTTATAACCGGCCCACGGCTCACGCTCGCTTCAATTTGGTTAATTTTGATGGTGTATTCACGGGGACAGGCAGTGGGGCCAAGGGGAAATATTCTTTAGACTTCTAAAGGATAACTAAAAAGGTCATATGGCTTAACTCACCTAGAACAAGTAAAAAAAGTCCACCTATGTACCACTATTGTACATGAAGTTTAAATGAATAAACAAACAAGTCTTACGATGAACAAATTCCTATCAACAGTAATAATACAATGATTGTTCAACGTTTTATGATGTGATAATTAAAATGTTTTGTTGCAATTAGTGTTTTTTAGTAGACATTAAAAATCTAAGAGCCTATTCATACTATGGGACTTTGACTTTCTTAAAAAACTATATTTTTTATTTTTCCCGTTGGCCCCACCAGTGGGGACAGGCAGTGGGGCCAACGGGAAAAATAAAAAATATAGTTTGTTTGTCCCCACTACCCTGCCCTACTGGTGGGGTCAGCGGGAAATACTCTTTAGACTTGTAAAGGATAACGAGGTCACGTGAACTACAATAAAAATATCCATAGGTAAGTTCGAGGAAATCATTTATACGTCCTTGGATTTATGTATAAAGGACGATTTTCTGCACAAGGGTCTATTAGTTTACGTAAGAGGACATGTTTTTTTTGGATAATAAAAGCTAGGGATTTATGTGAATCTTTTATGAACTCACCTTTGTCATGATAATAGGTAGATAAAGAAAGTCAAAGTCCCATAGTATGAATCGGCTCTTAGGTTTTTAATGCAGTACTAAAAACGCTAATTGCAATAAAAAAAATTAATTATCACATCATAAAACGTTGAACAATCATTGTATTATTACTGTTGATAGGAATTTGTTCTTCGTAAGACTTGTTCCAAGTGGTAAGTTAAGCCATATCACGTTTTTAATATTCTGGCGACATAAATAAAGTATGGAAACTGGCAGTTTTAAAGGCAGTTAGTTCATGAAAAAAGTTGAGCGATTAACGCACTTTTGACGTCTGGAATATTATAAGTAGGTACTCCCGTCTCTAGAAGCTGCTGGCTGAGATTCTGTGTTCTTTGATTTCTACTATAACAATGTCTTTTGATTTGCAGGTCATCATGACAGCGCTTGCGTTTATTTTAATTCTGGCCATTGTTCCTTGCTTCTGCCAACGTCCATCCTTCGCTGGACTCCACAACATCGGTTATCCTGATATGGTTTATCCTAAACAGAACACTAATCTAATGGGCAACCAGCTGCAATCTTCCTCCAATTTGAAGAAAGAAAATATTGAACACATAAGAAATATTAATAACTATCCGCATAAATCTCCTGGGTATAATGAGTACTTCCAGGATAAGCCTTTGAGCAAATAAAATGAATTTCGATATTATTTGTTTATATTTCTGTAGTTATAAGTCGGGTCATGAAACAAAAAGGAGTAAAAGATAGCGTGTCGGTTGACAGAGGAGAATGGAAAAAAGAAACGTGTTGCGCCGACCTCAAGTTACATGGGACAAGGGCAGGAAGATGATGAGTTATAAGTCGGGTCACGGCTGACCTAGATGGAGATTGTGGCTTGTGATTCGTGTCACCAATTCAAGCTATCCAAGCTTGAATTGGTGACACGAATCATCACATCGAGAGTATTGGAAGGAATGGGAAGGCTTTTGCTCAGGATTGGGACAGTTCAGGAATTTAAAATATTATAAGTTATAAGTATTATTAAGTTTTGATGAAAAAAGCTTCTGATAATGTCGAATGATTCCTACTCTATTTTGAGATCAAGTAAACTTTTTAACATAACATAACATTTCTCCTGTATAGCCAGAAGGGTTAGGAAGCGTGTACGTACCTATAAGAGCGAGCCCACTGCCATAAACCGGGCACAAAACCAGACTCCGGGCTGGTGCTGAAAAATACCTAATGGGAAAACACAATTCCCGTCCAAAAAAAAATGGGTATGTGTCTCTTGGGTCGAGTGGCCAGGCCACTCGACCAACGAGACACATCACAATTTTTTTGTAAGTATTAAAACTTCTTTAGCTTAGCCTTTTGGTCGAGCCGAGAAATAAGTTTTTAAACTACTTCACCTTTATAACAACAACGCGGAAGACAATAAAGTGAAGGGAATGAGCGAGACAGATTGGCGAATAATAACTAATTATTATATGCATGCACTAATGACTTAATGCAAAGTGACTGTTTAAAGTTCCACCTATTATGCTATAGCATTGTTCGCTGATTTCTCGTTTATTGTTGACAGAATGATGACAGCCTTGAGGTTTATGGTATTGGGAATGTGAAAATACCGACTCGACGAAAATGTTTGGTACCCTTAAAATTATAACTGCAACTTACAAATGCGCCATCTAGGACACAAAGGAAGAACTAAAATCAAAATTCTGAATCGCATAAAATTATAATACTTTATTGATACAAATCCTTACAATATTAATGCTTAATATCTAGCAAAGTTCACAAAAGGCATACAAAAGGTGAAACCCTGACTCCCTAAACTAGGGCAACCTGTGACTTAGGAGTCAGAAACCCGACAACAATAAACTGTCCGGTTACTGCCGACCACCCGTATAGTCGGAGAATTCTCCGTTTTCTATTCGGGATGAAGAACTTTACACCCTACTCTTCATTCTCCTATAACTGCACGTTTCTGATGTTAATAGCTAATTGACGATTTGTATTCTCAGGAATATTCTTTTCTTGTAAGTTTTTTCAGTGACTGCTGGGCAAAGGCTTCCCATTTCTCCTTCTAAACCTCTCTATTCTGCACGATCTCTGGTCATATTCACCCCACAAAGAAGATCAGATCGCCACACTACCTTAGCCGCGGTCTACATCGATCAACCTCAGCCTTAAATGAGGGAATATTTGTTTTATGTAAGAATCAATATGACGGTCCCTTGCTTAAAAGTCACAGTGACAACCATAAAGTACTCTTCAACTTTCATAAATCTACAAATAGTATAAAATAAACTCGCTTTTCGAGTCTATCACCGCTAAGCTCTTCTAAACTAAATTACAAATTTCGATGCAGTTTTCAGAATCATTTTCGCAAAGAAATTAAGTACTTGAGAGCAGTGGTGGTGGCCGTGACTTAGGAACAGTGGGTTGGAACCTAGGCAGGCGCATTACTAACGTATAATTGATTTCATCACCAATGCTCTCAAAAACTGAAGAAGAACTGTGAAGGAAGAGATCGTGAGGCAACCGACATGTCCTAGAACCATTAATTAGAAGACATGTGGCATCTACCAAGCTGCACTGTTCCCGCGTGGTGCGTTATAGCCCATTCCCTTCATAGAGAGAGGATGCCTGTGACTCAGCATTGGGAACATTATAGGCTGATCACGCATTATGTACTAAACATACAACACAGATATCTCGTTGCTCACAGATCGCCGCAACAGTAGATTGTACCGTGCAAAGTAAGAGCGAGTCGCCAGTGTAGAATTATGTCATTTTCATCCTCCACATCACACTTTAATCGACAATTTGCCGCAAAACACAAGTTTTGTGTGAATTACCGGGCCACGCATATTTGCTCTTGACAACGCGAAAACACAGTAAATTGATACAAGCCCAATATTTGTAGATTTCGGGGAACATTACATTAAACAACGATGAATATTTTGCCTACCTTCGGCGTATTACGTTTAGTCTAGCTAGCTACAAATATTTGTAGTTCTTGTTTGTGTTCATAAATATTGATGAGTACTTATCAGCTATTTCCTGTAAAAGATCATTAATTGATGGTTGATTTGGCTGGTGCAATTTTAGTTTATTTTCTGGGACTGGCTCGCTGGTCTAGTGGTCGCAAGCGCAACTTCTGAGGATGAGGTCCTGGGTTTGATTCCCAGGTCGGGAAAAGTGTTATTGGGTTTTTCCATCAGGAATTTCGCAGTAGCAGCACGGATTCATGTCAAAATTTACACATCCTAATTTGTTATTAGCCATTCCCCCGTCATTGCGATCATTTTTTTTTTGTTCTAGACCATATTTGGGAACCTTTGGGAAGTCACGGAGATATTGGGGGTCAAAGTTCCAACTTTTTCACAAGTATTTTTTCTAATCCAAGTGTCTAAATCTTTTTGTTTTGGTAGGGCTTCTCGCAGTTCAACCTCTTAGGTTGGCTACTGCTTAACTGGGCAAGTCCTGTGGATGCCTTAGGTGTAAGGCCTCCAGCCATGGGTGTAAGGCCTCCAGGCAGGGGGTCAAGTGTTTGTTATATCTTTACTTTAAATACTTCCACGACCCCCTTACTGTTCAATGCAGTAATCAGCATATTTTGATTTTTCCCGTTTCCCAGCAATATTTTTTGCGTAGAGTTACTTATTTTGATGTACTTAGTGCTTGGTTGACGGCTTCGGGTCAGTTTACACCTTTTATTACTACTGGTACATGCGATCAAACAGCGCCCTTACAGTTACAAGAGTAAAGGAAAGATCATCGAGATCTGTAATTTTGTCAGACTTGATAACCGCAATCTAACAAGAACCTTTTTGCTACAGTAATAAAGTTCACTTTGATTTTGACAGTGATGCAATGCCAGAGACAAAGTGACTGTTTTAGGATTATAGTTTGTGGACACGTAAATACAGACTGCAGTCTAGTTTAATGCCAACATTTCTGAGCAAATAGATGTTTTGATTTTGAACTAGTGGGTCTTAGTTATCTTAACTAGCGTTTTAGAGACGTAAATACTGGCATTACAGCTACAGTCTTACTAAAAATAGAATAGAATAGAGGCGACCCTACTTTTACAGTTATAGCAGCTGAATCCAGTTTTTGAAGTTGAGTTTTGAAAAACCAAAGATGTAAGAAGAAGGAGCTCGTGGCAAAATAATAACAGCTCCACGGTTCGCATAGAATAGAATTAGAATAATTCCAGAAATAAATAAATTTAAAAAGAGTCTCCATGACCTGTTAGTAAACAAATGCTACTACTCTATAAAATACTTCCTTTCAGACAAATCACTGCTCCAATACTGTCTCCCCCAGTCATGATGCGTTCAGTAGCCCACTAATGTGTATCTACATGTGTTTATCTCTCTCTTTATTACTATTCTATGTGTTTTTTTTTCATAGTTTGGAGTAATAATGTAGTAATGTACTTAATTTGACTTCCGTAGTGTAAATGACTATTGTATGCCCTATGGGCGGGACATAGCTGATCACAATTTAAGACCTGTATTATGTACTTACCTATGATCCACAATAAAGATATTTGATTTGATTTGATTCGATGTTCAACGTGAAATATCGTCTGCCAAGGGTGGTTCGTGGAAAGGGTGGCCATCAATTAAAACCGAGATTTCCCGCTGCCTCGGAAAACACGTTAAGCCGTCGGGATCGGCTTCCATTTGTAGATGTTTAACTCTCCTCTTCAATCGCACGCCACTCAACTCGATTCTCGGCAACTCTCATCCAGTTGCTACCAGCCACCCTGCGAAGATCGTCACTTCGCCGAGCCTGAGGGCGTCCCAGCTTACGCTTGCCGATTTGCGGTCTCCACTCAAGAACACGTCTACCCCAACGGTCATCAGTTCTACGGCTAATATGGCCGGCCCAGTGTCACTTCAGCTTACCTATTCTGTGAGCTATTTCGACAACTCTGCTTCTCTGTCGGATCACCTCGTCCCGGATACGATCCCTAAGAGAGACTCCAAGCACAGCCCGACAACAACAATTCCTTATAGAAACCACAAATCGACAAACCTAGAACTTGACAGTCCAATTCCAGAGCATGTAACATTGATACCGCTTGGAGCTCTGCCCAAAACTTTAATAAAGTTTCGAGAGCTAGCTTGAGTCATAGAACAAGAATGCATAGAAGCGAAGCTCCTGCTTTCAACGTTTTTTAGGGTTCCGTACCCAAAGGGTAAAACGGGACCCTATTACTAAGACTTCGCTGTCTGTCTGTCTGTCTGTCTCCAGGCTGTATCTCATAAACCGTGATAGCTAGAAAGCTGAAATTTTCACAAATGATGTGTTACTATTGCCGCTATAACAACAAATACTAAAAATTAAAAAAAAAAAATATTAAGGGGGGCTCCCATACAACAGATATGATTTTTTTGCCGTTTTTATAGATAATGGTACTTCGTGCGCGAGTCCGACTCGCACTTGGTCGGTTTTTCTAATGGTATCCCATAGTATAGTCGCTTGACGGGCACACCACGCTCTGCACTTAATCAGATACGTATTTGACAATGCTGTTGTGCAAGTAGGGGAGACCGGGGCGCGACTTAACAAAATTTATATTTTCAGTTGTAGCTTCAAAACGCCTAAACATTTTGAAATGATTTTTGTGTCAAATGATGTCCAAACTATTCAATAACCATATCGTTGATTTTATTTTGACAATAAATTGGTACCTTTTAAAAAAAGTCGATTTTACTCAGAAAAGTCAGAAATTAATACTTACCCCGCGATCGGGGCTACAATTAACGGTTCCGAGGTAAGTATTAACAAAAGGGGCAACAATTAACATTGTAAGTATTTTCCTCTATGAATAAAGAAAACGCAAAATTACAATGATATTTTTATTAAGAAATACAATTAACATTAGGCTTAAACAATATAACACTTTGTCCCTGCAACAGCGATATAAGTATATAGATAAAGTAACCTAAACAAAACCTCTCTATGTAATAACAAATTTCAACAAATATCTGAATGATTTCTTATTAACAGTTACTTTTACTGTTATTTTATTGAAGGAAACGTTAGTTTTTAATAATCACAATCTTCACTTAGTGGAACAATAATTAACATTATGCTTAAAAGTTGTAACACTCCGATTTCAGCTATATCAATGAATAGAAACAAAAACTCAAAGAAAACCTCTTCGTAGAAGAACAAAAATCTTTAAATAATTTCTAAATAAAAACCATTTTTACTGTTATTATTAAGTTAACAGTCTTCTATGTAGTTTAATCAGACTTATGTGTGTTATCGAATAACAATATAATCACTGAGGTAGTAAACAGCTTAAACGTAGCAGTCTTTTTAAAACCTACCTATATAGACTAAAGCACGTGTGCACACATTTACGTGTGAGTTGTGGTTATCCATTAAAAGCAAAACTGGATCCTCTTCCGACGGCTTCACATGATGAATAAAATGATCGAGAAATTTCAAAAACTCTGTTTATGTCATCCATCCTGATTTATTACCAACGCCTATACATTCTGGTGGTCCGTTTCTAACAAACAAATCGTTGTAACGAATACGGGGAAAGACAAACATACAGGGAATCGCATTACCAATTGCATTTACGGCTACAGCCAATGTAACCAAAACGCCTCTTTCGGCAGATGTCACAGCACCGACCTTATGCCCCTTCCAGCAACAACTTTTTTCGGCTTTTGCACTGTAGTTACGCCCGTCTCATCCTAAAATACTAAATACTAACCCCACATATGGGTAAGAATTAACATGTTAATTCTTACCCCGTATGTTTTGTTAGTTTTAGCCCCATGGGTACCTTTTCAATAAAAAAAAATATAATTAAGAAATAGTGTACATTAGCGTTAGTAAAGTTATGTAACATTATTATGAATAAAACAAGCTACTGAGAAAAAAATAAATATTACGGTGAAATTAAATATTTAACACGTAAATCAAAAAATCGTAAAGTGAAAAAAGTTCGTTACCTGGCCAAAATAGACGCACATGACACAACACACTCCCACGGCGCACTGAGCTACCCTGAAGAGTTTCAACCAGTAGACCACTGTCACAGGGACGAATTTTAGGAATCACTAGTGACGTGCTGTTTATAGTTTATTAGAAATTCGCTTGTTAATACTTACCTCTGTTAATTGAAGCCCCGGCCTCCCCTACCTATGGTTATTTTTAACGATCGACATTTTATCAGTTTTAACGTCTGACATAAATTTGTTAGACTGATTGAAAAGACTTGTTATTTCATTGTCCTACTCTGGGGTTTATTCGAATATAACGGATGAGTAGTTATCATCATTTGAAGTAAATGAATAAGCTTAGAAAGAAAACGACGAAAATGTTGGCTACCATCTTGGATTTTAGTTTTGACGTCTCTTCTGGGGGGTTACCATGACGTCTTAAAACAGGATAGTTTTAATGTCACTCTAGTGTACGAAAGAGACGGAGCTACAGAATACGTCTAGCGCCAACTCTTTCCCACTCTGGAATAAGATCAAAGCAATACTGCTTTATTACGACGTGGTGGGCCACTTGAATTGGTTGGCACGCTCACTATAAAGAATAATAAGTGGTCGTAGAAATTGGGATTTATACATAGTTTGACTTTTTACAGTATCATCTATGTCGCTCATAACTATGTTAAAGTACTTTTCTCGCTCGATGAGTCATATTATGAACTGTCAAGTTGTTTCGCTTCTACACAGTTTTCTTATTCATTGCCCACGGCTATGAACGCTCGTTAAGAAGTCTAATATTCGTAAATAACTTGGTTGGTGATGTAGATCACGTCGACCTATAAGATCTTTGTAAACTATCAAGAGAATAGTAAGGAATTTGGAGATGACATCTAAAGTTTGAGTAACTTTAGATGTCATCTCCAAATTCCTTACTATTTGGGGCTTAAAAACGCTACCTACACAATTAATCTATCAGATTTTTCGAATCTGTAATATTCTGAGCTCACTCATTGCGTTGGAACAGTTAGAAGCATTGTTTTTTTCATTCTAGTATTTGTAAAGTCGAGGCATTCTTTGTTTACTTATCATTTATGGCATTCCTGAATTTATACTTAGATGGTGATGGTAACATATAAAACATAATATACAGGGTGGAAAGGACACCAATGCGAGTACGTGGTAACCGTTTTCGCGTTAGTGTCCCTTCGACTATACAGGCAAGAGGTCATTATGGGCGCTGTCAGACACAGCAAAAAACGTAGCACAGTTTAGTTTAGTTCTCAATCACTATAAAAGATGACGGCGCATCGTCTTTACAGGAGCCAACAGCAGTACACTGCATACTGCGATTGAAGATGCCTATGTCCACATAGGCATCTTCAATTGCACAGCACTGAACTCATCATCATCTGCCCAGCCTTTTCCCAACTATGTTGGGGTCGGCTTCCAGTCTAACCGGATGATGCTGAATACCAGTATTTTACATGGAGCGACTGCCTATCTGACCTCCACAACCCAGCTAGCACTGGGTAACACGATACCCTTTGGTAAGACTGGTTGTCAGACTTTCGAGCCACTGACTACCTTAACGACTGTCAAAGATCTACAAATGACAGCCGGGACCAACGGCTTAACGTGATTTCCGAGGCACGGAGGAAACTCGGTACGTCGGAGTTTAATTAAAGCATTAGGGATTCAATTTGCGAAGAAATAATTCGACAAAACATACATAGAGTAGAATAAAACCTGCCAATTCGGACTCGCGCATGAAGGTTTCCGTACCATCGTAGTACAGGCTCTTTTAATTTATTTTTATTATTTTTTCTAATAGCGGCGACAGAAATACACATTTTGTGAAATATTCAACTGTCTATCTATTACGGATCATGAGATACAGCCCGCTGACAGACAGACGGATGGACAGCGGAGGCTTAATAATAGGGTCCCAGTTATTATCCCGGTTTGGTTACCCTTCGGGTACGGAATCCTAATAAAAATCCTGATAAAACAACCGAATAAAACATTTACACAGTCCTATCACCAAAACCAAATTTCCCCATTTCGGCTCATTTGCACAAAGTCCTAATAGATCCCTCTGTATATCGTTTTTGTTTGATATCCCTCCCTATAGTGTCTGGCTTCACACTTTTTTTGTCCTCACAAGATTTAGTTACATTAAAGGACCGCCATTTCCTTTGTCACTGAGCTATCAATCATTGACCCAAAATGACGTAATCTGGGTCACGATATTTGAGCTTAACGCGGTCTTTATCGGGGTGCGAGTAGTTATTTATGATCGCAGAGATATTTTTCGTATATACGGTGTATTCTTAATGTTCAGAGAGTGTCACATTAGTTAGGTGAACCCTCATGACTGATTATCATGATAAGTAAGGTAGGCTTTTAAACATAATCAGCTCAAACGACGCTCTGACGAGCCTTTTCCTAACGTTTTTGGGGTCGGCATCCAGTCTAGCCGAATGCTATTTAAAATCAGTATTTTACATGAAGCGACTGCTTATCCACAACCAGTAACTTTGTGGCATCCAACCCCTTGCTATGACGAAGCAACGGCTTAACGTGCTTTTCGAGACATTCGGGGAACTCGTACTGGATGGTCACATCTTAATTGAGTTGGCATAACCTGACCGGCTTTGAGAGTAGACAAAATCTTATATGCGTTGTTAAATCTTTAACAGGCACTTAAGAAGGACATTTAGTTCGAAGTTACTTTGCGAATTTCTGTTAGGCTTTTGAGTTTCAAAGGTATACCATCAAAAAAACAACAGTAAATCTTCTAACTTTAACTACAGAATACATATACATGTAACATCATTCTACCAACCCGCACTGGGCCCGCGTGGTGGATTATAGCCCATTCCCTCTCATAGAGAGGAGGCCGTGTATCCCAGCAGTGGGAACATTATAGGCTGATTATGCTTATACTAAAATATGAACAGTTTCTATGCTCGGCATAAAGGTGCTACACTGAGTTTCTCATGTTGAAATCCGAAGACATACAGAAGATTTCTATTTTGAAAATCGCTTTTTTTACCACAGATGCAATTGAGTAGGACACCAAGCAAGGTGGGGTGATGACAAGTGGAGCAAAGTTGTGTCAAAGTGGCGTCCAAGAACTGGGAAAAGCGGTGTTGGTCGTCCGGCGGCGAAATGCGCAGACGAGATGAGGGGGGGGGGATCTGGATGCGGATGGCTCAGGAACGTGGAGATTCGTATAGTCAGCTTTGGACGCGACTCGGTCACAGCTTTCCTCCACCTGAAATCATCACGCCCTGAGTGTCCTGCCCAACAATCACTTAATACATTGAATGATAGACGAATTTATGGTAACATTGTTCAATCTTTGTCGACTTCATACGAACGATATTTAAAAACGACTACTACTGAGTAATGTTACCGGAAAACCCAATAACACTTTGCCCGACCTGGGAATCAAACCCAGGACTTCTGCTACTCACCTCCTTCTGCGAGGCAGTCATGCTAGCGAAGGAGGTGGCGGAACGTGAGAGGGAGAGAACCTCACGTCCCAGCCGCGGGAGAAGCACCGGGCGTCGGGGGCCACATGGTGGCCCTCGGCCACCGTAGGCTCGGGCCTGTGGACGGTGAGTAATTAGCTAGCTCGCCGTCCGTCCGTCTTGTGACGACAGGCCGTGTCGACGGCGCGTTCGTGTTCCATGCGCGCCTCAAAGAGATGTCAGCAATCATGAGGGGCCCGCAAGGGCCGATGCCTGCCAGGGCTGCGGGAGTGTTCGAAAGAGATACCGCGGCTCTGGAACATAAAGGGCAAAAGAAGGAACATGGATGGTTTTTAGTCAGTAAAAGTCTGACACTCCCTTCCGCTCTACCCAGAGCAGGAGGAGTCATTTGATGATTTCCCATCCGAAAAAAAAGGACTTCTGCTACTAGACCAACGAGATAGTTAATGATATTTCAAATCAGATTATTAGGTTGTTAGACTTAAATGCACCCCATCAACGTTGAAAAAAGACTATACAGATGATAATGGATCATCCATTGTAAAATGATTTGAGGTGTAAGCAGGCCTAAAACTACTAACCTACATTCATTTATTTAAAACTAATGAGAGTTCAATTCATTAGTCTTAATGATACATCGTACATTAAGGTAATTAGCAGCATTATTAACGCGAATTTTACGATTTCGTCGAAAAGGTCGCTCCAAAAGATAATTTATCGAGTATTATTCTGTTCATTTGATAATAATTAATCAATTAATTAAGTAGATATAATAAATGCAACCCAAAGTATTGTTGGAAGGCGAAACAGATGTTGGAGAATTTATTTTCAGTGATAATGAAGGAATCAATGTCTGATTATCGAAATCTCATTAAGCATGATGCGAATATTAAAAGCCTTTGTTCGTATTGTTGATGTACCCTATTATGCTAGCTTTTAATTAATGTTAGGACGGGTATTACTGACGGGACGGACTGCCTCGTTGGTATAGTGGTCGGAATCGCGACTGCTGAGCATGAGGTCCTGGGTTCGATTCGATCGGGCAAATTGTTATTAAGTTTTTCCATCAGGAATTTCTCAGCAACAGCCACGGAGTCTTGTGCCCGGTGATGGCAATAGACTCGCCAGCTCGCCAGCAGAAGGTATAGGCAGCTTGGGAGAGGTTTAGGTCCAGCAGTGAGTTGTGATAGACTTAGTTTAAAGTTCGAATTGATTTATGGACCTTTGGCCTCTAATTACTGAAGGTTGGCCATCGACCCTGAATATTTCTTCTTCTCCTTTAAAGATTATGCGATAATGTAATAATTTTACTATGCCATGCCGTGCCGTGCCATGTTTGTCATGTCGGACAAACTGTGGACCAAAATAGCAAGAAACTGGTGCCCCGAGGTAGTGAGGCGTGGTCGCAGCGGGCCACGAAGGATATAATATAATAATAAATCTTGGGACAATCAACACACCGCCATCTGATCCCAAACTAGGCAGAGCCTGTACTATGGCAACCAGACAACTGATAAACGTACTTATATATTTCTAAATACATACCTACATATTATAGATAAATACACACCCAGATACAGAACAAATAATCGTACTCATCGCACAAAGATTTGTCCTGTGTGGGAATCGAACCCTCGACCTCCGTCCTAGCAGTCAGGGTCACTAACCACTAGACCAACAGGCCAATCAAATGGCGATATGGCGGGACGAACTGGACAACTTCTGTCAGAACTGGTAGGAGGACGCGCCGTTTCGCGAGAAATAGTAAGAGTCGGGAGAGGCCTTTCTCCAGGTGTGGGATAGAGCAGTCCCGAAAAAATAAAACATAAAGCCGCGATAGCAACAATAACGTCTGCTGATCTCGCCGTTGGATGACCAACACTTCTCTTTCCAGTCCTTGGGCGCCACTTGGTCTCATCGTGTCAGCTTTTCGGGTGTATCCCGGTTACAGCAGGAACGTGGAGCTTGTCCAAGCAAAGCGAGTCCAGCTGTAGGTGAAGTCGGGTTGTGGATGATGATGATGATGAAGCACAATTCATTTCATTTCATTTATTTCAGTAACAATTTTTACATTGAAACATGCATACCTGTCATAGTGACATAGGTAGGGACCCTGTATATCAAAACGCTACGAATATTATTCCCATGCGTGGCCAACGAATTGGAAGACAAATTCGCTTTCCGTGTGTTGAATGACTGCTTACTTCTTTGAATCTGCATTATGAATTTTGACTTCATTCATTGGTTTTCACCATTTATATAACTTATTACTCAAGGTTTGGATGTACGATAAAGTAATTTTTCACTTAAATATAGCGCAGAAAGTGAGATGTTTTTACATTTTACTATGTATATCAGAAGATTGTTAAAAGTACATAGATGAGAAAATACTCTTCTCACGTCTGATAACGAAAACTCTCTATAAAATTGCTGCCCATCGCTATTGAAATAATTTCATTACTTTGTCTGTACGCTACGGTTGGAAAAATGGAAAAAGGATAAGTACAGCCACAAGCACTCATATGTATACAGACTTCAAAATTCAAAAGCGCGATTTTCGTGGAATAACGATTTTCACTTTAAAAAAAAACTTATTTCATAAAAATACCGGTTCTAGAATATCGTGTTCGTAACAACTTGAAGTTGCAATTAATACAGTAGAAGAAAATCAGTTTAAGAAGTTCCTTAGGGTATAAGGATTGGTGCTCGTGACTGTACACAGTCCCAATGCATTTTATCAACGCCATACTTTTATACGTCTGGAATAAAAATCCAATAGCTCTAACCCAAATAAAAATATGCCAATCTACTCCAAAGAAATACTATCGCAAAATTTTCATTACGGTACAGCAAGTTGCAATAAAAGGAGCCAAGAGTATTTTACGTTATTTTTCTCTATATTTTTACGGGAAACTGGCAATTTTTACTCTGTATATTGCCTTTTATATTAATGTCAATTCGGGTTTTCTCCTTAGGTCAAACGATAGACATATTTTTCAGAAACAGACAGTATTTATGGGTGCTTACGTCAATTGAATTGATATAAATGACTTTCTGTTATGAGTGAGGCGGTTTGTATGTTTTGGATAAAAATATTTGAACAATCGGTGGTCGAGGTAGTGGTCGAAAGCGCAGAAACAGTCACAACTTCCAAAATAAACAATGACTAGTCATTGTATAGCCAAGAGCTCCTTCGAGTGAAGTGTGAGTTCTCACATTTCACTTGGAGGAGCTCTTGGCTAATAACAGCCGCTCGGGTCGATCTTCAGGTTAAGCCGTGCTTGCCTAGGTCGGTCTGTGGATGGGCGACCACCCATTACATACCAATTTTTCTCCGAGCCTCGGAAAGCACGTTAAGCCGTTGGTCCCGGCTGTCATTTGTAGATCTTTGACAGTCGTTACAGGTAGTCAGTGGCCCAAAAAGTCTGACAACCAGTCTTACCAAGGATATCGTATTACCCAGTGCTAACTGGGTTGTGGAGGTCAGATAGGCAGTCGCTCCATGTCCACTGGTATTCAGCTACATCCGGTTAGACAGGGAGCCGACCCCAAGATAGTTGAGAAAAGGCTAGGCAGATGATGAATAACTCACATTTCAACCAAGTTATCTCAGTATGTGGGAAAACACAGAACTAAAATAAATGTACCAAGTTTGACATACCGATGCAAATTTTCTTGACAAGCAACGCCATCTTGAACTGCACACTTAAAGTAGTCATACTATAAGTTTCGGAAGACAGTGGTTAAAAAAAGTGAATCAAACAAACGAAAGTCAGCCCCTTACACTCAAGGCATCCACAGGATTGTCCGGTTAAGCAGTAGCCAACCTCAGAGGTTGAACTGCGAGATACCAAGAAAAAAAAACAAAAATCAAAGATTTTTTTTTTGTAAAAAGATCTTTTCATTTTGGTTATTGTCCGAAAAATAGGAAAAGTTGCATAAATTAAATTGAAGATTGGAGAATCACAGAAATTGGAGAATCAGATTGGGACAGGACATCTGTTGGGTCAGCTAGTATTTAGTAAAATATTCTCCTAGTACTATTTACATAATTTCATTTAATAAACGTTAAAATTAAGTTGGACACCGACATAATTATTAAAATTCTCATTACATAAGCCATGAATATTGAATATACCAATAATTTACAACAAAAGTATACAAGTAGTTTGCATGCCATTGAGCCAGGACATCTACTGATTGATGAATGTTACAATGGCACGTCTTTGAGCAAGTTACTGGCTTGCTGTATTACGGGCTTTACGCAATTAGCTTATTGTTACTATACAACCTACTTGTACAGTGTTAATAAACATAAACATAATTTATTTCAGGCTACAATGGCTCATAGATATAAATTATATACCTTATAAACTAACATAATTATATATAGTAAATACAAAAACTTGTGTTAATAAATAAGACTTAAAACTATGTTAGTGGTACTTCACTTGTTCACACTTCACATGTGCTGGCTGACCAGTGGAACTTGCCCGCGGAATCGACGGAACACCACGTCCTGCGGCCAAGTCTTCCTTCATCACCAGGGGCAATACAATTTCGGTATTCGCACCACGAACGCCTGACGTTGCGGCGCGACTCTAGTAACTGCACCCTCGGTGTGTAGTTCGTCTTTTGGCGCACGTACTCCACGATGTCCTCCGGTTTAGTGGTGTAATGTAAGCGGGAAATGTACACCGGTGTATTCGGCTTGGCGGCACCAAGACTCACTTAAGGGTCCGCAGGAGCCTTGCGGCAGAGATTCCTGGTTGTTCGCGAACGGCGCGTCCTTTTTACACCGTCACGTAACCCTCATCAATATCAGCCTTATTCGGCGCCTTTCAGGAACAGGCTTTTTGCTAGGAGCATCAGAGGGGCAAATGATCATGCATGATCTAAAGCCACTCATCAGTGTTTATTATTCGATATTTAACAGTTAGTATTGTGCAAGTTAGTGGCACGTGAATCTAGGCTTATTAGAAAGAAGAATTGGTGTAGTAGGCCCCCGAGATACCGGCGCAGCCTAGTTTGGGTGCCTCTGTTTTGTAATTATGTTAAAATTTTACTTGTTACGATTATTCATAGCGCTAAGTTAGACTAAGGCTTAATGAATTTATTCTTATTTTTCTTATTCTTAGTGTTGTGTTTTTCATGCGGGTACCCCGTGGCTCATAGTTTGCAAGCGTTCAAGTCGGAGATCACGCTGCGCCTGCAGCCACCGTGCGCATTTTCCGGTCAGCCAGCCCAGTGCGCTGCAGCCAGTGCGCCATTCCTGCTGCAGATGAGCGCCCTCTGCCGCGGAGCCTGATACTATCGCAGTCATTTCCAGGTCATCTGTTCAATAGTAATGATAAAATTGAGATGTTTAAAGATAATATACCGATAACATTCTAACATCCCCAAAAAAAATAGGCGGAGGTGTACTTAGGTATACCACATTTCGCCAGTTATGTCCATGTTCAATAAAGCCTTTTGCCATCAACCGGGCACAAATTCTAACTTCCCTGCTGCTACTGAAGACATCCCAGTGGAAAAACACAATAACTCTTTGCCTGACCTAGGAATCGATACCAAGACCTCGTGCTTAGCGGTAATGCTTGCGACCACTAGACCAGCGAGGCAATATAGATAATAACAATACATAAAGGTAATACATAAAAGCCCCATGGGTCGATTTTCAACGTCAAGCAACGCTTGCTGTTTCCGGACTTGGAATTTTGACATTACATACAAAGTAACTTCAAAACGGGTCGTTAAAAGTCGCTAAGGGTACTCAGAATCCCGATAGTCTGACAAACAGTCTTACCACCCCATTTTGACATTCAGTCTTACCGAGGGGACAACCCCGGAGCTCAGGTACCTTCAAGTTGAAAATACTTTTAGATATTCATCATGCATCCGGTAAGACTCGAAGCCGACGCCAACATAGTTGGTAATAAGCTAGACAGGTGATGATGGTAGTAAGAGTAGGTAACCTTAAGCCAATGGTTCGTTAATATGAGGTTCATACCACAAAACTGCGGCCAAGGCAGGAGCGGCAGGCTGGAACACGAGCGGCGTGCAAGCGTGACGTGTTGCAGGCGCGCGGCGTGCCCGTGCAGCGGGCTTGCCGCGTGCTCGTCGTGCGCGAGCACGGCTGCGTGCCCCGAGCATCGTTCCCCGCACGAGAACCACACCGAGTAGCGCCACGTCGTGTAGTTGCTGTGGTCTTCCTCCACCCGCCACGATATACTGCAAATAAAAACCGTATAGCATAATCAGCTTACAATGTTTTCACTGCTTGGGCACAGACCCTCTCTGTATAACAGAAAGTCTTCCGTCTCAGGACCCAAGTGGGAAGATTTAACTCCATCCTCGTTAAGTGGAACCCCGACGGAACAGCAGCGGGGTGTGGCTGGAGCAGTGACGCAGGCTGCTTTACCTTTTATCAGCGCCGTGTATTTGTCAAAGTTAATGGCCAACAAAATATAAAATACTGTCATGGTGCGGCCGACATGTTCTTCGTGTAGATGACTTCAGGAAAATTTACTCACACGTCTGGCTGTTTGGAGAAGTCTGCGAGTGAATGTGCGATGTCACTGGGCGCGTGCGCGGGGAGGTGGTGCGTGGATGAGAGTTCGGCTGGTAGGCGCAGACGCAGTGCAAGCAGCACCGCCACCACCAGCAGCAGTACACCCCCGCGCCCCCGTAGCCCACCCCCACGCCGCCACGCAATGACACACGAACGTAAACTCATCGTTTGCATGTACCCCTACACCGCCTGAAACCTATAAATTTACAAACGATACTAAGGTAAGATATTATTTTTTATAGAGGTCGCGCATTGTTACGGTCCATTCACAGTTTTTTTTAACCATTTTTTTATCTCGAGTTGGATATCCTCAATGGACGTCCAGCGCCCTTGGGGGAGCAGAGGGGTCTGTCAGACGCGTAGTGACTAAAACCACCCCAGTGTTCCCGCGCACACTTGCGTCGGGGGCAGTGGGATCTAATGCGACAGCCGCTTGACCTTCGAGCCTCGTCCCGTGGCCGAGTGATGTGTAAACGTCCCCCGCTTATCCCTAAGAAAGGCGCACGTGGAACACTATGCACCGCCTTTTCGGGTCCAGTGAGATGGAGGGGACAGGAGTAACCCAACAGCAACCGTATTTCTACGTCCATAAAGATCACTGTAATTTTGACAGACTTTGCCAGTTGCAGCAACCTTGTGGTCACGACAACAAAGATCAATGTTGTTTTGACAGTGACGTTAATGAAACGCCTGTTAAATTGTAGTCCTTGGCAAGGAATGCGCCATCCCATCTCAGCAGCACCCACAACACAGAATGCTCAGCAGCATCGCAGCAGCATGCGTCATCATCCTTTTGACGCTTGAATGACATTGACAGGAGAGCGCTGTTAGTAAACTTTTGTGAAATTATCTGTGGATATTGTATGAAAAAAAAGATGGCGGCGGTAGTTCCGAATAGGGCCATGCGCCAAAAAAACCACCGTAGTCTAGGTTACTCCACATCAGTGGCGAAGGTTCCATACAACTCGATTCCTACCGGCTTTCTTTTGAAAAATGGCACAGTCAGTATTCTATAGACAAATAATATTTGAGATATGTACTCCGGCTTACCATGAAGATAAGGTGTGTTCCAACCTTCTCCCGCTTCTGTCCACTACGCTCAACACACTTGGGAAGAATTGTAGCACTCGGTATTGTGGCAAGGTAGGTTTATACAAGGGTACACTCATGTTTAGAAGTAGCTGTAGTTAGTAGTGCAGTAGCTAATTTGTGATCTTCGCAACTCAGCATCTTCTTAAACACCATAATCCATACTTTAGATGACATGGATGGATCAATAACAAAATTAAAATAAAACTTACTCAATGAACTGCACGTTCCCGTTATTTGGAGTACTATTTCCAGTTGTTACAGCTTACAGCAGCACAACAGCACACTGACGCAATATGACTGAGAGTCGAACCAATGAAAGTCGGGACTCCTGAGAGGAGCGAGACAGAGGCGGGAGGCGCGGGCGCTCATATGTACGAGTGTGAGCCGAGCATGCCGCGGAAGCTTCGCGCTTGCAGATAGCGGCGTCCGGCTGTATCGTGGATTCGTGGCACACCCAGACATGCGCACGCGCATGTAAGGCCGCGGTTTCGCTGTTTAGGTGACTGCGATTTTGTAAAACAAACTCATATAAACAAACAGTAATACTAGATAAATATTGGACATCGGCTAACTTTGTACATCTGCAATTTAATACGTTTCTTAAAAATTTAATTGACATTTATTTCTTTGTGATAAAGTTGAAATCGTGTGTGTTTTTTAGGACAAAGTATTTTTTTTAAAACGAGTGATAATGTCAAATAACTTTTGTAATATACTTACAATACAATTGTTTCCGATATTTGCCGATGCACAATATTTATTTTGCAGGACTGTACGAGAAGTGAAGTTTATTTATTTATTAAAAATTTATGCACAAAATGTATAGACGCGGACTTAATGCCTTGGGCATTTTCTACTAGTCTATCTTGATTTACTCGTATTTATATTGAACGAAATTTTCAAACGTATGTTCTACGAATAATGAACGTGCTTTGAATAAAGTTGTCCCATTACACAAGTACGGTTCATCGCTATTGCAGTGCGGCCACTTATTTTGTCAAGTTGCCGTTGCGTCGCTGTCGCTTTTGCAGTGAGGTCGCAGCCTAACAACCGCGGCTATTATTAGTTCGGGCGTTAGTTTAAACAACGCAGCGCCACACCGTGCCGCCTGCTACCGCGAGACTTTATAATCTAGTGAGAGATCATCACTTAAAGTTGTATGGCTAAATGATACTTAAAATTACAGGATACTAAATAAAATAATGCTTTAAAATAAATAAAAAGAGTAAAAACCTTTTTTTGCAATAATATACAACCGTCTTTCAAAAAATACTAAAATTATATCATTTCATATTTCGAAAGTCGGTGGCAAAAAAGGGTATTATTGCATTTGCCCTTTTTTGTGTGTGTTTTTTGGAGGCTGGTTGTATTTTATGTTTCATGAGTAACTAGCCCGCCGTCTATACGTCGCGCTCACATAATTTACATTTTTGCTTACCTTGCGTTCTGTCTGTCGTGCACGCTTACATGTGTCCCTGCAGTTTCATTTGTTTTCTTCGTAATCATTGTCGCTCGTGTGGCGTGTAGTTCATAGCCAAGCATTATAGATAAGCGTAGCATAGACAAACAATAACAGGGAAAGAAGGCTGATTGATGTTTTTTGAAAAAAAAATTTTCAATTCACTTCCTTGAAAACTGGTTCTTATCGCACTACGATTAGGTTCAACCTTCAATGTATGTCACACGCGTGGTTTTTTTATTTTATTTATCACTAGTTGTGCGGAAATAACAATTTCCACAGATAAGTATTATACTTATACTACGTCCAAATTGGTTCAATGCATATTTGTCGGCAGTAATTTTTATTTTATTTCGGCAAAGATATCGACTTTACAGCCTAAATATTTTTTGGATATTTAAATTGTGTTTTTAAAAAGAATATCATAGATAAACGTGATTATTAAAATTTTTACTTTTACGAACAATTAAACATTTATTGGTGTTCTAAATTCAAAAATATAAAAAAAAATATTATGCTGTTTAGCGGTTTCATACCTTCGCTTCTCCTTCAACCTGGCGAAAGCAAAGCGCGAAAAAAAAAGAAAATTAAAATCATAGTTTCCTAATAATTCATGACAAGAATAGTTTTTATTCTATTATTTTATTTCTTCGAAAGTGTATTGAAAAACGTCGTTTGATTACACGCGTGGGCATTTGTTACTGCGGTTCTCGGCTCCATAACTACCGCCTCCAATGCAATAACAGTTGTAACGTTGTACGTGGTCGCTAATACAATAGAATCGTAGTTGCATACAAACAGAAAAAAAGTAAAATCATCTAACTAATTACGCTCGCGGCTGAGGGTACTTTTCGCTGGCTGTTCACGCCCACCGCCAGCGCCACCTACCGACCAGTGGCAGAGATCAGCGCGTTCCTGATTCGTCCACCTGCCGCCACGCTCTGATTGGCGGATCTCCATTCACTCGTTCATCATAAGTTCATTCTCAACGAGCTATAAAAGCATTGTTTTATATAGAATCAGTCCCTTTTTTCCCTTCACCTATCATCCAATACAGACTTATCGCCGTGGCCACGGCGGTGTGACCCAAAACTCTGTACATAGAATAGAATAATTTCAATATAGATGTAAAAACATAACGGGCGCTTCATTTAAATAAAACACGGGAACAGACCTCATCCTAAACATTTTGGTCATTCGAGCCGAATAATCAGTAGAAAACACCAGCCGGAAGAGGACTCCACATCCACGTTGTCACGAACACGTGGCAAGTTTGCGGACCTTCGACTCGGACTGGAGCCGGGCACTGAAGACGATAGCTGGCTGTGAAGACAGATCGACCGAGTGCAGCGATCAGCAATCAGCGATCGACCGAGTGCAGCGATCATCACAGCTAGTCCAGTGACCCAGCATCAATAGAAGAGGAAAAGGCGTAAGATAACGTAACGGTCAGGTCTCTGTTCCCGTCCCGTCCGTTCCCCGTCCCATTCATTAAATTCATTCGATTTGTGTTAAAGCTGTGCTTCTTTTCAGTTCGCGAGTGCGGCAGCCACGTGGTCCAGGTGATATTTGCATGTGAGTAACCACACCACACCACACCACAAAACACTCATCCATATTCCGTCAAAATGTCGGTCAAAGCAGTAGACGAAGTTCTTTCCGAGTTAAAGAAACGACGGGGTAACATTAAGGGTCGATTAACCCAATTTAAAAATCACGTAGAATCATTCGCGGGCGCTCAATTAACAGCCTTACAATCAGCCGAGCTAACTTTGCGTGTACAAGCCGCCACCGAATTGTTCGATAAATTCGACAATGTCGAAAACGAGATCGAAGTGCTCCTACCTGAATCAGAAATAGACGCGAATCTACAATATATAGACACATTAGAAGCAATATATTTTACGGCAATAGCAAGTGCGAATTGTTTACTTAAAAACGCGGAGACTAAAAGTCGACTTCCGGTTGCATCAGAGCCACGTGTCAACATAAAATTACCAGACATAAAGTTACCTGCCTTTGATGGAGCCTATGATAACTGGCTGGAATTTAAGCATTCGTACTTAACCATGATCCACAATCGTTCCGATCTAGACGAAATTCAAAAATTCCACTATTTGCGGTCAGCCCTGGGTGGCAGCGCGCTACAAGTTATAGCAGCTTTGGAGTTTAGCCCTGTCAACTACGTTCACGCATGGGAATTATTGGAAAGCCGTTATCACAACGAGAGGTTATTAATTAACAATCATTTAAAAGCATTGCATAATATTCCGTCATTAAAACAGGAATCGCCATCGCAAATAAGGAAATTAATTGATACCATTTTACGTAATCTGCGCGCTTTAAGATCACTAAATGAACCAACTGAAAATTGGGACACATTAATAATTTACCAGGTGGTAAATAAGCTGGATTCGTCTACGGAACGCGAATGGGAAAGCCACATCGGAGCCACGTGTCTAGGTTCACGCGAAAAAATAAAACTTAGCGACTTAATATCATTCCTCCGAAGCCGAGCGGACACGTTGGAAATGATTGGCGCGAACCACAGTAAAGACAAGACGCCTCATAATAACGATTCAAGGCATCAAACCACAAGTGAGAAACGTAACTCGCATCGCGTACACAGCTATACATCTATTAAACCAACGCGCTATAATCGTGGTGATACAAGTAATAAATGGGATTTACCCAAGTGTCTATTATGCAATAGAGAACACTCATTGTACTCGTGTTTAGCCTTCCTTAACATGTCCGTGAGAGACAGAATTAAATTGATTAAAGATAACAAGATGTGTGCAAATTGCCTGCGAACCGGTCACGCGTTAAGTCAATGCAGATTCCGGTCATGTAAACAATGTTCGAACAAACACAACAGTTTACTACATTTGGACGAAAAGGGTGACGGCGCGTGTGTGCAATCGGTTGAACACGCACACAGTTTAACGACATCAACGTTGCATTCCAGCGACTCAAGCCAAACTTTTGTCTGTGAGTCGACTACCGTCGACTTTAAATTAATAAATACTGTTTTGCTCTCTACGGCGTTAATTGAGGTAGCTGACAATAATAACGTGTATCATACAGCTCGCGCGCTACTAGACAACGGAAGTCAGAACTGCTTCATTACAGAAAAACTAGCAAAAAGAATAAATGCGTTTTATATACAGTCCACTATTCAAATCTCGGGGGTAGGACAATCGGTTTCGCAATCGCAGCATTCATGTGACGTCACAATACGATCAAAATTAAGCGATTTTAATACCAAGCTTCGATGTTTGATCTTGCCATGTATAACATCCAGTTTACCTACGATGAACATCGAAGCCGGTAATATACGTATACCTGAGTTCTTACAATTAGCAGATCCGACGTTTAACGTTAGTTCAGATATCGACTTGTTGATTGGCGCGGATAGATTTTGGGATCTTCTAGAAACGGACAAGATACGTCTGGCGAGTGGTCCATTCCTACAAAATTCGAAATTAGGATGGTTATTGTCCGGTCCAGTGTTCGCGAGGAACCCAAAGCCTGCTCACGTTCATTGCCACTTCAGTCAGGAAATAGATAAACAACTCCGGCTGTTTTGGGAACTCGAAAACATTTCTTCATCATCATGCGTACCCTTAACAGATGATGAACGCACATGCGAAGAAATATTCAATAATACAACAAAACGCGTTGAAAACGGTAGATTTTCGGTTCGTATACCGTTGAAAGAAACACCAGATGCGTTGGGGGATTCTTATACGTCAGCAACGAAACGTTTTCTGACCTTAGAGCGTAAACTTAATCGTTCACCAGAACTTAAACTTTTGTACTCTAAATTTATGCGTGAATATAATGATTTAGGTCACATGTCCAAGTTAGAGACTTGTAGTAAACCAAATTATTACCTCCCACATCACGGTGTTGTTAGGGAATCTAGTTCAACTACAAAACTACGCGTTGTCTTCGATGCTAGTGCCATCACTAGCTCAAATAAATCATTAAATGATATTCAGTATCCGGGACCCGCGTTACAAAACGATATTATCTCGATTTTGTTACGATTCAGACAATATAAATACGTAGCTTGTGCAGACGTGGAGAAAATGTTTCGTCAAGTTCTTCTCCAGTCTGACCAGAGGTCACTGCAATTAATATTGTGGCGGGATAACCCTTCGGATCCGTTATATACATATCAACTGAATACAGTCACGTACGGAACTGCGTCAGCTCCATACTTAAGCATGCGCTGTATTAAACAGTTAGCATTAGAATGCGATGATGACGTCATCGCTCGAGTCATCATGGAGGACATATTCGTGGATGATCTCATCACCGGTGATGATGATCTAAATAGTTTGCTTCAAATATGTCAAAAAACGTCAGACGTGCTTCAGTCGGGGTGTTTTCCGTTGCGCAAGTGGACCTTTAACTTAGATGCATCTCAAAATAAAGCCACAGAACGTTTCATAGGCGAACACGCGCAAACCAAAACACTCGGATTGGGTTGGCACAACACTAGCGATGAGTTACACTTCGTTACAAATATTAATAACTATGACAACAATTCACATTTAACTAAGCGAATAATGTTGTCAGTAATATCACAAATATACGATCCATTGGGTCTTCTCTCACCTGCAGTCATAATTTCAAAAATGATTCTACAAAAATTATGGCTGAGTAAAATTGACTGGGACACTTCAGTCTCTCAGGAAATTGCTAACATTTGGAAACATTTTATTTTTTCGTTAAGATTTCTAAACGATATTCGCATCCCTCGTCACGTGAAAGGTGATCATACTCAATACACAGAACTTCATATATTCACCGACGCTTCTCAAGACGCATATGGCGCGTGTGCTTATCTACGTACATATAGCGATAACGGTGACGCAACCGTTCGGTTGTTGTGTGCAAAAAGTAAGGTCGCACCTTTGAAAACAATCAGTATTCCTCGTTTAGAGCTGTGTGGCGCGTTGATAGGAGCTAAATTATATAAGAAAATAGTTGAATCTCTTAGGTTACAGTTTAGTAAAGTATATTTTTGGACGGATTCCACGATAGTCATGGGTTGGATTAAAATGTCACCACATTTACTAAAAACGTTCGTACAAAACCGAGTAACTGAAATAAACGAACTCACAGGCGATTCAGTGTGGTTACACGTGAGCAGTAAGGACAACCCAGCTGATCTATTGTCTAGAGGTTGTAGTCTAGATTTATTAAAAGATAACGATCTTTGGTGGTACGGTCCGTCCTACTTACATAATCGTTTACAGTACTTCGAGCAAACTAAAAACAATAATTCCGAGGTAAGTAACTTACCAGAGTTAAAACACAAACAAACCTGCTTACCCAATATTCAACATGAAAACATAATCAACTTCGATAAATACGCGTCATTCACAAAACTTATGCGAATAGGTAGCTATATACTTAGATTCATAAATAACTCACGCTTCACGTCGGCCGAACGAGCCAGTCGACAAACCGGTTTCTTATCAGTTGACGAGTTGAATTCCGCGAAAAGAATGTTAATTGTGCTCGCACAAAGGAATTCCTTTCCGGATGTTTTAAATAACTTGGTCGCTCAAGTACCTATCAAGCGAAGTTGTAAACAATATAATAGGATTTCAAGTCTAAATGTTTTTATTGACGAACATAAAATAATTCGGGTTGGCGGAAGATTATGTAATTCTTCTGATTTTACCTACGATAAGAAACATCCGATCCTACTATGTAGTAAACATCCTTTTACAATTTGTTTGTTTAAACACGAGCATGTACGATTATTACATGCCGGGCCTCAACTTCTGTTAGCTACCATGCGTGAATGTTGGTGGCCATTAAATGCCAGAAATCTCGCTAGAAAAACAGTACACGAATGTGTGACATGCACACGTAATCGTGGTAAAACATTGGCGCCTATTATGGGAAATTTACCGCCTGAGCGCTTAGAACCTGGCTACCCGTTTATGCGAACCGGTGTGGATTATGCGGGGCCAGTTTTCATATTATCCAGAAAAGGCAGAGGTGCTAAACTCACTAAGGCATACATTTGTCTTTTTGTTTGTTTTACGACTAGGGCCATGCATTTGGAACTCGTCACTAGTTTATCCACAAACGACTATATTTTAGCATTAAAACGTTTTATTAGTAGGCGAGGTACGCCTCGCACTATATTTTCTGATAACGGTAGAAATTTCGTGGGCGCGGAAAAGGAGTTTCCTTCATTCTTAGAAAGGGAATCGGAAGCCATCATTAACTACGCTTCCAATAATAGCATTGAATTCCGATTTATTCCTCCTTATTCCCCACATTTTGGCGGTCTATGGGAGAGCGGAGTGAGGTCATGCAAGTATCACCTGAGACGCATAGTAGGTAACGCGCGACTAACTTACGAGGAATTTTCCACGGCTTTGACACAGATCGAAGCTGTCTTAAATTCCCGTCCCATTTCACCTCTTTCCTCAGACCCTTCTGACCTTACTCCCCTCACTCCCTCACACTTCCTCATTGGCCGACCGTTAACGTCGCCACCTTCAAGGAATGTTCCAGACCAGCCATGTTCGAGTCTGACACGCTACGAACGCATCGAGCAGCTGCGGCAGCACTTCTGGCGGCGCTGGTCCACAGAATACATCTCGGAGCTACAACTGCGAACTAAATGGAAGACCAGGCAGGATGACATCGCCTTGGGCAGCCTTGTCCTAATCAAGGACGACCAGTTACCACCATTAAGGTGGCGGCTCGGTCGTGTTTCACGTATATTTCCAGGGGGAGACGGCGTAGCTCGAGTAGCTGACATCCACACAGCTGCTGGGACGATCAGACGTGCCTTCTCCAAGATCTGCCCGCTGCCTCCACAACCGGTGAATGACGACGCCTGACTCAGTGCCGGGAACCATTTTTGGAACCGTGTGGTTCCAAGGCGGGCGGTATGTTCACGCCCACCGCCAGCGCCACCTACCGACCAGTGGCAGAGATCAGCGCGTTCCTGATTCGTCCACCTGCCGCCACGCTCTGATTGGCGGATCTCCATTCACTCGTTCATCATAAGTTCATTCTCAACGAGCTATAAAAGCATTGTTTTATATAGAATCAGTCCCTTTTTTCCCTTCACCTATCATCCAATACAGACTTATCGCCGTGGCCACGGCGGTGTGACCCAAAACTCTGTACATAGAATAGAATAATTTCAATATAGATGTAAAAACATAACGGGCGCTTCATTTAAATAAAACACGGGAACAGACCTCATCCTAAACACTGGCGCTTGAAGAAATATTATTAAAATACCGTCACAAAACTCACAAAACGCGCGCTCGGCTAACGGCTCGAGGTATACAAAAGGAACGTCTCGACCGACGGTGGGCACTCACCCGCCGGGCCTCCTCCGGGCAACCGGAGGTCTCACCTGGCGGTGACAGACCGCCGAGGCGTCGTGAAGAAATCAGTGTTGTATCAACACTGAGGCGCGCCTACAGGAACAAACATAGCAGCCACTCACAGGCGTGTGACATTGTGTTCACACGCCAACGGGCCGTGCCCAAGGGGCAACCCAATGACGGGCCCGTAGTGACGGGCCCAGGTATTGCCTCCGCGGCCGGGGAGCCAAGCTCCGTGACCGCCAGCCGCGCCCCCTAGCGGGGGCGCAGCGATTGTAATTAGAGACGGTGGGCACTTCGCACCACACATCGGCAGAGTGATCGCGTGTGCTTAATATTCGATTTTACCGCTGCCAACCTCATATAGTTATCGCCGTGAACATATTTGTAACTTTGAATACCATACAATTTTACTTGTTCAAATAATTAGAATCAGTGTAACCCCGATCGGGTGAGTGTTGCAAAACTTTTATTAATTAGACATAAGTCTGTATTCTTCGGAAACTTTTTAGGATTGCTACTCTAAACACATGATTGTTTTTATTCTTCTTTTATTTCCACCGAATGTCCGTAACATTGGTGTAACGGGACATGACGGTTATATTTTTTAAAATTATCTTCAACCCATAATGTAATTAACGTAGTTCCTGTTCATTCTTGTAATTTTTACATCTACCTCACGTTAATTGAAGACAATTATTATATTGTAATTTTCTGAATGTCGTACCTATTTGTTATTTTTACATCTACCTCACGTTACTAAATATCATTTACATGTTCCTTCATGCTTTTAAATTGTACCACGCTGCTTAGACTGCTTCATCTTGATGGCTAATTGATGTTAGAACACCACCTTCCACCGTAGATTCCATGTTCGACGGCTGTCGGGATGTTGCAGTCAGTAGTACAACCTCGGCAATTTTCTAAAATGCCCAATTCGGGATTCCAGGGTTTTTCGTACTGGGTTCTTCTGTACGAACTGATCGGCTTTTGATTGGCTGCGCTGCAGAGGCTGAAGCTGGACAACCAGCGTGCTACGCACTACCCACGGATTGGAGGACCGACCGACCTACCTACCTACTGGCTACTATCTGCCACCTACGCGCTGGATCCTACAGGATAGTGGTTTTCTTTAGGCGGTCTAGAACCAACACGAGCTCGATTAATAGAACTCACGCCAGTCTTCTACTGGTTTATATCAGCTACCTACCTACATAAAATTGTTCTCTTTTTTTGTAAATATATAGATGTTTAAGTCGCTACCTAGTTTAATTTTACCGACTGAGCCCTAACCGTTACACAGTTTACCCACTTATATCAAAATGTACTGTTTTTTATATTAGTTTTATTTTTTGTCACCTTGTCGTCTTCATTTCTTAAGTTAACATAATTATTCATATTCATATCTTTATTTGCATTCCATAATGTGTGAAGATCTGTCAATGGGCTTAAAGCTAAGGTACAATTACGGACCCTGTAGGGCACAGCAAAAAGTATAAAATTTATAAAATTTACAATTTTAAAACAGAATTAAACAGTATTGATTAACAAAATTATAATATTAATTATCTTGAGATCTGTTATAAACTTATAAGTATAATATAATAATTATTTGGTAATATTACGTTAAAACATATTTTATAATAATAATATTATATTTACACCAACACTATATAAAATGAGTTTCGTCAGTCATGAAGAAATCTAAAGGTTAGTAATAAAACAAACTTCTCAGTGACAAACACTTTACAAAAACGCCAAGCAGCATTAATTAAACCCATTAATTAAATTAAAATAATTTGGTTTTGTCAAACAATTAGAGCACTCAAATGCTAAAGTTCATGAAATATTGCCTAAATACAAATTGTGAACGGCCATTAAAGCGAATAGGGCGAATAATTTATTAAATAATTAGCACTGTAAGCAGAAAGGTTTGTTATGAAACGGGTTTTACCTAATTAGGCTGTACTTGGAACAATGCGGTAATGGATTCTTTGTGAAGTGTGAAACTCGAGAATTCTTCAGTAAATAAATCTGCTTAAATGAAGACCCGCTTGCTCCAGAAAACACGGAAAACACGTAGGGTCGGAGCGTCATAATAACAGCCACTCGGTTGGAACTTCAGGTTAAACTCCGCTTGCCTGGGTTGGTCCGTGGATGGGTGATCACTCATTACATACCGAGTTTCCTCCGTGCCTCGGAAAGCACGTTAAGCCGTTGATCCCGGCTGTCATTTGTAGATCTTTGACAGCTGTTACATGTAGTCAGTGACCCGAAAGTCTGACAACTAGTCTTACCAAGGGTTATCGTATTACCCAATACTAACAAGGTTGTAGAGGTCAGATAGGCAGCCGCTCCTGGTAAAATACTAGTACTCAGCTGCATCCGGTTAGACTGGAAGCCGACCCCAATACAGTTGGGAAAAGGCTAAGCAGATGATCTCATTTAGGGTCGGAGCAGACCAAATGCTTGCGTAGCTGTTTGAAACTCTGTCGAAGATTTACCGGCTGCTTGATCATATCCAACCTGTCTCTTGCAGTACTCTCTCAGCGACGCCCTAAACCGAAGATTGTACCCCGCAGGGGTGTTCTAGCGTTAGTTTATAAGTTTTTTACCCAGGCTTTGGGAGGCCTTACTCTCAAGGCACACACATAGGATTGCCCAGATAAGCAGACGACAACCTCCCAGGTTAACATGCGAAATGCCATTTTTAAAAAACAGAGCGCGAGTTGCGAGCGCGCTACATTTTATCTTCGGAGTATCTTTAACACACTTACTTACAAAAAGATTTTAAACATCACCCTATTATCTTGTTTTTGTTTAGCCTTAAATGTGTTTAACGATGTGTGGTGCAGATAGGTTTCAAGAAATATTGCATTTATTTTGGTCAATTCGCTCGAGTTCGATTTTTTTTTAAGGCGGAAGCGACAAGTTATCCCCCGAAATTCAAATTTTCTTCATGAAATAGTTATTGAATGGGGTTAAATGTACTTCGAGGGTTGTACTAACGATTTTAATAATAACAATTCTGTAATGACATACGTTATACTTGCGCGACTCATATTTCATCAATATACAACATTTTCTTTTTTGGGATGGGAAATCATCAAATTATGACTCCTCCCGCTCTGGGCGGAGCGGAAGGGAGTGTCAGACTTTTACTGACTAAAAACCATCCATGTTCCTTCTTTTGCCCTTTGTATTCCAGGGCCGCGGTATCTCTTTCGAACAGTCCCGCAGCTCTGGCAGGCATCGGCCCTTGCAGGCCCCTCTTGTTTGCTGACATCTCTTTGTGGCGCGCGTACGAACACGAACGCGCCGTCGACACGGCCTGTCGTCATGAGACGGACAGACGGCGAGCTAGCCCAATCAATATAAAACCTGACGCTGACCTGCAAATTGCAAAAAATCTAAGAAAATTTGAATTTCTCGGTCTACCCTGGCGTTTCTACCTTAACAAGAAAACATAAAACTCTGTTTTGCATTATCAAGGGCTGACAAATAAAAGTCATGTTTTTTTATTAATAATTTATTATTTTAAAATTTTATGCTAAACATAGGTAACTATATTAACAAATATCGTAGACATAAAATGATTAGAATAATTTGGTAGGTAGGTACTTATTTAATTATTTTTTTCTAAATATCAGTCTTTTTTTAATATGTAAAGACCGTGATGATTCATAATGTTAAGTGATTCCAATAAATAATACTTTTGTGACGACTTATCTTTAAATATTGGGACTAATTAACAACTGTGATTAAAAATCCATTTGAGGTCATCATACCAGTAATTACCCAAATATTTAGACATACAATGTCATATTTGTTAAATGTTTACAGGTTTTTTAAATTTTTATTAAATTTTATGTCATGTTGTCTCGTTCTGTTTTAAATCTCGAAGCAGTCTTACGTTTTTGTTTTTTCTTAATTTTATCTCTCGAAGAGAACAGAGTTGGTGTTACTGCTGGCATCGATAAAACCGTTTTCTCTTTGTTGATATGATTGTACGGTGTTCCTGTTTGCTTCTAGAGCCTTCCAGTTGATGAGCCAGAAAGGTTGCTGGTCAATAGGCAACTTGAGAAGCCTCCGAACTAGTTCGACATCACCGAGAGCTTCAAGAGGCAGTTTGATTGCAGTTCCAGAGCCGGATTCCTCTCCGAATCTAGAATTTTAAAATATTGATCTTAGTTTTAGACATCGTGTGAAGTCATTTTAGTTTTAATAATTAAATTTTATGACCACTGGTAAAAAGACCATCTTTTCTTTATATTTCGTTGGTTTATTTGACGTCCTCGTAGTGCGGTTAGTAAAATTGCCATCCTTTAAATTTTGAATATTTATGATCAAAAAAGAAATATTGAATTCACCCATTTGGAAGCAATAACAAGACGACTAGTTTAGTAAGAAAGTATATTGTAAGAACTTGATAATTACCTGTTTTCCAATACTGAATCGGATGAGGGAGCGGTGCTAGGCGGAACATAGGGAAACCCTATGGGTCTGCTGCCTGCATACGGTGATCTTTGGGCAAGGCAGCTGATGAGAACGGCAGAGAATACTATGATGGTCTTCATTGCTGGTGCTGGAAAGAGAACATATTGTCAGGTAGGGTTTGCTTGCACTATTTGAGAATCGTAAAGATGATAAAAAGAATTTAGCCGGTTCGATTTCAGTGTGGCAAGCTAATTTTCGAAAAACTTTGAATGCAGATTTATTTATTTTTAAAAATAAAGGAAAGTCTCCATTGAGTAAAATTTTCTATCTCCAGTATTTAGAGTACTTTTCCTCCAGGTGGCTTTGAAAAAATCCACTCTGTATATGCCCCGGTGCAGGGTTAATGCTGTGCGTTGATAATATTATAATTATATTCAGCTAGCACAAAAATTAATTCAAAGTTTTTAAACAAACAACATGGAAAAAAACACAGATATCTTAGGTATTTCCCACACAAAAGCATAAAACAATAATGTTTTGCAGATTTTCTATAATTACAATATTATCACAAGGTCTATTGACCACAGCGGAACCGCACACTGATAACAAACCTGACCTCTACGTCGCCCCGATAACGCAATGATAAGAACCAGTAGACACATTAAATACAACGGAAACTGGTTTCAGAATTTATAATGTTGTTAAAGTTATTTTCACTGCCTCATTGGTCGAGTGGTCGCAAGCGCGACTACTGAGCATGAGGTCCTGGGTTTGATTCCCGGATTGGGAAAAGTGTTATTGGGTTTTTCCATCAGGAAATTTCAGCCACGAAGTCCGGATTCGTTCCCGGTTGATGGCAATAGGCTCGCCCCCTTTTAGATGATGAGACTTAAACGTAACTGGCGAAATGTGGGTGTTCTATTAGGTACACATCTGCCGTACGCTTCGGGGATTAAGGCGTGATGTATAATAAAGTCATTTCCACGACAGCCTCGTTGATCTAGGGTTTAGATCTAGATCTAAGCTGCAAGCAATACTGCTGATAATGATGGGATTTTCTATCACATTGGAATTTATTAGGAGGCTGGATTTGCTCGATTGTTGCTCGCGAAATGTGGGTGCTCCTACTGAGGCACACCACTGCCAAACCCATCAGTGATTACATGCTTGATATTATGTTATACTTGCTAATGCCCGCGTGGAGTTTGATCGTTATCCCACGGGATCATACTACCGGGACAAAAAGGTCATGAACTATGTGTGTGCTAAATTTCATCCAAATCTGTTCAGCAGTTTTGGCGTGAAAGAGTAACAAACATCCATTCATCCACCCTCACAAACTTTCGTATTTATATTAATATAATATATATCACAAAAGGGACATCAGGCGCCTATAATCAGCTTTATTAGCTTTATAGTGGATTAGGCAGCCAATGATTATGATGATGTAGTATGTCTGACATAAGTTTCCAAGTAATGGTGACTTTCAAAGCTTTCCAAAATTATTTTGCCCAAGATATGAGTTAACTAAAGATATAAATTAGCCTCGAAGCATTGCAGTGAAATGCGTCTCTTTGTTACGGCAATAAAATAAATAAATTTATTTAAAATATTGTAGAAACTCACCTTAAATTATTTCCCACTTAGCTCACTTAATCACAGAAACAAAGTCAAACTAATTTTAAATAATTCCAATAGATATTAATATATTTATTAATACTACCGTGTTCACACAGCGAACGTAAACAAACTTATGAGTAAAATGTCCACAAACCTTTTTTATATATCAACAAAATGTTCTTAACTAATAGCTTTACCGAGTGAAAGAGACAAGATGATTAAGATTCATGTGCATGTGACAAGGACAGAGACGTTTTACAACCAGTGTGTGTCTCGATGACGCATATTGCATCGTCGGTTTTATTTCGACTTGGGTATTTCCAACTTGAACGGTTCAAGAAAGAGGTTCGTAAATGGAATTCGGTGACGTATGGATGTTTTGAATTTGGAAAACGGGAGGGAACTCCTTTGGTTTTCTAGAAATAGATTTTTATGAGTCAGTGGTTATTTAAATTTTGGGAAAAAACCTCGTAAAGTAGGAATTAAATAAATTGCGCATTTGACCGTTTATGATATACATAGCTCACCGAGCTGTTATAGCTGTCTTACCAAAGTGTACCGTATTACCTAGTATGGTCAGTGGTTCGTCCTGGGTTGTGGAGGTCAGATAGGCAGTCCCTCCATGTAAAATACTGGTGATCATGATTCCAGTCTCAATAATACGACTGGTGATGATGATGATGAGTCATAGCTCACCTTGCTGTTCTGTTAATAGATAAACTTGTGTTATTAGTTAATTTTACGATCACATTTGCAAATGCAGGGTTAATGACTTAATATAATATATCTTACTTTTATTGCAATTCGTACGCTTTAATGTACGATTTAGTTATCTCTTGAGGCCAATATCTCTTTAAAGGTTTGTGTTAATTACAATTTTGTTACGGAACGTTTTTTTTGCAGATTTATAAAAATCCAAAGGTGAAAATTGTCCATAAATAACAAGAAAACCAGGAAATTATTTGCAAAGCTGTTGGAAAAAGAAATAGAGAAATCCGCAAGGTAAATCTATACTGAATGAATAAAATTGAAGTGTCTGTTTGTAATACCAAAATAACAGCTTTTTACTGAATGCATATGTAAGTATATACGGTACTTATAACAAAAATATTATAATTTTTTTTTCAATTTTTGTCCTATACCGGTATGTCTGTCTGTCTATTTGTTCCGGCTAGTCTCCGAAACGGTTGGACCGATAGACTACTTTTATTTTAGAATAATTAAAAATGAAAAAAGTTTTAGCCGTTTCCGTACTTTCGGAAGTCGGTGGCAATAAAGTCAATGAAACAAACAAAGTCGAATTCTTGAAGTAAAGTTATTTTTCACTTTTTTAGTAAACTACTTATGTAAAGTTAATTAAATAAAATAGGACCACCAAGCCGGCTTCCTTTACCAAATGAAACACGAAAATCGACCTGGTAATCACAAAGAAATTGGTGGACACACATGGAAAAAAAGATGCTGGTGGAATTTATAACTTCCTGCTTTTTTTAGAAGTTTGTTGAAAATCGATTCTCTAATACTAATATTATAAATGGAAAAGTAACGATTTGTCAGTTTCTTGGTCGAATTGCCTAATAATTTTTTACGCCTTTTTTTCGGATGGGAAATCATCAAATGACCTCTTCCGCTCTGGGTGGGGTGTAAGGGAGTGTCAGACTTGTACCGACTAAAACCCATCGTTGTTACTTCTTAGCCTTTTGTGTTCCAGGGCTGTGGTATCTCTTTCGAATAGTCCCGATGCCTGACGGGCAGCAGCCCTTGCTAGATGTCAGCAAACAGGAAGGGGTCCTCCTGTTTGCTGAACACGAACGCGCCGTCAACACGGCTAGTCGTCATAAGACGGACCGACGGCGAGCTAGCCACACAAGATAATTGTTTAATCAGAAAATCTGGAAGCAAATGATAAAAAATATAGGTAATAAAAGCTCTACGAAATTTTTTGTAAAACAAGGAAAGTGGTCGATACGAGCTATCATTCGCGGTTTCCATACGAGTGCACCAATAATATATTGCAATAAATTATATTGCAATCCTTGAAACGGACTGATATCATGATGCTGCGGATGTATCTATAAGATAGCTGAGGCAGCTTTGCTTTTCGATGGATTATTCATATACTCTACAGAATTAATTTTTAATGAACAGCCATATTTTAAAATAAAGGAGTGGAAAGTTATGTTATGTATAATGAACCGTGTTGTGTCGCGTTGTGTGAAAATAAGTAATGAAAACATTCAATTAAAAATTGTAATTTTTCCTATTTTAAATGATTTATATGCTTTTTTATAAAAACAAATGTAGAAGTATCATAAAAGGAAAAAATAATGACAGGGCGTCAAAAAAAGTCATCTGTTTCGCTTTCGACGGGAAAAGTTTAATTATATTTATTTTTGACCCTTAAATTTTATCGTTTTTTTTTTAAGAAAAAATACCTAATTAGCTATAACTTCGAGGAGCAAGGGTTAGGAGGAGCTCGTGGCTAAATAATAACAGCCGCTCGATCTTCAGCCGTGCTACGTTAGGTTGTTCCGTGGATGGGTGAAAAAAAAAAAAAGGTTTTTTTTTTTGGATGAGAAGTCATCAAATGCCTCCTCCAGTGTGGAGTGTCAGACTTTTACTGACTAAAAGCCATCCATGTTCCTTCTTTTCCTCCTGACTTTTTCTTTCTTTAACTTTTACAAGTACTAGTAATATTTTGATCCAAGTGTCATCGCGTCGTCGGGGGACCGCTATGTCTCTAATAATGAACTGCGGACCCCCCTACAGTTTTAATAAATTGTTCTAAATTATGTCAGGATTTTCAATAATTTATAATACGGATTGCTGAGTGAATTATTACGTATGTTATAAGATGACACAGGAGACAGATTTTTAATTTTTATGGACATTAATCTTGCTCAGGCAGACCGATTAATATTTTATTATTTTACGTGTTTCGTTTGTCTTCGTTACCAAAAATATATTTATAAAAGTTGTGCCACTTACTTTGTGTTTAAACGTAACACCAGTCAAACGTAACGCCATCTTTAAACAAGACAAATCGAATACTTGGCTATAATAATAACTTTAGATACGATTTTAATTCTGTGTATTTAGTAGTTGCTTGTAGTTAGAACTGTCAAAAGTTAGAATTCTTAACTATGCTTTCTTTGACGGTTCTTAATTCGTTTAAATGCTTGTCTATTGCGTAAAATGGTTGCTTAAGTAATTACTTAAACTCTTTGTGCGGCGATGTCGCTACCTGCACCCTGTATAGCGCAAGGACCCATCTATCAAATACATACAAATAAATAAAATTGAAGTGTCTGTTTGTAATATCAAAATAACAGCTTTTTAATTAATGCATATGGAAATATATATGGCACTTATAACAAAAACTGATTATTTTTCAATATTTGTCTGCCTGTCTGTCTATTTGTTCCGGCTTATCTCAGAAACGGCTGAACTGATTTTAACCGGACTTTTACTGCTGGATGTTATAAGGTCTAACTTATGCTATTTTTATTTTAGAAAAATAACTAGGGTTCCGTGCAAAGAAATTAGAACACTTGTAATTGTTAACAAAATCTTCAAAAATTCAAAAAGGGAAGTAATTTTTTTATAAATTCACGCGAACGAAGGTCGAAATTATTTACGCAAAAAGGGCTATTCGGTATAAATATTATTACTGAATTAAGAATATAATAGTCGTGTATAAGTGCAAATATTACGATTTTACCTTGTATTTTTCGACTAGGTATAATGATAAAGAAGAAGAGGAAAAATGCACTTTAACTCAACTATTGTCAACACATCAGTACGTGGCTACTTGGGTTGGGAAATACCAAAGCCCCGTTTACAAATTTATAATACTTCAACAGAATAACCTCAACATCTAAATTCACTAGTTCACCGCAAGTTTTTTAGGACAAATATTATGTAAAGCAGTATTCTTCCAAGAAAAAATATTTGTTTTTTTTTGGCAAAATGTGTTCGGTAATAACAAGGTACAAGCTTCATTGCGGTCGGCTTCCAGTTTAACAGGATGAAGCTGAATATTAGAATTTTACATGGATCTACTGCCTATCTGACCTCCACAATCTAGTTATGAGTAATATGATACCCCTCGGTAAGACTAGCTGTCAGACTTTCGGGCCACTGACTACCTGTAACGACTGTCAAAGATCTTCGAATGACTACCGGAACCAACGGCTTAACGTGCTTTCCGAGAATGGATGGTCACCCATCCACAGACTGACCTTGGCCAGCGCGGCTTAACCTCGAAGATCGATCCGTGCGGCTGTTTTATCTAGCCACGAGCTCCTCTAATGACCATTTTAATAATTATATAGTCATAAAAATGTAATTGCGGGATTCACCAGATGTTTATAGCAACTTTACCAAAGGTGTTTTAATGAATTTGACATCGCTAATTAGACAATAAAATTATTAATGACTAGCTTTTGCACACAGCTTTACTCGCCTTTGTCACCCGGGGATAATGTAGCTTCCCATTAGTGAAAGAATTTTCTGAATCGGATCAGCAGTTCCGAAGATAAACCCCACATCCAAACACACAATTAACTCTTTGTGATAGTGAGTATAATAAGTATTATAATAATTACACTGGTATTATATATGTGTCCAATAAAAAGTGGGGGTGTTATTTGGCAGATTAATACTGATCAAATTCATTAAAGTGACAGAAATTAAATTATGTAAGGGTTCTTAGTGCTTCAAAACAAGTACGTAGCACGAAAAAACAAGCTTTGTTTAAAGAAAAAATAAACTTTAGTTTAGAATTTATAGAAAGTCAAGTCTCACGTTCTACCTAAAAAAATATTTAGAAATGTAAAAATTGTGATAATAAAAAAAAGGAATAAAACACTTATAAATAGCTACATATATTATGTATATCTTTTGGCGCCTGAAGGACGTTGATGAAGAAGCGTTGATGGTATGTCGGTAACTAGTGAAACTGTTTCATGAAAATGTAATGCATGCGTCTTGAGTTCCATGTACTAGGTATAAAGTTCTTATGTACCTACCTGTCAAGTCCGCCTGTACATACGGCGACACATTAAGCTATGGAGTTCCAGTATAACATGGCGTCGCTTTGTATATCTACTATACATACACACTACATGCAAATAAATAAAATTGAAGTGTCTGTTTGTAATTTTAAAATAACAGCTTTTTACTGAATACATATGAAAATACGGTACTTATAACAAAAACACTTTATTTTTTATTTTTGTCTGTCCGTTTGTTCCGGCTAATCTCCGAACCGGCTGGACCGATTTTCCAGTAAAAGTATCAGCCAGTATCTGCCAGTTAAAGACCCTGACGAGACTTTTACTGGCAGATAGCTGATGTTATAAGGTCTAACCTACTTTTATTTTAGGAAAATAATTAGGATTCCGTGCATAAAAATTAAAACCCTTGAAATTAGTAACAAAATTCGATTGAGAAAGGGAAGTAAGTAACATTTTTTTTAATAATAATTTTACGTGAACGAACGTTGCGGGCTCAGCTAGTTGTAAAATAATAAATAATAAATAGTTTATTGGTAAAACAAGTTTAGGTTTTAACATTTTTTTTGTGATTGGATCCTCCTTTTAGGCAGATAGTGCCTGTGTTAGGAGAGTCCGCTCTTCCATAGCAAGTCGTGTATAACTAAAAACACAAACTTCCATGTACAACAGGTATAACATTCAGATACTCTCACAGAACCAACACGACTGTCTTAATTCACCCCCCCCAACACACACACGCACACACAACATTCATACATTACATATCATTGGTTACTGTTTTCTTTGTGTGTTCCATTTTTTTAGATTAAGAGTAGATTAAATTAGATTCAGAAATTTATTGTAACGGATATGCTATTTTTGTAATAATCAAAATGTAAATGGAACGAAGGAGCCTGCAATTCACGGCACTGGGAATCCTAGTGTGAAGGATAATTTCCACCAATCGACTCGCATTGCATCGGATCGGAACGTATTTTACAATCTTTAAACGATTTATGATATTAAATCGTAACACAGTATTTAAAGTCAGTCTAATTTATCAGGCCGCGCACAGCAGCTTGACCGCGGACTACTTCCGTGACACGCAATAGTAGCCGCAAGTATGCTACGATGCGCGATCGGCTCCGTTCGCGTATCGTCGTATCCGATCGGATCCCCCTTTGTCGTCGCGTGCGCTTAAAGCCGTGGCCGGGCGAAATGAAACTATTTGACTAGGCGCAGAAGCGGATACGTTCGCAAGGGAGGGTACGGAGCTGATCGTATGCGTCGACCGTTGACATCCTGCCGGACCCGATCGGCTGTCGCCGCATCCGTTCGTATCCTTTCCGATCCGATGCGAGCCGTTTGGTGGACAGAATGAGTTTCAGGAATCAATGCATTGAATGTAATTTCTTAAACAATAAATTATTCTTATTCTTTGTAAGTATAGATTTCCCGTACAAAGAGAGATCGTCATAAACTAGTCTTGTATTGCTTGATTTGTCGTGGTGCGTACACATCCGTGTCTCGTAAACAAAGGACTGTGTTTTATCCATACCTATTCGAACAGGGCTAAGTAGTATTTTCGGGGACAAATTCTTGGAATGCGTGCAAGAAGCATACAAAGCATTTTGTTTTCGAAGTGTATTACTGGGAATTAGGTACCGTCACTGTACAGTGATGGAAGTCTCCATAATAGGCGAATCAATGATCTGGTGATAGTCACGGGAATCCGCTCGATGCAACAAGTATCAGGAGAAGAAGCAGCAGGATCAGTTCATGCGGTGACTTTTGGGGGAGGCCCACGACCAGCGTTGTCAACGTCTTGCTGAAATGATGAAAATGGAGTGGTAGAATTTTTTCCCCACCCTTTTTGGAACGGGCAACAGCTCTACTGCATACTCATAACACGTAAACTTTGGTGCCTAATATTGAGTGAGGGGCTCGTGCCTAAATAACAGCAGCTGCATAGGTTGATCTTCAAGGTTAAGCATTGCTTGCCGAGGTCGGTCCTTGGATGAGTGACCATACCGACTTCTGCCCGTGCTTCGAAAATCACGTTAAGCCATGGTCCTTGCTTTCGTTTGCAGATCTTTGACAGTCGTTACGGGTTGTCAGACGCCGGAATTTTTGACAATCAGTCTTACCGAGGGGTATCGCATTACCCAGTAACTGATTTGTGGAGGTCAGACTGTCGCTCCGTATAAAATACTGGTATTTAGCTGCATAGACTGGATATCGACCCCAACTTACTTGAAAAAAGGCTACGTAGATGATGTTGATAGGAGCCTAGTATTATTTTCAGGTCCCACATATCATGTTAAGGAAAATCTTACCAGATTTTATTCGGCTTAAGTATAAAAGAGTTTGGTATTATAATAGACCTCTTTGGTATCCAACTCGGGCGATGTGAAAACGAAGTGTGTGTTGTACACCAACGTTTATTATGTTCCATAATAATGTTAAGGAAATGCATGCATATTGTTGTGGAAGAAAAATGCTTTCGCGTCTTTGGATAAAGTAAAAGTAGGTCACCCGTACATTAAATGTACAGACGCCAGCACATCAAGCTACTCGAAACTGTAAAATTTTCCCAATCTACCTTGAACCTAATGCTTTAGCGATAAAGTTAAAAATCTATTACATAAATTTGACCGATTGTAGTAGCTTGATTTGCTGGCGTCTGTACCATACAGATAAAGGAACGGAGAAAAATAATACGTAACAGAATTTAATAAAGAGTGTAACAAACGAAGCCAAAAGGCACTTGTTTTCCCCGTTATTGCGATAATTTTTTTGTTCTGGATCATACCTCAACCTTCTAGTTACGGAGATATTGGGGGTCAAAGTTCCAACCTTTTCACAAGTTTTTTTTTTAAATAGGTGCATGTTTTTCATGTAAGATTTTTACTTTAAACACCCCCATGACGCCCGTACTATTCAGCCTATCTATCAGCACAATGTTTTGAGTGCGTTACATTGAGCTCTACCGTAAAACCTGATTTTTGACCTCAAAAAAAAGTCGTTTCCCAGTAATAATTTTTCGTAAAGTAATTTAGTTTGATGTACATAATGCTTGGTTGACGGCTTCGTTTACACCATGTATAGCTAGCCTGTACTGTCTCACTCTAGGCCAAGGCTTTTTTTCTCCATTATTCAGACAAAAATTTAAGAAAAAAGTTTTTGTTAAAAATGCCGTATAACATATTTTTTCTTATGTATTCAGTAAAAAGCTGTTTTTAGGGTTCCGTACCCAAAGGGTAAAACGGGACCCTATTACTAAGACTCCGCTGTCTGTCTGTCTGTCTGTCTGTCTGTCTTTCTCCAGGCTGTATCTCATAAACCGTGATAGCTAGAAAACTGAAATTTCACAAATTATGTGTTACAATTGCCGCTATAACAACAAATACTAAAAATTAAAAAAAAAAATATTAAGGGGGGCTCCCATACAACAGATATGATTTTTTTGCCGTTTTTATAGATAATGGCACGGAACCCTTCGTGCGCGAGTCCGACTCGCACTTGGCCGGTTTTTTGATATTACAAACAGACACTTCAATTGAATTTATTTGTATCGGTTTAGTTTTCATTCTGCAAAAAAATCTAGGCTAGGTGGAGAGGAAAATCACGTGTCGAGTATAGGTTTAGGTGCATGTTCCACACTTACTTTTCGCACTTCATACTTGTGCATAATAATATTTTTGAGGGCGATGCTGCATTCTGCATTCAAGCGTATTTAATCTATTTGTGGAATTAAAATTAAAATATGTATTTTGCTTAACATTTCACGTAGGCACGATCTGACTAAACAAACAACAGGAAAACAATACAACATACGACACTAAATTTAAAAATAGGTCCTTTATTAATCAATCCATCCAATGTTTCAGACGCAACACTTGTTTTTATTGCTTGGAAGTGCATTACCTCAAACTGTTCATGAATATTGTAACAGTGTATACTTCAACTAAATAAAATATTGTGTTGTAAAAGTCTCTTAAAACTGTGCAAGCGACATTCACCATGTCTGACAACGACACTACCTTACACAGTTATACAAGTGATGATTTTTTTTATTTTTTGGAGTTAGAAGACACTATCGAAGATACTTTGGAACAAATAGTCCTGGTGCTATCTTCATCTACTATAATATACGGAGTGATATCGTGGTTTATCTTACTGAAGTTTCGTAATTTCAAAAACTTTGTGCTTCTAAACGCAATTTTTGTTAAACTCTTATCCGTTGCGGTGCTTCAAGTGCAGAAGTTCGACTTACCTGGACCGTGGTCACTTATTCTTTATCATTTATCAATGTACTTAAAATCTGTGTACAACCACTGGTTGTTGGTTTTGTGTCATATGTTTTACATGGATATTGTGAAAGTTTTTAATGGGCATATTCGCAAGAAGTACCTAAAAGCTTGCCTGTTTGCTTGGGGAGTAGCTCTAATGATAGCTTTAATATTGGCGGTTTTATTTTATATTTGTGTATTTAAATCATGTAAATACATGCATAATGGTGTAGTATGGCCTTTTCTCTTAAAGGGAAGTCATATTTTACCGTTGATAGTCAATTCTTGTTTATACATCATAATTTTTTATTCACTTTGTCGTAGATTCAACAAGAGCGCACACAGTGCTAGTAACACCTGGCGTCGCTTGTATATAGCCACGTTGATATTTATGTTGAGTGACGTCATTATGCTGTCTGATTATGTCGTAGAATTAATAGTGGGTACCCATTATAGTGATACATTAATTATAACTCAAATGTTTTTAGATCAATTCAATGTACTAATATTAGTTGTTTTTCTTTTTGTAGTTAAAAGTAATCGGGTAATATGGTATGAATTTTATGTAAAAAAGTTTAAAAAATGTGCTTACCACCAATACGCAGGGACCACGACATCGCCATGCAGGAACGAATCAATCCATGATTCTGCAGATTGCCACCCGGCGGTTTTTGTAGCGTAAATAATTACATTACTACATAATATAAAATAAAGTCCCCCCGCGTCTGTCCACAGACAGATGGCTGCCTGAGCGGTAAACGAGATTTACTCAAAAACTACCGCACGGATTTTCATATGGTTTCACTAGTGGTCAAAGTGATTCATGAGGAAGGTTCTGATGTATGATTATCTAGGGTTTTGTGTAAATTAGCTCTAAACAAAAATCATGACGACTGAGAGGTTTACTGGCGTGCGCCGCGTAAATCATACAGTTTTATGAAAATAATCTATAACAGAATTATTCCGATGACAACTAAATTTTGTAAATGAGTATTGGATCCATTTTGGAAGATTGTTTTTCTTCATCTTAGAGGTTTTATATAAAAACGTCACAGGATTTGTTTTCAATTGTTTCACTTTACTAACGGTCGACCAATTTTCAACCTAATTACATATGCATAAAGGTGAAAAGTGGCAGACCGGGAGTGAACTCGGTAGTACCTTTAATGTGATTGTATATCTTCCCTAAATAAATTATGTTTTAAACTTCAGCTGTTTTATTGACTCTGACTTGCTACCCTCATCCTAACCTTTTCCCAAACTATGTTGGGGTCGACTTCCAGTGTAACCGACTGTAATTGAAAACCCATATTTAACATGGAGCGACCATCTGACTTCCACACCCCAGTACTAGGAAATAAAACACACTGACACCCTGCTGACTGGCAATTGCCAATTGCAAAAAATTGCCATTGCATTCAAACATACACAATTGTATACAAGGTCTCATTAGTTGTCGTCACATCTGTGTAGTTATCAGATAAAAACTGTCGGTACCTTACAATTGACAAGAACTAGGCCAACGTCGACCACAAAATCAATTCTGAGTTTCCCTATTTGATTTGAAAATCATACAAGGCGTCTCAAGGCGAAGGCTCTTATCACTCCAAGGTAGGGTAAGTGTAAGAGTGTACACCCAAGCTAGGAACACCGATGCTAGACGAGCGCTCCTAATTAGTAAGTAGTAATAAGTATCGCACTCGCCCTCTCTCGGATTGTCTCTGCGAGAGTGTTCAGCCACCTTAAAACAATGATCGTTAATAATATCAAAATAAAATTAAAACGAATTTCAACTAGAGTAACATTTTAAAACAACAACAATTATTATAGCTGAAAATCCTTCAAAACTTTAAAACAAAAAGCTAGAAGTTTGTTGAAATATAACAAAAGGGTATTAACTGTACGAAGATTTCGTTTAATCGTGGGCATTGTTCATTCTGTATTATACCTTGTAGTAGCTTTTAGCGGTAAGCGGTCTGGTCGAACACTTAGAGGGCTTAGCTGGACTGGGCAAACTGTTCGTGGCTTACTGTATAAATGATGTATACTACTACTTTGGGTCCGTACTGTCTTGATTCGATTCCCAGGCTTTCATGAGAAATTTCTCAGTAGCAAACCGGAGTTTGATAGTTGAATGTCTTACGTGCCTCGAAAAGCACGTTAAGCTATTGTTTCTTGGACGGCGAGTAATGGGCTAGCTCGCCGTCCGTCCGTCGTATGACGACGGGCAGGCCGTGTCGACGGCGCGTTCGTGTTCCACGCGCGCCTCAAAGAGTTGTCAGCAAACGGGAGGGGCCCGCAAGGGCCGGTGCCTGCCAGGGCTGCGGGACTGTTCGAAAGAGATACCGCGGCCCTGGAACATAAAGGGCCAGTGAAGGAACATGGGTGGTTTTTAGTCAGTAAGAGTCTGACACTCCCTTCCGCTCCGCCCAGGGCGGGGGGGTCATTTGATGATTTCCCATACTCCAAAAAAAAAAAAAAAAGCTACTGTTTCTGTGCCTAATTTAACTCCAGGTGCGTTCTACCGTGAGTACCTGTGTCCTGAACACACTCTTTTACACTAATGGATATAAAAAGAACCTTAACCGAGCCGAAAAGCACTTTGTTCTGTCCGTCATTGTGTTTCTTTTTGTTCTGGACCATACCTTGGAATTCTGTTGTTACTGAGATATTGGAAGTCAAAGTTACAACTTTTTCAATAGTAAAAAAACAACATGTTTTTAATGTTATGTTACTTTAATTATTGCGTAGAGATACTTAGTTTGATGTACAGAATGCTTGGTTGACGTCTTCGTGAAGGATCTGTTTACCTCTTGCCTCGATAATTAGTCTCCGCTGAGATTTGCCGCCATGGCTGGAATTCACTCTTGAGGGAAACATGCGGAATAAATTACTTTTTTCTACCTGTTTTGTCCCTAATTATTTATTTATAGAACACTAATAACCCGACCCTATATCGCATCGTTGTTACGACGCGACAACGTGACAAAACATCGAGATTATTTTATTATGCAAGTTAGCTAAACTTGTATAATAATCACGAAAAATTTTGGAAAAAAATTCTCCAAATGATTGTGAAAATGACATCAAAATCGGTCCTGGAGTTAAGAGGAACAACGGTCACAAAAAAAAACATGAAAAACGACTTTGTTTAGATTTTAATCCGTTATATCATCCATCTACGTCCATCACCCGTTATCATATTTATCTCCTCTAACTTTTTATTAGTAACCGAGGTAGTCATCATCATAACATCACTCCTGTAATCCCCGAAGGGTGAGGCAGAGGCGGACTTAATAGTACACACTCATTTCGCCAGTTATGTTTAAGTCCCATGTAATAGGGGGTGAGCATATTGCTATCAACCGGGCACAATTCCAGACTCTGTGGCTGCTACTGAGAAATCTCTGTTGGAAAAACCCAATAACTCAAGCTCACGCACTTCAAGAAAGTTAGTATTCAATGATAACCCCCGGCCACTATATTATTTTCCACCCTTATTTTCGTTCGACATACAAACAAAAGAGATTGCTTTTCGGTCTGGATCGAATCCAGAAACCTATTTTAATTATAACTCGCTTAAGCTTATAGGCTCTTTGTTTAAGTCAATTAGATTTTCGTGTCTGTTTTTGTGACTGTGTATTTTTTCTAAACTGCACAATCGATTTTGTTGAGATTCTCTTTATTATTTGAAGAATTTATTCAGAAAGATGTTTTAGAAAAATATAAAGAAAATACATTTATTTGGCACTTGCCACAAGTGCAGCATAAACGAAATAAAACTTAAATCTTGGCTGCGACAAATCAGCCCGGCAATGGCCCAATTCAGCAAAATGTCAAACAGCTAGTGCTCGATGCTGGTTTTCAGCTGGACCTAATTTATAGAGAGTGTATTACTTAGTATTATACAGAGTGAAAGGGAGATCGACATAGAAACGATTACCACGTGTTCAGTATATGTAGCGGCACTTTATAAAAAGTACTACAGTAAAATGGAACAAAAAGTACTACATTGCCATCTATGACGCAGTGGATGAACTAAACATCGAAATACATCTTTAGATCATTCATGAATTTTTGCTCTGTTCATTTTAATGCTACATCGCGCAAGTAAAGTTATCCGCGACTTAAGACTATACACCGTGAAATTTTAATTGTTGTTTTCCCGCAGCGAAATGGTTTTGTCTTGGTAATACAATCGTTATATAAACAAATAACATATTAGAAACAAAAAACTAGCAAACTAGTTTATGTAGTATCACCACGTGCGAGAGCTTATTTTGCTTTGAAAATGTATGCATCGCTGTTCCCTTTGTCGGCGGCGGCGCGTGCGATTCGAGTAGTGCCTACAAGTTACGTCTAGTGTTACTATTGTTTCTCACGTTTTCGAGTTGATGAATATTTTTTTAATTATTTTAAAACAAAAACTTCTTTATTTTTTTGATTTAACTGTATGCTTCGAAAGTACTCCCTAGGGCAAGTTGTTCTGACGCGGGAAAACAACCATTTAAATTTCAGCGTGTATAGAAGAACCCGACAACAACTGTCGGGCAGTAGCCAGTAGACATAACACCCGTCTGGTTGGAGGATCCTCCCTTTTCTATGGGGGATGAAGAACTTTGCACCCTGTTCTTCATACCCCCAAAAGTACACAATTCCGAACACAAATCAGCTGTTCCATAAATTTTCACCACGTTGGTGCTGCACTTTTGTAGGAAACAGCTGTTTTTTTTTTAATCTCGTCAGATTTGTCCCACTTCTAGGCAAAGGCACTTCTGGGCACTGGAATGATGTACTGAACACGTGGTAATCGTTGGTGCGTCGATGTCACATCCACCCTTTTTTTTTTTTTTTTTTTTTTTTTTTTTTTTTTTTTTTGGAGGGTGAGAAATCATCAAATGACTCCTCCCGCCCTGGGCAGAGCGGAAGGGAGTGTCAGACTCTTACTGACTAAAAAACACCCATGTTCCTTCATTGGCCCTTTATGTTCCAGGGCCGCGGTATCTCTTTCGAACAGTCCCGCAGCCCTGGCAGGCACCGGCCCTTGCGGGCCCCTCCCGTATGCTGACAACTCTTTGAGGCGCGCGTGGAACACGAACGCGCCGTCGACACGGCCTGCCCGTCGTCATACGACGGACGGACGGCGAGCTAGCCCATTACTCGCCGTCCACAGGCCCGCGCCTACGGTGGCCGAGAGCCATCACGGCGTGGCCCCCGACGCCCGGTGCTCCTCCCGCGGCGGCTGGGACGTGAGGAGGTTCTCTCTCGCTCACGTTCCGCCGCCTCCTTCGCTAGCATGACTGCTTCGCAGAAGGAGGCGACGGCTTCCCATTCCCTCTCGCCCCGGACCATGGCTTGAACCAGGGCCGGGCGCGAGAGGTCGCCGCCACCAATCGCCGCTACGAGGACACGGCGGTGCTCCTCCCAAGCGGAGCAGACCTCGACGGTGTGCTCCACCGTGTCCTCCGGTCGATCCTCGCAATTGTAGCACGCGGACGTTTCCTCCCGCCCGATTCGGTGCAGGTACCTCCCGAAGCACCCGTGTCCGGTGAGGACCTGCGTCAGGCGGAAGGTGAGGGCGCCGTGGCGCCTCCCTAGCCACTCCTCAAAGAGGGGACTTACCGCCACTATCGTGGCGTGCCCTGAACGGGGTTGCGATAGTCGCTCTCTCCATGTCGCCATGAGATCACAGCGGAGGTCTGTCCGCCGCGCGACAATATGCCGCGGCAGCGGAGTTACCCCCCGGCTCTGTACCTCCGCGCGCCACTCGTGCAGGCGCGCGAGGACTATGGCCTCCAGATCCCATGGCGGCAATCCGGCAAGGAGGCTCGCCGCCTCGCGGGAGATCGTGCGGTACCCCCGGATCAGCCTTACGGCTACCACCTTTTGGGGCGCGTTCAGGTAGTGCTTTGCACGCAACCTCAGCGAACGCGCCCACACCGGGGCCCCGTAAAGGGCCATGGACCGCAAGATCCCCGCATAGAGCCTCCGGCAGGAGGCGTTTGGCCCCCTCAGGTTGGGCAGGAGCCGCTTGAAAGCAGCCCCGACCTTTTCCAGTCTGGGAGCCAAACGTCGGAAATGCTCCACGAAGTTCCATCGGCTGTCGAGGACGAGTCCGAGGTACCTCAACGTCGACTCGACGCCGACGGGAACCCCTCCTACCGTGAGTATGGATCCCGACGGTGGCGCGCTCCGAGGCCCATGAAAGCACATGGCCTCAGACTTGTGCAATGCCACCTCGAGACCCAATTGCCGGATCCTCTCAACGACTATCGCAACCCCGCGTGTCATCAGTTCGGCCGCCGCCTCGTGCGACCTCCCCTGCGCCAGCACCAGAGTGTCGTCCGCGTAGCAAACTACGCTGACGCCGCTAGGGAGGTCGGCACGCAGCACCCAGTCGTAACCGATGTTCCACAAGGGCGGCCCCAGAACCGATCCCTGTGGAACACCGCACGACCTCTCTCGCCGGTTCCATTCTCCGCTGTGACCAGGATAGATGACGGACCTGTCCGTCAAGTAGTCCCCGACCACACGACGAAGGTAGGTCGGCACCCGGTGATACCGGAGTGCCTCCCTAATGCAGCTCCAGGGCATGGAGTTGAAGGCGTTGGCGATGTCGAGAGACACCGCCAAGACGACCCCACCCCTGGACACCGCATCCCCCGTCGTGAGGGCTCTCACTCTCTCTCCCTGTAGTATATATTATTCCCCCAACACCGAGTGCGACCGCGGCGCTCCGGATCCAACTATGCCCCACCTGCTGGAGTGTACTAGATGTCCGATGACCTGCACTCTCGGTCTGAATAATGCCTCTAACGCTGCAACAAACGTAGCCATCTACTGGGCCTAACGTCTATGATATGGAAGTAACATCGACACAAAAAGATGAAGACTTACATATATCTCTACGCATTAAAAATATCAAATTTTTGCATTGACAGACATCAAACAGCGCGCGGGAAAATCTCATGATTTTGACTGAGGGCTTTACACTGAGCCCAGCATTTGCATGGCTCCAACTATTTATAATAAATTACCAAAAAGTTGGAGGGAACATAATAATACGGTTTTGAAAACAAAATTAAAACTATTTCTGACGAGTAAAGCATATTATAATATTAACGAATTTATGGCAGAGTCATTTACAAAAAGTTAGCATTTGGCTTGTTTATTAAAAGGTCTGTTGACATACCATGTTTGACATTTTATTGTAATATGGACATATTTTTATTGTAAATTTTGACATTTGTATTGTAATTTTTGACATCTGTATTGAAATTTTTGACATCTGTATTGAAACACGGCCACAACAAACACGATACTGGACCATGTATGTACTAATATAAACAACCATTCTCTTAGCGTCTCGATAATTGAATCATGTCTTTCTGACCATAAGCAGATATATCTAGAAATAGGAAGTTTGTCTCCTCAACACAACAAAAAGAAACATTATAAGGCACTGGATTATGAAAATTTGTACAACAACATACTAGAAGCAAAATACAGCAATGACGACCACGACTACAACCGACTAGAGACATTTATCTCAGAACAGATAGACAAGCACAAAATAGATAAGATTAAAATTCTAAACCCCCCCCAACAAGACTGGATTAATCAGAACATTATAAACGCAATCAATTCACGAAATAGTTTATGGCAACAAACCAAATCAGACCCAGATAATGACGATTTACGGAAAAGGCTCCAGAAAGAACAACAAAAAGTGAAGACGCTAACAAACACGCATAAGAAGACCTATTACTATAATTTATTTCAAAACTGCAGCAATCAACCGAAAAAAATGTGGGACCTGATTAATACCTTAGGATTAAATAAAATTAAAGACAGCGCTGCTCCTCCCAAACTCATGTCAAACGCTGGACTTCTAACAGAAGGTAACTCAATATGTGACTTGTTTAATTCTTTTTTCTCATCTATAGGTGCAGACTTAGCAAAAAAAATACCAGACACATATCACACAAATACGGGCCACACACTAATGTACGATCATAACTATACACACGACATAACACTGAACGAACTAACACCGTGCACCACGGAGGAAATAATTAAAATCATAGACGACCTCGATAGTAACACTAGCACTGGTCTGGATGGTATTAGTACTAAAGCAATAAAATGTTTAAAAAATATAATCGTTGAGCAGCTGACTAACTGCATAAATGCCTGTTTACTACAGGGTACTTTTCCCGACACCCTAAAGGTGGCTAGGGTCAGTCCTATTTACAAATCTGGAAAGAGAACTGACCCAAGCAACTACAGACCAGTGTCAGTGTTGCCTGTAATGTCCAAAATATTTGAACGCGTATTATATAGTCGCCTAAATAACTATTTGACACATAAGAAATTTCTAATAAACGAACAGTATGGCTTTCGCCCGAAATCAAGTACTCTCTCGGCTGCAACGGATCTAGTTACCAAAATTAAAACCTATATTGATCAAAAGAGCTATGCTTTAGGAGTATTCATCGACTTAAAAAAAGCGTTCGATACCGTGAGTCATCAAAAACTGCTACAGAAGTTAGATAACATAGGTATTACAGGTACAGCGCATAAAATGTTCAAGTCGTATTTGGAGAACAGGCGTCAAGTTGTTAAAATAGGAGACACTCACACTAGCTCGGTCCAAACTATTTCATACGGCTGTCCCCAAGGCTCAATTGTCAGTCCGTTATTTTTTCTAGTTTACATAAACAATATTAATAAAATAGGGTTAACAGGACACCTAACACTATATGCAGACGACACCTGTCTCTTCTACTTTGACAAATCAATTCACAACATTATAAAGGACGCTCAACATGACCTTGATTTGTTAAACGAGTGGTTAAAGTACAACCTTCTTACAATTAATACGTCGAAAACGTCATTCATGATTTTTACCACTAAAAACAAGCGTATACCGGACTTCTCGCCTCTAAAAATAAATAACGAAATAATAAAACGATCAACTAACGAAAAATATCTTGGATTAAGGGTAGATGACAAACTAACTTGGAAATTACACATCGACCATGTCAGAAGCAAATTAACATCGCTATTGGGATCATTACGGAAAGTTGCAAACTGTATTCCAAATAAAGTGCGCACTTTGATTTATAACTCGTTGGTCAAATCGCATTTAGAATATTTGATTGAGATATGGGGGAACCCCATATCTCAATCAAATATTCAGCAGTAACTAATTTAAATTCACTTCAAAGAGTTCAAAATAAAATAATTAAAACTTTGTTCCATTATCATTATCTTACTCCAACAAATACCATATATGAAAGAACTAAACTATTAAATATTAGACAGCTATACATTTACTACACATGCATTCTTATTAAAAACATAACTTCAAACTCAATACAAACTAACATACAAATAAAGAAAAAAACAATGTCACATAACCTGAGAAATAGATATAAAAACAAACTTGAAGTCATCAGCGTACGCACTAATTACGGTAGAAAGACCATATTATTTGAAGGGGTTCGTCTGTTTAATGAATTACCGGACGATATCAAAGAGTGTGATAGCATGAATTCATTTAAAAATAAGCTTAAGAAACATATATGTACCTTATAACGTCTAATACTCTGGAGGAAATTGTATTGTACTGTATTATCATACTTATTACTTTGTATCTCATTTTAAGCGGACTGTACTATGTTCTTATGAGAAATAAATTTCTTTAAACCGACATTTTTATTGTAATTTTTGACATTTGGTAATTTTTGACATTTGTATTGTAATTTTTTTGGGAATTTGTTGTAAGTTAGACATTGTTGTAGTTCAAAAGACTTATTATATTTGCACGTCACCTATGTGGCAAACATGTCGAACCAATTATATTTAATATCTTGCATGCATCAGTTCACTGTTTTTGTATGTATACACATGTTTGGAGCAAATAAATATACTTACTTACTTACTTACCAGTAGCATGAAAACTCGCAAAAGATTTTCTTACATCACTAGAAATGTGTGCAATAAGGAATGATTTTGCAAAAATTCGTCTCCAAAAAAGGGTTAAAATAACGGTTGAAAAATACAGTAAGTAATTGGGAGTACGTCATTTTTACCGATGAAAAATTCAATCGAACACGCGGCTTGTAGTTTCAAGTTGTAAGAACCGTGCGAAGCAGGGGCGATTCGTTAGTCTTTGAAATTATTCGATTCATATTGGAGTCATAATGGTGATTGTATTTTTGACATTTTATTAATGACGTTTCAATATGAATAAGATTGTGTTTTGTTTTTCCATTTTCCAGCCAAATGAACTGTGCTTTTAATATCCAACGCTTACATTTGTATGTAAAAGCTTATTTGTTATTTTCTTTCTTTCGTACGTATTAAGAAGCCGATATGCTTGATAATTCTCGAACCCGTAAACTACTTTTGATTTAAAATGAGAGTACCAGACTATTCCAAAAAAACTAAATTTATCATTTTTTTTTGCAATTATCAACTCAGAATTGGGTAGTATGTTGATCTAAATACGATTCGTAACCGTAAATAAAATGTATCAAAATGATAACTATTAAAAACATCAATGATTAATTAGCTCTAGTTATAAATAAAATGCCTAACAACACTGCCCTACTATTGGATTAGTGACGTCCCCATTTCGAAAGTAAATTGACTTCGAACAAGCGAGTATTGGGGAACGGAAAATTTAAACACTTAGTTTCATCCCTGAGGGCAGAGGGATTAAGTACCTACAGAAGTGCCCAAAGAGGGTTTTGATGGAAATATCTGATAGTGCGGTTTGATGGGTTTCGGATAGAAGAAACAATTTGAAGTTGGAAAACTTGTAACAGGCCATTTAAATGTGGAATTTTAAATCTTAGCAACGCATTGTTGTATTAGAGGGCACATAAATAAGGCAATTTTTTGGATAAAACCAATCAATGGAAACTTGGTTTTGAAAAAGCTATACAACATTGTTTTCAGCAACACCAATTAATATTGTTTGAAACAGTATTGCGCAGTTTTTGATTACCATAAATAGTTAGCAATATTCACATGTTAGCAAAACTGCAACCGAAAATATTGCCGAGAACATGTTGTATTGTAAAAACACAGTATGTTTTTAATTATTGTATTGTGTAGTTCGTTGCTTATAATTATGGGACAGCTTTTTGATGTGGAGTTCTGTTATTCGTTTTTCCAGAGGCACTCAACAATATTTCTTTCATCAATTTTGTTTTAATAATGAAACAGCTAAAGTGTTGTTATTATATAAAAAATCTTCCATCTTAATATTCGTGATAATCTCTGTAGTCGTTCAATCCAGAAAAGATAACTTTTTCTTTAAATATGTTCTTCATGAGGTGTCTCTGGCAGAAATGCAAGGGAACTTCCACGTATTCTAAAATGCAAAAAAGTATTATATAAGCACCGTTTACCGAATTTCATACAATCAAGCATCTTGTAGTTATCCGAGAAAAAACAAGCTAAAATAAAAATCAAGTTATCTCGTCGGCATGATTTTTAACATATTTTTTTTTGTATTCACTTAAGTGAAGTTCAACCATAAAAAGTATGCGCTTCGATTATCTTCGTTTCCGGACGGGAATAAAAGTGGCGCGACAGAGGCGAAACTTTTAATAAATGCACTGCAGCATATCATAGTGCACTTAAAATTTCACGTTTGAGTGAAGCTTTCGCTCTGTTGGTTTACCTAACCTGGTCGCAGTTTGATCTCAGGTTTGATATTATGTGTAGTTAAACAAAACAGGCAAATAATTCCATGGTTGTAAAAGCTCTATATGTAACTCTGTATGTAATGTGCTCTGTATGTAATGTACTTATTTAATCTCATCATCCTCGTAGAAGATAGCGGGACGAGCTGGTCAAAACCATCAACCAGTGGTCCGCCTCTCAGCCTTGGATCAAATAAACTGGAAGCCAAAGGGGTCTTTGCCCAGCAGTGGGATGACATAAGTACATAAATACTAACGCCCGATGTTACCGATACCACTAGTATCGGTAACATCGCGCGTTCGTATTTTTGAGGATAAACAAGAAATGCCGAAACGCATACTTTTTCTGGGTGATTTGGAATAATGTTCCGGGTGGTCTAATCTGATCAACAGCTAAATATGGTGCAGATTTTGTTTATATGGAACGGAATGGATGGGAATTGAATGCTTGCTCAGCTTGTAAAATAACTGTATTATACATTACCATTATCATCATCACCCCTGCAATTGAGCATGTCAAGGTAGCAACCGTTGTTGAAAGTCTTGTAAATATATGCTCTTAGCTTGGACATGCCACAGACTGGCCTGTAGTGGCTCGGGCAGAACAACGGGCAGGATTCACCGTACATCCTTCTAAGGCTGGTTTTTAAGTGTTTTATGCAGAATTTTAGGGGTGTTTTCTTGAGCTCTAGAAGAAAAGTTCTATTTTAATTTCATCTTAGGCGCTTTGCAGATAGAGTTATTATTGCAGCAACTAGCAAATAGCTGTGTAAATATATCTCAATGGAACTGCGCACACGTAGCAACTCGAGTTGCGAGTTTCGGTGATCGCCAACAGTTTTCAGTTGCTGCAATCGATGACTAAGTTCGTTTCTAATTGCCCCGACTAGCAACTGGCGAATTTGTTTAGGATGTGTAAAGTGGCTGGTTTCCCCAACCGGTAATCGGAACGCGTCGAGCGATTGCACACCCTCCCTCGCTCCAGGGTTGGCCCCCGCAGCGCCTACTGAGACAACAATCATGGGCAAGTTTTTTCACAACTGCTATTTCAGATACAATTTCAAAAGATTGCCTTCGACTGTACCTCCGATGAATCCAATTACACAATCATTTCTCGGCTCACTGTTGGAGAATGCTCTATCAGTGATGACGAGTTCTTTAAAGAAGACGTGAAAGCACAACTCTAAGCTCGTGGCTAAATAATAACTGCCTTCGGGTCGATCTTGAGATTAAGCTGCGCTTGCCTAGGTTGGTCCGTGGATGGGTGATCACCCATTACATACCGAGTTTCCTCCTTGCGTCGGAAAGCACGTTAAGCCGTTGGTCCCGGCTGTCATTTGTAGATCTTAACAGTCGTTACAGGTAGTCAGTGGCCCGAAAGTCTGACAACCAGTCTTACCAACGAGCATCGTATTACCCAGAACTCATTGGGTTGTGGACGTCAGATAGGCAGTCGCTCTACGTAAAATACTGATATTCAGCTGCATCCGTTTAGACTGGAAGCTGACCCCAAAATAGTTGGGAAAAGGCTAGGCAGATGATATGATATGAATATACAACTCCTAAAATAGAATGCCATAATTTTCTTGTACAGGGCGGTGTCGATAGTCATGTTTACGCACCAATTCCTGAAGAATGTAAGCAAATGCATGCTTTTAGAACAGTTAATGTATATGGAATTGAAATACCCATTCCGTGCTATGACGAAACCTTCGGAGCAGTGAACTTTGTAGGATCTATTACGAAATAAGGCTCATGTAGACGTAGCTACAACAACTACGATGGTAGAGAGTATTATAACGCTGTAGCTCATGGAACCGCCTGAGTTAAGCTCTCCAGCGGACTTGCGATACATTATGATAAAAGAAGATAAAATTCAGCTTAAAAGTGGGGTCACTTGTCACTTCAATGATGGACATTGTCTTGACCTAGCTGGTGGATACACGTTCTGGGATACAAATGAAGGGTATTCTGGTTCCCAAGAAGTGTACCACGTCGTGTATTCCGGTCCTTCAAAGAAGATACTTGCCACCCTTACAACAGATAGAGGTGCTCCTGGAGTACCTGACGCCATATCCAGTGTTTCACAACCTGATGAAATATTTACTCTAATGACGACTGGGAAGAAAAACGTAAGCTAGTTCAATATGTAACAGACTGAGCACCCAAAATATATTATACTGGAGATAAAGGACGAGAATTTCTTTCACGGAAAGAACCTATCCCCTCTACAGATTTAGATTTATTTCTATACGTGAATACTAAAGTTCTTCATATTACTAATAGCATTGAGAATCTATCCACCGATATTTGTGAGTTGGAGAGATCCAATTTGAAAATTCTCATGACCATCGCTCTGATTTCTCTTAAGGCATTTGCCTATCAATATATGGACGCAGCTGGTTATACCGCTCTGGCTTCTGGTGAAATCCATACTAATATTATAAATACGAGAGTATGTTTGTTTGTTTGTTACCTTTTCATGCCTAAGCCACTGAACAGATCATCCTGAAAATTTGCATATACGATGTCAGGTGTACAGAAACGGACATAGGGTACCTTTCATCCCGAAAAAAGGTACTGTTCCCGAGAAAAACAACAATAACGTTCTCATGATAGTAGATGGCGCCACGTGTCTTTCGAATAATCGAGCACAACCCGAATTGATTGTCAAATTCTATATTAACGTGAGCGAAGCCGCGGGCAAAAGCTAGTCATACATATAATTAAATGTCACCGAGTTCTACAAGAGAGTACCTAGGTACTCGGATACCCGGAATATAAAAAAATACACAAAACCTTGCAAACGTACAGGGTGTATGCATACACCCAACGTAGGTGTATTAGAAACGTATAGTCATAATATAAGGTCAGGCTCTTCCCACTGAAAAAAAATTGTGATCAACATCGGAATCGCGAAAACATAAAAATCAGCGGTACCATCAACATCTGCCTAGCATTTTCCTAAACATGTTGGGGTCGGCTTCCAGTCTAACCGGATGCGGATGAATACCAGTATTTTACATGGAGCGCCGACTATCTGACCTACACAACCTAGTTAGTACTGGGTAAGACGATACCCCTTGGTAAGACTAGTAGTCAGACTTTCGGGCAACTGACTACCTGTAACGACTGTCAAAGATCAACAAATGACCACTGGGCCCAACGGTTTAGCGTGTTCTCGAGGCACCGAAGAAACTCGGTATGTAATGGTTGGTCACCCATCCACAGACCAACCTAGGCAACCGCGGCTTAACCTTAAAGAATGATCCGAGCGGCTGTTATTATTTAACCACGAGCTTCTCAAAAATCAGCGGTACCGTACAAACTTCAATATTTCGACCCATTTGTATAGAATATGTCTGATAATAAAATAGAATACTTACCAACACTATGACAAATGCTGTAAACCCTAAAGGTACATTCATTTACGAACATACTATAATTTCCTTCTTTTTCATTAAATCCACACGTCATAATTCCTTCTTTGTTGCAAGCGTCATAGTTGCAGTTTTCGCACGTTGCTACATTTAATATTGCTTAAATTAAAAAAATTAAAATTTGTATTAAATTAAATTATCTTCTTAACCTATTAAACGCCAGAGCATAAAGGTACTCGCGTGCCCTCCACGTCAAGCCACAATTTCACCTACCACTTTGTCACATGTTTGTGTCGTTTGGCGTACAGGGCAAGCGCTTGCTTGTCACATATTTGACAATGGCGTTCAAAAGGTTAATCATAATTTTAGATATATTTACTTATGAGTCTTCAAATAAGAGATGAAAAAATCTAAAGGGTGGGCGTGGCCGCCTGAAAAAATCTAGATATCTTCAAAGTTCGAGAGAATCGGTTTTTCTTGGCAAGCGTGCTCCACCCTAGACCACGTCATCGCTCCACATCAGGCGAGTTGTGGCCAAACGCAAGCCTGTTTAGCTTAAAAAATAACAGGAACAACAGGCAAAGTAGATAGAAGGTTGGCAACATTGCCTCGTTATATGGGAATGCTGATTCTTTGATTTTAAAAGAGGATAAGCCTCTGATGGTTACGTGCACAGTCAACCCTCAAATTTAGTGATGTCCCGAAAAATTCGATCAAAACTTGGACCCGTGTTTGTACTTAAATGACTTTTTATTAATAAATAACGTTCCACAACTAGAAAGCCCATGATTACTTAACTATGACAAAACCGCTTTTAACGTCCGTGACTTGTCTGGTCTGTTTTATCTAACCTTTTGATTTGTCATTAAATTCGTAAAAATGAGTTCAATAAATATACGCGGTCAAACAAAAAACCTTACCGTTTATTCAGTCTCTTACGATAGCATAGTTGTTAAAAAAATAACTTACGGAGACAGTAGCTATGAATACAGTTTAGTTTTAAATGAGAAAGCACGAGATTCATAGCATTACATTATTTACTTCAGCCACAGGGTCGTGTGTTGGACATTGCAAAATGTCACATTGCAACAGGACAATGAGAAAGACCGGGTGGGTACTACAATGTCTTTATTAATTTTGTTCTTGTCTTTTGCCCGCGGCTTGGCTCGCGTGTAGGTAGGTAATTATGCCACGGGACCGTGAATGAAAAAATGAGTCCGTGATTTTGTAAATTGTCGATGAAAATGTTATGTGTGGGGGTTCAGAATGATGTACCTACTGAATACGTGGTAATCGTTTATGAGTCGATGTCCATTCACCCCGTATAGTTAACATAATCCATACTCCTACACTATAGGTAAATGCAAGTAGATAACTCGGTCTATCTGTCAATTACCTTTTTTTTTTGGGTTGGGAAATCATCGAATGACCCCTACCGCTCTGGGCGGAGCGGAAGGGAGTGTCAGACTCTTACTGACTAAAAACCACCCATGTTCCTTCATTGGCCCTTTATGTTCCAGGGCCGCGGTGTATCTTTCGAACAGTCCCGCAGCCCGTCAATTACCTTCTCACGGTTTCACAACTGAACATTTTGGATGAAATGGCACACGAATAGACCATGAAGATTTAAAGTTTGTAAGTGTGGATGTTGGGTGAAATCTTCGCAACTACTGATCCGGTTCCAAAAAATCGTTCACTAATGTGAAGCTACATGATTCTCAAGTGTCTTAAGCTATATTTCAAACGACCCCGTGGGATAATTTCCGCCCATAACGTGAACGAATCCGAGGGCTTTTGAAAAACATAAAGAGACCATAAATTATACTAAAAAGTAATTCAAAACAAGCCTTACAATGCAGCACAAAGAGTACGGGAAACATATATTCCATTTTTTTCCGGTTTACTGTAAGTCAATAAAATAAAACAACTTCAATCAGAATCTTATGTCCAGTAAGATTTTGATTAAAATTTAATTTCAATTAAGAATTTTACTTCCTTCATCTCTGTTTTATGTTGATTATTTTATGTACATATGTATACTTCATATTTTCAAAGACATTGTAATGTTGTTTTTGTAAGTAGTCACGAGCACCGATATGTATACACTTTACTAAATTTAAAAACAATTTTTCGCGAGAAATAACGATTGTAACTTGGAGATAGGATCTTTTTCATAAAAAAAAATGAGTTCCAGAATACTATGTTCGTAACAATTTGAAATTTTAAGCTGAACAGTAGGAGAAAAACGCTATTGAAAGTTGTTAAGTGTTTACATATTGGTGCTCGCGACTGTACATGTATACTCTACACTAGACTTTGTATCTTCTTCTTCATTTTCTCAATTATATTCTGAACGAAATGTTCAGTTACCTAATTAAAAATGGATAGTATTGAAACTATCGAATGTAAATAAAAAAATAAAATGAGTATGGCTCAGCGAAGGCACTAATGCCACCGCCACCGTTTTTTTACTAATATTATAAAGAGGTAAAATTTGTTTGTAGGTTTGTATGTAAGGGATAATCTTCAGATCTACTGATCCTATTCCGAATATTCTTTCAGTAATGGGAAGCTACATTATAGTTCCCGTGAGTTAATTTCCGTACATAATGGGAGCGAAGCTGCGAGGAAAAGCTAGCAATAGATATACCTATTGCCGACGAAAGTATGGAATAAATTTTATTTCATACTTTGCCTGAACGTTTTAGGTCAAAAACATATAGGTACATTTGTGAATTAATTAATAAAAAATGGCTCATGCGTCGTGTTGCTGTGAAATAATATGAGTTATAACTAAAAAACTAAAAAAACATGTATTACAGAGTAGCGTCATTTTATTTCTAGTAGGTACTTATCAAACCCTTTCATTTGATATATATATCACGGGAATTATAATAATTGACATCCATTGCCATTTATCACAATATACTCACACACAAACAAAACATAAAAAGTAGATGAAAAAAAAATTACAACACGATTAGAATTGACTAAAATACATACATACATACAATTAAAATTCAACTCAACTCAATTAAAAATTTTGAGGCCTGACTGTAGTACGACATTCATACGACGTTCATGTTACATGGGACTTAAAAACATAGCTGGCGAAATGTGTGTGTACACCTCTGCCTCACCCTTCGGGGGTAACAGACGTGATATCAAATACATTTAATTATTTACACTACAGGAACTGCTGAGTGGCAATCAGCTGGATCACTACGGATTCTTTCCTGCATGGCGATATCGTGGTTCCTGTGACTAGCTGAAAATGCACTTCTTTTAAACTTATTTACATAAAATTCATACCATATTTTTCGATTACTTTTAACAACAACAAGAAAAACATCTATGACTATTATATTTAAACGACCCAAAAATATTTGTATTATTCTAAATATTTTATAAGAGTCAACACTAAAAGGGTAATCTGTATCTATGAAAATAATAGATAGCATAACGATGTCACTGAATATAAATATCAAAGTGGCTATATAAAAGCGACGCCAGGTGTCACTAGCTCTGTGTGCGCTCGTGTTGAAACTGCGACAAAGTGCATATAAAATTATTATGTAAAAACAAGTGTTGACTATTAACGGTAAAATATGGGCTGCCTTTTCGAGTACACCCATTCCTAAAAAAGTATGCTGTTGAGTTATTACAGCAAAAATAGTACCTAAAACCGGTGCCATTACGGTTGTAATTAGAGCTACTCCCCAAGCAAACAGGCAAGCTTTTAGGTACTTCTTGCGGATATGCGTATTAAAAACTTTAACAATATTCACGTAAAACATATGACACAAAACCAACAACCAGTGGATGTACACAGATTTTAGGTAAAAATGTATAAATTTAGATATCAAATCCAATCCAAAAAGATCAGGAAACATCGGATAGAAAACCTGCATCGATTGGTTAATCAGCATAACTGCGCCGCATAAGATGTACGAAAAAATTGCGTTGAGAAGCACAAAGTTTTTGAAATTACGAAATTTAATTAAAAAACACCATGATGCCACTCCGTATATCATAGTAGATGAAGACAACACAAACACTATTATGTTTAAACAATATTCAATCCGAAATACTAAATTCAAGTAATCAAACACATCACTTAGTTTAGAAAAATGTACGGTGGTATCGTTGTCCTTGTCCATGGCGAACACTCACTTGCGCAGCTTTAATATTCTTCTTATATAAAAATCACGTGTCACTATGTTCGTACACGCTAATAGCCGAAACCCCCAACCGATTTCAATGAAATTTTGTGAATGTGTCGTTGTTTCCAGCTCAAAAGATAGGATAGTTTTGAACCCGATAGGTAACGCCATGCGTAGCTATCGTCAGTACATTATAAGATGTAACAGTTTATGATTTAGTTTACACACTGTTGAACTATTTATTAAGGGTTCGAGGTAATGCGCTTCTAAGTATCAAACCCAAGTGTAGCTTCTGAAACGTTCGATACTAATAAAGTTAGCCTATTAACGTTAGTTGTTAAAAGAATAAAGGATTTATATTTAATTATTTGAAATAGTTTTTCCTGTTTGTTAAGTCTTGCCTCATTAATTAAAACCACATTTTACATTTTGTAAAAATTACAATACATTGCACATTATGCATTGACTTTTGCCGTGCAACTGGGACCACTTGGACATTATATGTATTACAACTAGCTTATGCCCGCGGCTTCGACCGCGTGGAGTTCGATAATTGTCGCACGGGATCATACTATTGGGATAAAATGTTTTAATCCCAGTTCTTAACTATCTGTGTGCTAAATTGCATCTAAATCCGTTCAGGAGTTTTTGCATGAAAAAGTAACAAATATTTAAACATCCATCTATCCTCACAAACTTTCGCATTTATAATATTAGTAAGATTTGTTGTTGAAGCGGCAACAGAAATACTCATTCTGTGAAAGTTTCAACTGTCTACCTATTATAGATCATGAGATACAGCCCACACATATACAGCAGTTCTTTAGGGTACGGAACCCTAAATAGTACTAGATGATTTTCACCATTTTAGTTAAAGAATATCACTTTTGGAGTATCAATTTTGGAGTCAATCGACCTAGTGAATTTAGTTTCACAAAAAATCAAACACCAAGGGGTGTTTGAACTTTTCACCTTCTTAGAGGTGGAATTTCGGAAAATTCTTTCTTAGTTGATACATACTCTTCACAAATAATACACCCTTTTTTTTCGGATGGGATATCATCAAATGACTCCTCCCGCTCAGACTTACTGACTAAAAACCATCCATGTTCCTTCTTTTGCCCTTTATGTTCCAGGGCCGCGGTATCTCTTTCGTCCCGCAGCCCTGGCAGGCATCGGCCCTTGCGGGCCCCTCATGTTTGCTGACATCTCTTTGAGGCGCGCGTGGAACACGAACGCGCCGTCGACACGGCCTGTCGTCATACGACGGACGGACGGCGAGCTAGCCCGTTACTCACCGACCACAGGCCCGCGCCTACGGTGGCCGAGAGCTATCACGACGTGGCCCCCGACGCCCGGTGCTTCTCCCGCGGCGACTGGGACGTGAAGTTCTCCCTCTCACGTTCCGCCACCTCCTTCGCTAGCATGACTGCTTCGCAGAAGGAGGTGACGGCTTCCCATTCCCTCTCGCCCCGGACCATGGCTTGAACCAGGGCCGGAAGCGAGAGGTCGCCGCCGCCAATCGCCGCTACGAGGACACGGCGGTGCTCCGCCCAAGCGGAGCAGACCTCCACGGTGTGCTCCACCGTGTCTTCCGGGCGATCCTCACAATGAGGGCACCCGGGCGTTTCCTCCCGCCCGATTCGGTGCAGGTACCTCCCGAAACAACCGTGCCCGGTAAGGACCTGCGTCAGGCGGAAGGTGAGGGCGCCGTGGCGACTCTCTAGCCACTCCTCAAAGAGGGGACTTATCGCTACTATCGTGGCGTGCCCTGACCGGGGTTGCGACAGTCGCTCTCTCCATGTCGCCATGAGATCGCGCCGGAGGTCTGTCCGCTGAGCGACAATATGCCGCGGCAGCGGAGTTTCCCCCCGGCGTAGTACCTCCGCGCGCCACTCGTGCAGGCGCGCAAGGACTATGGCCTCCAGATCCCATGGTGGCAATCCGGCAAGGAGGCTCGCCGCCTCGCGGGTGATCGTGCGGTACCCACGGACCAGCCTTACGGCTACCACCTTTTGGGGCGCGTTCAGGTAGTGCGCGGCTCGCAAAAGAATACACCCTTCAACCCGCGTGCTCTGCGCCAAACTGCGTGCCATGAACCCGTCTACGTGAGTTTCGAAGCCCTATTTGACTATGTTGGGGGATGATTTTGGAAAAACTGTGATACATCTCTCTCATTTAATTGAAGAGTTTGTACACCAATTTTTGAGTCAATCTACCCAGAGAATATAAAGTTTCATAGAAAATTCAAGTCCCCATTTCACCCTCTTAGGGGTTGAATTTCGAAAAATCCTCCTTATTCCTTGTCTACATTATAAAGGGAACGTCTGCGCAAAATTTCAGCTTTTTAGGTTCAAGGGTTTGGGCTGGGCATTGATGAGTCAGACAGTCAGTCAGGACTTTTCATTTTATTTATATAGATAAACGTTTTAAGCGATGACATCGATAAATTAGACATTAGCTTATAATTATCCTACTGGGATACAAGCTTCCACTCTATGATAAAAAGTGTGCCGTAAACCAGCACGCGGACCCAGTGTGAGTTCATGGATGTTACTTCTCTTCCAATAATGATTCCCTCATGGTTCTAGAACATTCCAATTTACTCGCCATGTTTTTCTTCTCCGTTTTGAGCGTAGCGGTGATGTAATACACATATAAATTATACAAAGTATCTGCCTGCCAGGATTCGAATCAACGACACGTGAGTTGGAGCCATTACCATCCGGATGGCATTATTCCAATTTGTTCGATTTAATTTTATTTTAATTAACATTTTTTAAAGAAAGAGATTATTAAAGCAGTAATTTATTCGTTGGTCTAGTGGTCAAAAGCACGGCTGTTGAGCATCAGATCCTGGGTTCGATTCCCGGGTCGGGCAAAGTGTCATTGGGTTTTCATATCAATAATTTCTCAGTAGCAGACACGGAGTCTAGATTTGAACCCGGTTGATGGCAATAGGCTCGCCCCCTATTACATGGGACTTAAACATAACAGGCGAAATGTGAGTGTACTATTGGGTACACCACTGCCTAACCCTTCGGGGACTATATGCGTGATGTTATGTTATGTAATGTTTAAAGTTATCAGAATAACGATACTCGTCACATCTGTGAAGTTGCGCTAGATAATTAAATAAGACTTTGAGTGCTCATACATTGTGTTTTTGAAAAAAAGGGCAGTGTAAAAGAAACAGTTGAATCATTTGAAATTATTTATGTATGGAAGAATCGTAGATAAATAGATTTCTCTCTCTCGCGTCAGTTGAAAAAAAATAATAATTAAAATTTTAATAACACTTAATTATTTACACAACAGGAACCACCGGTCGGCAATCAGCTTGATCACTATGGATTCTTTCCTCCATGGCGATATCGTGATCCCTGTGTCTTGCTGCTATCGAACTTCTTTTAAACTTCTTTACATAAAATTCATACCATATTTCCCGATTACTTTTAACAGCAACGAAAAAAACGTCTAAAACTAGTACATTTAATAAATTTAAAAATATTTCTAAATTAACAAAGGTATCGCTATAATTGGGACTCTGCACTAAGTCTACAACAATATCAGATAACATAACGACGTCACTTAATACAAATATCAAAGTGGCTATATACAAGCGACGCCAGATGTTAGTAGCTGTCTGTGCGCTTGTATTGTAACTGCGAAAAAGTGAAAAAACAATTAGTATATAAAAACAAGAGTTGATTATCAAAGGTATTAAGTGGCTCCCTTTTAAGAGGAATGGCGTTATTATATGCTCAATGTCAAAATCGCCAGTCCGTACGCATAATTTATAAGCACAGATGTAAAATAGAAACCATGAAATTAGGGTTGACAGTGTAGCTACTCCCCAAGCAAAAAGGAAACTCTTTAAATATCGCCTCCGGATCTGTCCATTGAAAACTTTGACAATATCCACGTAAAACATATGACACAAAACCAACAACCAGTGGTTGTACACAGATTTAAAATAAAAGAAAATAATAGGCATGCAAAATTCGGTACATGATTCGATTATAATCAAGAACACTGTAACACATAAGAAGTTTGCTGAAATTGTGTTGAGTAACACAAAGTTTTTGTAGTTACGTATTTTTTTTAAGAGACACCATGATGTTATTCCGCAAATCAGCGTAGTTACTGTTAACAGAAGCACAATCACTGGTAGAATTTTCTGCAGAGTCTTCATCAAACGCCAAGCATCATTATGATGACTTATGGAATATTTATCACCCACTGCGGAACCATATCCGATTGTATCTTTGTCAGACATGACGAATATCATCAAAAAAAATGAGAATAAAAGGTGTTATAAATGTTTGTGAACTGTTCGGTGCAAACCAACACAAGGGACTAAATAAAAGTTTCACTTTGAAAATATTCGATGCAATTGAAACTTACAAGGTAGGTAAATAAAACCAATGCAGTTATAATTTATTTAATTATCATAATAATAGGTAATCATTTTATAAATTTCCTGTTACAAACGGGAAATTTATATACAATAATACGTCTACAACCACTACAACCACAACGACTATACACGACTTAAACCTGTGAGTAAGTCGTTGGGACATACCGACGTATAAGGCGAAGGTTAAGATAGTGGATCCAGTGAATCATCATCATGTGCCTAGTCTCTTCCCGACTGTGTTGGGGTCGGTTTCCAAGCATGCAAACGAGTTTGGGACGTCTGTTTACAAGATATGGAAAGACTGCTATTTCATACATTTTGACCGTGTAGGTATTGCATTTTTGTAGGAAACAGCAGATTTTTTTAAAATTACCTATGAAAAAATTCTATGTGGGGGTTTCAGAATGATGTACTGAATACGTGGTAACTGTGTGTGCGTCGGTGGTCCTTCCACCTTGTACATTTGCACACCTCACAGCATGGTGATAGAATAATATCACACTCATCCAGTCCATATTCCATGTCAATCAAAATATATAACAAATTACCAGAAGACATAAGAAACCAAAATAAAACCAGTATATTTTTAAATAAATTAAAGCAATACTTAATTAATAAAAGCTATTACACAGTCCACGAATATTTAACGGATAAATTCAATAATAATAGTTAATTATGAATAACAGATATTTAATAAGTAAAATAACAAAAATAAATTATGCTATAGTACTTACACATATGCACACAATAATTTATACTAAAACACTTACATTAAAACTATACTACAGTAATAATAATGAACAATTTTTTAATTAAGCGCTCTTCCTCTCAATATTTATTTTAAAAAAATTGCTGTGCCCGACAGGGTCCATAATTGTTTCCTTTTTTTATTTACCACCAGTATGTTGTACATTATAAGAATAAGAATAAGAATAAGAATAATTTATTTCAAAAAAGTAGGTATTACAAAAGTGTACATTTAGGTGCAGTAGTGTTATTTCTAAACAATTGTATAATTAGTGCTTATAAGTAAACTATAACTAAAATATATATAACTGTTGCAAGTTACGATAATGGCGAAATCAAATGTTAGGTAGCGACCTGCCTGATCTAGGTTTATTTAAACCTGTGTTTCAGGCATTATGGATATAGCAATAAACGATTTTGATTTGATTTGATTTGAAAAAAATACAGTGTACCTTATGAATCTTTGTTCCTCTGAACCTGTGTTATGCAATTAAATGATTTGTATTAACAGTAGTGTTGTAATTGTGTTGGGTACTCCTTGACCGAGATTATATTTTTTATTCCACGGAAATATTTGTGTTTTTTTTTTAATATTTGTATAGTAGTTCAAATATTCTCACTCTTATGATAAGTTACTTTCCTTAATACAGAGAGATCCTAAGAGAAAACAAAACATGACGATTGCGAAATGTTAAATTATGAAAATAAAATAAAAAATTAACAGAAAATCAGGTGAAACAAAAGCAATACTTCGCTCAGTAGAATAGATAGGGGATCCCAAGAGACCAGATTTTACATAGACGACATCCAGCAAAGTGATCTTGTCTCAGCGGATTTCTGTAAAAAGTACAACAGTTATTGAAATAAAATAAAAGAACAATACGAACACTTGACTATTCACTATTGATTTTATATAAGAGAATTTTACGTAAAGTACGAATTTTTAGTTTAAAAATAATGAAAAAGCGTTTATTCGTGGTGACATTCTAATTATTAAAAAAAATGTTACTTCATTCATATTTAGATAAGTCATGTTATAGCTCAAAGTAGAAGACTTCAATAAATCTAACAAACATTGCTGAAATCCCTGAAAACACTTAGTGCTCGGTTTGACACACTTTAATATTTTATGTGGTAGTTTCTTTCAAGTAGATGCTCACAAAAGGTTTTCAGTCGCAGGAACATTCTATTTTGATTGATCGACCCTGTGAGTGCTCGAGCGTGCAATTTCAAAATATTTTGAGATCATTAATTTGACAATAGACCATCCTTTGGAGCCACTGAACAAATATATACCGAAATACCACTGTATGATTATTATAATTGAATTTATAATTGATATAACAATATAATTTCCGAAACATCACATTTTTTGCCAGGACTGCACCATAAAGAGCGCCTCGCGAGACCGCTTCACGAAGCATAATGCTTGGTTGACGTGGACGATTATATCAGTGTCTTTTTTTTACATCACGATATTTATATGGTCTCGCGAAGACGCTCGATATCTCTGGAACTAGCTGTTGACTTTCACCACGCATAAACAAATGGGGGAGATTCCTCTCAGTCAGTACGGGCGGAGGATGCGGAGGACTGATCAGGTGCCTTACATTTGTACGCCCGGCGAACAATCAAGCTAAGCAAAACCAGTATTTACGATCTGTCATTGTACGGAAAATCTATACAAAGCGTGGCCATGTTTTACAGGATTTTTATAGCTTGATATCTCGCCGTGTGTATGTACTAAATCTTTAGCCTGCAGCAATACTGTACTAATATAAAATAGAAGGCGGGAAAATACGTGGTGGTCTAATTATTGAATCTTAGTAAAAATACCTTGGATATTTGGACAAATCTTTGTGCGATGAGTACGATTATTTGTTCTGTATCGGGGTGTGTAATTTATCTATAAAATGTATGTATTTGGAAATATATAAGTATGTTTATCAATGGTCTGGTTGCCATAGTACAGGCTCTGCCTAGTTTGGGATCAGATGGCGGTGTGTTGGTTGTCCCAAGATATTATTATTATTATAGATATTATTATTATTACCTGTCTTCAACTGAAACGTAGTAAGTGTTTGGGCGTCGGTGTACCTTTCACCCTATATGTATTACTTTACAAACACGGGGCATACAATCTTTTTCACGTTTCTTGAGCGTAATATCGTTAGCTAGTCGCTTCTTCGTCGGGGGGTGGGACGAATGCCTAGAACTGACTACTATCTCACCGTGACAAAATGTTTTAGATAAAAACGACACGGCAAGAGTGGTTCTTCTGCTGCTCATTTATTCTGTCAATGTAACAAAGCCCAAAAATATTGTAATACCCATAAATGGGCTGTAATGGAAGGCCTTTGAAGGAATTCAGTGATAAACAGGCATTGTGGAGAATATTTTTGGGTTATTTTTATTATATATGAATTAAAAATCATGGGGCTTTTACTTTATTCAAATTAATGTGAATTGAGTTGTTGTTGAGTTTCATAGATAGCAAATGTTTAGGAGTTAGGCTGCCTAAACGCTAGGGATGACATAATTATGTTTTCACATTATCATGATTATGAATTTCCTAAAGCAACATTTTTTCAGTACTGCGCTTTTCGTTTCCGAACTGATAAATGTAATTTTAGCCAATTACTAAGTGTGTGAAATGTGTAAGAGTTAAAAGACATGATTAGCGGGTTGATTTGACTTGACCAATACGTACCTGTGGTCTGTGAATAATATCTTGTACCTATAGATAATAATTCATCATCATCATCATCATCAATCTCAGCCTGAATTCACCCAGTGCCGGCTAAAGGCGTCTCTTTATCTACGCTTACGGCCAATAATAATTAGGTTCTAATAAAATTTTACTCAAGATTTACTCAAACAAGATTTTAATTAGGTATTTTAATATTGAAAAGGTCACTTAACGAGAAATAATAGTTTTAAGCAGAACTAAATGTTTTCTTATCGAAGTAATATTTCACTTAGAAGCAGTGGTAATGATCAACTCTCAGTTATATTTCCACACTTGTATTTTTATATAGTTGCAATATTTTACGACAAGTTGGCAACACTGCCAGTAATGGCGTACGTAGACTATTTGGCGCCAACAGCCCTAAGTAAGTACACCAAATTGGGCGTATTTGAATACAAAAGAAACCTTATTTCTGAGATTTTGTTTTGTTTTTGTTTAAGTACGAGTTTAATCCCTTATTATCAAAAGAAAGCCTTTTGTGCCCTGTCAAGTCGTTTGAGGAAATCAATACATTTCTGGCCTACATTATGTTGAATTGAGCGAAATTCATTTTACTAAAGCTGAATACAATATGTTTGGAAAAATCTGACATGTGTACACACATTTATGATTCTATTTTAAGGCAAACTAGCTGTTGCAAAAGGAGCATTGCAACGCATGCCGGGCACAGCTAGTTCTAATTCTACCCTACCCTACCTACCAACCTACTCTACCTGAGTGACATGAGCTGTCAATTGCGGAAGATGCCAAACCTAATTTATTTAGATACTCATTTTTTTCCTGTGAACTTTTCAGATATTTTAATCGTTATTTTGCTATTCGGGTCGGAGATGAATCCAGCAAATCAAAGATCATTAGAATCGGTCCAGCCGTTCTTGAGTTATAAACGGTGTAACTAACGCGACCTTGTTTTATAATAAATAGAAGAAGATTTAAAGATATTTTCACGCCATAACATTAAAGAAAATTGGTTCAGACATGTTTGCCACATATCATGGCGTGCAAATGTTTAGAATAATATATTGTGATTTTTAAAATATCATTAGTTCCATGTACTTTAGGGGGCGAACCTTTTGGGTACATATTCTGACTGAGGTACTACTGAGAAATTTCTGTTGGAAAAACCAAAGAAAACTTTACCCGACCCAAGAATCGAACTCCGAATCATGCTCAACAGCAAAACCTGCGACCACTAGACCAATGAGGCGGGTTCTAACCAAACTAAGAAATGGAAAATGTGGGATAAGAGGCAGTAATTTTTATTTATATTCACGATAAAAAAAAAACATACAATATCAACACACAAAATAGAAAAACATACAATACAAAATAAGTAAGTTTACACCTAGTCAAAATAATAATACCTAAATAATTGAACATGACAATGTTTACAGCTGCACACCTCTTTCAATTATGATTTGTGCCCTCTGGACAAATCTCGGTAGGTTTTGCCCAAAAAACCAACAAAAAAACCTCTATTAATAATAAAATTCCTTTAAAATAAACACAATTACACTATAAAAATAGTAACTAATTATTTTTAGAGATAAAAGGGTTTAGTGTACATTGTCGGAGCACAATAGACACCTAAGCCTAGGCTTTGTTCACAGAATTAGTCTAGTATCTTAGTTAGCTCGTATCTGGCTTACAGGAACCTAACACAATGCCAGTCAATTTACGGAGCAGTGGCATCTAAGTAAAGGTGCGTGCACACACATCAGTCGCGTGTCACTGGTAAGTCGTAGCGGCGGCGCGGCGGCGGCGTCACGCTACAATTGATTTGTGATATCTGTATAGACTCGACGTACGAGTTACATACGAAATTATTTCAAAATGGCGTCGGAGTCGCGTTCACGGCATACTTTGAACCCCCTGTACCTCGACTCCGCCGTGATTCTATTATTATATGGATACACCGCCATTTGTTCCTAAAGAAAAGCTCAATGCGACGCGTTGCTTGCGGCATGCTTTATGCGGCTTACCCAAATGTACTTTCTTTGGTATTCTTCATCGTGTCGTTGAGCTCCTTAGTTTTGAGTCGAGCTACACAGAACTGACAAATGCTTGCATTGACTGGACAAATACACTCAAATCTGTGTGGTTTTTTCTTCAAAAGGCACTCATTTTTCTCATTCTCAGATACTAATCTGCTTGGTCTTCATGTGACTAGGCTGTTTTTTTCTCTGAGTAGTCGGAAATGAAACACTGAAATCATCTAGCCTTCAAAATATTTTCACGTCTAAAAGTGTTTGTAAAAATTAAATATCATTCACTCAGCGTGTCGGTGTGTATCTATATCTGAACGTCGTTGACCAAGACGCGTTAGGCGTGATGCGACTGAAGTGTGTGAATGCACCTTTGCAAACAATCTGACACACGTGCGTTGTTTAGTGAAATTGAGATTAATTAATTATTGTGAGTGTTTGAATTTCATGGGGTTTGTTCATAAACACTGATCTTACCAAAGGATATCACATTTCCTATACTCCATCGGTTTAGGTAGTTAACTAAAGGTAAACAATCTTGATATGTCTTTTTATGTAAAATAAATCGTATAAAAGACATACAAAGATTATTTAAATGAAGTTAATTACCTAACATCTATTTAAGTAAATACCTAATTGTAAACATTTTTAGATACAATTTTTAGTCATTTTTTTAGATAAAAGACATGCTAAGATTGTTTACATTTAGTTAACTACCTAAACCGATGGAGTATAGTACTTAACTAGATTGTGAAGGTTAGATAGGCAGTCGGTCCATGTAAAATACTGTGTTCAGCTGCATCCGGTTAGACTAGGAGCTAACCCCACATGGTTGGGAAGAGGCTAGGCAGGTGATGTTGTTTCATAAACACTGGTCAAATCTGAGAGACGTGGAAACATCGATAAATGAAGGGCTAAACCGTCGCTAATCATTTTTTACTTTAAACTGCGTTTAGTAAATAAACCCTTAATATTATTAACTGGCAATGTGACCGGTCAATGTGGCGACACTTGGGGGAGGCCTATGTCCAGCAGTGGACGTCTTTCGGCTGAAATGATGATGATGATACCTAATGGTTAAGGGGATATTTTATGTTCTTCTTGTTTTTCTTCGTGTCGCTGGAACGACAAGTTTTTTTTTTATTTTGTTAGCCCAGAACATCGCCATTTCAGCCAGCTGCTGTATGTTGTATGTTTTTGGGCTAAGATAGCAAAATAAGTCCTCCTTGGATATTATCTATTTTAGTTTGTTTGTTATGATGATGTTGATTTGTGACGATACCATTTGTTTTAAAGATCAACATAATAATATTTTTAAAGGTTCCATAATTACGTGCAGTTAAATATCGTAGATAAATAGACTTAGTTTTAGACTATAAAGAAGCTCACAAAAATGGATGAAAATTTCTTTTTTTAAAGTAAAATATTTGTATTAATTAAAATCTCATGCCTCGGTCAATTTACTCTGACTGATCAAGTTTTCTTTTGCTCAAAGAGATACTTAGTTTTATCGTTCGCCAAAACATTTTAGTTAGCTTGCTTTTTTGTTATTAAATAGAAGCTTTCATCATTATCATTATTTTCTAGCCTTAAATCACTTAAAAAAACGTTATCAATTTTTCATAGCAGATAAACTTGACAAATCTTGGCGGGCGCCAAAAAATTTTTATAATTGAAAAAGTTTTTTTTTTGTTTTGCAGATTTCTCTTACATTATTCTTATTTAATTTCAGTTTTTCAGCTCGTTTTGCAAACACTACATTTATTTATTTATTTATTTATTATTCACAAAATCCACAGCTCTTTATATATTTTTTATTATGGACCAAATGCAATAAATAAAACTACCAGCGACTGCCAAGATCTACGCATGATCAACGGCTTAACGTCTTTCTAAGATACAGAGGAAGCTCGGTTTCTAATGGATGGTCAGCCATCCACGGACCAACCTAGGCAAGCAGCTTAACCTTGAAGAATGACCCGAGCGGCTGTTATTATTTAGCCACGAGCTCCTTAAAATAAAGTCGTCTAACTCTAATGCACCCTTATACGTTCTCACCAGAGTTCATAAAAGCTTTGTGATTTTATTACATGGTCAGTCGTGCTGGGGCAAAGTAATATTCAATTCAATTCAATTCATTTAATTCAGATTAATTACATGACATAAAATATAATAATCCATACAGGTTTTAAATAAAATAATGACAAACAAACAACACAAAAATGACAACAAATACATACACTGTTAGGACCGCATAACTCGTACATGGAGTTTCGTCCAATGCTCCATGAATGAGCTCTCCACGTCCATTCTCCCAACAATGAGCTGCAGGAAGCTGTTGGGGCTGCCCCGCATGCGGCGCATCAGAGACGCTATTCTTTTGCGGTGTATCGCTTGAAAGCCATCCACTTGAGCGTCTGCAAACATACCTGATGCGCTACAAAAGCGTGGCAATCCCATCAACATCCTGAAAGCGTTATTGAATTGGACACGCAGGGCACTGTAAGTCTTCTGCGTATACTTCATGTCACGTATACTAATATTACATGTATATATATTTTTTATATTTGATGGGCCTACTCTTGACCTCAATCTAGTCCTGAAGACAGAGATGAGGTCGACGATGGAACGAGCTAACCCAAAAGAAGCCTATTAACTCGCGACTTAAATAGATTGGGGTCATATGAACTTTTGAACACCGACGAAGGCAGGGAATTCCACTCCTTGGCTGTGCGCATAATAAACGATGTAGCAAAGCGCTTCGTGCGAATGTGTGGAACATATAATCTACTTATTTATTTACGGTGGATTGTTATTGACTAATTGAACGAGTCTCAATAACTGATACATTAGGAACGTCAGGGTAATTAATTAATAGGACAGTTTCCTATTTACAGCGATGTGGACGATTTTTTTGTAGCCTGTAATTGTTTTCCCATTTTGATACTTTTACATAATAATATTTATTTTAATTATTATTTTAGATCTTTTTGGAGTTAGTGAATAAAACAGTTGAGTACCGATTCAGATTATCCGAATTTTCAAATCGCGAATGTCATTATTTGGTTATAACACAAAAAAATTAACATAGTTGTTATTTTATTTGACTGTACCTACATATGTAGATGCGCTAAGCAGGAGTCTAAAATAGCCGCTTTAGCAGAATCTTAATAGGATAATAATATGAATGAAGTATAAATTCGTAAAATGGTAACAAGGTGACAATTCATAATAGTAAGTACGTCTATGACCATTTTAAGAAATTAAACGTCATTCATAATTATTATCCCATTAAGATTCTGCAAAAGCGGCCATTTTAGACCCCCAGATTGCTTCTTAGGATGTAAAATTATGAATTTTCTGACTGACCTGTCTGATCTTTAAACCACGACATTAAAATTTCCTCCTATTTTAAAGAGGGGAACAGAAAATTGTGAAGACAGTCTGTTTGAATGATGATTTTTGTTTTTTTTTTTGCTTAGACTGTTTGGTCATGTGGAGAGGATGAGTGAAAGGCGACTAACAAAAGGTATTACAAGACAGATGTGAGTGGCAACGCCAGGAGGGGACGCCCTAGAAGGACATACACTGACCTTATTGGTGAGGTTCTTCAGAAAGGTCAGGTGCGTAGTACTCGCAACCGGCGTGCGTGTATGACCAGTTGTATGAACGTGGACGAGGCAAAAGGAGTATGTAAGGACCATAGCAGGTGGCGTTCTGTGGTTAGTACCTATCACCATGGGAAAAAGGTGTGATGTTTATGTAGGTATGTATAATTCTATTAATATGCATTTGTTGCGGTCGCAAATGAAATGATGTACATGCTCGCATCTACAGCTGATAGCAAAAAAAATTCAAAAAAGAATTTCGTGGTCTACACTAGGCGCTTTCGTGTTAAATTCAAGGGAAATCGTGAAAAAACATTTGATAATTTTTCCGTCTACACCCTGTCAAGTTGTCATGTCGCTGTCATGTCGTATCGGTTACGTCGTGCTCGCCAACGGGAGCGTTCGCTGCTGACGTTGACACACCTCACTACTCCCGTCCATACACATCACTGGCAACCCTGGCGATGACAAGTTTAAAGTTTTTCAGGTCGGGAAAATTGTTAATGTGCTTATCATTTAGAAATTTCTCAGTAGCATCTACGGAGTTTGGATTTATGCACAGTTGATTGCAATGGTCTCGTCCCCTTTAACATGGAATTTAAACATAACTGGCAATACTTCAGTTCGGAACTTTCGATAGTTCGCGGTATGAAAGAGCTCGCTCGCTCTCTCGCTAGCTGGTGGTGCTGCCTGCGGTTTACGTACCTGATCTTTCTTTCCATATAATTATGCTGAAGTAGTTTTAAGAGTAACAAATAAATTGTTGGTTGGAGTAGTTGAAAGTATTCTTTTCTCAGAAGTTCAATCCGTGTCATCGTTCGTGTATACCAAGCTAGGTATGCACGAACGATCAATTTGTGGTTTATAAAGCAGATATGTAATAAAAGACAAGGTCCTTTCTATGCAAAAATATAATCTTCAATATATAAGCCTTTTAAATTGAGTAACAAAGTGAAACTATGCGTTTCATTTAGGAGATCCCACGATCACCATTGCTCTGTGTCGGCCCAATCATTACGAATTTGAAACGCGCATGTGGAATAGGAATGAGACGTGGTAACATCGCAAGCTGTTTTTTTTTTCTCGTATTTTCCCACTCCGGGAGCAAAGGCCTCTCCCCATTCCTTCCACTTTTCTTTACGGTGTGCTTCTTCTTATGCACGTTGTATGTTTTTCATATCAGCTGTGGACAATGTTACTGGAACTATTCGACAGCTTTTTTTTTCCCTAAAATGAGAAAGAGCCTTCCAAGTCATAGGTCTTGAGTTCGACCCCAAGATACGCACCTCTGATTTTTCGGATTCACGTGCCCAAAACGTGCGTGCGTGTTGGGTTTCGTGATTAAATCATCAGTTGCTTCGGTGAAGGAAGACATCGTGAGGAAACTAAACCAGAATGCCTCAGAATTTTTTCTAGACGGCATGAAAAGCCAAGTCAGATGGGCGGCATAAAAACTAACACCAGGGAGTCTAAAATGGCTGCTTTAGCAGAATCATGATAGAATAATAATGTGAATTACGTTTAAATTGTTAAAATAGTCATAGACGTACGACTACTATTATGAAATGTCACCTTGTGACCATTTTACCAATTTGAACGTAATTCATAGTATTATCCTATTATGATTCTGATAAATCGGTCAATTTAGACCCCCAGGATAGGGACTAACCCCACCCACGAAAAAGAAAGACTGCAATATTTCTTGCAGCTTATCAGTAAGATTGCAATTTCGAGTGAATGTTAAGCTACAGGCGCTTTTGGGACTAACCCCACCCACGAAAAAGAAAGACTGCAATATTGCTTGCAGCTTATCAGTAAGATTGCAATTTCGTGTGACTGTTAAGCTGCAGGCTCTGTGCAATAAATTCAACGAATCATCAAACAAGAAGACCTACTTATTACCTTCATAGACCTTTATTTTTTCTTATCCGCTGTCAATAGGACCTCGGCCCAAAGGACCCTCGTTGACACCTGGAATTAATCTCATACAATATTCATACACCTACCAGTTGCCCCGGCAACGTATAAAAAAGGCATTTTGTTTACAAATAGGCACTTAGTAGTTGACAGGAGTATTACTCAGGAGGCTACTTGCTGAAGCTTAGGCTTTTATATACTGTGTTGACAGAGTTAGAAATAAGTGGACGACTATTGGGCCATTTAGAATAAATTAAATGTTTTTTAGGGTTCCGTACCTCAAAAGAACAAAAAACCCTTATGAAGGGTTACTTTGTTGTCCGTCTGTGGCTGTCTGTCTGTCAAGACCCTTTTTCTTAAGAACGCGTAGAGGTATCAAATTGAAATTTATATCAAATACTCTGGTCTACGGTTTCTTTCAGCTGTGAAAAAATTAAACCATACTATAACATATTGTGCAATTTCACAAGTCAAAGGAAAACATCTGAAAACCGTTAGTATTGTTATTTAATAACAAAATACGTACAAGTTTGTACAGGACCCTCGGTGCTCGAATCGAACTCGCACTTGACCGGTTTTTTAGTAGCCTCTTACGAAGGGCTTGCCGATTTACCTCATGTACATTTATTATGTCAACTTGCAATTTATTTATAGTTTAGGAAAAAACTTACGTTAAAGGGAGATATTGTTCGACAAATCGTATATTACTTTCGAGTAGTTTGAAAACTTTTCTGTATGTTTTAAAATCTGTTGCTTAGTGTTTAGTGAAGTTGGTTTCGACATTGACTGATAGTTTATAAAGGTTTTTATGTAGTCGCCATACCTAAGCCGGTGGTGACTATTGGTAGGCGTCCAGGACTCTACACAAATGCGATGACTTGCTGCAATGCGATTGGGTTGGATGACCAAATCCGAAGCTATGAAGAATAGAGAAAAATACTCAAAGGGGTCTCGGGACCGAGTTTGATGAAAAATAAAACTATCATTGGTTTTAAAAAAATATATATTTTCCTAGCATGGAGTCGAACCCATTGATTTTGAAAAAGCACAATGTTTTTAATACATACGGCAAACTAAAGCAATTTTTTAACAAAATCTATTTTTATTTTTCAAACGTTAGCTACCTTTTGAACCTAACTAATTCATTTGTGTAATAATACACTGATGCAGTTTTAGTTTTCATCAAAATCAGGCTCGATTTCGAATGCAATCCACTCCCACTTTTAAAATTCAACCTATAGCTGATCTTGAGCTGTTTTTCGACAACTATCGATAAGGCAATCTGTGCAGCATGAGAAAACTTCTGATCAAAAAGTCACTATTCTAGAGTGCAAATATCTTACATTGATCGAATAAAGTTTTCAGCCATATCAAAATATAGCTTGTCGTTTGTAAAGCTGACACTTTTAACATTCTCGACGAACAAGGAATCCATTCTAAAATGATAAATGCGAAAGTACTCAGTCTGCCTGTCTGTCTTTTACATTTTATATTTGCATGGCTGAAAGAACTTCGATTGCATGATTGCTCAGCGAAGGGGGACGTGTGGTGTAACGCGAATGAATAAACTAAGAAATTAGTTCATAAGAGGAAGTCTGAAAGTGGCGCCGGTGACTGAAAAGTTGTGTGGTAATTGGTTATCGTGGTATGGGCACACATGATGCGGAGGAATGAGGAAAATGTCGTGAGGAAAGTTTTGAATATGAATGTAGATGGCTTTAAGAGTAAGGAAAATCAAAGAAACGATGGATTGACTGTGTGAAGGATGATATGGCTAAAAAGGAGTTGACTGCTGAGATGACGAGTAATAGAGAAGTATGGAAGAAGAAGACATACTACCTACCCATTTGGACAAAGGCAGGAGAATTATGATGATGATGATGAAAGTCTTCGATGTTTGGCACACAGGTACCTTGTCTTCAATTAGAATATAGGATGATCTTAGAATCCTGGTAGTACATTCCCATGGTATGGTTTCCAACCACCTCGCGGCCGGTGTCGCGGTTAAAGGATAGTTCTCGATATTTGTGGATGATACTTAGGAATCCCGTTGATGTAAGTAGTCGCTTAATCAAATTATAAGAAACGTATCGAAAGAGTAGCTTATTCCCATTGAGTAATCATACCTCGGCAGCCGATTAAATTGGATATATCGGAGTATCTCAATCGTTATAAAGCCTGTGGCTTAATTCAAATGGTTGTGGAACATTGGTTCCGCATCCATATTCAGTGGAATTTTGAGATGGAGCAGTGTCATAAGAAAGGAACGTCTCTTAAGACCATTTTCCTGTAGCTTAAATGGTTAAAACTACATTTACTGCCATATCTCAAAATTCTAGTAGGTTGGGAAGAATCGGTTGATGCCGTCTTCGTCGTACGTCTTCGTTGAACCAATTCGAAAAATGCTGGAAATGGGTTCTATTGGTTGTCCTTTAACACCCTGGCAATTTTTTTTTTGGAAATTTATTTGATGTACAAAAACGACTTTTCTACAGTTTTATTATATGTATAGATAATGTATACTGATTTAGCTGCCTCGTTGGTCTAGTTGACGCAAGCGCGACTGCTGAGCATGAGGTCCTGGATTCAATTCCCGGGTCGGGTAAAGTGTTATTAGGTTTTTTTCATCAGGAATTTCTCAGTAGCAGCCACGGAGTCTGGATTTGTGTGATGGCTATAGGCTCGCCCCCTATTACATGAGATAAACTTAACTGGCGAAATATGGGTGTACTATTAGATACACCTCTGCCTAACCCTTTGGGGATTACACGTGATGTTATGTTATGTTTGCCAAGTGTGGTTAGAAAGGATTTAAAAAAAATGGTGACGACACGGAACAGTGACGAGTCAGATGGCATAAGTCCTGTTAACCACCAGGGTTGGTGAATGTCAAAAGTTTATCGAATGTTTTATTTGAATCTTCGAACTGATGTTTTGAGAGCAGAGTGGTAATTATAAGAATACACATTACAAAGTAAAGGAAGGGAAGTGGAAATTATGTTATCCCTACTCCTCCGCTATTCTTTTCTGATTAATTTCGTTGCGGGATCCAAGACAGATAAATTGTTTCTCTGGGGCTTCGTCGAGCTTCATTGTTTCGGTGCTTTTCTGTTGGTCGACACTTTTGATTCTGGCTTTCAGGACTTGCAGTGGTTTAGGAATAGTTTGGGGGGCTTGTCTAAAAAAAAAAACATTACAAAGTAAAGTGCCTGCTTGGATTCGATCCGATGACTTATTGCTCGTATAGTTGGCGCTGGTACCTTGGACCCCAAAAATATCTCAAGACTAACATTTTTTTAGCAACATAATCTTAAGCTTGCCAAGTATTATTCATGTAATTTGGAGCAAATAACTCGGAGCCAAGTCAACAAGTTATGATATATTGACCAAATATCTACTATTCTCTGTTTACCTATACGGCTTAATTATTTTGGCTCAGCTTCCAAATTCCCAAAGGCGGTGTTTAAGCATGTAGGGCTTAATTAGATATCGATATTAGTGTTGATAGTGATGTTTACTTATCGGATATGAATATACACTGGGTAAATAACTGTTTTATTTACAGGTTTCTGTGTCATAATATGTGGTCTTAATCTAAGGGTCATCTTTTTATACAGGGTGCAAGGGACTAAGATGACCGGTACAAGAAATTATTTCAGGAACGTTGTAGGAATATGGGGGTATCGTATTACCCAGTACTACCTGGGTTGTGGAGGTCAGATAGGCAGTCGCTCCATGTAAAATACTGGTATTCAGCTGCATCGGGTTGGACTGGAAGCCGACCTCAAGATAGTTGGGAAAAAGCTAGGCAGATGTTGATGTGTATAGGAATCCAGTAAATTTGATTGACATCTTGTAGATGTCAATCAGAAATATTGTTTTGTAACTATTTTATTGCATTTGTGATTGCACATCAGTTTTGTGAATTAAATAAAAAAAGGTGAATTTTGCGTTGTACCTCACAAAAAGTACCCTATGTATGTGCCATCATAACATCACGCCTGTAATCCCCGAAGGCTTAGGCAGGGGTCTACCTAACAAGTACACCCACATTTAGCCATTTATGCTTAAGTCCCATGTAAAAGGGATCAAGCTTATTGCCATCAAATGGGCACAAATCCAGACTACGGAGTCTGACTTACAAATCCAGACTGTACTGTGCGTTTATCTTTAATGGTGAATTTTGTTTTGATGTTATGTTAATAATATGATTATGGTCAATGTACTTCCACACATGTTATGATAGTACAGGGTGTCTAAAATAGCCGCTTTAGCAGAATCATAACAGGATAGACGTACCTACTATTATGAATTGTCATTGTCGAATTTAAACGTAATTCATATTATTATCCTATTATGATTCTGCTAAAGCGGCCATTTTAGACCCCCGTAGCAGGTAACATTACGGTTAGACAGCACGAAAACAACTTAGGTAGACATAATTATTGTTTTCGTATTCAGTTCGCGTGTTTGTTCTACGTCACATTCATCAACCGAGCCTGATTCAGCCTATTTTATTGGCACATTTATTAAAGCAGGTACAAAAACAAGGAAATTGTAGTGTTATAAGATTGTATAATAACGCCCTATTGCTGGTCCATAATTGGTTCACCGCGAATAATTTAGTATTAAATGGGAAAAAAACGAAGTGTATAAGATTTGCTCTACCGAATGTCAAAAGTAGTGATAGTGACATAGTATTGAATCAAGAGAAACTAGAATTCGTCGAAAAAACTGTTTTCTTGGGGATCACGCTCGATTCAAGGCTTCAATGCATATAACTTCTCTTGCAGGACGGCTGAGTTCAGCAGCATATGCTGTTAGAAAAATCCGTCAATTTACTGATGTAGATACCGCGAGGCTAGTCTATTTTAGTTATTTTCATAGTATTATGTCATACGGTATTTTACTATGGGGACGGGCTGCAGACATTGAGTCTATATTTATTCTGCAGAAAAGAGCTATCAGAGCCTTATATGATCTACGTAGACGCGATTCTCTAAGAGAACTGTTTAAGGAAATTAACATCATGACAGTACCTTGTCAATACATCTATGAAAACATCATGTACGTTAGGAAAAATTTGCATTTATTTAGTAAAAGAGGTGACCGACACCACTATCATACTAGAAATAGGGACCAACTAACTCAACCAGGTTTCAGGCTAGCTAAAGTAGACTCATCTTTCATGGGGTACTGTTTAAAATGTTACAATAAAATACCTCCCCACATTCTACAACTGAATGAGACGAAATTTAAATCTATCTATATATATAAAATTCAAAGTCCTGACTGACTGACTGAGATATCAACGCACAGCCCAAACCGCTGGTCCTAGAGCAATGAAATTTGGAGGGTGTATTCTTTGTGAAGAGTAGGTATCCACTAAGAAAGGGTTTTTCGAAATTCTACCCCTAAGAGGGTAAAATGGGGTGTTGAGTTTTCTATGAAACTTTTTACTGTCGCGGTCGATGGACTTGAAAATTTGTGTACCTACTCTGCAGTTACAATTATGAGAAACGTGTATCAAAGTTTTTCCAAAATCATGCCCCAATATGAATTTCAAAGTCCTGACTGACTGACCGATATACCAACTTACAGCCTAAGCTACTGGTCTTAAAGACATGAAATTTAAAGGGTGTATTCTTTGTGAAGAGTAGGTATCCACTAAGAAAGGGTTTTTCGAAATCCCACCCCTAAAGGGGCGAAATGGGGTGTTGAATTTTCGATAAAACTTTTATTCTCGGGGTCGATTGACTTAAAAGTCTACATACTCTTCAGTTAAAATTATGAGAAACGTGAATCACAGTTTTTCCAAAATCATCCCCCAGTGTAAAATTCAAAGTCCTGACTGACTTACTGATATATCAACGCACAGCTTAAACCGCTGACCTTAAAGACATGAAATTTGAGTGAATACCTACTCATCACAAAGGATACACCCTTTGTGATGAGTAGGTATTCACTCAGAAATGGTTTTTCGAAATTCCACCCCTGAGGGGGTGAAATGCGGTGTTGAATTTTCTGTAAAACTTTTTACTCTCGAAATCGGTTGCCTTGAAAATTTGTGAACATGCTCTGCAGTTAAAATTATGAGAAACGTGTATCACAGTTTTTTCAAAATCATCCCCAATATAAAATTCAAAGTCCTGACTGACTGATATATCAACGCACAGCCCAAACCACTGGCCCTAGAGAAATGAAATTTGGAGTGTGTATTCTATATAAAGATTAGATATCTACAAAGAAAGAGTTTTTCGAAATTCCACCCTTAAGAGGGTGAAATGGGGTGTTGAATTTTCTGTGAAACTTTTATGCTCAGGGTCGATTGACTTGAAAGTCTACATACTCTTCAGTTAAAATTATAAGAAACGTGTATCACAGTTTTTCCAAAATCATCCCCCAATATAAAATTCAAAGTCATGGTTGACTGATATACGAGTATCAACGCACAGCTCAAACCGCTGGTCTTAAAGACATGAAATTTGAAGGGTGAAATCTTTGTGTGAAGGCACCTTTTTTTTTTTTTTTCTCGGGTGGGAAATCATCAAATGACTCCTCCCGCTCTGGACGGAGCGGAAGGGAGTGTCAGACTAAAAACCACCCATGTTCCTTCTTTTGCCCTTTATGTTCCAGGGCCGCGGTATCTCCTTCGAACAGTCCCGCAGCCCTGGCAGGCATCGGCCCCTCTTGTCGGGGCGGTGCTCCGCCCTAGCGGGGTAGACCTCCACGGTGTGCTCCACCGTGTCCTCCGGGCGATCCTCACAATGATAGCACCGTGGGAAGGCACCTAAGAAGCCGATTTCTGCCGGCTTCCCTTCGGGAACAAGGCGCTCAGACGTAGTGTCTAGGTGTCTACTGTAGTCAAATAGAATATTATGAACACATCTGTGGGTATCACATCACAGTACACCCATTTAATACATCATAGGATTGAAAAAAAATCAAAAATGAAAACATTTTTTATGTCAACAAATAAAGCAACAGTTGGCTCCAAATAAGCCGGTGCTCGGGTGTCAGAATTCAGAACCAAAATCGTATGGACGCGTACACGTGACTTCGCGGCTGGCAGTACCGTTTTGTAGGGAGCTCGGTAAGCCGAAGATTATCGAGTTACTACAGGGGCAGAAAAAGAAAGCATGTAGGGGAGAACGAGGTAGAATTAGTAATGGTCGATAGCGTATCTGGTACCAACTAGATTTTTTTTTATTTTGTTGACTTATTTAAATGAGATAAATTCACTTTTATTTTTTTCTGCATTTTATTCTTTAATTTTTTTTTTGTCATGGTTGTCATTTTCGTAGTTTTTGGGGTCGCTAATGACGAAAATGTGGTCAAAATGAAAATTCAAAAAACGTATAAAATATCATTCTCATTTTTTTCTTCGGCTTCCCCTGACTCAATTTTCAACCTTTGCCACTGGTACCTACCAGTGGCAAAGGGTCCACTAAGAAAGGGTTTATCGAAATTCCACCCCTAAGAGGGCAAAATGGGGTGTTGAGTTTTCTGTGAAACTTTCTATTCTAGGTGTCGATAGACTTGAAAATTTGTGGACATACTCTTCAGTTAAAATTATGAGATATATGTATCACAGTTTTTCCAAAATCATCCCGCAGTATAAAATTCAAAGTCCATGCTGACTGACTGCTATATCAACGCGTAGCCTAAACCTCTGGTCTTAATGACATAAAACTTAAAGGATGTATTCTTTGTGAAGAGTTAATATCCACCAAGAAAGGGTTTTTCGAAGAGGTTGAAATGGGGTTGAATTTTCTGTGAAACTTAATATTCTCTGGGTCAGTTGACTGAAAAGTTAATGTACACATCACTCTTCAATTAAAATTATGAGACACGTGTAGCACAGTTTTTGTTATAACACGATAGAGTTTACAAAATTTTTTTTTATTTGCTTATTTACGACCCAAAAGTGGCTCCCATGTTTAAAATTCATTAATTTACGTTACACGTCCGTCTTTGGATCACTGACTTACATATGTGTACCAAATTTCAACTTCCATCGGTTCGGTAGTTTCAGAGTAAATTGGCTGTGACAGACGGACAGGCAGACAGACAGACACGCGAGTGATCCTATAAGGGTTCCGATTTTCTCTTTGAGATGCGGAACCCTAAATACTAATATTACATATGTAGGTATCTTACATTAACTATTTATAAATGCGAAAGTTTGGAAGAATGGATGTTTGTTACTCAATCACGCCAGAACGGCTGAACAGATTTGGATGAAAATTGGCACAGAGATAGATTATAGGTTGATACAGATCTATAGATTAGATTACTTATTATCCCAGAAGTAGGCAAGATCCTGTGGGCAATTCCCGAACTGCACGCGGGCGAAGCCGCGGGCAAAAGCTAGTCTTGTATAAAACGCACACTATGTAGGCAAGCATATTATAAGTTGGGGGATTACATTGATGATAAAAATGCTTGGCTCAATGCTGGTCCTGCTCCACAACCATAGGGGCAAACTAATTGATTACCATCTGAAGTTATTGTGGAAGCTGCAGAAGATTGTAAAAATATCTTTGCATTGTATAGATTCAATCTCTTAGTATTATATAATCGCATAACACATGTGTGAGTACTATGTACTGTAAAGCTACCATTTACATTTAGTTATCTTCATTGACTTAAATGTGCCCTGGTGGCTGAGAGAATGTCATGCTCACACAAATGTCTCGCTGATGGTGGCGGGTGTGTCGGGTCATTTAGTTCCCTTCAATGTGGTTGAGTTGAATGGCGCTGATCCATGCGTCATGTTCGTGAACGGGCGCTGTCAGTTGGGACTGGTCATCTCTTAGCTGTCACGGTTTATTTTAATTACTTTATTTTTAAATTGTTAGTTTAATCTTTTACTCTGGACGCTCTTAATGTGCACGTCTTTGTACATCGTTCTCACATATATGTATAATCTCAACATGAATGATGTAACCAAGATTTTGTAACAATATTTTGATTAAAAAGAGTGTCCATGGAGTTTCTTGCCCATTCTTCTCCATAGAGATCTACGATTTGGAATGTGCAACTACAGTACTTTCGCAAGTTTTTATGCCTTGTGACTGTGACTGTAGCTTAGCTTTTTTGTTTTTGACTTTCAAAAGTGCCTGTAATGGTCTAATTGAAATAAATGCTTTGAGTTTGAGTTTGAGTTTGTAATAAAATTTATTTACCAGTGGGCCTAAACCAATACAAAGTAACATTCTAATAAGTCCAAAAAAACTTTTTTTGCAAAAAAAGAACGGCTTTTCACAAAAACACTATCACTTTACTTTTGGAAATGGGTTACGTTGTTCGTTTCATTGACTTTTTTGTCACCGACTTCCGAAAGTAAAATTATTTTTGACTTTTTACACGACTGCCCAAAAAAAGGAGTGTTATTACACGACTGCCCAAAAAAAGGAGTGTTATGTTTTGTATGTATGTTTGTGAGTTTCTTTATTCCACCATAACTTCTAAACGGCTTAACCGATTTCAATGTATGTGGTATCATTAGAAGCGTTGAGCTATTCCGGGTAACATAGGCTAGTGAACATTTTCAAAAATATAAAGGGGGAGCCATGGTTCCTGAAAAAAACTGAAATATTTTGGTTTTTCATGAAAATTTGACTACGAATACTATCATCGTCTAGAGCTTGCTTAGTGCATAACAAAAATATGTAACAGTAGTATTCAATATGCATTCGTTCACTAATAAACAAAAAGAGAAATTAAATCTTTTACACATACACTTCAAAGTCCTTACTGACTGATATATCAACGCACAGCCCAAACCGCTGGTCCTAGAGTCATAAAATTTGGAAGGTGTATTCTATGTGAGGAGTAGGTATCCACTAAGAAAGGGTGTTTCGAAATTCTACCCCTAAGAGGGTGAAATGGGGTGTTGAATTTTCTATGAAACTTTTTAGTCTCGGGGTCGATTGACTTGAAAATTTTTGTGTACGTACTCTTCAGTTAAAATTATGAGAAACGTGTATCACAGTTTTTTCAAAATCATCCTGCTATATAAAATTCAAAGTCCTGACTGACTGATATATCAATGCATAGCCTAAATCACTGGTCTTAAAGACATGAAATTTGAGGGGTGTATTCTTTGTGAAGAGTAGGTCCACTAAGAAAGGGTTTTTTTGAAATTCCACCCCTAAGAAATGGGGGTTAAATTTTCTATGAAACTTTATATTCCTTTATTATACTTTATGTCCGTTGACTCGAAAATTGGTGTACAAACTCTTCAATTAAAATTATGAGACGCGTGTATCAGAGTTTTATTTTCCAAAATCGTTCCCCAACATTGTCAAATAGGGCTTACAAACTCACGTAGACAGGCGCATGGCGCGCAGTGTTGCACAGGGCGTGCAGGGCGCGGGAGTATTTACCTATTAGTAAGTAGGTAGGATTTTTCTGAGGTAGACGTGTCTGTAAATATATGTGAAATCCCGATTTTCGAGTTGGCTCGTGATACGCGACATTGATATTAAATATTATGTAAACGTATTATGTCTATAAGTAGATTCTTAATAAATCATTTGATTGTCGTCGCCGGTGCCCAATCTCAAACCAAGGTATCACATACAACAAACAGACATATTTGCTGCTTTTAAGCGGCTCTTGCCCAACCTGAGGGGCCCAAACGCCTCCTGCCGGAGGCACTATGCGGAGGTCGTGCGGTCCATGGCCCTTTACGGGGCTCCGGTAGGGGCGCGTTCCTTGAGGTGGCGAGCCGCCCACTACCTGAACCCGCCCCAAAAGGTGGTAGCCGTAAGGCTGGTCCGTGGGTACCGCACGATCTCCGGCAAGGAGGATCGCCTCCTCGCCGGAGATCGTGCGGTGCCGCCATGAGATCTGGAGGCGATAGTCCTCGCGCACCTGCACGAGGGGGGGAATTCCGCTGCCACGGCAAATTGTCGCTCAGCGGACAGACCTCCGGCGCGATCTCATGGCGACATGGAGAGACCGACTGTCGCAACCCCGTCCAGGGCACGCCACAATATTGGCGGTAAGTCCCCTCTTCGAGGAGTGGTTAGAGAGGTAGACGCCCCGGGCGTCAGGGGCCACGTGGTGGCCCTCGGCCACCGTTAGGCGTGGGCCTGTGGACGGTGAGTAATGGGCTAGCTCGCCGTCCGTTCATCTTATGACGACAAGCCGTGTCGACGGCGCGTTGGTGTTCCACGCGCGCCTCAAAAAGATGTCAGCAAACAGGAGGGGCCCGCCAGGGCCAATGCCTGCCAAGGTTGCGAGACTGTTCGAAATGATACCGCGGCTCTGGAACACAAAGGGCAAAAGAAGGAACATGGATGGGTTTTAGTCAGTAAAGTCTGACACTCCCTTCCGCTCCGGCCAGAGCGGGAGGAGTCATTTGATGATTTCCCATCCCCAAAAAAAAAGGTTGTTAGCAAGTATAACGTATGTAATAAAGAATACCTTTTTTTTGGGTTGGGATAACATCAAATGACCCCTGTCATTTGATGTTATCCCAACCCAAAAAAAAGGTTTCAATATTTCACTTAAAGTAATATAATTGATTTTAATATTACTATGAACTAATATTTGCAAGTAATAAGTAAGTACATGTAAAATAATGCGGGTGTGTCTGAATTATTCAAATAAAATTAAATACTTACACTAACTATTCTTTATTACCTAATCAACTTTAAAAGTAAAAACTAATTTGACACAATACATTATATCTTAAATAAACTATTATAAATGCGAAAGTTTGGATGGATAGATGTTTGTTACTCAATGGCGCCAGAACGGCTGAACAGATTTTGATGAAACGTGGCACAGAGATAGATTATAGTCTGGTTTAGCACATAGATTACTTATTATGCCAGAAGTAAGATCCCGTGGGCAATTCCCGAACTACACGCGGGCGAAGCCGCGGGCATATGCCAGTAAAAAATAAAATTTACCTTTCGTGGTACATTGTGCGTTTGCAAAAATATTGTTTTATCACTAAAAGGATTAAAATAAAAACAAATAATTAAAAAAATTAAAAAAACACGCCTGCCATATCAAAAAGTGAACTAAAAAACTCAAAACAAGTTACATGATTTTAGTGTTGAATGGCCAAAAGGTAGGTACTAAATAGATTATATTATTTACTGTGCAATTAAAACGCCATTGTGCCAAAAGTGGAAAACTGAAAACCAATCTTTTCATCGAAGTCGGGGGACCTGTAAAGAACTATTCCGAGGAACCGTCCCCCAACTTCGATGAAAAGATTGGTTTTCAGTTTTCCACTGTTTTTATTTTGTTTATTTCAAGTCGGTTTTTTTTTGGAAAAAAACGTTTTTTCTTTCACCCTTTTTAGCTGTAACCACACAAATTCTTGTCAAGAATTAATTTTACATTTTACATTGTAGCTAGAAGTTATTAAGGAACCATCATGTTGTCAACATGAGCCAAGAAGAAAAATATATAATATGGGGAGGTAACTCATTAACTACACAAGCAAAGTTAATATAATTTATATGGAACCACTGGCGCGGGCTTCCTCTTTTTTTTTTTTTTTGGTGGGTGGGAAATCATCAAATCATCCTAAAAGCTGTAATTTTAATCAAGTAAAATTTTAAGAACAATACCAATAATAGTGATGAAAAACAAATATTGGATTGACATGGTGTCCGATATGCTATTTACTTTGTCAATTCTGTTGAACGGCGTAATACGTAAAGCTTCGAAAGCTATTGCTACTTGTCTCGCCACCAGTAGCGAAGGGTCAATTTTGTAAGAGGTAAGTCGGAGTATATATCTTTATTGTGATTATATTATTTGTTTAGAGAATACTGACTGTGCCATTTTTCAAAGGGAAGCCGGTGAGAATCGAGATGCATGGAACCTTCACCACTGCTGGCAACTTGACGTCAGTTCATTTTTTTTTTAGTTATTAGCTTCCTTAGTTTGAAAAGTACCTGTCGTTAAATTAATGGTGAACACTTTGTGGGAAAAAAGGTGCATCCATAGAAAACGTGAGTGACAACGGGAATCCTTATCGTCATCCCCCATAAGCTTCCCCTAGATAACCTTTTCCTACCCTCATAATGAGCTTTTTATGTTTCTGCCGGCACCTATTTCATTAGACCGAAGCCTGGTTGATCCTTCCAAATATAGTATCTATTATTAATATTTATGCAACGAGGAAAATATTTTCAAAGATATTTTTTGAAAATCGTGTTTCACTAAGGCTAAGGTCGAAGCCACAGTTAGATACTGCAATGTGCACCGCGTTAGGTAGGGATGCACGTTACTTGCATTAATATCGATACTTATTACCGATCCGGATCGCAAGTATGCGATATGACTCGAGGAAAGTATCGAATGGTACCGATCGATTCTCCAATCAATCACTTCGTTCTCAAGGATGCAGGGCTACACACCAATGCAAGTATCGTATCGTAGTAACTGTTCCGTCTAAGAGTATCAGCAAATTTCGAAGAATTTCTTTGTATTTTTTTTTAATGGTGGGACACTGTATCCCGTCACTGCCTCACAGATATAAACCTAGTTTGGAAGCCACCTTCATAATTATAATATATGGGACACTATTTCTAACCTTGAATTATATTGTTTTTTGAAAAGAAGTATTAACTAATTATTATTTATTATAGACTGCCTCGTTGGTCTAGTGGTTGCTATCGTGACTGCTGAGCATGAGTTATTGTGTTTATCCATCAGGTATTTATATGTAGCAGCCACGGAGTCTGGATTTGTACCAGGTTGATGGCAACAGGCTCGCCCCCTATTACATAGCACTTGAACATAACTGACGACACGAACATAGGTGTACTGTTAGGTACACCTCTGCCTAACCCTTCAGGGATTACAGGCGTTTTGTTATGTTGTTTTAAACCTTTAATATCTTAAAATTGTCTGATCATAGTGATCATGCAATTGAGTCACATTGCGTGAGCATGCATTGAATGCGCAATGTGGCTCATTACGATCCATTCATTCCGCTGTCAGTAGTATCGATCCAAAATATCGGAATATCGCACCTTTTTGTATTGATATCGCAAAGTATCGTACATCACTAGCGCTAGGTGTCATGCTACTAATGAACCAACGTATGGCTTTATCAATAAAATGTTACCTTACATTTTGGTGCCACATGCTTCATGATTAATTTGTCACCTAGCTCGAAGCTGCGAGCTACCTACCCACCAAGTGTAGCACCCAGCTGTGTGGCTGCGGCCTAATGCATTTTGTAAATACGATCGTTCGACACGATCAATCACCCCGCATCGACTGAGAGATACGGTTTAGATATAGGTGCGTGCTTGGTGGAGGACACCACCATTCCTGTATTAGTCGATGAGGAAACTTGAGGAGAACCACGTGTATGTGTTTGTTTAACTTTTATTATAATATAAATAACATCACGCCTGTAACCCCCGAAAGGTTAGGCAGAGGTGTTCCTAATACAACACTCACATTTCGCCAGCTATGTTTAAGGGTTATGCAATAGGGGGCGAGCCCACTAACCGGCAACCGGGCACAAATCAAGTTCCCATGCCTGCTTCTGTGACATTTCTGAAGGAAAAACCCTATAACACTTTGCCCGAGCTAGAAATCGAACTCGGAACCTTATACTCAGCAGCCTCTTGAGCACTAATGCTGTAACATGATAATATTGTAAAATCTAATTATTTTAAAAGAGTAACCATGGAGTTTCTTGCCGGTTCTTCTCCATAGGAAACGACCAACCCGAACCGTGCACCTTTTTGTCGACGTTTCATAAGTGCCTATGTGAAATAAAAATATTTTGATTGATTGATTGATTGCAGTAGCGCTTAACATTTATTATGTTTCTTTTATGACAAACCGTGCGCCTCATTAGATATATTAACTGCAAAACTGGCAATGTTCCATACAAACTTGCATCCCATATTGTACTTTTACTACTTATTGCATTATCAAGTATTTCCTTTAAACGAACTTTTCTGAAAAATTTCGAGATTTAGAGCCAGAATTTATGCATTCTTTTAAGTAGATAATCAACGAGATAGCAGAGCACACTATACAGGGTGTATCAGAAAAGTGTGGTTGTGATTACGATGCTGGTTCTATACAGATAGTTGTTCATTTTTATGGTCTGTACCACCCCCTGAAATATGACCACACCTTTTTGATACATGCTGTAGGTAAAGCGTGTAACAAGATAGAATCTTGTGAGTCTCGGCAGAAAATGTTTAACATTGAAAATCCAGGATTATTACCACTGTCCACCCCCTGCTTGTCCACCCCGGGTGGACAACGTCACAATTTTTAAAAATATTTCCCACTGTCCCCGGGGGGTGGCCAGTGAGAATCATTATTAAAATAATTCACTGTAGCCACCACTGCTCTTGTAGATGGCGCGACGTAAAAATATCCCAAAGAGACAGTTTGTGTTAGTCTTACTCATCATCTGCCTAGCCTTTTCCCAACTATGTTGGGGTCGGCTTCCAGTCTAACCGATTATTTAGCCACGAGCTCCTCTCCGCCTTATAATAGTCTGACTGATAAAATAAAATAAAAAATAATATAAACGCGCACATATAACTAGAGTAAATAGAAAGATGACAACAACACGTTAGTTAGTTCGTTGTGGATGACAATACAGCCAAATTAGGTCAATGATAGCGACGTTGCCGTTATTATGATTAAGGGTTAGCTTAACAATACGGCAACGTCGCTCTGATTTTCTATTGTTAGGTAAAAGCTGAAATATGTACTAGTACTTCAGTTTTATTATTAATCAGTTTATTTCAGATCAAATTAATCCATACAAAATAAAATACAAAGAAATAAATTAAATTATTACAATTACAGTACCTAGTGTGTTAGTAATATCTTACGCACTACGTTAGTCAAAACCCATCACAATGTGCATCCATTTGTTCTGGATAGGGCAATCCGCACGAGATACAACCATCTGCAGGATACTGTTGCTACTGCCTCTTACGCGCTGCAACAAGAAGGCTTCTACAGGCTATAATTTACACTAGAAACGGGATATTTACCATGTCCACTGTTTGTTTTGAGTTCCCGATATTTCTACAGGCTAGTTTTGGCTGAAACTTTTAAATTAATTCAGCTTCTCTAGCTTTCGACAGCTAGACAAAAGCACTGATTTCGTTTTTTTTTAAATGAAAGCTGGTTCTAAAGTATTTGGCCTCGCTTAATATCACGCCTGTAATCTAAAAAGGGTTCGATTGAGGTATAGGGTACTTAATAGTACACCTAGATTTCGCCAGTTATGTTTTAAGTTCCATGTAGGGGGCGAGCCTATTGCGATCAACCGAGCACAAATTCTACTGAAAAAACTCTGATGGAAAAACCCAATAATACTTTGCCCGATCGGGGAATCAAACCTAGGATTCCATGTTCAGCAGTAGCGCTTGCGACTAGATAACCAATCACAAACTATTTAATAACGCGTTAGTAAGTCGCGGCGTGTACGGCCTGCAGCTATTGAAATATTGTGTTGTGACAGCTATCTTTGGTGATTTGTATTTACAACAAACACGTTACTTTACCGTCGTAGAGAAGCTCGTGGCTAAATAAGAACAGCCGCACGGGTCGATCTTTAGGTTAAGCCGTGCTTACCTAGGTTGGTCCATGGATGGGTGACCACCACGTACCGAGTTTCCTCCGTGCCTCGGAAAGCACGTTAAGCAGTTGGTCCCGACTGTCATTTGTAGATCTTTGACAGACGTTACAGGTAGTCAGTGACTCGAAAGTCTGACAACCAGTCTTACCAAGGGGTATCGTATAACCTAGCGCTAACTGGGTTGTGGAGGTCAGATAGGCAGTCGCTCCATGTAAAATACTGGTATTCAGCTGCATCCGGTTAGACTGGAAGCCGACCCCAACAGAGTTGGGCAAAGGCTAGGCCGATGATGTTACTTTATCGTCGTGGTCGTTATTTTGTAAAGTGTGTTTGTGTGTGTGTGTGTGTGTGTGTGTTTTATCTTCATCATCATTCTCCTGCCCCTATCGAAGTATTTAACTCAGAAACATAAGTATTTTTGAGTTAAAATATCAACATTAATATAAATGGGATTTCCAAATTGCACCTATCCAGTGACCGAAATGGATTCATCAATCCTTTTATCTTTACTGGTTAAAAAGTTTTTAAAAAACCCAGCTCGTTTTGATAGCCCGAATCCAATTAGGGATATTCCCGTAGGCATCAGTTTGAGGGATTCCATTCATGTTGTTTTAATTTGATAAAGTTATATCACGCCCGAGGATAGAACGATGCACCTCTTGAACCAGTGGAGCTAGTGCCTTACAATTTACCCCAGGTTATTTTTACAGTTCAATTATAACATCTATTGTGTTACTAGCTGATGCCCGTTACCTTCGTCGGCTTGAAATTATTATAAAAATATTACTTGCCTATTTGAATCGGATTTTGTTTATTTATTATTATTATTTATGTATTTATTTATGTACACACAGATACTTAACAGGACAAATTATATTAACATAGAAGAGCACAAAGGTATACTGCTTATTACCAATATTAATCAAGGGGTTCTCAATTTCAAGGGTTTTATTTTTTTGCACGGAACCCTAATCCTTTTTCTCAAATAAACAAACTCAGTCAGCCGTTTCGGAGATTAGCCGGAACAAACAGACAGACATACAGACCGGTAGACAGACATGGAAAAATGAAAAAAAGTGCATTTTTTAAATAAAGTACCATATAAACATACTTTCATGATGTGCTTTCAATAAAAAGTGGTTATTTTGAAATTACAAACAGACACTTCAATTTTATTTCTTTGTATAATAATATGTGATGATTTACGACTGCCATTTTAACTTTAAGTATGTTGACATTTCTCTTTTTCTGCGACTGTAATTATTTGGTTTTCATGTAACACTAAATTTTGCTGTGCCCTGACAGGGTCTACAATGGCTCTTAGCTCTAAACCTTTTGTTAACACCATCTTTAACCTTGTGAAACGGAAATAAATATGAATATGAATAATAGGTTTTGTTACACGACTGCAGTGTTTACATATCTAGTACTGTCGCAGAGACAAGCGTTTGCACAAAATGTGAGGAACACAAATAATGAGGAAATAATAACACGATTGTTTTTTTTTTTTTATAGTAAATATTAGATTTACGTATTTATCTTAAGGCTAAACAAACGTGCGAAAATAACTCAACATAAGCCGGCTAAGCTTAAGTGTTGCCGCAATTCTTTGGCTAAAAATGTTGAATAATCACAATGACTTGAAAATACAAATGAAACAAAAAAAAACAAACTTGCGCTTTGCTCGCAGTGCTCGCACGGCTCGTTCGCGTTCTGTCACAATCTAATCTAACGTAACCTGTTATGTACTGTTGCGTATAAGCCTCCCCTTTCTTCTGCGTCCCTCATCCATCTGTTTCCCGCGATTTTGACACTATCGTCAACTAAACGCGCTTTTGGAAGGCCCTGGTCTATTGGGCTGGGGTGCCTCAGCATATTTCCTACGACCATGTTTTCTGGTTCATGTTTGGAACTCAAATAAAATAATACGTTACTTAATTTGAAATGTTAGTCAGTTCAAATAACTCAGCATTTATTGTTGGCTAATCTAAGTTTATTTTCACACCCATCTTAAGCTGTGACGTAACATATTTGGCCGCGATTACGGTGATGTTGCCATGGAGCAAGTGGTTAAATTTGATGGTCTGTTATAACTAGTATCTCTTTGTATGACAATTAAATCAAAAACGTTTCTGTTACAAGCTGTATGTTAATTTAAAATATTAAATAAAACGGCCATAGTGGACGTTGGCAAGAAGGCTGCTTGGCTAATGGGATTGAGCGGGTCACGTCAGCCGCATGCGTGATGACCGCTGGGTAAAAGTCTCCACACGATGGTTGCCGGAAGACGGATGGCGCCGCCGCCGCCGAGGGCCCAGAAAGAGGTAGTGAGAGTACTGGACGCTTACCGCGAAGGCTGGTTCGAGGAGGCACTGGAAAAGAACACATGGAAGGAATTAGGGGTGACAAATCCGTTTTATTTAGTATCCGTTTTTAGATTAATGTTTTGTGACTAAAAGTACGTTTGTATTGTATTGTTTAAAGGGCTGGTGTCCGCAACTCCATGACCAAATACCACGACAATATCAAAATGCGGGAGTTAAACTTGTTTATTTTAACCGTTTCAGAACGTGGGCGTTTCAAATACGAGTGGTGGAAAATTTTGTACTGTGCTGTGATCCGTTGTAACCTTTAAAGTTTCATATTTTACAGTTACTTTAAATTGCAACTGGAATTATTTTAATAGGTTAACTTTAACAAGGTAATTTAAAGTTTTAAAAGGTCACACTATTTCTTATAGCAAAGCATTGATAGCCTTTAACCGTCGGACTGTAAAGTCATAGGTCTAAAGTTCAACCCCAGGACCCCACGCACCTCTGATTTTTCAGATTCATTTGCGTATCGGTTTCGGTTTAAAGAAAATTTATTCTCAATAAAGACATAATATTATATAAGTAATATATTTATAAATTATGATAATTATATAAATTTGAAAATGATACTAAAAAACCGGCCAAGTGCGAGTCAGACTCGCGCACGAAGGGTTCCGTACCATTATCTATAAAAACGGCAAAAAAATCATATCTGTTGTATGGGAGCCCCCCTTAATATATTTTTTTTTTAATTTTTAGTATTTGTTGTTCGGCAATAGTAATACATCATTTGTGAAAATTTCAGCTTTCTAGCTATCACGGTTTATGAGATACAGCCTGGAGACAGACAGACAGACAGACAGACAGACAGCGAAGTCTTAGTAATAGGGTCCCGTTTTACCCTTTGGGTACGGAACCCTAAAAACATACTTAAATATATTACAAAAAGTTCGTCATCGGTATTATAGGTTAATAGCTACCCATCTAATGCATTCATTTCTCCAGAAGTGATCGATCCGCAATTATGTGCTGGCTCAGTTGAGTTTTGAATGTATTGAAAGAGTGTAGATTTCTTATACAGGACGATAACTTATTAAAGAGTTGTGCTCCTTCAAAAGTTAGCAAAAGTATTGTATTATTATCACTTTGCTTCGGTGAAGGAAAACATCGTGAGGAAACCAGCATGCTTGAGAGATATTTTTCGACGGCAGGGCGACATAAAAACTCTGACACCAGTGACCAGGTTAGGCACTAATCAAGAGATGTCAGCAAACATGAGGGGCCCGCAAGGGCCGATGCCTGTCAGGGCTGCGGGACTGTTCGAAAGAGATACCGCGGCCCTGGAACATAAAGGGCAAAAGAAGGAACATGGATGGTTTTTAGTCAGTAAAAGTCTGACAGTCCCTTCCGCTCCGCCCAGAGTGGGAGGAGTCATTTGATGATTTCCCATCCGAAAAAAAAAGGTTAGGCACTAACCATACGATAAAGAAGAAAGCAAGGAAAGCGTAAACTTAACTGAAATTTTTAAAAGAGAATTTGTACTCGCTGTAAGATACTATCATCGCCCCCTAGTCTTTTATCAGATATGTATGGCGGCCAGTCTAACCGGTTAGAGTTGAGTACCTATACAACCCATTTCCTAGATTACACGATAAGTCCCCCTTTGGTTTTCAGATTTTTGGACTTCTGGCTGTTTAATATACAGAGTGAATCTCTTTGTGTGAGTATCCTCAAGAGATACCGGGAAACTTTCTTAGGAAACGTTGGCTTATTTTTAATGTAAACAATTTTGTGACACTGAATTTTTGGTCCAGTTTATCGTCCATAAAAAAATTAATGCCCTTCGAAACTGTACTCTTGAAAATGCTTTATGTGAAAAGAAAACCAAACTTTTAACGATCTTTCTTCTTTTCAATCTTGCAAAAAGTTAGCGTTTTACTAAAACATTTTTTTTTTGGATAGAGACGTTTTTGTTATTGTAGTCAAAGTCAAATATTATTATGACTTTCTAAATTTGCAAGAAGCACTTTACACATCCCAGTCACTCTCAGTTCCCCTAATTACATTCAGCTATGCTTATTATATATTCACAGACTGTGCTCTTCAGCAAAGCGACGACCAAAACTGACGGGGTTAAGTGGTTCTGAGCACTATCGTTCAAGTACTCGCGTGCGTGGAACCGACAACCAATATTTTACGTAAAAGCGGCTGGAAGTAGAAAATTGAATGACGTATATACGAGGAGGGTATTTTAATTGCCTTATTTAGGACCAAGTAGTTGCTGCCGATCTTTGATATCGAGAATTAAAATTGGTTTCAAGAGATCAAAGTCAAAGTCAGAGTTAAACAAACATTTAGTTTGTTTATTATCAACCCGATCGCTCTGCGAGGTTAAAATGGGACTGGGCGGGTCACATTTCCAGGGTAGGTCAGGACAGGTGGGCCAGAATCGTCACACAGTGGGTGCCTGAAGACGTCGTCGTCGTCACCGAGGCCGGCTGGCCCAAGTAACGCTGGCGTGTCGATTTGGACTCGTTCCTGACTGATTGGCCAGAGCAGGCAAAACATCGGGAGAGTTGAGTTGGACAGAACAGGCTAATTAAAAAAAATATATCAACACTTAAACTCGTCGAAATGTCACAGTTTTGGTTGGAAATACACAAGGGAAATGCATGGTGGAGTCTGGTAGTAAAGAGATTTTTTATTAAACTTATATTGTTGTGTTTAGCTAAATCCGGCATGACTGGAAGCCGACCCCAATACAGTTGGGAAAAGGCTAGGCAGATGATGATGATGATTATATTGTTGTGTTTTACTCTTCTCTCTTTGCGGTCTTCTCTGGTCAATCTCTCATAAACGCAAAGTAAAGAAAATATTTTTTTTAGGTAGGTACCTACTTAAAAAATATTTTTGCCAGTATTCCGTTGCTCCGCTCAGAAAATCATTAGGCGGTCGAATGGTATCGTAAGTAGTAAATTTTCAACCTGAAACTTTTTGCAGTCGATGGCAAATCGTGCGGTTTGGAACCGCAATCAGTGTATTTCACGACATTGCTTCTTGAGAAGACGTCATTGAGGGTCAAATAAAAATTAACCACATTTCTTCAAAAATAAAAAAATAGTAATGAGTATTTTTTCGTTTTAACGAGAAATAAATAATTAGAGACTTTATTCTTCGAAATAGTTTTGTAATTTGCAGAATTTTTGAAAAATGGGCAATCCCCATTGTTCCTCAACTTTTCTTCCAATAAATACAGGGCTTACAGACAAGTCTGACTTTAGCGTACGTATTATCTTAGTCAGTATTTTGAGCACATGACCGTCGCGTTCATTTTCAGCGAACGCGAACGCGTGGTCGCGCCGAGAGATGGCGTCCTCCGGTTTCAAAAACAAATGAGTGATATTTATGAACATGATGATGATCTGAATAGAATAATTAAAAAATGTAATCAATTTAGGAAACAGCATAAACGCTTTTCTAAATATATTCCAATGAGGAAAGAGCGTGTTGATTTAGTTAATAAGTTAGATAATTACCAAATAAAATTAGAAGACAGTATAAAAATTTATGAAATTGATACTCATCATTTGCAGTCTGAAATACAGGTACTTCAAGACTCACTTAGTTCCCTTTCTAGTAGGTATGCGAGTTCTCAGAACCAAATAAGGGAACATATTCTTGCGGCAAATGAGTTGGTACTGTGTCGATGTAGTTGTCAGACAGTTACCAACCATGATACTGTCCAGCCTGAGGTAATGGAGGACCCGTCCGAGGCTGAAAATTTATCTCAGGACTGTATACTCAACCAAGAAACAAATAATATTACACAAGATTATTTACATGTGGTACAGCCTGAGTTACATGATAGTCATGACTGTTCTAACTCAATATTGTTTTCAGATAGTATAGGAAGAGGTGTAGGTAAATTAGTAAGTAATAACCTGAGTTTTTCCAACCAAAATCATTGTATGCCAGGGTCAACATACCAACAGATAACGGCATCTGTAACTAGAAATGTTTATAATGTTAATACCAATATAACAATATTTATAGGAAACAGTTCAAAACTTACAAAACAAGATATCACAGACAGTGTAACGGAGTTGTTAAAGTTGAATTGTCGTAAAATAATATTGTGTGCTTTCCCATATTTTGAAAAGTTGTCAAGCAGGAAAAACAATTATATTCACATGCTGAATAAGCATATTCATTTTCTAGTAGGTCACTATAGTGACAGGCTTATATATCTAGATATCAACAGTTTTGTTGGTAAACTTAAGTCGACACGGGGTAAAGTGTATCTACCTATCAGTTGTAGACACAAAATAGCTAGGCTATTAGTATATAATATTCACTCAGACATAAGTAGTGTGTCAATGTTTACTTCAATTATTAACACTGCGACTATTAGTAATAATACTAATAATTCTTTTTTCAATTGTGTAACTATAGGAGATCCTGGAGTGGGGTCCACTAGTAGTAGGATCTCATTGCCTTGTGATGGCATAGGAGTCTTGGGGCTCACTCCGGATACTCATTTAAACTAGTTAGTAAGACAACAGAGGGTACCGGTAACATTGATGTTACACCGATCAACAACAATATACTTGTATCTTCTTGCTCTCAAATAGCTAAATGTAAAAAAGGGGCTAAGCAGAATTCCATGCAATTATTTCATCAAAACATTCAAGGTTTCTCTTCAAAGCAACTAGAAATTGAATTGTTTTTAGAAAAAACAAAGATTGAAATTGTTTGTTTCACTGAGGATTGGTTAAAAGATTATGAAATGCTAATTAATTACGCAAATTACAGTGTGGACAGTTGCTTTAACCGGAACGCTAAGATTCGTGGGGGTTCATTAATCTTAGTTAAAAATTGTATTAAATTTAAGACTCGTAGTGATATTGTTGATCTATCGCTTGAACATAATATTGAGCTGTCTTGTGTTGAGCTGGATAGGCATGTTATAGTGTGCGTTTACAGACCCCCAAATTATCAAAACTACTCTATTTTTGAATCGGTAATGGAAGATACTTTAGCAAAGCTTGCAACTGGTAATAAATCACTGGTAATCTGTGGTGACTTTAATGTTAATATTTTAGATCAAAATTCAAATAGCAGTAGATTATTACATCTTTTTAAATCATTTAATTTGTTAAACGTGTTTTCGGAACCAACCCGAATTACTACAAATACTGCAACATGTATTGATAATGTTTTTTGTTGCTGCGACTACTTGGATAAATCAATTGTAAATTACCTTCCTTCTGATCATAGCGGTCAAAAATTCAGATAAAGTCCAGACAAATGACACCCAGTAATTTAAATAAATTTAATAATAACTTAATTAAGGAGCTGCTCCTCATAGATATGGCCATTAGCCAGCAGGTTCGCCGCTCCCGAAGGGATCTGACTACATGTTGGATAGATTATAAGAAGGCCTATGATTCTGTGCCTCATACATGGCTCATGAGGGTGCTGGAGTTGTATAAAGTTGATGCAACTCTGCGTACCTTCCTGATGTCATGTATGGGGCACTGGAGAACGGTCCTTCGCTATCCAGGATGTCGACAGATCCAGGGGAACAGCGAACCAATAAGGATAGAGCGCGGTATATTCCAGGGTGATAGTCTGAGTCCATTGTGGTTTTGTCTAGCCTTGAACCCTCTCAGTACACTGCTGGAAGGTTCAGGCCTAGGCTATCGGTTGAGGAGAGGTGGTCAGGTCATATCTCACCTTCTTTACATGGATGATCTGAAACTCTTTGCCCCCAACAATTTGCAACTGATGAAGCTACTGAAGGTAACAGAAACTTTCAGTAGCGCCATCAGGATGGAATTTGGTGTGGACAAATGTGCAGTCATGCATGTGAAGCGAGGGGAGATTATGGAATCCGTGGGAACTCAACTCTCGGATTCCATACACCTTAGATCCCTCTCCTCAACAGAAACCTACAAGTATTTGGGTATGTCGGAAGCATTAGGTATCAATACTGCCGACATGAAACAATCGTTGAGGGAGCGCTTTTTTGGTCGCCTGAATAAGGTTCTAAACAGTCTTTTGTCAGGCGGAAACAAGGTGCGCGCCTTCAACGGTTGGGTCATGCCGGTTTTGATGTATTCTTTCGGCATACTCAAATGGACTCAGACGGAACTTGATGCCCTGGATAGGAGGGTCCGCTCACTGCTGACCGCAAATCGGATGCATCACCCACGGTCGTCGGTGATGAGACTGTATATCCCGCGGAAGTGCGGGGGTCGAGGCTTCTTAAATGCTAAGACCCTGCACAACCGTGAGGTATGCAGTCTCAGGGAATACTTCCTAGAAGCCGACGTGGGTATGCACCGAGATGTGGTCTCAGTGGATAAGGGCCTTACCCCGCTCTCCCTGGCTAACGAGAACTGGCGCAAGCCTAGAGTATTAGACACTAATGACCGCATGGAGGTATGGCAGAGCAAGGAGCTGCACGGGCGCTTCTACCGGGCCCTACATGGGCCCGATGTAGACTTCTTAGCGTCCGTATCTTGGCTGCGTTTCGGTGACCTCTTCGGGGAAACCGAAGGTTTTGTCTGTGCAATAATGGACGAAGTTATGATGACGAATAACTACCGGAAATACATTGTGAAGGATGGCACGGTTGACATATGTCGGGCGTATCACCGTCCAGGAGAATCGATTCGACACATTATTTCTGGGTGTTCTCATCTAGCTAACGGAGAGTACTTGCATAGACACAACCTCGTTGCCAGGATTATCCACCAGCAACTTGCTTTGAAGTACAACCTTGTGGAATCAGAAGTGCCATACTATAAGTATGCGCCCGACCCAGTTCTCGATGATGGTAATATCACGTTGTACTGGGATCGACCTATCGTCACTGACAGGACTATTGTTGCCAATAAGCCTGACATTGTGGTGATAGATCGATTGGAGCGTCGCGCAATGATTGTTGATATAACGGTCCCGCATGACGAGAACCTCGTGAAAGCAGAGAAAGATAAACAATTCAAATATCAGGATCTGGCTCGCGAGGTTGTCGACATGTGGGACGTGACTACAACAGTCATTGTGCCGATAGTCGTGTCAGCCAATGGCTTAATAGCCAATAGCCTCGACCAACACCTGAGGAGGCTCTCGCTGGGCAGCTGGATCAAGCGCTTGATTCAGAAGGCAGTTCTTCTGGACACGGCACGTATAGTTAGGAGGTTCCTCTCTCAAGAGCCCTGACCACCGGTAGCTCGGACCCTGTTCCCGATGCCGGTGGGCTACTATTTTTTATATTTTTAAATGTTTTTTTATATGGTTTTATATTCTAATATTTAAAAATATAATTAATGTGTGTAAAGATAAATAAAAACTTAATTAGTAATTTAGGTATTCCGGACCATATTATTGAAAATGTAAATCACTTTTATGAGGAATTCTTTTCGGTAGTTTACACCGAGTTTAATAATACATTAAAAATGAAAACTAAATCTATTTGCCCAAAGTTTATGTTCAGTGACTGGGCAACTAAGGGTATTAGGAAAAGTAGGGAGCGATTGTTTGTACTGTACGGCCTTAAGCCTTACATCAACTCAGAAACTTTTAATAAATATGTTGCAACTTACTCTAAAATTTTTAAAAACACTTGTAAGGTAGCTAAAGCCTTATTCATTAGCAACAAGATTAAATCCGCCGATAATAAAATAAAGACGGTTTGGAAAATTATCAATAGTGAAACTAATAGACATAAAAAATATAATAATGATATCACACTAGATACTTCACGTGGTCTTATAAGCTCTAAAAACGAAGTTGCTCAAGAATTTGTAGATTTCTTCACTAGTATCCCACTTAAAACTACTGAAACCTTAAATTCCTCACCCTTGGTTTCTATTGATTTGTTGAGAGCGAACGTTTCAGCCTGTCCGGTTGAGTTTCAATTTAAGCATATAAACCCCATCACAGTCATTAAAGCTTTTAAGGAAATCAAAATCAAATTAACTGAAGATCTTTGGGGAATGTCCATTAAAGTTTATCAAGCTATTATTGAGACTATAGCACCGTTTTTAGCCTTAATATTTAATTTATGTGTGGACCAAGGAGTCTTCCCGGACCTTATGAAATACAGCAAGGTAATACCACTTTTCAAATCCGGGGACAGTAAAGACACCAATAACTATAGACCCGTATCCGTGTTGCCGGTTTTCAGCAAGGTGTTTGAAAAGGTAATGCTTAATCAAATGCTCACACACTTTAACACCAATAAAATCTTACATGAGAAACAATAATTATGGTTTCACCAAAGGACGTTGCACGACTGACGCCGGTGTCACCTTATTAAAACACATATTTACGGCGTGGGAAGAGGCACAAGATGCCATAGGAATCTTCTGTGACCTCTCGAAAGCATTTGATTGCGTAAACCACGAAACCCTACTCTTGAAACTTGAACATTACGGTTTAGGGAAACTTGCGCTCAGTTTAGTTAAATCGTATTTAAACGATAGACATCAGCAAGTACAAATAAATGGTGTCAATTCAATGGGTTTAAAAGTAAGAATGGGTGTACCGCAAGGTTCGATATTAGGTCCTTTCCTCTTTTTAGTCTATATAAATGATCTACCCCATTTATTTAAAAACCAACCACAAATGGTGTTGTTTGCTGACGATACCTCTTTAATATTTAAGACAAACAGACGTGCCACAAATCTTGACGACGTAAATAACGCCCACCAATTATAGACCAGCAATAGCTGGTCTATAATTGGTTCACCGCGAATAATTTAGTATTAAATGGGAAAAAAACGAAGTGTATAAGATTTGCTCTACCGAATGTAGTAGTGATAGTGACATAGTATTGAATCAAGAGAAACTAGAATTCGTCGAAAAAACTGTTTTCTTGGGGATCACGCTCGATTCAAGGCTTCAATGGGGTTCGCATATAACTTCTCTTGCAGGACGGCTGAGTTCAGCAGCATATGCTGTTAGAAAAATCCGTCAATTTACTGATGTAGATACCGCGAGGCTAGTCTATTTTAGTTATTTTCATAGTATTATGTCATACGGTATTTTACTATGGGGACGGGCTGCAGACATTGAGTCTATATTTATTCTGCAGAAAAGAGCTATCAGAGCCTTATATGATCTACGTAGACGCGATTCTCTAAGAGAACTGTTTAAGGAAATTAACATCATGACAGTACCTTGTCAATACATCTATGAAAACATCATGTACGTTAGGAAAAATTTGCATTTATTTAGTAAAAGAGGTGACCGATACCACTATCATACTAGAAATAAGGACCAACTAACTCAACCAGGTTTCAGGCTAGCTAAAGTAGACTCATCTTTCATGGGGTACTGTTTAAAATGTTACAATAAAATACCTCCCCACATTCTACAACTGAATGAGACGAAATTTAAATCTTGTATAAAACGCACACTATGTAGGCAAGCATAGTATAAGTTGGGGGATTACATTGATGATAAAAATGCTTGGCTCAATGCTGGTCCTGCTCCACAACCATAGGGGCAAACTAATTGATTACCATGTGAAGTTATTGTGGAAGCTGCAGAAGATTGTAAAAATATCTTTGAATTGTATAGATTCAATCTCTTAGTATTATATAATCGCATAGCACATGTGTGAGTACTATGTACGGTAAAGCTACCATTTACATTTAGTTATCTTCATTGACTTGAATGTGCCCTGGTGGCTGAGAGAATGTCATGCTCACACAAATGTCTCGCTGATGGTGGCGGGTGTGTCGGGTCATTTAGTTCCCTTCAATGTGGTTGAGTTGAATGGCGCTGATCCATGCGTCATGTTCGTGAACGGGCGCTGTCAGTTGGGACTGGTCATCTCTTAGCTGTCACGGTTTATTTTAATTACTTTATTTTTAAATTGTTAGTTTAATCTTTTACTCTGGACGCTCTTAATGTGCACGTCTTTGTACATCGTTCTCACATACTTATATGTATAATCTCAACATGAATGATGTAACCAAGATTTTGTAACAATATTTTGATTAAAAAGAGTGTCCATGGAGTTTCTTGCCCATTCTTCTCCATAGAGATCTACGATTTGGAATGTGCAACTACAGTACTTTCGCAAGTTATTATGCCTTGTGAATGTGACTGTAGCTTAGCTTTTTTGTTTTTGACTTTCAAAAGTGCCTGTAATGGTCTAATTGAAATAAATGCTTTGAGTTTATCATGGTATGCGCGCGATCAATCATTTTCTTTGGAGTCGGGGTTCAACATTCAACGTTGATTTTCATAAAGATACAGGTTTCTAATACAGATAAGTCGAATCCTTGCAGGTATAGAAGACAAAACTTTTTTGCAAAAAAGAACCGACTTCCAAAAAAAAAAACAATTAAAAAGTTTACATTACTTTCGGAAGTCGGTGACTTTGTTTGTTTCATTGGCTTTTTTCCACAGACTTCCGAAATTAAAGTTGTTTTACTTTTTAGTGTGTTTTTGGAAGTCGGGTCTTTTTTTTGCAAACACGTTATTTACCCTTTTTATTTATTTGTTTAATTAAGTACAGACAAAACACTTAGCAGGACCAATTGAACATTGAAACAGAAGAGCACAAGCTTATTTAGTTGCACGACACAAATTTTGTTGTGTTGTAAACCACACAAATTCTTGTTACGAAACAATTTTACATTGTAACTAGAAGTTATCATGTCAACAACATAGGCCAAGAAGACAAAATACGTATTAACGGAGTTAACTCCTATAATACTCAAGCAAAGTTTAAAAATTTATATGGGACCACCGCGCGGGCTTCCTCTACCAAATGTAAAAATAATCAGGTAAATCGGTCCAGGAATCACGGAGTAATCGGTAAGCATACATGAGAAAAAAGATGCTATGTATTCTAGGAATACATAACCTCCTCCCTTTATAGCAGTCGGTTAAAAATGGTCCCGTACTCTCTGTGCACGCTCACACGTAAAAACCGGACAAGTGCAAGTACGAATCGCGTGGTGAGGGTTCCGTACGTTAATTATCTAAATTCCGTAAGTTGTTTTAAATCTAAGATTTCTTATAGACTTTCCTGTAATCAGGCAAAGAACTATTATTTGCATTTTTTTCAAAATTTTCGGTCCTGTAGTTTCGGAGTTAAAGGGGTGGAATGCCCAATTTTTGCCTATTTTCTAAATTATAAGAAAGAAATAATATATTTGAGATGCTCACAATGAGCCCTTTTATTTGATATGTAAAACAATATAGTTTGCAAAACTTTTTCTTTAATTTTTTCATTTATACCAGAAAAATGTTTCCCCAGTGTTTAAAATTCATTCATTTATGTTACACGTCCGTATTAGGGTCACCGACCAAATTTCAACTCAATCGGTCCAGTAGTTTCGGAGTAAATTGGCTGTGGCTGACGGACAGACAGACAGACGGACACGCGAGTGATCCTATAAGGGGTTCCGTTTTTTTTCATTTGAGGTACGGAACCCTAAATACAGGTGCATCAAAATTGTAAAAGAACATGTACCCATATGCAAGTACAAATGAAACAGCGAAGCAACCACAAGAACATCTAAATTCTGCTAAGTTTATGCAAGTCTTGCAAGTGAGCATGAAATCTTCAGTTTATACTGCATGTGATTACGATGTTAATAGCTCAGTTTATTTTAAATGATTGTCTTGGGAGCTGTCGCTAACTTGGCAATCTGCTGCTGTCATAAGTTCGAGACGACTGTTCGGAAAGTAGGTTAGGAAGTTTGCGCAAATGTTGGAACAATCTGATAAAATGAGGCTGCTTTGTGGCGTTTGTTGTTTTGTGTTATATTGGCATTATTATTTTGTGAATTAGTAATGTTAATCATTACACATCACTCTTCAGTACTTACTTACTTACTTAATATCCTATGTCCCCTAGATGGGGCAGAGGACGTCCACACATGTCCTCCGATGCTCGCCGCTTCTGCCAACACGGTGCGATGCCAGGTTTGACGAGGACGGCCACGCTTTCTTTTCCCTTGGGGATTCCAGTCCAAAGCTTGTTTGGGTATGTGGTTGGGTTCCTTCGGAGCGTGTGGCCAATCCATCTCCACTTGCGACGCTTAATCTGGCGGTCGATCAGGCTCTCGTGGCAATTCTCCAACAGCTCTACGTTGGAGATGGTCTCGGGCTAGTAAATTCCGAGAATGCGACGAAGACAGCGGTTGACGAAATATTTGGCGTGAGATGACCTTTGTGACCTTCCACGTTTCGCACCCTTAAAGAATATCTTAAGTTTAATCCTTCGGGTCAGTTTCCGCGACTGCCAAACAGGTCTCAGCTGCGCGAAGGTAGCTCGGATTCTTCAGTCCTTATCCCGAATATTTGGGGTTTGGCGCAGTGTCTCTGCTTCCACATTTCTCTAACAGTCGTCATCTTCTGGCTAACCAAATCATCCTTCGCACATCCATTATTTTTTGGTCTTCCCCTATCTTCTATGTTAGGGTTTCAGTTTCCGCACTTAGTCCTTAAAGTGAACCATTGTACGTGAGCCGTTATGGCGGCCGTTATTCCAACCACCCCACCTCCCTCCAGAAGCAGATCAATCTTCCCTGTCTTCTCAAGACATCCGTAAGGGATTTTGGTGTTCCAAGAGTTTCCTTGTGGATCTAGGTGACGCCGCCGGTGCACTTGGGGAGTACATGCGCTACTGTTTCCTCCGCCCCCATCCACGATCTGCTCTGCACAGGGGACTGTCAGTGATACCTAGGTTGTGGAAGTAGTCTTCCCCTATTCTTACTTAGTATTCTTGATCGGCGAAAGCACCCTGAAACGTCTTCACTGCAATTAATTTGATACCGACCTCTGTCTGTAAGAAAATACACGTACCTAGGATGCAAGAGGGCAGGTGGTCCAGGAGCATCTTATAGCTGGCGTGACGATCTAGACTCGTTCTAGGCGGGTTGGCCGGAGAAAGCGAAATATAGACCATTACTGAGCAGTGGGACAACATAGGTTAATCAAAAACATGCATTATTTTAAATAAATCTCGTAATGAAAATGGGCCTACCTTCATTTTTGTTGTTTAAAAATTAATGCAATTTCTACCACAACAAAATTAAATCATAATTATGAACTGCAAATTTTTAAATGCCATCTAATAAAGTAATAACGAAGGTGCTTTACGAAGCACGGACGAACGAGCGGTTTTTTAATTAGTTGAAAAAGCTCGAGCTTATGTAAAATGTATTTCCTACGTCCCGTGGTTAAAACAACATGCTGTATACACTGGTAATTTTAGCACCTGATAACATTTTGTTTTTAGGGTTCCGTGCTTGGACACGGATGTTTCGGGAGGTACCTGCACCGAATCGGGGGGGAGGAAACGCCCGGGTGCTTTCATTGCGAGGATCGCCCGGAGGACACGGTGGAGCACACCGTGGAGGTCTGCTCCGCTTGGGCGGAGCACCGCCGTGTCCTCGTAGCGGCGATTGGCGGCGGCGACCTCTCGCGTCCAGCCCTGGTTCAAGCCATGGTCCGGGGCGAGAGGGAATGGGAAGCCGTCGCCTCCTTCTGCGAAGCAGTCATGCTAGCGAAGGAGGCGGTGGAACGTGAGAGGGAGATAGCCTCAGCCTCACGTCCCGGCCGCCGCGGGAGAAGCACCGGGCGTCGGGGGCCACGCCGTGATGGCTCTCGGCCACCGTAGGCGCGGGCCTGTGGACGGTGAGTAATGGGCTAGCTCGCCGTCCGTCCGTCGTATGACGACGGGCAGGCCGTGTCGACGGCGCGTTCGTGTTCCACGCGCGCCTGAAAGAGATGTCAGCAAACGGGAGGGGCCCGCAAGGGCCGGTGCCTGCCAGGGCTGCGGGACTGTTCGAAAGAGATACCGCGGCCCTGGAACATAAAGGGCCAATGAAGGAACATGGGTGGTTTTTAGTCAGTAAGAGTCTGACACTCCCTTCCGCTCCGCCCAGAGCGGGGGGTGTCATTTGATGATTTCCCACCCACCAAAAAAAAAAAAAAAAAGGGTGCCGTGCTTCAAAAGGAAAAAAAAACGGAATACTCCAAAACTACTGGACCGATTGAGTTGAAATTTGGTACTCGTATGTAAGTTGGTCACCCTAGTACGGACGTGTAACGTAAATTAATGGATTTTAAACACTAAAAACACACTTTTTTTCACTTTCGGGATTAGAAAATTTACCCCCCAAAATTTAAAAAAAAGTTTTGCAACCTATTTTGTGTTACTTATCAAATGAAAGTACTCATTGTGAAAGTCTCAAATATATTTTTTTATATTTTTGAAGTTATTTAAGAAAATAGGCGAATTGACCATTCCCTTAACTCCGAAAGTACAAGGATGAAAATTTTGAAAATAAAAAATGTAAAAAGTAGTTTTACTTTACCTACAGGAAAACCTATAAGAAATCTAAGATTTAAAACAACTTACGGAATTCAGATAATATAATCAACGTACGGAACCCTCTGCACGTGAGTCGAAGTCGCACTTCTCTGGATTTTTTTTCATGATCGAGAAAACATTGTTATAAGTAATAATTTGCAGTATAAAATTGAGTGCTTTCGGTTAGCAACTTAACAACTTCAAAACGGTGTTTTTTTTTCTGAAACCAGAAACAAATTATGCCACTCTTGCTTCGTTCCCTGTCACAGAAATAACTTTATTTATTCTGTGACAGCCAACAGTCCGAATCGTTTCAAAGTAAATATTCTTATTTTAACTTCGAACTTAGCGCAAACTTTATACTCTTCTGAAAATAATATTAGAAAGTCGCCAGCGAAATATTCAAATTTTTATTCATCGTAGGATTCATCCGTTTGTAAATATAGATATCTATCCTCATACTCATGCTGCCTTGAAAGTCATACTTAAAAATGTAGTCCATAACTTGGCATTCCCCGAATCCCGATACACTTATAACTTATACATATTCTTTGCGACTTGCATCACAATGGCGGGATTCGTATATGCAGTCGCCAGCACACCAAGCTACCCGAAACTGTAGAATTTTCCCAATCAACCTTGAACCTAATGGTTTAGCGATAACGTTGAAAATCTATTAAGATTGTAAGTAGCTTGATGTGCTGGCATCGTATCCCGCGTGAAAGTATCAGTAGCTCTATTCACACTAGATTTTCTTGAAGACGGCGAAAGATTTACAGGAGAATTTTATAATATTTGTGTATTGTTGTTCATAAAGAGTTTATTATTTACTCGCATTTGCACACGGCTTTGCTCGCATTATTGTCATAAATTATGCCACGGAAACGTTTGAAATCTATACTTAATATTATAAAGCTGAAGAGTTTGTTTGTTTGTTTGTTTGCTTGAACGCGCTAATCTCAGGAACTGCTGGTGCGAATTGAAAAATTCTTTTTGTGTTGGATAGCCCATTTATCGAGGAAGGCTATACGCTATATAACATTACGCTACGTCCCTTAGGTGCCGCGCAGCGTGTGACACCGCGTGGAACAGCTAGTATATCATATGACACTCGGGTATAATTTAGTTTTCCATTATTGAAAGAATTTTCCGAATCGAATCAGTAGTTCCAAAGATTACCCCCTACATACAAACTTACAAACAAATTTTACCTATTTAATAATAATAATAAATTATTTATTTGGGACAACATAGGAACCATTTTTGTTAGTAAAACGCCTTATACACTAGGATTAGTAACTAAAGAAGAACAAAGTTAGTGAGTGAAAGTTAGTGTTATTTAAAATATATTATTAGTATAGACTAAAATCTCCCTTACAACTGCATGATATTGTTATAAATGTAGGTTTGTGTACCTACTACTGCTGACGCAGTGTTTTTACTGACAGCTTTAGAATGAATTGCAAAAAAAAAACTGGTTAGAAAGCGAATGAATATGACTCCTAGTAGAAAAAAATCCTTAAAACACACAACACATAAACCACACTCATATAAAATTTTACAAAACCTACAAGATGTATTCTTTAAAATAACTCAAAACTCGAAATACTATTACTACTTACTACTACTCATCAGTAAATACAACTGGTATTAAGCTGCTTCCAGTTAGACTGGAAGCCGACCTCGACGTAGTTGAGAAAAGGTCAGGAACAACTTTTACTATTTAACCAAACCTGAAATCGGAATAAAAAGTCAAGCTATCTGTTTTTTTTCATAATTGTATCATATTTAAAGCGATATCTCAACGTAAATGTATGAGACTGGCTCACTTTTTTTGTACGAGTGTATTGTAATTGTACCTACGTCCTATGCAGCACATCCTGGGCAGTAACATCAAGCCTGTAATCCCCTTAGGGTTAGGCAGAGGTGTACTTAGTTGTATAATTACGTTCAAGGCCCATAACAGTCCAGCAATAGGCTCACCTATTGCCATCAACCGGGCACAAATCCAGATTCCGTTGCCTGTACTGATAAAATCCAGCTGCAAAAACCCAATAACATTTTGCCCGACCTGGCAATCAAACCCAGGACCTCATGCTCAATAATCGTGCTTGCGAACACTTGACCAACGAGGCGAGACCTGCACGTGTGAACTTGCACCCTATGTACTTTAATACCACTTTCGTTCAAAACCTGAAATATTTTGAAAGAAATTAAGGCTATTAAAACTATGGTTATTTATGGAGCTTTGGATTACTCCATTCTATTAATATTAGAAATGCGAAAGTTCGTGAGGATGGATGTTTGTTACTCTTTCACGCAAAAACTACTGACCGGATTTGGATGAAAGGACAATGACCAAAGTTGGTACCAAAAAGTCTCGCGCCTCAAAACCAAAATATTATAGTAATTAGTTTCATATTTTTTTACGGCATTACGCGTCGGGGATTTGATTTTTGAACTGGAAATATACTTTTCGAGTTTAAAAGTACGAATATTGTTTTACTCCCTTTATATGACGTTCCGTTTCAACTGAATATAAATGACGTTCCGTTTCAATTGAACAAACCCTTGTCTGTCGAGCGGACTCTAAAATTAATTACAATTAAGTAAGATCAGTACACCAAATCGATTTAGTTTGGTTTATTGCTATTTGCAACAAAATAGATTTTCTCAGCCTAAAGATTTTGATTTATCGATCACATCCCTAAATCCCGACTAGTTTATAGCACTTACTATACTCTATGGTTTATAGTTATCTTATCTGTGGCATCTGACATTTGTACTGTACTGACTGACTATTGGCAATGTAAAGGTCTAAAATAAAATCGAGTTTCAGTCAAGCATACTGTGGATGTTACTTTAACTCGTAATTCTTACTAATATTAGTGTATTACGCTGTTTTTAGAGCAATAATGTAATGTATGTGTGTTAAAATACGTCGTTGGTAGCGTCGAAAAAATAGACCTACTTTTTAGGTTAGTTTCGATTTTATAAAATAACTCTGAAACGCGGGTTTTTTTTCAAAAATAATTTTTGTAGGAGTTAATACGATCAGTGTAGTCTATAAAAAACAAGGTTTGATTTTGATGCAGCATGGTACGGGATTCCATACTTCCATGAGCATTCTCTTTTGGCACACAGATAGTTTATAACCTGGAATAACACATAGGATACTTTTTATCTCGGTAGTGCGATCCCGTGGGACAATTACCGAACTTACGCGGGTGAAGCCGCGGGCATGAGCTAGTAGCTGCATAAATAACCATAGTTTGAAAAATGCGTCTGCGCGCAAACGTAATCAATGCAATGACAATTATTTTTGACTTATCAAAATGAATGGCATTGGGAATATGAAGATGTAACGCAAGTACACTATTAGGTGTCTTGTGATGTTTTACGTTTCGTTATGCAATATCAAAATAGCTGTCTCATAACAAAATGTTTTCAATGCAAAAGAGATTTGCCTCACTCTAATTTTAGCCGCTGATACTAAAATCTTAGCGTAAACAAGTAAGCTTTGGTAAAACCCGGGACGGTGTCAACGTCATACTAACTGGTTTATAAATTTATTCGAACTTTGGAATGTTTTCTTTTTTATTTTCTTGCATTTTGTTTAATTGTTAATTATGGTTAATTTTAATAATGACATGGTCTTAGATCTATTTAGTGACCGCTACATTTCCTTAATATGATTAAATTTTATGATAGTTTTACACACTTCGTCAAAATTTTAACAATTTTTTTTGTTATGTCCTGTGCAAGACTAATAAATAAGTTTTTTATTTTCTTTAATTTTTATTCTTTTTGGAAATTTCAGATACTATTGTCATAGTGATAATTATTTATAATAGGTTTAGGCACTGAGATACCTAGCTACCTAAAGTTATACAAGGACTTTTTGGTGTTCAGACTACGTTGTTAGACATTTGATCAGTTTCTTAATGTGTTGTAAATTGTTAAAAAAAAGTAAGATGGCGCCGTTAATCCCTATTTTAGTCACGCACAAAAACGTCTTCTAGTACACTACAGTATACTAACTTCCAAAAATAATTCACTCACAGATTCTGTCTACGCTTATTTCACTTTTTTTATTCATTTTTCTCCCGTCTTTCGTTTCATGAACAAGCTTTCATTTTCAGACTGGGCCTACTCAACTGTCACTTTGACAGTAATTGACATTTACGGCCCAACCAAGCATTTTCTTAAATAAAATGTCCTCTATATAATAAAACCTCCATAGTGACGTCATTGTGAAATATTTTACATTGTACTAACTGGCTTGTGAAGGTTAGATATGCAGTCGCTCCGTGTAAAAAACTGGTATTCAGCGGAATTCGGTTAGACTGGAAGCCGACCCCAACATAGTTTGGAAAAGGCTAGGCAGATGATGATATACTCGTATATATATGAAGCAGGGGTCGGCAGAATAATAAGAGTTTTTTTTTTTAAATTGTGATTTTGGCTCACTTTAACTCATGTTTTAACACCTACCTTCCACGTAAGACGTAAGCCTGCTAACGACCTACCTGGAGACGTAATTACGCGTTGTAAATTTTACGCGGCCCGGAAAGGAATGGTGCAGGGTTGTGTAGACAATAATCTAGTGAAAATATGGAGTTTTGCGTGCGTGTTACTTCTGGTTGAGCTGAACGTTGATTTGAATGGAGGTTTACAAATAATTTCAAACCGATACATAATCAATGTATTCTTTTAGACATATTAATTTTTTAGGCACAGATAATAACGAGGCACTCGGAAATTAACACACGGCCACGTACTACCAAGATAAGCCATTAAGGGCATTAAGTCCGCCTATGTACCACTATTGTACATGAAGTTTAAATAAATAATAAATAAACAACAAAAAACATCCTATGTTCTAACCCAGTTCATCAGTCGTAGGTATACAAATTAAAAAAAGGCTTAACAAACAAATAAACTTCTATTTAATATTACTAGGTAGTTAGGATTAGGATCAATTTTACTAATTTTTAGGGTTCCGTACCCAAAGGGTAAAACGGGACCCTATTACTAAGACTTCGCTGTCTGTCTGTCTGTCTGTCTCCAGGCTGTATCTCATAAACCGTGATAGCTAGAAAGCTGAAATTTTCACAAATGATGTATTACTATTGCCGCTATAACAACAAATACTAAAAATTAAAAAAAAAAATATTAAGGGGGGCTCCCATACAACAGATATGATTTTTTTTGCTTGTTTTTATAGATAATGGTACGGAACCCTTCGTGCGCGAGTCCGACTCGCACTTGGCCGGTTTTATTTTTTAGGGTGATAGTCACACTCGTAAAACAACTTTTTTTTTGTTGTTTTGATGTTACAGTGGCTGTTTCTATTCCACGTACCTAAAAGGTTGTATTTAAAAAATAATCCTTACTATAGACCCTTTTTTTAGGTCGTTCTGGAACCGAATACCATTAACTCGATCATCGAACTCGAAACAATTGGGACTATTTTTTTCAAAAAGTAACAATAAAAAAACAACACGAAAGAATAAATTTAATATTTTTTTTTTAATGAAATAATGAGAACTCAAATGCATATGATTGTGTTTGTGAAACGTATCCACGATTCATCGATCAATTCTCATTATTTCACAAAAAAAAACATAAATTTATTTTTTCGTGTTTTTTTTTATTGTTACTTTTTGAAAAAAATAGTCTCAATCGTTTCGAGTTCGATGATCGAGTTAATGGTATTCGGTTCCAGAACGACCTAAAAACAATGGTGTATAGCGTGGAAGGGACACCGACGCGCAAACGATTATCAAGTACATAATTCTGAACCAAACCTAAACAATGTCTTTGTGTGTACATGGATAATTTTCATCAATAACTAAAATAAAATCTACTATTTCCTACAAAAGCCGCTTTAGCAGCATCTTATCATCATCTGCCTAGCCTTTTCTCAACTATGTTGGCGTCGGCTTCCAGTCTAACCGGATGCAGCTGAATAACAGTATTTTACACGGAGTGACTGCCTATCTGACCTACACAACCCAGCTAGCACTGGATAACACGATACCCTTTGGTAAGACTGGTGGTCAGACTTTCGAGCCACTGACTACCAAAAAACTACAAATGACAAAATGAATAAATGAATAACGTGCTTTCCGAGGCACTCGGAGGAAACTCGGTATGTAATGGGTGGTCACCCATACACGGACCAACCTAGGCAAGCGCGACTTAACCTAAAGATCGACCCGAGCCACTGTTATTATTTAGCCACGAGCTCCTCCATTTAGCAGCATCTTAATAGGATAATAATATGAATTACGTTACAATTCGTGAAATGGTCACAAAGTGACAATGCATAATATTAACTGCGTCTGTAAAGAATTGTAACGTGATTCATATTATTATTTTATTATGATTCTGCTAAAGCTGCCTTTTAAGGCCCCCTGAACACGTGGAAATTGTTTATGCGTCGGTATTTTTTCCACCCTCTATATCTAGAACAGTCCACAGCTTATTTTATACGAACCGGTTACAAACAATTCAACCTTCAACCCAATCATATATCTTAAACGAGTTCTTCCCTTCAAACCACAACATTGCACTATATTGGTTGTAATTGCGTCACCTGAGGCCTCAAAGGTGAACACACAACGAGGGGCGCAAAATGCATCCGTCGGCAGTTTTGAATAGGCGAACATAAGTGCGTCACCAGCTGCCGATAACGCTGAGCAGTCCCGAGTCCCGCCATCGCCGTCGCCAGCGCCACAACACCGGCTGCGGAAACGTCACGCGTAGGTACGTCGACCTCTCAACGTGCCTACGCTGCTATTGTCACCAGCGGCAAATCAGATGCGTCGCAGGTCGCAGCCTAAGCGATAAACCAGAAAAGGGGAGAAACTGATAAAGGGTGCTCAACCTGACTGCGATCCGTAGCTCTTTGCCAAGAGCCAGCCAAGTTGATGAGGAGGGTTTCACGAAAGTAGAAGGGAAGAAGAAGAAGCCCTGTTCTCGTAACCTGTGCGGCACCGCACCGAGTGGACCCAACATGCTGCTGCGTCCTGCTGTGCCTACAACGCAGCTGTACATTTCGCGTCTGCATCACTCCACGACAACTGATGAAGTCGTGCAGTATTTGAAGGTGACGCTGACGACCAACTGGACTCGGAAGGTTGGAATCGCGCCACAACATCAACTTTAAGTCATTTGCGGTAAGAGTTCAAACCCAAAATCCACAGACCTGCCTTAAAATTACGGCACCAAAAATTGTGTTGGCCAGTGTTATAGATTCGTCCTGTGCGTCTGTCTGTCCGTCCATCCGATTGTCACAGCCATTTTACTCCGAGATTATTTGTACCGTTCAGTTGAAATTTGGAGTAGGCGGCTTTTATAAACCGTTATACAAATAATGGTGTGTATTTATGAAAAAATAAAAATATGGGCGGCCCTCCATACATGTAACTGAGGGTTGAAAAAATGTGTGGGGTATCTACCAATAGGTCTTTTTTATTATATTACGGCCGGTTTTCTTCCATTCTCCCCAATCAGCCATCACGTTATCATTTACTCATTTTTCTGTCATATTATTTCATACAATCCATCTTTTCTTTGGGCCTTCCTCTCCCTTCAAACCAAAGTTCCTTTTGGTAACCCTAAAACGTTCGCATTAAAATATTCGTTAGGATTTAATTATTCTGTAATTCGAGTTTCTGATTGCTGTTACCATCTTGTTTCGCTTATTTTCGGATCAATCTTCTTGAGTGTTAATTCATTTTTGGTTAGACAATAAATAATCACTTAAGTGCTAAGGAAACTACTAGTAAATGAAAATAAGTAATGTTTCTTGCTCTGTTGTTTATACCTAACAATATCATGGCATGTTTAGGTTAAGAATGTCATGTTCATTTACTGTCAGATACGAATCTGTCTTTCTGTAATTCGCGCAGGGTTACGCAAAGGTTTACCTACATTTCGCCAGTTATGTTTAAGTCCCAAGTAATATGAGGCGAGTCAATTGCCATCAACCGGGCACAAATCCAGACTCCGTGGTTGCTACTGAGAAATTCCTGACTGAAAAACCCACTAACACTTTTCCCGACCCGGGAATCGAACTCAGGGTCTCATGCTCAGCAGTTATGTTTCCGACCACTATACCACCGAGGCAGTTGATCTAACGATGTTATGTTAGTCTAAGGTTTATGTTGTTGGTTTTTCTAAGTACTCGAGTAGAGTAGTTTTATAATCGAGCAGATTTATTTTTATCTCGTGCATTGTAAAGTCAGTCAGTTGCGTGACTGTGTTACTAAGTTGAGCATTATTTTTCGCGTTCTCGTTGTTATAAGCAGATTACGCTCATTTTGATTTAACATTTTAACCATCAAAACTATACTGGAGGTGACTGCTGAGATGACGAGTAATAGAGAAATATGGAGAGTAAGACATGCTGCGCTGACCCCATATAAATTGGGATAGGCTAGAAGACAATGATGATTTTTCTTTGACAATTTTAACTAGCAAAATATTGTGGTTCTGTAGAAACAGTTCTGACGAACAGAGTGATCCAAATAACAGGCCAACAGCGACGTACGCTTCGCCCGTATTTGACCAATGAAACGGAACTCAACACATCTAAACTGCGTTCAAGAGCAATGCCAGTATTCCACAAAAGAATGATGACACTGAAAGTTCTTGAATGCAGTATTGATGAGCTGATTAGAATAGAATAGAATAATTTTATTTGTGTAAAATCATGGTACAGACAGCACATCAAGCTACCCGAAACTGTGATTTTTTTCCAATCAACCTTGAACCTAATACTTTAACGATAAAATTGAAAATCTATTAATGAAATTTGACAGATTAGTAGCTTGATTTGCTGGCGTCTGTTGATTATGGTCTTATGAATAGAGTTGTGAACTTACATGAATGGCATACAAATATTAGAAACATGAATTTGTTAAAATATTAATATTACAACATGTCTAGGTAATAAAAATAACACTTACAATTTAAGGATTCGTATCTATTCGAGTTCTTTGCAATAACAAAAAAAAAACTAGCACTCCGGGAGTGCCGGCAGAAGTGAAAACTTGATTATTAACGTTGAGCATGTTTGATATTTTGGAATGGTTAGGGAATAATTTTGCACCAATTGCTTTATCAGTATAAAAGTACTATCATTTATGGAAGTGCCCTTAGACTGCCTTAGTACGGGAACCAGTGTCGCCAAACTCATACACTTGCAAATTAAAATGAACATTCCAATACACAGAAAACGATAAAACATAGCAATGATGCAACTGTAATATTTTATTTATAAACAAATTACTGTCCTTGAAAAAGCACTAACTTATTATGTATAATTCTTATTTTCGATTGTGGTTCAAAACATTGTTTGGTACTATGGTGAATACGGGTTTCGAAGTAATGCATTGCGATTGATTTAATGAGGAGAGTTCTGTGATTCCCTATAAAAGGCTGACTGTCGAAATGGTCATTAATAAATATATTAATATTGGTACGTGTGCATTCCTTGTAACACGATAATATAAGTGTTGACATCACATTTTTCTCATTAAAAAATGAATTTCCTTTATGTGAACGCGCTCGAAATATCTTTTCTGCCAATTCACAGACTTTATTTAAGTCAGTAGAAGGATAAATAAGGCCTCCTTTGTCTCTTCTAGCAATGATTCCGTGATTTTTTTTTTAAATTTATTCATGACCATGGATACATGTCCTTCAGTCGTAATGATTCCGTGATACTTATCTGTGATCAAAGCCAAAAGACAATCCTCACATTTAATAACTTTCCTCAACTTTCTTGCAATAAAACCAGCAATATAGGTTATTATTTCTTTAGAATAAAGAGTAAGCCTAGAAGGATCTGTTAAATAATCATGATCTATGTTGATCATAGGATCACATCCTAAAGATTCATGCGGTAGCAGCAATCCACAAGTTTCTTATTTCGGGTTTATTCGGAAATCTGAAAATTTAATAAGATTTTTTATTATCTTTCATTTTTTGCGTCAGGTGAGTGCAGTTATACGAATTAAAATCGTATAATACGTGTGTTACTAACATAGATTTTAAGTAGTGCGTATTACTAATATCATATGAATCAAGGTCGGAAGAGTATTTTTTTATAGACATTGCATTATTCGGTATTACCCATATTAAAGGGTAAATTCCCCGTCAAAAAGTGGCAACACTGAATTTTGAGGTAAGATAATAAAATTATTGCAAAAATCACGATTATACGAGATTTATCCATTAAACGAATTATTTGGTACATTACTGCGACTATTTTATGAGAAATAATAGGACACAAAGCGATTGAATACTTAAAAAGATCTAATACTTACGAGTGAAAGGACAGTCCAGCAATCTTCATCAAACTATCACTTTTACAGTTTATTACACTGCACCTTACCATTTTGCACAGTTGCACAAATGTACTGTTGTCGAATTAAGCTCGAAAAGATCATATAATGTGTATAATTTCGATGCAATTGTTAATAAACAAATTGGATGTCAATCTGGCACCGCCACAAACGTCAAACTTGTTGTGCACTGACAATGATGTGCTCAGCCGACACGCGATAAGGGACAGAAATATTTATACTCTGTCTCTTTTCTTTGCTAGTGACGTTTATATGTTCTTCTTTTTCTTGTGCGAATGCAAAGGAAGATATCCAGCAGTCTATAGAATACTCTGTCTACGGTTTTTTCTATTCCGTGTTTATCCCTAAAGCATTAGGTTCAAAGTTGATTGGAAACATTTAAAAATTTCTTTAAATGATTTTAAACCATAAAATGTTGAAGGTTAAGTTCAAAATCGTCTACACTCCATCCGTCTTACGCTTTTTCCAAATTTCTTTAAATGATTTTAAACCATAAAATGTCGAAGGTTAAGTACAAAATCGTCTACTCTCCATCCGTCTTACGCTTTTTCCAAATTTCTTTAAATGATTTTAAACCATAAAATGTTGAAGGTTAAGTTCAAAATCGTCTACTCTCCATCCGTCTTACGCTTTGTCACGTGTCCTGACGCGAGTGTCCTGACGCGAGTTTAAGATTTTATACCCATTACAGAACAATTTTTTTAAAGTGCTCAACGCCGCTAAAGAAGTTTTCACTTCAAAAAAAATAATGTACCTAAAATAAACAATAACAAAATACCAAAATACTGAAAAAATAAAAATAATCAAAATACTGAAAAACTAACACAAAAACTAATACCAAAATACCGACACAACTAATAACTAATACCAAAACCGATACCGATATAACTAATATCAAAATTATCAAACTGTACTTTGTAGAACATAGTAGCCATTTCTATTAATTACTATTTTTACCCGACTAAGGTGAAGCCAAAACGGAGGTTATGATTTTAGCAGTCTATGTATGTTTGTTTGTATTTACGTATGTTACTCCGTAGCGCTTAAACTATTCATCCGATTTTCATGAATAAGGTGTCAATCGGTGGCCCGTGTAACGACTTCAACAATAGGAGGAGTCGATTTTACCTTTCGAATCGTCGAATTTAATTAGAGCGTGATTTTTCAGTAGTCGGATTTTTTTGTTGTAGTTTAACACACAATTATTTCTTGTTTCAAAGATTGTGTTCAGTTGCGTTGTTAAAATTCGCTCTTGGTAATAGGTGCCGCTGACACCCTTTAAGTTACCATAAAAAGCATAAGAAATATTTCAGTAACTAAGGAAGCAGCCAATATGTCATAATTTCAACTTGGATTAGAAGATTTACGTCTCATAAGTCTGGCTCAGGTAATCCTCTTCCCAGTGGTTTCCTACGTCTTTGGCATAAATTGAAATTTATAATTTGTATATCTCATTAATTTTTTTAATGTGACATAAAGATTCTCGGTTTCATTTACTTAATACTAGCGATCAATCTATATATATAAAAATGAATTGCTGTTCGTTAGTCTCACTAAAACTCGAGAACGGCTGAACGGATTTATCTCATCTTAGTCTTAAAATGTTCGTGGAGGTCTAGGGAAGGTTTAAAAGGCGAGAAAAAATCGAATAACTTCCGGGAAAACCCTAAAAACAGCCCTTTTCTATTTCCCATACAAACGTTTTCTAGAGTCAATTTGAACTTTATTGCTATTCAATAAAGTTCATATTAAATTATAATCACTCACTGTTGTCTAAGCAATTTAGGTGTGTTCCTAACGTCAAAGAGTCAATTTGCAATTTATTACCGCTGCATAAAGTTCAAATTCAATCATATCTATCAATCTATATTAAAACAAAGTCGGGTTTGTTACAACACTTATAACTCGAGATCTGCTGGACTAATTTTCATGGTATTTGATTCGTTGGATTTGTCTCCGCCCCGAATAGCAGGGCTCGTGGTTAAATAATAACAGCCACACGGTCTTTAAGGTTAAGCAACGCTTGCCGAGGTTGGGCCGTGGATGGGTGACCATCTATTAAATATCCACTTCCCTTCGTGTCCCGGCAGTCATTTGTAGATCTTTGTTAGTCGTTACGGGTGGTCAGTGGCAGGGGCGTGCCGTCCATACAGGCAAATAGGCTTAGCCTACCTTAGCCAAATTCATTTATTACAACAAATCAACAATCATGTAATAAAAAATACAAAATATAAAAAGAAAGTTAAAACTCCTGTTATAACACTTATAGCAACTTGTCGCGCCCGTGTGACGTCACACGGGCACACGCTACTACTCCTTAGGCCACCAAACGAACTGCCTTCATTTCTCATCGACTCATTGATGAATTTACGCACACTGGTGCAAATTTTCGTGTGTATGAACGGCACACACGTATAGATTATGGGCGGGAACTCCGCCGTAAGGAGACCGCCAGCGCAGTTCTGATTGGCTGGCCTTGAAGGCCAGCCAATCAGAAGTGCCAGTCAAGATGAATGAAATGCAGTGCAGGGTTACCAATTTGTGGAGATTCCCCCGGATCGCGGGGAATTCGAGAAACAGACTACACACAGAAACGATCGTTTCCATAATGACTACTAGAGACGATTAAAAAAACAGGGTGGTATTGTCGAATATAAACCTTCCAAAAAAAATATAAATTATAAGGAATAGCAAAAGCCCTATTAAAATAGTAAAAAAATACATGAATTTTATTTTTTTCCAAAATTTTGTGAAATTTCGCTTTGATTTTTGGGAAGTTAGGAAAATAACTGTGGCAATCCGGCAAAATGATGCAATTATTATTTGGTTTCTAAGGAAGCCATATTTGTGTATCCGCGATCTTGAATGTTTTGCTTTTTTTAACGTACTCAGTTAAAAGTAATTTGTTGTTTATTGTTTGTTTATTTACTTAAAAAAGGTGTTCTGTTGTGAAGTTTGCTCTGATAATGTGTGTTTGTTAGAAGTTCAAAGTAGTAAGTTTTCGTATTATCGTTTAATGTTAAGATTCAACTTGATTTGATTTTGATGATTTTAAGTTATTTATAAAGATACGAGACGAGTTTGAGTGACTGTGACTGAGTTTGAATCGTCAGAAAATCGTGATTTGAACCTTGAATAATGTGGTGAGTTCTTGTATTTATAACTTTTATAACACGCGTTTTCGGCAATAATCACGTGAATGTACTTACATCCTTAGCTTCTACACGTTGTGTGTTCATCTGATTTCGTTTGTGCTATAAAACTATTGTTTCTTTCACTGGATATTAGCCTACACCCCCACCATACTGTTGTTTTTACAGGCTTTTTTTTCATTTTTTTTTTTCAAATTTTATAAATCAATAAATGTGACTACTTTAGGGTCATCATAAGTAGAGCGACGTTGTGATGTTGCGCGAAGTTTTTTTTTTTTTTTCGGTATCCGTATGCGTGGCCTACCTTCCGTGGAGAACCACTGCACGCCACTGGTCAGTGGTTCGAAAATTAAACAACCAACCAAGGAGTATCGTGTTTCCAAGTTACCAGGTTTTTGAGGTCGGATAGGCTTGGTATTTATCTGCAACTGTAAACTGCAATATATATACCTAGTTGGAAAAATACTAGGCTATGGCACGACGAAATGTGTCTCTGTCACAGATATAGAGGGTGTAAAAATTCCCTTAAGGAAGCCGAAAGGCACTTGTTCTCCCCGTCATTGTTATAATTTTTTGGGTCTGGACCATACCTGGGAACTTTCTAGTTACGGAGATATTAGGGGTCAAAGTTCCAACTATTTTACAAGTTTTTTTTTTTTTTTTAAATCCAAGTTTTATGTTATAACTTTACTTTAAATACATCCATGACCCCCCATACTATTCAATCCATCCATCAGTACAATGTTTTGAGTGCATTACATTGAGTCCTACCGTAAAACGTGACTTTTCACCTCAAAAAAAAGTCGGTCCCCAGAAATATTTTTGCGTAGGTATACCTAGTTACTTAGTTGGATGTACAGAATGCTTGGTTGACGGCTTCATGAAGGGTTCGTTTAACCCTGTAGATATATTATGTATCCAGATAATGTAATTTTCACGATCCGTATTAAAACAAGCGTGCCAGTAAGTTAGTATACAAACACGTTACTAAACAAATGGACTATGTTTTAAACAAAGCTTGCTGCGACTGTAGCCACGATATGCATTAAAATGCAGAAACGGCGTAAGGTGAATGCGCGACGCAGGCGCAGCGCAGGCTTGGAATTTATAAGGAAACGAAAGAACGCCGTGGCTGCGTCGCACCGCTCGAGTGTAATTTACAACATGTCGCCTACGTACATTTTGTATGAAAACGTTTTGAAGCGGCATCATGACTGCGCTGCGCCTGCGCTGCGCCTTCACCTTACGCCGTTTCTGTATAAATCGCGCCGGCACGCGTATTAGGTGCTCTTGCGTTACCTAAGCATACCTATATATTTATAGCTGTGGCGTCAGTCTTAACCCTGTTAATAACATCAACAGTTTAAAGCTCTGCCACTCTTTAAACTTAAACATAATATAATTCCAAATTAAACCACGGCAGCAAATGAACCTGAAACAAAATTATCCACAATCTACCCACTACACTAATGTAACTACTCAAATAAGCGTTATTTGTGTTACTGGGTACACCCTCACCGTTGAGCAAATCCACGAAATTAGAACTTGCTTCGTTTCACAATGCAAACTAACATAATCTCTTCGAGCGTGAGTTTCTCTAATCCTGAAATCATAGAGAAGGAAATTCAGGGATGTGTAAATGTCGAAGTGTGGTAGAATTTTCATTTTTTTTTTGTACTAAGTAGTTTGACAGCGACTCGCTTGATGTGAAGCAATCACGTTTGCTTAGAAGAAACCGATTCACTCGAGCTTTGAATAGATCCAGATTATAATGATCAGGGAATAGAGAAGCTGGCAGTGAATTCCATATACCCAAAATTGGCCTAAAACTAGTGGTTTTTTCATCGATTGCTATTTAATTGTTAATTTTAGACCAGATATTGTCCATATTCTTGTGGACCTCGTGGTACATACTCACGGGTTGATCTAAGGTAAAACTATGCTACGCTTACTGAGGTCTACCTGTGGATGAGTGTCCATCCATCACATACCGGGTGGAAGGGGCAGCGACGCGGAAACGGTTACCACGTATTCAGTACATAATTCTGAACCCCCTACATATAAATTTTTCGTCGGTTATTAAAAAATAATTAGATGGCCTCTGCGCCTCGGATAGCACTACAATAAATTATTCGGCTGCATCCTGTTAGATTAGAAGCCGAGCCCAATATATAAAAAAAAGTAATTACCCGACTGAAAAACTGACAATCAAGAAACTAACTCATTTTAAATTAAATAAAAGCGGGGCAACAAAGAAACGGATTTGCCTACACACATACTTACATACAGGTCAAACACATAAACCTCCTTTTGGGTTTCGCCGCAGTTGTGTAAAAAGGCTAGAAAGATGTTGATGATGTCCATATTTTGTTAGTTATTCATGCCGAGGCGGCCAATGTAAGCACCCGCGTATTTAGTCTACCCAAGCCTTAAACCGTTCAGGAAAAATATAAACATCCTTTATTTCTAGGATCCGTGGCATAATCTCTTGTGTGAACAAGATAACATTACAAGTCAAGTCTTATCAAAATTAATGTAAGTTACTTCACACATCAGAAGGTATTAACTTTAATTGATTAAGCAGTACGCCCATGAAATGTACGGTACGGTAAGGTAAACATGGGGATTTTCCCAAAGAACCTCTGTAAACAAGTTTCAAACCGAATCACAAAATATTTCAATATTTTGTGATTTGGTTTGTTTCTTGTTTCTTAAGTTGTTTACGTGTATCAAAGTTTGAGTAAGATTTTAAGCTTGAACGAGGATAATAAACTTGGTATTATTATGAGACTTCCTGAAGCTAAAGATAACTTAATGATAACTTGTTATTTATAAACATAGATAACCTAGGAAAAAATAATGAAACTAAGGCTGGTTTTATAGTCACGCCGCTAGACGCGCCGTTGGGCAGCGCGCTGTTGAACACGTTCACCGAACGGCGCTGCTCAAGCGCGCGAATTTGAAACGCTACTACTACCCCAATACATATCCGAGCGCGCGCACTCCGACGGCGCTGCTGAAACGCGTGACTATAAAATCAGCCTTATAGTTAATGGTTTTTTTTTATGTTAAAAACAAAATTTACCAAAAATCTTATGCAACTGTAAACGAATTAAGAACTGAGGTTCACGGTACGATTTTCAATATTCATCACATTCAAAACTTCCTATTAAAAGTTACTCGAAATTAATTCCTTGAAAGAATAAATTTGTGTATCCAACAAAATAGAGCTCATTTTAAGCAACTAACTAGTTAGTTTACGCCTTTTTTTTTGTTCAATTAAATTAAGTGAAGATTTTATGGTTTTCCTTTCATTTAATTTATCATGTAGATTTGGTCCTTATTCTTGGCCCTATCGATTGATGCCATAAAAGTGCAGGCTGTTAATTTTTCGGAGTATAGCAGGTTCGATTACCGAGTGTGGCAAGCGAATTTTCGAAAATCTTTTAATGCAGATTTGATTCTTTTTAAACATAAAGGAATGTGTCATTTGAGTAAAATTTGCTATCTCCTTTATTTAGAGTACTTTCCCTACAGGTGAGGTTGAAAAATTACACCCTGTTTATTAAAAAATTTGGTAGATAACCATAAAACTGATCAATTTTCTCCATGGGACCAACTTCGGACAAGCCTCGTGAGCGCACTTTTCTGATACTCGCTGTAAACATAAAAAATACATAACCTATGTACAATATACGTTTACATACAAGATTGATACTACAAACAGCTATCTCCAGTTCGCAATTTGTCACAGAGGCAGGTACACATGAAAGCAACTATAACTCACGCTATCCATCGATGTTCTAATGTAAACAGTAGTGTTGCACTTGTAGGAAAACTATCGATAGTCGGTAGACACCGCGGCTTCAAAAAAAAAAAAATATTGATGGTGTGATATCGATACATTCGTACAGAGGGGACTTATTTATGAACTGCAATGATACTTCATTGCAGTTCATAAATAATTCAATTAAATTCTTAATTTTAACAGTAGTTAAAATTAATAATTTTCTCCTTAGTGTGTCGAAGGCAAAAAGCAGTTATTATATTTTATTGAGTTATGCTCAAAATTCAGCTGTAAGAATACCAAGCAATTCTATTAAGATCCTCGTGTGCACGAGGCACAACATGGAAAGTGTGCCATTGTCTGTGGAGTGACGCCATAATAAACATCGGATATCTGGGCCTTCACTGACCTTTCACTTGCTTGGATGGTCGTTGTTGCGGCCGACTACGGTAAGGGTACGTACTACCATGTCCATTTAAGGTTTTCTAAGTCGGTTACGGAAAATTGGAAAATACTGCCAGAAACGTGAAAGTAGTTAGGTACAGCATGCTCAGGGCAGTCAATTAGCTTATATTTTCATCACAACGTCTAATACGTATATAATAACCATGATAAATAGAATTCGGTTGCTATCTATGACTAGATATTTTCGATAGCATTTTTCTCTTACATAGAATATCGACAACTGAACTATTGAAGATCGTACAACACTAATAAGTATCAACTATGTTTGTTTAGTTTACAAGCTGTTAATAATATTGTATCAGCTACTATAGCCGTGTAAGGCTTGTGGCTTTAGGGCACGCCACGATAGTGGCGGTAAGTCCCCGCTTTGAGGAGTGGCTAGGGAGGCGCCACGGCGCCCTCACCTTCCGCCTGACGCAGGTCCTCACCAGACACGGGTGCTTCGGGAGGTACCTGCACCGAATCGGGCGGGAGGAAACGTCCGGATGCTACAATTGCGAGGATCGACCGGAGGACACGGTGGAGCACACCGTGGAGGTCTGCTCTGCTTGGGCGGAGCACCGCCGTGTCCTCGTAGCGGCGATTGGCGGCGGCGACCTCTCGCGTCCGGCCCTGGTTCAAGCCATGGTCCGGGGCGAGAGGGAATGGGAAGCCGTCGCCTCCTTCTGCGAAGCAGTCATGCTAGCGAAGGAGGCGGCGGAACGTGAGAGGGAGAGAACCTCCTCACGTCCCAGCCGCCGCGGGAGAAGCACCGGGCGTCGGGGGTCACGCCGTGATGGCTCTCGGCCACCGTAGGCGCGGGCCTGTGGACGGCGAGTAATGGGCTAGCTCGCCGTCCGTCCGTCGTATGACGACGGGCAGGCCGTGTCGACGGCGCGTTCGTGTTCCACGCGCGCCTCAAAGAGATGTCAGCAAACGGGAGGGGCCCGCAAGGGCCGGTGCCTGCCAGGGCTGCGGGACTATTCGAAAGAGATACCGCGGCCCTGGAACATAAAGGGCCAATGAAGGAACATGGGTGTTTTTTAGTCAGTAAGAGTCTGACACTCCCTTCCGCTCCGCCCAGAGCGGGAGGAGTCATTTGATGATTTCTCACCCCCCAAAAAAAAAAAAAAAAAGGCTTGTGGCTTTTTGAGTACCACATCGTTTGAAGGATTAGTGAGGTTAAACAACGGTTTCGGCGCAAATGGTTTAATCGTTGTTTACATAATTAAAATGATGTTATTTTCTTTTTTTTAATGTAAGTAAATTATGTTAGTACTATGTTTATGCAAATAATTATTTTATGCTGTTTTGTGTTATAATGGTGTAATAATTTAATTATGTCGTTAGGTTTAATTTTTCTAATTTGGTATTTTATTGTAAGTATATAGATTAGGTTAGTAAACCCTGTAATGATAGTTTAAGCTGTTATAAATAAATAAATAAGTAATAAAATAATAGAAGGAAGACGTTAACCTCTTACTGACCCTGTTAGCGTACCAGAGCTGGGTAAATGCCTCTCCCCATGTCATGTAGTTTTTTGTTTTTGGGCTAATGTCGTTACTGATCGTTCTTTTTATCCAGCTCGTCTCGCCATCTTCTACGTGGTATGACATCACCCCAAGTGTCAGGGGAGCTTGGCTATCCAAATTCGCATTAAGTACGACTGTAGGTCGTGGTCAGCCAGGCATGTATTTGAATAAATTTATTTCATCACCGCTGCTCTCAACCGGTGCAGAAAAATATCCGAATAGTTTCCTACCGATATTTTTTAGCCTAACTTTATTATCCTTCAAAAACATTTACCTCTTTATCGGGGGGTAAAGGGGTAAATGTTTACCTTACCTTACCTTACCTTTTAACCTTATTAAAACTCCATCTAATATTGTACGCTTGACCAAAGTTCCAATACGCAACAGTGATGAAATACCTATGTATCGTATCAATAATTTAATTACATTGAACACCTGAGCGATTATAAAAGTTTAAGCAAAAACAAGCAAATCATTTACTTACACTGACACAATTGCCTTCATTTAGTACGGGAAAAACCAACCGCTAACTAGCATATAATGCTAATAACTGGTCATAGATGAATTGTATTTTGATATGAAAAAATCATGTTAGTGTGTAGTATTGTAAAAAGTGTAGTGTGAAAAAAGTGGCAACACTGCCCGAGTGACATGTAAAATTTTTGTTCCGTATTTTAAAATTTAATTTAATTAGGAAATAAGTTATATTAAGGTGTAATTATTTGTGTGAACGTATTATAAACGCGTAAATACTCAGGAAAATTGTTTTCTTGATAATTAATAAAGTTTTCGGTAGTACAACGTTGCCGGTAACCTAAAAACAGCTGACGTTCTAACTACGGCTATATACGGATTATTCAGGGGAAGTATTGTTTACTTTTATTATAACAGCACACAAACTTCACTTTAACTCTAAAACACATCCATGCTAATTGCTAGTGTATGTTTTTTTGCCGATTTATTACGTTATACCAGTTCTGAATCGCTTTGTTGACAAATCCATAAGTCTGTAGATTCCCTTTTGTTTTTTTTTTTTTTTTTTTAATTCATCTATTCAATATTAATTCATACATCTTTAATGATCATTATTGTGCATTATTGTCTTGTAGTGATATCTTAATAAACTAAGTTTAATTTTTATTTCATAAGCAAGCTACCCTCTTATGAAAAAGTAAAACCCTAAGACAATAAAACCAGTAAAATTTAATATTCAATTAGATACATTCAATATAAAGATAATCTTTTAAAGTTAATATAGCAGCCTACCTCACTTAATTTCATAACTGAAGGCTTTTCTCTGTTTTATATATTATTATTTTTTATTTTTTTTCCTTTCACCGCTAACTTTTCTTTAATAGTCTATTCTATTAGTTCTCACCGTTTCTTTACTTCTAATTTTCAGTTACCAATCCTGAAACCATGCCTGTGATGACCCGTAAGGCTACTGCTCAAGATATGGAGCTAAAATTAAGAACGGCTCTCAATGAACTTAAAGAATCAAACCTCCAAGTCCAACAACTGTTACAGGAGAGAGAAGAGAGTGAAGTGGAAGTCTATAAAGTAAATAGCAAAATCTGTAGCTTAAAACGAGAGCTAGTAGACCTACATCAGCAATACTTGGACATTGTTGATGAACGGGATCAACTGAAGGTTGTCACAGCTGGTTTTACAAATTGTAGTAACTTGTATGAGGAGGCTTTAAATAAAATTAGGGACCTAGAAGATAAGTTAATTCAAGCCAATAATTGTATATTGAACTTACAAAAAGAAAAAGAAGTTACTCAGGTTAAAGAAACAAACCTCTTATATAATGAATTATTAAATAGTAATTGTATCCCACCTTCCTTAATAACAATTGATCTGACTGAAGATTCCTTTCATAAACAGAATTATTCAGTAAGCAATAATAAAATTAAAAAATATGCAAAACTGAATAGAATAATTAAAAAATGTAACCAATTTAGGAAACAGCATAAACGCTTTTCTAAATATATTCCAATGAGGAAAGAGCGTGTTGATTTAGTTAATAAGTTAGATAATTACCAAATAAAATTAGAAGACAGTATAAAAATTTATGAAATTGATACTCAGCATTTGCAGTCTGAAATACAGGTACTTCAAGACTCACTTAGTTCCCTTTCTAGTAGGTATGCGAGTTCTCAGAACCAAATAAGGGAACATATTCTTGCGGCAAATGAGTTGGTACTGTGTCGATATAGTTGTCAGACAGTTACCAACCATGATACTGTCCAGCCTGAGGTAATGGAGGACCCCTCCGAGGCTGAAAATTTATCTCAGGACTGTATACTCAACCAAGAAACAAATAATATTACACAAGATTATTTACATGTGGTACAGCCTGAGTTACATGATAGTCATGACTGTTCTAACTCAATAATGTTTTCAGATAGTATAGGAAGAGGTGTAGGTAAATTAGTAAGTAATAACCTGAGTTTTTCCAACCAAAATCATTGTATGCCAGGGTCAACATACCAACAGATAATGGCATCTGTAACTAGAAATGTTTATAATGTTAATACCAATATAACAATATTTATAGGAAACAGTTCAAAACTTACAAAACAAGATATCACAGACAGTGTAACGGAGTTGTTAAAGTTGAATTGTCGTAAAATAATATTGTGTGCTTTCCCATATTTTGAAAAGTTGTCAAGCAGGAAAAACAATTATATTCACATGCTGAATAAGCATAATTATTCATTTTCTAGTAGGTCACTATAGTGACAGGCTTATATATCTAGATATCAACAGTTTTGTTGGTAAACTTAAGTCGACACGGGGTAAAGTGTATCTACCTATCAGTTGTAGACACAAAATAGCTAGGCTATTAGTATATAATATTCACTCAGACATAAGTAGTATGTCAATGTTTACTTCGATTATTAACACTGCGACTATTAGTAATAATACTAATAATTCTTTTTTCAATTGTGTAACTTTAGGAGATCCTGGAGTGGGGTCCACTAGTAGTAGGATCTCATTGCCTTGTGATGGCATAGGAGTCTTGGGGCTCACTCCGGATACTCATTTAAACTAGTTAGTAAGACAACAGAGGGTACCGGTAACATTGATGTTACACCGATCAACAACAATATACTTGTATCTTCTTGCTCTCAAATAGCTAAATGTAAAAAAGGGGCTAAGCAGAATTCCATGCAATTATTTCATCAAAACATTCAAGGTTTCTCTTCAAAGCAACTAGAAATTGAATTGTTTTTAGAAAAAACAAAGTTTGAAATTGTTTGTTTCACTGAGCATTGGTTAAAAGATTATGAAATGCTAATTAATTACGCAAATTACAGTGTGGGCAGTTGCTTTAACCGGAAAGCTAAGATTCGTGGGGGTTCATTAATCTTAGTTAAAAATTGTATTAAATTTAAGACTCGTAGTGATATTGTTGATCTATCGGTTGAACATAATATTGAGCTGTCTTGTGTTGAGCTGGATAGGCATGTTATAGTGTGCGTTTACAGACCCCCAAATTATCAAAACTACTCTATTTTTGAATCGGTAATGGAAGATACTTTAGCAAAGCTTGCAACTGGTAATAAATCACTGGTAATCTGTGGTGACTTTAATGTTAATATTTTAGATCAAAATTCAAATAGCAGTAGATTATTACATCTTTTTAAATCATTTAATTTGTTAAACGTGTTTTCGGAACCAACCCGAATTACTACAAATACTGCAACATGTATTGATAATGTTTTTTGTTGCTGCGACTACTTGGATAAATCAATTGTAAATTACCTTCCTTCTGATCATAGCGGTCAAACCGTTGTTTTCGAGTCCTACACACCATTACAAAAAATTCAGATAAAGTCCAGACAAATGACACCCAGTAATTTAAATAAATTTAATAATAACTTAATTAGTAATTTAGGTATTCCGGACCATATTATTGAAAATGTAAATCACTTTTATGAGGAATTCTTTTCGGTAGTTTACACCGAGTTTAATAATACATTAAAAATGAAAACTAAATCTATTTGCCCAAAGTTTATGTTCAGTGACTGGGCAACTAAGGGTATTAGGAAAAGTAGGGAGCGATTGTTTGAACTGTATGGCCTTAAGCCTTACATCAACTCAGAAACTTTTAATAAATATGTTGCAACTTACTCTAAAATTTTTAAAAACACTTGTAAGGTAGCTAAAGCCTTATTCATTAGCAACAAGATTAAATCCGCCGATAATAAAATAAAGACGGTTTGGAAAATTATCAATAGTGAAACTAATAGACATAAAAAATATAATAATGATATCACACTATCTATACTTCACGTGGTCTTATAAGCTCTAAAAACGAAGTTGCTCAAGAATTTGTAGATTTCTTCACTAGTATCCCACTTAAAACTACTGAAACCTTAAATTCCTCACCCTTGGTTTCTATTGATTTGTTGAGAGCGAACGTTTCAGCCTGTCCGGTTGAGTTTCAATTTAAGCATATAAACCCCATCACAGTCATTAAAGCTTTTAAGGAAATCAAAATCAAATTAACTGAAGATCTTTGGGGAATGTCCATTAAAGTTTGTCAAGCTATTATTGAGACTATAGCACCGTTTTTAGCCTTAATATTTAATTTATGTGTGGACCAAGGAGTCTTCCCGGACCTTATGAAATACAGCAAGGTAATACCACTTTTCAAATCCGGGGACAGTAAAGACACCAATAACTATAGACCCGTATCCGTGTTGCCGGTTTTCAGCAAGGTGTTTGAAAAGGTAATGCTTAATCAAATGCTCACACACTTTAACACCAATAAAATCTTACATGAGAAACAATATGGTTTCACCAAAGGACGTTGCACGACTGACGCCGGTGTCACCTTATTAAAACACATATTTACGGCGTGGGAAGAGGCACAAGATGCCATAGGAATCTTCTGTGACCTCTCGAAAGCATTTGATTGCGTAAACCACGAAACCCTACTCTTGAAACTTGAACATTACGGTTTAGGGAAACTTGCGCTCAGTTTAGTTAAATCGTATTTAAACGATAGACATCAGCAAGTACAAATAAATGGTGTCAATTCAATGGGTTTAAAAGTAAGTATGGGTGTACCGCAAGGTTCGATATTAGGTCCTTTCCTCTTTTTAGTCTATATAAATGATCTACCCCATTTATTTAAAAACCAACCACAAATGGTGTTGTTTGCTGACGATACCTCTTTAATATTTAAGACAAACAGACGTGCCACAAATCTTGACGACGTAAATAACGCCCTATTGCTGGTCCATAATTGGTTCACCGCGAATAATTTGGTATTAAATGGGAAAAAAACGAAGTGTATAAGATTTGCTCTACCGAATGTCAAAAGTAGTGATAGTGACATAGTATTGAATCAAGAGAAGCTAGAATTCGTCGAAAAAACTGTTTTCTTGGGGATCACGCTCGATTCAAGGCTTCAATGGGGTCCGCATATAACTTCTCTTGCAGGACGGCTGAGTTCAGCAGCATATGCTGTTAGAAAAATCCGTCAATTTACTGATGTAGATACCGCGAGGCTAGTCTATTTTAGTTATTTTCATAGTATTATGTCATACGGTATTTTACTATGGGGACGGGCTGCAGACATTGAGTCTATATTTATTCTGCAGAAAAGAGCTATCAGAGCCTTATATGATCTACGTAGACGCGATTCTCTAAGAGAACTGTTTAAGGAAATTAACATCATGACAGTACCTTGTCAATACATCTATGAAAACATCATGTACGTTAGGAAAAATTTGCATTTATTTAGTAAAAGAGGTGACCGACACCACTATCATACTAGAAATAGGGACCAACTAACTCAACCAGGTTTCAGGCTAGCTAAAGTAGACTCATCTTTCATGGGGTACTGTTTAAAATGTTACAATAAAATACCTCCCCACATTCTACAACTGAATGAGACGAAATTTAAATCTTGTATAAAACGCACACTATGTAGGCAAGCATATTATAAGTTGGGGGATTACATTGATTATAAAAATGCTTGGCTCAATGCTGGTCCTGCTCCACAACCATAGGAGCAAACTAATTGATTACCATGTGAAGTTATTGTGGAAGCTGCAGAAGATTGTAAAAATATATTTGAATTGTATAGATTCAATCTCTTAGTATTATATAATCGCATAGCACATGTGTGAGTACTATGTACGGTAAAGCTACCATTTACATTTAGTTATCTTCATTGACTTGAATGTGCCCTGGTGGCTGAGAGAATGTCATGCTCACACAAATGTCTCGCTGATGGTGGCGGGTGTGTCGGGTCATTTAGTTCCCTTCAATGTGGTTGAGTTGAATGGCGCTGATCCATGCGTCATGTTCGTGAACGGGCGCTGTCAGTTGGGACTGGTCATCTCTTAGCTGTCACGGTTTATTTTAATTACTTTATTTTTAAATTGTTAGTTTAATCTTTTACTCTGGACGCTCTTAATGTGCACGTCTTTGTACATCGTTCTCACATACTTATATGTATAATCTCAACATGAATGATGTAACCAAGATTTTGTAACAATATTTTGATTAAAAAGAGTGTCCATGGAGTTTCTTGCCCATTCTTCTCCATAGAGATCTACGATTTGGAATGTGCAACTACAGTACTTTCGCAAGTTATTATGCCTTGTGAATGTGACTGTAGCTTAGCTTTTTTGTTTTTGACTTTCAAAAGTGCCTGTAATGGTCTAATTGAAATAAATGCTTTGAGTTTGAGTTTGAGTTTGAGTTTGTGGTTTTAAGGATGACTGATTACAAACTTATTTTTAACTAGCTTTTGCCTGCAACTTCGTCTGTGTCTCGGAAATAAAGGGTGTAAAAGACCCTTAAATTCAAATTCATTTAATTCAATCCATTTCAGATCAAGTAGTACACATTTGACATAAAAATTAACAATATTACAAAATTGAAATTTCAGTTAGAATGACTAACAAGACAAAAATTAAAATTAATCACAATACACAAAAATAATTATTTAAATAATACAAATTAAAATTGATATTCCAAATTTTTTTTAAAGGTGAATGACGATGATGAATGACTAATGATATGCCTTTGAGTAATTTGTTTTTTTGTCAATACATTTATCATACAACACGTTTTTAAAAAAAAAAAAAAAACAATGGTTAATGTACTGACAATCAAACCTGTTCGCAAATACGCTCAGGGCCTAAACGAAGCCGAAAGTTACTTGTTTTCCCAGTCATTGCGATCATTTGTTTGTTTCAACTTTCTAGCCACGGAGATGGTCAAAGTCCTTACTTCTTCACAAGTTTTATTTTTACATACAAGTTTTGGAACTTTACTTTAAGTACCTCAATGACCGCTGTACTAATTATTGCATCCATCAGCATAAGGTTTAAAGTTAGTAACACTGAGTCCTACTGTGATCCAGCAATTCGAAAATCGAATTTGAAGAAGTGGCACTAAATAATGTTCGTGCGGTTTATAATGAACTCTTTGTGGCTAATGAATTTTGTTAATTCTTAAGAAAAATGTGGTTTTCATTTTACAACAGCGTCAATTCTGGAAATACTTACTTAAAAATAAAACAGTGGATAGAAAACTGAAAAAAACAAGATCAAAATGTTAGGAAGAACGGTTTTCGAAAACGGAACGGAACGGTCCCGTTGGTGACCCTTTTTGGGGTAAGGAACCTTTCCGTACCCCAAAGGGTCACCAACGGGACCCTGTTATTAAACCTCCGCTATCCGTCCATCGGTCCGTCCGGCTGTCTGTCAGCGGGCTGTATCTCATGATCCATAATAGGTAGATAGTTGAAATTTCACAGAATGTGTTTTTCTGTTGCCGCTATAACAACAAATAATAAATATAAATTTAAAATTGAAAGGGGATCCCCTACTAATATGGTACGGAACCCTTCACGCGCAAGTACGACACGCACTGGGCCGGTTTCTTTTAAATAACCCACGAAAAATTATCAATTTGTGATTCTAAAAACGTGGAAGTACATAAGGATCGGATGTGTGTTGCGTGAATGTTGCGATTTAGTGTTATAAATAAAAGGTGTTTAGATTTAGACGATTAAACTTAAATAATTATTGAAAATAAATCATATTTTTACTTTTCTTCTTGTTTATTTGCTTTTATTTTACAACGTGCTAGAGTCAATTCATAAATGACCACAAAGGTTAAGGTCTATACAGTACTGAATGTATGGTAACAGTTATTCCGTCGATGTTCCTGACACCCAGTCTTAGTGGTATGTCGCCGTCGGCTTCCAGTATAACAGTAAGCAGCTGAATTCCAGAATTTTACATGGAGCAACTGCCTAACCTGAATAACGCAATTATGAGTGGTAGTATTTTTTTTAATGTTTAATGGGCCTACTCTTGACCTCAATCTAGTCCTGAGGACAGAGATGAGGTCGACGATGGAACCTAAAATACCTACAAATCAAATGCCAACGATAGAGCTACATTGGAAAAACACAATTTACATGAAACGTAAACGTTTTCCAATAAATAACTTTTAATTAATTATTGAACCATGACTTGCAGGATAGTTGGTTTTACACAATAATTCATTAAGTTTACGACTTTCCTTGTTTAGTTATCTCCGTTTATAGATTAGCAACTAGTGAAGAACCTACTGACAGCCTACCAGAGAACAGTGTACTTGCTTCGGTCAGTCTTAGGTCTGACCTATCTTATCTTTTCCGCCCCTCATAAAATGGTCTGATTAAAATGCTGGCGATGGATTTGAGGAAGTCCTTCTTCCTACGACGCAGTCCTAACGTTCCGTCGTCGCAGCAACGAGGCACAGTTGCGTCGAGCATTTTATTAATACAACGCAGTCAGTTTATAGAAAGCATGGATCGGAAAATACGTCTGGCATTGCTGCTATTACTACGTCACCGCCGAAATCGTCGCAAAATCACAAGACGGTACTGGATCTGTCCCTTAATTTCATTAAGAAATAGTGATGGTGAGCTTGCGTGTGTCCTCCCTATCAACACACAAACAACTGAGCGCTGCCGTTCCAGTGTCGACGCAACGCTGGCACAACGCGCCGTGTGCACCGGCTCTTACTTATACTGACAGGGCGAGGAGCAGCTCACACCTCCTTTTTATCTGATACGGGGTTTGTCGCAAGCAAACCGTCACTGCTGGGGTGTTTGTGGAGAATACAATTGTGTCCCCGCACCCCAGCCAGAAGTAATGAGGAGGAACACCGTGTGGTTTTAGTTAGTAGGAGTCAGACAGACCTCTCCACCGGCCCCACGGCGGAGGACATCCGTAACACCTTACTCTTACTGCTAAATTCTAAATTCGAAAGTTTGTGAGGATGGGTGTTTATTACTATTTCACGCAAAAAACTTCTGAACGGGTTTGGATTAAAGGCACGCAGATAGTTTATAATCTGGATTCACACATATGGTTCATTTTATCCCGGTAGTACGAACCCGTGAGACCAAACAAAACGCGGACGAAGCCGCGGGATTAAAATAGTACGGACATATGTTGTGGACCGGGTGCGGACGACGAATATTTCAGTCTGTTATCGTAGCTCCGTCCGCGAAATGTCCAAACCACTTTAGGCGCCCTTTTAAACTTAGTAGGCTCGACCCCTATTACATGGAAATTAAATATAACTAGGTGATGGGTGTACTATTTAGGTACACCTCTGCCTAACCCTTCGGGGTTTACTGGTGTGATCTTATTGCCCCTGATTTGAAAGAAAATCTCAAGTTAGTTTCCAATTAGTCACATAGGGCAATAATTCTCCATGGAAAAATACAGGTATTCAGTTGCATCCGGTTAGACTGGAAGCCGACCTCAACGTAACATTGGGAAAAGGCTAGGCAGATAATGATGAAATACGTCAGATTAATTGTTAGTCCGAGTGTCGAAGGATAATGATTAGTTTGGCTATGCTGTATTCCGAACGGACTGCGAATTGCCAAAAGTCGTGTTAGTAGTAAAGGATCTCCTTGGAAAGCTCTTCCCAATAGTCTACAAGATGTAAACGGACCCTTCACGAAGTCCACCAAGTATTCAGTAAATCAAACTATGTAACTCTCCGCAAAGGTAAATGGTGGGGAAAGACTTTCTTTTTGGGGTAAAAATGACGTTTTACGGTAGGACTCAATGTAACACACTCAAAACATTGAGCTGATGGATGCATTGATTAGTACGAGGACGACCCTCGTAAAAACTTGTATAAAAATTTGTGAAAAAGTTGCAACTTTGACCCCCAATATCTCCGTAACTGCCTACTAGTTAGTGTTCCCAGGTATGGTCTAGAACTATAAACATATCGCAATGACGGGGAGAACTAGTGTTTTTCGGCTTCGTTGAAGGTACTTTTACACCCATTATAATAATTCATTATCTTATGCCATCGAGTCTAGATAATACCTATTATCTGAGACCCTTTTACCTTTAAACCAGACAATCGAAGCGGACGCTTATGAGTAAGTTCTGAAAATAACTTAAGTTACCTCAAATGTATCTCAGTTAATTAACCACGGGATGTCCGATGTCTACGGCCATTTAACCGCAAATGATTACATTAAGTCCCGAGAATTTTAATAATAATTTATACGTTATTGTATTATCTAACATTATATTACTAACAAGCAAAATAATAATATTAAAATTCTTGAATTGTTATTTCATAATTATAATTACTATGGAAATAACATTTGTGGTCAATGACGTATTTTAATATCTTCTCCCGTATAGGTAAATAAATGATTCACGGTTTAATGAACTAAATATTAATTATAGTAAAACTATAAAATCATGGTTAGACCTGCTGTCTTGTATGGATCAGAATGTTGAATCACAAAAGGATTGAATGAAAGTCAATTGTACTAGTATGTGGCTGAGATGAGAATGCTAAGGGGGTCGTATGAAGTAAGATGTAACGCGTATGGATAAAATAAGAAATGAGTAGATAATAAGAAGTCTGAAAGTGGTGCCGTTGACTGAAAAGTTGAGTGGTCCCTAATCGGTTGTGAAAATGTTGTGAGGAAAGTTTTAGTATGAATGTGGATGGCTATAAGAGTAGAGGAAGACCAAAGAAACGATGGATGGACTGTGTGAAGGATGATATGGCTAGAAAGGAGGTGACTGCTGAGATGACGAGTAAAAGAGAAGTATGGAAGAAGTTATTATGATAATTTTAGAAGAATGATGAGTAAAACTATCTATTCTATGTTTATTCCGATAGTGCTATATAAGGTTAACTTAGAACCTCACAGTCTCCATAGTCCTTGTAGATACCTACGACTTACAACTCATGAATCACGTCCATCCGATGAGCCACCACAGCTGCTCTGCAAGAAAAACTCAATTAGCTTAAACTATAAAATAGTTTCGACGTTTGTCGCTTCGTTGGTCTTGCTGTCGTAAGCGCGAGAGCTTAGCCTGAGGTCCCCGGATCGTTTTCCGGGTCGGGCAAAGTGGTTTTGGATTTATCCATCTGGAATTTCGGAGTTTGGATTTGTGCCCGGTTGATGGCAATAGCCCTTTATTACATGGGACTTCAACATAACTGGCGAAATGTGACGAGGGAGGGTGTAGTAGGGCCACCTCTGTTTAACCATTCGGTGGTTACAGGCGTGATGATATGAAATATAATAATTTGTAACTGAGACAAAACGTTTGGTAACATTTTTCACAAAATCCCTCCACGCGCACCAGTAATAGGGACAAGGGATTAAAATTCCAACAACTGTATTCAATATGTAACAAACATTACCATATTCCAGATATTTCCATTCGAGGCTGCGGTTCTCCGGAAACCCCGAATCTCAAATAATTGAATATGTTGCATTAAATTCAATTATAAAGTTCAAACAGGCTGAAAAAACCAATTAACATGTCTGTTATAACGGGTGAAAGACCTTTGTCGATTTCGGCAAGCTGTGGGTGAAATCAATGGGTTGTATTTACATTGGGTTGGGTCCGTTCATGGATCGTTCGTCGACCGAATTGTTTCGACTCCACGACATTACAATTGTGGCCGAATGTTTAGAAACCAATTAAATTACTAGGCCAGTTTAGATTTTCTTCTAAATAAAGGACAAATTCCCGAGAAAAATTACCGTGAAAGCAGTTTTGATACTGAGCTTCTTACGTCATCATCATTGCCTAGCCTTCTCCAAACTATGTTAGGGTCGGCTTCCAGTCTAACTGAATGCATGTACCAGTAATTTACGTGGAGCGACTACCCATCTGACTTCCACAACTCTGTTCGTACTGGGTAATATGATACAGCCTCATCCAGGTTTTTCCCCCGATGGCAACGTAACTTCTATTCAGTACGAAAAGAGCTATCCAACGATGTACTACGGAAAGCTATTGGAGGGGAATACCTATATTAACATCGTCTATAACGTAAGGCGAGTATCAAAGTAAAAGTACTTTTATACTTTCTAATTACAAGAGTTATTTTGCCAAGAGTATCATTAAACATATTGACGTGAAAGTGTGTGGGTTTCTTTAATGTTCAAGCAAATGGCTGCCGTAATGTTGCTAATTAATTTGTTGTTTATTATGCTACGACGCGACGTTTGGGAGCGATTTTGGAAATTGATAAAACAAATACCTATCTCTCTCTTCTTCAACCTTTGGCCACCCAATGCTGAGTGTAGGTCTCTTCCAAATCTCTCCAGTTTTGGCGATTTTGTGTCATGGCTATCCAGTTTCTTCCGACAACTTTAATGAGATCGTCTGTCCACCTAGACGGATACCGAATACCTATGCGACTGTATATTGGCCAGTCACCGTCAGTAGGCAAAACATGGCGTTAGATCGCATTAAATTACACTGGACTGATTTTGTGATGTTGGAAGGCTCTTAAAACGGTGAATGAAAACACCGTGAGGAAACCCTGGAACCAACATTCGAAAACATGTGATATCTACCAACCCACATTGGGCCCGCATTGTAGACTACATCCCTCTGCTGGAACACATGCCTCCTCACTATGAGAGGGCATTTCCTCTCAGCCGCTCAACATTAACATTCTCTTGTCCTTGTCCCAATTCATTTGCGGTCGGCGCATTATGTCGTCTTCTCTATGACTCGTCATCTCATCAGACACCTTCTTTCGTGCCATATCATCTTTCACACAGTCCATCCATAAAATTACTAGACTGCTGTCCTAGCTGTGATAACGTTATAGTCTGATTATACTTATGCTATGTTAAGATAGATATTAATAGCGAAAAATCAAATAATTGTAACTAAGCCAGACTTTGTGTTCCTTTAGAAGGTCCAGGTTCATCAGACAGGTCTTCTTGGAACTGCGGAGTCTTGTTTGTTGTCTTCCGAAGTGGCCTTTTCATGCAACACAGCCGTGGCTAATGAAGTGGGTAATGTTAGAAGTGTTGTGTCTCGGTTCTGTTGGACCTATATCTATAGAGCCACAGTTGACAAATTGTAGTAAATGTCTACTTTCTGGTTAAATACATTTAATTCTCATAAAGAAATTACATTTCTCTTACATGAGAACAAATTTAAATATACAAACTAATCATTGTCCTTCAACACTCGGTCTTACAATTAATCTGAGGTATTTACTTACCTATATATTATTAGTTTACATTAGTAGGTATAATAAATAATTAAGTTTGTGGGTACTCCTAAAAATCTAAGTTGTGACACTATGCATAACTACCCCCGCTTTGTGATAAAGAGTGCGGTCTTGTTGTCACAATGCAGATAAATCAGTCAGTAGTACAACTTTTGTTTACAGCGGCTATTTTTTAAGCTTTTATTTAAAATTATTTTTGGTAAGTATTGGTTTTGTGTTAAGATAATAACAATAATCTTTTATGGTTAATTAATTAATATTGATGTTTTGAAGAACATGTTTTTTTAGTTTGAGCTTAAAAATATTGATCGAACTCGCACTCTTTATCTCATCTACTTTAAAACTGTGCTAATACTTTTTCCACAGGATGCACCTAGTGGAAGTTATAAGCTAAAAACTTAGAACCGTCTGGAGGTTTTTCAACGGCAAGATTTATGTGTTTTATTTATTAATAACCGTACAAAAATTGCATAATGACAAGTCCTAGTAGAGTTATTCGAATGTATCAGAATTTACCTTTTTTGGTGAATATGTAGAAAACAAACTTGTAGGTCATCACAACTTTAAAGTTTCTCCGTAAAACTGTAAAGTTAAGAAAAGTAGTGCACGAAAAGATTTTTATCTCAGGAATTAATTCAGTCGTAAGATCCGCTGGTTCGAGTAAAACCGCGGATAATAGCCAGTAATAACAATAACTTACCAAAGAACATTCCCGTTCCAGTTTAAATGTAGGTTTTCTTATACTTGCCAAGGGTATAAAAATGCAAGGAAAGAACGGAGTTTTATAAAACTTGTTTCACAAGTTCGCAATGTTTTGACGACACCTTCGTTTCAACCCGAAAAAAGTATAAGTTGTTTGAAAAAAAATTGTTAATATTCGATGGAATATATTTTATTGAAATCCAAAATTTCAGAGGATCAAGACTGTAAGTCGGTCGTGAGATAAACTAAGTATGGAAAGAGAGAGAGAAGAGGCATCGCAAGGAGCTATTAGGGGCTTAAGTCAATTATTTCTTTGCCAGTAACAATTTGTTTGAATGACAAAATAATCATTTGCAAAAACAACATGCATAGAATGACTATTCCTGAACCCAACGTGTTTCTTGATGAATACCTATATAAAGGGTTTAACATGATCCTTAAGAAAGCAGAACTCACTTATTCTCCCCCACAACATATCTGAGTACCTTCTAATTATGGAGATATTGGGAGTCAAAGTTCCTTCACAAGTTTTTTTTATAAGTACATCTTACATGTTTAATGTAAGATTTTTAACAGCTCTACGACCCCCGTACTATTCAATCCGTCAACACAATGTTTTGAGTGCGTTACATTGAGTCCCACCGTGAAACGTGATTTTATCCCCAAAAAAAAGTCGTTTCTCAGCAATAATTTTTGCGTAGTTATTTAGTTTGATGTACTGTAATGCTTGGTTGGTGGCTACGTGTAGGGTTCGTTTACACCCAGTACATCTATAGGTACATAAATATCCTTGATTGTGTGTAAACAAAAATCACAAAAAATACAGTTGCAAATAAAGAAACTATTTTTTTGAAACGTATGTTTTTTGGTGAGATCGTGTAACCAATTTCTTATTGTGTTCTCAGAGGTGAGGAGTTCAAAGTTAAAAAAGTATTTTTCGTTTAAAGTAAAACAATTTTTGCTGTTAATCTTATTCTTTTTTGCAAAAAAAGTCAAAGAAAACTTATAAAATCCAATTGAAGTAAAAGTAAGTAGTTCTAACAAAAAAAGATTCTCATAAAAGTCTAGTTCAACCGGTCGTGAAGATCTAATTTATTTTCAAAAGCGATTTTCTTTTACTTGCACGTGCCAGTGTGAAAATAATAACATTTTAACCTTTCCTTTTTCATCGTAGAATGGAATAATGATATCTAAATAGATAAATGAGTAGGATTGGTTCGTCACTCTCCCACAGCTCAACCGCTAAACATAGAAACTTAAATTAGCTTTTAAAAATTATAGCGGGGGGTGTACTAAGAAGGGATTTTGCGACAGTCAACCTTTAAAGGGGGAGGGGGGGGGGTACGGAGAAAAATTCGTTAGAAAAACCCTAATTCGTTGGGTAAAATCCTCCAATGGTAATTTAGAAAAAAAACACGCAGGCCTATGAATTTAAAACTTGGTACTTATGTAAAAAATAAATCTGAAAATTTTAAAACGTGTTTTTGGATTTTTCGTAAATCACCCCGAGCTAGGTGAAAAGCGGTAATCAAGTTTTAAGGGGGGATTTTACTGCCTGCTTTGATTAACTCAAACATTGGCATTAATAATACTTAAAACAAATAAAGGGGGTTGATTTTTGAACAAGAATTAGCACCTCCAGTAAATCACCCCCAGCTAGGTAAAAATCGGTAACCATGTTTTAAGGGGAGGATTTTACTGCTTGCTTAGATTAACTCAAACATCGGTATTACTATTCCTTAAAACAAATAAAAGGGGTTGATTTTTAAACAAGAATTTGCACCTTGCTGCACCTGTTCAAAAATCAACCCCATATGGGGTGAAAATCGGGAATACACTTTGTATGAAAAGACCTTATTAGTTATTAGTTTAGAACCTTGAAAGGACATTGACCAAAACCAGTCTAGAAAAGTTGCATGTATGAAAACCAAATTAATATACAAATTATTTTCTTATTTTTTACAAGCTTTTCACTTCAGGAATTTTGGTTTCGTATCCGGAATTATGATTTTAAGATAAACAGTAAATTAACGATTGCTAGGTACATTTCCGTGTAGTCATGATGGACGTTTCGTTCTCTTCATTTGTACGAGTTATGTTAGTAGGTATGAGCCTTTACATAAAAACATCACAAAAATGATATTAAACTCATAAATAGCTAAATAATTAGTAATATCATAATCATAACGTAGGTACTGTATATGTATTTCATAGTTCCGTTGTAAAAATATTTATTTTTGTGTTTCGTCTCACGCAGATGCAACTGTCAAGGCAGATGACAGACGTACCGGTAGGGATGATGACTGACTGAAGTTGTTTCATTTCGATAATGTCACATCAACGCTGCGAGGCCATGAAAAGCACGATTATTCGCTATTATTAATTATCAGCTGTTCTCTTATTTTGTTTTTAACTATCTTTGTTGTTTTGTACCTACATGATTGATCTGTGGTCATTTTATAAGTTGCGAGTAGTTTAGACATAATTTTTAGGTTATCTCCGAATTTGTTTAATTACTTTAAAACTCGGATACTTGTGTGAAAATGAATACTTTTATTTAATAGTATATAAAGCGTAGTCTATAATAAATAATGATTTATTGTGTTTCAACTTAAGACGGATTTCCATACATCGTTGATCATGATCCTTTGGCACAAATACTTCTAAGAAAATAATTAAGATCGTTATGATACATTATCTAAAACTCACGTTTAAAAGGGTGGGGAATTAAAGTTCATAGGGAAAAGTACGAAATCTGCGCAGAGGAAGTCGCGGGCGGGGTGCTAGTGTATTTAGAAATTATAATGCTCTTGCGTACATACTTAACACGTTCATCGCCACGTAGGTCACCGGTGACCTGACCCTGCCCAGTATTTGGGCGCCTCGTAGGTCACCGGTGACCTCAAGGCAGACCTGTTTTCAAACCTATTTAGTGAGCCGTAGGACACTTACTCCGTAGATTTTGTGTATGCGTGTGACCGCTGCGGCGCTGTAGAATATGTGCGCACAATGGTTTTCGTTTACCTTGAAATTTGTTAGATTCACATAGAAAAATCTGCAGTTTTCGGCGAACTCGTTCATGGATGCGGAAGGTTTGGGTTTTAAGTGCAACATAACTATTCCTTTTAAACATTTTACGTAGCTTAATAATTACCATTTTGTAGGCTTTTTAACAGTAAAGTATTTTTTTTTAATGCATAAGTAGTTTCTGAGAAAACTGAAAAAAGCCTCTGCTATTTTACAATATATTGGGTAAGGTAATAAAATTAAATAATAAATACAGTAATTGTGTAAGTAATGAAAATATTTACTAGAAAATGAATAACAGTAAAAATTGCTAATTATAATAAAGAAAATACGTTACTTCTAGTATTCGACTGCGGGGGCGGGTGACCGGAGGTGTGGCCTATCTGGCGCCAAAATAACGAAAATGCAATTTTCGACATCACAGCGCCGCGTAGGGCATCGGTGACCTCATGGGGTTTTTTGTGATTATTTCATAAACTATACATACGATTGCAGCCTAAACTAGACATAAATCCATGTCTTATTAAACTAAATCCAGGAGCACCAAAAAAAAATTATGTAAATTTTGACCGTTCCACTACGGCGGTTAACGTGTTAATACAGGTGAAGAAGTAATAATAAAGTTATCTTAAACAATATATTTATTTTACAAAATTAATAGTAAATGCAAAATAATGGCATAAATAATTGCAATAATTATAATTTATAACACTAGAACGCAAAATATGTGCACGTGTGATAAAAAATAAATTATTCAATGACTGATGACAGCGACGACCGAAACAAAATGTTCCAAATTCTAAAACTACACTTTTAAAAGTCACTACAAATAAGTGTTCACACGAAACTTTCAAAAACACTTCCAAATTTAATAATACTGTTTTTTTTTTCTCAGACGTTCTATATAAACTAGTTTCACTTCCAACCAAATTCGAATTTCGATTCACATTTATTCGTCAGTCAAAAATCGAACACGAAAATCGTGATTCCAAATCGATCCATGCTTTCATTCTGTACAATAGACCTTCTTCGTTTATCTGGAACCGATAAAGTTGTTGGGTCTCTGAGGGTAGACCTGTGGGTTGCGTCTTAAAGCATCGTACTGCTTCCAGTTCAGGTACCAGAAAGGTTGGTTGTTTACGGGAAGTGCGTCCAATCGATTGATGAGATTCCTGTCGCCCCTAGCGTCGATAGGATATTCTTCATTTTCTCCAAACCTATTGGATATTAGGTCTGCTTCCACTGCTGGGAAACCAATGGGGCTCAGTCCAGCGTAGAAGGGCCTTTGAGCCTTCACCACAGCGGCAAAGACTGCGAGTGCAAGAATGATTTTGTAGGCCGACATTTTCTGTAAACAAAGAAATCAAGAATTAATACAAGTATTATTGTTGCTGACGCAGGATTGTTGGCCTATAAATGAGCTTGTTATTTTCAAACCGGTTGAGAGCACGATGCTTATTAGAACGCAAATTAATAGGTAGTCGTAGAATGCAATCTTCGTCGGTGATCTTGTTTAGAATGGAACATGATAAACTGGATAGGTATGGCAAAAAACGTTCAAGTTTTATAACTATGAGAATAAAAACATTTCTATTGTTTCATTTTTTACAGCCCACTTATTGAGGAAGATATGTTGTTTAATAATATAATGTAATATTTATTTATTTCTGAGTATAGGTACATTCTGCATTCAAAAATTAAGCTGTGATCAAGATTGTATTCTATTGCATTAAATTAAATTAATATTTAGCTATGTTAAAACGCATGTAATTATATTATCACTACTATTAATGTGTATGATGTCTGAATAAAGGCTATTTGAATTAATTGAATTAAATATGGTAAGTACATTAAGATCTTAATATTGACTATATTTGAATATATTGATATAATCGAATCCATCCAACGTAAATTTATTAAGCGTCTAAATTATAAAACTAAAGCTGACATTGTAAATTACCCGGACTCCTGTCGATACCACAACTTAAATACTCTGGAAGAGAGACGACAGCTAAACGACATGGTGTTATTATACGACCTACTTAATAATAAATTTGACTGTCCACAATTGCTCGGCAAAATATACATTACAGTCCCACTCAGACGTACCAGACATACTTCTCTATAAGCAGTAGGTACCTTCGGCCTCCACTAATAATATGAAGATATCGCCTTTCTTGCGTCTACCCACAATATATAATGACAAGTTTCCAACACTCGACCTCTTTAATATCACACGGAACCGTCTTAAAAAGAGATAATTACAATCCTGTATCAAACGCGGGATTCTCAATAACACCACTAGTCCCAGTTAGTCAAAAATATTATAGTTATACACACATTCATATACACACACACCGTACAGATACTCACATGCACAGAGGGACACCCAATAATAATTTTTAATGCCAATTAAATTAAAGTCACTCTCGGTTATTTTATATTTATTGGTGTACTTCGTAATTGGCGTAATGTTTGAAATAATAATTTTAAGTTATTGCACTGTCAGCTGTGAAGCTACCTTTCATAAAATAAATAAGTAAATATTAAACACACACACACACACATACACTACCGGTGTCGATGTAGAATATTAAAATTAATTTACAAAGTGGCCAAGTTCTAGGCCGCAACAATATAATTCTATACTCCATTTGTTTAGGTAGTTAACTAAAGGTAAACAATCTTGATATGTCTTTTTATGTAAAATAAATCGTATAAAAGACATACAAAGATTATTTAAATGAAGTTAATTACCTAACATCTATTTAAGTAAATACCTAATTGTAAACATTTTTAGATACAATTTTTAGTCATTTTTTTAGATAAAAGACATGCTAAGATTGTTTACCTTTAGTTAACTACCTAAACAAATGGAGTATAGTACAAGTTTGTTATCTAAGAAACGCTAATAAGATATTATATTATTCATAAATAAACATTTTAATTAACCTAATTAGTGTTATAATTATTTGTGTGGGATTTTTGTTAAATTATTAAAGTATTGTTTTAAAATGTGGTTAGAATTTCTTACAATATTTACTAGAATAACAATTCACTTTATAAAACGAACTTTTAAAAAGTTCGAAATAATTGACTAGCACTTTATGAGTTTTCACAAGTAAATATTATGTTTAAGTGAAATAAAATGCTTATTTTGAATTTGAATTTCATTAAAAGACGTTATTAAAAAACAAATGAAATAATAAATACCTTTGATATAATTTACACGCACAACAAACAACTGAAGCAAGGCGAATGTACTAATGATTGGTCACGGTCGCTCTCGGTTCTCGATTCGAACTGTGACTTGATACAACTGAACACTGTATAAATATGAACTCGCCAGTTATCGAGACCATCGCGGGGCACAGACTTTATAAAACAAATAGACTGGCCAGTAACTTTTGAAATTGGAAACAGTATGGAGGTGATTTTGTTTTGATTTTTTTAAAAGAGTGAGTTTGTTTTATATTAAGGTGGAGGCGCTAGGGTAGCCCGCGAAATTCAAATTTTCTTCCGTTTTTTTAAAATATGTTTCGCGACCTTAACAAATATACCTTTGAAGTTAATTTTCTTTAGAAGTTAATTTAATCCTATTGATTGACTTTTTCATGAAACATTCATTGAATAGGATTTAATGAACTTAGAGGGTTGCATAGATGATTTTAATGTTTTTAATTTTGTAACTACACACGTGTCACGGTCGTGAATTATATTTTGTTAAACATACAGCCTCACACTAACCTGCGATTTGATAAAAACCTAAGATTTGAATTTCGCGGTCTAACCAGACTATTGCACCTTTATGTCCCAATCAATAGTCAATGAAGTGATTTTGGACTTTATGACGTTGTATTGCATTTTATTATGAAATATTAAATTTGTTTATGATTCAATTGACAACAAAATAATTATTACAAACTAGTTTATTAAGTGTGATGGTGTTCTTAATATATTATGGAATTAACATTGAATTTTGATCGCATTCAAATAATTAAATATACCTGTACTATTAAATTATTCCTGTACCCAAATAAATGTTGATGGATGGATACGGAGAGGAAGACCAAAGAAAAATAATATAACATTACGCCTGTAATCCCCAAAGGGTTAGGCAGAGGTGTAACTAATTGTACACCCACATTTCGCCAGTTATGTTTAAAAGTCCCATGAGGGCGAGCCTATTGCCTTCAACCGGGAACAAATCCAGACTCCGTGGCTGCTACTGAGAAATTCCTGGCGGAAAAACCCAATATCACTTTGCCCGACCCGGAAATCGAACCCAGGACCTCATGCTCAGCAGTCGTAGTTGCAACGACTAGATCAGCGAGGCAGTCCAAACAAACGATGGATGAATTGTCTGGATAGAAAAACAAAATGGAATACTTAAATAATAGCGTGACGGTTGACAGGAGAGAATAGAAGAAAATAAACCTGTTGCGCTGACCCCAAGTAACATGGACCAAGAGCAGGAAGATGATAAATTCCTGTACCAAAGAAGCTCGAAATATAAATATTGAAAAAAAATCAAGTATTTACACAGAACACCTCTAAACATTATAAAGTGCGCGTAAAAACCCCATTCAACGAGTTACGTTGGACTCGTCTCTCTGCCCACTGACGTCACAGATCAAGTTCGTATAAGTCAATCAGCGACCAATCAAGGTAGACCCCGATTGACTCACTTAATCACTGCTCTGACGTCCAATTTTGTTGAAATGGAGAGGGGCGCGGTAGGTCAAGTTAAATTGGTCAATAAACGTGTACGTTTGAGTCATTCGTGAGGTAATAAGAGTCTTTTTTGCGAGTCACCATGTATCAAACACACCCTCGGGTAAAGTAGTGGGTTTTTTCGGTGATATAACTTTGTTTGATAATACAGAAGCTGTTAGTTCAGTCACCTAAGCAGTGCAGACATTTTTTTTTCTTTATTTGTTTAGATAATTAGCGGTTGTCTACTGACCTAGTTATGACTTCGGAAAAACCAAAATAGTAGAATTTAATGTTGCTAAAACTTAACAAAGGCGTGATGATGATCACGCCTGTGTTCCGCGACGGGTTCGGCGCAGACGTTTCGCTAGTAACAGTTGTGTTTTAGTTCCATGTTATAGAGGGGGAAGCCTTTTGGCATCAACCGGGCTTAAATCCAAACCTGCTATTGAGAAATTTCTGGCGTTAAAACCCAATAGCATTTTGCCAAAACCGGGAATCCAAAACCAGGACCTCGTGTTCAACAGTTGCACTTCCGACCACTAGACTAAAGAGGCATTTATGATTCTGAATAATTGATGCAAAAAATTGAAAAAAAGGAAATTACAACGGTCAAGGTTTTCCCGGATCTAAATTAAAGAGAACTTTTAGAAACACAGTCAGTGTCGGTCCTAAATCACAATCCGCATGGTTAATAACTAGGTAAGTAGACTTAGACTAGAGGTTGGAATTTTTGAACCTCTAGTAGGGAAAGTGTTCTAAATACTGAAGACTGAAGATGGCAAATTTTACACAAAGGAAACATTCATTCATTTATAAAGAGACACAAATTTGAATTAAAAGATTTTCGAGAATTCGCTTGCCACACTCAGGAATCGGACCGCCTATAATCTGAAAAAATAACACCCTGTACTTTTATGGCATCAATTGATAGGGTCAATCATAAGAATCAAAACTCTCTAAGAAACATGATAAATTAAATAAAAAGAAATCCATGAAACCTAAACTTATAAATTCAATGGGATATAATGAAACACTTTTACTCAAAGATTCATCCGATTACTATGTTAGTACCTAATTAACAATTATCTTTGACATCATTAATTTATTAAAATGACGAATAACTATGTACTTAGATAAGAAGATTGTAATTTGCACAAACAAACACGTGCAAATTGCAATCTTCTTTCTTCAATTGTTAATTAGTACTAACCTTAACATACGCCGTAGTACATGGCTTGGCGTATAATTGTATAGGTAAAGTCTTTGATCATGGTCTTTAAGGTTAGGGGTAAAAGCCCTAACAAATTGCCTCCTATACTACTGTATGGCACACCTTTGCAGAGAGTACAGAAGTTCAAATACCTTGGTCATATATTGACCTCTGACCTTAAAGACGATGATGACATTGAACGAGAGCGGAGGGCATTGTCGGTTAGAGCGAACATGTTAGCTCGCAGGTTTGCACAATGCTCACTCCCAGTCAAAGTCATGGTCTTTCGAGCGTACTTCACGTTCCTTATACACGTGCAGCCTGTGGGCTAGATGTACGCAAAGATCGTACAGTGCTTTTTTTTTTGGAGAGGGCATCTCGTAGTTCAGCCTATAAGAGGCTGGCTACTGCTTAACCAGGCAAGTCCTGTGGATGCCTTAAAAGTAAGGTCTCCAGCCAGCGCCTTAAAACTACTTCTAAGTACACGACCACACGCTTAGGGCACCCGCTATGGGGTACGGACCTCGGGTTAGGGCGTCGCTGGGGACAGGCTGGATCTAAGTGGTGTCGCTATTTGGGGGATGATTTTGGACTACAGGCTCAGTCACGCGGGCTGGCTTGAGCAAGGCTCGTACAGTACTCTTCGCGTTCAGTATAATAATGCGTTTAGGATGCTGGTAGGCCTGCCCAACTTCTGTAGTGCGTCAGGGATGTTCGCAGATGCGCGTGTGGATTGTTTTTACGCAACAATGCATAAAAGGTGTGCCTCCCTGGTGCGCAGGGTGTGGGGCAGCACCAACAGTATCTTATACATGATTGCCAGTCGCCTAGATTATGTTCATATGGGTCGCTGCTGTGCATTTACCCATGGGTTGTCGCAGCAGCGATCCACCGTTATTAGCAGTGATGAATATTTTTATCAATGCTTTACTAACATAGTCGTAAGTTTTACTAACAGTTTTCGAGTCATGGATACTCGAATAAAGAGAAAAATTATTAATACTTTGTATAAAACTGACAATGGCACATACATATTTCTCAAAAAAATGATGTCTATATTAAATAATACAAGAAACATAACATAACATCACGCCTGTAATCCCCGAAGGGTGAGGCAGAGGTGTACCTATTAGTACACCCACATTTCGCCAGTTATGTTTAAGTCCATGTAATAAGGGGTGAGCCTATTGCTATCAACCGGGCGCAAATCCAGACTCCGTGGCTGCTACTGAGAAATGCCTGATGGAAAAACACAATAACTCATGCACAGCAGCGCGATAGCAACTACTAGACCAACGAGGCAGTCTTTAATAAATCACTACATAACTACGTTAAACGGGGCCAGCCTATTGCCATCAACCGGACGCAAATCCAGACTCCGTGGCTGCTACTGAGAAATCCCCAATGGAAAAACCCAATAACATTTTGCCCGACCTGGGAATCGAACCCAGGACCTCATGCTCAGCAGTCGCGCTTGCGACCAACGAGGTAGTCAAGTGAGGTAGTACAAGAAACTATGAAATAATGTTGCAAAATTTTGTCGACTGTTACCTATCACATTTTGACGACTGTTACGGGTCAAGTTGAATAGGCCCTATGAAAACCTATGGTGGGACAGTGACGTCCTAGTACTCTAGTAGGTAAATCCGTTGACAAACGATACAATAAAATTTGAATGGGGTTTTACCAAGGTTAGTAATAAGGTCATTCGACTCATCCCACAATAGAATTACGTTATAAAAAAGATTGCATCTCATGTTAGTATGACTCATCGATGGCCATTTACGATGGCCATTTAAATGTCATTTCTCATTATTTACTAAGCCTCGTAATCGGTTAACCAATTTTGACAGTGACTAGTCGATTGAAAGTTTGAGATTTTTTTTTGTGAATGGCAAACGATTGTCGTCTGCTTAACTAGACTATCTTGTGGTGCCTTGAGTGCAAGGCCTCCAGCCAAGGGCAAAAAACTTAAAAACTAAGCAACTACATGCTAAGGGTACCCCTTGTGGGGTACGGACCTTGACTTAGTGTGCCGCTGGGGTAGGACAGCTAGAGACAAGCTGGATTGGAACCAAACTTTGATAAGGTACCTTGACCAATAGACCAGAGCAGAGGGCTTAAAGAGTGCGCATGCCGCTCAGTCAAACTCGCCCAAAAATGATTGCTATTTCACCAAGTGCCGTATGAGAAAGTGAGAACACACACATACGTAATTATCTTCCTGCCGGAAAAATGTTAGCAGTCTTCGGGAAAAATCGGCTGTCAATTGTTGATCTTTGACAGTTGTTTCAGGTAGTCAGTGCCCCGAAAGTTTGACAACCAGTCTTACAAAGGGTATCGTATTATCTAGTACTAACTAGGTTGTTGAGGTCAGATAGGCAGTCGCTCCATGTAAAAAACTGGTATTCAGCTGCATCCGGTTAGACTGGAAACCGATCCCAACATAGTTGGGAAAAGGCTAGGCAGATGATGATCATGATGTTATCACTGATTGAATGTCACTTTTACAAAACACCTTGACGATTTATGAAGACGAAGTTACATTCAACTTTAGGGTGATAAATCAAAAACGAGTTCAAATATACTAGTAAATATGAATTGTATTTTCCTATGCGGAAGAGTTACTTTTTATCGATGCACCAAACTATGATGCTGGTGAAATAGGTGGTATAGTAAAGTAACTTTGTTCTAGAATTTCGAATTTGTCCATAAAAATGTAGCCATACACACATCATCACATACATTCACAGACACACACACACACACCGTACAGATACTCACACGCACACACAATAATTTTTAACGCCAATTAATACGAGCCACTCTCGGTTATCTTATATGTTTTTTTTGTGTAGGTACTTAGTAATGTTTGAAATGATAATTTTAAGTTACTGTCAGCTGTGAAGCTACCTTTTATAAAATAATAAATCCAATTATATCCAACTTTATTGCCTAAAGTTGTATCATGTCAGCACCAGGATATAGGTACCTATACCTACCCACATCGGCCATGAAAATAATGATAACTCTGCTGTTGTTATTGGAAAATTAATAATTATAAATAAAAGAACAAACAGGACATCGCTTGTTACGATAATAATAAATACATTATGGTTAATAAAATAAGATAAACACAGCTGCACAAGCTCGGAACTGCGTTTTAAAATAATTAAATCACCATCGTTTATTTCCTACCGTTTTATCTTTTGCATGTTGTTATGTTCACAATAATACATTTTATTATAATATTCATGACATCACGCCTGTGATATCCAAGACGGTAGCCATGTACCCATGGTATGTATGGGTCCCACAATTCGGTCAGAGTCCGGGCTGCGTTTGAAAAATTCGTGGAAATACCCAATAGCGTCATAAAATGCAAGGGACATCGACGCAGAACAACAGCATTCACTTATCGTCAGGCAACTTTCGCCCATAGACAATATACCTTACCGACCAACACAAATAGCCCTCACACGGACAACGGTTACCCGTATTCAGTACATCACTCATAGCAAATTATCATTTATTTAAAACAAAAAAACAGCTATTTCCTACAAAAGTGCAATACTTATACGGTCAAAATGTATTGAACAGCTATTAGAGGGGAGGGGGTATTGAGAATGATGTACTGAATACGTGGTCACCGTTTGTGCATCGAGGTGTGAAAACTGTGTGTGTTCAGTTTCATGGTTTGTACCACCCTTTGCATTGCAACCCAGGTCATCGAAACCCGTTCAGACGTTAATGGGTGATAACATACATATCACAGATACCTATAACCCTTAACTGGAATCGGGGGCAAAAATCACCCCTGTATTAAAATTTCTCGTCGTAACTCTGCAGTCTAACTACATACACTCCCGTGCGTTTACGTAATCTCATTACGTCGCGATAAGCGGCTGGTGACGGATTTGCGTCGCTCTAATATTACTGAAAGCGGAGTCTACGTACACTGCTGCGGTCAAAAGTCGCCTGGATATCAGCATTGGTCATATTTTTGAATAGTCACTGTTTAAACAATAACTTAATAGATAGCAGACAATCATACAGATTTTCTATGTACTACCGCGGACAACGGCGGCTGGATACTCTTCACCTATTATGTCTTGAGCAATAAGGCTGAAAAGTGGTAAACTGTCATTGTTCGTTATGGTACATTTTAGAGATAGAATTAATAAGTATCCGATTGAAACACGAATGAAGATCGTGCAAGGTCATCTCTTATCTGCTACAGACGCGCAAGAAGTACAAAGTTGTGTTTATTAATTTTATGTTATTATTGTTGTATAAAACCGTATGCGTCATTGATAACAATAAATTACCTCAAAGGTCTGGCTTTGGACTTTACTCCTAAACTTTCCAAGATATTGAGAATAATTGTTGTTTTTTTCTTATTTGGGTATAACCCGACTTTGTGTAATTGCCCAAGGCTAAAGTCCGGCCGGCAGTGGAGAATTTTAAAAAAATTAAAAAAATACGTAGTTATTAAGCATAATTATAACCAATGTTATGTTGCACTAAAAATAACTGCAATTCAGTAATAATGTTAGTCAAAAAAACATTGTAAATCTGAGCGAATATTTCGAGGGGCAATTTTCTTAAAAGAGGCCCTTAAGTATCAGTTCGCGGCGATTGGCGGCGGCGACCTCTCGCGTCCGGCCCTGGTTCAAGCCATGGTCCGGGGCGAGAGGGAATGGGAAGCCGTCGCCTCCTTCTGCGAAGCAGTCATGCTAGCGAAGGAGGCGGCGGAACGTGAGAGGGATATAGCCTCACGTCCCAGCCGCCGCGGGAGGAGAAGCACCAGGAGAAGCACCGGGCGTCGGGGGCCACGCCGTGATGGCTCTCGGCCACCGTAGGCGCGGGCCTGTGGACGGTGAGTAATGGGCTAGCTCGGCGTCCGTCCGTCGTATGACGACGGGCAGGCCGTGTCGACGGCGCGTTCGTGTTCCACGCGCGCCTCAAAGAGATGTCAGCAAACGGGAGGGGCCCGCAAGGGCCGATGCCTGCCAGGGCTGCGGGACTGTTCGAAAGAGATACCGCGGCCCTGGAACATAAAGGGCCTAAGAAGGAACATGGGTGGTTTATAGTCAGTAAGAGTCTGACACTCCCTTCCGCTCCGCCCAGAGCGGGGGGGGGGGGTCATTTGATGATTTCCCACCCACCAAAAAAAAAAAAAAAGGTATCGGTTCGCCTTAAATGGTGGAAGCGTCAGGGTAGCTCGCGAAATTCAATTTTTCTTTCGTTTTTTGCAATTTGCAGGTCAGTGTCCGGTTGTATGTTGATGAAAAATGAGTCGCGCCAGTAACACGTAGGTATGCAATTACAGAATTATGATCATTATATTCATTAATACAACCAGGGGCGGATTTCCCTATAGGCCGAGTAGGCCCGGGCCTAGAGCGGCAAAATTTAGGGGGTGGCAAAATTTGGTCGATTTTTTTTTATTAATAGTTGCCCACGCGCCACGTGTAAAATCTCAAAAATGTGTCCATAGCATCCCGCAAAAAAAATACATGTATGAAGATTACGTGTAAGTGTTGCTCATCCAACTGAATCTTTGCTTACTAGTTTATTCCAAGTACATTTTCGCTGCCACTAATAATCGTTCCCAGGATCCGTCATACTCCCAACGCCCGTCGCCCACCGCGCTTTAATTTGTTAATTTTTTTAAACCATATCAACTATTTCTCAACCGTTTTTCGGGTCTTTCTCTATATCTACTCGGCTTCACTTTTTTCGCCCAACAGTTATCTTTAAACTTATTAGACCACCAAAATATGAGCAGATCAAGAAATTAACACAACTATCTTAGCAAATTTTATATAATGTTATTAGTTTCACACTGAATGCTGATTACAGCTCGTTCACGCAACATTGTTTATATCAACAAAAACAATATAAAATCACGTGTTGCAACACGTTCAGTCAATACTTTTTGCTCTCAATTGTTTAATAATCTTGACAAATAGAAATGGTTAGAATCAGTATCTTAAAAACTGATTGAGATAATTAAATCATTAAATGCCTATCGTTTTTTTTTTTCATTTTAATTTTATTTCTATAGTTTATTTAATTTTTCATGCTTTAGAGCACATAGGGGGGGGCGGCAATCTTTCGTAGGCCTAGGGCTGCCAACGTATCAAATCCGCCCTTGAATACAACCCTCTAAGTTCATTTAACCCTATTCTGTAACTATTTCATGAAAAAGTCAATGGGGTTACATGAACTTAGAGGATTGTATTGATGATTTTAATGATCATAATTCTGTAACTACATACGTGTTGCTGGCGCGACTCATTTTTCATCAACATACAACCCGACACTGACCTGCAAATTGCAAAAAAACGTAAAAAAGTGACGCTTCCACCTTCATTTTTAGGGTTCCGTACCCAAAGGGTGAAACGGGACCCTATTACTAAGTCTTCTGTTCTTGTCTGTCTGTCTGTCTGTCTGTCTGTCTCCAGGCTGTATCTCATAAACCGTGATAGCTAGAAAGCTGAAATTTTCACAAATGATGTATTACTATTGCCGCTATAACAACAAATACTAAAAATTAAAAAAAAAATATTAAGGGGGGCTCCCATACAACAGATATGATTTTTTTGCCGTTTTTATAGATAATGGTACGGAACCCTTCGTGCGCGAGTCCGACTCGCACTTGGCCGGTTTTATTTACTACTTAGGTACTCGTACCTAGACGCTTCACTTTGATTATACCAACTGTTGCAATAACTGGTTCGTTTACCTGACATGACGCTGTGTTCGTGAACTTTGTTTTTAATAGTGAATCTGTAGGTAGAATATTAAACACTACAAAATGTGCCTCAGTGGTCTAGTAGTCGCACTCGCGACCGCTGAGCATGAGGTCCTGGGTTCGATTCCCGGGTGAATTGAAAACATTGAAAACCAACATCATATCACTCATTTTATTCATACTTTTTTATCAAATATAATTATTTCGATATATAAAATCGGCCTTTGCTCCTGCAATATAAATCTTTCTACGCGTGACTCAATAAATAACGTACACGGCCTTTTTTTTCTATTAGACAACCTTTTCCGTACATCATAAATTTCATGTTAAAGCCACCTGGCGATCTGCCAGGGTCCAATTTTCAACTGCGGCTGTTACAATGTTCACTTTGTCTTGATTTAGACACCTATAGAAATTACTGACTGTTTTATTAAACTTTTGTTTGTTTAAATCTATCTGTAGCGTTTCGATACAATCGTCTAGATTTGAGTCTATGGTATTGCTGATATATTCTGTCGTGTCTGGTTAAGCATTGCGCAGGAAAATAGCGCGTGTGGTCGGGAGTCCTCGATCAAGATGTGTGAGAAACTCAAAACTCAAAGCATTTATTTCAATTAGACCATTGCAGGCGAATGTCAAAAAAAATAACAAAAAAAAGCGAAACTACAGTCACAGTCACAAGGCATAATAAGTTTTGAAAGTACTGTAGTTGCTCATTCCAAGGCGTAAATAGATCTCTAAGGAGAAGAATGGGCAATAAACTCCATGGATACTCTTCTACACTCTCTAGAGACACGAAGGCATCATCATCATCATCTTCCTGCCCTTGTCCCATGTTACTTGGGGTCGGCGCAACACGTTTTCCGTCTCCTCTGTCAACCGTCACGCTATCATTTACTTCTGTATCTTTCATATCATTCCTCACACAATCCATCCATCGTTTCTTTGGTCTTCCTCTTCCTCTCCATCCATCAACACGAAGGCATAATAAATTAATTATAAAGCGAGCCGATATAATATACTCATAGGTACACTTACTACACTATCGAAACAGCATTCAGAAGTGTAAGAATCCTACAATTAGGTGAATCTGGTTATCATTAATTTCAATCCTTGGCTTGTGTAAATACCTATTTACACTTTATCTACATATTAGGTGTCGTTGAAAATAACGTCTCGTACATCATCGATCATGAATACCTGAATAGTTTAACAGTATAGGCAAAAACTACGTATGCATATAATACATAATTATATTAAATAAACTACCTATCGTCTATGGCAGGCTTATGGAGCAGTTGTGTATGCTTCTAGATCCAGCGGTTGAGGCTGTCCGATGTCTGTGAGTGAATGGTTGAGGCTGTGCGATGTCCGTGAGTGAATGAATGATTCAGTTGAAGTAGGAGGTTGATAAACTATCAATTATTATACTATTTTGTTTCTCAAAATTCACAATTGTTTGAAGTGTTTGTAACTAACTTTTAATTGCAATTTGATATGCTTGTCATATTTAATAGTTTGAAACTAGAAAACCTGTTTTGCGTTCTGCCCCTGATAGTTAAAAAGACGTATCTAACAAAAAGTAAAAACAGAGAAATAAATGTTTTAATGAATTACACGGGAAATCGTTTGCTGTCTTCGAGTAAATTAAAATATTTACATACTAAAAGTTGAAAATAATGGCCACTATATTAGGCTTTAACTTGGTTTAATAATAAAATGAATTTATTAAATTATAAAAATAAAAAAAAATAAAAACTGTTTCATCTTAGCAAAAAAAATGAAGAAAAATATTACATACTTAATTGAATAGACGTAAATGGCTAGATGCGTCCTTTAAATTTCAAACGCTTTTGGCTGTACTTTTCTTCTAAGTATTTAGTTTATCTATCTTGTATATGATTTTAACACAAATGGGCGCATGAAGGTATTTCCGCCTTTTTTCTTAAGAATTAGAAAGTAATACCTACTTTCTAATTCTTAAGAAAAAACTCTTGGCTTAGACAAAATGTTTATGAAATTATTTAATAATCCTTTTATCTAAGGTAGTATGTCTGAAATAGTACAGTAGGTTCGTAGTTATCATATAAGCCGTAGTCTAATTTATTATTTGTAAATAAAACAAAATCGATATAGTCAAATATTTATTTTAAAATCTTTTGACCCACATAAACAAAAATGCTATCCATGGCACAGTAAATTATAAAGAAAATCAGAACTATATATTAAACTTGAGCAAAGTTTCACTTAATCAGTCTTGAATAGATACATATCTATTATAATTATCTCTTAAATCTTTGTTATAAAAAACACGTCTTAAAAAAATAACATTCTTAGGCTAAAAATCCTGTTACTTTAAGTACGAGTAGTTTTCAAAAGTAGTTTACAAACAATATGAAGTGAAAAAAAATATAAAATCAATATCAAATAATTAAAAAATCAGCAGTTTTAACTGTCTCTAGATTCTCTTAAAATCTAACTTTAACGTAAGATCACAGACAATTTATGGACCTTGGAAAAATCTTAAAAATAAGTACAAAATTACTTTTTTGAAAAAATATTATCTTAAACTCTAACCTATAAAATCTAAACTGATAGCATTAACCAGCGAAGTAAATGTAGTTTTACTGCACTGCTGCCTATTTGTCAACCTCTTCCTCATATTCCGTAATCAAATCGACAGAGTTATCATTAACTGGCAAATTTCGCCAAAACGCCCTTCGGTTCTCTGGCATAAGATAAAGTAACTGATTGATTATATCAGATTTTCGCTTTTCATTAACTCCTCTGAATTGAGTTTTTATTACTGGTCTTGGAATGCCAATTTTAATATTTTTCACTCTCAGGAAGTCCAGTTCTCTTTCTATGCCATCAAAATCAGTTCTAAATGCTATTCTATTAATTCCCCTTCGAAAAGTGACTTCGCACATGTTACTCAGATATACTCTTGGTATCATATTTTGAAGTTTGTAGGAGGAAGAGCAATCTTCAAATCTACAAAAGTCGCTGACGACCATTTTCTTTACAGTGATTTTACGATGAGTATCGGAAACCGCGTGATGGAAGTCTTCAAAGTCATATATTCTTTTCTTCTTTTTGAGTGACAACTCGACCTGGTGATGAAATTCATCCGCTGACATGTAAGTGTGTCCTACTTCCAAATATTTCAGAGTGATAGTTTCCAAATTTACATCGCTTGAGTTTATCAGATACAATAAATAGGAAAAAAGGGTCCAGTTCTTGTTTTGAGCGGCACAGTTGTCAAGCCACAGTGTTATGTGCTTGACATCACGATAATGCAAAAAAAAGGCTCGGAAACAGCTTATGATGTCGTCTTTTTTCCTGCCAGCAATTGCTTCGTGCCAAATACAAGCAAAAGTGTCCCTCGCGCCTCGAAATTTCTTGTCTCCAAGAGGTACGAAACTCTCATTAAATAAAATCAGTCTTGGGCAAAATATAGCAACCTTGAATTCATCTAGACGAGGGCACATTATAACCTTTTCTAGGTCTACTGAGTAATACATAGCGTCACTGGTTTGGTCTTGCATACTCATTTGACGAGATTTATCTTCATCGTATTTCTGTCGTGCTAAAATGTATCTTCTGTGATGTAATTCGTATTCCTTACAGTCGGTGCAGTTTCGATGACGGATCTCCATAATATCAGGGTTATGTAATTTATATTTTTCGCATATTTCGCACTCCTCATTGCCTAGTTTTGCGAAAGAAATATTAAGTTCTTTAATAACTCGTCGGTAGTGATCGTAAGATACACAATCTTCGGGAGCGGACTGCTCAGTTATACTCATTTTTTCACAAAAGTCTTTGTACATATCACGAATATTTAGTTCTGACGGTAAATATTTTCGATTGGGTGCATGTACCCTTCTGTAGTGTGATACAGCAGGATGAAAAGAATTAATGTGATCAATGATGGGCTTGTTATCGATCTTTTTAGGGTTAGGATTACAGCCTCGCATATCCGTTATTTCTTGTACTTGCACTTGTTTTAAAGCGTTTCGCAGAACCTTGTCGTTTTTCTTCTCAAACCCAAGGGTTGTCAAAAAAAAAATCTTGCATACCGTTACTTTCTCATTATTTTCATTCAACATAAAATATGTAATAGTTTTTCCTCGGTTAATTACTTTTGAGTTAGTATTTTTTTTTGTTCGCCTGGCCGGTATAGTTTGTGATGTGTTGTTAATTATATATATGTACTGTTCTCTCCAGGTGAAATTACGAAACTGTTTGTTTATAAAACTTCGCTGGTTTTCAGATATATTTGAAGAACACTTTTTTTTACATTCTTCGCCACAACCTGGTTTGACACAATACTTGGTATTAGTCTTTAACTCTTTCTTAGCTTTAGTACGCTCTCGCAATGAAGTATCGTAATGTTTGCGTTTACGTACACTTCCTTTCTTGGTAAGTTGGATCACATTTTCAGAAGCCTGGTCAGTCTGAGTTTCGGGCGCAAAATCTTCTAGTTCAGGTGACTCTGATACGCGAATGTTGTTTTGTTGTGAGTTCTCTATGAAATCAATATCTGAATCAGAGTCGATAACACTACTTTTGTTGTTTTTTCTTTGTGGTGGAATGTAATCTTTATCAAAAACTGAATCATCAGAGTCAAAATCACTTACTGTTGAACTGCTGCTGCTGCTGATAGTCGCTGCAGTGGTGGTATTATCGCAGACGTTATCCGGAAACACAGTGTCAGTTGTAGAGACGTGGTTAATTTCTTCACCATGGCTTATTTGGTAAGGGTGCTGGTCGTTAATTAAGGGATACAGCGAAATTCGATCTGTATTTTCTACTGCAGTACTATTTGTACTTTTCGTACTTGTGGAAGCTAAAGCTTTAGTAAGTAACTGAAAGCATCGACCTTTTTTCATGTTAGCTTTACCTGTAACAACAGTTAATTATGTTAGAATGCATTAGAAAAAGCGTTATAAAGCACGTTAAGTGTTTGCAAGCGATTTATGGCACATCAAACTTTACTTTTATTAAACGAAAATAAATATGATCCCAAAAAACACACACCGTTCAATAAGAATAACTCAATAAAAGCTTACTTCAGTTAATATCACAATTTTTTTATAAATCTTATTCAAAGAAATGATATAATGTAAGTACCTAATAAAATGTTTATGAATGAAATAATTTTTAAACACCTAAATCCGAATGAGGTACTTACTTTAATTTATTAACTTTACTATATATGGTGCATAACTTAGGTAGTAGTAAGACATTAATTTTTTTTTTTTCTATCAAAACAAGTCTTAAAAAAAATGTATTATTATTTAGCACAATACAGTTGAATTAAATTGAACACACAAACAAACTTTTCAAATAAATAATACTTACTTTGTTACGACGAATCACGCTGCGAAAAATTGCGCGACCGCGACACGTCGTGCTCCTACAATCCACTCGGGCGCAACTGACATAAACTGGTCAGGCGCCGTACTAAACATATCCCGCCCGACCCCCGCGCAATCCCCGCTTGATTCACAATTTTAGGAAAAAAGGACGTTTCTGCGCACTTGCGCCTTTTTTATTAGGTATCATATTATATTTTTTTATTCAACGTAAAGTATTAAGACGCTTATGACAACTGCGCCTATGCTAAAATGATTTTACGAAGTAAATAGGGCGCAAGTGGTCAGATGTGGTCTTTTTTTCTTAATGTGAAAAGAGTTTTTTATTTAGCGCGTTAGACGCAAATGAGCATTTGCGTCTTATTAACTTCCTCTTACGAATAGGGACAAATATGCGCCTTTTATATTACTGAATTAAAAATTAAACTACAAAGTATAAAGACATTATCTACATAAATGCGACTTTTTAATTAAGTTTCACGTAAATTCGTCTTTTCATCTTCAATCGGGTGTAAAAAAATGAACAGAAGCGCCCTATTTTGTTGTGCTAAAACCGCACTGGAGGAAGTTAGAAAAATATTAAAAATACAGGCAGATGCGCCTTTTTTTTCTGATTCCGGCAATGTATATAACTCAAATCTGGAAAAAATGTTAGATGCGTCTTTTTTCCTATCGGGGGCAGCGTTGTAAATGACCTCTAGACTTAATTTTTATTTTGAAACAATACTACCTAGTTTGCCAAAAAAAAAACTAGTTTTACATTCTCAAACATGATATTTTTTTCCTCATTACAATTTTTTTAAATCTGGGTTTGAAGAGTTCACGGGGGTTACTATGACGTCTTCAAGCAGGAGTAATTCCAGTGTGGGAAAAAGACAGAGCTATACAGGTCGTCTAGCGCCATCTCTTACCCACACTGGAATTACTCCTGCTTTAAAACGTCATAATGGTAGGCCACCAGAGAGGCAGTAGCTCCATGTTAAATACTGGTATTCATCCGGGTAGACTTGAAGCCAACCCCAACATAGTTGTGAAAAGGCTAGGCAGATGGTGATTATTTTTAAAATCGCAAGAAAATATTAGGGTATTTTTTAACTTAGTAATAAAATAAAGATTAGTACTATGCCAAAAAAATAATATAAATGCCGCACGGGTCGATCTTTAGGTTAAGCTGCACTTGTCAAGGTTGGTCCGTGGATGGGTGCCACTCAGTACATACCGAGTTTCTTCCGTGCCTCGGAAAGCACCTTAAGCCGTTGGTTCCGGCTGTCATTTGTAGATCTTTGACAGTCGTTACAGGTAGTCACGAGCCCGAGCCCGTCTTACCAAAGGGTATCGTATTACCCAGGACTAACTGGGTTGTGGAGGTCAGATAGGCAGTCGCTCCACGTAAAATACTGGTATTCAGCTGCATCCGGTTAGACTGGAAGGCGACCCCAAAATAATTGGGAAAAGACTAGGCAGATGATGAAGCCAAACAAATACACAAAATACAAATCATAAGGAAAAGCAAGGAATCCCCTTGGCCAATATAGAACATACTTACTGCAGTTATCGGAATAGGGACCTAATCAAAACGTGACACGAAGATTATGTCGATGTTGTTTCCGAAACTGGGTTTTTCCCATCACAAACAATTATTTTTAGCTTCTGCGTATCGTTATTTTTGCTTTCGTTATCCTACCTATTGTTTTATTTTGTTCTTCTTTGGCTAATGGTTTAATGGTCTTAATATTGCCTTAGGTATATAGAGAGTCACGACCCTTAACGAAGCCGAAAAGCACTTTTTTCCCACGTCATTGCGATTTTTTTTTTGTTAAGACCATACCTGGGAACCTTCTAGTTACGGAAATATTGGGGATCAAAGTGCGAAGCTTTTCACAAGTTTTTTAAATACATGTTTTTAATGGAAGATTTTTCCTTTAAACACCTCCAACGATCCCCGTACTATCCAATCCATCTACCTTCACAATGATTTGAGTGCGTTATATTGAGTCCTACCGTAAAACGTGATTATACAACCCAAAAAAAAGTCGTTTCCCAGCAATAATTTTTGCGTAAAGTTACATAGATTGATGTACACAATGCTTAGTTGACGGCTTCATGAAGGGTCCGTTTACACCCAGTAGGTAGGCCTTTCTTTTCTGAGAAACCTAAATAACTAGATATTACGTTGAAATATATAGATCCAATACCTTTTGGAGCCGGTGTTCACTTGTATTTTTGCAGTTGTGAAAATAGAAAAACATTTTTGCAAAAAAAACCGACAGAACCGAAAAAACACAAAAAAGTGTAAAATAACTTTTTATTTCGGCAGTCGGAGACAATACAGTAAATAAAACAAACAAAGTCACCACAAAAATGTCTTTTTAAGGATCCGTACCTCAAAAGGAAAAAAACGAACATTTATAGGATCACTCTCGTGTCTGTCTGTCTGTCCGTCTGTCACAGTAAATTTACTCCGAATCTACTGGACCGATTGAGTTGAAATTTGGTACTCATATTTAAAGTCGGTGACCCAAATACCGACGTGTAACGTAGGTACATTAATGAATTTTAAACACGGGGGCCATTTTTGTTGGGTAAATTAGAAATAATATAATAATAATAATTTTGCAAACTATGTATATCGTGTTACACAATTTTTTATTTTTAATAATTTTAAGATAGTTTTGAAGTTATTTACGAAAATAAGCGAAAATTGAACGTCTCTCTCTCCCTTAACTCCGAAACTACAGGGCCGAAAAAATTGAAAAAAATAGTTCTTTAGAGATTACTGGAAAACCTATAAGAAATATATGGTAACCAACCAATTTGGGTCAGATTTAAAACAACTTACGTAATTTAGATAATTAACGTACGGAACTCTCTCCACGCGAGTCGAACTCGCAATTGTCCGGTGTTTTTTATTTTACCATTTTTAGTTGAGCTATACAAATTCTTATCATAATACATTAATTTTACTTTGTAATGAGAAGTTATTGTATTAAGAGAGGGGCTCGTGGCAAAATAATAAATCATTAGGTAAAGCCGTGCTTGCCTAGTTTGGTCTGTGGATGGGTGACCACCCATTATATACCGAGTTTTCTCCGTGCCTCGGAAAGCACGTTAAGCCTTTGGTCCCGGCTGTCATATGTAGATCTTTGACAGTCGTTACAGGTAGTCAGTGCGCCAAAAAGTCTGACAACCAGTCTTACCAAGGGGTATCGTATTACCCAGTACTCACTGGGTTGTGGAGGTCAGATTGGCAGTCGCTCCATGTAAAATACTAGTATTCAGCTGCATCCGGTTAGACTGGAAGCCGACCCCAACAAGGTTGAGAAAAGGCTAGGCAGATGATGATGTAAAGAGGTTATTATGATACCATCATGTCATCAACATAGACTTAGAACAAAAAATACGTATTATAGAAAATAAGTCATAAACTACCCAAGTTAAGTTACCTAATAAAATTTATGTGGGACCTGACATGAAAAAAGAATAACGAAAATCGGGCTAGTAATCGCAGAGAAATCGGTGTAAAAAAACGGCAAAAAAAATCATATCTGTTGTATGGGAGCCCCCCTTAATATATTTTTTTTTTATTATTAGTATTTGTTGTTATAGCGGCAATAGTAATACATCATTTGTGAAAATTTCGGCTTTCTAGCTATCACGGTTTATGAGATACAGCCTGGAGACAGACATACAGCGAAGTCTTAGCAATAGGGTCCCGTTTTACACTTTGGGTACGGCACACAAAAAAAAAAAAAAATTGTGGAATACATTTAAACCTCATTTTCTAGAAATCAGTTAAACATGCCTCGGAATGAATGTTTTAGAGTTAAATATTATTCAACAACAGCTCTTTCATTTTACTTACTTAACACTTATAGTCGCGTATGCAAATAGCAAACACAGAAAATAAAAAGACCCTTTTACACACAGAGTCTTGACACCCTCTTTATTTGAGTACCTTGCGGGCAAAACCATTTGACGTGCCCTTAAACCCACGTCGTTAAGGCGACACGGTATTTCTCCAGACCTTTGTTGATTTTCCATCAAAGAAAGACTTTGGCCATGTTTTCAGCATCGTCGCGGACTGTGTTATAAGTAGTTGGTTGGCAACTGACAAACTATCTTTGAGGTGTCGAAAGAAATTGTATTTACAAACCTTTTGATGTAGTTCTGTTGTTTCAAGACGTTGTTTATTTATTTATATGCCAAGTGCCGTGTACAAAGGTTAGGTAGTTATTCATTCATGGTTTAAGTTTTTTACCTAAAATAACTCGATATTTTGTTATTCATTTAACTAACTTCAACTGGGTTTAATTTTGAATGAGCTTTTAATTGGACAAATTTTTCACGAAAATTGGAAAATGTAAGAATGGAAAAAGATAAAAATTGTGGTTGTAGCCGAAGTGTTTTCGTCTTTGTCGGGAAAGCTAAAAAGTCATCTTTTCCTTAGTCACTAGGACAAGACTCTTCATTCTTGGTCAAAAAGGATCTAGATGAAGACCTGGAGAAGGTACCTACTTCTGTTAAGATTAAAACAAGATTAATCAAGACGAACTTGTAACTTTGATCTAGTGGTCACAATCGCGACTGGTGAGCATAAGGTCCTGGGTTCAATTCGCGAGTCGGGCAAATTGTTTATGAGATTTTCCACCAGGAATTTCTCCGTAGCAGCAACGGAATCTGGATTCGTGCCCGGTTGATGGCAATAGGCTAGCTTAAACATAACTGGCGAAATGAGGGTGTACGATTAGGTACACTTCTGCCTAACCCTTCGGGGATTACAGGCGTGCTGTTCTGTTATGAACTTGTAATAAACATGAAGCGACATATCTAATGCACATCATCATCATCATCTGCCTGCCTTTTCCCAACTATGTTGGGGTCGGCTTCTAGTCTAACCGGATGCAGCTGAATACCAGTAATTTACATGGAGCGACTGCCTATCTGACCTCCACAACCCAGTTAGCACTGGGTAATACAATACAACCTTGGTAAGACTGGTTGTCAGACTTTTTGGACCACTGTCTACCTGTAATACTCGTATATCTAATGCACGATCAGACAAAATGCTGCTAAGGCAGGTCGTAAAACGTGCTCCAGTATGACTATTATTGCCCTTCCATGGGTGGCCATGAGAACATCGGGCTAGCGGGATATAGAAACAGAAATGGCCGGTAACTAGACCGCCTCGTTGGTCGTAGCTTGAGGAACCCAGCTTCGATTTTCATGTTGGAAAAAATATTATTGCCTTTTACCATCAGATTTTTTTTCAGTAAGTCTGAATTTGTGCCCGGTCAATGGCAATAGACTCGCCCCCTAATACATGGGACTTAAACATAACGTGGGTGTACTATTATTACACCTCTGCCTACGCCCCTTCGGGGAATACAAGGGTGATGATGTTGTGTGTCTATCACACAACATCATCACCCTTGTGTAATGGATATATCGTTAAAATGCACCAAGATCCCAAAACTCAATTTTTCGTCGGTTTAAAAGCCCCATCGTAACGGACAGTTCAGCACCGCGATATTAAACGGATATTGCATGCGGTTACTGCATTCGAATCCGACTAGTGACCACAAAACGTAACTTATTGCGCTAGATCACTCCGTGGTTGACTGTACAAGACCTGCATGTTTGTGCTCTCTGTTAAACATAGCGAGGTACAGCTTAATTGATGATAAATCATAGTTCTAGAGCTAGTAGGTGTTAACCATAATGTATCTTATTATACTCAGTAAGTTGTGGTCGTCAGATAAGCAGTCCATGTAAATAATGGTATTTAGCTGCATCCGGTTAGACTGGAAGCCGATACCAACATAGTTGAGAAAAGGCTGGGCGGATGATGATGGGTGTGAACCGCCTGCTATGTGCAACCTGATTGAGTCAGTAAAGTACAGCCCACTTCTTGAGGACTGCGTCTTTACAAAAGGACCCTCGATATTACAACATTTTGAATTGCAAGATAAGTAACAGGGCAGATCAATTTGAGCTCAAGCAAAATAACATTTCATTTATCTTTTGGAGACTTTTAAAAATCGAGTCAATAATTGACAAAAGTATTCAAAAGTTGTAAAAGTACACTCAAATAGAAGTATTACAATGCTTCTGTTTACGATACCAAATCAAGATCATAATTTTCTAACCAATTTATTTTTACCAGTATTTCATAATTTTCTGTAAACATGTTTGTTTAGGAAGTCCTGACTTACACGAACCTACCAATGATTAGCATACATGCCCTAACCAAATGTATCCTTACCTATTTGATTAGTGCGTGAATGCTAATCATGGTGACTGGATAGTTGGTACAAAGTGTTTATATTCCGCCATTACACACTCAGCTTTAAATAATTATCCAAATTTCCATCATGTTCTCAAATTCATTACCCATCAAAATTTACTGTTACAATTCCGCGCAAATCCTTTGGTGTAATCGTAAAATATACCTGACTAATAAAGTTTATTTTCTCAACAATAACTGTGTTGTAAATCTTACCTCAAACGATGGTCTTAAAACAGGTTGTTTATAGGAAAACGTAAAGACCTTTGATGGGAAATATCATTTTGATGAAGTGGTGCCAACGCTGATTAAATGGAAATCACATGCTTCACTTGCCGTTTATTTGAGAAATGGACTCATTTTATTTATTTTGATACATAATTATATCCTTGTAGTTTGCTTTGGTATTAATTTTTTTACATTTATTTTCTATCATAAAGTTTTAAAATGTTATAATGTACATAATATACAGACTAAAAATAGAAATAAAATAACAATAAAAATTAAGACTAAAAGTAAGTACATACATATTTATTTATATACGACAACGACAATGATAGGACACTTAAAGTACTCCTCCGCTTCGCTGTCATCCGAAAAAACTTAATTTAATTAAAATTAAGGATTATATATATATAAATTAAATTATACATTATAATGCTTGTTTCTGCATAACTCAAAAGTTGACTTGTAGACAAGACCTATGGCGTTAAGTCCGCCTCTATACTTTGTGCTGGATGTGTTAAGTACATAAATAAATCCAACCAAAAATAAAAGTTAGGTACCTAAAAATCCAAAATGTGGGTACTTACTACAGGTACTTTGTAAGCAATTAACATGTTATCCCTACGCCTGTTTTCTTGAAGGCTAACCTTCAAGTTTATGATTATAAAAATGTTATTATTAATACCATCTTCATCACAAGCAGTATTGCTCCACCCACTGCTCAATATCTATATTTTTACGTCTTAAAACCCAAACTCAAAGAATCTATTTCAAATAGATTTGTGACAGCCACTTTTGCATAGTCAAAAATAAGCTACCTGCAGTCCAGCCACAGGCATATTCAAACTCAACTCAAAGCATTTATTTCAAATAAACCATTACAGGCACTTTTGAATGTCAAAAAATTAAAAAAAAAGCCAAGCTACAGTCACAGTCACAAGGCATAATAACTTTATGAAAGTACTGTAGTTGCCCATTCCAAAGAAGAAACTCCATGGACACTCTTTTAAATCAACGTATTGTTACAAAATGTTGGTTAGGTAGGTTCATCATTCATATTGAGATTATACATGTTATGTGAGAACGATGTAGAAAGACGTGCACATTAAGAGCGTCCAGAGTAAAAGATTAAACCAACAATTTAAAAATAAAGTAACTAAAATAAACCGTGGCAGCTAAGAGATGACCAGTCACAACTGACAGCGCCCGTTCACAAACATGACGCATGGATCAGCGCCATTCAACTCAACCATATTGAAAGAAACTAAATGACCCGACACACCCGCCACCATCAGCGAGACATTTGAGTGAGCATGACATTCTCTCAGCCACCAGGGCACACTCAAGTCAATAAATGATAACAAAATGTAAATGGTAGCTTTACAGTACATAGTACTCACACATGTGATATAATAACTGTGAATGGACTGTAGTTACACATTCCTAAATCGTTGATCTCATGGAGAAGAATGGGCAAGGCCCTTCATGGAAACTTTTTTCAAATCAAGTTAGATATTGCATAGTCCTGGGTACATTATTGTTGCTTCAAATGAAAGCACATTATAAAAATAGAAAAGAAAAAAGATAATAATAAATCTCAAAAATTAGGATAAGCTATATACATTAACCTTATTAGAAAGTCTACAGGGTACTAACATTCACAAAAAAATAAATAATGCTTCTAACTTATATAAAACAAACCAACTTTCTTTTGAGTCATGCTTTCCTGGTCAGAACGACTCTCATCCAGGTCTTCCCCACGGTCTTTTGTTGGTCTTCCACTGGCTGTAATTGTCTGCTAACGCTCTCTATACAATATCTCGTATTTATTCACTGTCGTTTTCTCCTTGGACAAAATACACGATGTTATTTTAACCAATTTCAGTCAGAATACATCAAGTTTCATTAGATTAATTATAATGCGGTCTGCGTTAGGAGACATTAATTACTTTTGGGCCTACAAGGTTGCGACCCATGTGACAAGCACATTTAAATTCACAACGAACGGCTTGATTTAACAAAGTTTAAAATTTTTAAAATTGTGATCACTTAAATAATTATTTGTTCACATCTGCTGTGCCTTTATTTTTTAAATTAAATAATGATTGATGGCGTTTTCGATTTGGTTGTACCGTAACGGATCGGTAACATCTGTATTTTCGAAGCTCCGTATTTTTTCTCGTACGGTTGCAAATAAATCAACTATAATGACTGTTTTGGTTGTTTACTAGTTTTTCCCCCGGGCTTTACCCAAACTAAGCCAGGTCTATCCGTGTTCTAAGCATTGAATTCAGTTCAGCCATTAGGTGTGAAGGGTTTCCTATCCATTTGCATAAAATTTTAAGACCTAAAATAACATGGCATAATTTTGTTTGGCATAATTATTTTTTCGCATAACTTTTTTAAGCATAATATTCAAAAATAACAGGGTTTACAGTCAACCGTCTAGGGTTAGGGTTTCCGTCAGCAGGTCGACAGCTCCTATTTCTGGCTGCAGGGTTTACAGGAACCTAACTAACCGAACCTCGGGGTGCCCCTGACGTATTTATATTAATTGTATGCCTAAATATTATTATGCTAATAGTCATTAGGCCTACTAACGTTATGCGAATCAAATTTATGCCAAAACAAATTAGTCTTTAAGATGATTATGCCAACATAAAATGTATGCCTAAAAAAATTATGCCGAAGTATTATTATGCCAAAACAAATTGTGCCAAAATCGTTATGCCGAAGTATATTAGGACAAAGAACATTATGCGAAAAGAAGGGATCCCGGTGTGAAGAGGTTATAGACGGGCAAACAGAGTTATATTTACATAATAATTATTATGCTATAAAATAATACAGACCCGTTTCAAGTTCTTACCAAGCTCAGCGGTTTCCAATTTTTTTTCACGTCATCTTCTTCTGACGAATCTTTTCCCAACTATTTTGGAGTCGGCTTCCAGTCTAATGGGATGTAACTGAGTTTTTTACATAATCATAGCTAAACAAAAATATGCCTCGTTCACTACCTACTCTAGTAGTAACTTGCCAGAAATACTAATCTAACCAACTCTTCTAGAAATTGAACTGGCCTCTTCAAAGTAACATTGAATTAAGTTCTATGATGAACGGAATTGAAATGAATTTTGAACTGCGATATTACGAGTAAGTTGTCTACCCTATTCACAATTCGAAGATTTGAATGTTAGAAACGATTGATCGTGGCATGAATTATTATAATTATGTTTGTGTAGATAAGTACAGTTGCTGTATTTGTCAATCTATTGTATAGGCTAAAGAACAGTTTAAAACACATTATTAATGTGTCGGCAAGCCGTGTTTCCAGATAAGATCCTCATCGGCAAAAAACTACGAACTACCGCAACAAAAAAAAATAAAAACATTTATTTCAGGTACCACACAACCCATATTAGAAACATCTTTAAATGAATATGTCGGATCCGGTCATTGGTACGGACTCCTCCTTTTTTGAAGTCGGTTTAAAAATGAATCGCAAGTAGGTACGCCAGTGATGACATCACGCGACCTACTTACAAGTCCACCCATACCACAGCGTGGTTCTACAGAGCCCTGATGTTTACAGCTCGAAGCGAGGACGACATTCAATGTCTGATCGCAGCGAAATTGAGACGTCTTGGAACTGTACCCGATTCATTGTAACCCGTGTTATTGTGTTATGTTGTAATTTAAAGTAATTCGTTAGTTTTGCTAGAAACAGTGTATCGCACCCAGTGTGTTTTCATTGCACGAAACCCATCAGCTGCTTACATGATATATGAGCCTAACGGAATAAATTCTGACAATCCGACCAATATAAGTTTTTAAACTGACATGGTCACTAACAAAAAATCATTCAATAATAGATACAAAGTCAAATAAATACAACATTTTACATTAGCATAATACGAGTATTTCATTTTCATTTCAATTTCCACAAATCTTTCCTTGATTCTCACCTTAGCAGATAAAGGAACTCTTGTGCCAATTTCATGCTTTTGACGGACAACGGGGTCTCCGTTGTCCGTCAGTGAATGAATGTATTCAGGATATTGATTGAGTCAGTTAAAAACATAAACTAAAAAGTATTACAAATGTGAACCTTCCATTCGGTTCCTTTACTTACAGATCTGAAACGAGGGACAAAATGTATTAAAGATATGGCATTTTTTATGGAAATCAAACAAAACATACATTTAATAACTGATATTCTATTTTAACTTTAAAACAATTTATAATATAATGAAGAAGCGATGACATCATCAGTCTCTCCCGGAGACCAGAAGTCGATACTGTGATGAGTTGCCCAAATAGCATGTCGTGCTTGCCGGGCCAGTGGATGGTTCTAGTGAGTCAGAACCCGTTGCTGCATTGTTCACGGTAAGTCGGAACTGTCTGCGGTGATGCGAACCACAGTGTGTCGGGGCCGGCGCCGGCGCTGCGTTATACTTCAGTGGGTCGGACGTGGTACAGCACCGCGATGAAGTTGCCTGCTGGCGTCAACCAGGAGAGGATTTCGAGCTCTTTTTGTTTACCTGTCGAAAGTGCGGTATGCAGTCCTAAGGTTGGTGATGAGGCTGAGGGTAATATCCAGGAATGTGCTTCCGATGCTTGCTGATTGTCAGGAAGACGCGTTGAAGGCATAACTGAATATGTGACTCGCTGCTCGAACAGGAGGATCCTCCGATCAGACCGGTGTCATGTCTGGTGGACCACTGCCCAGTGGTTGACAAGACAAAATAGGCTGCGCAGCGCCCGTAACATCGCATGTTTATTGTTGCTATGAAAGTAACTGTAGGGATGCCACGACGCTGTTTCACAGCGCCACTTTCTTCACGAGACCCCGGCAGTAAATCCCCGCCGAGTGAGACCCCCAGTTACATGGGGGAGGCCCAGCAGGCGACGACCTGCAACAGAGGTGCCGACTACGACGCACCTACAGTGGGTATGTGACTTCCATCCACCTCGCTTCCAGAGCTATAGCCGGTCACGGTCCGGACTAAAGAGCCCACGTGTGTGTGAGTGAGTGACTTTAGGCGCCTGTGGAGAGATGCATGTGTGGTTTAGCTGCACGACGTGCCTATATTATGCGTGTAGCATGTGGAGTCAATTTGTGCAGGTAAGCAGCGTGTAGCCAGGTGCAGCTTACCCGGAGGCCAGAACGCGGGTCAGAAGCATCGCGTTGGGGTGGCGCAGTGCGGGCACAATGTGCTTTACGTGAGGCAAAGCAGATGCGTTGTCACGCGCGCACATTCCTATTGCGAGACACCGGATGCAGTCGTTCAGGCCGTCGATTTCGATCTGTCTGGATGACATCGTTCCTCACATAGCGCGGAGCACCGACGATGGTCCGACTATATCGCTACAGACATGTACATACGTGGTAACAATTTGATTTGACAATAACATTATTTTGTGGCAGTACCTAGGACATTCCTAGGGTTTTCCGTAGTTCAAGTGCTAGTACTGAGGTATACTATATTTTTACAACAGTAACTTATAAAAAATATGGTACAGACAATATATTCTAAAACATTAGTGACGTGCTCCTGCTCCGCACGGGTGTAATGGCGACATCTAATAATATAATAATAGCGAAACATATACATGATAATTTTACTAAAGAAGATAGCTCATATTATTAATCAGTCAAACTGCTGATGCTCAGGAATGGGAATAAATCTTTCAGTCATGATGATATTGTCACTCCTTTCACTGGCTAATAACGACCTTTTATTTAATTTATCCACATAATATTTATACCACAATTGCCGATTACTTTTAACAATGATAAAGAAAACATTCAATACTAGTGCATTAAAGTAAGATACGAAAACATGTAGAAAGAAATTTATTCCGGTTTGAGGAATTCCAAACAAGATATAATCAGACAGCAATAAAACGTCACTAAATATAAATATCAGAGTGGCTATATACAAGCGACGCCAGGTGTTAGCAGCTGTGTGTGCGCTCGTGGTCAAACTACGATATAGTGAATTTACAATAGCAATGTATAATAAACAATTTACAACTAATGGAAAAATTTGACAGGAATTCAATAATATAAACATTATTACTACAGGTGTTTTTATGTCATATTCTTTATATACTAACCAACAAAGGTCTAACAGATACAAACATAATTGGGATGTTATGAGAGCCACACCCCAAGCAAAGATAACACTTTTTAGGTACCTCCTTTGGATGTGCCCGTTGAAAACTTTTACAAAGTCCACATAGAACATATGACATATGACTACCAACCAGTGTGCCTTCACTGTTCCTAAGTATAATACCATATTTAATCTAAATAAAATAGGTAAGGAACGAGTCTCTACTGTATAATTGATTGATTCCAATGAGTCGCCTAAGAAAATTGCCAAGATGGCATTAAGATACACAAAATTTCTGTAAGATCGAAATTTCTTCAGTAAGTACCATGATGTGACTCCGTATATTAACGCAGCTAGTGTCAGCAACAGCATTATGTGGTGGAAGTAGAATTTAATGGAGTCATAATAATATTCCCAATTATCTTCAGATACTGTAGATCCACGAACACTGGTGTCGTTATCAGACATGGCGGTGGTCATTTGCACAGTTTGGATTTATTCAGTTTAGGTTGAAAAACTTCGAAAGTTTTACTAACTATTGGTCGTTAAGCACTGCTTGGTCAATCAAATAGGTGTTACTTCGAAAACAAACGATATAATTATCACAAACTTTTACAAAACTAATGAACAAACAGCCATTTTTTATCATTACTTCATTACGTACACTATAATGAATTTACCTAATTATTATTTTTCAGATTGTCATATCGCAAGGGTAATTAATAAACTAGATCTAAAAATATCCAACTTCCCTGTCTCATTACCTTTCCAAAATGGAGCCACAGTACCCTCTTTTAGTAAATGAATGGCACAAAACAACGTTTGTTCATGAGAAAGTAGTATTTAATAAAACTGGGTAAAACAATTTTTCAATACACGTTTTCCTTGTTGCAGATTATCTTGTTACCACTATGTGTTAAACTTAGTGCTGTATAACTTAATGCGCCGAGTCTTGATTGATCACATCAGGTAAGATCTGGCTCTACCTGATGGTGTATTTTAACATTTCTTTTTAGACAGCTATAGCTGTAATTTTCTTCTGTCTGAACATCGTAGTTGAAGCTGATTAGAGTTTTTATGCTCTATCAACAGAAAATTACTAAAACTAAACTGGCGTGCGTAAAAGTTAGGTTAGCGTTAAAAGATAATTGAATTTATGAGTATGAAGGTTCATTTCGGTTTTATTTGTCATTTATAAAGGTAGTTAAAGATTTGATGAAGATAGATGAGATGCTATTTTTTACATTGATTCCTCACAAAATCATATTTGCAATATTTGCCATCGTTTCAGTCGCCTAGTTTTTTATGCACGACCGTTTATTACACGATGTTCGGTCTGATACTTTAAAAACATAAAAGCTTCTGCTAGTGACTGTCACGCAAACAGCAAGAAGCTCAAGGGACAGGTATCGTGGAAGAACAGACCTTGGTCTCCATGCTATTACTTTAATTTTACTCGCATGAGAAATATAATTTGTGGTCGTTTCTGCTTGGTGTTGGGTACTGTCCCACGGCATCGTAGTACCGAGATAAAAAGTACCCTTTATGTTAATCCAGGTTATGAACTATTTGTGCGCTAAATTTTATCCAAATCCTTTCAGTAGTTTTTGCGTGAAAGAGTAACAAATATCCATCCATCCTCACAAACCTTCGCATTTATAATATTAGTAGGATAAAACCATTAAACATGCACGTATAAACATTTTATGAACTAAGCCACCTATTATGCTGACCTCAGAGGAAATTGAATTGGAAAACAATTTAACTATCTATTATGTTTGTGGTATTAGGTACAATTGTTGTGTTTGTCAATCTGTTGTATAAGCTAAACCGTTTAATTAAAATACATCGTGCACTTGTCGGCAAACCGTGTGTCTAGATAGTATTTCTCATTATTCATAAAAGCTTCTGCTAGGCAGTGGTTCTTAACCTTTTAGTCATGAGGGACCATTTGACAAAATTTCTGTCTTGCAAGGGACTACCCAGTTGGTTTATTCGTTTCGATACAGTACAAAGTGTAAATAAATGAAGGGTTGTTTTATCTATCTATAAATAAAACACGCATAAAGATATTCAAAGATCACAGATTTTTTTTCACGATAAGTTCACATTAATTAAGTTTTTAATGAGATTTTTGTGATTGCATACTCTTTTCTAATTTCTGAATCCTTGGTTCAGGGTTACTCAAAGCCAAACGCATGGTAGTGGCATCCAGCCGATTTCGGTGCTTGTTTTTAATAATCTGAAGCGCCGAGAACCCTTGCTCACATAGGTAAACAAATGTCGATGAAAATAAAGTTAGGTAACGTAAAGCAATGTCTCGAAGTTTTGGTAAAGAAATTGCCGTTTGGCTCAATAAAACTTCAAGTCTAATTTCTGATTCGAATGTATCTTTTAAGTTTACTGTCGTGTTGTATTTCAATTACTTCTTCTTGAATTTCATCAGGCACCTAAGAAACGTTGACAATGAAATGATTGCAGATCAGTTTCTGTTTCGTGCCTTCGGATTCGCGCCGGGCGGGGGTCGCGTTCTGTCAACTCGTTGTCACCTATCTTATTTAATAGGATGGCTCACCACTGGCGGACCACTTGGAATACGTCCAGGGACCACCAGTGGTCCGCGGACCACCGGTTAAGAACCACTGTGCTAGTGACTATCAGGGCAAGCAGCAAGAAGCTCAAGATTTTTTTTATTGAAAGTGTGATCTTTCTATTCGGTCCGTTTACTTATACAGATCTGAAAATAGGGGCAAAAGCAGTATAGATATGAAACTTTTATTTGTTTAGCTTTTAAAGAAAATCAAACATGCATTTAATAACTGATATTTTAATTTTACATGTAGGTACACAATAAAAAAGCGATGACGGGTGTGTTACGTGACTTCGAAAAGTGTAACACCGAATAACACGTCCCCGTAAGTTTACGAATACGAAACACTTAACAACGAATGCACGCTACCACGAAAAATTTAACAACGAATGCACGCTACCACGAAAAACTTAACGCCGTAGCCATGCGATCTCGAATAACTAAATCTCTAATTCACCTATTCGAAACACTCAACAAATAATGCACGCTACCACTAAAAACTGAACACCGTTAGACCAGGGTAGAAGCCTTTAAAAATAATAAAAAGTGAAAAAAAATAATAGTAGGATGCAACCCATTAGAAAAGGAGGGGAATATTATAAAAATGAAGGGAAAAATAATTTACGGGCGATCTGAGGTCGGGAAGGGGATGGGGGTGAGTTTTTAAGGGTAAAAAACGGTTTTTCTCGATTTCCGGCAAAACTAAAAGTCCTATCGAAAAAAGTTAAATGGCAAAGTTGTAGGTAATAAAAAGATCTAAAACTAACATTTACAATTTTTTCACATAACCTCAAAATTTATGTGAAAAATTCAAAAAACCAAGTTTTTGGTATTTTATTTTTATCTTTTACAAAATTTTTATTTTTTTAACGAAATTTGGTGAAAACTTACCTATTTATGTCTCAAATACGCTGTAATTTATTTGATTAAAAATATTTATTTTTTCACCTCATTTTGAATTAATATCGAAAAAGCACCCTAATTTTCAATCGAAAATTCACCCGTCAAAATATCAGCTTTTTTCAAAAAGTTGGTATGTTTTCTGTTCGTTGAAATCTCTACTTTCCGATGGTGAAAAAAAAATGTTACCATAGTAAATCTTCTCAGAAAATGCAAAAAATCGAAAAAAACTCGAATTCTAAAATTCTTTTTTAATTGTTATAAATAATTTTGAGCTATTTATTAAAATTTACACTTTAATTACTCGAAAAACGTTAGATTACATGCTACATTAATAAAAAAAAATTGCAAATCAAAATATACTACTATAATTAACAAGCAAATAAGTTAATAAAATTAATATTTAATAAGACATCTACAATATTTGGAGAAAGTTGTCGAATCTTTTTTAAATTATATGCGTAAATGCCTATTTATAACTATTTTAAGATAAATTATATTACCTGAGTGACCTACGAAAAATTGTAGCCCATCAAAAGGTATTTCACGGAGAAGTGGGGAAGGGGCTAGGCGGGTTTGGGTCTTACTGCATACATACCTACTATTTCGTCATGTCAAAATGTATAAAAAATATATTATAAATATATTAAAAATCTATAATAAATGTATAAATATATAAAAAAAATGTTTAGTAAATATATTTTTATAACTAACTTTTGGCCGATTTTCATGTATATTTTATATATTTTAAATATATTTTAGATACATTCAAAATATATATTAAAAGACATAAAAAACATAGCTAAAAATATAAAAAATATATTTACGATATATATTTTGTATATTTTTTATACATTTTTAATATATTTTTTATGTATTTTGAAATTTTTTTTTTCATGGGATTTTTCATGGGTTTGTGCAAAATTAAGGAGATTATTATTTTTTAATCTTGTACTAAAATATCATTTAATTTTAATCTTTAGGTTATGCTACGTTAAGCATACTATTTTTTAAAGAAAATATTACCATTTTAATGTTTGAGTTGATTGATACAGATAAAAATAGAGATAGTATTTACCTTCTGCAGATTCGAAAAGTTTTTTTTTTTTTTAATTAAACTTGTCACAATTATCTTCAAGAAACTCAGCGTGCATGTGTATTTTTAGAAACGATGTTGTATACTGTACTGTATTTTGAATACTGGCTAGGCTAACGGTTGTAACAGATGCTACGAAATAGTAGGTATGTATGTAGTAAGACCCAGACCCGCCTAGCCCCTTCCCCACTTCTCCATGAAATACCTTTTGATGGGCTACAATTTTTCGTAGGTCACTCAGGTATATAATTTATCTTGAAATAGTTATAAATAGGCATCTACGCATATAATTTTAAAAAGATTCGACAACTTTCTCCAAATATTGTAGATGTCTTATTAAATATTAATTTTATTAACTTATTTGCTTGTTAATTATAGTAGTATATTTTGATTTGCAATTTTTTTTTATTAATGTAGCATGTAATCTAACGTTTTTCGAGTAATTAAAGTGTAAATTTTAATAAATAGCTCAAAATTATTTATAACAATTAAAAAAGAATTTTAGAATTCGAGTTTTTTTCGATTTTTTGCATTTTCTGAGAAGATTTACTATGGTAACATTTTTTTTTTCACCATCGGAAAGTAGAGATTTCAACGAACAGAAAACATACCAACTTTTTGAAAAAAGCTGATATTTTGACGGGTGAATTTTCGATTGAAAATTAGGGTGCTTTTTCGATATTAATTCAAAATGAGGTGAAAAAATAAATATTTTTAATCAAATAAATTACAGCGTATTTGAGACATAAATAGGTAAGTTTTCACCAAATTTCGTTAAAAAAATAAAATTTTTGTAAAAGATAAAAATAATAAACCAAAAACTTGGTTTTTTGAATTTTTCACATAAATTTTGAGGTTATGTGAAAAAATTGTAAATGCAAAAGTTTTAGATCTTTTTATTACCTACAACTTTGCCATTTAACTTTTTTCGAAAGGACTTTTAGTTTTGCCGGAAATCGAGAAAAACCGTTTTTTACCCTTAAAAACTCACCCCCATCCCCTTCCCGACCTCAGATCGCCCGTAAATTATTTTTCCTTTCATTTTTATAATATTCCCCTCCTTTTCTAATGGGTTTCATCTTACTATTATTTTTTTTGGTTTTAAAAATTATCGACCCTGGTCTACGTAGCCATGTCATCTCGAATAACTAAACCTCTAAAAGTCATCGTAAAAAGTCCTTATTCATTAACAATCAACCAAACAAGAGAAAAAAAATCCATATTACTCGTATGTGTCAATCAACCAAATAATTATATTTACGCACGCTACCACGAAACACTTAACAACGAATGCACGCTGCATTCGTTGTGAAACACTTAACAACGAATGCACGCTGCATTCGTTGTTAAGTGTTTCGTGGTAGCGTGCATTCGTTGTTAAGTGTTTCGTATTCGTAAACTTACGGGGACGTGTTATTCGGTGTTACACTTTTCGAAGTCACATAACACACCCAGCGATGACATAGATGTTGCTTGTTTTTAATAATTTGGCTTGTTCGCTACATCACTCTCTGCCAGAGACCGGAAGTCGATACTGGGATGAGCTGTCCAAACATCATGTCATGTAGAACCCGTTGCCGCATTTTTCATGGCGAGTCGGAACTGTTTGCAGTGATACGAACCCCAGTGTGTCGGGACTGGCGGCGGCGCTGTGTTTTACTCCAGTGGGTGGGACGCGTGGTTCAGCGCCACAATGAAGCTGCCTGCTTACGTCAACCAGGATAGGATTTCGAGCTATTTTTATTGACCAGTCGAAAGTGCGGTATGCTGTCCCAAGGGTGCTGATGAGGCTGAGGGTGAGGACCAGGAATGTGCTTCCGACGCATGCAACACGCGTTGAAGCCAGAACTGGATGCCAGCTGCATCCACTGGCTGTGTGACTCGCTGCTCGAGAGCTTCAAGAAGGTGATTTTGATCAAGATGAGGAGGATCCTCCGACCAGACCGGTATCCGTGTCTGGTGGACCACTGCCCAGCGTTTGACAAGACAAGATGAGCCGTCGCAGCGCCCGCTTGAGCGCATGTGTGCTGTTGCTTTGAAAGTAGCTGTAGGCGCGCCACGACGCTGTCACGCAGCGCCGCTTTCTTCTCGACACCCCGGCGGTCAATCCCCGCCGAGTGAGACCCCCAGTTACCTGGGGGAGGCCCAGCAGGCGAAAACCTGCAATAGAGGTGCCGACTACGACGCACCTACAGTGGGTATGTGACTTCCATCCACCTCGCTTCCAGAGCTATAGCCGGTCACGGTCCGGACTAAAGAGCCCACGTGTGTGTGAGTGAGTGACTTTAGGCGCCTGTGGAAAGATGCATGTGTGGTTTAGCTGCACGACGTGCCTGTATTATGCCTGTAGCATGTGGAGTCAATTTGTGCAGGTTTCCGTAGTTCAAGTGCTAGTACTGAGGTATACTATATTTTTACAACTTATAATAATTATGGTACAGACAATAAATTCTAAAACACTAGTGACCTGCCCCTGCTCCACGGGTGCAATGGCGACATCATGACAAAACTTCGAGATTTTTGTACTGTAACTAATAATATATTAAATACGAAATCCTTAAAAAAAACACCACGTTTATAAATGTTCTGAATAATAGTGAAAACCGTACATAACATGATAATTTTACTAAAGAAGATAACCCATATAATTAATCAGTCAAACTGCTGATGCTCAGGAATGGGAATAAATCTTTCAGGCATGATGATATTGTCACTCCTTTCACTGGCTAATAACGACCTTTTATTTAATTTATCCACATAATATTTATACCACAATTGCCGATTACTTTTAACAATGATAAAGAAAACATTCAATACTAGTGCATTCAAGTAACAGACGAATACATGTAGAAAGAAATTTATTCCGGTTTGAGGAATACTAAATATGATATAATCATACAGCAAAAAAACGTCACTAAATATAAATATCAGAGTGGCTATATACAAGCGACGCCAAGTGTTAGCAGCTGTGTGTGCGCTAGTGGTCAAACTACGATATAGTGAATTTACAATAACAATGTATAATAAACAATTTACAACTAATGGGAAAATTTGACAGGAATTCAATAATATAAACATTATTACTTCAGGTATTTTTATGTCATATTCTTTGTGTACTAACCAACAAAGGTCTAACAGGTACAAACATAATTGGGATGTTATGAGAGCCACACCCCAAGCAAAGATAACACTTTTTAGGTACCTCCTTTGGATGTGCCCGTTGAAAACTTTTACAAAGTCCACATAGAACATATGACATATGACTACCAACCAGTGTGCCTTCACTGTTCCTAGGTATAATACCATATTTAATCTAAATAAAATAGGTAAGGAACGAGTCTCTACTGTATAATTGATTGATTCCAGTGAGTCGCTTAAGAAAATTGCCAAGATGGCATTAAGATACACGAAATTTCTGTAAGCTCGAAATTTCTTCAGTAAGTACCATGATGTGACTCCGTATATTAACGCAGCTAGTGTCAGCAACAGCATTATGTGGTGGAAGTACAATTTCATGGAGTCATAATAACATTCCCAATTATCTTCAGATACTGTAGATCCAAGAACACTGGTGTCGTTATCAGACATGGCGGTGGTCATTTGCACAGTTTGGATTTATTCACTTTAGGTTGACAAACTTCGAAAGTAGTTTTGATAACTGTTGGTCGTTAAGCACTGCTTTGTCAATAAAATAGGTGTTTCTTCGAGAACAGACGATATAATTATCACAAACTTTTACAAAACTAATGAACAAACAGCCATTTTTTATCATTACTTCATTACGTACACTATAATGAATTTACCTAATTATTATTTTTCTGATTGTCATATCGCAAGTGGTAATTAATAACCTAGATCTAAAAATATCCAACTTTCCTGTCTCATTAGCTTTCCAAAATGGAGCCACAGTACCCTCTTCTAGTAAGTGAATGACACAAAACAACGTTTGTTCCTGAGAAAGTAGTATCCAATAAAACTGGGTAGTATAATTTTTCAATGTACGTTTTCCTTGTTGCAGATTATCTTGTTACCACTATGTGTTAAACTTAATGCTGTATAACTTAATACGCCGAGTCTTGATTGATCACATCAGGTAAGATCTGTAGAGACAGATCTTACCTGATGTGATGTGTGAAAATACACCATAAGGTAGAGACCTGATGGTGTATTTTAACATTTCCTATCAGAAACTAAAAGCTGTAAGTTTCTTCTGTTTGAACATCGTAGTTGAAGCTGATTAGAATTTTAAGCTCTATCAACAGAAAATTACTAAAACTAAACTGGGGTGCATAAAAGTTAGGCCAGCCTAAAAGATAATTTAATTTATGAGTATGGAGATGCATTTCGGTTTTATTTGTCATTTATAAAGGTAATTAAAGATTTGTTGAAGATAGATGAGATGCTATTTTTTACATTGATTCCTCACAAAATCATATTTGCAATATTTGCCATCGTTTCAGTCGCCTAGTTTTTTATGCACGACCGTTTATTAAACGATGTTCGGTCATACTTTAAAAACATAAAAGCTTCTGCTAGTGACTGTCACGCAAACAGCAAGAAGCTCAAGGGACAGGTATCGTGGAAGAACAGACCTTGGTCTCCATGCTATTACTTTAATTTTACTCGCATGAGAAATATAATTTGTGGTCGTTTCTGCTTGGTGTTTGGTACTGTCCCACGGCATCGTAGTACCGAGATAAAAAGTACCCTTTATGTTAATCCAGGTTATGAACTACTTGTGCGCTAAATTTTATCCAAATCCTTTCAGTAGTTTTTGCGTGAAAGAGTAACAAATATCCATCCATCCTCACAAACCTTCGCATTTATAATATTAGTAGGATAAAACCATTAAACATGCACGTATAAACATTTTATGAACTAAGCCACCTATTATGCTGACCTCAGAGGAAATTGAATTGGAAAACAATTTAACTATCTATTATGTTTGTGGTATTAGGTACAATTGTTGTGTTTGTCAATCTGTTGTATAAGCTAAACCGTTTAATTAAAATACATCGTGCACTTGTCGGCAAACCGTGTGTCTAGATAGTATTTCTCATTATTCATAAAAGCTTCTGCTAGGCAGTGGTTCTTAACCTTTTAGTCATGAGGGACCATTTGACAAAATTTCTGTCTTGCAAGGGACTACCCAGTTGGTTTATTCGTTTCGATACAGTACAAAGTGTAAATAAATGAAGGGTTGTTTTATCTATCTATAAATAAAACACGCATAAAGATATTCAAAGATCACAGATTTTTTTTCACGATAAGTTCACATTAGTTAAGATTTTAATGAGATTTTTGTGATTGCATACTCTTTTCTAATTTCTGAATCCTTGGTTCAGGGTTACTCAAAGCCAAACGCATGGTAGTGGCACCCAGCCGATTTCGGTGCTTGTTTTTAATAATCTGAAGCGCCGAGAACCCTTGCTCACATAGGTAAACAAATGTCGATGAAAATAAAGTTAGGTAACGTAAAGCAATGTCTCGAAGTTTTGGTAAAGAAATTGCCGTTTGGCTCCAAAAAACTTCAAGTCTAATTTCTGATTCGAATGTATCTTTTAAGTTTACTGTCGTGTTGTATTTCAATTACTTCTTCTTGAATTTCATCAGGCACCTAAGAAACGTTGACAATGAAATGATTGCAGATCAGTTTCTGTTTCGTGCCTTCGGATTCGCGCCGGGCGGGGGTCGCGTTCTGTCAACTCGTTGTCACCTATCTTATTTAATAGGATGGCTCACCACTGGCGGACCACTTGGAATACGTCCAGGGACCACCAGTGGTCCGCGGACCACCGGTTAAGAACCACTGTGCTAGTGACTATCAGGGCAAGCAGCAAGAAGCTCAAGTTTTTTTTTATTGAAAGTGTGATCTTTCTATTCGGTCCGTTTACTTATACAGATCTGAAAATAGGGGCAAAAGCAGTATAGATATGAAACTTTTATTTGTTTAGCTTTTAGAGAAAATCAAACATGCATTTAATAACTGATATTTTAATTTTACATGTAGGTACACAATAAAAAAGCGATGACGGGTGTGTTACGTGACTTCGAAAAGTGTAACACCGAATAACACGTCCCCGTAAGTTTACGAATACGAAACACTTAACAACTAATGCACGCTACCACGAAACACTTAACAACGAATGCACGCTACCACGAAACACTTAACAACGAATGCACGCTACCACGAAAAACTTAACGCCGTAGCCATGCGATCTCGAATAACTAAATCTCTAATTCACCTATTCGAAACACTCAACAAATAATGCACGCTACCACTAAAAACTGAACACCGTAGCCATGTCATCTCGAATAACTAAACCTCTAAAAGTCATCGTAAAAAGTCCTTATTCATTAACAATCAACCAAACAAGAGAAAAAAAATCCATATTACTCGTATGTGTCAATCAACCAAATAATTATATTTACGCACGCTACCACGAAACACTTAACAACGAATGCACGCTGCATTCGTTGTTAAGTGTTTCGTGGTAGCGTGCATTCGTTGTTAAGTGTTTCGTATTCGTAAACTTACGGGGACGTGTTATTCGGTGTTACACTTTTCGAAGTCACGTAACACACCCAGCGATGACATAGATGTTGCTTGTTTTTAATAATTTGGCTTGTTCGCTACATCACTCTCTGCCAGAGACCGGAAGTCGATACTGGGATGAGCTGTCCAAACATCATGTCATGTAGAACCCGTTGCCGCATTTTTCATGGCGAGTCGGAACTGTTTGCAGTGATACGAACCCCAGTGTGTCGGGACTGGCGGCGGCGCTGTGTTTTACTCCAGTGGGTGGGACGCGTGGTTCAGCGCCACAATGAAGCTGCCTGCTGGCGTCAACCAGGATAGGATTTTGAGCTATTTTTATTGACCAGTCGAAAGTGCGGTATGCTGTCCCAAGGGCGCTGATGAGGCTGAGGGTGAGGACCAGAAATGTGCTTCCGACGCATGCAACACGCGTTGAAGCCAGAACTGGATGCCAGCTGCATCCACTGGCTGTGTGACTCGCTGCTCGAGAGCTTCAAGAAGGTGATTTTGATCAAGATGAGCAGGATCCTCCGACCAGACCGGTATCCGTGTCTGGTGGACCACTGCCCAGCGTTTGACAAGACAAGATGAGCCGTCGCAACGCCCGCTGGAGTGCATGTGTGCTGTTGCTTTGAAAGTAGCTGTAGGCACGCCACGACGCTGTCACGCAGCGCCGCTTTCTTCACGACACCCCGGCGGTCAATCCCCGCCGAGTGAGACCCCCAGTTACCTGGGGGAGGCCCAGCAGGCGACGACCTGCAACAGAGGTGACGACTACGACGCACCTACAGTGGGTATGTGACTTCCATCTACCTCGCTTTGGCTAGCTCTGGTAGCCGGTCACGGTCCGGACTAAAGAGCCCACGTGTGTGTCTGCTACAATCGTAAGCTCGCGCCGCGCACCCATGCGTGACTTTAGGCGCCTGTGGAGAGATGCATGTGTGGTTTAGCTGCACGACGTGCCTGTATTATGCATGTAGCATGTGGAGTCAATTTGTGCAGGTTTCCGTAGTTCAAGTGCTAGTACTGAGGCATACTATATTTTTACAACTTATAATAATTATGGTACAGACAATAAATTCTAAAACACTAGTGACCTGCCCCTGCTCCACGGGTGCAATGGCAACATCATGACAAAACTTCGAGATTTCTGTACTGTAACTAATAATATATTAAATACGAAATCCTTAAAAAAACACCACGTTTATAAATGTTCTGAATAATAGTGAAAACCGTACATAACATGATAATTTTACTAAAGAAAATAGCTCATATAATTAATCAGTCAAACTGCTGATGCTCACGAATGGGAATAAATCTTTCAGGCATGATGATATTGTCACTCCTTTGCCGGGCTAATAACGACCTTTTATTTAATTTATCCACATAATATTTATACCACAATTGCCGATTACTTTTAACAATGATGAAGAAAACATTCAATACTAGTGCATTAAAGTAATAGAGTAATATAATATATAGAATGTTAGCTACAGAAAAATCAACAGATACAAACCTATGTACAAAATCTGCAGACACCATTAAAAGGTCGGTCAATATAAAAATCAAAGTGGCTTTATATAAACGACGCCGGATGTTAGCAGCTGTATGGGTTCTCGTGTTAGTTTCAAAACTACGCCAAAGTGAATAATATTGTGTTTTATACATTGTCATTTTATATTATAAAATGACAATGTATAAAACACAATTTAGAATTAAAGGCACAATGCTACTTGAATTAAAAAGTATAAACAGAATCACAACAGGTATTTTTATGTCATAGTCTATGCAACGTCTTAACAGATGGAAACATAATTGGGATGTTATAAGAGCCACACCCCAAGCAAAGAGACAACTTTTTAGAAATCTTCTTTGGATATGCCCGTTGAAAACTTTTACGAAATCTACATAAAACATATGACATATGACTAGCAGCCAGTGGTTCATTACTGTGAACAAGTATATTATTATTTGTAAGAGTACATTCATGGTAATAATATGTTCAATAACACGATAAAAATTGAATATTTCAAATGAAAACATTAAGATATTGGCCAAAATGGCATTAAGATACACAAAATTTTTGTAAGTCCGAAACTTCTTTATTAACCACCATGATGTGACTCCGTATAAAAACGTAGCCAGTGTCAACACCAGCATTATGTGGCGTAAGTAGTTTCTAATGGAGTGATAATAATATTTCCAATTATCTGCAGACACTGTTGATCCATCAACACTTGTATCGTTACCAAACATGGCGGATGTTACTTTTTTTTTGGATTGATTCACTTTTAATTATCAAAGTTCGAAAGTTGTTTTGTTATTAGACTGTCGTTAAGCACTGCAACGTCTAAATAAAAAGGTGTTTCTTCTAAAACAGTCGATGTAATTATAATTGTCACAAAATTTTTACTAATGAATATACTATGTTTCATCATTACTTCATTAGGTACACTAAAATTAATTTATCTAATTATTATTTTGTTGATTGTTATATCGCACGTGTTTTAATTAATAAGCTAGATCTAAAACTAAAATAATGAAGTATTATGTGTAACCCATTCTGACAAATTTGGGGGCGCCCCCCCCCACATAGAGATTTTTCATCGACAATTCAAAATAAAAACAGCTGTTCCAGACATTTTGACCGTGTAGGTTCTCGTATTGCACTTTTGTAGGAAACAGCTGTTTTTGTTTTAATAACAGATAAAACATTTCTATGTGGGGGGGGGCTCAGAATGATGTACTGAATACGTGGTAACCGTTTTCGCGTCGGTGTCCCTTCCACCCCGTATATATGTACAAAGGATGTAAGTTGGTATGTTCAGAAGTTAATTTTTTCTTTTGTAGTAGGTACACACATTCTTTGTAGGTATGGAATAGGGCCGCCGCGGGAGACGCCCCGGGCGTCGGGGGCCACGTGGTGGCTCTCGGTCACCGTAGGCGCGGGCCTGTGGACGGTGAGTAATGGGCTAGCTCGCCGTCCATCCGTCTTATGACGACAGACCGTGTCGACGGCGCGTTCGTGTTCCACGCGAGCCTCAAAGATATGTCAGCAAACAGAATAGGTGTATAAAATAAATGATTAGGTATTGAAAATAGCATTTGCTATGAACATATTTCTTTTCAACATAGACTAGGCCAATGTATAACGCAGCTAAGAGTATTTAGCATATCGAATTAGCTTCGGATATCAGGACAATCGTAAAATAAATTTTGTAAAGCATAAAATTTTACCCTTACTTTTCTGTAATCGGTTTAGAAGTCATTAATTAATTTAGGCGTCTTTATTTTTTTGAATTATTAAGGCAATCGTGATACAGGGTAATCCTAGTACCAGTGCCAAAGCACTCCTTTGACACTTAAGTGCACATTACATTCGACGAAATTAGTATTTATGGAGATTTACTGTACCATTTTAATTTATCTATAATATGTATGTATTTAGAAATATATAAGTATGTTTATCAGTTGTCTGGTTGCCCTAGTACAGGCTCTGCCTAGTTTGGGATCAGATGGCGGTGTGTTGGTTGTCCCAAGATACTATATTATTTTTACCAGAAATAAAGGTTTTTTTTTATATTAATCATAATATAAATATAAAAATGATCGTTTAATTATGTATCCCTTCGTGGTGGATTATAGCACATTCCCTTTCATACATAGGAGGCCTGTGCTCAGTGGGGACATAATACGCCGATTATGCATAGGCTTATAAAAAGAGGCAAATAAAATTACATAATTACATAACACATATAAAATTCAAAGTCCTGACTGATATATCAACGCACTGCCAAAACTGCTCGTCCTAGAGGTTTTATAATTGGAAGTTGTGTACTTTGTGAAGAATATGTATCCACTAGGAAAGGATTTTTTGAAATTAACCCTAAGAGGGTGAAATGGGGGAATGAATTTTCTGTGAAACTTTTTATTCTCGGTGACGATTGATTTGAAAATTTATGTACATACTGTTCAGTTAAGATTATGAGAGACGTGTATCACAGTTTTTCCAATATCAAATTCAAAGTTCTAACTGACTGTCTGATATATTAACGTACAGCCGAAACCGCTGGTCTTAAAGACATGAAATTTGAAGGGTGTATTTTTTGTGAAGAGTAGGTACTTTATATCCCGGTAGCACGTCCCCATGGGAAAATCCCGAACTCCACGCGGGCGGAGTCGCGGGCATAAGCTAATTTACAATAAAATAATTCTTATCAATTAACATAGACCACAGTTGCATATTGCCTGAACTAAGTTGAACCTGTGTTTCTGACTACAAGGTGCATAAATATTTACTTAATATAAATAAATTAACATAAAATGAAAAGTAAAGTACTAAAATAAAAACTTACAAAAAATAAAATAAACATTATGTTAGTTTATTTGCAGACAACGAGTAAATCTTCTGTATGTGCATTAAAAATAGTAAAATAATAGGCTTAAGGTTTAGTGGTAAGGTAGAATAATTTATTTGTAATATTTTTTCGGGTATAATGTTTTTTCGGGATTATTCTGTAAAATCTGCATCAAATGTCATCCATAATCCGACTACAATATAACTGTGCCAACTACAGTTAATATTACCGCTATAACGGTAACTGAGCAGAAAAACTGTCACAGCTGAACAAAAACTTGTTATTGTTAACTGAATTAGGCGTTTTTGCTACAAATCTGTGACAGTACCTACAGCCTACAGCTAAGCCTTTCATTTGATCATGTCGCCTGATTTCGTTACCAACAGATTAACAGTAACACAAGCTTATAATAGGGTTATGGATAGAACTCTGTTGTATACGTTCCCTCTTTAGGACTGAAACTAAATTATGTTTCAGCGCTAATTCACTACAGTTTTGAATGGCTTAATTTATTCAAGGTTGTTTGGAGAAACTGAACAAGTCTACTGTTTTCATGAGTAAACTAGTTTTCCGCCCGCGGCTTCGCCCGCGTCGAGTTCGGTTATATCGCGTTTCCAAGAGAACTCTTTAAAATTCCGGGATAAAAACTATCCTATGTTCTTTCTCAAGGTCAACTCTATCTCTGTACCAAATTTCATTTCAAATCAGTTCAGTGGTTTAGACGTGAAAGCATAACAGACAGACAGAGTTACTTTCGCATTTATAATATTAGTAGGGATAGTAGGGAAGTAGGAATAAATACAAGTACAAACCTCCTTGCCAGATTTCCCAAAGAGTTTGTAGGCTACTTTCGAAAAAGGTTTTTTTTAGCAAAGATTTTACTGTTTGCAAGGTGTTGGATAAAATAATTATAATTGGTGTAACAGACTCCTTAACGAAGCCGAAAGGCACTTGTTCTCCCCGCCATTGCGATATTTTTTTTTGTTCTAGACCATACCTGGGAACCTTCTAGTTACGGAGATATTGGAGGTCAAAGTTACAACTTTTCAATTTTTTTTAAATACATGTTTTTTGATATTTTAACTTAACTTCAAATACTCCTATGACCCCGTTACTATTCAATGCAGTCATCAACACAATGTTTTGAGTGCCTAACATTAAGTTTTAGCCGTAAAACGTGATTTTTCACCCCAAAAAAGACATTTCCCATCAATAATGTTTGTGTAGAGTTACTTAGTTTCATGTTCAGAATGCTTGGTTGACGGCTCCGTGAAGGGTTCGTTTACACCTGTCATTATACGCTACAGAGGCACGTATTTAAGATACCATTATGGGGCTGCACCCTCTCGATTTAGACGCCCAGGATGCCAAATAATGGGCTGCGGGACTGTTCGAAAGAGATACCGCGGCCCTGGAACATAAAGGGCCTAAGAAGGAACATGGGTGGTTTTTAGTCAGTAAGAGTCTGACACTCCCTTCCGCTCCGCCCAGAGCGGGAGGAGTCATTTGATGATTTCCCACCCTCCAAAAAAAAAAAAAATTGATGCCAAATAATGTCCTAAGAATAATATGACCCATGACATCTACCAACTCCGTCTAAGCGAGAGGAGGCCTGTCTCCCAGCTATGGACATTTATAGGCTCATTATTCTATACAGAAACAACTGGCATGGTCCGTGGTGTCTCCCACCAAACGTTCACTGTGGCATTTTTTTCAACCTCATTATTTGAACCTCTTGGTACATCGTGTCGTTTGTCTTACTAACTTTGAGTCAGATTTTCGCGTTTCCTCTCTCCACGTTTTGCTGTTTATTTGACACTAGCTGTTGCCCGTGACTTCGTTCGAGTGGATATTTTGACGTGTATGTGTCAGAAAAAAAGATAGCCTATGTCCTTCCCCAGGATATAATCCATGGATACGATTTTATCAGCCGTTTAGTCTTGAAAAGGTAACAAACAGAGTTGCTTTCGCATTTATAATATTAGTACCTATGGACATTCGTCTTCGGATAATGGTCTATGGTTACCTATAAATATGATGTCTGTTAGTACTACTGATGCAAGTATCCACTTATACAAGTAGGTACTTTTTTTTTTTTTTTTTTTGGTGGGTGGGAAATCATCAAATGACCCCCCCGCTCTGGGCGGAGCGGAAGGGAGTGTCAGACTCTTACTGACTAAAAACCACCCATGTTCCTTCTTTGGCCCTTTATGTTCCAGGGCCGCGGTATCTCTTTCGAACAGTCCCTAAATTGTAATTAGGGGTGGATGTCTTTTTCTGTCCACCGAATATACCCACATAGATTGCCTGCTTTTGTGTCGACTGTAAAAGTGCTTATTATGTCAAAAAGATTAGGCGCCGCAAAATATTAATTTACGCTCGAGCCTAATTAATGAAAGCAGATATCTGTTTCATTAATTAGGTTTGTTCGAATTGTTTAGCCTAAATAATTTATTATTTAGGATTTCGATTTCAATTTGAAGTACAATTAAAGGAGTTGTATGGATTATTGCTTCATGCTAGACATAACATCACGCCTGTAATCCCCGAAGGAATAGGCAGAGGTGTACCTTATAGTACACGTACATTTCGCCAGTTATGTTTAAGTCCGATGTAATATGAGGCGAGCCTATTGCCATCAACCGGGCACAAATTCATACTCCGTGGCTGCTACTGAGAAATTCCTGATGGAAAAACCCAAATAGCACTTTGCCCGACCCGGGAATCGAACCCATGACCTCATGCTTAACAGTCGCGCTTGCGACCACTAGCCCAATGAGGCAGTCTTGTTTGTAATTGATTATTATATTGAAATTGTAAATTAACGTTACATCTATCCACTGCCTACTACGGCAAAGATAGGGAATTTATTATGATTCTAACAGTTGTATTGTAGTTGCGTATGTATGTATGTCTGTAACATTTTCAAGTTCCAACGTAGTGTTTAAACTCCTGACTGATTTTGAGGTGAAAGGGGTGTCAATCGATTCGTTATTACGATACAGATGACCAAGGCTACATTTTATTTAAAAAAAAAACAATATGACGGATGCTACATACAAAAAAGGGTAGCATTTTTTTTTATTTTTGAAATTTGGTTCAGTTCAGTATTTTACATGGAGTGACTGCCTATCTGACCTCCACAACCCAGCTACCACTGGGTAGCACGATACCCTTTGGTAAGACTGGTTGTCAGACTTTCGGGTCACTTGCTACCTGTAACCACTGTCAAAGATCTACAAATGACAGCCGGGACCAACGGCTTAACGTGCTTTCTGAGGCACGGAGGATACTCGGTATGTAATGGGTGATCACCCATCCACGGACCAACCTAGGCAAGCGCGGCTTAACCTAAACATCGACCCGAGCGGCTGCCATGTTATTATTTAGCCACGAGCTCCTCAAGAAACTCCATGGTTACTCTTTTCAAATTCTTTGGTTTTACAATATTATTATGTGGTGATTCATATAGAGTGGGTATCTCTCACGGGTATGTTTAATGAATAAAACGAAAATAATTTGTATAGACGTCTATTTATTTCAAAAAAATATTATACACAGTGGGATTCTATCGATTAGTTAGAACATCTTTTTTCGCTTATATTCTAAAATTGGTACAAATCTTTGGAATATAACTTATTTTATACAAAAGCGAGCTAATAATAACATATTATTATTTACATTTTACATATATTTTACACATAATTATTCTAGTTTCTATAACATCCTTGTATCATTTTAACGAATATAAATAATTAATTTATGTTCTTTGGTCTGTTAAAACCTAATATCGTATAATTTACAATTGAAATGTTTTTCTTACAATATTTTTACTAAAAACTAACATTTTTTTTTTGTATAAATAAAACTTCGTTTTGCACAGTAACAAGAATTTGTGTGAGAAATTAAATTCTTAACTTATGCATTTTCAGCAAAAAATTTAAAGAAAGTTTTAATTTAGTGAAACTTCGCTGAATAGCTCAAATTCAATAGTTTAACACTCTATGCATTTATTTCAATTAGACCGTTACTGACACTTTTCAATTGTCAAAAAAAAAACAAAAAAAAAGCTACAGTCCCAGTCACAAGGCAACTGTGAAAGTACTGTAGTTGCCCATTCCAAAGCGTAGATCTCTGTGGAGATGAATGGACAAGAAACTCCATGGACACTTTTTTAAATCAATTTACTGTTTGCTCGTTTTCTCCTGTAAAAATTGAAACATACCTATAAACTATTCATAACACTGAAATAAATAATTATAACATTAAATCACCCCAGTAATCTCCAAAGGGTTAGGCAGAGCTATACCTAAATAGTACACCCTCATTTCCCATGAACACTGAACTAAACTGCGAAAAAAATCTTTAAGTTGTGGCTTTGAAAATATGCTCACTTTCAATACAGTATATTGAAAAAGACTCCGTAGCTAAGTAACTATTAAAGTTTATATTCCATCGATTGCATTAAACTGTAGGTGGCTTACCCGCCTTAGTGTGGGTACAATTGAGAGTGCAGTTAGCTCTAAGCTGAAGTTACGAACCGTATACTGGATTACTAGGACCTAGCAAGATAAGCAAGATAAGAATAGTTATTCATATAACCATTACATTTGTGGTGACCTATACACTTTAGAGGACATTAAGGTAAGATTCTTCAGAATGCTATTTTAGCAGCTCAATTTTTAAAATGAGCTGCACAAATTAAAGTCTAACACCCGTAGGTATATATCTACCCGTAGGTAGGTATCTATAAACAAGTCAGAGCGATAACTTGAGTAAAAGTAATAACTTTAAAGTAATTGCTTGAAGTTAGAACTGAAAAAGTATGAATGAATAGCTATGCTTTTTTTGACGGTTCTTACTTTATTTAAATTGTTGTCTATTGCATAAAAATGGTTGCATAAGTAATTACTTAAACTCAAGCAATTACCTAAGCAACCATTTTTTTTTAGTTTTTTGTTTGTATTGTATTTAATTATATTTATGTTAGTCTGTAAGGTATATATCTATGGGCGAAAGATACCTGACAATAAATAAATGAATGCTATTGTTGTTGTAAAGCATTGTCTCTAAGGTTTTTTTTTTCGTTTTTTATATATGATTTACCTACTTGACAAATTAATATTAATTAAAAATATTTCTCACACAAATACCGCTCTTATAAATTAGTGCATTCGCGAGTACAATGTACAGGCGGATTTTTCAAATACGTTACAAATAAATAGGTTTATTAACAATTAACAATTATATACATATAGAACATAAAATACACATTCTTTGAATTACATTTATAATATTAATATTTGGTAACTGTCATTATTGACTGCCACGTTGGTAGTGGTCGCAAGCCCGTCTGCTGAGCATGAGGTCCTGGGTTCGATTTCCAGGTCGGACAAAGTGTTATTGGGTTTTTCCATCAGGAATTTGTCAGTGGGAACCACTGAGTCTGGATTTGCGCCCGTTTGATGTCAATCGGCTCTCCCCCTATTACTTGGGACTTACATATTATTGACAAAATATGAGTGCACTTTTAGGTACTCCTCTGCCTAACCCCTCGGGGATTACAGGCGTGACGTTATGGTAACTGACATTAATAAATCATCGTCTCTTTTATTTATGTGCTTTTGTAATACTAGGCATATGTACTTAGGCTTCAATTAAGACTAGTTACAAGCATATAATACACGCTCTTTTCCAATCAATACAAAAATACAGATATTCACATCTTGCTAAATGCATAAAAGTACGTCAAACACTCATGTTAACAGTATTTAGAACCTTGTCACATAAAACGTAGCAAGTGGTGGCTTCAAAACTGTGACGCGGCATTGAATGAGTTTAATGTGACAAAGTTCAATGTTTTCTTATAGTGACCGATGTCATTACATTATATGAGGTCAAATTAAATTAGCTAGCGAAATTCTGCAGGCGCAATGTGTATCGATATCTAAACAACATTCAACAAAAATATTTGGTTATAATTTTTGGGTCAATGACCACAAAATGCACTACGTGAGGTTGACATACGGATGTGCGATTAACACTTGTACGACAAAAAAACTGTACTGCGACCCACCATAGTTTGAATGCACGCAAGTGTGACAAACTGAATCTCGACTTCACACTAGTGCGACAATAGTTCAACACTACCCAAGTGCGTCCAACGCTTATGCGACACTGCTGTCTGTACAGGGTGTAAAAGGAACCTTTATAAGCCGTCAACGAAGCATTCTGAACCCATGTGTACTCAACACGTTGTTGTTTACTGTATGAGTTTAGAAAAACATTTTTCGTCCGTGACGTGTACACAAAGAAAACTATTGCTTTTAAGTGATATTTCAAGTAACTAGACCTTCGAATTCGATGACCCAAAAAAAAATCACTACCTAATTTAAATTGCAGGCCGTGTCGACGGCGCGTTCGTGTTCCACGCGCGCCTCAAAGAGATGTCAGCAAACAGGAGGGGCCCACAAGGGCCGATGCCTGTCAGGGCTGCGGGACTGTGAAAGAGATACCGTGGCCCTGGAACACAAAGGGCAAAAGAAGGAACATGGATGGGTTTTAGTCAGTAAAAGTCTGACACTCCCTTATCCACTCCGTCCAGAGCGGGAGGAGGAGTCATTTGATGATTTCCCATCCCAAAAAAAAAACAAAGGGTCAATTTATTCGTTATCATTCTAGCTTGTCTTATACATAGATACTTTACCGCACGTTAAGTAGGTTTTTAAGGGAATCACTTCCATCGCCTCGGTCGTATACAAAGGGTCCATTAAGGAATTCAGTGAAGAAGCAATGTGTTGCCCTTTAAAAGGTTATACACACCCCGGAATAGGAAGGTTTTTTTTCACTTTTGTACCTATCGTGGGTATACATGGGGCAATCTTGCGTTGATGTGGTGATAAATTTAGGACCCTTCACTAAGTCATCAACCAAGACTTCTGTACATCAAACTGAGTAACTCTACGCAAAAATTATTGCTGGGAAACTATTTTTTTATTTGGGGTGAAAAATCACGTTTTAGGGCAGGACTCAATGTAACGCAATCAAAACATTGTATTGATGGATGCATTGAATAATACGGGGGTAGTGAAGTTACAGCATTAAAATCTTGTAAGGGGCTGTCTCCACGAGCGAGGGAATCGCGACGATATTATCGTCGTTGCCACGTATTTCTATACACTCTCTTAGAGGCCGTCTCCACGAGCGAGAGAATCGCGGCGATATTATCCCATACAAATACGTAATATCGTCGCGATTCTCTCAATCGTGGAGACGGCCCCTATGTGTTAAAAAACTAACATTAATTATAAAAAAGTTTTAGCTTTGACCCCCATATCTCCGTACCTAAATATAAGTTTCCCTGGTATGGTCTAGAACAAAAAGCAATATTTCCATGACGGGGAGAAGAAGTGCCTTTCGGCTTCGTTAAGGATATTTTTACACCCATTATACACTAATTTAATGTTTTACAGGAATAGGCAATCAGTTTCGTATTATGTATGAAAATAAATGTAGACAATACGTATATACATAATATGTTACACTTTAACCAACTTATCTGTTTAAGCGTACTAAAATATATGTACCAAGTTTGACATATTATAGATGACAAATTTTCTTGACAAGCTACGCTACCTTGAACTGCACACTCAAAGTGGTTATACTATACACATAATCATTGTTGGCGTCGCAACGCTTGCTATCAAATAAACATGTTAACTTATTTTATTCCTTAATAAATCCTATAATTCGTTGAACAGCAAAACATTACAACTAAATGAAGCAAAGCTTACAACAGAGAAAATTCACAGCTTAAAAATTAAAAAAAAAACATTCATTGTCTTTTGTACCGCGCTTCGATATTCTTAGATCCCTATCTAGTGATGCATTTTTCGTCCAAATCCCCAGTGAGAAAATCATTGGTGTCCCGGACGGTCATAATGGTGACCCCATCAGCGCTGTTCCTAGATATGATGTTGCTCTTCTTCTTAGTACTTCCGTAGTCGTAGTTGGATATCACCACGCTCTCTGTCGGGTTCCTGTAAAAGTTGATAGAACAATCACCGTTGAAATTACAGGGTTTGTCGCACGGAAACTAAGTTAGAAATTGGCTTTGGCTTTTTCTGACAACATTTTGTTTTTAATTGTTATTATTTTGACCGCCTCGTTGGTCTAGTGCATGAGATCCTGGGTTAAATTCCCAGGTAGGGCAAAGTGTTATTGGGTTTTTCCATCAGGAATTTCTCAGTAGCAGCCACGGAGTCTGGATTTGTGCCCATTTGATGGAAGTAGGCTTGCACTATATTACATGGGACTAAAACATAACTGGCGAAATTTGGGTGTACTAATGGGTACACTTCTGCCTAACCCTTAGGGGTTACAGGCGTGATGTTATGTTATGTTGACATTACTTTACGCGGAAGGGGGCTTTACGAAAATTGTACTAAGTAATGATAGATGGTATTTATTTTATTATAAGACAGTTAGTTCCTAATTTCAATTGATTATGGAGCAACAAGACTGACGAGATTTTTTCGTAAAGGCAATCATTTACGGAATTATCTCGTCTTAATAAGATAGTGTTTTTTTTTATTTTGAAATTAAAGAACTTACATTACTTATACAACAATTTTATTAAATCTAAATATTTCCAAAAAAAAAAGATTAAATTACATAAAATAAACGAACTAGCTAAAATATAAGTATGAAGAACTTTGCCATTATTGTATGGAATCGATGTATAAATGAAGCTCTGAAGTGTTTATTGAACATGAACATGAAGCAGATTCTAGATCTAACGTATAATACGATAAGTTTTAATATTTAAGGCGAGGTTAACCAGAAAAAGGTCGTTTTGTATTGTGTTTTATTCGTAGATAGCACGGATTTAAATTCTGAAAAAAATATATTACATATTTCACACTTCGATCTAGATGTCTCGGCCGTGCGATACACGATTACTTGCACTTTACTGCATCCAATTAAATCGCAAAGACAAGTCTAAATCATGGTCTAATTATCATTTCATTTGAGTTATATTAGGCTTCTAACAATAAAACTTAAACCATAATAAAGGCCGCAAAAAATATGACAAAAATCGGCCACCATCATGTGAAATATGAAAATACCTAAACCACCATTTCCAAAATCGAGGTTATACTACTTTATAAGCTTATAAATAAATAAATAAAACTATTTGGCTAGTTTGGCTATATAGACGTTATCCCGTGCATAACTTTATTCAGTGTTTATTGGCAAGAGGAAAAGTGTGTAGAAATTATTAATTAAAACAAAAAGGAGTTTCACAAAAAAAAAAAATACCGGAGTCATACACAAAAAAGGAATTGGTATTATCAAGTGCAAGGTCAACCCCATGTAACAGGAAGAAACCAATTCATTTTTGGAATATGGTCCGGTTCTTTTATATTTTATTTACTTTACTCAAATAAATAAAATACAAAAATTCAATCGCTTTGTATTCTAAAAAATCTCAACCATTTATGCAAAGGTGAGTCAGCTAATTGCTATAACTCATTAAACTATTTTTTCTTATAAGAGGCGAATATTATTACCTTTATTTAATTTTCTTACATATAAATTTACATTTTTAAAACATTTCTTAGAAAAACATAGGTAATAAACAATTAAAAAATTGTAGATATAATCCATACAGATCTACACTTTGGAATGGGCAACTACAGTACTTTCACAGTTATTATGCTTTTTGACTGGGACTGTAGCTTGCATTTTATTGTTGCCTATGACTCGACATTTCAAAAGTGCCTGTAACTGGCCTACTTGAAATACATAAATGTTTTGCTTTTGAAAAGTGTTTACTTTTATTAGCATAACTCTTTGACTATAAAACAAGAAAAACAGTTTTATTTAATTATAAAACATATTATATTATATTTCACACAAAATAACCATTTATAGGTAACCCTTCTTGAATTACAATATTGAAATTATTTCATTCATTAATTAATAATCACGAATTGTAACACAATAATCTCCTAAAGTAAGTGTACCTACCAACTGCTTGATGTTTTATACCAGGGCACGAAGATATCACACCCCTATGGAAAACCAAATGGCACGCGGCGTTTAGTTTTAAACCGTACCCGTATTTATGATTTTAGTGTCAGTCAGTCATTTTAAATTTAATTTATTCACAAAAATAAATAAGTATACCTACTTATTTTTAATTATTAGTAATTAGGTTAAGGTCATACAAAACGTTCCTAATTTATCTATATCCAAACGATTCTAGAAAAATAATTCAAGTGGATTTACTGCATTGCTCTACTATATAACGCAACTTAGTAACCTACTCGAGTTCGTGAACTCTTGACCAGTGCGCTTAGCGCGCGTTTCCGCGCGCAGCGTAATTTGTTACGTATCGCGTCTCCTTGCGCGGGCTGGGGTACGCGTTAAATGCCTACGGCGCTCGGGTTCACCTCGCCTTAATGGCACTGTAACCCATCGGCAGTAACACTTAGACACTAAACATTACATAATCTACTCGAACTATTTCAAATAGTTAATGCCTGTCTCCTATTTACCCGACTGCGTCAGAAGGAGGGTGAAGGAGGGTAATGGTTTTTCTCGACACTTCGCCAGACTTGTGACCAGAGGTCTCTTTTTTTGGCCAAAGAATTAGCATACAACGCCAGCCATTCAACGTGGCAATGCTGCCAGTCTTCTGGGCACGTTCCCGGATGACAGTATTGCGGAGGAGTACTTTGACGCTTATCTGTCCTGTTGTCGTCGTATATAAAATATTATGTAGTTACTTATTTTTAGTCTTCATTTTTATTATTATTTTAGTTCTATTTGTAGTTTGTTTAAAATATAACATAATTTTACTAAAATTGAATCTATACAAATAATTTAAGTGTCTGTTTGTAATTTCAAAATAACAGATTTTTGCTGAATGCATAATTATGAAAGTATAATAAACGGTACTTTAAAAACACAAAAACATTATTGGGATTTTTTGTCTGTCTGTATGTCTGTCGATCTGTCTGTCTGTTTGTTCCGGCTAATCCCCGAAACTGCTGCACCGATTTTGAGCGGGACTTATACTGGCAGATAGCTGATGTTATAAGGTCTAACATAGGCATAACTTTATTTTAGAAAAATAATTAGGGTTCGTGCAAAAAAACCCTTGAAAATGGTCGCGGGCAACAGATACAGCGGTTTTCAATATATTTTTGCATGCAACAAGACTGTTATTAAAAAATATATATTTCACTGTGTTTTATTCAAACCAATAACACTCATCAATCTTATTACGTAAACTTTTGAATATTATTCTTTAAAAGTGTACTTACTGTACGAAATGAACTACTACTGGCCTTTTGTTAGCCAAAAAACCGTTAACTTCCAAACTATTGCAAACTATCGCATCGGCAATGATAGATATATCGGTTTTCATGTAATTGGACGACTTCGCACACCGCAAATCCACTGCATTTCAGCACATAAAGGGAATAGATTCTAGTGGTTCTCTGCAAACTGCAATATAGTCATCATTCGGTTTTATGCCGACAATCAAATGGATTCCGTTTTACGGTTCCCACCGTACTTACATTCACTATAGTGTGTATATTCCATGTACATATTCCGGGTGTGTTTTTAAAACCGAAAGCGTAAATACCTTAGCCCTAGAAGCATGAGGAAAAGTTTTTCTATTGGTGACATTGTACTAATACAAAATGATTTTTTGTCTGTGTGCAAAATCTCATTACGTCGTAGTTGTAATGCACCTAATTAAATACACGTGTGATCTTTTTTTTGTAAACATGTCAAACTAAGCGAAAAACGAATTTCACCAATAAAACTAAACTGGATCGTCTTATACTTAATCAATTTTAGTTTTATTGGTAGATAAGTAGAAGAAAGGGTTTTTTCGTTATAAGATTTTTGAGCAGGTCTTACGATGGATTTTAATAAAAACCGGCCAAGTGCGTGTCGGGCCACGCACAATGTAGGGTTCCATTGTTGCGCTTCAAAATATGCAGACACTTCCTATGGTTCGATTTGCTCCAAACGATGATTTTTAATGTAATAAAAAAACAAACTTACATTTGCAGTCAAAAAACCTGTGCTCCCATTCATTATGTTTAGGAAAATATGTGATCAAGTACAGTTTATAAGTTGGTCAACTATTAGTTGTTAACTTGTAAAGCCTACTTAGCTGTGATAGTTTTCCTTTTAATTCCGTTATATATAAACGAACGACGAAAGACGTTGCGTTTGTGATGAGAAATAAATAAACATATTATTATTATTATATACTATCAACGTGAATTTTTTCACGCATCCAAACACAACCGTTTAGCTGGTAGAGGGGGTGTTAGACTCAAGTGTCCCCCCACACTTGAGTCTAATAAAAATTTTCACTTTAAAGCTTAATATTTCACAAACGAATCCCTCAAACATTCGAAAACGAAAAATTATCTGAACAAACTCGCAATATTTTTTAAAGACCTATCCAACGACATCCCACACTATGGGGAATAAAAAAATACCCCACTTTACTGGAGATACCCCAAAAAAAAACATACTTTTCGAGATTTTATTTAACCACTTTATCGGCGTAACTAATCTGTATATTCATGCTAAATTACAGCTTTCTAAAGAGTCTTTGAGCTAAGCTGCGGACAAACAGACAGACAGACAGACGAACATGAAGAAACTATAAGAGAGTTCCTTGTTTGTTGACTACGGAACCCTAAAAATCCGAAAAACACGCAACAGCGAGTACTGGAATAAATGACGTTTTGAAAAAAAATACCTAATCAGTATATTTTACTGCTGAAAGCAATTCTTTTTTTACGATTTTTAATTAGAGAAATCAACAAACAAAATTGAGAATATTTACTACCAACGGGTCTTTCGTACTAAAAGTTGCACCCTTAGGGTACCTATATAAAATAGGAGTTAATTTATTTTTCTTTGTTAAGTATTTCTAAAAGCATTTTGAATTGAATGATGGATGGAAATGTGTGGATAAGTGAATAAAAATAAAGAGCAGCAGGTTTAAGAAAAATAAACTTTTGAGCTTAACTAGTTTTTTTTAGAAATCAAGAAGGCATTGTGTATACGTATAATTTATACGTAGGTACACACAATGCCTTTATACACAATCCTAATGAATTTAGTGCTATTGTGAGAGAAAAAAAATCTAAAAAAAAACTAAATATCTACGCTACAATCCCACAAGCCCAGTGATGAAAAAAACTAGTTAAGGCTTGGACAAAGAGCCATTTCATGAGCGATAAAAATTATGGATAAATTAAATAGTCAACAACGTATAGGATTGATTTAAGGATCGAGATTGAGATAAGGATTTTGATCCTGATGATCGCAAACACAACACGCTACGACCTGAACGCGCTCTTGGACCTCGTGCCAGCTGAATCATTTCTTCGGTTTCCAAACAAATGATTGGTACATGAAAGCGACGATCGTGGATTCGCGCCAACATTCGCCTTGGTAAGGACGGGGGATCTTGGCACCCTCGTCACTTTACATAGTGGTTTCATTAGTTCTTCTTTCATCCACCAGGCCAGATAACTGTGGAACTTACTAACCACCAACTTCTACTATCTACTTCCTACCTACATCCAAAATAACAAAAACCCTTGTTAACCCAACCTGTTACACCGATGGCGATGTGTACTCCTGAATGAGGTCTCGCAGACCGCTGTCCTGGACAGGCGGGAGCTGCAGGTCGGATGAAGGGTCCCGCGGCGGCAGCACAGGTAGCGGTTGAAGTGGGACCTGAAGACTCCACTCACGCAGTAAAGAGCGACTGGATTCACGCAGGAATTCAGGAAACTGCAGAGAAAAATGTTTTGTTAGTGTATGTTTTGATTTTTTTAGAAATCAAAACCGACAAGACAGAAACTCTCTGCTCTCTTCGTCTTTTCGAAATTTTTAGAGTTGTTATGAGTAGTGATCATCTGCCTAGCCTTTTTCTAACTATGTTGGGGTCGGCATCCAGTTTAGACTGGACGCCGACCTCGATTCAGCCGACCGATTACCAGTACGATACGAATACCATACAGTACTTTACATGGAGCGACTGCCTATCTGACTTCCACTACCCAATTCGTACAGGATATTATTAATAAGATACCCTTAGGTAAGACTGGTAGTCAGACTTTCGAGCCCCTGACTACCTTTAACGACTATCTAAGATCTACAAATGACAGCTGGGACTAACGGTTTAACTTGCTTTCCGAGGCACGGAGGAAACTCAATATATAATGCGTGGTCACTGGTCACCCATCCATGGACCAACCTAGGCAAGCGCGGCTTAACCTAAAGATCGACCTGACCGGCTGTTTTATATAGCCACGAGCTGGGTAGTTAAAAGGCGAAATGTCTGAAACAGTCTTACCAAGTGGTATCGTGACCAAGCAACTCGATTGTCAAGTTCAGATATGCAATCTCTTCATCTAAAATGCTGGTATTCAGCTGGATTCAGTAACACTCGAAACTGAATTCAACATAGTTGGAAAAAGAGAAGCCAGATAATAGCAAATATGTTGTTGTTTCTTCACTCGGGTGATGTTAAATTCTACCATGTTTTTTTAATCTATTATCGCTCATGTTCAAAAGTGTAATTACAAAATCACAATCAGAGCCGCAGCGTGTCAAATAGAATTTAATATCTTCCAAAATAACGCCCAAATTACGTCAGTTTTTCCCCACGACCTTTGGCGTCAGGAAGACGGAATGTGATATAATTCAGACAGATTGTTTGACCTGTCCCATAAATAACACCAGACTTTCATATATCAAGGGTCCTTGCGTACCTAATCTTCACATAGAGCGACCAAGTCAAGTGGCCGGCTCACAAAAGCTTTGTCTAGTTGACTGTACTCGAGTGAAGACGTGGTAAATATTCTAGTTTGCTCACTTTTGTTGACATGAAAGCCTTATCACTCTTCCTGGTGTATTCTGAGGCACAAAATGGAGTGGCTTTTTATGAGATGTTAGAAATCAGCTGATATGGGTAAAACTTGAGATTGTAAAACCTAGCATGAACGTGACTTATAGTACGAGTACCTAAAATTGGAACGATTTGTTAAATTAAAAGTACAACTTTATGAATACCCCATATCTGTCTATCTATGGCCTATTGGATTATATTTTTTGCTCTAAGCACAATTAGTAATCACCCAAAAGATATGCATGAAGTCTTAAAACTAAAACATGCTTGTAATTTTTTTTAAGAACAAGCTCTTGAATATTATATAGAAGTGACGACATATTTTCTTCGTATTTTTCTCAGCAAATCCTTTTAATTGATAACCATAAAAATTATCAAGGGGGTGCAAAAAAAACTAGTCCGCCATATTTGGAAGTCCGCCATATTGGATTTTGAGTGGCGTCACTTAGCTTACCATGAATTGTCATCCAAACTAAACGTGTATGGGTGAATTTCAACAAATGCCATTTTTTTTTATCATATCGGTGAACTTTTTCATTTATTTTTTTTTGTATATTTTTCAGGTTTTATGTTATCTTTAGGATATCAAATATCCCCATATTTAATATCATCAACGTATCATTTAAGACTAAGGAGAAAATTCAGTTTGAATTCTGGTTTCCACCGTTATGACAAACCGGCACCGATTATTTTTCTGTACACCGATATGATAAGTTTATCCACCGAAATGATGTACATATCCAGCGATATGAAAATCTATCCACCTTTGAACATCACAAATGAAATAGTTAGTAGGTACCTATATATTTTTACTAGGGTGACTTAGAACTGAAGTCCTGAACCGAGGGTCTTATGTAAGTATATCACATCCAATGAGAACTGAGTTCTTAGAAATCCAATTAAAATATTTTTTTTTGCAATTATGTACCTATTTTATTATATTTACTTTCTTTTTTATTATATTTACTATAGGGATGTACTTAAAATTTTAAAAAAGAAAGTTTATTTTTAATATCATTGTCTTTATTAATGCGTTCAATTGCTCCACCTCACCATCATCATCTCAGCCTATAGACGTACATTACCGAATACAGACCCCCCCTAATGATACATTCATACATCTTCTACTACCCACTGGTATCGTGGTAATGATTTTGGCAGTCTATGTAGGTAAGTATGTGCGTATGAATGTTTTTATGCATGTATATAATGTATGTGTTGTATGTATGTTCCATTGTTTATTTGTATACTTAACGAAATGACACGGGATCTCACGATATGATAAAACGACTCACCGAGATGATAAAATGATCTACCGATATGATAAAGCAATCCACCGATGTGACAAAACTGTGCGTTGATCATGAATCAAAACACCGATATTAGATATAAGACACCGATTGATTTTTTCTTATCATTTCGGTGTAAATTATCACATCCGTGGTAATAAAGACCACCGATTACAGCGATATGAGAACAGCGACGTGAGAAATAACACACTTTTTAGAAAATTAGAAAAAATGCATAATATCTAGGATAAATTCAATAACAGTCAATGAAGCTAATTCACTTACTACCTCTTTTAGAACCAAACAACAATAATAAAACTACTCATTACACTAGAAAAATGCTACCACCGATAATATAAAATAATTGTCCGGGAGCAACTGACATGGCGTTGTAGTGACACAATGTTGCAATTATGTAAACGCAGCAGTTTGGACACACGACGCGCGGCCACGCGCTCGGAGTGCCAGTGCGTCCAGAGACTTACCTATAGAAAGTCGACCCATAACAATTGTAAACAGGTCAAAGTGTTTGAGGAAGAATAAACACACAAAGTTTTACCTCCCACGTCTCCTTTTATTTACTCTGCCTACCTCGTGAGGAATAACACAAAAGTGGTGACCCCTGTGAAAGAACGAAAAACGTGTGAGAAACTATCAAATTACGGAGCACGACATAAGCGACACGATGAACGCACCTACAAGCAACGTTCCAGAATCGGCGGCAGTCTCAGTTACATCAAGAATATCAGAATTCTGGACACACCAACCTCGAGTATGGTTCATCAGAACAGAAGCGACACTGGCCCCTCAGAAACTTGGAGACCACGCCAAGTTCGACCTAGTGGTATCAAAACTCAATAGCGACACTATAGACCAGATAACGGATTTATTAATCAATCCACCGGAAACAGACAAATACGAGGCGCTTAAAAGAAAGCTACTAAAAATCTACGAGGACTCACAAACGAAACAAATAGAAAAACTCATGAACGAAATGGAACTAGGTGACCAGAAACCGTCACAACTATTATCTAAAATGAAAGTCCTCGCGCGAGACATAGTCACAGACGCAACACTAAAGGTTTTATGGCAAAACCACCTGCCATCAACCGTACGAGCCGTACTCACCGTCACCGAAACAAAAGACCTAGAGAAACTAGCCAGCATCGCCGACGACGTAAACGAAGTCACTAAGGCCGGCGCGGTAGCAGCAGTATCACAACAACCATCAACTTCATCATCGAACGAAACAGAGAAGACAGTAATATCGGAAATAGCAAAATTAAACGCAAGGTTCGACGACATGGAAAACCAATACAGAAGAAACCGGGCACGCAGCAGGAATCGCTATCAGACTGCTAACACCCGAAACAGAAGCAATTCACGAAGGCGGCGTTCAGAAGAAGATCCAGACTGGGTATGTTTCTACCATTTCCGTTATGCAGACAAAGCACAGAAATGCGTGAAACCATGTGCCTGGAAGAAGCAGGGAAACTGAAGATGGAGCAGCAAGAGGCGGAAATCTGCTCCATACGGCCCGCCAACCGCCTCAGTGTAAGAGACTTAAACACAGGTTTGAATTTTCTAGTGGATACAGGAGCGAATGTGTCGGTAATTCCAGTGAATAAGAAATATCAAGTGAAAACAGACAGTGCATATAAGTTATACGCAGTAAACGGAGCCGAAATCAAAACTTACGGAGTAAAGACCCTAGTGTTGAACCTGAATCTACGACGAGTTTTCCGATGGGACTTTATTATAGCTGACGTGAAACAACCGATACTCGGGGCAGACTTCCTAGGATACCATAAGCTGCTAGTCGACGTCGGTGCAAGAAGACTCATAGATCAAGTGACAGAACTAAGCACAGTGGCATCCCTCGTAAGTAGCCCTCAACTAACACTTAAAACGATAATGATAGATCATCCGTATCACGATATTATTTCTAAGTACCCCGATATTACTAGGCCTACATCTTTTAAAGACCCTCCTAAGCATGCAATAGTACATTACATTGAAACGAATGGCCCACCAGTATACTCGCGCGCAAGGCCATTACCGCCTGACCGGTACCTTAAAGTTAAGCAAGAGTTCCAAATAATGCAAGAGATGGGAATATGTAGGCCCAGTAAAAGCCCGTGGGCAAGCCCTTTACATGTGGTACCCAAACCTAACGGAGACATCAGACCCTGCGGTGACTACAGGAAATTAAACGCGATTACCAAACCGGATAGGTACCCCGTCCCACGGTTACAAGAATTTACTTACATGTTAGCAAACAAACAAGTATTTACACATTTAGACATCAATAGAGCGTATCATTTCATACCTATTAACCCAGAGGATGTAGAAAAAACGGCCATAATCACACCTTTCGGCCTATTCGAATTTCCCAGAATGAGTTTCGGTTTGAGGAACGCCGCACAAACATTCCAACGATTTATGAGTACAACAGTACTACAGGGATTAGATTTCTTGTTCTCGTATATCGATGACGTCATAATAGCTAGCGACGACCACGAACAACACAAAGAACATCTAAAAATAGTATTCCAAAGATTCAGTGAGTTCGGTATAACAATTAACACAGCAAAATGTCAATTCGGGAAAGATAAAGTAGAATTTCTCGGGTTTGAGGTGTGCAAAAAAGGCATCACGCCGCTAAGATCCAGAACACAGGCAATAAATGACTTCCCGAAACCCAAAACAGTGGAGGAATTAAGGAGATTCCTAGGAATGGTAAATTTCTATAGGTCCCACATACCAAAGGCAGTTGAGGCGCAAATGAGTCTCAACAAATTCATACACCATTCCAAGAAACGCGATAAGACATTAGTACCGTGGGACGAAGAAGCCAACATGGCTTTCGAACAATGTAAACTCAGCTTACAAAGCGCGGTTACATTGTCGCATCCACACAATAGCGTACCTATGGCCCTCATGTGCGACGCGTCGGATTCATGCGTAGGCGCGGTATTACAGCAACGAGTTAATAATAAATGGGAACCGTTAGGGTATTTTTCAAAGAAACTCACCGAGGCGCAAACAAAGTATTGTACGTACGACAGGGAGCTATTAGCAATATACATGGCCATTCAGCATTTTAGGAAATTGTTCGAAGGAAGGGAACTAACCATATATACGGATCATAAACCCCTAACTTTCGCCCTTAGGAAAATAAACAACAGTAATTCAGAAACGCCTAGAAGAACAAGATATTTATTATTCATCAGCGAATTTACAAATGATATTCGACACATAGACGGTCAAAACAACGTTGTTGCTGACTCACTATCACGCGTCGCAGAATTGTATTGCCCTACGAATATGGACTTCGCAGAATTAGCGGCCGCACAGGAAACGGACGAGTACATAGCACGGGTATCGAACCGCAGTAACACGAATAGCAACGTAAACATAAAAAAACTATACTGGCCAACCGTAAACAAACCCATTTATTGCGAAATTACAAAAGATACAGGGCGACCATACCTACCAGAACAATTCAGACGTGCAGCTTTTGACAACATACACAATTTAAGTCACCCCGGAGTTAGGGCCACAAAAGCATTAGTTACGCAAAAGTATTTCTGGCCTGGCATGAATTCACAGATAGGCACGTGGGCAAAGACGTGCATAGCGTGTCAAAAATCAAAGGTACAGAGACACACAGTATCAGAGTTAGGCGTTTACGCGGAATGCGGGAAATTCGAACACATTCACATAGACATAATAGGACCTTTAACAGTCACAACGGAAGGATACAGATATTGTCTTACTATAATAGATAGGTTCACTAGGTGGCCGGAAGCCATACCACTAAAGGAAATTACGGCGGAAAACGTCGCCAAGGCACTATACGATTGTTGGATCACACACTACGGGTGTCCAGTCAAAATCACTAGTGACCAAGGGAGACAATTTGAAAGTAATTTGTTTCAGCAACTAATGCAAGTGATGGGAATCGAAAGAAATAGGACAACAGCTTATCACCCTCAAAGCAACGGGCTAGTGGAAAGATGGCACAGGTCACTCAAAGCGGCACTGATGGCAAAAATAAAAACAGAATCGTGGTTAAAAGAGTTACCAACTGTTTTATTCGGTTTGCGTGCGGCAATTAGAAGCGATACGGGTTATAGCGCCGCGGAAATAGTATACGGACGCACAATTAGGTTACCAGGCGAGTTTTTTACACACAACCAAAAACAACACGAGAACATGGACTCCTACGTAAAGGAACTACAGAACACAATAGGGAATTTAGTACCAAAATATAGGGAAAATAGGGCACACCCTCCGTTTGTGCATCCAGAACTCGAAACCTGCGAACACGTTTTTGTACGCAACGACACGGTACGTAAATCGCTGCAACCACCGTATGACGGCCCATACCGCGTCATAAGCAGGAAAGAGAAACATTACGTTATAAAATTACCAAATAAAGAAACATGCATTTCAATCGACCGATTAAAACCCGCATTTTTGATAGAAGTAGGGGAAAGAGAGGATAACATACAAAAACCGGTTCACCAGGACACGAACAAAGAAAAACCCAAAAAACAAACAGGCACGAAAACGAACCAGACAAGACCTATAAACAAAGAACCTATAGTCACTCGCAGCGGTCGCGTCAGCAAAAGGGTACGGTTTTTTGATGAATAGACAAATACACATGAAACATACAAAGTACCACATTAAAGGATTGTAAGAAACCACTAGAAAAATGTCACCATAGAATTAAGAAATAATCTATATAATATATGTTTTGTACGGCGTGGCATGCGAGGTATTGTGGATTCCAATGGGATGATATTTTTTATGGCAGAATACCAAACATGCACACTACCCTTAAGAATATTATTACATAAGAAATATATATTACATTAAGTCGGCCCTGGAAGCAAGGGTCCGCAATGTAAAGTAGAATAAGAAAACCCATCTGTACATGCTTGTATGTGAAACGCGTAGGAACAACGGTCTATACATAAAAATAAAGCATATATAAAAAATAAGCAACCACAAACATTGCATAACCTAAGCTTGTCACAAATGCATTTTGCAAGGTAGCAAGTAACAGTGAGCTGAACAAGTCAGCACTGCACAGTAGGTCAACTATGTTCAAAACTGGTCGTACCAAAAATACTGACGCCAGTAAGAGTAAGCCAGTGGTCTATACAGCATAGCCAACCAAATTTATAACTTAGAGAAAATGGGCAACAGCCAAGTAAAACCACAACAAAACAATGTCGCAGTGTCGCAAACGATATCTAACGAGAGTATCGGGCAACGTATCAGCATAGTGGAAATATTTATGATAGTATTCGGTATCATATTTGGCATCATACTACTGTGGCTACTCAGACACCAGTGCAAGAAACAGGTGCGGAACTGGTTCCGCAAGGAAGCTGAAGTAATCGGGTTGGCACCGGTGGGTAAAGGCAACACCGCGCAACAACCAGCTACTAATCGGGCAGCAGATGTGTATTAAAACAGTGAAAAATAGTACATAGGTAATTATAAGACAAAAAACTTGTAAAATGTAAAACTAAAATAATTTAAGTTAAGTGAACATAAAATGTACACCGTGACGACATGTAAAACGACACTCGTTATTGTAACGCAGCGCTCAGGGCCACGAACACTGTCGATAAGCAAAACCTAGGTGTAAGCATGTAACGCGTATTGTATTATGAACTAAGTAGAAACTAATGAGGTCACGACGTCACTCATAAGAATAATGTACTAAGCAATGTAAGGAATTTACACCCCATTTTTGTATAATTTTACCAAATTATAAAGATAGGGGGGGAATACTGTAGTGACACAATGTTGCAATTATGTAAACGCAGCAGTTTGGACACACGACGCGCGGCCACGCGCTCGGAGTGCCAGTGCGTCCAGAGACTTACCTATAGAAAGTCGACCCATAACAATTGTAAACAGGTCAAAGTGTTTGAGGAAGAATAAACACACAAAGTTTTACCTCCCACGTCTCCTTTTATTTACTCTGCCTACCTCGTGAGGAATAACACAAAAGCGTATTTACGTTATTGGCGGGAATATGCAGCGATTTGACACATGCCCGTCCTGACTGCCCACTAGCACACACTAACGAGGGAAATAAAATTGGGGTGGGGACGCTGTCGGACTCGTCGATGTTAAGTTAGGTTTAAATTACTTTTGTCCAGCGATATGAGAACATTTTGCAGGACAAGTACGTTTGTGCCTCTCAGTAATAATAATCGTTAATTATGTAATAAAATATGCTATATAATAATGATAAAACTAATATTCTATTAAATAGAATAAGTTATATACTTAACTTACTTATTTTTATTAGTGTATGAGCTTTTTTGTTTGTAAAAAAAGTAGAGGGACAGCACCGATTTGAAAAAAATAGAGGTTTATGTATTTATTTCTTACCTTTGTAATAGTCCTGGGCAAATTATATTTTTGCCACAACCCAATAACTACCTATTGAATACTAAAAAAAATAATTCAGAACAATATTCCTTTTTTCAAATACTAATTTCAGCGAAGACAAAAAAAGAAGTCATTTGGGAAATTCACCCGTATGCACAGCTCAATTGGTTGGGGCTAACTGTTATAAAATTCAGTTGCAAGATTTGACCTAAACAACATACAAACATTACAAGTTAAATAAAAGCTTGTAACAAGTTAAATAAAATCTTGTAATAAATCTTTCTTATCAATTCCACTGAAGTAAACCTAAGTAGTTCGTACACCTTTAAAATTTAAAAAGAAAAATCCTACGAGTCGCGGTACCTAACTGAAAATCGTTGTATTTGTATGCTCTCGAGTAAAATGTAGCGAACTGACCATCTTATTATAACATCCTATTGTAATGAAACCTACATTTACGAATAAATTTGATTTGATTTGATTTGATCGTTCAAATTCGCGTTATGTTTACATCGTTCGCCTTTATTTACTGTAATTACTGTTACAGCTGAAACTTGAGATCGTATCATTGTTATCTTTCCATTGTTCCCATTACATCTTATCGTTAAAATCAATTTGTTTCAAGAAAACAAATGTTTAATTTGACGAAAGCCGAACTTCTAATTGAACTTACTTAATTTACTTTCGATATAAACTTTACAAGATCGTCGTCAATTTTGAACTTTCACCCAAAATAATTAAAACTAATTAAGTCGACTCATCGATTTTTATGTATGTATAATATAATATTACCATGATATAATACAATTTTAAAATAAAACTGTAGGGAGTCGTACACTTTTGTTCGCGTCGTCGGTTAAATCGATTCGGCAGTATTCGTAGAACTGAACAATGAAACCGACTTAAACCAGTTATTACACGTATTCGTCTTTCATTCAGCTCGTTGCATCCATCTGTTCATCGCTGACCAGGTCGGCTTTGGCACAATCCGAGCTAAACCTAGTGGCTTTTCCCAAACGTACCTATAAGTAAACATTAAGGATATCAATCAAATCATTTATATAACAGATCGTACAATCCAATTTGTTAGTAATAATAAATACACGGAAGGATAGTAGAGTCTCACAAACTACCAGGAGGCCAGAATCGTGAAGAAGTATTTTCTTTATTGCATGCTGTATGATAATCGAAATGTATATAGATTTGATTTGGAGATTCCTATTTACAATATCTACAATACCTCCTTCATATTTCTGGCCTCCTGGTATTTCGTGAGACTTTACTATAATTGTTTCTCATCTCTTCCTTGTTCTTGCCAATTTCCTACTACGTAATATTCTAGTGAAAACTCGAACAGTAAACTGAGGCTAATCGTGCCAATATACTACTAGCAAATTCAATGCGGGGTAAATTCGCATTGGTGCGAGTTTAGCAGACTGTGAATGTACCACCTACGCCGAAACGTAGCAATATGATAACAAAAACCCCATTCGTTTTAAAGTAGAACTGTGTAATATAGAACCGGTAGGGAATTTTGGTCCCACTAATTCTACGATTTTGTACCACCTGGAATCTTATGACTAGTGGGAAAATTAGTTCTAGTAGAACTGTTTAGTAGAACTAGTTAAGTGGAAACGAAACCGATGTCCCACATCAAAATTCTACAGCCGTACTCCCAGTTGTATTGTTAGTAAAATGATCGTTAAAATTGACGTAGATTAATTCGGCCACGTACCTGAGGCAAAAGCCGAGTATCCTTAAGGCGTGTATCCAATCGTTGTAATCAGTCTGCGCTGTTGGTGACAGGTGGAACCATAGCTCGAACGCGTGGTACGGCAAGAAGCAGATGAAAAACACTGAAACAAACAATGATATTGTATTGTCGTCTTCGTAATTTTGTGTCGAGTCTTACCAAGGGGTGCCGTATTATTCAGTACTAACTAGGTTGTCGGAGGTCAGATAGGCAGCTGCTCCATGTAAAATACTGGTACCATACATGTAAATAGCTGCATCCAGTAAGACTGGAAGTCAACCCGAATACGGTTGGGTAAGACAAGGCAGATGAGATGATGATAATGTAATAGTTTTGTGGTGAAACAATGGGACAATAATTTCCACGGGATCAAAACTCAGGTTGAAACAATCTAATCTTAACTGTAACACAGCAGCAATCTTTCTCAAAAAGTGGTATCTTTACAATAAGTCAAAGACTTTCAACTGGATTGACTTAATTAAGCTATTTTCGATTAGAGCCTCACTGAAAGAATATCACTAGGTGTATATTCTATGCCTTTTTGTCGTTTTATGATGTTGCAAGTGACAAATATCGGAGTGGAAACACAATTACTAACTCGAATATACCAGATATATAATTTCTGAATATTTTCAGTTGTTCTATAATTCTGTCGAGCTATATAAAAATCAAAACTCAAAGGTTTATTTCATCGACAGCTGAACGATACATTCTTTCAAGTTGTATTTAGAAGCTCACGAACTTAATGAGAAAGTAATGAGATTTAGTTAGTTTCTACTCTACTAAAAATAACCGCTAGGGTCGATCTTCAGTGGATGTGTGACCATACATTACATACCGAGTTTCCTCCGTGCCTCGGAGAGCATGGCACGTTAAGTTCCGGCTGTCATTTATAAAGGTTGTAACAAGACCCTTAACGAAGCCGAAAGGCACTTGTTCTCCCCGTCATTGCGATCAAGTTTTTGTTCTAGACCATGGGACCTTCTAGTTACGGAGATATTGGGGGTCAAAGTTCCAACTTTTTCATCAGGTTTTTTCTTAAAAATAAGAAATCTCAAAAATCTTACATTAAAAGAATTTTTATTGTAAGATTTTAATTTAAACACCGCCACGACCCACGCACTATTCAATCCATCCATCAGCAAAATATTTTGAGTGCGTTACATTGGGTCTTACTGTAAAACGTGATTTTTCACCCCAAAAAAAAAGTCGTTTCCCAGCAGTAATTTTTGCGTAAAGTTACTTAGTTTGATGTACAGAATGCTGGCTTGGCTAAGGGTCTTGTTACACTCTGTAGATCTTCGACAGTCGTTACAGGTAAATAAATAAATAAATCATTAAATCAGGACCAAACATTTTGTAAATTTTATGCACACACCAAACGACGTAACAGTTTTTGGCGGGATTTGCGCTCGTCGATAGGTAGTCAGTGGCCCTTAAGTCTGACAGCCAGTCGTACCAATAGGTGTATTACCCAGTACTAACTGGATTGTTGATATTGGTAGAAAGTCATAATTCTGCTGCATTCGGTTAGACTGGAAGCCGACCACAACATAGTTGGGAAAAGGCTAGGTAGATGATGGTTTTAAAGTAAAATTGTTATCATATATAATTATGTTACTCTGTGTGTAAAGTTCTTACTAGTTGCAGAAATGGTACCAAGGGCAACCTTGAATAGAGTTTATACATGCTGGTTATCTCCTTAACCGAAGACGTAAAGAGATTACCTGCTCCCAAAGACTTGAAAATTTAAACTGGAAACCACTTCAGACTTGCAAACGAGTTTTGGCTCGGTTACTATGTAAATTTTAAACCAGTCAGTAACAAGTTCCTAATAGTAAATATGGAAAAAGATTGGTTTGTCAATAGTTTCTAGTAGCCCAAACTTTGAAGATGATGGCTATGATTTTGAGATTAATCTATATCTTCAAATAGTTTAAAACAAAGTCGTCTTTCGAGTCTATCTGCGTGTGCGTGAAGTTGTAAATTATGCTATGAATTTTGGTTAGGAATGGACAAATCCGGGCACAGATCCTGATAGTTATTTGTTAGATAGTATTGTTTGGAGGTGTCCGTGTCCAGAGCCATGTCCGTAAATTGTCCGACCGGTTTGACTGGCCCTTCAGGCCTATTTCAGACCGGCGCCGGTATCGAGCGCCGGTAAGGCGTTTCGATATCCATAGACTTGTTAGCGTTGCAAGCGTTCTCTGTTCAACGTGCGCCGGTCATTAAAATAGCACGTAACGAAATGCCCGACCGGCGCACGCAACCGGCGCCGGTCTCGCTCTGAAATAGGACTTAGAGAATTTTCTTTGAAAGGAAATTATTATTTTACTTAAATACTAGCTTCTGCCCGCGACTTCGTACGCGGATCCCGTTGCTTATGCCAGCGACAACGGGGTCGTCAAAATCGAAAATTTGAAAACGTCTGATGTAGAATTTTAAGGCCCGGGGACGGGAAAACAACGGGATGAGCGAGACGATTGGAGTCATTCCAGATCATTCATTTTTGTATGTCAACAGGAAATGCCCATCAGACTAAATAACTTTTGCTAAGATGTCATTCCTTAATATGTTATAGCGCTGCCATGGGCTTTGGAGTTCTACAGCAGGTGTTCCAGATCTTCAAATTTATTCTCACAGCAGAAAATGCTCTTCACGTGGAATATTTTTAGCTATGGCACCATTTTTATATCTCTTATACTGTAGCTGGTCTGTTGCGGTTCTGCATCAGGTGTTAATTTTCCAAAATAAATTATAGCATTTATGTTGCCCAGACTATACAACAAAAAACTTTTCTTCCCGTTACTCCGCAGCAGATCCCAAGGGTACACTGAATTAACTTCTGTCTCTTCATGCCGTACTCCAGCAATCCTTTCTCTCTCACTTTCTAACTGATTATGAATATTTTGTTGTGTGCGTGTTCGGGACAATGTATGATAATCTCGATCAGCAGTTAGTCGCGCATCACGTTCATCACTCGTTTCAAAAGACCTGTTAGTAGATGTGCGAATTCGCTGAGAACTCAAGCGTGATTCTGTTTCGGTAAACGTTTCTGACTCGCGAGACAATGCATGTCGCTCACGATCAGCAGAAAGTCGCGCATCACGTACTGCACTTGTCTCTAGAGACCTAGCAGCAGATGCGTAGATACGCTGAGAACTCAAGCGCAATTCTCTATTCGTGAACGTCTCCGACTCGCGAGACAATGCGTGACGTTCACGATCAGTGGACAGTTGCGCATCATGTTCCGCACTTGTCTCTAGAGACCTATAAGCAGATGCGTAGATACGCTGAGAACTCAAGCGCAATTCTCTATTCGTGAACGTCTCCGACTCGCGAGACAATGCGTGACGTTCACGATCAGCGGACAGTCGCGCATCATGTTCCTCACTTGTGTCTAGAGACCTTGAAGCAGATGCGTAGATACGCTGAGAGCTCAAGCGCAATTCTCTATCCGTGAACGTCTCCGACTCGCGAGACAATGCATGACATTCACGATCAGCGGAGAGTCGCGCATCATGTTCCGCACTTGTTTCTAGAGACCTAGCAGCAGATGCGTAGATACGCTGAGAACTCAAGCGCAATTCTCTATCCGTGAACGTCTCCGACTCGCGAGACAATGCATGACGTTCACGATCAGCGGACAGTCGCGCATCATATTCCTCACTTGTCTCTAGAGACCTAGCAGCAGATGCGTAGATACGCTGAGAACTCAAGCGCAATTCTCTATTCGTGAACGTCTCCGACTCGCGAGACAATGCATGACGTTCACGATCAGCGGACAGTCGCGCATCATATTCCTCACTTGTCTCTAGAGACCTAGCAGCAGATGCGTAGATACGCTGAGAGCTCAAGCGCAATTCTCTATCCGTGAACGTCTCCGACTCGCGAGACAATGCATGACATTCACGATCAGCGGAGAGTCGCGCATCATATTCTTCACTAGTCTCTAGAGACCTGGATGTAGATGCATAAATACGCTGAGAACGCAAGCGAGCTTCGCGATCCAAAGAGGTTTCTACAGAGCGAGTTGCAGCCTGATGTTCTCGAATAGAATCAAGTCTATCCTGACGCTCTTATTTAGATTCTTGGGATCTTATGACCCTCAATCTTTTAGCTCCTTTGGAACGTTGGGAAAGATTTGACCTCTTTCTAGGCATGGTTATAGTTTTATTCTGAAAATACATGATCAATTAAAATCTAAGTGACTGCTCCCCTGCGTTACCGGGTAGGCTACCGTGTCACGAAGATAAATGGAAAAGGAAATAAATGGGAGTTTTAGCCAGTAGAGTCAAATTTTCAATGATTCATAGAATTTTCATCGAAAATCAGTCCTAAACTGTTACCGCCTTCACCGCGTGGAGGTACTCCCAGCTTATGTTATTTTATAATTATACAGTAAACTCTTGGAGTTCCACAACAGGTTTTCCAGATCTACAATCTTCTCATCAGGCTGAACAACTCTTGCTAAGACGTCATTCCTATATAGGTTATAGTGTAGCTGGGCTCTTGGAGTTCCATAACAGCTGTTCCAGATCTTCAAATTTTATACGACAACAGAGTGTTCATCAGGTTGAGCAACTCTTGCTAAGATGTCATTCCTATATATGTTATAGTGTAGCTAGGCTCTTGGAGTTCCACATAAGCTGTTCCAGATCTTCAAATTTTATACGACAACAGAGAGTACTCATCAGGCTGAACAACTCTTGCTAAGACGTCATTCCTATATATGTTATAGTGTAGCTGGGCTCTTGGAGTTTCACATAAGCTGTTCCAGATCTTCAAATTTTACAGTGAACTGAAAGTGTGAAGTGAAGTGAAATTTTATACGACAACAGAGAGTACTCATCAGGCTGAACAACTCTTGCTAAGATGTCATTCCTATATATGTTATAGTGTAGCTAGGCTCTTGGAGTTCCACATAAGCTGTTCCAGATCTTCAAATTTTATACGACAACAGAGAGTACTCATCAGGCTGAACAACTCTTGCTAAGACGTCATTCCTATATATGTTATAGTGTAGCTGGGCTCTTGGAGTTCCACATAAGCTGTTCCAGATCTTCAAATTTTACAGTGAACTGAAAGTGTGAAGTGAAGTGAAATTTTATACGACAACAGAGAGTACTCATCAGGCTGAACAACTCTTGCTAAGACGTCATTCCTATATAGGTTATAGTGTAGCTGGGCTCTTGGAGTTCCATATCAGCTGTTCCAGATCTTCAAATTTTATACGACAACAGAGTGTTCATCAGGTTGAGCAACTCTTGCTAAGATGTCATTCCTATATATGTTATAGTGTAGCTAGGCTCTTGGAGTTCCATATCAGCTGTTCCAGATCTTCAAATTTTATACGACAACAGAGTGTTCATCAGGTTGAGCAACTCTTGCTAAGACGTCATTCCTATATATGTTATAGTGTAGCTAGGCTATTGGAGTTCCACATAAGCTGTTCCAGATCTTCAAATTTTACAGTGAACTGAAAGTGTGAAGTGAAGTGAAATTTTATAAGACAACAGAGAGTACTCATCAGGCTCAACAACTCTTGCTAAGACGTCATTCCTATATATGTTATAGTGTAGCTGGGCTCTTGGAGTTCCACATCAGGTGTTCCAGATCTTCAAATTTATTCTCTTAGCAGAAAAAGCTCATCACGTGAAACAATTTTTGCTAAGGTACCATTTTTGTATCTCTTATAGTTTAGCTGGTCTGTTGCGGTTCTGCATCAGGTGTTCAAGTTTCCAAGATAAATTATAGCCTATATGTTGCTCAGACTTTATACCTATACAGCAAAACAAAAATCATTCAAATCCGTCAAGTAGTTCCGAAGATTAGCGTGTACAAACAAACAGACAAACAGACAAACAGACAAACAGACAGAATTTTTTTTTTGGTTTCGTGCTCTATTACTGTTTCTAAACCCCCCTCAATTATTATTTTTTTAATATATTCAATGTACAGACACAGTTTTTTTACTGTTTTATTATATGTATAGATTGTAAAAAATTTCGTTGGTCTGACAAGTCGTGCGTAGATCGCGTCCATACAAAGCAGGGGCGCGACACTAGTTAATATTAATTCATTTTTAATCACTTTTATCGATTTAGGACGTCAGGATATTAATTGCTTTATAACTTTTCTCGACGGAGAAATTAAATTCCAAGGATCAATCTACGTCGATAGAGGGTATGAGCCAAGGATAGATGGAATAGCAATGGAATAGTCCATTGCTAAGATGAGACGATACACAATGAATTACAGAACGTTAAACTAAGGTACACTGATAGAAAAAATACAAGGCTTTAAGTCTGCCTTTTTACGTTTTTTGTGAAGTAAGCAACGACTTAATGGCGGGCCTATGCTGTCTCCCCATACTTAAGTACTAATTAATGCTCTGCCCCCGATAGTAAAAAGTTAAACTGGAGAAAAAAATATTTTAAGTTAAAAAACGGGAAAACCCATGCTGTGATTTAGTTATTGCATTTATCAAAATTCCGTGAATGTACCATATTTCTGCCCCTAACTCTCCATAATTTAGTATTATAACATTTTAGTATTGACAAGTTTAATTTAAAAAAAAGTTTTTTTTTTTGAAAAAAAACCGGAAAATTACTTAGAACTAAGTAGAAAAGCCGTAAAACACCATATGCGCCCTTTTCAATGTATCACTAATACAACACTACCAATTTACCAAATATAACAGCTATTTTTATAAGAATTATTAAGTTTAAGAATAAAAGGCGCATTTTATTATTTACGACTTTCGTCCTTAGAATCTTAGCTGTTGCTATTTAATTAATAGGATTAAGAGTATCTATCACCTATATTGATTTATTGAAAAGACGCAATTGGTAAAAAGGTCTTTTTGTCCTAGTATTAGCCCTAGTTTTTAAATTAATTGAAAGGCGCAATAGCCATTTACGTCTTTTCATTGCCACACGTAAAAGTTAATGAATAGATGCGCCTTTTTAATCTATACTAATATATTATTTTATTATATAATATATACATAATTACATAATAATATTATAAAACTGAAGAGTTTGTTTGTTTGTTTGCTTGAACGCGCTAATCTCAGGAACTGCTGGATCGATTTGAAAAATTATTTTTGTGTTGGAAAGTCCATTTGTCGAGGAAGGCTTCAGGCTATATGACATTACGCTACGACCCTTAGGAGCCGCGCAGCGTGTGACACCGCGGGGAACAGCTAGTTCTCTATAAAAGTAGTAATTCATTGAAAGATTAGACTCTGTACGTCTTTTCATTGTACTTCCATCGAAATGTGTCCTTTCATCTTAGTTAAAGTATAATTGATAATGGAGATGAACCCTTCTTCACTGCGCTAAAACTCAAACTAAGTGAAATAAAAAAATATCAGCAGATTCGTCCTTTTTTCCTCATTCTGGCAATATATATAACTCAATTTTTGAAAAACTGTTAGATACGTTCTTTTCATTATTGGGGGTAGTGCAGTAATATAATAATATTTAAAAACAAATAATTTTAAAAGAGTAACCGTAGAGTTTCTTACCGGTTCATCTCGCGAACCCGAACCACCACCGACATTTTCTCGACGCTTTGTAAGTGCCCAAGTAGGTCTATGTGAAAATATTTTGATATTTGTTTTTGTACGGCTTTTTAAAATGTGTACATTAAAAAAAAAACAAACAACACAAAATATCGAATCCAAAAAACAGACATGCAGTTAAAACTTTTCTCCCGTTCCTCACAATTCTATTGTACCAGGTAAAATAATATTCATTAAGATCAACATAAAATAAACGTAGTGTCCATATCGAGCCAATAAATTCACCCGTCGACAATTTCTGGCTCATTGCCAAGTTTTATTATCCGGCTAAGCTATCCGATTTTCCTAATCGTATACATTCTGGATTCTGTATAGTCATTTCCACGTCAGCTTTAAGACTGCTTTACTGGATAAATGGGTGGAATTCTCTTTGTGCTAATTCTATGCGTAACGTCGTAGACTTTAGTGAGAACTGGTGGTCATCTCTAACCTGACACGGCGGTTTTCTCTGGAGGGTTTAATGTGCACGTCTGTCTATATCGTACTCACATTATGCAGGTTGATGGTTGTCTTACCAAGAGGTAGCATATTACCCAGTACTGAATGGGTTATGGAGGTCAGATGGGCAGTCGCTCCATGTCAAATACTGGTATTCAGCTGTATACGGTTAGACTGGAAGCCGATCCTAAGGCTAAGCAGATGATTATGATGATGATTATATAAGGAGTGGTGATTTAGTTACCAGTATCCATATGTACTCGTATGTGTTTAATATTAAACAACTTTCCCAAAGAAACTCACATCCGATTCCTGAAAACCAAAATTGATTTTCATACATGCATTGAAATAGTATGTTTACTGTTGTATGTGAATTTGTGTTTTTTCTTTTAATTTCGACTACAACAATTGAAGCAATTGTAAAAAAAAAAGAGTGTATCCATTGAGTTTCGTGCTCATTCTTCTCTTTTTCTAAAACTAAATTTTTACAATTTTAAACTTTCTTTTACTAGTCTATTTGGAATGCTTAAAGCTTGAATTGGATGCACAAATACAAACTCTGTACTTACGAGTATCACCTAAGGCTTTTGTAATATGTTATTGATGTCTTTAGAATGTGTTGGAGCTCATCTGGATTGTCAATATGTTATAATCTACTAAGCTAAATTGGTATGACATAGAATTTAGTTCGTTACTGAAATTCTAAGGCAAATGGGTGTTTCGAATTAAATCATTTTGCTAGACACAATAAATTCTTGTTAGTGGTTCTATAATATGTCTGAGACCTATTAGAGAATCATCAGATGCTTAGCCTTTTCCCAACTATGTTGGGGTCGGCTTCCAGTCTTACCGGGTGGCGTAGCTAAATACCAGTATTTTCCATTGAGTGACTGCCTATCTGACCTCTACAACCCAGCTAGCACTGGGTAATACGATATCCCTTGGTACGACTGGTTGTCAGACTTTCGGGCAACTGACTACCTGTAGCGACTGACAAAGATCTACAATTGACAGCCGGGACCAAAGGCTTGATGTGCTTTCCGAGGCACGGAGGCCCACGAGCACCCACGCGTCGTCCACGGACCAACCTAGGCAAGCGCGGCTTAACCTGAAGATCGACTCGCGCAGCTGAATATTTAGCCACGAGCTCCCCAGACCCATTAGAGAATAAAAAATAATATTCGACTATTTCAAATTAATTCTATTGAGTGATCAACTATTCAAAATTCAATTGAAAAGAACTGATTGATCCGACGATTATTCGAAATCAAATAAACGATAAAATATTCAGATTTTAAAATTGAATTATGAATCGCGTCAGGTGATTTTAGGTGATTGAAAATTGATTGATGACAAAGAACGAATTAATTATACTGGAGTTTCAAAAGTTTAAAAACGATGATTTAAACCAAATAAAGAAGGACTAAAAATTTATTGTAGAAGTTGTAAGTTTGAATCAAGTTTTTCATTCTAATTTTAGTCTTACTCACACTGTCAAACTAAGTGAGTAGAGAAAACTAATTGTTAAGCAACTTGACCGTCAACTTAAATACCTACTACAAAAATACAAATCACGACTGTAAGGCTACTTTCACACACAGCGTATAGTCGGCCGCCGAGTTGGAGCAAACAGTAAAAAAAGTACGAAGAAAATTCAGACCGTCCTTTGTTTTTTCATACACTTGACGACGCGTTTGAACTTGACGCTCACAGTCGGTGGCTGACTATACACGGCCTTATTCTTCGTCAGATATATGACATGGCCATAACACGAAAAGTTGAAGTAGGGTATTAAGGTGAAAGTGACAGGGTAGCCCGCGACATTCAAATTGTGTTATTTTTTTCGCAATTTGTAGGTCAGTGTCAGGTTGTATGTTGATTATAATATGTCGGATTGTCAGGATTTACTCCATTAGGCTCGTGCGTCATGTGGGCAGAAGATGGGTTTCGTGCAATGAAAACACACTGGGTGCGATACACTGTTTCTATTTAAGTAACTAATTTCTTGACATTACAATAATTTAATATAATAACACGGGGCACAATGAATCGGCTACTGTTCCAGGACGTCTCAACTCTGCTGCGATCAGACCTTCAATGTCATTCTCGCCTCGAGGAAACATCAGGGCTCTGTAGAAGCACGCTGTGGTATGGGTGGACTTGTAAGTAGGTCGCGTGATGCCACCACTGGTGTACTTGTGATTCATTCCAAGTCCGTACTAATGACTGGATCCATCTAATATTATGTAATTTGCGACCGTAAAAAATACGGCTAAGTTTCTTTTTTAATCCCATTAAATGACTATTTCATGAAAAGTCATTCAATGATATTAAAGGAACTTAGAGGTTTGTATTGATGATTTTAATGATTATAATTATGTAAACACATACGTATTATTGCCGCGAATCATGTTTTGTTCAACATATATCCTGACACTGACCGGAAAATTACAAAAAAACGTAAGAAAATTTTAATTTCGCGGGCTGCCCTGGCGCTTCTCCTTAAAATATTAATTTCTCTGATCATTAAATTAAATAAATAGATACGTTAACCTCTCCACTGTTCAAACTATAAATATGGATCTTGTATTTACTTTTGGTTAGAGAGATTTTGAAATCTTAGAACATAATTTCATAAAGTTAAGTGTTTCACCTCATCATTTACTTTCAACGGTTTGTTTGAGTTTGTTGGGTAGTTTCATGTGTTAGTATTAAACAGCTCATCATAATATCTGATATTTATTCGAATGATCATGAGATATTTATGGGTAATTGATTGAGATAGCGTTTACATATTGTGTATGTTTAGTATTGATATCTGTTTCAAGAGAAAACATTGTTATCTCGTCAGCTTGTCCTACTTTATCAGGACAGATCATTATCTGCCTGCAATTTTCCCAACTATGTTGGGGTCGGCTTCCAGTCTAACCGGGTGCACCCGAATATCAGTTTATAGGGTGTAACAAGACCCTTATCGAAGACGTCAACCAAGCATTATGTACAAGTACATCAAAATAAGAAACTTTACGCAAAAATTTTGCTGGGAAACAACTTTTTTTATGGGGTGAAAAATCACGTTTTACGGTAGAACTCAATGTAACGCACTCAAAGCATTGTGCTGATGGATGGATTGATTAGTGCGGGGGTCGCGGAGGTGTTTACAGTAAAAATCTTACATTAAAATTATGATTGTAGTTAAAAATATGTTTGTAAAAAACACTTGTGAAAATGTTGAAACTTTGACCCCCAATAACTCCGTAACTTGAAGGTATGGTTTAGAAGAAAATATCGAAATGACGGGGAGAACAAGTGCCTTTCGGTTTCGTTATGGGTCTTGTTGTAACAAGACCCTTTATTAATTTATTTATTTTTATTGGTTCACCAACAATTGTTTACATAGGTTGTATGCTAAAAGTAACATGCAAAAATGTAAATGCAACAGTGTAACAATCACTTACAGGCAGAGGCGTATTTAAAGATTTGGCGCCCCGGGCCAGTTAGCTTTGCCGCCCCATTCATTTAAGAAAAAAAACCTGTTATTGGTGTGAATAAATAAATGAAAAAAAAATCTTACAAATGAACCATTTATTCACTATAATAGATAATAGACAGCAAATCTGCCGTGATTGCTGCAATCGCTTGGATGTTTATTGTTTACACAACATCATAACATAACATCACGCCTATATGCTCTGAGGGGTACGCAGATGTGCCAGTACACCCACATTTCGACAGTTCGATATGTTAAGTTCCATTTTATTGGGGATAAGCCTATTACTATGACATGCATGGTTAGCGGTTCACTAATGTTTCACCAAAACTCCTTTGTCAATTTTAACCGACTTCAAAAAAGGTGGAGGTTCTATGTTCGACTGTATGTATTTTTTTACGTACGTTAACCGATTTCTCCGCCAATTGAGGACCAGTAAACAACAGTAAATAAAGTAATTTAACCACAAACCGCAAAGTTCTTAATCATGTATTAAACTAAAACTAAGTACCGGTAGATAAGTTTTCACCGAGACTAATTAAAACATAGGTAATATTACGCAAGGTAGGACTAATCATAAACACGAAAAAAACTAAGGCCATGACGAACGGGCACCAGAACTTATTTGCGTGAACAATAACACAATTGACTATGTAGACGAATATATCTATACCTAGGTTAAACAATCTCGTCCACAGACCTTACCTCCAAAGAAATTAATAGACGCATAGGAAATGCATGGAAACAATCATATTGGAGTTTAAAAGAGGTCATGAAAAACCCAGAAATGAGCATGGCTATTAAACGTAATCTCACTCACTCACTGGCACTCTGAATATTGATTTCAAGCTGGAGCGAACTCGTTTGATGAAGTCTAGGCTCCGTCCAAATATGCTCCAAACCATGCTAGGGTCTGTAGCTTTCCAGTCAGATCTGGAGAACCGATTCGCGGCCGTAGAAACAACAAATGACGTTGACCAGGCGCTCGACCACATGGTGGAAATCCTCAGGGAGGAAGGGACGCGTTTTTGCGGCGTAAGGGCAGGAAGTCCAAACTTTCGGAGGAGTCTCTGGAGCTTATGACGGAACGACGTGAAAATCTACCCGTCACTTCGTCAGAACTACAGGCACTCAATAAAAGAATTAGAAAATTGGTACGACGCGACCTTCGCTGCTCCAACACATGTTAATAGAAAAAGCGATTGAGCAAAATCGGGGGTCGAAAGTGTTCGTCCAATCACTTGGGAGGAGCCACCTGACGAAGTTGACCAAATCTGGTGGGGATATCGTCGTTTCGAAGCCGGAGATTCTTTCGGAAGTCGAAAACTTCTACGGCCAGTTGTACGCATTGCATGCATCTCGACCTGATCCCGAAAATGAGGATTCCAGAGCCACCTTAACCCGCCATTTCACAGAAAACCTGCCAGAAGCCAGCCAAGACGAAATCGAGGCGGCTCTTAGACAGCTTAAGAATGGAAAAGCCCCTGGCGAGGATGGGATAACGACTGAGCTCCTGAAAGCGGGAGGACGTCCTGTATTAAGGGAGCTTTTCAACTTGGTCTTGTTCTCTGGGAGAACTACAGAAGCGTGGAGTGGTCTTTAAAAAGGGGAACAAGACCCTACTAAAGAATTACAGAAATACAGACCCATTTCGCTCCTTAGCCACGTGTATAAGCTGTTCTCAAGAGTCGTCACGAATCGTCTAGCGCGAAGGCTCGACGACTTCCAGCCACCGGAGCAGGCCGGGTTTCGAGGAGGATATAACACCATAGACCACATCCACACAGTGCGGCAGATCATACAGAAGTCCGAAGAGTATAATCGGCCGCTGTGTCTTGCATTTGTGGACTATGAGAAGGCTTTTGACTGTGTCGAAACCTGGTTAGTTCTGGAGTCTCTGCAGCGATGCCAATTCGACTGCCGATACATCCAAGTGTTGAGAAATCTTTATGAGAACGCCACAGTGACCGTCCAAACTCAAAACCAGCAAACGGAGCATATCGGCAAACGTAAGGTGGGACGCCCTCAGGCTCGGTGGAGTGACGATCTTCGCGGGGTGGCTGGTAGCAACTGGATGAGAGTTGATGAGAATCGAGTTGAATGGCGTGCGATTGAGGAGGCCTATGTCCAGCAGTGGACTGCTATAGGCTGATTATGATGATGATGATTAAGCGTAAACTATTCGACACTTGTATTTAGCCTGTCTTTACATATGGCTGTCAAACCTGGGCACTAAATAAATCCCATGTTAAGAAACTCGAAACATGTCAAAACGCTATGGAAAGGAGCATGATGGGGAAGAGACTTTTGGATAGATTAAGAACCACCAATACAAAGAAATGTACTACAACAAAGGAGGTCACGGTAACTATCAGAAAGCTCAAATGGAAATGGACAGGACATATCATGCCGTTTATTTTTACAACAATTTTAAATTTTATTATTTGTACAATGAGAGATCAGCTTAATTTGGAGTTGCATAGCTTGTGTGGTCGTCTTGCGTACGTCGCCTAATGGAACATGATGGCGGGCCAACTTTTTGAAGAAACGGTTTCAAGGCCTATTCAATCTAGCCAACAATTCTAATTTTAAAAACTACACTTACCAATAACAAACACCAGCACCATACATGCGACAGACTTCCTAGCCTGCGCCTGCGCCTCCCCTTGCCCCCCGTGCAGCGCCCCGGGCATCTCCCTAGTACTGGCCAGCAACCGCTGCGCCATCAGTGAATAAAAGAACGCAATCACTAGAAGAGGCAGGGCGTAGTATACCACAGACTTCGTTAGGGTCATCCATCTGAAACAAATGTGGGGATTTAGGAGGTGGTAATATGCACGTGCTAAGTCGCCAATTCTCGCACTCTGACCGCGCTTAATGAGCTCTTGGATTCTAATCCAACAGACGATCTGGGGCCCAATTCTGCTATTACAATAGACGACTTGTCCAAATCAACAATTATGAAATCAATGACAGACCATTCTGACACTATTTGTCAGAATGGTCTGTCATTGATTTCATAATTGTTGATTTTGACAAGTTTTGACAAGTCAAAATCAACAATTATGATATCAATGACAGACCATTCTAATGGTAATTCTAATGGTCTGTCATTGATTTCATAATTGTTGATTTGGACAAGTTTTGACAAGTCAAAATCAACAATTATGAAATCAATGACAGACCATTCTGACACTATTGTAATAGCAGAATTGGGCCCCTGTTTGCTGATCGATGGTCGAAGATTTTATTGGTTTGTCAGAAAAGAACCTTCTTTTATTTATGTTTTCACTTCAATTATTTTGCTTTACTTTGTTATTTTTTAATATGTGCTAAAATTGTCTCTTTTATTTTTATATTTTTACTTACTGTAATTGGTTTGTAACAAAACAGTTGTAATTAAATAAATAAAGATTTATTTGAATTTGGAATGCTAAGGCTTACAAATGATCAAAACAGTTTATTGATTCGATAAATATTATGGTTTCAGCGGTACGGCATTTATTTGTGGCTTTTACGCTATAATGCGCAAAAAGTCAGCCTCACTAATTCGTTGAATTCGAGGTAGTGGAAACGGAATCCTAAGGATGGTTGCAGAGAGACCTGAATCTGCAGTTGTAGGTAGGCTTATCAGGCTGCATGTTGTATAAGTTTTGTTTTTAACTAACATAGTTTTAAGATATTGTTACTAACAACCTATGGAAATTTTATTAGTCTGAATTAAACGAATTTTATTTTTATTTTATTTTGTTTTATTATTGTGGTTCAATATTCTTCATTTTTTTCAGAAAACATGCAAAATAATGTATCATGCCATCATTCAGTGCCGGTATTCTTGGAATTAATAAATTAATCTTGAGCAGTTCTCAGATCCAGGTTTTTTTCTATAATGATTAATTTGTATGAAACTTTGTCACTGAAGCTTAATCAGAGAAATCTTCTAATTTCGCAAGACTTTTATTCTTATTTTTATTCTTTATTGCACACAAAATTAAAAGATATAAGTACACACAACATTACAATATATAGCTAATGTACAACGGCGAGCTTAACCCAAAATTGGGTTTTCAGACTTTCCTGTTTGATTGTATTCCTGAATAGTTAGTTTCGTAATTACTTTACCATTTTGATAATAATTCCCATCAAATTGAAATTTTACTGAAGAAATCACGTGGGTAACCCCTCGACATGTTGGTGGTAAATTAAATAAGCTTATGGTAAAAAACATTTTAAAAAATAAGCTTTTATTATACACCATTATTTTTGGGTCGTCCTGGAGCCGAATACCTACCATGAACTCGATCACTGAACTCGAAACGATTGGGACTATTTTTTTCAAAAAATAACAATAAAAAAAAACACGAAAAAATAAATTTAATGTTTTTTTTTTGTGAAATAATGATAATCGATCGATGAATGAATTTTTCAATGGGTATCGCTCGCATGTGTTGCCGATCGTGGATACGTTTTACACACACATATTGCATTTGAGTTACTTATCATTATTTAAAAAAAAAAAACATTAAATTTATTCTTTCGTGTTTTTTTTTATTGTTATTTATTGAAAAAAAAATAGTCCCAATCGTTTCGAGTTCTATAATCGAGTTCATGGTATTCGGCTCCAGAACGACCTAAAAATAATGGTGTATATTAATATAGTTGTGACGTAATCGCGCCATCTTTGGGATTTAGAATGACGTCACTTAACTAACCATGTATTGTCATCCAAACTAAACGTGTATGCAAAATTTCAGCTCAATCGGTTGGGGATAACTGTTTTAAAATTTTGTTGTAAGATTTGACCTAAACAAACCTACACGCATTAAAAGCTTGTAAAGATATTTTGCAAAGACAGACTTTGAAAGTAAGCCTGTGGACGGAGAGTAATGGGCTAGCTCGCCCTCCGTCCGTCTTATGACGACAGGCCATGTCGACGGCGCTTTCGTGTTCCACGCGCGTCTCAAAGAGATGTCAGCAAACAGGAGAGGCCCGCAAGGGCCAATGCCTGCCAGGGCTGCGGGACTATTCGAAAGAGACACCGCGGCCCTGGAATACAAAGGGCAAAAGGAGGAACATGGATGGGTTTTAGTCAGTAAAAGTCTGACACTCCCTTCCGCTCCGTCGAGAGCAGGAGGGGTCATTTGATGATTTCCTATCCCAAAAATAAAAAGACTGGAAGTAATTTTCACTAGTCCAGATCCTCTTGTCATTTAATTACTGACATTCAACCATAAATTGATAAAACAATAATAATACAAGGTCGACTATACCATTGTGTGTGGTATCTATATTAATTCAGTATCATTGGAGAAGCTTCACCGATATATCAGTGTCAAGAACATACTCGTAATTGGCATTATTATTAATGTGGTGTCCGCTAATCAAGCGTATAGATATGGAGCTCAGCAGTTATTGCGGTTGGGAAATCCGTATTAAACAGCCATGGTTAATTGGTATCATTATATTAATGCTAGTGCTCGGATTGGCTTTAATAACAATAGTAAAATAGTAGCTATAAAATACATGGTATTGTTATGTTTGTGTGTATAATTGATTAATTGAATACAAATGTATGCGTGCGTTTTGTATGAAAATGGGACCTATTTAAATGGATAGTAATATTGTACTACTTTTAGAATGTTGGATTAGTTTAACGTTTTTATCTGAATGTGAGTTGGCTCCTTTTGACATAAATAAGTCCAACATATTATATTTATTAACATAATGCATAATATTCTCTAAATAATAAAATGCTTTTGTAGGCTATTCTGAATTGTAATATTGAAACTAATGTGATTTTCCGAAAAGGTCGTCGGGGATACGGATGTGTTTACACAAAGTAGCAAAACGGGAAATTTAATTTATCTGTTAGTCCACTCTCCCTAATACGGTCTATTTTCGAATAACAAATTACGGAACAACAAAATGCTTGATAGTTTTATACAGCTGTTATTTTGATGGAGCATAATATGCCCTAACTTGTGACTGATGAATATGGCGTCTGGTTGCCGCCATATTGAAATTTTATTTCGTGGTAATCTGAAAAATAATTAATATAACAGTGTAGTATTTCCCTTACGAACGTATAGACTCGCGAATTTTAGATGGTAAAAATGAATATTTTTTTTTTTTTTAAGAATTGTAACATTCGTATCCTTTTTCGTTTGCAACACATGAATCGAAACGTCACTTTTCTTTTTCACGCGTTAACGACGTCGCAAGAAAAAAGTTCTTTCTCGTCAAATTATTAAATTAAAACTAAGTTTACATTACATTTTACCAAAATAACAAAATGTCGAGTGACAGGAAGTGTATTAAGTGCATCGTTAGTTAAAATCGTAAACCCGAGACGCAGAAATCTGAGCAATCTTGCATGACAGGACATCAAATGCAGGAGACGAAACAGGAGTTCCTGAGATTCCTGACCACAACTGGAATGTAACTCGAGAGAATGCCAGGCTTTAACTCCCTCCGCATACGGGATATCTGCAGGGCTTACTGAAGCACTATGGTGGCCATTAACACTGTAAATTACATGTGTGCTGTAAGCTTGTTAGAGTTTTTTTTGTCCCAGTGGGTGCGTGACACCCCAGTAACATCACATGTTACTAGCTGGAGAAATCGTCGAGCTATCAGTGTGACACGAGATGTCTAGCAAAGTTATTGAACAATGCTAACACTGAAAATCTAATTGGCATGGCAGGTAAGTCTCATTTGGATGACCTCACAAGCTGGATGGCAATGTATCAGTCCGAGACACGTGATGTCTTTTAATTGATTGAACAATGTTAAAACTGATAATCTAATGGACATGGCAGGTGAGTCCCTTTTTTTCCGTGACCTTGGCCAGGTAACGTAAAAAATATGTTGTTTACCCATAAACACGAAGGTTGTGAGACGACCTTGCTGTAATTTGCATATCCCATGTGCATTATAATCTTGCAAATGCATTATATTCTCGCAGTGAGTGCGGGATCATATTTCGATACCTGGATTCCCATCAGCGAGTAAAGTTGCCGGCTGACATACATTTGTTATGATTTACACAAATGATGAAGTACGAGATACTTACATCATGTTATGTCACATAATGTGATCAAATACGATACCATAGAGGCCCCTTGATATAAATGAAGGTTACACATATGTATATAATCTAAACACCAGACTAATAAAATGTTTTAGGCTATTTTGATTGTGGATATGCCAGACTTGGCGTTTTAGGAGGTTAAAAGTTACTTAACTCAATCAATATTTATATTTACATGCTTAAAATACGAGATATTTCAAGCATAATATGACCACACTTAGTGGTTTAGCCTCTGCATCAAGTAAGATTTTTTGAAGCATCCAATGCAATGGATAACAACTACTTACTAATATTATGAGTGTAATTGTATTATCTATTACTTTTAACGTAGCCAATAATATGTATTGACATACATACAAATATTGCACAAATGTACACCCATGGGTATGTTACAGTGAAACAATAATGCTAATATTGCAAGATCTGGTTATTTTTTCCAACTGCAGCAAACATGACAACATGATAAATGAATTGTCATCCTGTGGCTATGCCACAAACTTGTCATTTTAATCTTTCAGCTACAAATTGATCAATAAACAACATATTTAAGCATTAAACTTTCCATTCAAAAAATAGAACAAGATTCTTTGTTAACATAACTCTATTGGAGAACAGTTGATGGGAAATGTTTCAGACACTTATGGCAAATTTTTAACAGACATAGCTGGAATAATCAAACCGGTCATACAAATGACTAGGTACTCCTATTCCACTACTAAAGCTAAGGTGAACCTGCCTAACCAAGGGATTGAGATATTATAAGTAAAGCAATCACCAATCTCTTAACGACAAGAAAGAAGACTTAAATCATCTATTGAGTGGCTTGAATGACAATGCATAACATGGTCTGCCAACGTTCACCACCACCGTGTCGACCCCAAGATTAAATTAATATTAATTGTACAAGAATTTGAGTGAAATAATATTTTATTAAACAAATACTCATATTATACTAATTGAAGAAATCGTACCAGACCTGGATAAGGAAAATAATTATATAATTATGTATTTTAAATAACTAATAAATGTAGCCAAAGAGTTTTTTTGCCACCAACAACACCAGGGAAGTGACAAAGTTTTGTGTCAAATACATTGTCATGTCAACAACAAAAAGAAGATCAATTAGTCTGTTTGGGCCTGGCACAATTAAAACATCCAACAAGTAGCCCATTAACAGGCAGCTTTCAACATTGAATACAATAATAGATACTGGAGTATTAAGTCAGTAGCTCAAAAAAGAGCAACACTTCAAGGGTGATACTGGAATAAATCAACCAAATACAAAAAAAAAAAAAAAAAATTGGTTATATACTAATGATTCTTGGTTTTAGTACAAGAGTTCAAGAAACCATTTGTTATAAAATCTATGCACTGTAATGTCCCAATACTAAAAAACTATTAGTATTGAGAGGGAAAAGGCTTATAGACTTACAAAGTTTGGAGGTCTTAAGAGCATCTCAATGCACAAATGACTTTAAGAACTAAACCTATTTAAATCAAATTGCAAACTTATTTCCACTCTGAAACCCCACCCCCGTCTCAGAAAAAAGATAATATTCTTATCAATATCATAATGCATAGGTCCAATCTAAAATACCATCTCCAATAGTAGCTCATTGCTTCATCTAGCAATCCATAGGTACAATAAACAAAATTAATAAATGAATTTGAATAAATTATGGGTAGGCATATATATGTTTTGGGAGGCCATATGGCCAAGATTATTTTTTGGGAGGATTTTTCCAATTACCAGCTAGTCCCTTTTTTGTATTGCATTGCATTTTAAAATCACTTAAACCTTACCCCATAATAATTAATTACCTTTCCTTTTTCATATCATTGCAGACATAAACCTTAAAATTATTAGTGAGGGACAAATGTGGAAACAATGTTTCCCTTACTTTGACTACCAATTACCAAATTATTAAGACCATTTAAACATAACTTAAAGGCTACTTTAAGTGAAAGTATTTTAATCTTCGGACTTCAAAATTAACCAAGATGAGAACAAATTAATGCCTAACAAACAACAGAAAATTTGTTATGCCTGATTAATTCATTTATTTTCACTACCAATCTGAGAATTGGCTTTAGTCGTTTTTTCAATGAAAGTAAGCACTAAAGCAAAACGATTTAAGAAACAAAAGGGGGGGGGGGGCGGTGTATGAGAGTGTAGAGGTAAATGGATTATGGTTAGATCGTTAAGAGATCAAAAGCCAAACATTTCATGTAGAGTTAATATAAATAAAATCTAACTGCAAGTCATATAATTTGGCAATATAGCCAATTAAAAAATGTTGCTGGAATACATTTACTCAGATACAGATTTGAAAATCAGAAGCACCCAATTCAGTTAGTTTTCAACTTGTCAAGCAATAAGTTGAGGTTGTTGACGACAAAACCCCTTGAAAGGTATTGTTAGGTAGACACTGCTGTGTATTTTTTGATAGACATAATATGTTATTATGAAGAGACAAAATAGTGGTACTAGTTCTGCCTAAATCTACTGCACTATAACAAATATTTATAACTGAGAAATATCTCAAAGTATTATAAGGTGGGTGGACCATGGAAGGCCACGCTCCTTTGAAGGCCAACTACTAAAAAGTCGTAGTTATTGACATGTAAAGACATATTCCTTCTATACACACTAAGATCCATCAAACTTAAGGCCACACACGCGGTGGCGAGTCGATCGCGCCGCTATTGTGGCAGTGCGATCTCACACTTCGTAGACTTCGGTCGTCGACGTTACAATTGTAATTCGCGCGCACAGCAAAACGTACGTTTTTAGTCAAAAACCTATTATTATCTCATATTTTTTTACTGTGAATTGTCGTATAAGGATATGTTTATGGTACTAAAGATAAAAAACATAGTTTTGCCTCAATTTAAGTTAAAATATTGGTAATGTTCCTAGGAAAGCCGGTGGTTCCTTATAAGGCCAATCAAATATTTGACGGTTGGCCTTGCTATGGTACATGGGCCTTACAAGGAACATTTACAAACCATGAACATATGAACACTAACTTACTTACTTACAGTTAAAACAATGTTTTATATTTATAATATTTTTATATAATTACAGTAGTCTGTAGTTTCAATTATTTAATTATAGGTACTTAATTAATATCAAACAGTATAGATTGTTAGTTTGGCCTTCTTAGGAACATTTTGGCCTTACAAAGAACGGACCCATAAGAAGGCCATTTTTGGTAAAAAAAAAATTTTTAATTTTATGATAAAACGCGTTGGCAAGTTATTTGATGCCATTATAATACTCATTACAACTATTGTTAAATAATTTCCATTAATATATTCTTAGTTACACGATGGTGTTCAAGTAATTTTCGTTGAGTTTTTTATAGATGATAAAACTATATTGAGCATTAATGTTTCGCTTAAATGATAGAGCTTATTATGTTGTTTTAGTAAAAGCGGATATATATAATATTACAACTCTATTTTTAAGTTTAACGACTGATGTATAAAATTGGCCTTGTTTGGAGCCGTGTTCCTTGCAAGGCCATTTGGAAGAGCTTAATAAAACTTAAGTTTTATAAATAGTGATTAAAGTTAAGTAAAAAAGAAGTGATTTATATGGTGCACAATAAAACAAAGTATTACTTTATAATTTGTTTCCTTCATTTATCCAGTAAATAAACGAATAAAAAGTGTTTACTCGTTAGAGTGGCCTTCCATGGTCCACCCACTTATTATTTTTTCTTCTATGAAAAGACAAAAACTCGTTGCTTCCATTAAGTGCCGGGGAAAACATAATTATAATGTACAAAATACACTAAAAGTATTAGTCGGAAATTGATTTCTAAAAAACATTAATAAACAGTTTTGGGAAAATAGCTCACTTGTCTTTGTCGAGTTAATTAAATAAAACTTGAATTTTATTCGACCAGCAAGGAGTGAATACTTTAATATCCATAATATTTACTCATAAGGCTCTTACTTACTTAGCCAATGTTGGAGCTTTATTGATAGTAAGTAATAAATAATAGATTAATTGAATGTAATATTAACAAAAACAAGGTTTTGAACAAGACTCAAGTTCATGTACTATTGAACAATAGTTGACCATGATATCCCTTAGTCAAGCCACTATATAGGTATTAAAGCTTCTACATCTATGAGCTGAGCTCTATCTGTTCTTTGAAAGTATTCTTAAACAATTCAACATTAATTAATACACACTTTATGAGGTTTCTTTTTTGCAAACTCATCCATTCAATACTTTCACTACAACTGGGTTTCAAATTATAAAATCACCGAAAGATTTGAGGCTTTGAGGCTAATATTGCCTCAATCATAGAATTTATCAAAAGTATTTAATCTCATTATAGTTTGATAAAATAGAGCCAACTTTGGAAAACAAAACATCAGGTATTCTCCTAGCTCTTTTAACCATGGGCGCAACAAAACAGTACAAGCCCAAATAATTTTAAGTTCGTTACATCAAGCGAAACTGATATTTAAACTTCATAATTTACCTCTCACAGTACAACAAACAACAGCTCAAATCAGAGCTGGCTTCAATTAAGTCGGACATAATGTTGAATACATTATCAATTCAACATGCAAAATATTCTTAAAGTAATAAAAGCAAAGTAATGATTAAAAATTGACATCCAGAATTTTAATCACTAAGCTTCATTAATTATTGCAGCCAACTCTAAACATCTACACTGTTATATTAATTATTTTTCAGATTACCACGAAATAAAATTGGGAATCAAACGAGCTTACCTGTAAGCGAAGTCTTGATTCTAATTTTATGAGTGGTAATCTGAAAAATAATTACCCACCCGCCACTATATGTATATAGCTAACACCCACAAAGCTGCAATAATTGGTCTACCTAATTCAATGTTAACCTTTCAGGAAAACATATGAATGTAGGTATTTGAAACTACCCCTGTATAGAAAACAGAGGTTGTTCCCAATGATAAGATCTCTAAAATAAGTGACGTTTCGATTCATGTGTTGCAAACGAGAAAGGATACGAATGTTACAATTCTTAAAAAAAAAAAAAAAAACATTTTTACCATCTAAAATTCGCGAGTCTATACGTTCGTAAGGGAAATACTACACTGTTATATTAATTATTTTTCAGATTACCACTCATAAAATTAGAATCAAGACTTCGCTTACAGGTAAGCTCGTTTGATTCCCAATTTGATTACTGTCATGTCTTTGTGACACTCGCAAGATATTAAGACAAATCGATTGACGTAAGAATCATCAAAATCGTCACTCGTGTTTAGTCTCTAGAGTGCCACAAAGGAACAAACATACATAATTTATATAGGCTGATAAACACACTACCCTCAGTGGGGTAAAAAACAATTGATTCTTACATGATAAATATGACCCCATTTCCACGTTTTTAGTTATTTAAATATACCTTATAGGCATAAAGTGAGTACCTATTGTTCGTTTACAATACCTTTGTATGTTCAGCATTACATATTTACGGGATAATAGCCTTTATAAAATATGTACGCTATATACCTAATTTGGAAGACTTGGGCCTTCTCGCAAATATATGCCTAAGATCATCATCTTAGGCATATATTTGCGAACCATAATATGAATTCGGTAGATACCCAATTCGCAGACTGCTAGAACAATGAAAAGCCACAAATCTAGGTATAGAATCTAAGTTAGTGCTTACATTGGAATGTCTAAGCAGCAGACTGGTGTTTGAAACTTGTGCTTTGAATAAAGTAGCTCGTGCATGGACAAATTCCAGGTAGAGACGGTTTTCTTAGGGGAATTTGCCTCGTGCGCGAAGTTATGTCATTATTCTAGGCTAGGGTCCCGTAGTAAGTAATGCCTAAGTGAAGTCGACCTCTTATCTGCTCAGCCAGTTTTGAAAGCAATTGCCGGTAAATTGAAACTTCCCGAAACTGAAAACCATCTAGCTATATAAGTTTTCAAATTGTCATGGTCACTAAAATAAACAAACAGTAAACACGGTAAATATCCTGTTTCTAGTGTTAATGATAACTCTCTAGCTGTCACATAGACCTTGTTTTTTTATGACGTGCAAATACCAATAAATCCATTAGCCTCATGCTTGTTTGTACGATGTAATAAACTAGCGACCCGCCCCGGCTTCGCCCGGGTGCATGTATTATACATAAATATAAACCTTCCTCTTGTATCACTCTACCTATCTATTAAAAAAAAACCGCATCATAATACGTTGCGTAGTTTTAAAGATTTAAGCATACATAGGGATATAGGGACAGAGAAAGCGACTTTGTTTTATACTATGTAGTGATTAGCTGTAGCTACTGTTCTTGATTTCTCTACCAATGGGTACAGCGGTTATCATATGACACATCGTTCGCCCGCGCCGTCGAGTGGTGAAGCGGATCGCACGTGGCATTAGCATGTATTAAATCCGTTGATGTTTTTACACACGTATACCGCCCAACCGCGCGGACGAGCGGTCTCGTGTGAGAATTGCCTAAGGGTGCTATCAAACGACGAACAACATCGATCGTTGATATTTGAAGGCATGAAATGTATGAGATGCAGATGGCATAGGTATACTTTGCGGCGACACCGACAGTTGAGGTTGATCGATCGCGGTTTGGTTCTACCTTATTTGAACAGCTGTTTTAGAAGACTAGTTTTGTCCAAGGCGTTGCCCGTGTGAAGGGCAGAAATAATCCCACTGTAATATACTTCTGGGATAAGTATACTCTAACCTAACTAATGTCATAGTCTAGCCGTGCCCTCATCATTATCTGCCTAGCCTTTTCCCAACTATGTTGGGATTGGCTTCCAGTCTAACCGAATGCAGCTGAATACCAGTATTTTACATGGAGCCTGCTTATCTGACCTCCACAGGGTTGTGGAGGTCAGATAAGTAAGCCCCATGTGACCAGTATTTACTGGGTAGTTAATACTGGATAATACGATACCTCTTGGTAAGACTGACTACTTTTATCGACTGTCAAAGATCTACAAATGACAGCCGGGACCAACGTCTTAAGGTGTTTTCAGAGGCACGGAGGAAACTCGGTAAGTAATGGGTGATCACCCACTGACCAACTTAGTCTTGTCTAGCTGTGTGCCTTTTTCAGAATTCGATCAGCTGTTAAGGCACGAACAGACATACAGAGTGATTCTCTCATTTACACAAACTGTGATACCATGTTTTCGTGTCAGAATTACGGTATAAGGGTGAATGCCCAGAATGCACTATAAATATACACTATGAATGAATTAACTTATGATGAAAAACAGAGTTACTGTTATCACAAAATAGCTCCGCTGACATTTGGCATTTTCATTTCGACAGCCATCCGGACTGACATATGAGGCTGAATAAATTATGACCTATGCTTCGGTCATCGAATTTTGACTCGCAGTTGTGTTGTTAATTTTGCATACGAGTTGTAAACTAAATTCAAGTCATAATTTTATAAAATATTACAAAAAATCACTCCCGAAGCCCTTGGACGGTTAGACAGAGGTGTACCTAATAGTACACCCACGATTCGCCAGGTATGTTTTAAGTCCCATGTAATAGGGGGCGAGCCTTTTGCCGTCAATTCGGTACAAATCCAACACCAGGTCTGTTACTGAGAAATCCCTGATGGAAAAAAAACCCAATAATAATATCACTTTACCTGACCTCGAACTCAGGGCCCCATGCTCAGCAGTAGCGCTTTCGACAACTAGACCTATGACAGTCAGTTTATAAAATGTGTTTTTAATATGAATATTGTTGGATTTAACTATAACACATTGGCAAAGTAGTTACATACCTAAACACTCCCTATGGTAATTAAGTGTATCACAAAATATGTGCTGAAATTGAAATTAACTCGAGTTAATTGAAGCTGGCATATCAGTAATGAAGACAGCATTTTCGTTAAATGAAATAGAATGCCTACCTACCTATCAAAATCTAACCCTAAATTCCAATAATAACATCTTATTATCTGCTTTATTATAATTATTTTGAAGGCTCAGGGCCTTAAAATAATTATAATAAAGCAGAATATCAATATAATTAGGTATCGAGATATTCGACAGATCATGAGAACCTAGCAACTCCTGATTATATATTATCATAACCTATTATTATGAAGTAATTAAACAAGAAAGTGTCATTAGCAGGAACCTAAATAATGATAAGAAAGTCGAGCACTCAATATCGACTATCGACATCCATCAGACACGTCACTACTTCGTTCGTTCTACGTTCTACGAGAATTTGATCAAAAATTGGTACTGTGAAGCTGACTTTTGTTTTAGCTTCATATTTTTTTAAACTTCGCTCCATACTAGAAATTTCTCCTGTATCGTGGGTGCGTTTAAAAACATTGAAACTCACATACACGAACTGCCAGACCCGGAGCAACTATAGCTGTAGGCCATACCAATTAGTGTTGCCCAAAATCGGTCTTGGTCTTGCAGTCTTGGTCTTGTTCTTGCATTTTCGCAAGACCAAGACCAAGACCAAGACCGCCTTATTGTAGCAAGACCAAGACCAAGACTGAACCCTGCAAGACTTGAGCAAGACAAGACTTAAGCCTGCAAGACTCTTGCGTCTTGCAGTTAAGACAAACTGAGATTTGGGCGTTATTAAGTAGGTATTTGGTTTCAATCCCGATTTTGATAGACGTTCCCCAGTATCAAAACCGTAGGTATCGTCATAACACTAAACTAAGGGCTGCAGTTGTATCTGCAGTTGGCAACGTGCCGCTCGTCTGAAAGAACCCTAAAAGGTATTGTATTGATTAGGTTGATACTTAATATATGTTTTCAACTATTTATTAAGTAGGTAGCGTGTTAATACACACAAATCTGTTCCCATCATCCCATGTGATAAAATGTACCTAGAATAACTTTCTAGCAAATTTCATACCTTGTAGGTATCTACCTATAATAATATATTATGCTTGTTTATTTCTAATGTGCTCTTACGTGTTCTTACTTACACATACTTACGACAGTACCTACGTAGCAAAGCGCGCCAGTCACGAGTACGACAAATTGCCTAAAAAATGTACCTACGCACACTGTAATGAAATCTGCTAATCTCAACACACACGCACTTCCTTATTTTGGCCGCATAGGTAGGCTTTGCCTGTAGTCTTCTATTATTGGTTGATTAACATTGTACATTGGTGAATGCTCCAGGATAGCCCGCGAAATTCAAATTTTCTTATTTTTTTGCAATTTGCAGGCCAGCGCGAATCATAATCTAAAATCTAAAGTAACGTGTTCAATAAATAGCAATAGGCTAATAGGTATTTGCAAGACTTGCAAGACTTGCGAGACTCTTGCTGCAAGACCAAGACCAAGACCAAGACTGACAGCGCAATACCAAGACCAAGACCAAGACCAGGTGTATTGACGCAAGACCAAGACCAAGACTGGCTTAAGTCTCGTCTTGGTCTTGCATTTGGGCAACACTAATACCAATATTTGTTCCGTGCGAGACCATGTTCGAACCTGCGACAAGTAGTGCAGCAGCCACTGCGCCATCCGTGTAATAACTAACTATGAATTCATTTTACTTTAAAAGTACCTAGAGCATGGTTAGTATTTAGACGCCAAACTTGTCGCCAAATTCTGGGGCGACTCAATTTAGATTGCCATCAACACGTGAAGAAGAAGAAAAATACTATGAAAATGATAATAAATTAGGAACGGAAGGTTGCCGATACATATAAATGTATGTCATAAATATTGATCAACCATTTTTGCGAATTCAGGAACAAAGAGCTAACGAACTTTCTTGATTAAAAAATGTTAGCAAAATAATGGAAATTCGAACAATTACTGAAATGCGCCTTTGTACAATTATTAATGCTCTAAAATAAATTCAATTTCACGTGGAAACGAAACCTGCTGATGCCATTAGCATTGAGCTTGCATGCCGAAAGTAATTGCGTGAATAGTTTTACCAGGCGTTTGCAATGCTGCGGTCAGAACCATTTGTAGGTATAAACACTGCATAATATCTGCATTAAAATTCCATTAAAACACACTTTCGAGCGAAGAGTAGAGCAGTGGTGGTGCAGTGGTTATGACCTCGAATTATGACTTGTAGTTCGTAGATTCGAACTCGGGCAAGCGAATATTACCGATAGGTAGCTTTTTTAAGACGTTAGAAGTGTCGCATTCTCCTTGTTCATTGTTTTCTTTTTAGAATAATTGTAAATATATATTTTTTTAAATTTAGTTTTTCTCTTCAGTTTTTTACCTTATCGACCTCTCTTTACAGATCAGCTGAAACCTGAAAAACCTCCGTTTAAGACAATCTTATAATCTAAATTATAAAGTTCAAATTACTTTGAATATTCTTCCCATCCAGGCGGAAAAGGTGTGCAGTATACAATGGTGACATTAGGTCGCAGTTGCATCGTCACTGTGCTTGACAACAATGCCGCCGGCGCAGCAAAGATTAACGCCGCCGCCCATATGAACGTCGCACAAACCAGTGGTAGTTTGCGAAGCTGCAACAAAATTAGTTAGTCAAACTTTAGTAGTCTACGAGCTATTAAACTATACTCTAAGTAGTTGGTACACACGTGTGTTTGTTCACATTTTGTAGTTAAGATTGTGGACTTGAGACGTGACGTTTAATTTTAGTTAGGATTTATTAGCTATGTGGAGACAAACAATGATATATGTTTAGCTAGTAGGGACATCGAAATATTACATAAACTGTGGCTTATATTTATTGTTCTAATGATTAAGCTCAAAAATGTTTGTCAGAGAGCAGCTGGATGAATTAATTGACAATCACGTTTCGTCAGGAACTCGAGTTTATGAATCGCAATATTTCCCTACAGGCAGGCGATTTAGTCTTCTGTATGCATTAAGATTGCCGGGTGATTTGACTTTTTACATTGGACAATTTTCTTTAAGGTGGCCAATTAACCAAACCTTAGAATTCTAACTTTCGATAGTTCTAACTCCAAGCAATTACAAAACTACATAATGACAATCCTGTCTTAAGGTGGAAGCTCGCAGGCTAGTCTGTGAAATTCAAATTGTCTTACGTTTTTTGCAATTTACAGGTCAGTGTCAGGTGGTATTTTGATTAAAATATGATTCGTGGCCGTAACAAATATGGCTTTTCAGAGTTATAATCATTAAAATTATCAATACAACCCTTTTACGTGTTTTTTAGGGTTCCGTACCCAAAGGGTAAAACGGGACCCTATTACTAAGACTTCGCTGTCTGTCTGTCTGTCGGTCTGTCTGTCTGTCTGTATGTCTGTCTGTCTGTCTGTCTCCAGGCTGTATCTCATAAACCGTGATAGCTAGAAAGCTGAAATTTTCACAAATGATGTATTACTATTGCCGCTATAACAACAAATAGGTACTAAAAATTAAAAAAAAATATTAAGGGGGGCTCCCATACAACAGATATGATTTTTTTGCCGTTTTTATAGATAATGGTACGGAACCCTTCGTGCGCGAGTCCGACTCGCACTTGGCCGGTTTTTTTAAACTTTTTCCCACTCTAGGAATTTCTCCTGTATCGTGGGTGCGTTTACAAACATTTAAACTCACATATACAAACAGCCAGACCCGGAACAACTACCTGTAGGCCATAGAAATATTTGTTCCGTGCGGGGATCGAACCCGCGACACGCAACGCAGCAGTCGATCGCTCAGCCACTGCGCCAACCCGTGCCGTCGATTATTTAATCCCATTAAATTATTTTTTTATGGAATCGTCGTTTTATTGATTGTAATTCTGTAAATACATACGTGTCGACAGTCATATTTTGTTCAACATACAGCCTGACAACTGACGTGCAAATTGCAAAGAAACGTTAAAATATATTGAATTTCGCGGGCTTCCACTTTAATGAGAATAATTTCGATCCGTTAAAATCAACGCAAACTATTGTGTGTAAGACATATCAATAACGGGAAAATCTTTATTTAATTCGCGTGGTCTCTCCCTGATTATTTGTTTAAACTTGAACGGAGTATTTACTTTTCTCATATTCTTGGATTTTAATTTTGTTACAAAAAACAAGATCTTTAAGTTTCTAGACGTTTTAAGATAATCATGATAGACTAATTTGTCAGCTCTAGTCAGAATAGTGTTAGCAAAAACAAATAAGACTTAAAAAGCAACAAAATGACAACGTAGGATAAGTAGTAAAATGGTATCTGTCCAATTAATCAGGTCCCTGTCATCTTAAAAGCTAGGCAAGATGTCCCTGAAGACTTACTTTACTGTTTCTTATCTTCTCGACAGAAAGGACATGAAAATAAACAAATCTTCGTTAGTTCTTGTAAATATCTAACATAGAGTCGAAGGTGCAACGTTTTTGCACTAATTCTATATATTAGAAACATCAAACAATTCATTATTTGGCATTCTTCAGTCTAATGATGAAGCATATAATTTAAAAAACACATTCTTACAAAATCTGTCATATGCACCAAATAAAATAAAATAAATAAATCTAAAACTTGGTAAATTTTATAACACTCAATTTCTAAAATCTTGTCAACCCATCCCGGAAAAGGACATCAATTTCCCTGAAAATCGATCCGTCAAGTTCAAATCAGTTACAATCCACCTTCCACTATGTCGATAAAACAAAGGTAGGTTCAAAAATCCAATTTACTTACCTGGAGCCTTCTAAAAGGATTTACAATCGCGCAGTACCGCTCAGCTGATAAAGCTGTCAATGTGAAGACTGATACCCCGATGCTGACGTCCTTGCCAGCTTCGGAGATACGACATATTACCTCCCCCCATGGCCATGATTCCAGTGTGTAGATGATTGAGACGAATGGCACGCATATGAGGATCACTAGAAGATCTGCTAGGGCAAGCGAGAATATGTACCTGGGGATAAAATTGTTATACATTAATATTGAAAGGTGGCTGAGACAGACTTAGGAGGAGCTCGTGGCCAAATAATACAGCCGCTCGGGTCGATCTTCAGGTCAAACCGCTCTTGCCTAGGCTGGTCTGTGGACGGGTGTCCACTCATTACATACAGAGTTTCCTCCGTGCCTACGTTAAACCCTTGGTCCTGACTGTCATTTCTAGATCTTTGACAGTCGTTAAGAAGTCATTGGCCTGAAAGTCTGACAAGGGGTATCGTATTACCCAGTACTAACTAGGTTGTGGAGGTAAGAGAGGCAGTCGCTCAATGTAAAATACTGGTATAAAGCTGCATCCGGTTAGACTGGAGGCCAACACGCCTAGCCTTTTCACAACATAGTTGGGAAAAGGCTAGGCAGATGATAATGGTTAAGTCAGACTGGATGACAAAGTGGAAGAAAGGATCTAGCAGTGGACTGTAAAGCAGAATGGCACTGTTCTGTATGATATTTTATAGTCAAAAGTTCCGATGATACATCATTATCATTAGAAAAGACTGCCGTGTGAACTCAAGAAGGCACAGTAACATCCATATGGTGCTGATAATTATTTAAGATTCTCGATCTAAGATTAAGTCGGTTTAATGTGGTCTTATACAGGGTGTAAACCGACCCTTTACGAAGCCGTCAACCAAGCATTCTGAACATCAAACAAAGTAGCTACGCAAAAAATGTTTCTGGGAAACTACTTTTTTTTTGGGAAAAAGATCACTCTTTACGGTAGAACTTAAAACACACTCAAAAAATTGGCCTGATGGATGCAAGCCATGGAGGTTAAAAGTAAAGTTATAACATTATGTTTAATAAAAAAAAACTTCTGAAAAAGTTGAAACTTTGACCCCCAATATCTCCATAACTAGAAGGTATGGTCTAGACCCCTCTATGACATTTCCAACTGTTTTTCATTCACCGAGATTTACATTCCCTAGCAACTTGTGTAATCAAATCCACAATTGATTGACCGCGATTGACTTTCATGGTTATAAACGCGTTAATATAACAATCAATAGCTATTATAAATGATTCAACGAATAGTAAACAACTTATATAATACCCAACAGTTTATGAAATAAGGATAAATTCTGATAGTTGAATACAACGTATGGGAAAACGGAAGAGTTATGGATCGTTATAGGACGGTATTGGTAATCGGATGCTTGCTTGTTACGTTGCATGAAATATGCAAGCGACATACCAGCAAAATAATTGGTGTCAGTATGGCTAATAACACATTGTTTGTTGTATCATGAATTGGCTGAAACTGGATCCTGAAATTAATTTAAGTTGGACAGGATTTTATGTATAACCTTTAAAATGATATGATATTAAAGCAGTCTATTAAATTATATTTACATCCATAATATTATGAGACTCTGTAATCTCACTAGAGGGGATAGGCCTTCATTCTTTCCACTTTTCGGGATCTAGTGCGATTGTAGTACATTCATATTATCATGATTGTTAAAATATCCATACCGACGTCGAAAAGCATTTGTTTTCCCCAACACTGCCGTGCTAATTAGAAACGCAGTAAGGAAGGATTTTTGGAAAATTGAGTTTTTCATATATTCGGAATCCTCGTAATGAGTTCTGTAGGGTAATTTAATCCTTATTTTGATAGCTGTCCCAGAAGTGGGACTTTTAGTAAGCCAAACTGCAGTATGTTTCTTGCTGAGAAGTAAATTACTAAGCACAACTGCAGTAAGACACATTACTGCTCTTTGCCTTCCAGTATTTTTTTGAACATAATTTATTTCACTAGTAAGAAGCGCAGTAAGGAACACTTGCTGATGTTATGATTTGTTAGTAATAATGATAAATAATAATGTTTAGTGAATAATTTTAGATAACAAACGCGACAAAGATCACGTTATTTTGTGGATGGATAATTGTTCAGCCCAAAACAAAAATTGGGTGATATTGTCTTTCTTAGTTAACATAATTAACAGCAACTTGATTTCCGCACACTTAAATGTATGTCTTGTCTCCTGACAGTTTTCATCACAGAGTCGACCAATATTTACAAAAGAAAGGAAAGATTACGACTTTAAAGATTTTATTTAATGTTTTCTGTTTTAAGATTTAATTGGAATACATTTTTTTAATAAAATAGTTGTATCATTTACCTCTTTTTGATATTATTATAGATATAACCAAGTTATTGTGGTTTTTTTACTGCAGTTTTATGGTTTGTAGTCAGTCTAAGCATAGCTTTAAGAAAATATTATGTCACTAGTAAAAAATGCAGTAATTGTGTATGATTAAGAAAGTATTATTTGTCATTTCAAATAACGTATTTTTTAATATTCATGTCGTTATATTTAATTAGGAAATGGTTAGGATATTTATACACTTATTTGGTTATATTTATAACCAAATAAGTGTACTTTTGTATACTTAAATACTATTTTTAATAGCTTTTTCTCACTACTGCACTGCGTTTTTAATTTGTAGTCGAAGTGATAATAATAATTGAATTAAATGAAATAAGCGCAGTAATCTGTATTTGCTAGTAGAAAGCGCAGTAACTCCAAACTTACTGCTGTTATAGCTTGTAATACTGGGTTTAGTCATGAAGACCCTGCTAAGCATAAATAGGTCTTTTTGTTTTAAGATAGTTGTATTAAACTTATAGAAAATAGGGTTAGTTCTTACGAAACAATGCATATTCAGCTATACATGTAACTAAAAACATTTTTGCAAAACTTCAAAATCATACCTAAAAAAGCCAAATAAAAGTAAAAATGTTTAGGCGCCATTTACTCGAAACTACTAATAACCTCCTTACTGCACTTCTAATTAGCACGGCAGAACATTGCGGTAATTTTTTTTGTTCTGGACCATACCTAGATACGAGTATTATTGGTCAAAGTTGCAATTTTTTCACAACTTTAAAAGAAAGAACAAGTATTAAATGTTTTAACTTTACTTTAAATACCTCGCTGTACTAAAACGTAATTTTTCACACCAGAAAAAGTCGTTTCCAAGCAAATTTTTTTGCGTAGAGCTATTTATGTACTGAGTGTTTGATGCACTGAACGCTTGGTTGACGGATTCTTGAAGGGTCCGTTTACACCTTGTATATTGGCGCTTTAGCAAAATCTATTTCATCACCAATCAACAAATCTCGACTAATTTATCAAGTTTCTTTAAACTAAATAGTCTAGAACTATGTAGTACCAGCGATTATTTCGCTGGTAACGATTATTATGACTGGCAAAATTTTCAAAGCCTTCAAAAGTAACAAAAGGGTGACATGACGTAATTAAAACCCAATATGCAAATTCTGAACAAAATGGGATGACACCGGGAAAACTTTCACCCTTCAAAGTTTCCAATGATCGGGCAAGAGTTACGATCGCTAATATCACATTCGATAGGGGAAACATTCTAACGAATGGGAGTAATAAGGGACACGTCGGAACTTAGCTAGTTATAGAACAAGCTCGTTAGAGAAGAAAAGTTGGGTGAAGTTTGAAAATGCAATGAATGGAGAAAAATGAGGAAATGCAACTACCAGCTTTGATGGAACAGAGTTGTCCACGTTTATATCAACTGTTGTGGACTAATAAACTGTTGTGCCTTTAACGTTTTTGCTACTTGAATTCGGATCTTGTCTCTGTGCAAATCATTGTCAACTAGGCGGACTCAGTGCGGGTTGGTAGATGTCACATGCAGTAGTGTGGCTAGGGTCCAACAATACGGTAAGCCCATAAGGCCAGCAGACTGTTTAAAAATCCTAACATCATGAAGAGTAGTAGGTTATAAGGACAAGCCTAGCTTGTAGACTTTTAAGAAAGTCTTCGAAAGTTTGGTTCTAGGACCAGCCGATTTGATCACAAAATTTTCCTGGAACTTTTTGAAAGCAGTTAAAATAAAGCACAGGAAGCATCAAAAGTTGTCAATACTTACGTATTCGGCGCATTTCTCATGCCCCTGTGCCTGACATACACGATGACCAGGGTCCCATTGCCAAGCACCCCCACTATGAAGATGATGGCAAACAGGACTGGCACGAGGTAAGTCTCCAGACGTTCCTCGTAGGGGGTGTAGTCACTCTCGGTCTGATTGTCACCTGGGGTATATATCAGGACCGAGGCGTTTGGCTGTGTGGTGAACATTGTCAATCTGGGGAAGAAGAAAAAGTTAGGTTAGGTTTTTAATCGAAAATCTAGGTCTATCGATTAACTGAGACGGTGTCTGAGGTAGCCGCATAATCAGCCTAGATTGTTCCCACGGCTGGGACCACCACGCCAACAAATCCAAAATATTCTAAGCCGGGTGCCCTTGGTTGTTTAGTACCAATATTTATTGAGATCGAAAAGTATCAGCATCCTCTAAGATTTTGTGTGAAGCCTATTCTATAGTATTGTAAATTAAGTTGAGTTCCGCATTTTCAATAAAAGCCATAAATATGTATAAAGTTGTAACGAAAACTGAAAAACGAAAAAAGAAAACCGTATACCTACTGGTTTACATGTTTTTAACTGAATCGCAAACGTAGGATATATACTACGTGATCAGCAACAGTTAGTCATCACATCGGTATACAGGGTTATTTGTAAAACACCAGTAACCTCTTAAGAGGTCATTGTACTCATCATTATGAACAACTTTTACTATGGGACCAAACCTGAAATCGCGAAAAAAAAATCAGCTGTTCCATACATTTATGATCGATTAACTCGTCAAAATGTAGGGAACAGCTGATTTTTTTTTTGCGATTTCAGGTTTGGTCCCATAGTAAAAGTTGTTCATAATGATGAGTACAATGACCTCTTAAGAGGTTACTGGTGTTTTACAAATAACCCTGTATATTAGTATTGTCTTTATGAATGATCGGTATCGCCATTATTGTAAGTTTAATGTGAAGTTTTGGTATGGTTTAGCGTGTAATAATTATTATGTTTCACAACTTTCGTAGGTACCCACTGAATTAAATTATAAATTAATTGCTATGGTGCTTGTTTCCACACACATCATGGTTTTTCCAACCTCAAAAAAATAGTTAGGTACCTACTTAGTAATTTGACATAAAATAATCAATTAAGATAGTAGTTAATTTAACAGTCGAAAACAGAAAAATCATGAACCGTTGTTTATAATTTTTTTGCTATCGACTATTAAATGATGAGGATTATATCATTTTTGTCTGCTTATTATTTAAAACCCAGATATGTTTTGTTTTAGGGCAATGTTTGAACCACGGTACTTTTATCATTTTCTAAACGTGTTACCGTGGTATGTGGTACGTATTTTATATTCAATTAAGCCAAACCCTACTAGGTAGGTGGCCTTTCAAGGATACTTTTCAATCCCTAACTGAACCCAGGGGGGGTTCAGTTAGGGATTATTTTCTTCAACGTGTGACTCAACTTCAAAAAGTTTTAAGATCTTTCCTCAAATACATCAGCACAATACAATTTACATTGTATGCAGGTCCCACATCCTACTGGAAATTCAAATTTGACCCAGAAATCTCATGCAGATGTAGGGGAACCACTTAGGGATGTACGTTAATCTTAAAAAGAACTACGGCCTTTGACAAAACGTATTGGCAATTAGGCATGTAAAATGGTACTAGAGTTCAGTCCAATTAAAACGCGTGCAAAATCTGAATGTACATACAGATAGGGATTGTTAAATGGAGAAGGATAATTATGGTAAAGCGATTTGTTACGCAAAACTGACTTTATTACAATAATATATTGTCAAGGTACTGTTACAAAGTATTATTATCCTCTTAGTGACGTGTTTAAATCAGCCAAGTTAAAATAAAAGGAAATATATTAACTATAAATGCCGCTGTGATAATAATTATGACGTTATTTGAGTCGTTCACTCGATAAAGCTCTCCTAAGCACTAAACAGTAGTCACAATACTATATTACGACCACTTTGATACCAAATATGTAGATGTTATGGGTTTAGGTTTGTGTAATGTTTGGTCTAGGGAAACATATACTTAAGATACATTTGTATGACAGTAATATGAAACGCGAATTTATAGTAGTTACGAACACTGAACCGCAAACCGCTAAAGCTGAAACTTTAATTAAACTAAAAATACCAACGTCAAAACATTGTGTCTAGACAAAATATCATTGTGCATTTAAATTGAGTTGCAGAGCTTGTTATGTGGCACCGCATACAGAGCCGGGCCGAGGTAGGAGCCTTGTAGCACAACTAACATTTGCCATAGCGTAGTACTATTGTTTACGTAAATCAGTTTAACAAACGCCGTGGAATCATTATACAAGCTTCTACAATGTATTCTCGACTCAAAACAGGAACATTCTCGAATCAAAAAAGTGGGCTTTCATTCAAAAAGAACTCTCCGTGAAAGCGACCCCATTCAAATGCTTGAGGAAAGTTTTTAATGTGACTAAGTAACTGAACTTTAGTGAAAAGGTTCGCAGGTAACGTAAGCGGACAGGACGGGTTGTTTTTATGGAAAAATAAGTGAAGGAACTGTGTAAAGTTTTCATAAAGTTGACAAAGTTTTCACTTTCCTACTTAAAATTAAGCTGAGCTAAAACAAATTAACGTTTGCGATAGTTCGTAATATTGCAGTTTTGAAGCAATCTTTATCTGAGCAATTACAATTACTTACAGAAACTATTTTGAATGTTTGCCCAAGTGTTAATGTATTTCGGCGCATAAAGACATTAGCGACGACACCAGACAAGAATATTATGTACTGGTAGGTTTGAAACACTAAAATAAAAAGCAACTAGAAACTTAGAGTGTAGTAAGTAATGAATTTATAAATGTGATGATAAACGTCCATTTAACCAAAACTTTTTAATCTTCTAACGTCTTTATAAAATAAAGCAACGTGTTCCAATAAACCCCAATGTTTTGAAATTCCATCAACTAAGGCCAAGTTCAAATACATGACCGCACGTAACAAGGCTTGCTCATCCATCAAACATGAGTTGAACTCCAACCCACGCTACAACGCCCACGATCAGAATATCAGAGGAATAATAAATATCGCCAAAAAATATGAAAACGTGAAGTTCCGCCTTTTGAATGACATGCCAATAGTACTGAGGCAGGCTATATATATGATGTTAGAGCGGAAACGCGCGTTCGAAATGCGTTAGGTTACGTGACAACTTACGATCATCATTCTAATGTGTAACACACTAGAAATGACAATCCTTTCCATTTTGACGGGACAACAAAATATATTAGTCGATAACAAACTAAACATTAATTTATTCTTTATCCCTAATATAATGATTACGATTATAATGCCTAATATAATGGGTGTAAAAGTACCTTTAGCAAACCCAAAAAGCACTTGTTCTCGACCATACCTTCTCGTTAGGGTGATAGTTCTTTAAATTCCTCCACGACCCTCGTACTATTCAATGCATCCATCCAGTACAATGCCTTGAGTGCGTTACATTGAGATCTGCCGTAAAACGTGATTTTTCACCCCCAAAAAAAAGTCGTCTCCCTGCAATAATTTTTACGAAGACTAATTTAGTTTGATATACATAACACTTGGTTGACGGATTTTTGAAGGGTCCGTTTACACTCTGCATTATGGGGCGATACATACTTGTTAAAAATAATGCGGAATCACGGCGAGGAGCCAAAATGTAGTGAACCACGCTGTACGCAAATTCATTGCCATTTCCTACAATATTTAAGTGCCTGTGCATAATAAATGTGCCTTTTAAGTTCTTAAATATGTAAGTATCGGGGACAACAATATTACAAAGAATAAAATAATCCTTTACATGGGGAAGAATTCTTATTATTCTCTTGTTTATTGTAGCTAGTCACTAATGTCATGATCCTACACAATCATGCCAATCATATAATATTTACCTTTATAATACTTACTCTCGTACCTTCCTACTTAAAAGACATGAAGCTGCAATAAATAACCTTTTAAGGTCTTTCGCAAAAGAAAAACAATCAAACGCGATGCAAAGGGGAAGCGTTTGGGTAGCCCACTAAATAAAGGTGGAAGCGCCCGTCTTCCATCTTAAAGTGAATGCTCCAACCAACCCGCGAAATTCAAATTTTCTTACGTTTTTTGCAATTTGCAGGCCAGTGCTAGGTTGTATGTTGATTAAAATATTATTCGCGGCTGTAAGACATATGTAGTTACAGAATTATAATCATCAAAATCATCAATACAACGCTCTAAGTTCATAAAGCTGTAGGAATGACTTTTTCTGTTTTTTTTTTCCTACGCCTTTATGAACTTAGAGCGTTTTATTGATGATTTTGATGATTATAATTCTGTAACTACATATGTCTTACAGCCACGAATAATATTTTAATCAACATACAATCTAGCACTGGCCTGCAAATTGCAAAAAACGTAAGAAAATTTGAATTTCGCGGGTTGGTTGGAGCATTCACCTTAAGTAATTTTGTCTTTGCAGTGTGGAGGCGCCTAGTAGGCGAGTCTTCTAATACCTATCCGCCACGTAAAGCACAAATGACGTCATATCAGTACTCCTACCTGTGTTCTGATCGAAACATCCCAAGTTTGAAAAGAGTAGGCATCACATTGCAACTAGAACATTACAGGCAAATTAATTATGTGGCCTCATCCGGAACCGCGTGGTTTATGTGAGGTCTTTAATTAAATTAATGTGATGTAAAATAGTTAATTATTGATTACTGTTGTAGAAATGTGAGCAGCCTTTTGTAAATTCAGTGAAAGAGAAATAGTGTTTAAAACAAAATGAAAATAGCATGTATTTACTGAACGCAGGATATACAAGATACTAATAACAAAAGTCAAAAAATGTTAACAAGTACAAGTATGTTAACAAATACCTATGCCATATTTTTAGGGTTCCGTAGTGAACAAACAAGGAATCCTTATAGTTTCGCCATGCCCGTCTGTCTGTCTGCAGCTTAGCTCAAAGGCTCTTAGTATTAAAAGCTGTAATTTGGCATGAATATACAGATTAGTTACGCCGACAAAGTGGTAAAATAAAATCTCGAAAAGTATTTTTTTTATCGTATCTCCATTACACGTAAACTGGGGATTTTTCTTTTCTCGCGTATACCCTGTAGTGTGGAATGTCGTTGGATAGGTCTTTAAAAAATATTGCGAGTTTAATAATAATAATGAAAGTTTATTTAAAGAAACTTAGACATAAATTACAAGATATTTTAACAAGATAAATTAGGTTTTAGTTTGTTCAATTAATTTTTCGATTAAGGGATTCGTTTGTGAAATATTAAGCTTTAAAGTGTAAATTTTTGTTAGACTTAAATGACCAGCTAAACGGTTTATGTTTGGGTGCGTGAAAAAATTCACGGTGATAGTATATAATAACGAAGTTAAAAGGAAAACTATCATAGCTAAGTAGGCTTTACAAGTTTTCGAGTAATAGTCGACCAACTTATAAAATGTACTTGGATAACATATTTTCCTAAGCAGTATCGGAGCACATGTTTTTCAACTGCAAATGTAAGTTTGTTTTTTTTTACCATAAAAAAAAAAACATCGTTCGGAGGAAAATCGGACCGTAGGGAGTGGATTAAATTACCGTTGTAAGACTACGGGACCCTACATTGTGCGTGGCCCGACACGAACTTGGCCAGTTTTTCCTGTTTAGAATTAATTTTACTAAGTACTACTTGAAATTACTATGGAATGTCCCTGATTTCAGTGTGACTATTGGCTAAGGTAACATTAAGCTGTTTCTTTCGTTCGCTACTCTTCTTCAGTTAGGTCCCGCTGAAAGTTTAATCTCGTCAACATAGTGTCTATTTAGCTTGTGTTTTTGTTTTTAAAATAAACATTCTGTATTACATTTTCTCAAAAACGTTTGAATGTAGATGAATGTTTCACTTACGCAATTTACGGTAACTAAATTTTTTCAGAAACTATTCTCATGTTTAATGTTTTATAATAATATGCTGAAAAACACTGGTATTCAGCTGCATCCGGTTAGGCTGGAAGCCAACCCCAAAATAGTTGGGAAAAAGCTAGGCAGATGATGAATAATATGCTGACCATAGAGTGGATTTCACTGGTTTATTACTCAAGTAAAATAATTAGAAATATAAACATATATTTTATAATAGTTAATCCTGTTGTTGGTGCGCGAGGTTAGCGTCAGGTTTCCAAATTGACCGAGGTCAACGATAGCTCAGTGTTAGGAAAAATGATTAAATGACATGTTCTTAGTCTTCATAAAATTCTTAATTTTATGAGACAGGTAGTATCCCTTGATATCTGAAATTGTGACACTTATTGCAGCTCATTCTTTTTACTTAGCAATTTTGGCCGTAAACTAATGAAGAAAAACTGTATGATGTAGGTAAAGACGGTTTTTTTTTTCTCCAATTGCTGCGTACAACAATATTTTAGACAATATAAAATATAGCTTTTGCCCACGGCTTCGTTCGCGTGGATTTATTACCTACCTAATTTACTACACATTATTCACATGAAGGCATGATCTGATTCCAGTTTTTTTTGGATTAAGTTTAATAAAAAATGTGAAAAAATCATTAAAATACATATCTCTAGAAATTAAAAAGTTATGAGAATTTAAAGTTGCGCTTGCAATGAGGTTAAGAGTTCTTGATATGTGGCTAAGGAAACAAACCCAATAGAAGGTAGATAAGTACTTACTTGGAAAGTTAAACTCTTTTTATTTCAGTACTTATTAGACCGAGGTTGTAGGGGTTTCTGATCATGCCTACACTTGGGTGATAAATGATAATCAAGGATATACGTAGAAGATCGCGTAATAAATGATAAACGACACAATCTCCTTCGATAAGAATTTAATTGATACTTATTGAAAGAAATTATAAGGTGCAGTGATACATAATGCTAGAGTTACAATATAAATACCATATAAAAGTGCTGACGCGCGCCGCAACGCTAATTATGTATATGTATAAAACAAAATTAAACCTGTACAGATGTAAAGAAAAAACGTCAATTACTGTGTGTATATGTCAATTTTTAATTTATTTGGTTTGACTTTAATAATCTATTTCTCAGCCATTTATTAGTGAATTACAAAAAAAACCACCGATTACCATTTAGTTAAATATACTGTTATCAACATAATGAAACTTCTCCATTTTTGTTGAAATTCGCAGGTAACAGACAAAACAGGGTATGGATTTGTGAGGGTTACGCATTTTCTTAAAAATAGTATCAACATTTTCATAATCCCTACTATATTATAAATGCGAAAGTAACTCTGTCTGTCTGTCTGTTACGCTTTCACGTCTAAACCACTGAACTGATTTTAATGAAAGGACATGGCTAAATTGAAGTATGGACGACTGCCCCCGCAATGAAAACGCAAGTATAAACATGGTACCTAGCAATATGTAATGCTAAATAGCTGAAATTAGTATTTTGTAATTTAAAAAGGTTCAGGAACTTTTAATATTTGCACAATCCTAAAAACAAAATCGCGCAGCTCCTACGACAAAGGTACAAAAACTTCAAACAATGACATTGCTATAAACTTTTATCTAGGCGTTTTAATGTGTCTGCGACGATTTTTATTGATAATTGTGTTTTGACTGGCGATTTTGCACTAAGGTACTTGAAGTAAATATCTACATAGGGGTAATTGCAGCAAAAAAAACTTGATACAACGAACTTTCGATATATTATCCCCAGCTCTCCAGCAAAAATCAAAATAATATAAGTATTCTGTTGTCGACGACGTCTGACGTTTATTTTTTCATAGAATAGAGATGGAATCTGATTTAAATCGATAAAATAATCGAATGGACTGACAGAAAAAGAAATTGTTTTTGTCGACCTCGACGGACAGAAAATATGTATTAAGATTGTGCGCCTAGGCACAAATCCAGATACAGAGATAGAGTTGACCTTGAGAAAGAACATAGGATAGTTTTTATCCCGGACTTTTGAAGAGTTCTCTTGGAAACGCGATATAACCGAACTCGACGCGGGCGAAGCCGCGGGCGGAAAACTAGTTCTCTATAATTTGAAAGATTACCTGTCTGTTCCGCTAAAAGCTGAAGTTGATTACATCGATCATGCAAATGCTTTCTTATAAGCTTGAAAATGCACCATACGCTGAACGTAGCTTAATATATTCCTTAATATAAGTTTACTATGTAAGTATTCTCAAAATGTTGTTTAAAACTGCTGGCAAAATTCTACGATAAAATGGGAAACGCTTCTGATATTGACGTGATATGTAAGCAGTTCGTTCAGCCCGAAAGCAAGACAACCAGTCTTACCAAGGGATATAGTGTTAGCCAGTTCCTGGGTTGTTGAGGTCAGCATCTGGTTAGACTGGAAGACGACCTCAAAATAATTGGATAAGGGTAGGTAGGTGTTTTTTGACAGCCTCGTTGGTTTAGTGATCGTTATTGCCACTGCTGAGCATGAGGTCCTGGGTTCGATTCCCGGGTTGAACAAATTGTTACTAGGTTTTTCCATAAGGAATGTCTCAGTAGCAGCGACGGAGTCTGGATTTGTGGCCGGTTGATGGCAATAGACTCGTCCCCTATAACATGGGACTTTAACTTAACTGACGAAATATGGGTGTAACTATTAAGTATAATCACGGGCACCAATATGTAAACACGAACCGTTTTATGAATCGTTATTTATCGCAAAAATTGCTTTTAAATTTAGTAAAGTGTATACAATGGTGCTCTTGACTGTACACCTCTGCCTAACCCTTCGAGGATTACAGGCGTGATGTTATGTTATGTAGTACATTTTAGTAGAAAACAATAGCACTTTCTTCAGAAAGCATAACATTCTGACACTATCTTTGTATATTTATGAAACTGCCTTATTTGTGAGATTAAATCCAACTTTGTTTTTTAGGGTTCCGTACCCAAAGGGTAAAACGGGACCCTATTACTAAGACTTCGTTGTCTGTCTATCTGTCTGTCTGTCATCTCATAAACCGTGATAGCTAGAAAGCTGAAATTTTCACAAATGATGTATTACTATTGCCGCTATAACAACAAATACTAAAAATTAAAAAAAAAATGTGTAAGGGGGCTCCCATACAACAGATATGATTTTTTTGCCGTTTTTATAGATAATGGTACGGAACCCTTCGTGCGCGAGTCTGACTCGCACTTGGCCGGTTTTTTTAACATAGGCGAAATGACGCGGACGCAGAGCCAAGACAGCTCTTATGCGAAAAATTTATAATAAAATAAAATAAAAACAATTAGAGAGTTAGATTTGGCTGGATTTAAGAAGCAATTTTAAGAATTTTTATGTTATAAATGTTATTATAATTTGAATGACTACTTAAATGACACATTAATTTAATTCAATTACTATATTATTTCGTTCGTAGCTGACATTCCTTTTAGAATTATAACTATAATTATTGAAAATATTATAATTTATCATCACCAATGTAACAATTACGCATTTAACATTTGTATGCCCATGTGGTAGAATGTCATGAGACAACATAAACTCAAGACCATGTAATATACATACCGACCATGTTCTGACAAATAAATGAAGATTTCACTCACTAAACAGATTCTAATTAATATATTGGTTTACTAACGTTTCGATGGAGACAGGGGAAGACTGTGGCCAGCAGTAGGTCAGAATCATGACAGTCTAACAAAAAATAAATAGGAACATACTGAAAAGTTTCAAGAAAATTTTTGGGATAGTGTTTTAAAATAAATTGTTCCTAACCTTCTAAAAGCTAACAATATTGTGTGTGAATGTGAACTTCGGGACTGGAAATCATTTTACCATGATTTTACATCCCAACTATGAGTTTTACCATTATTTACTGTACCCAAAACACATTAATACTACACAAGAACCAAAACAGTCTTATCACCCTGATATCATAACCTCGACAACTTACTAACCAAACAAATTCGTATACAAAATCACTCGTCTCCTCAGATTATTTCATGTAGAGGTCGTAAAACCTTGGTATGGGAAAACGAGCAAAAACATTTATGTGTTCCCAGCCTAATGACGCAACGCAGGGATCATTATTCCGCTTGCTAAGCTGAGCTTATTATGACGAAATCTCTTCTTAATCGTCCGTTGTAATGGTGGAGGCGGCTCGTGATTATTTAGTATCGGATATTCAAGGGTTCTAAACATAAACAGATTACGTAAGCGTGTACGCTTGAGGAGCGAAAAGGTAAGTTCTGTACGGTGCTTTTTAACCGACTTCAAAAAAAAGGAGGAGGTTCTCAATTCGGCCGGTATATTTTTTTTATGTATGTACCACCGATTACGCCGAAGTTTCTGAACCGATTTACGTAATTCTTTTTTTGTTTGATGCGGAATAGTTTCGAATTGGTCCCATAAAAATTTGATTCAGGTAGGCCCATTAGTTTTTATTTTATGAGCATTTGACTCTGAAGTCTGTTACTTGTTTGTTGTTGTGGAGTTCCTTTCGCATTTATAATATTAGTAAGGAAGTAAGAATAAGCCTATTACCATGAAATGTATGGTTTACAATGTAAAATGAACGCATAGAAAATATTTGTATAGGATATTGCAACTAAAAATGAAAAAATAAACTCTTTTGCAAAAAATAAAACCGACTTCAAAACCACAAAAAAGTAAAAATAATTTTAGCTTCAGAAGTCGGTGCCAAAAAACTGATTCAAACAAACTAAAGTCACCGACTTCTGAAGCTAAAATTATTTTTCACTTTTTTGTGATTTTAAAGTCGGTTTTTTGTCTTAATTATTTTCAAAATGTCACTGGTTTTGTCAATGTCATCCAGGCAACGATCATCATTGTCATTCATTTTCCGAATACTAACTACCTATAGTAAGAAGCATTTGCACGCGAAGTTCGTCCGCGTGAATTTATTTAAAAAAATATGACATCCTCGATACTTGAATCGGATTTTGTTAATATTTTTTTTTGCATGGAACCATTTTCTAAAATAAATGTAGCCTAACTTACTCCTCATAAACAACAGTTATCTGTCAATAAGATCTGGCGTCAAAATAGGTCCAGTCGTTTCGGAGATGACCCAGAACAAACAGACTTGAATTTTATTTACTTGTATTGATTGTTCATAAATTATTCTACATTTTTCTAATATGTATTGAATAGGCTCACATTCGATCACTATCAACTAGGAAATAACACGAGTTTTGTTTTGTTTTGTTTCTTGTGTTTTGTACTTGCAGATAAGTATTGACTGTTTCCTATTATCGTGGAAGAAAAGTTAGCTTCGAGGATACTGTGGCACAGAATACCAAATTAGTTGTTGGCTGAGAAAAAGCTTAAACATTAATGCAGGCTATTTTAGTCATCTCATAGATATTCACATGGAAACTAAGCATTTTCCTGGCATGAAAAGTTTATCATATCGGAATAATGTAGCTTTCAATAAATGAAAGAACATCGTCGTCTTCTTGAACAAAATATTTTTTTTTTATTTGTGTATACAGGGTTTATTAGATGTCTGATGATATTTAAGGGTGTTGTGACTATCATAAGCATAGCCTTGTCCCAACTATGTTGGGGTCGGCTTCCAGTCTAACCGGATTCAGCAGAATACCAGTATTTTACATGGAGTGACTGCCTATCTGACTTCCAGAAATAAGTTTTAGTACTGGGTAATAAGATCCTTGGTAAGACTGGCTGTGAGACTTTCGGGATTGGACTTTTCTATGAAACAGCCAATTTTGTTTTTAATAACCGATGAAAAAATAAATTTCTATGTGGCACCCCTACATAGAAATTTTTCATCGGCTTGCTCAGAATGATGTAGACTAGTGAATACGTGGTAACCCTTTTCGTGTCGGTGTCCCTTCCACCCTGTATACTGTAATCTGTACCTATAACAACCTATATTGTAAAAATTCATATAGACTAATACCGCCAGTTTGGATATTGCGTGTATAGGTACATTAGGTACTCAAAGCATGTAATATATAGGACTTAAAACTGTTATTGCTACAGGCTGTTGAGTTCTCCTTTATCGTTTATACAATTGGGTAAAGTGATAAAATCTAATTGTTTCCTTTCGCACGACGCGCGACCCTTTAACCATTACTTATTCAGAATTTTAATATACAGGATAACGTTTGCGACATTTAATTGAAAATTGTTATCTTGTTTTTTTTTTAATTATTTATTATTTATTAATATTATAAATGCGAAAGTTTGTGAGTATGGATGGATGGATGTTTGTTACTCTTTCACGCAAAAACTACTGACCGGATTTGGATGTTTGGCACACAGATAGTTTATAGCCTGGATTAACACATTGGATACTTTTTATCCCGGTAGTGCGAATAATAATTATCCTACTCTGTCCCACTGCTGGGACCTCCCCGATCCCTGGCCAACCAATCAGTCAGGAACGAGTCCAAATCATCACGCCAGCGTTTTTAATCTTATTAACTACGTTTTTTTTACCACAAATTGAAATGCCATACCTACAATAAATAAAAATAAATGTACGTAGTCATAGGAGACCTTGCAAGTCTTGATAAATAAATCAAGCCAATCGATTCGCAATCGGATATGTCGGGCGGTGACAAATTAAATTGAATCCAATGTCACCCTTTATTGAAAGCCTGTTACTTTGTGTAAATTGTATTAAACGTTGCGTTGTGAAAAGCTGATAATTTCACATTGGAATTGGGTTGGGTTTTTTCACGTTTCGTTTGTTATGGGAGCCGCTGAAAGCCCTGAAATTGGTGATGTGACCTTTGATTCAGTAAATTTAATTGGATTACGGGTAACGTAGTCTCTTGATTTGTGTTGTGTGAAAGGAAAAACTAGTTGGATTTGATGATTGGGTTGTACCATAAAGGCTTTTTCTAGGGTTCCGTACCCAAAGGGTAAAACGGGACCCTATTACTAAGACTTCGCTGTCTGTCTGTCTGTCTGTCTTCAGGCTGTATCTCATAAACCGTGATAGCTACAAAGCTGAAATTTTCACAAATGATGTATTACTATTGCCGCTATAACAACAAATACTAAAAATTAAAAAAAAAATATATTAAGGGGGGCTCCCATACAACCGATATGACTTTTTTTGCCGTTTTTATAGATAATGGTACGGAACCCTTCGTGCGCGAGTCCGACTCGCACTTGGCCGGTTTTTTAAGTTCTCGTGCATGTTACGACGCCTACATTCATTTTTTATTCCTTTTTGAAGATTCATTGTAATCTTTATAATCTGTCAAATTGGCTCTGTTTTTGCTAATTAGGGGATTAGCAAATGCGAACTTAAATCTTGTAGAATATAATATGTTTCATCTAAATCTTGTAGTGTTTGTAACTTGACTACGCGTTTATTATATAAAGTATTAGCTAATGCCCGCGGCTTCGCCAACGTGAGTTCGGTAACTGTCCCACGGGATTTTGGTGGGATATTGGGTCGTTTAGCCGACTGAGGTACGGAACCTTAAAAAAACCTGATCATCATCATAAATGACTTAGTAATTCTGCATAGAAAGAGAAACAACTTTCCTGCATGACAACCAATCCAACAGTAAGCAGACACTACGTCAAACTCACAAAACAAATCGTTTAAACCAATAGACATGTACAACGAAACCACAACTGTCAATTCAACTCGATTCACAATAGATTTATTCACGTAAACAGGGTGATGTCAAAAACAGAAATATTACGTACATTGACCATTGTACTGACGCAGATACAGGCTGTTACGAACGAGTGGACGTGTCCAAAACATTACGACAGTCTGTGGAAAGCTGATATGCGGATTGTACTCTTTGTACATTTGTCATAATTATTGGGTCGTTCACATTGCGACGGGATGGTGAAAAAGATAATGTATTGTGTCAGAGTCTGAGTAATATTTTCTATTAAATTTGAAGGCTATTTTGTGTGCTGTAAAGTTTTGAACGTCAAAAATATCGGTTAGCGTAATAAAAAGACGACCCTGAAGATGTGAATAAAAAGTTGATGAAACTTTATAGGGTAGAATCCCGGGACATCGACACACAGGCGGTTCCACGTGTTCAGTACATCTTTCCGAACCCCTTCAAAACATCGAAATTTTAAGCGGTAATTAAAAAAAAAATCTGTTGTTTCCTACATAAGTTTTTTTTACTATCGATCAAAAATTCCTATGTGATGAGTTCGGATTGATGTAGGTTGTGAACATGTGGTAATCGTTTGTACGTCGATGTTCCTTCCACCCTGTATTATATAGCATAGTCAGCCTATAATGTTTCCACTGTTGGGACACACGTCCTCCTCTCTATGAGAGGGAGGGGGCTATAATCCACCACGCGGGCCCAGTGCGGGTTGGTAGAAGTCACATGTCTTTGAATTTTAGGTTCTAGGATATGCTGGTTTCCTCACGATAAATTACACAAAGTAATGCTTCTGCCTGGGTTCGAAACCGCGACTTTCGTAAGTCAGGGCCGCCACCACTGGGCCACCGCTGCTCTATATTGCATAGACAACTACAAAAAGGCCATGTGAGAAACGAAATCACATGTTTTACTGACCGAGCTTATGATTTGGTACATTTATTAAACAACGTGATATCACACGAGAGGATATTATTACATAATCATAACATCACGCCTGTAATTCCCGAAGTGTTAGGCAGAGGTTTATCTAATAGTACACCCACATTTCGCCAGTTATGTATAAATCCCATGTAATAAGGGGTGAGCCTAGTGCCTTCAATTCGGCACAAATACAAACTCCGAGGCTGCTACTGAGAAATTCCTGATGGCAAAACCCAATAACACTTTGCCCGACATGGCAATCGAACCGAAAACCTAATGCTCAGCAGTTGCGCTTTCGACCACTAAACTATCGACGCAGTCCTCCTTACTTGAGATTTACCATTCAATTTATCTCTAATACTTTAAGGAAAATGCATCCTTCTAACTTTAATTGCTGGCTTTACATCTTATTAGCATTATAATCCATTGCTTGTGTGAGCAACGACTTATTGTCGGGCCTATGCTGTCCCCCCATACTTGAGGCCTAATGCTGTAACATGATAATATTGTAAAATCTAATCATTTTAAAAGAGTAACCATGGAGTTTCTTCCCGGTTCTTCTCCATAGGAAACGACCAACCCGAACCGTGCACCTTTTTGTCGACGTTTCATAAGTGCCCATGTAGGCCTATGTGAAATAAAAATATTTTATTTTGACTTTGATTTGATTTAGACATTAGATTTTAATTTCAGAATTCATATTGGCAAATCGGGCAAGCGTTGAAACGAGATGTAGTCCACAAAACCATGAGGCGTGAATCAAGACCATTAACAAATGAAGAGCCTCTTTCAGGATTATAACATTACAACGGATTCTGAAATTTAATTCTGGAAATGAAACCACACTTCATAACAGCAGCAATAACATTTCGGGACCAAAATTCCTACTATTAGCAGTATCAAAAGCAGTTATAACCTAATTTACTTCTAATTTCTGCAGACAATGTCTAATGGCATTAACAGTTAAATTGTACCAGTACATATACTTAAATGAGAACTCTCAGCAACTTGTGTAATTGCTACCGTAATTCTTAGTTAGCACAAGTTGTTCCGTACTATGACCCTGTTACAGCTTCTGGAGATTCTCGGTGTTTATTTATTGTTAAAACTTCGAGTCTCTTATTCGAGAAGATAACTTGTTAAATACAGGCTAATTTGTAATTACAACATTATTTTATGTTAGTCAAGCGTGATCTACCCATATTGACCTACGGTGCACAAACTTGATCTTTGACTAACATCCAAAAGTCCAAACTCAAGGTTTGCCAACGTGCTATGGAGTGTAGTATCTTAGGTGTAAAATTAACTGATCGTGTTCGAAACACTACACTGCGCTCCAAAACGCAAACACAACAACAACAACATTCACTTATCGTCAAGCAACTTTAGATAATATACCTTACAGACTAACATAAATATAATAAAATCCAGTTAGAGTTAGTAATACTTAAAACTATGTTAGTAACACTTCACTTGTGCGCTACGTTACTGAGCGTTCATGTGAATAGTAATAAAACATAGTTATTGAAAATAATTAAACAACCTTTTTTTTCTTTTTGCGATGGGAAATCATCAAATGACTCCTCCCGGTCTAGGCGGAGTGGAAGGGAGTGTCAGACTTTTACTGACTAAAACCCATCCATGTTCCTTCTCTTGCCGTTTGTGTTCCAGAGCCGCGGTATCTCTTTCGAACAATCCCGCAGTCCTGGCAGCATCGGCCCTTGCGGACCCCTCCTGTTTGCTGACATCTCTTTGAGGCGCGCGTGGAACACGAACGCGCCGTCGACACGGCCTGTCGTCATAAGACGGACGGACGGCGAGCTAGCCCATTACTCACCATCCACAGACCCGCGTAACCATCTAAACAACCTAGCATTCTAACACGTTCCCTTACAGAGCACATTAAAATTACTTCATTCCTTTTTCACACTATAAAATATTTGTTTCAAGATAGATGTCTGTTTTAATGAATAATGACCCTCTCCGCACGTCGTTCATTTAGAAATACCGCAATGTTCACGTCATGACTATCACTTAACATATTTTCAGGGCCTAGAATAGAAACAAACGGCTTCAGAAGTGATTAATTTTCTCTTTAGTTCTAAAACTAAACCTCCGCCCACGAATGACTACTTTATAGAATATAATAGAATAGAATAGGTAGTCATTTATTTGCTCAGAATGTAGATATAGATGGTTACAATAATAAAAATTAAAACGAATAAAAAAATAATGGTAAAAAAATAAATAATCTAATAAAAAGTATTAGTAATCTTTTTCGAAGATTACTTTTATTCCAAATCCAATTCTCTTTTTCTTACAATTAATGTTCATAGCTACATTTTTTTTAGTTCTGATTATTCCTAAGGGCAGACTAGTCGTAATGGATTCCAAAGCGTTTCATCTTACTTTTTTACGACTGACTGAGGAGGGTAATGTGTTTACCAGCGTAAACATGAGAAAAATCATGGGATGGGTCTCGCCTGCTTTCAAATGTGCTGTTTCTTGCTTTTCAGTCGGGTTTTTATCGTTTTTATGAATTAAATTTCCAACAACGTTTTTCTGTGAATACGATAGAAATGCCATTTTGTCTACACCCTCTGCACGACTTACATCACACATTTCATTATCATCATCCAGAGGCCAACTTCACCCACTGCTGGCCAATGCATCTTCTCTTTCTTTCTTATAGATCAGCAGAGAAGATCTCAAGATCTTCTCTGCTCTCTATCATCTCTGTCTGTCTTTAATTCGGTCCTCACGTCTCACGCAAACTTAGCCTTTAATACACAGGTTTATATCATAACATTAGTTAACACCTAACAAGGTCTTGAAACATTTTCTTTATTTTGTATAAAGTCTTATGTATAATGGGTGTTAAAATTAATAACACAACATCCAAGTTCATGCCCTCGTAAAATTCGGAGGGCCGTAAAGAGTAATATGAAATCTTTTTTGGCGATAAAACATTATTTTGATTCGGTCCATTTCGTTTACATGCCACCATTTTTATCTGGAATGGATTCCATGCACAATATTTTATTTTTATACGGGTTTACCCAAATAAATTTTTGGATGTCTACCCCAGGTGGCCGTGGATTTATGTTTAATGGTATATTTTTTATGTTTCTATTGTGTCCTAATGTCTGGCGTGTACATACTCAATACTCAAGTCTTTATTGCATTCCATATATGTTTTACATCGATGGTGTAATAAGGTATAAGATCAATATCTGGACCCTGTCGGGCACAGCATCATTAGGACAGAGGAAGAGGGCTAAGTAGCAATTCAATAATAATAATATTATTATAAATTATTAGATGCGTTTACATAAAACTATATCTAATCATATTAGAAGACTGTTATTGCTACTATATTCTCTTTGCACACCATTTTCTTCCCAGTTATCAAAGAGTAGGTATGAACTCAGTGAGCAAATTGTTATTTTACATTTAATTGAGTTTCAAATCTACTCGATAAGAGCTTCCCGATCCATCCATTTTCTCCTTAAATTGCTTTTCAACAAATTATTTCTGAGAAAACTGACTGCTACCTACGTATATGCAGTTACTATTGTGCGAGTAATGTAAGATTACAAAAGATATTTGTCTGCTCAGGTGACAGGCCAACACGCCACATTCATAATTATCCTGCAAATCTGCAATCATACGAAACACTAATAAAAAACATCGAAACTTCTTTTGTACAACCAAATAACGACCCTATACCACTAGTCATTAAAAACATTTCTCCCCAGATAATTTACCGGGACAGAACGACAAAACAAAGGAGTTGCACAGAGCTTAGTCACAGGCTAAGGTCCATGTCCCACTGCAGATGAATAATAATAAATAATAGTATTGGCTATTTTGTTGCTCAATAAAAGTATTATTATGTGGGTCCAGTGTAATCCAATAAGAGAGATACGTATCTATGTAGGTACTAATAGTTAGATAGATTGAATACTCTTTATTATTTGTATACCCTTTCAAATTAAAGGTACTACAAATTGAGCATTATTAATAGTGTAGTGAAGTTCCACTGTTCTGAAGAAACCGCTATGTTTCAACATTTATTGAGCGAACTGCCAGTCTGTGTGGAATTCACAGTCGATATCTGTTTCCTGATCATTATAATCTGGATCCCCTCCAAGTTTGAGTGAATCAGTTTCTTCTAGGCAAGCCTACTCCAACCTAGGCCGCATCATCGCTTCACATCAGGCGAGTTGCGGCAAGCCGAATTAGTGTAAAAAATATAAACTGGGTGACACAATGGGCGGCCATAACGGTAAAACTTAAAAGCAATATTTTCAGCGACGCTCACTCGGAGAATAGAATGCTCGCTAAGAGACTCACTTAGACATACGCGTAGTAGCATGTGACTGGCACGAGAAGTCGCACTCCCTCCGTAGCCGACCAACAAAACTATCCGAACTTCTCACTGCTAGTTTCTAGTTGCTATCTCAACTTTCTTGTCGCTAATCGCCATCTGTGGGACCGGTTCCCCAGTCAAAGCCTAAGAGCGGCCATCACAAATGCAGTGTAATGAAGTGTTACAGTGCATTCTTTTGGCAGCTGAACAACGAAGGTTTTTCGTAACTAGAGCTAAGAATAGGTCTCTGTCTCATTCATTTAGCGGGGAGCACTGAAAACATTTTGTATTTTCAGTTTCGGTACTGAGCGTCGGGCGAGCAATAAGTGGGTGGATGAAACAATCTGCCTGTATATTGGGTTACATAAGCTTTAGTACAAATAGTTCGTTTTGTTTCTTTTATTTGACTTGACGCACTGAATAAAAAGTGTTTTTCTTTTTGGGGAGACTGTTTTGACTGCAGAAAATGAAGTGATGTCCTACTATTCCACCATTTTCTATACGTTTCCTAAAAATATAGCAGAAATGAGTTTTCGCCAAAGATCGCTTAATGTTTGGCTAAAATCATTGGACGCCATGTAGAAGACTTTTCCTCATAGCGTTATCAATAACTTAGATATTTTCACGACTGAAGAAAATTAAATTAGCGAAACCATTTGTTATTATAACGATGATGATTCGGGCAATATAAAAACATTTATTTATTCATTCAATCAGAAACCAAATGAATACAAACGTATGAAGTGTCGAAGAATAATGTGAAAATCTTTGAAATAAACATTGCTATTCCATCAGATAAGTAAAACTAGATTTGCATGCAAACAATTTAATAAACGCTCTTCTCAGCTGTATAACAAAATTAACAAACACATTTATATATATAATAAAAGTTACCATGACTGTAAAAAAGGTATAATAGACTGGATAAAACCACTTACCTATGAGGAAACCGAGGCAATCCTGGAACATGTTGGGTAGCCGAAATATACCACATATATCTACCATATCTTAACACTACACACCATGCCGCACCACACACCTCATCACACACACCACTCACACACGCCACATCACACAACACCACACCACACCATAACACAACACAAAACATACCACACATCACAACAATCCACGCACCACGCCACACATAACACCACATCCCGCGCCTCACCACATACCACACATAACACCGCACAACTTACCACACCACACTTCACACTTTACATCACTTGCACTGACTGGGAATAAGTTTTATAAGTTTTATTTTACTTTTTACTGTTTACTTTTACAATTTTTACTTTTACTCTTACTGTTATTAATTTAAATTGCAACTTTACTAATATTTTTTATTATCTTAAGATTAGTATTTAAAAGCTAGTAACACACAAAAATGTACTACATTGCATAATTACCCTTAAGGTCACAGTACACTATAATATTAACTCGTGTTATTATAAGTGTACGACAACGATGTAGAAAGGGCGGAGCCTTCTAATACAGGCATTGTTTGCCTAAAAGGGGGCTCCAAATACATTAACATGTAATGTTTTTATTTAACCCAATAAACTATTTTGTATTTTTGTATTTTGTATTTTGTAGATAAAATCCGCACCAAAGATTGCAGAGACATTTTCCAATTTAAAGGAATGTCAGTGGAAGCCATCAATTTCCTAATACTACCTCGCACTTGGTACGGTATAATATTTTCATAAAATATCGCATTAGAATATTGAATCGTTGGCGGTATGTTAATATTTCAGGTTAACGTAGATCGAATAGTGTTCGGATGCCTAAAATATTTGAGATCTTATACAGGTAAGGCTTAAAGTCACCCAAAGGGCAATGGAGAGGGCTATGCTTGGAGTTTCCTTGCATGATTGAATCAGAAATGAAGACATACGCCAGAGAACCAAGGCCATCGACGTAGCCCAAAGAATTGCAAAACTTAAGTGGCAGTGGGCAGGGCACATTGCTCGCAGAACGAATGGCTGATGGGGCCGAAAAGTTCTGGAGTGGCGACTGCGAACTGGAAGATGTTGCGTTGGAAAGCCTCCCACTAGGTGGACCGATGACCTGGTGAAGATTCCGGGGATACGCTGGATGCGAGACGCACGGGACCTGTCAATGTAGCGACATTTGGGGGAAGCCTATGTCCAGCAGTGGACGTCTTTAGGCTGAAATGATGATGATGATGATGATGACAGGTAAGCGTATACTGTCTCACACCTGGGCAAAGGCCTCCCCTATAGTACCCTCAGTTACGACTCCTGTGTATAGGCACCCACTCTGTGTCTATTCATTCGATATTTTTGTAACACATGGAACGGTTCCAGGCTTTGTTAAATCTGTAAGGATTGAGTATTTGTGCCTTCACAAGATAAAACATTTAGCCCGTTTGGTGTATCAAAACAAATAAGTACTTATTTGTGGATTGGTTTTTTACTACTGCTTCGATAGTCCAAGGTCCCAAGCACGACTGCTGGGCATGAGGTCCTAGGTTCGATTCCCAGGTCTAGAAGCGTGCTATAGGGTATTTTCACCAGGAATTTCTCAGTAGCAGCGATGGTGTCTGGACTAGTAACCGTTTGATGAACATAAACATCACTGGCGAAATGTAGGTGTATTAGGTACACCTCTGCCTAACCTTTCGGATATTACAGGCGTGGTGCACGTTTTGAGAACTTAATTTAAAACTTGCTGACTAATATTTATGGTTCATTTCTTTCCACAACGTCAGGAGATATTATCGAATTACTCGAGTTGCCACAAGACAAGCTTATCAGCGCACGAGTTAAAATAAATGATTCTGCATAAAATGTAGCCGGCACAAGATTTAACGACGCCATAGGATATTCGATATTCTCATCTGATTAATGACAAAGGAATTTTCTATGTTACTTTATATTGGGTACACTAGCGACCCAACCCTGATGTGGTGAAATGTCAACATAACAATCTATAATATAAAGTATCTTATCTTAATGTATTTTTTTTTATGGCTGCCTCGTTGGTCGAGTGGTCACAAGCGCGACTGCTGAGTCCAAGGTCCTGGGTTCGATTCCCGGACCACACCTGACGTGCGTGCATGCGTGCATGTGTGCGGGCGTGCGTGCGTGCGTACGTGCGGGTGTCAACTCGCGATCATGGCACTTGAACAGCGTAGAAATATTGGGAGCTCAAAATTATGAACAATCACGAAAATATCACGTAAGTGACAGTATAAGTTTACTTTTAAACCGTCAAAGCTTAAAACAATGTTTAAAAAAAAATTGGATGCCATAGGGTAAATAATAAGACCACCGGTATTAATCATTTATGCCTCCAGTAGTCTGATTAAAGCCTGCACCAACTTATACCACAGTAAATTGTCCTCAATTTCCATTTAATTTAGTAACCTCAAAAATCTCAAAAAATTCCATTCATTTACACTCGCATCTATAGTCAAGTTAAAGTGATTACTTGAGTTTAAGTAATCACCTAAGCAACCATTATTATGCAATAGACCAGAATTTGAACGAAGTAAGAACCGTCAAAGAAAGCAAATCTTAGAATTGTAACTTTGAACAGTTCTAACTTTAAGCAATTACTAACTACAGAATGAAATCGGATCTTAAGCAATTACTTTTACTCAAGTAATCACTTTGACTTATATAGAGATACAGTCTTTAGGGTACAAGTTAATGGAATTCAATAAATTGGATGCTTAGTTCTAAAAGTCACTAAATCCATTTTCTTGGTTTTGAGATAAGATCAGTTAAAGTTAAAAAAAAAAAATTGGAAATGGCTGTACTTATAAATAAATTTGCAAAAAAAAATGAAACATTAGTTTAATGGGTAGGATATGGATATGATGCTGTTAAAAAACAAAATTATTATAATAATTAAATAATTAGCTGGTAAACTCAATATCGATAAAAATGGACTTAGTGACTTTTAGAACTAAGGCATCCTAATTGTTCTCTAGTCTCAACTGTTTAACAACTTGTATTTCATACAAAAGTTCCAGATACGCTCAGTTGAAGAACTGCACTCCTTAAACGAAAGATATTGCAAACAAAGACGCTGAAGGTAAGATGGGAGAACAATATCTACAACAAAACATGTGTGTATGTAGCTTCCAATTCTCTATCAACTCACTGCTTTGTGTTGTCATTTGCAGGAAGTTTCCGCAAAATAATTTCTGGTTGTTCTTTCATAATTGAACAGGATACGTCTGGAAAATGGGCAAACTTTTCCCTCTCGTGTAAATAACTTCTTCTATTTTTAGGGATACAATACAGCCACACGTGTCATTCTTTTAGGTTAAGCAATGCTAGCTGCGGTCGGTGCGTGGATGGATGACCATCTATTAGATACCGAAACCTCTTCGTGCCTGGGCAAGCACGTCAAACCGTGCTTTGGTTCATTGTAGATCGTTGTCAGTTGTTACGGGTAGGTAGTCAGATGCCTTAAAGTCTGACGACCAGTTTTACCAAGGGGTATCGTAATATCCAGTAACTGAGTTTTAGAGATAAGATTGCTGGTCGTCTTATGTAACATACTGGTATTCAACTGCATTCCACCACACTACACCATCATCAGCTTACAGCAGTCCACTGCTGGACATAGGCCTCCTCAATCGCAAACCGATTCTCAGCAAGTCTCATCCAGTTGGTACCAGCCACCCTGCGAAGATCGCCGCACCACCGAGTCTGAGGGCGTCCCACCCTACGCTTGCTGATTCAGTCTCCAGTCAAGAACACGTCTACCCCAATGGTCATCGGTTCTACGGCTAATATAGTGCAGTCAGTTAGACTGAAAGCCAACTCCAACACCGGATAAAAGCTAGGCAATTGATGTTGATCGATACTCTTTTTTCGGAAAAAGCTGTTCTGCTTTTGATTTAGCGCTACCCGAACTGAACGACTGTGAGGATGATATCCACCAAACGGCTCGCATTGCATCGGATCGGAAAGGATGCGGCGATAGCCGATCGCGTCCGGCAGGATGTCGACGCATACGATCGGCTACGTACCGTCGCTTGCGAACGTATCCGTTTCTGCGCCTAATCAAATAGTTTCATTCCTACCGTGTTGACGAATTCTAATTTTGAAAATTGGTTCGATCGGATACGACGACAGGCGAACGGAGCCGATCGCGCGTTGCAGCATATCGTATGTCGCGGAAGACGCTCGCGGACAAGCTGCTATAGACTTTAAATACTGTGTACACGATTTAAAAATTGTAAAATCTATTCCGATCCGATGCGATGCGAACCGTTTGGTAGAAATCATCCTTTAAAAGTATTTGATTCCTCTGTGTATGTTCAACAAAAACATGCAATACCTCAACAAAAACATGCAATACCTCAACAAAAACATGCGATACCACTCCGTGATTGTTTTGTTTTGTTACAATTCGATTGGCAAAGCGGAATTGTTCAATAGATTTTGAAGGCTGAAGTGGTATGTGTAGCGGCACTACAAAAAGTACTACAGCAACATAGTACAAAAAAACCGAAGGCTCATTCATAATATACGAGTATGTGGTAATAGTAATACCTACTAAGTGCCATTTTTTGCCATTCGGCTACGGAACCCTAAAAAGTACTATAGCGCCAAAAAATTAACAACCAATATAAAAAATACTAAATCGCGCAGTTAAAGTTATCCGTGACTTAAGACTATATAGGGTGACTGGTAATTACTGACAGATACTTAAACACATGATGGTTGAGTACCAGGCGGGCGGAGGCGGGCCGCCACGCGGAAGCAGTAAAAACATGTTTCTTTGGGAAAGTTGTTTGTTATCATGAGTGCAATCACGTGTTTAAGTATCGGTCTACTAATTACCAGTCGCCCTATATAGAAAACCCGACAAAAACTGCAGAATAGACCGCAGAACTGCAGACTGCTGTCGGGCAGAAGCCCACCAGACACAACACCCATCTGGTGGAGTGTCCCTTTTCTATGAGGGACGAAGAACTGTAAACCCTGTTCTTCATACCCCTAAATGCCTAAGAAAAAATAAATTCTACGTAAAAATATTTCATTCAAATTGAAAGAGAAAGGAATGTCAAATCACATTCCGAAATGCTTTGCGAGTCACTCATTTTCTGATTTTTCTTTGCAAGATTATATTTTTCAAGAGCATTCTGAAAATACACTATTTTCTATCACTTTTCTATTGAAAAGAAGCAAACATGACAGAACCAATTCCAGTACAAAGATTACCTTCTCCGCTCAAAGGGCAAAGGGCGATAACAAAATGTTCTAAGACAGGATTGATGGAAATTGAGGATTGATTGGGACAGGCTTCATTGGGATGTGTAAGACAGGATTCGTTTGAATTCCAATGCATTAAAGGCTGTCAATATTCGATGAAGATTAAATTTAGACTGTAGCTTCCAATTGCAGGAACACTGCTATACAAAACGCGTTTTATTTACTGAAAACATTCTTCAAAAAGAACAAGGATATGAAAAGGGACATCCCTTGCCTTGCCGCTTGGTTCGATCTTCAGGCTAAGCCGCGCTTGCCTAGGTTGCTCCGTGGATGGGTATCCTATACATTTCCTCCATGCCTCGAAAAGTACGTTAAGCCGTTGGTCCTGGCTGTTATTTGTAAATCTTAGGCAGTCGCTCTATGTAAAATACTGGTATTCAGCTGCATCCGGTTAGACTGAAAGCCGACACCAACATAGTTGGGAAGAGACTAGTCAGATGATGATATTAGGTATACATAATATATATATGGTACAGGCTACGGATAATATGGTATTACATCAATGCAATGGACTATGAGTAGGCAAACTATATTAGATTTCCAATTGTATTTCCTTGTATTGCTCACAGCTTTGTATGTATTGCTATTTGTGGACTGTACTTTGTGTACTGTATCCAAGTGTATTGTATATGAACGGACCGCAAGTAAATATCAAAGGTTCCGGAGAATCATCGGGCTTGTATAGTCGAACTCTTAATTACTTTACTACCCTAGGGATGAATGGCTTTTGCACATCGTTAATCGACAAAGTTGATTATAGTTTAAATTTTAGTGAAGTTTATATTTTTAGCGTACCGATGGAAATCTAAATTGTAGCAGCCCAAAACTGAGCCAGCCAACTATCTAAATACTTTCGTGTCGCAAAGGCTGAAAAGCCCAAACAGCTTCCTGAAGTGTGCCACCCACTGGCGAGCGGTCTACGGAAAGATTAAGGCTGTGGCGAGGTAGTGCATCTTTACCTAACCCATTCGTTCCGCCTGCTGAAAATCTCCCGCCTGGACATGAGTTGCCTTGGCTGACCTGGAAGTCTTTGAATAGACTCCGGAACCAGGTTGGTCGCCTGAAGTTTATATTTACTAGTGGATTTTGTCTAGAAGTGATATAGCACTGACTTGGTGACTGCTTGGTGGTTGACTGCCTCGTTGGTCTACTGGTTGCAAGAGCGACTTCTGAGCACGAGGTCCTGGGTTCGATTCCCGGGTCGGGCAAAGTATTATTGGGTTTTTCCATCACGAATTTCTCAGTAGCAGCCACGGAGTCTGGATTTTTGCCCGGTTGATGACAATAGGCTCGCCCTCTATTACATAGGACTAAAACATAACTGGTGTACAGTGGGTGTACTATTAACTGGCGTGATGTTATGTTCAAAGTCAAAGTCAAAGCATTTATTTCAATTAGACCATTACAGGCACTTTTGAAAGTCAAAAATAAAAAAGCTAAGCTACAGTCACAGACACAAGGCATAATAACTTGCGAAAGTACTGTAGTTGCACATTCCAAATCGTAGATCTCTATGGAGAAGAATGGGCAAGAAACTCCATAGCTATAGCTCCATGTTATGTGTGGTATAACACTCACGACGTCAATTATAGGTTAGTGAAAAGAAAAAGTTCTTTGAAAAGTATCTGGCTTGTGTATAGCTATAGAAGACTGGGCCTGAAAAGGCTTGTGTAATTTATATTTCCTTGTAAGGTCCATACTATAAGTATGTGCAAGGCAGGCAAACTTGACGGTAATAGTAACACAGTATATGGTTCAAAATCGTTTAACATTTCACATCACATTCGTCAATTTGAGACTTTTTAAATATTGCACTATATCCTTCTAGGTCAACTATGTTCTTTCAAATTACAAGTAATTATTTATTTATCTATTTTTTTAACAGTTTATGTACACAAAAAATATAGAAAAGAAGAAAGGAAAATTAATTTGTTTTTATATTATATTCTCTTATTATAACGTCATATAAAAGTTACAAAAACTTCGTACTCGTGTGTGACTAAATAGGTAAGTGTAGAAATTAACAATGCGAATAAAACCCAAGTTTACTTTACAACAAACACAGAAAACCTGCAAATATCGTCATAATGTCTCTTGACACATGAATCAAATTCGCACAAAACTACATAAAAAACATTTTTTCATTGAAAGCGAAACGTATTCACGAGTATTATAGTACGGTTTATATATAGAGATTGTTTATTCATGAGCTCGGGATGAGTTAAAACTCACAGCGAATGAGAAACAAAAGAACACCGAATACAATGCTACCGTGTCATATTTTCAGACGTGTTTCTAGTTAACAATTATACAGAATGTACCATATTTTTCGATTCAGAAGAGCTTAAAAGATAATTCATGTATATTTTTGTAAAATATTCTTAAATTATCTTTTAAGATCTGCTGAAGGTCGGTCTGTGGATGGGTGACCATCCATCACATGCCGTGTTCCTCCGTACCTCGGAAAGCACGTTAAACTGTTGGTCCCTGCTGTCATTTGTAGATTTTTGGCAGTCGTGTCCCTGCTGTCATTTGTAGATTTTTGGCAGTCGTTACAGGTAGTCAGTAGCCCGAAAGTCTGACAACTAGTCTTGTCTTGAGTCAGATAGGCAGTCGCACCATGTAAAGTACTGATATTCAGCTGCATCCAGTTAGTTTGGAAGCCGACCGCAACGTCGTTGGGAAAAGGCTAGGCAGATGATGATGGTTGTGGACAGCTCAATATTTTTGAAGACCTATCCAACGACATCCTACATTATGGGGGCACGCGAGAAATAAAAACCCTACACTTTACGTGTACAGGAGATACCCTAAAAATACTTTATTTGACCACTTAGTCAGCGTAACTAATCTGAATATTACACAGACGGGCAGACCGACGGACATGGTGAAACTATAGTTTTTTAGGGTTCCGTAGTAAACAAGGAACCTTTGTTCCTTGTTGACTAGGGAACCCTAAAAAACTATGAAAGGACGGAATGGATATTGTCTTTCACCAACGAAACACGTATTTGATGATGTATTTTTCCATGTGAGTTTTACGTGGGTTTAAATCAACTAACATTTCATAAGCACCATCCCATTTGTATTAAATCATCGCTTACGTATGAAAGAGATAGAACATAAACAAACAGAATGACTGTGAGAAATCAAACGACCTAGTTTGAAAAACCAGATTTTAGTTAAACAGGATTTTTTTTTTTTGTTTACAATAGTGCCAATATATTTAATTTATGTACAATATATTTATTTAATTTGGTTTGAAACAGGTATGATGGTGAGTTTTTTTTTGGAAAATTTTGAAACCTTATTTTTAAGAAGTTGGTCGTGAAATACACAACAACGTTCCGTTAACTACCTACGGCTCAAACTTGCAGTGCTATAAGATGAAAAAGTAAATTTACACCCTTTCACACACTTTCTAAGACCAAAATTGAATCAGCAAAATTCAGTCAGCAAATTAAAAATTGAAGCAGCTGTTGACGCGCACTTGTAATTTTTGTGTTGAATTCCAAAAAAAAACGAGCGCAAGTTAACCTCCTCTTTACTTCCCGAATTAAATAAATATGAAATAAAAAGGTTATCCCTTTATAAACCAAAGGGAATATTTTTCCCACCATAATTTTCAACTTTTAATTAAATAATGAGTTCCTGGTAGGTGTTCCATTGTTGTATTAACGTTATTTAAATAAGTCTTAAGTAACGTTTATACTACTCTAATAATCACTTTTTAAATATTCAAAGAACATAATTTTTGGTATAAAAAAGTGAAATTTATTTCCTACCAATAATACCTATGCCTATTTGGCATTATTTTCCGATTCGTTATACCTGTTAAAGGGTTAAATGTTCTACGAGTATATACACATTCCTAGCTCTAAAGTAACCCACTAACACTAAATGTCAACCCTGAACTGCAATTTTCTGCAAATATTCATTCAATTTAAATCCTTCATTCCAAGGAACTTTCATGTGTGTTTATTAAATCTGTCAATCTAGTTAGTACAGGGATGGAATGGGATGTAATACTAATAAGGAATTTAAAGTAATAAGATTTGAGAGGAATTCAGTTAACACGACTTGTGGAATTTGATTCATTATCCGAAATGAGTTTCGGTTGTGAGCAATGTTGTGAGCATGACGAATGCCATGTAATTTTATTCATCTCTGATGTGGATAGTGAATAGGTTTAATTTATTAAATCTTTCATCATCTTCCTGCCCATTCCATTCCTGCCATTTTTATTCCCATTCTTTAATTTGGGGTCGGCGCAACACGTTTTCTTCTTCCATTCTCCCCTGTCAGACGTCATGGCATCATTTACTCCTTTCTCTTTCATATAATTCCTCACACAATCCATCCATCTTTTCTTTGGCTTTCCCCTCCTTCTCCATCCATCAACATTCATGTCCATCACCTTTTTAGTCACATGATTTATAAAATCTTAATTTTTACGTGACAATCTAGTAGCAGCCAAGGAGTCTACATTTCTGCCCCGTTGATGGCAACATGCTCGCCCCCCTATTTCAAGGGACTTAAACATATTGTCGTAACGTGGTTGTGCTACTGACGAACACCCTTCGGGGATTACAGACTAGTATCATCAAACTCTAAAAATAAACGTACAAGTTCAAAAAGGTAATTGAAAAAGTTGACTCGTGGAATGGCCGTTAAAATGAAAGCGGAAACCGAATAATTTCCGTTTGTAAACGAGGATTTTAGCAGCCGTATTTTTAGGTTAATCTGAAATGGTACAGACATAATTTGCTGGGGGCAGAACCACACCAGCCAGGCATAGATATATTATAATATAGTAATACAGTGTGTAAGGGACCTCGACGCTCAAACGACTTCCATTAAATTAATATACGCAGTAAACACGAAATTGTAATACCCAAATTCAGGTTAACAAAAACTAGCAAGTCTTTTCTTATAAACAGTATACGTTTTTATAACAAACTAGCTGCCCAGCGCAACTTCGTTCGCGTGGTGTCCTACCCCTTACCCTACCCTACTCCTAACCTACTCCTACACTACTCTTATCCTACTCCTACCCTACTCCTATACTACTCCTACCCTAATCCTACCCTACTCCTACACTACTCCTACCCTACTCCTACACTACTCCTACCCTACTCCTAACCTACTCCTGCACTACTCCTACCCTACTCCTACCCTACTCCTACCATACTCTACCCTACTCCTACCCTACTCCTACACTACTCCTAACCTACTCCTACCCTACTCCTACCCTACTACTACCCTACTCCTAACCTACTCCTACCCTACTCCTACCCTACTCCTACCCTACTCCTACCCTACTCCTACCCTACTCCTACCCTACTCCTACACTACTCCTACCCTACTCTTAACCTACTCCTACACTACTCCTACCCTAATCCTACCAAAAAAAAAAGTATCCTAGTGTTGTTTTTAGACTTATCCAGGCAATTTTTTAAATTTTTCTCGCCGTAAAAACCATCCTTGAACTTCAACGAACATTTAAAAAAAAGAATTGGCCAAATTGGTCCAGGCGTTGTTGAGTTATGCGCTTACCAACACATTTTGCGATTCATTTTTATATTATAGATTACCTAAGTCAGTTATGGAACTGAACAATGGAAAGTTCAAAAACTACATTAAACGTGTCCTTATTAAAAAAGCATATTACAAAATCAAGGACTACGTTGAAGATAAAGAGGTCTGGCTTTAGTTCCTTCTGCGCATGCGGCTTCCCTGGTAGCTCATAAATGGCACAAATATGTGGATGTCTCTAACTATCAATCTCATTTTTTATTTTTTTTCTTTTCCTTTTAATTTACAACGGTTTTTTTTTTCACAATGGTTCTCAAATCATTTAAACACCTTTTGTTCAGAATAGTTGCAGCACTGTTGACAATATTTTTGTCACATGTTAATTTTTGTCTTTTATAATATTTTCTTGCCTTTGTATAGATTCTTTTAACGCCTTGTAGATTCCTAGAGGTGTGTTAACTTTTGTTAACCTCTTATCTTGTTTTCCGTTTTTTGCGTAGTAAGCAACGACTTATTGTCGGGCCTATGCTGTCCCCCCATACTTGAGTACTAACGCTGTAACATGATAATATTGTAAAATCCAATCATTTTAAAAGAGTAACCGTACTAACCATGGAGTTTCTTGCCGGTTCTTCTCCATAGGAAACGACCAACCCGAACCGTGCACCTTTTTGTCGACGTTTCATAAGTGCCCATGTAGGCCTATGTGAAATAAAAATATTTTGATTTTGATTTTGATTACCTCTTAAGGTTACAGCACACACATCAACTTGGAAAGGGATTGACATCATATCAACTCGAGCCGTTCAGTAATCTTTATATGAAACTCAATATTGCAACGCACACTAATCGGAATCGTAAAGTAACTGCCTCACCTCGGGTAAAGCTCACGAACCACGGTGCGGTGCGTAGTCGACTCGCTTACGGCTCGTCGTCCCCGCGCTGACGTCTCTCCGTACCCGAGCTTACGTCTCTTCGTCCACCCTTACGCACACTACTGTTGCCACACGTGCTGTTATTCACAGTGTAACTTCCAGTCGTGTTGCCCGCGTACGGGCGAGCGTAAGGGAGAGGTTATTGCCGTGTCGACGGCGCGTTCGTGTTCCACGCGCGCCTCAAAGAGTTGTCAGCAAACGGGAGGGGCTCGCAAGGGCCGGTGCCTGCCAGGGCTGCGGGACTGTTCGAAAGAGATACCGCGGCCCTGGAACATAAAGGGCCAATGAAGGAACATGGGTGGTTTTTAGTCAGTAAGAGTCTGACACTCCCTTCCGCTCCGCCCAGAGCGGGAGGAGTAATTTGATGATTTCCCACCCCCCACCCAAAAAAAAAAAAAAAAAAGGGAGAGGTTATTCAGAAAGGTTAGGTGCGTAAATATTAACATGTTTCACATCTTCTTATTATTTTTCGTCTCGTGGAAGGCAATTTTTTTTAAACGAGTAGTAGAATTAGGTTATCAGGAGATTAGATTATCTAGATAAGACTTCCGGGATGTAAGAAATCAAAGTATTTTAGTAAAAAGATGAAAAAAAAAGCTTACTTGTACACTAAGTATACCATTTTTAATTAAGAAAACTACTCCAGCGTTCTTAACTGGCAACGCAAAAGAAATAAGTTTAAAGTTGCTCATCTTCAGGAAATTTTTCGAACCGTGCTAATTCATTATTGTTATATTAAAAAAGAAGACAAAAACTTTCATGGCTTCTGTTACTGACATTTTTGCAATTCCTGTTTATTTTCTAAAGTAAAAGGAAAATCTTTTTCTATACCTATATAATTATGTAATCACAGTGAAAGTTAAATAAAAGCTAATAATTTTCATGATAATTAAATTGTTTACAAACTACAAAACTTTAATAGTAATAAAAATATGTACCTACAAGTATCAAAAGGGTTACAGGGCGTCCAAAAATTCGTCCACATCACTGACAAAGCTAGTAATAAATGAATACTTAATACTCTCATTCTCGTTTTCACAAAAACGTTTTGACACCTAAATGAGCGCCTAAAGGAAGCATTCTGTTTGACAGTCAGCGGTCATCCGAGAGACAAAATTCTACCGTATAGTGTAAGCGGCCATACTTCAAACATTTCCACAAGAATTTGAGCTTCTTTATGACATTTTGATTCTAAAATGTTCCTTTGAAATAGATGCCAAGATATAATCTTACCCAATCTCAAGTGTCATTAAGATTTTCACATGGAGTACGAATAACGATAAAGAAAATCTATTCTAGAAATTAAATTAATCCTAAACACGCTGTAAATGTAGATTTTCATGATTTATGCTTCCTATATTTCAAGTGCACACAGTGTGATGACGGTATTTTGCTCTTGGCTCTTGCTTCTGATGTCATCATCATCATTCTCATTCATCCCTTCTTCATCTTCCATACTTTTCTATTAGTCATCATCTCATGAGTTTTTTTTCTAGCCATATCATGTTTCACAGAGGCCATTCATCGTTTCTTCCCTTTTACTCTTATAGCCCTCCACATTCACACACAAAACTTTCCTCACGACATATTCCTCATTCCTCCGCATGTCATCACACCATGAAAACCGATTACCAAATTTTTTTTTTGGAACCGGTGCCAATTTCACACTTGTATCTTAAAAGTCAAGTTAAAGGAATTACTTGAGCTTAAGTAATTACTTAAGCAAACATTTCAAGGGTTCCGCACCCGAAGGGTAACCAACGGGACCCTATTACTTAGTCCCCGCTGTCCGTCCGTCCGTCTGTTCGTCTGTCAGCGGGCTGTATCTACAGAATGTGTATTTCTGTTTCTGCTATAACAACAAAATAAAAATAAATTAAAAATTAAAGGGGGCTCTTCTACTAAAATGGTACGAAAGGAACCCTTCATGCGCGAGTCCGACTTACACTAGGTCCGTTTTTTTTAAGCAATAGACAAGAATTTGAACGAAGAGAACCGTCAAAGAAAGAAAAGCTGAGACTTCTAAATTTGACAGTTCTAACTTCAAGCAAGTGATTGCTTGATTCCTCACGACATTTTCCTCATTCCTCCGCAAGTCATCACACCATGAAAACCGATTATCAAACATTTTTTTGTAACCGGTGCCAATTTCACACTTGTATCTTAGAAGTCAAGTTAAAAGGAATTGCTTGAGTTTAACCCATTTCCTGTCCCATGAACCACATGTGGTTCAGGGCGATTGTTTAACTATTGTGTCTGCTTTGCGGACGGTGAAAGTGTTAAGTAATTACTTAAGCAACCATTTCTAGGGTTCCGCACCCGAAGCGTAACCAACGGGACCCTATTACTAAGTCCCCGCTGTCCCGTCCGTCTGTTCGTCTGTTTGTCTGTCAGCGGGCTGTATCTACAGAATGTGTATTTCTGTTGCAATAATAATAGTAAATTCGTTAGAGATGGCCGTACGGGAGAGTTGGCCAATCAATATAATTTGCTCATTTGTCACAAGATGGCACTGTATTTAGCTCAGTACGCTTCGTGCGCCGCCACGGAACAACATGAGAACAAAACCTTGCGCAAAAATAAATAAAAAAGTAAGTAAATTGGCCTTCATTTCATTCAGTAGTGGTGAAATTTTATAGTAGGTTCGTATACCAACCGGAAATACTAATAATGTTATTACTTCTTTGTGTTTTTGTGAGTGGATTGTGTTTCGTGTATATTTTTCTTCATTCTAACCTCAAAATGGTAAAGTACTTGTTATTCGTTAGTTTAAAATTTGTAGTGGCCATCTCACCCGGAAAAAAAGGAGAGATGGCCATATAAAGTCAGGCAAGGTAAAATGAGTTTAGTAAAAATGGAAGGGATGAAGACTGAAAAACAAAGCACAGCAAAAAAACGAAAAGCTGTCAAACAGATAGACAAAAGGTCTGAAAGTAGCACTAGTGAGGAGGAACCAATATTATATGACACATCTGGTGAAGAAGACTCAGAAAATGAAGCTGATAATTGTGCTGGATGTGTAATCTGTGGGTACATGAGAATTGTACACATGTGCTCTAAATGTGGACAGACGAAGAAAAAGGACCTCCAGGAAGCAGAAATCAAAGGAAAGGGGAAAGGCAGAGGCAAATCCAGTACCGGCCGTCTGTCCCGCACTACTACGGCCATCACTCCTGCATATGCCGGGAGAGACGGCCAGTTCCGTTTTTTTTTTAATTAAAATTTTATGTATGTTCGTAATATAATAAACATATCTTTATGCTGATTTTGTAAAGACTGATTGTTGTTGATTTTCTTAAAAATAAAAGTTTAATTATGATATCAATATTTTCAGTTTTATTTAAGCCTAAAAAAACTATGGCCATCTCTAACGAATTTACCCTAATATAACAACAAAATAAAAATAAATTAAAAATTAAAGGGGGCTCTTCTACTAAAATGGTACGGAACCCTTCATGCGCAAGTCCGATTTACACTTGACCGGTTTTTAAGCAATAGACAAGAATTTGAACGAAGTAAGAACCGTCAAAGAAAGCAAAGCTGAGAATTCTAACTTTGACAGTTCTAACTTTTTTTTTTTTTCTCTTTCGGGTGGGAAATCATCAAATGACTCCTCCCGCTCTGGGCGGAGCGGAAGGGAGTGTCAGACTCTTACTGACTAAAAACCACCCATGTTCCTTCTTTTGCCCTTTATGTTCCAGGGCCGCGGTATCTCTTTCGAACAGTCCCGCAGCCCTGGCAGGCATCGGCCCTTGCGGGCCCCTCCTGTTTGCTGACATCTCTTTGAGGCGCGCGTGGAACACGAACGCGCCGTCGACACGGCCTGTCGTCATACGACGGACGGACGGCGAGCTAACCCATTACTCACCGTCCACAGGCCCGACAGTTCTAACTTCAAGCAATAACTAAACTACAGAATAAAACAATTAATCACTTGACTTGTTTATAGATACGGGTGTCAAACTTCCTCTCATTTTGCATCTGCTTGAAATAATTTAAGAAAAAAGGTCTCCCGCTCATCTGATTACTTTTTAACGATGGGTTTGTCAGAGGTACCTGGTACACACGGACACACCCACAGTTAGCCAGTTAGGTGTTTAAGTTCAATAGTGTAACATCAAATATGGCTAAAGGAATTTCATAAGGACAACTTGTTTATTCTGGAAATTCGTTTTAGGTAAAGACTCAAAAGTTGTTCAACATTGTTGTCATTTCAGTAATAGAATATTAAATCTATCATAAAATTATTGCTTTTCGCATAATGTGATTATGACGAGGAGGACAAGGAAAAATAAATATATTGTTGTTTATAACCATTAGCAATGTAGGTACATTGCTAATGGTTACTAACAACAATTTACTTACGCAAATAACTCCATTATTTTGGAAATATTTACATTAAACGTTATTAAATGTATTACACATATATGTATGTGATTTCCTAGAACAAAATGTTTGTCAAATTAACCTAACATCACATAATACAGAGTGTAAACCCTTCATCAAGCCGTCAACCAAGCATTCTGTACATCAAACTAAGTAACTCTACGCAAAAAATATTGCTGGGAAACGACTTTTTTTTGGGGTGAAAAATGAACGGTACGACTCAATGTAACGCACTCAAAACATTGTGCATTGAATAGTACGGGGGTCGTGGAGGTATTTAAAGTAAAGTTATGATATTAGTTTCCCAGGTATAGTCTAGATTCTAGATCATATATGGGAACCTTGACCTTCATTGCGATCATGATTTTGAGCTAGACTCTAGAACAAAACAATGATCGCAATGACGAAGAGAACAAGTACCTTTCGGCTTCGTTACGGGTACTTTTACACCCATTATATCATAACGCCTCAGTAATAAGAAGGTATCGGTAGGGATGCACTACTAGTTGGTACAGTCACGATTATCAGCTGGATGAGTCATATTTGTGACCGATAATAAAGTAGTGAATACGCATAAAAACTGTTTTATTTTCCTTGAGTTCAAATAATATTACTCAGATAAAACATAATTTATTAAAATTTACTATAGATGAGTATTTACAATTTCGTCAATATTTTTAACTCCAATTTTACTACCTACATACGTATGATGAATTAACTACTAAATAACATAACCTAAAGCCAGTTTTCACAAACACTACTATCGCTAAATATCAAACCGAACTCATATCATAATACATAAGTCCTGTACTATGTACGCGTGAGGTGTGATATTTAGCGACAGTTAGTACGGGTAGCGATAAATATCGTTTATAATTGCGAGTTTCTGGTACAATTTCACATTCACTGGTCTAGCTTAAAACGATTCTACATAGTATAACTGGGCATAAAATATTTACAAATGTCACAGCACGCATCGTAACAGTTAGCGTCAAACTGAATAAGGCAAACTTACATATTTCCCGGAAAATGTAGTTATTACTGGTTTAACTAGTATAAACGATAAAGCAATGTAATACAATGAATACCTTAACACTAGAAGACTTTGAATTCAGTTTTAATATTTTAGGGATTGATAATACTCGAGTTAACTTATATGACTCATGCTATGGGATCCACACTGAAATGACATACAAGGGGCATACAAGGTGTAAACGGACCCTTCACAAAGCCATCAAGCATTCTGGACACCAAATTAAGTAACCGAACGTTTTTAGAGTTTTTCGGTAAAACTCAACGTAACGCACTCAAAAAATTGTACTAGTGGAATTGAATACTAAACGAGTCACTTAAGAGTATTTATAGCAAAATAATATCTTAAAAACTAGTATTTAAAAAATAACTTGGAAAACTTTGACCTCCAATATCTCCATAACTAGAAGGTTCCCAGGTATGGTCCAGGATAAAAAAAAATGATCGCAATGACGACGGGGAGAAGTAGAGAAGTGTCTTTCGGCTTCCTTAAGGGTCTGTTTACAGCCTTTATAATGAAATAGGTAGTCACAAAAACAAAATCTATGGAGGCGATACTTTTTCGTAGCTACTTTAGAGTCCTTGAAGTGATTCATATACGGCCGTTATTATTAAAAAGGGCACAACTAACATTTTGTAAATATTGAGAAAATCGATGTTGAAATTACTAAACTTAAAAAATGTTGCAGTTGTGCCCTTAAGCTTATGCTATCTCCAGTTAATTTATCCTGTTGCTTAAAATCACAAAAAAAATAGGCAGACCGGCCTTTTTTTCCTGATTCCGGATATATATTTAGATAGCTCAATTTCATGAAAAATATTAGTTGTGCCCTTTTTAGTTAAAACGGCAGGATAGTAATCCCCTAAAATATTACTAACAAATGTAAAATCAGCCTGTATAACACGAATTGCCACTACGGTGCATGAAATCACTGCCTCTTGGCGTTAACATAACACGAATCTGTTTTTTCTGATGAAATTGGCACTAAGTAGTGGGAATCCGGATCCATCTGTATCACAGTCTTAGGAGAGCCATCGTGACTTCGTCTTGGTGGAAGGTCATAGAGAGGAATATCATCTAGATCTTCATTGTCAGTGTCTGCGCCAGAGAGCCTAACCCTTTTTGGTCTCGCAACTATATCATATTCGCTTTCGTCACACAGGTCACGTTCAGGGCCAGAATGTCTATATCTCATTAGCATTGGATTTGGAACGGTATCGTACATGTCCTGGTCAGGCTCAGGACCAGAATGTCTATATCTGATTGGACTATCATATTCGGTCTCAGAATCACTTCCATCCTCATTTTTGTCACTTTCAACAGTATTTACTTCAATTCGTACGTCTATGCTTTCGTCAGGTTTTGTTTTATTTTCAGATTTGGCTGCTGTTTCATTCTTAGTTTCTGGTTTGGTCTCGTCTTTAATTTCCAATTTAGTGTCATTTTCAGTTTCCGATTTGATTTCTTTTGGAGCTACCGATTTGAATTGTTTCGGAGTTTCTGTTTTTAAGTTCATTTCAAGTTTTTTTAGTTTGAAAAATGGTGAGTCAAACTTCAACACAGGTTTATCTTCGTCTTTATTTTCTTTTTCAGATTCTTTTATATCATCACTTTTCATTTCAAAAGGCTCATCTTTTTTTTCAAACTTTAAGAGTTCGTTTAGATCCCTGAAACTTGCAGAATCACTTTTCTGCACTTTTCTCAACACTTCTTTACATATTGCGTCCATTTGTCCTTTAGCAATTACCGGTACTATTGGTCCTAGAGGTTTCTTGGCAAAAACTACTTTAGTATTAACATCGTCAAGACGGGTCGGTGTTGTTGGGTCACTGGGTCTGGGCTCACTTATTTCAATGACGCCACTGTTCACAGTTAGTGTGCTTCCATTGTTTTTGTCTTTTTCATCGTAATTAGCATTGTATAATGGTGTGACTCCTGTTGACTCTTGTCTGACATACTGTTTATTGTTGGCATTTAAGCCGAATATCGATTTCCTTTTCAAAGCCAAATACAATGCCACCGCTAGAATAACTATAGCTATAAACATGATTATCATTGTAAACCCAATAAGATAAACTGAGTATTTTGGCAATTCTACGATATTATTATTCGAATAGCTTGATAATGCATCAGCAACAGGAGTATCATTCATATCTCCGTGCACAGCTAAACCTGAAATTGAAGAAACACAATATTTTATATTAAACCATTCTATTGGTGTTTCCATTATATTGTTATACTGAGTATAATTGTGATGATATAGAGAAAAAGAGGCTGTGTAATTATTTCTGGTACTTAAAACTTTCAATTTTATATATTAATATATGATGATGTTGACACATTTGCTACGGGCATTATCGAAATCTTTTTTAATTCAAATTTATTATACTTTATTATCTCTAACAATTTTCATTTATCAAACATAACTAAATTTTAGAGAGCATAAAATTATGGTACATAAGTCTGTAAGAGACTGGTCAGATCACCAGGCTCAAAGTGGTTCCTTATACAGGGTGGCGACGATAATACGACAATAAATTAAACTGCGTATACCTCATGGCGTTCTCAGTTTCCCAGTAATTTAGTCAAAGGACATTATTTCTCACTTTCAGTATTTTATACTTAATATAGATTAATAGGGTAGCACCGAAAGGTTAAGATTCCCTGCTTCGGTATAAACACTAAACACAATATGTTACCAACTCGTCACTTCAAAAACCTTTGCCAAATTCGTTCCTTAAATTTTATTTCTAGATGCGAATTAGTGAAAATTCTACCTAAGATAAGTTAAGCAATATTTATAAATAGCGTTCTATATCGTTAACAGTTTTATGCTATTACTTATAAATATAGATTGTTACAAATAACTTTTTTTTTAATTTCGATACTAAGAATTATTTGATAGTTTTGAAATATTTCTATGAACTAGTATTAACATTTTTTTCATTTATTCTCGTATTGTCGTGTCTGCCTTGTATATTGTTTACAATGACTTTGTCTCGTATACATATAATAAAAGCTGATTACACGGTCAGGCAATATTCAGACGGAGTAATGAATAAAAAAACTTACTTTTTGGAACTTCAGGAATCCAACCGTTTTTAATAATATCAATAGCCTTAGAGCTATCAACAGTTAGTGCACTTATTACCAAAAATATAATATAATTGAACTCCATTTTACTGAATAACGTGTAAATCCGAGCATATTAGCGAAATAGTGAGCTTGAATATTCCTCGAGTGACTCCATTAAGGAAAACCTACTTGGTGACAATAATAACTCCGTAAAATAGGAAATTTTTAACTTTATTCAGTGGGTTTAAGGTTGAAGATGGTTTATTTTAGTAATTAAATGTATCATTGTTACTAGTGAGTGTGTCAGTCACATAGTTTATTAAAGTATTTGTGTTGATAATTATGTTTGTTTCGTGTTGTTTGATTTGATACGAACACAAATATTGTTTGACGGCTGGTGGGTCGGTATTTCGCGAATTGGTTTTTCAGCCATTCAGCAGTTTTTCATTCTTTATTTTTGTTCATTCTTGCATAGGTTTGTGAAGTATATCTTCATTATTACCTTTTCCATTACTTCACAAATAATACTACACAGGTAATCGATAGTAATGGATTCAACAATATGTGATATTTCTATTTTGCTTTAATCAATACCTTTAACTGGCTTGGCTGTTGTATGTTGCAAGTATGATGTTGGCTGGCGGATCTAGTGGTCGAAAGCGCTCCTGATAACTTCATCATATTTTGGTTTCCGAGATTGGCCAAATGTTATATGGATTTCATGTACATGGATCTTATACATGACAGGATGGTGGTATTGTGACGGTGTTGAGAAGAAGTGCCGTCAACGTTCCAACAAGAACCTCTGCGGCACGGTTCCATCGAAACCCAACGTGACTATACACATAATTATGCCGAGAAGCGCCGACGCTCCGAGGTCTCCCGCTTATACTACACCACTACGGCGGAGGACATCGTATAGTACGACGTTAACAGACCAAGTGCGGGCGAGAGTGCAGCTGCTGGAGTCGCTCCGCAACGTCAACTTTAAGGCGTTCGTGGTGCGAATAACAACGTGTTTTCTGCACTTCGGTCCTCTTCCAAGAAGAGGTAACAAGTTTATTTTAATTTATATTTTGCCAAAATTATGCTAATATCAGAATTACGGAGCTTTTAAGCACAATTCATACAAAGCTTTTGTAACAACAACTTGTTAAAAACTTCTACTTTGCGTGGCTAACAAACATTTTTTTGAATGAAAAACTTCCCCAATTTCATATGTTAAAGTACGAGAGCTGAGGTTTTTAATTTTGGAAGTAAGAGCGCTTTGAACGATCTCGCTCCATCGAGTTTCAAAAAGACGAAGAGTAATTTGTCTGAGAGTTACTAGAAGAGGACCGGTCTAAAGGTCTCAAGAATCCACAAGATACAAGATGCTCAGGACCGGTGGACGTGGCGACGCTTGAGTGAGCATTACATTTTTAAAACATATAAAGTCCACGACATTGCTTGCGTTTATGTCGGAAATATTCCTAAGGGGACTTATTATCGGGATAAAAACACCTATAATGTTACTCCAGGTTATAAACTATCTGTGTGCCAAATTTCATTCAAATCCGTTAAGGAGTGTTTGCGTGAAAGAGTAATAAACATACATACATTCATCCTCACAATTTTTACATTTATAATAGTACTAGCTGTTGCCCGTGACATCGTTCGCGTGGAAATTTTGATGAGTATGAGTGAGAAAAAAAAATCGGTGCTATTTCAGATCTTTGTGCCAAATTTCATCCAGGTTCGGTCACAGTAAATGGCATACTAACCGAATCATGCCGAAAGCCTAAATCCACAGCTACTTCCGCGGTGGCTTTCGACATGATTCGGTTTCCGAAATAATGATGATGACGCACGGCTACCAATCAACCTATGCAAAACCAGTTTATGCGAATCTCTCATTGTACCAGAAATCTATACTAGGTGAGGTCATGTTTATACTAAATGTAAAGCTTTATATGTCACCGTATGAACATGACCCCACTAAATGTAAAGCTTTATATGTCACCGTATGCACGCACAATGGTCCACTTTAAGGACTAAGTGCGGAAACCAAAATCCCTAACATAGAACATGTCACCGTATGTACAATATTTATTATTTTATTTAGGGAAAAAAATAATATAGCATACTAACGTTATTTTAATGCGCATTATTATTAGTAACGAACATGAACATAACATCATGCCTCTAATCCCGAAGCGCTAGGCAGAGATGTACCCACATTTCAGCCGTTATATTTAAGTCTCATTCAATAGAAAGCAAACCCATTGCTGGTAAACGAGTACAAATCCAGACTCGATGACTGCTACCGATAAATTTATGATAGAAAAACGGAATATCATTTTGCCCGACCGATTCCATAAATCGTCAAATCAATGCTTAAATATCGCTTACTTACCTTTCCTACTTTGCACGAGTAGGCACTGAAAGTTCTTGATATAAAATCTTAGTATCTTTAGATGGCCTTTCATTTAGGTCAAACTTAGGTTTTAAGGGCCTGGATAAATCTGTAGGTACATTTTAAGTACCTACTCGTACCTACGTTATATCCATAGCAATACATATATTGGCAAATTGTATAAAGTCAAGTTCGCTCCTACCTTATCCCGAACTGTTAGGCACTAAAATCGCGTCAGGTCGCAAATAATTGCACTGTACTGTAGATACTGATTTTTCGAATGTTGTTTGGATATGCATTATATCGGATCCGGTCATTGGTATGGGCTAAAATGAATCGCAAGTACGCAGTGGTGACATCACGCGACTTGCTTACAAATCTACCCACAGCACAGCGTGCTTCTACAGAGCCCTGTTGTTTACAGCTCGTGGAGGACATTCAATGTCTGATCGCAACGGAGTTGAGACGTCCTGGAACTGTACCCGATTCATTGTGCCCCGTGTTATTGTGTTAAAATATAATGTAAAGTTATTTGTTAGTTTAATAGAAACAGTGTATGGCATTCAGTGGCAAACAGTTCATTGCACGAAACCCATCTCTGCCCACAAGACATGATGTACGAACCTAACGGAATAAATCCTGACATATCCGACACACATATACCAATAGTAAGTATAAAACTAAGTCGGCACCTTCAAAAGAATTATGCTGTGTGGTGTTCTAAAAACAAATAAAAAACGGACTATTCATTTTTTCTTTTTTTTTAGTAGCCTTGTATGTAAAACTGTGGGACAAAGGCCTCCCCCATATCGTTCCAGATACTGCAGGTTATCACCCATACCTTGTTAATGTTCCACACATTCGCACAAACCACTTCGCTACATCTTTTATTATGCGCACAGCCAAGGAGTGGAATTCCTGCGTCGGTGTTCCCAAGTTCAGGAACACTGAATACTGACCCTGAACCTGCTGATAATACGTTCCGAATCATCCAAAAATAGTGATGCCACGGTCAGATACGAATAAAATAGCCTTGCTGTCCTCCTTTTACTGATGGAGCCTTTAAAACAAATCAAACTGATCTTCCAAAAAACCAATGGAGAAACCCGCAACAAATCGAGCACATTCGTTAATTCCAAAATTTTCAAAGCCACGAAAACCAATATTTCACAGACCCTTTGCTTGTCAATTTTATTACTTTTCGTTACTGAGGAAAGGCGGCAAAAACACGGCTTATTGAACAACGCTGTATGTAATGGCAGCAGCAGATATATTAGGGTACTGTTGGCAGTCAAGCTTATTACATTGACAGATTGACGTATTTCATTTGCTTGTAAATTTTCAAAGCTTTCTTATCGAAACAAATAAACGGTAATTTCAAGTTCTTTCCAAACAAAAATAAAGCAAAATTTTGCGAAATGCTTATATTTCATTGTTTTGGTCTGGCTAGCAGAATTTTATCTAATTATTATGTAGGAACTGACGACCTGCCGCTGCTTCGCAAGGGTTTCACGACTTGACAAAACATTGTAAATTTAATTAAGCCAAAATGCTTCTCTTCTATATAATAATAAATGATAAATGAATTTATTGAAACATACAAACAAAAACAATTATAGTTAAAACCCCCAAACTAGGCACAACCTGTATCTTGGCGGCCCAAAATAAACAGAAAAGGCAGGTTGAATTATGGACTGTTCAGTTTGACACAGCACAGCAAGATACAAGTAACAATTAATTAAAATAGTTATTAAAATACTTCAGGAATCAAAAATAAAATAATAATAACAATCAATAAAATATTTAAAAAAAATATTAAAAATCCTTGTTCACCGAGTTACAGAAAAAGAAATATTCGACATTATCCAGAACCTTCCTAAAAAAACACAGTTGCGGCATCGACGAGATACCCCCTACATTAATAAAAGCATGTATCTAAGAACTCACCCCCCCACTAACATACCTTGTAAACCAATCTCTCGAGGAAAAAACATTCTTATCAAACTAAAAATTGCAATAAAAAGTGTTAATTCCAATGACCCTAGCAAATACAGACCAATATCACTTATTCCAGCATTTTCAAAAATATTTGAAAAAGTAGTTACTAAACGTATGTGTACATTCTTAGAAAAATACAACATTCTCTACAACAACCAATTTGGATTCCGGACAAATCAATCGACAAATACTGACATAATTATATCAAACACATAAACTATGCAATAGGCCTGCTGCTCGACATGACTAAAGCATACGACAAAGTATCACATTCGACCTTACTAACAAGTTAAATGGAGTTGGCATCAGGGAAGACGCACTTGACTGGCTCAAATCGTACCTCGCTGATAGGAAACAGTAGGTACAGATAGAACAACTAGATAACGACACATGCGAGCCACAAAGCGTGCGCTCGGACCTATTAACTATAAACTGGTCTATTCCACAAGGTATACTTTTCCACATCTACGAGTACATAAATGACCTGCCGAAAATATGTGACCATCTTTGTGTGCTATTCGCTGATGACATCTCCATTCTCTTTAAAAGTCCTTCAAATAACCGAGAATATAACTCCCAAATTATTGAAACTTTTAACCTAATAAAATCCTGCCTTCAGAAATACAATCTTGAAGTAAATAATAAAAAAAAACTAAAATCATACAGTTCACCCCACCAAAAACAAAAAAAAAACTTCTTAAAAACTATTACTAATAATATCAAAATTGAAGAGGTTGCAGAATTCAAACTACTGGGTATTACACCAAACTCTCATTTAAATTGGAAGAAACATGTCGACAAAACTAAAATAAAGCTATCAGAATTCTCATCTGGGCTTGGTGTGTTAAAATCTAACACAAAACTTACAGTAAGTTTTGCGTAGTATGCAGAGTGAGCACAGTAACTGTGCTCACTCTGCATACTACGCGTATGCTTACGTATGGCTAGGCTATGGTATCAGCTTATGGGGACACAGTGTAGATGCCAAGGATTGATTTATTGCTCAAAAAAAATGTCTACGATTAATATTTAATATTACACCTAGAGATAGCTGCAAACACCACTATGTTAAGGAAAAATTGTAATCCATACTCTCCATTTTTAAACTACAAGTAGCCACTTTTGTTAAGAAAAACATAAATCTGTTTAATATTGATAAAAACAAGCGCCGCAGAACTAAGTTAGTCTTACTACAAACTATAAAACTAGACTACAAATGTATAAAAATAGGCCGGAATACCGAAGCATTCAAATATGTAATATGTTGCCCGACAGTATACGGTCCACCAAAACAATACCTGTATTTAAAGTTAGGTTAAAGTCACTACTCTTAGATAAGTGTTATTATTATGGTATCCAAGAATTTATGGAAGATAGAATCCGCGCCATCCGCCAAAACGTTACTAGCGTACCAGGAATCGCTCTTGAGACTAAACGCCGAACTAAGACCAAACCACGACCAGTCAGGTTCGAGTCTCACATCAAACATGAAAAATATTTTTCATGTTTGATGTGAGACTTTTGTTTCATTTTATTTCGTAGCCTTATTATTTTGTGAATTGATAGGTGTGCCTATAGTAAAAGTTGTTAAGTAACTGATTTTTTGTTGTGTTAAGTAACTGATTTTTTTTCTTAAGACTTGTACTTAACTGTTATTTTATTAAAAATGAACATTTTTGTTTGAAAAAAATAAAACCTTTATAATTTTTTTTGTATTTTTTTTTTCATGAACCCCATTGTTTTTAGTTGAAAAAATTATTATTAGTCTTTTCATGGGTCGTCATAAGCATATTAAAACAAATCCCAAGTCTGTTGGTAGGTGGGGACAGTGCCCCTACAATTTTGTGCATACTCCTTTTGATTATTTTTTGATTACTGATTATTTTCATTATAAAGCTAGATAGATGTAATATTATTGACTATTATATTGTATATTATAGATATTGTATAAATAAAGTGTATGTTTGTGAAAGTTCCTAAACTACACTTCTCATCAAAAAAATCGAAACACCTCGCAGTTTATGATTTGACAAGGATTATCAGAAAAATGTGTATATTTAGGAATAAATGTAAAATGTCATTTAATAGTGAGTAGTATGAGGTTTTTAAATCCTAATGTTATTGTTCTAAATTAAAATTAAGTCTTCATAGGTTTCGTATTTTGTATAATGAGTAATTTTTACCCTGTATGGAATATGAAGGAAATGGGTAAAACAACACGCGTAAATGAAAAAAAAATGTAAGAAACGTTTATTTAATAACTTGTATTCCCTCCGCGAGCTCTTATTACTGCTTCCATACGGTTCTTCATCGATCGGATGAGAGTCACGATCACATGTTGTGGTATATTATCCCATTCCTCTTGGATTGCATTTTGCAGCTGGCTAAGTGTTTCTGGGGCTGGATCTCTTGCTCGAATTCGTCTCTTTAATTCATCCCATAGATGTTCAATGGGATTCATGTCCGGGCTTCTTGCTGGCCATACCATAATGGAGATACCGACTTCGGTAAGATAATCTCGTACGACGCCCGCGGTGTGAGCTCTAGCATTGTCGTGCATGAATATGAAGTCGTTGCCAATAAAATGTGCATAGGGTTCACATGAGGTTCAAGACACTGTTCGATGTACCGATGAGAGTTTAGTGCAGGCAGCCGTGGCCCAGACACAAAGGCAAGTTCTGTCTTACCGTCGGCGCTGATTCCTCCCCAAACCGTCCACGAACCGCCACCATAGCTGACCTTTTCTTCAATGCAGCATTGTGCAAAGCGTTCTCCATCTCTTCTGTAGACCTTGTTCCTTCCGTCGTTACCATACAGCATAATTTTACACTCATCAGAAAACAGTACTTTGCTCCACTGAAGGTATGACCAAGTTAGGTGCTCGCGTGCAAAGTTAAGGCGCGCTCTTCGATGGTCTGCAGTTAATTTCGGCCCATTCGCTGGCTTATGCGGTGCCAATCCACGTTCCTTCAACCTTCTTCTTATTGTAGAGTCACTTACAGCTACTCTTCGTACAACGCGAAGCTGCTGCTGCAGTTGAAAAGCGTTAAGGCGTCGATTTCGTAAAGAAGTTGTTACAATAAATCGATCATCTCGCTCAGAAGTGACCCGATTCCTGCCAGATCCTGAACGGCGCGTGAACGAACCAGTCTCCCGATAGCGTTTGTAGACTCTATGAACAGATGATAAGCTTAGATGCAATCTTGCAGCCACAACACGCTGACTAAGTCCAGAATCCAGCAATGCCACCACTTGGGCGGCTTCTGCGGGCGAAGTATCCATATGTTTTAGAAAAAAAAGTTTTTTCAGACGTCCCAAAGTCACAGTAAATGAAATAAGAAACAAAAAGTTTAAAGACAAGCGCTAATTTTTAGTTTTTAAACGAGAAACGTACTCCAACCCTAAATACACATTTGTCTCAAAACAGTGATTAATTTCATTTATAGGATAAACAAATGAAATTCTAATTTCGAATTTTGATTTTTTTCTTCTTACTGTAATGACCAAACTGCCAGCTACACAATAATGTATTTTTTTTCATGGAATTAATTCTCTTTTGTAAAAAATTAGGACAAAAACAATAAAAACGAAAGTGTTTCGATTTTTTTGATGAGAAGTGTATTTGATATTAGGTACTAAACAATAATAATAAATTAGTAGAAAGTAAGAGTTATATGATACTAATGATTGATACTGTTCTTCATTCTAGTCTTAAGTTAGCTGCACCCTAACAGGGTAATGTATTCATTTGTTTAAGACTAGCTTGTAACGATGTGTACAGTGTGCAATAAATAAATGAAATCTAATTTACTCGTAACAAATATAACCGAAGAGGTTGAGAGCTCCTGGCATAATGGCTGTTCTTAATATAATCAACGCAAATTCTCCTATTTTACCGCTTACACCAAAGAAAAGCTCCGTCTTATTCTTCGCACAGCACTCTTAATACAACTAATCTTTACGAGGAGAATTAAATGAAGCGTCAGTAATTGCCACTCAATGAATCGTAAGTAGATTAAATGATTTATCTTCATCTTTTACCTCATTTTCTCTTAAGGCCGCTATACATCTTGTTCGTGTATCGATATCTTGCCAATTCTTCTAGGAAAATGATTTTGTTGAACTACTATTCATGTTTTAAACATCTTCGTAGAGTTTCTGATTACTTTTAAATTACATTTAGAAGGCATGCTTCCCTATTTTTTTAATTTATTTAAACTTCATCAGTAGTGGTGGACTTAATGTCACAAGGCATTCTATACCAGGCAGCCAGCCTTTGGGTTACAAATTTATAAAAGATAACCATTTTGCTATCTACCATTTTGTCACTATTACGTGGGAGTTGAACTGCGTGGCGGCTGTTGTTGTTGTTGAATAACCCTCTACCCGACTTTGTTTATGTTCAGCACAAACTTTAGATTAGATTTAAATTGTAATTTGGGGTCGAAAAGCTCCAGTCTCCTTTTTAAGGAAATCTCTCGCCGACTGGTCGACACTTCGCGTGAGAGGGCTATTCTTTGGCCAAAGAATTAACATTGCATTCAACGAGGCAATACTGCCAGTCCTCTAGGCACGTTCCCGGATGACAGCGATGCGGAGAAGTACTTTGACGCCGAAGTGTCCTATTTTTTGTCGTTGTATAAGTACCTAAATGAAAGGACCTTACTTTTAGTGTTATTTTTTAATCATTATTTGAGATCTATTTGTGATTTTGGTTTATTTGGAATATTCACCAAGAAACAGGACCGTCTAATATCTTAGCCTGTAAGATTTTTTTTTATCTCAGTTGAAACGAAACTTTCTCTCAAATGTTGATCCTTTTTTTCTTTTGTAAACGAGAAGGCTTTACCTAACACAGTAATGTTGGTACTTCAGTTCTAGCTTTGAATAAATTACTAGTCGTTGTATGAAAAGGCACACGTAACAAACACTATTACTCTTTTTAGAGAATTTTATGGCAGGCTATTCTGAAAATATTAAGTTGACTTCGCGCATGTGTATTGTGAATATAAAGTAACCGAAATAAAAATTACTACCCAAAAATACCTCTTATATTTCAAGAAAAGTCAGCGAAGTACTGCTGGCTCAATAGAAACGGCCGCGACGAACGAGTTGTTGGTTCGGATCTAGACAGGCAATTTCTCTGTGCAAAATTATTTCATCACCACTGTAGTGCTCTATGTATCATCATCCATCACACACATCATCATGCCTGTAATCCTCAAAGGGCACGAGATGTACCTAATAGCACACCCACATTTTGCCCGTAATGTTTAAGTCCCATGTAATAGGGGGCGAACCTATTGCGGCTATTGCCATCAACCGGGCACAAATCCAGAGTCCGTGGCTGCCACTGAGAAATTCATGATGGAAAAACACAATAATAATTTGCCCGGACCCAATGCAATTAACCCACCTCATGCTTAGCAGCCGCGATTGAAAAAGAAAGTAAAAATATTTATTTGTCGCAGGAACATGACGTGCATACAAAAAAAAGAAATAAGAATAATCATAAAGCGCATCAAATATTATAAATATAACAGGACAGAAATAAAAAAAGCGACCACTAGACCAAGGAGACAGTCGCTCCATGTAAAATTCTGGTTGCATGTGGTTAGTCTGTAAAATTCTGGTTGCATGTGGTTAGTCTGTAAAATTCTGGTTGCATCTGGTTAGTCTGTAAAATTCTGGTTGCATCTGGTTAGTCTGTAAAATTCTGGTTGCATCTGGTTAGTCTGTAAAATTCTGGTTGCATCTGGTTAGTCTGTAAAATTCTGGTTGCATCTGGTTAGTCTGTAAAATTCTGGTTGCATCTGGTTAGACTGGAAGCCGACCTCAACATAGTTGGGAAAAGGCTAGGCAGATGATGTTGCTCTTAAAACAGTCAAGGAAAACGTCGTGAGGAAACCGGTATGTCTTGGAACCGGAAAATTCGAAGACCAATCCACCACGATATCATCGTGGTGGATTACAGAATTACAGCCCACTCCCTCTCACAGAAAAGGATATCAGTAGTGGGAAAATTACAAGGTGATTATTAAGGAGACTCAGTAAGATTTCTAAACAGCTTTACGACCTCTAATGTTATAGTTATAGAGTTTTTTTGTGATGGAGCTCGTTGAGAGATGTGGGTTTACCACTGCATTTATGTTTTTACCGCTAAGAAGCGTTGCTATTTTGTGGTTGGAAGGGTACGGGTCCCGGTGTATTACAAGCATCAGAACGCCTTAGTAAAAATTCTCGTGACTATTAATTATTATTTATTTACTTTCATTACAAGATCCGCTCCACAGCCTGACCACGCCGTATCGTATGAGAATCGTTTCATTTAATTAATTAAAGACACAGTTACAGAAAAACATAAAGAAGGGAACAAGACCCTCATTAATCTCACAGTATCTCGCAATACTTTCGTACATCTTCTTAGCGTGTCGATGACGATTTAAATTGAGTCGGCCCAAAATTTGGCGAAGAGTTTGGCACTTTCAGTAGCGTCATCAGCTCCTGCGATGTGAGAGCAACAGGACAGGCAGGACACGACACACTTCTGACATGTCAATAAAACAAAACACCTTAAAGCAGATATGTTCAATATTGACATCTTTTAAAAGGAATCTTATTTCTAAAGGAAATATTTATTTCTAGTACTTCTTTTGCTGGTAGGTTAGAGTTCTGCAACCAAATCCGCCATTATCCTACAAGTGGACTGTCTAGGTCAATAGTACCCGCATAGATCGGAATCAATCCGATACGGCTACTTTTTTACCACAGAATAAATAAATACAGAAGGACAGCTCCATAGGCAGGCAGTCGCGCCATTTAGAATACTGATATTCGGCTGAATGCGGTTATACTGGAAGCCGACTCCAACTTAGCTGGGAAAAGACTAGGTTGATGATTATTATAATGTGAATAGCTGCATGCAACTAGCGAAAACAGGTGCATGCACACATGGTTGTAGCACAATCAGCACACAACGCACTCACACTGCTGCGACACTGACATCCTCTCTATGAGCTGGAGTGGATTGTATTTAATCCACCACACAGCGACAGTGTTGGTAAGTGAATGCCACATGCCTTCGAATAATTGGTTCTAGGTCATGCTAGTTTCCTCACAATGGTTCCTTCACCGTTTTGAGAGCAGCGGTGGTATAATTAAATACACAGAGGAAAGACTAACGATATATATGTCGGGGCTGCTACCACTAGGCCTCAAATATTTTGTACGTAGGTATGGCGACAAAATAATTTTACTTGTGAGAGCTCTTGCACCCGCTGTACGTGAAGTGTAACTGTGTGTGCATGTGTGTCGTATTGGTTCGTCATGAAAATTATAGAGTTGATCTTCTGTGCATATTTATTCTGTGGTTGTGCTTCGCAAGATTCGTTCGTTCCAGCAACTGCATTAAGGTTAAGTAGATAAATATCTATGTAGTGCGCTTGTGGGTTTTGTCAAAGGACATTTTATATTACAAATCAACAGCTTTTCTTATCTTGTTGGCTACTTTAATTCCAACGAAACTTAGTTTAATTTTAAGAGACTGCAAGGCATCGATGATGCAAGTCGGGATTTTATATGGAAAATGTTGCCATGGCTTTACTACTTTGTTCATTAAAAACATTTGTGTGGCAAAAAAGGTTGTTCAGGATTCTTAAATTTTATTAGTCACTTTTACCAAGTCATTGAGAAATATGGAGTCTTTTATATTGGACTACATTTGGAACCTTTATTGAGTTTCGAGTTCGTTAGCTTACTGGAATCTGGAAACAATAAAATTCATGTCATAGAAACCCCATCCATTGCTTGGTAGTCCTTATTTTACTGTATGATCTTCATGTCAAAAGTATTTTTCGGATTATGATCTGACTATGACCCCATGTTGCAATCTCGTCGCTCGGGGCCTGTGCCCTCATTGCCCCCCCCCCTCTCTCCCAAGCTACGCCACTCATTTCCAATATATACAAAATATATACAAAGTATATAATATAAAGTAAAAAACTGACTGGTTGAATGATTCACTGACTGATCGATTAACGCAGAGCTGAAACCGCTGGGTCTAGAAACGTGAAATTTTGCACAAACGTTCCTTAAATGACGTAAGCGAGCACTAAGATTTTTTTAAATTCATCCCCACTAGGGGTTGAAACGAGGGTTGAAAGTTTGATGAAACTTGGTCAATTTTGCGAACGAGTCATGGGCAACATCTAGTTCATCTTTAACAGAATGAGCTCAAAGAACCAATAAGAACTTTTTAATAAGCAAGCGCCTTAAATTACGATTCCAATAAACTTTGTAGTTACTTGTAAGAAAGTTAAATTCAATAGCGGAAATCCTTCAAGTACCTACGTTGATCTAGATTGTAGCTAGAACTAATCGAAGATAAAGTTCTACAGAATTTAGCTCGGATTTCTAAATTAAATACCTACAGTACTCCGAAGTGTGGCTATCAAAGGGGTATTACAGTATTATGCAACCGGTTTGTGGAGGTCAGATAGGCAGTCGCTCCAAAATACTAGTATTCTGCTGGAAGCCGATCTCAACATAGTTGGGAAAAGGCTCAGAATGATGAGTTCGATGTGACTTTTTTAGTTTCTGTCCTGTTGTATTTATAATATTTGATGCGCTTTATGATTATTGTAATTTCTTTTTTTTTTGTATGCACGTCATGTCCATGCCCAAATAAATATTTTTTCTTTCTTTCTTTTCTATTTGTGGTTGAATTCGTCGAAAAGAGAGTTAATTAAAAGAATCTTCATACTAAACTTTTCGAAAGTAGAACTTGATGAATGTAGAATTAAATTTACCCCGGGGAGTGGTTAGGCTCTCAGATGTAGTACCTTGTTCGGCAGGGCTTGGTCAGAATACGGTTTTGCAGGTAATTTTCAACAAAATTCCTTTATCTACGTTGGTTTTCTCACATCTTACTGTGCGGGCTCTATGAGATACAGTCCTGCACTGTAGTAAAGAGATTACCTAACAAGCCAGGTTAAAACGGAGTCTGATTTCCCAAGGTGCGCCTGCCGTACCCCAAATGTATCTACCTAACCATATACCCGCAAGTGTCAAGTATACAGGGTGGAAGGGACACCGACGCGAAAACGGTTACCAGGTATTCAGTACATCATTCTGAGCCCCCAACATAGAATGTTTTTCATCAGTTATTTTAAAAAAAAATCAACAGTTCGATACATTTTGACCGTGTAGGTATTGTACTTTTATAGGTAACAGCTGTTTTTTTTAATAACCGATGAAATTTCAATGCGAGGGGCTCAGATTGATATGCTGAACACGTGGTAACCGTTTCCGCGCCGGTGTCCCTTCCACCGCGTATAGGAACCTACCTAGTATTTGATATGTTTGGTGCTTATTGCACTTGACTTGCCGGCTTTAAAGCGTTATCTATTCGCATATTATAAAGAGGTAAGAGTTATCATTAACACTGAAAACGGGATATTTTCCGTGTTTTCTGGCGCTGTTGTAAGCAGCGGAACCCAAAACAAATAGTAAACATGGTAAATATCCCGTTGTCAATTTTAATTAAAGTGATAATGACCATGAGGTAAAGTTTGTATGTGTTTGGAACTACTACTTCGGGGTTCAGAATGATGTACTGGACAAACTCAAACTCAAAGCATTTATTTCAATTAGACTATTACAGCACTTTTGAATGTCAAAAAAAAAACAAAAACAACAATCTATAGTCACAGTCACAAGGCATAATAACTTGAGATAGTACTGTAGTTGCACATTCCAAAGCGTAGACCTCTATGGAGAAGAATGAGCAAGAAACTCCATGGACACTCTTTTCAAACAAAATATTGTTACAAAATCTTGGTTTTATCATTCATTCAATTAGACTATTACAGCACTTTTGAATGTCAAAAAAAAAACAAAAACAACAATCTATAGTCACAGTCACAAGGCATAATAACTTGAGATAGTACTGTAGTTGCACATTCCAAAGCGTAGACCTCTATGGAGAAGAATGAGCAAGAAACTCCATGGACACTCTTTTCAAACAAAATATTGTTACAAAATCTTGGTTTTATCATTCATGTTGAGATTATACATATATGTGAAAGACACGTGATAACTGATAACTGTTTGTGCGTCAATGTGCCGTCCACACTGTATACAAACCGACAGTCCTCAAGGGTAGGTAGGAATTACAGAAAACCACCTGCTACGATCCTAGACTCCTTTCGCCTCGTCCACGTCCACACACAAGGACGCAGACCGCATCTTTCAAATTGTTTGGATTTTCGTGACTGCTTCGGTGTTCTACTAGTCGCAAGCACGTCTACTGAGCATGAGGTCCTGGGTCCGATTCCCAGGTCGGGCAATGTGTTATTGGATTTTTGCACCAGAAATTTCAGAGTAGCAGCCATGGAGTCTGGATATGTGCCCGGTTGATAGCAATAGGCTCGCCCCTGTTTCATGGAACTTAAATATATAACTGGTGTTATGTAAGAGACGCACCTAAAATACCACCATTATTAGGTACGACTCTGATAAATCCTTCGGGGATTACTGGCCTCATGTTATATGTTCGTTGGGTTTAGCCGCGCGTTCTTGCTTAGCCCACCGATGCCATCAACTAGGCATCTGACATAACAAAGGTAAGCTCGTGACTGGAATAGTATTCTATAAATGTCTAGCTCGCAATAGTAGTTGCGTTAACGATACGTTCGTGAGATATCCACCGCGTTTTACGCTCGAGTCGGTCTCAACGATATATCTTTTAACGATTCCAATGCTATTTATTATCTTTTGTCCGTTCGGAAAGATAGATTCTACCTTTTTAGCATTTGTGTTAAGAATATTTTATCTGGTTTTTACGTTATCATCAATTTTATAGGAATGTGTGTTTTTTGTATTGTTTATTATTTTATAAGTATGAGGAGTTCAAACAATGGAAGAAAAAAAACGTGTTGCGCCGAACCCAAGTAACATGGGATAAGGGCAAGAAGATGATGATGATGATGATGATGATGAGGAGCTCAAATCAGTCATAACATTCTTACGTAAATCCCAACTATTACACATTTTATATAAATATATTAACAGTAAGTAATGATAATAATTTATATGTATACTAAGCTGTGCCCGGAATTACCACGTATCCCGTACATCATTCTGAGCCCCCCAACATATAAATGTTTCATCGGTTATTTAAAAAAAAACAGCTGTTCCATACATCATCATCTAGGCCTAACCTTTTCCCAACTATGTTGGGGTCGGCTTCCAGTCTAACCGGATGCAGCGGAATACCAGTATTTTACATGGAGCGACTAGGTAATACGATACCCCTTGGTAAGACTGGTTGTCAGACTTTCGGGCCACTGACTACCCGTAACGACTGTCAAAGATCTACAAATGACAGCCGGGACCAACAGCTTAACGTGGTTTCCGAGGCACAGAGGAAACGCGGTATGTAATGGGTGGTCACCCATTCACGGACCAACCTAGGTAAGCACGGCTTAACCTAAAGATCAACCCGAGCGGCTGTTCCGCAATTCCATACATTTTTTTTAAAATAACCCTCACAAAAACTCAAACATGCACGAAGTACGTCTACAATGTAAATAAATCACACTTTTTTTTTTTTTGGAGGGTGGGAAATCATCAAATGACCCCCCCCCCCCCGCCCTGGGCGGAGCGGAAGGGAGTGTCAGACTCTTACTGACTAAAAACCACCCATGTTCCTTCATTGGCCCTTTATGTTCCAGGGCCGCGGTATCTCTTTCGAACAGTCCCGCAGCCCTGGCAGGCACCGGCCCTTGCGGGCCCCTCCCGCGGCGGCCGGGCCGTGAGGCTGAGGCTATCTCCCTCTCACGTTCCGCCGCCTCCTTCGCTAGCATGACTGCTTCGCAGAAGGAGGCGACGGCTTCCCATTCCCTCTCGCCCCGGACTATGGCTTGAACCAGGGAAATAAATCACACTCCGGTGTTGATGTCAGTAGAGCATTCAGCATTGCAAGGAAAAGTTAAAATGAGAAACTGTGCGTGCAGACGGAACATATTTATAACAATCTGAGTCCACGTGGTCTCAGTTTGTATTTGGGCACGGGAGGAACAAAAAGTCTCACAAGCTGAGCTGCTGCAGTTGTAGTTCCGGGCAATCAGACTCACTACTTAAGGCACGACAAGTGATGAGAACCTCACGTTCCAGCCGCCGCGGGAGACGCCCCGGGCGTCGGGGGCCACGTGGTGGCTCTCGGCCACCGTAGGCGCGGGCCTGTGGACGGTGAGTAATGGGCTAGCTCGCCGTTCGTCCGTCTTATAACGACAAGCCATGTCGACGGCGCGTTCGTGTTCCACGCGCGCCTCAAAGAGATGTCAGCAAACAGGAGGGGCCCAGGGCTGCGGGACTGTTCGAAAGAATACCGCGGCCCTGGAACACAAAGGGCAAAAGAAAGAACATGGATAGGTTTTAGTCAGTAAAAGTCTGACACTCCCTTCCGCTCCGCCCAAAGCGGGAGGAGTCATTTGATGATTTCTCATCCCAAAAAAAAAAGGCACGACAAGTGATTTATGGTGGAAATTTATCTTACGACAATGTTTCATACAGCCTATATGACATGACACTCGGGGATCACGTTGATGTAAGAATTTTCGAAATTGAATCAGTATTTTTGTATTTTTAGGGTTCCGTACCTCAAAAGGAAAAGATGGAACCCTTATAGGATCACTTTGTTGTCCGACCGTCCGTCTGTCTATCTGTCAAGACCCTTTATCTTGGGAACGCGTGGAGGTATCGAGTTGAAATTAAAACCATATACTCTAGTCAACAGTCTCTTGAAGCTGTGAAAAAAATTCAAAGTTAACGTAAAAAAAGATACGGCTGTTTATGCCGCAAAAAAACGTATATTTCAACACTCTCAAAGGAATCAAAATTTATAGGGTACTTTCCGTGGACCTAGAATCATGAAATTTGGCAAGAAGCATTGTCTTATAGCACAAGTATAGGGAAAAATCTGAAAATCGTAAATATGTAGTTTAATAACAAAATACCTACAAGTTTATACGGAACCCTCAGTGCGCGAGTACAACTTGCTTTGGCCGGGTTTTTTTTTTTTAATTTGACCTTTGTATAATACTTATTAGTTTAGGTAAATATTCCGTAGGACGTGATCAAACAAAAACAAGTTAAATATTAATTAAACAAATATTTGACACCCGCAGAAATCTTTTTCATTACACAAATAACCCTTAATTAACCTTTACTTCACAACTAATTGTACAACAGCCTCACCCACACAAATATAGCTACACACTGTATAAATAACGCCTCCATTATAATATTATACTATGTTGTACTGTAATATAACCCAATCCACAGAATAATGATCACCAGTAAACCAACTAGGTCCTTTGTGAAAAATTAACCGCGGTTTGTTAACTAAACTTTTAGTAAAATTCTGGTGCTCCCAAATGAGACATTGTGCGAATGGAACTTTGTGCGAATGGAACTTTGTGCGAATGGGACTTTGTGCGAATGGGACATTATGCAATTGGGACATTGTGCGAATGGGACATTATGCGAATGGGACATTATGCGAATGAGACTTTGTGCGAATGAGACATTCTGCGCCAACGGGATTTTTTGCAAATAGGACATTCTGCGCCAACAGGTTTTTTTGCGAATAGGACATTCTGCGTCAGATCCCACACATGGAACATAATTGGTCTCGATGTGACGGCCCGGACAGTCAAAGTAGTAGTAAGATTGCAAACTAGTTTGCAAACAGGCAGTCATCATTTTTTCTGTCTAACCTTTTTCCACCGGGTGGGCATCCAGTCTGACCGCATACAGCTGTATACCAGAATTTTACATGGAACGACTGCGTATCTGACCTCCATAACTCAGTTAGTACTGGGTAATACGATACTCCTTGGTAGGACTGGTTGTCAGACTTACGGGCCACTGACTTTCTGTAAGGAATGTCAAAGATCAATAAAAGACAGCCGGGACCAACGGTTTAACGTGCTTTCCGAGGCACGGAGGAAACTCGGTATGTAATGGGTGCTCACCCATCCACGGATCAACCTAGGCAAGCGCGGCTTAACCTGAAGACAGACCCGAGCGAGGCTTTTATCATTTAGCCATGAGCTCCTCTGCGAGATCAGCCGGGCAGTCGCTCTATTTAAATACGTCATCCCGCTATACTGGAAGCCGGCAATGGCAGGTGACGAACCAGTTACCATTCCAACCATTTGTGTCCAGTTGGAATACTGTATGTCTAATATGTATGTCTGCTGAACCCAAACGTGCGCTAAAATTATAAAACAATAATTATACATATAGGTCGGTACTTGAATGTTTGAATAAGACAAAAGGCTTTGAGGAATTTTCTTTTGTGTGTCAAAAATAATAGTGTTGAATTTTTTTTTGGTGAAAGTGATCTGTGTTTTACTTTCTTGGGGTAAGGTTATTAATAATGTGTGAGTTTGATAAGGATTCAAATGATCTATATATACATATAATAAAACAGTAAAAAAACTGTGTCTGTACATTGAATATATTAAAAAAATAATAATTGAGGGGGGTTTAGAAACAGTAATAGAGCACGAAACCAAAAACAAAATTCTGTCTGTTTGTCTGTTTGTCTGTTTGTTTGTACACGCTAATCTTCGGAACTACTTGACGGATTTGAATGATTTTTTTTTTGTTGCAAAGGTATAAAGTCTGAGCAACATATAGGCTATAATTTATCTTGGAAACTTGAACACCTGATGCAGAACCGCAACAGACCAGCTAAACTATAAGAGATACAAAAATGGTACCTTAATAAAAATTGTTTCACATGATGAGCATTTTCTGCTAAGAGAATAAATTTGAAGATCTGGAACACCTGATGTGGAACTCCAAGAGCCCAACTACACTATAACATATATAGGAATGACGTCTTAGCAAGAGTTGTTCAGCCTGATGAGTACTCTCTGTTGTCGTATAAAATTTGAAGATCTGGAACAGCTTATGTGGAACTCCAAGAGCCTAGCTACACTATAACATATATAGGAATGACGTCTTAGCAAGAGTTGCTCAGCCTAATGAACACTCTCTGTTGTCGTATAAAATTTGAAGATCTGGAACAGCTGATATGGAACTCCAAGAGCCCAGCTACACTATAACTTATATAGGAATGACGTCTTAGCAAGAGTTGTTCAGCCTGATGAGCACTCTCTGTTGACGTATAAAGATTGTAGATCTGGAACAGCTTATGTGGAACTTCAAGAGCTTAGCTACACTATAACATATTTAGGAATGACGTCTTAGCAAGAGTTGCTCAGCCTAATGAACACTCTCTGTTGTCGTATAAAGATTGTAGATCTGGAACACCTGTTGTGGAACTCTAAGAGTTCACTGTATAATTATAAAATAACATAAGCTGGGAGTACCTCCACGCGGTGAAGGCGGTAACAGTTTAGGACTGATTTTCGATGAAAATTCTATGAATCATTGAAAATTTGACTCTACTGGCTAAAACTCCCATTTATTATTTTATTTATCGAATAAATATGCCTTCGGGCTTATGTTATTTGAGTGTTTAATTTCCTTTTCCATTTATCTTCGTGACACGGTAGCCTACCCGGTAACGCAGGGGAGCAGTCACTTAGATTTTAATTGATCAGGTATCTTCAGAATAAAACTATAACCATGCCTAGAAAGAGGTCAAATCTTTCCCAACGTTCCAAAGGAGCTAAAAGATTGAGGATCATAAGATCCCAAGAATCTAACGAAGAGCGTCAGGATAGACTTGATGCTGTTCGAAAACATCAGGCTGCAACTCGCTCTGTAGAAACCTCTTCGGATCGCGAAGCTCGCTTGCGTTCTCAGCGTATCTACGCATCTGCATCAAGGTCTCTAGAGACAAGTGAGGAACATGATGCGCGACTGTCCGCTGATCGTGAACGTCACGCATTGTCTCGCGGATCGGAGACGTTCACGGATAGAGAATTACGCTTGAGTTCTCAGCGCATCTACGCATCTGCTTCAAGGTCTCTAGAGACAAGTGAGGAACATGATGCGCGACTGTCCGCTGATCGTGAACGTCACGCGTTGTCTCGCGAGTCGGAGACGTTCACAGATAGAGAATTGCGCTTGAGTTCTCAGCGTATCTACGCATCTACTGCTAGGTCTCTAGAGACAAGTTCAGAACGTGATGCGCGACTGTCTGCTGATCGTGAGCGACATGCATTGTCTCGCGAGTCAGAAACGTTTACCGATACACATTCACGCTTGAGTTCTCAGCGAATTCGCACATCTACTAACAGGTCTTTTGAAACGAGTGATGAACGTGATGCACGACTAACTGCTGATCGAGATTATCATACATTGTCCCGAACACGCACACAACAAAATATTCATAATCAGTTAGAAAGTGAGAGAGAAAGAATTGCTGGAGTACGGCATGAAGAGACAGAAGAAGAGCGCAACGAACGTTTGAATTCTGATCGCCTTCGACATTCTCTGAACAGAATTTCGATATCATCTGAAGAATCGGGTGTGTCACAAGATATCGCCGTAGGGCATGGCGACCTTCCTTGGGTTGATAAGGAACGGAGTGCATTTACGTATACTCCTATGATTGACTACGCCACATATTCCGCCATCGGAGGTATGGTTCAAAATTGTACATTTTGTGAAGCTGTTAAATGGCAAAAAGAAACAAACGGTATGTGTTGCTCAGGTGGGAAAGTACATATTGAAATATTACAAAACCCTCCAGAATTATTAAGATCACTGCTAATCGGTGACCATCCACAGTCAAAACATTTCTTGGACAACATCCGTTCATACAATAATGCCTTTCAAATGACATCTTTTGGTGCGAAACAGATTTCAGAAGGCCCATTTATGCCAACATTTAAAGTGCAAGGCCAAGTTTACCACCTTATTGGTTCATTATTGCCTGAAAATGACCCCAAGTTTCTCCAAATATATTTCGTATCGAATTATCAAGATCAGGCAAATATTAGAAACCAAAACTTTCCACAATTGAACAATAGTCTGATTTCACTGCTTCAAAGTATGTTGCATGAAGTAAATCCCTACGTACACAGTTTTAAATCTGCATTAGAATCTATCCCCCCTGGACAAAGCAATAGTTATAAATTTGTGATTGATGCTGATAAACGACCCGCTACTGGACATCGTGGCAGATACAATGCTCCAGTAACAAATGAAGTTGCAGTGGTTTTGACTGATCAAGAATGTGAGCACCGTGACATAGTGTTACGTACACAAGATAATCGCCTGCAACGCATTTATGAAACACATCGATCTTACGATGCATTGCAGTACCCTCTAATTTATTGCCATGGAGATGATGGTTATAACTTCGCCATTAATCAAGTTCAACCTGCCACAAGAGAAATAAATTTAAATAAAAAAGTTTCAGCTCAACAATTTTATTCTTATCTTCTACAAATCAGACTCAATCGTTTCATTTATCTACAAAGGTTTCGTGGTCTATTTAGCCAGTTTATTGTTGACATGTACGCTAAAATTGAAACGGAGCGATTGGTATATATACGCACAAACCAGAGGCGTTTACGAGCTGAAGAATATGTGCATTTGCGGGACGCTATGCAGCAGGATACAGAAATAGAAAACTTAGGCCGTTTAGTTATTCTGCCCTCCAGTTTCACCGGTGGTCCCCGTTATATGCACGAGCGTACTCAAGACGCTTTCTGCTACGTTCGGAAATATGGTCGACCTGATCTTTTTATAACGTTCACGACAAATCCAAAATGGGATGAAATTACTCGAGAACTATGTGCAGGACAAGTGTCGTTCGATCGACATGATTTGATAGCAAGAGTTTTCCATTTAAAATTGAAGATAATGATGGACCTATTAACTAAAGAAAGCATATTTGGAACGACTCTGTGTTACATGTACAGCGTAGAATGGCAGAAACGTGGTTTGCCACATGCACACATTCTACTTTGGTTGCTTGAAAAAGTGCGTCCCAACGACATCGACAACTTAATAAGTGCAGAGTTTCCAAATCCAGATGAAGATCCTCTATTGTATGCTATTGTTAAAACACACATGGTGCATGGCCCCTGCGGCACTATAAACAGGGACTCTCCATGCATGCAAGGTAATCGTTGTGCGAAGAAATATCCCCGTGCATTATTAGAACAAACAGTGACAGGTGAAAATGGATATCCATTATATCGACGACGTTCACCACAACAGGGTGGATTCACTGCGGAAGTCAGGGTACGTGGGCAACAGATTTCTGTGAATAATAGTTGGGTCGTCCCCTATTCACCAATTTTGTCAAAAATATTTAGTGCACACATAAATGTGGAAATTTGCAGTAGTGTAGAATCCATAAAATATATCTGTAAGTATGTTAACAAAGGGAGTGACCAAGCTACATTTGCTTTACAGGGAATGGACCGAGATGAAGTAACCAGGTATCAATCCGGTCGATACATAAGTACTTCTGAAGGTATTTGGCGAATATTGGGATTTCCTATCCATGAACGCCATCCCACGGTCATGCATCTAGACGTTCACTTGGAAAATGGCCAGCGCATTTATTTTGATCCCAACAATGTTAGAGACCGTATAGAAAATCCACGTCAAACGACACTATTGGCATTTTTCAAGTTATGTCAAGAAGACGACTTTGCAAAAACTTTGACCTATGACCAGGTGCCATCTTATTATATCTACGATAAACATAGAGGTACTTTCAAACGACGTCGACGTGGTCAACCAGTTGATGGATTTCCAGGGATTTTCAAAGACGCTGCTCTGGGCAGAGTGTACACAGTCAATCCTAACAATGGAGAATGTTTTTTCTTGCGCCTGTTGCTCCATATTGTTCATGGACCAACTTCTTTTTCTATTTTAAAGACTGTTGATGGTGTAGAGCATCTTTCGTTTCAAGCAACTTGCAGGGCACTTAACCTCCTTGACGATGATCAACACTGGGACAACACCCTCGAGGAAGCCTGTGTCTGCGACAGCCCCAGTAGTTTACGAAATTTGTTTGCCATAATGTTAGTATTTTGTGCTCTCTCGGACCCTTTGAGATTGTGGGAAAAGTACAAGACATTTTTCTCTGAAGACTTTTTACGCATTCTGAGATGCAATGCGGAAGACACTATTAGTCCAACAGATGACAGAGTGTTGAATAGTTCCCTTTGTTCTATACAAGATACTGTTCATTCAATTGGAGGCAACTCTCTTAGCACTTACGGCCTACCTGTTCCCCAAGCAGAACCCAATCAGCCACGCACTAATCGGGAGTATATCGCTGAAACAAGCTACTGTTCTACAGATTTAGCCACCGTAGTTAATGACAGCAGGGCAAATTTCACAACAGAACAGAGGGAAATATTTAATACAGTGGTCCAAAGTGTCTTAAACAACGAAGGGAAGCTGTTTTTTTTAGATGCTCCAGGAGGCACCGGTAAAACTTACCTGACGAGAGCAATCCTTGCTGAAATTAGACGGCAAAATAAGATCGCTCTTGCCGTAGCATCATCAGGTATTGCTGCCACATTACTTCCAGGCGGAAAGACGGCACATACAATGTTTAAAATCCCAATCGATTTAGATAGATCTGAAACACCAACCTGTTCTGTAACACGAAACTGTGACAAAGCGAAAGTGTTTCAGGATTGCTGTCTAATCGTCTGGGATGAGTGTACTATGTCAAACAAAAAGGCAGTAGAGGCTGTAGATAGAACACTACGAGACATTCGTCGAGATGACAGGCCGATGGGTAACGTAACTCTTTTGTTTTCGGGAGATTTTCGACAAACCCTTCCAGTCATAAGCCGGGGAACTAGGGCAGATGAGATTAATGCCTCATTAAAACATTCACATCTATGGCCTCAAATACAAAAGCTCAAATTATCCATAAATATGAGAGCCCAACTTGGCGGTAATTCACATGCCCAAGAGTTTTCGGGAGTATTATTGAAAGTTGGGGAAGGTCTCCTTCCTGTAGAGAATGGTCTGGTGAATGTTCCGGAAATACTTGGGAAAATTGTTGCCTCTGAAGAGGAACTGATACGATCGGTATTTGGGAACATTCAGAGTATACTAAACCAAGAAAATTCATGGTTATGTGAACGCGCCATATTGACCCCAAAAAATGATCAAGCTGCAAAAATTAACCAAAAAATGTGTGCGGATATTGTAGGGGATGAAGTGGTTTACACTTCATTCGACAGTGTTGTCGATCAGGACGACGCCACTAATTACCCAGTTGAGTTTCTCAATTCACTTACAGCGAGTGGTCTCCCTGCTCATAAAATAAGACTTAAAGTCGGTGTTCCCATAATGCTGATGCGAAATTTAACTCCGCCAAAACTGTGCAACGGAACCCGTCTTATTGTCAACGCTTTACAACGTAATATCATTGTTGCTACAATACTCACTGGGTGTGGTGCCGGTGAGACTGTGTTCATACCGCGCATACCACTCATCCCCAACAATTTCCCCTTTCAATTTAAGCGCACACAGTTCCCTGTGACTACGTGCTTTGCCATGACAATAAACAAGTCACAAGGGCAGACGCTTAAAGCCGCTGGTGTTGACCTGACAACCGGCTGTTTTTCTCATGGCCAACTTTATGTTGCTTTTTCAAGGGTCAGCAACGCTTCCGGTCTTTACATATTAGCTCCTGAAGGAAAAACCCCAAATATAGTTTATAAAGAATTTTTTTAAAAGTTATTTGCAATATTATTGTTAATTCAGTGTACCCTTGGGATTTGCTGCGGAGTAATGTGAATAACAGTTTTTTGTTGTATAGTCTGGGTAACATATAGGCTATAATTGAAGATCTGGAACACCTGCTGTGGAACTACAAAGCCCATGGCAGCGACACTATAACATATTAAGGAATGACGTCTGAGCAAAAGTTATTTAGTCTGATGGGCATTTCCTGTTGACATACAAAAATGAATGATCTGGAACGACTCCAATCGTGTCGCTCATCCCTTTGTTTTCCCGTCCCCGGGCCTTAGAATTCTACATCAGACGTTTCAGATTTTCGATTTTGACGACCCCGTTGTCGCTGGCATCAGCAACGGGATCCGCGTACGAAGTCGCGGGCAGAAGCTAGTTTTGTAATAAATGCATCTAGATCAAATTATTACCGTATCAATTTGTAAGTGTAACAAAAAATGTCTCGAATGATGGAATACACAAATCAACGTACTATTTGAATGATAGGTACTTAGTGCTGTATGAATGAAACAAACAACTCACACACATGCGAGACGAGCATCTCATCTCATAGAGAGATTTATGTTTAAAGGGTATTATGTGGGCCGATCCCGGCGGCACTGCAATGCCGGGCCGACCCGCGACGGGAGTGGAGCGAGCCCCGAACATCCCGTCAGCTTACAAAAATCAGATTAATATACTGGTCCCTCAGTGAGGGAACTTTCAGATATTAAGCTGAAAAGAACAGATACTACACTTTGATCTTAGCCAAAAGGCCGAGAAGCGATACTGTGACAAAGTAAAACCGGGGTAGTCATTCGCTCGCGGAGAATCTTAACACCGCGATTCAGAAACGTGACGTCAGTGCACAGCGCCATCTATCGATCAGTGAAGCTACTCAATATCAAGTGGGTGACGCACATGAACACTGATATAAAAATAAACATTATTGATAGTAGTATCCGATCTTCGTGAGCTGAATTGTAATTTATGCTGAGTAAACAATGAAACTGCGAATTTTATTGTGTATTAAAATTAATTTCGTTGCCAAATAAACAACTTAGTTCTGCCAAAAATGTACCCAAAACATCAAAATTTCTCCCAAATTCCTAAGTAATTGAAATAGTTTTGGCTGTTTATGATGTTGATTTAACTTAATAATAACAAAAAAAAAATGGTTTAAAAAAACAGAAAAACAAGTTATATAACTTTAAAAGTAGAAACTATAAATAAAAGATTCTGTAGATATTATAACCACAAAAGAGATCGAAGTAGAACTTTTTCTTTCATAGACATTAAAACTTCAGAGAAGATACTCGCTTCACGTTTCACGGTTTGCATCCCATCGCGATAACTTCCATTGTGTATTCAATTGAGGGTTTGACAGAAACGGACCTATTTTGAGAAACGTGGGGTGACACAAGACACAAAAAAAATACTATGTGGTTCCATTTTAAATCTTCAAGGCCAGTTACTATTGAATAAAGTAATATGGATTTTGGAAGTATGTAATGATAAAATAAAACTACATTCATAAACTAAACCTTTTTCTCATTGAGGTAGGCTGGAAGTAACTCCTCACATGTCATCATACACCTTTCGCTTCATTTACGTTCCAGCAGCCGGCCTAGCAAAGTTACAAACGTTTCGTATCTATTCTCTTTCTACAATCGTGAATGCCTCGGCGTAAGCGATTGTAGAAAACGCTAACTTGGTAGCCAACTTGACACGACTGAGTTGATCGCTCGTTCTCCAATATCTTTAGAAAAACCTATACTTTAGTCTATGGTGAGCGTTCCTAAAACCGTCAAACTAACGTCTAAAGTCACAGTTGTGTACTTCTAGGTCGCAAATTTGATCCCCAGACAAATTCAGATTGGAATATGCTATTCGCAACAGTGAATTTCATTGCCAAGACTTTCGTACTAGCGTACCATTCAAACAATTTTTTGAATCAGCGTGTTCGCGACAACGTCATTCGACATAGCGGTTTTCGACTTAATGTGTTTTCGAACTGGCGTACACTCTTAATTTTTTTCGAAATAGCGTGCGTCGCAATAACGTCATTCGAATCTTCATATCACTCTCCTCGGCGATTGCTAAGTGGGAGTACAAAAACTTCCACATCGTTTCGTTAGCGCTTGTCAAAACTGTAACTTGGCTACGATTTATATGGGATGTAGCCATTGATATATGATGTAGCGATCAACATTGTAGAAACGATCACATTCCATTCTATCATTTTGAACGATGTAAACTTGACTACGATGTTTCTATTCGTTTGTTTTGACCACGTGACTTAACGTTGAGATGACGTCATTCCCATACATTTGATTCGTTTTCTATTAGCGTTAACGATTGTAGATTGTCAACTTGGCTAAGTCCTGGGCGTCTAAAATGGCTGCTAAAGCAGAAATAGGGGATAATGATTATGAATGACGTTTCAATTCGTAAAATGGTCACAGACGCAGTTATTACCATAATTTATCAATTTATCTGCTTCTGTGATAACCATTTTAATTTTTTTAACATGATTCATATTATTATCCTATTAAGATTCTGCTAAAGCTGCCATTTTAGACCCCCTCCACCAGAGGGTCTGTCATTTTAGACCCCCTGGTGGCCTACCATGACGTCTTAAAGCAGGACCAATTCCAGTGTGGGAAAGAGATGGCGCTAGACGACCTGTATAGCTCTGTCTCTTTCGCACTCTGGAATTACTCCTGCTTTAAGACGTCATAGTAACCCTCCTGGTCATACACATACGTCGATTGCGGGTTCACCTGTCTTTTCTGAAGAACATCAAAAAGATGCTGCAGTAATGAAGAAATGAATAGTGTTAAATACGGCTGCAAATCTGCGATCCCTACTTTGCTACAAAGCTAGACAGAAAATTTATCGCCCTCTTCTGTAGCTTTCTTAGCTCTTTCTCGCAAATCTTGTATCTGATGCTAATGAGGAAATTTATTAGCTGAGCTAAAAATTTGTATAAAGGCACTAGACTTGTTGTGGTGAAATGAGAATAATGATGGTGAAGACGTATTTTATCGCTAACTGTCGTTTTCTGAATTATCTCTTACTTAAGCGTTAAAGAACAAAGGCAAGTGGCCTTGCAATCTCGGGAACACACTTTATTTAGTTCGTATTCCTTCGTAAGTATACTCACAAAAGATAGATCTCGATCAAATTATGCTACAAGCATAAATGCAGTCCCCAGATAACATGGCCACATTGGCCACTTGCCTTTCTTTCAAAGGAATCACCTGCAGTACAACCAAAAACACTGACAGACCACTCTTCACCCTTATGTCCTGAGTAATAAGGTTGAAAAGTGGTTGACCGTCACTGTCTTCGGTAGCACCTAAACTACTAAAGTAGTATTTAATTTTGACTGATTTCAACTTCAAATAGATACTAAAAGAAACCGACAGCCAATCACAACAAAATGGTAATTACAGCAAGGAGTTTTACGTCTATCTGCTTCAAAAATAGCTAAATGTATATTTGGAACACCTTGTTCCAAGTATACACTTAGCTCCTATAGCAAATTCTGTTCTAATTATAATGCCGAACGGGATCCTGCCGTTTTGCCGAAAAGATTTTGCCAAATTTTCATTACCCAAACAAATTTTAGCAACCTTTTTTATGCCAATGTAATATTTGGAATAATTTTAGTACGCACATTTTCATTTGGTCAAATGTTTACTTGGCAGATTATTACTAAGGATAATGTCATTAAGGCTTTTGGTCTTTACCCAAATGATTTATTACAGCAAACAAAATTAAGACAATAAACGTTTAGTCAAATGATTTGTTATGACAAAAAATATAAAGGCAAAAATTTTGGAATGAAGACATAACACAAATTGATTTAATATAACGTAATTGAAATTTAACAGATGCTGACAGAAACCCTAACCCTAGACGGTCGACGTCAGGGGCACCCCGAGGTTCGGTTAGTTAGGTTCCTGTAAACCTTGCAGACAGAAATAGGAGCCCCGCGCAGCGGGGTTCCGTCGACCTGCTGACGGAAACGCTAACCCTAGACGGTCGACGTCAGGGGCACCCCGAGGTTCGGTTAGTTAGGTTCCTGTAAACCTTGCAGACAGAAATAGGAGCCCCGCGCAGCGGGGATCCGTCGACCTGCTGACGGAAACGCTAACCCTAGACGGTCGACGTCAGGGGCACCCCGAGGTTCGGTTAGTTAGGTGCCTGTAAACCCTGCAGACAGAAATAGGAGCCCCAACAGAATCCAAATAGGAGATTCCAACTAGTTAATAGTGCTTTTGACTGAAATGGTAAGTTTAAAATTGACGACACCAAATATTTGGCTTATGTAATTTTGCGTAAAATATGTTATACCAACTGAAATATTTGACTAGATAAAAAATGGTAAAAGTACTAGTTGGTGAACAAGTTATTGTTCAAACGTTCACTTGCCAAACATAGGTTTTCGTAACAATTATTTGTAAAGAGATTTTTTGGTAAGTAATAATTTGGCAAATGAAATTATGCGAAAATTTGTTTGGGAAGTGATAATTTGGCAATTTCTTTTCGGTCAAACAAGGGAGACCCATGCCGAACTAACCGGTTAAGTACGAGTCACTTTAGAAACATTGTTCCATACCTTGAATACCTGAGAAACAATTGCGGTCTTAGGAAATTCCATTAACAAGGCTATCATTCTCCATACAAATTTGTTTTCCCTTCTTTTCCTGAATAATGCGTCTAGAGCAATCTTTTTTTTTCATAAAATCTAGGTCTACCGTAGACACGTCCCTGTATTTTCAGCAACTAATAAGTAAAGAAAATGTGATACCCAAAAATGAGAAAAATGCCCCATTTTTACGGCCTTGATTAGAGGACTACCAAATATATTCGATACGAGCAAGTTTTTAACATACAAACGAAATTGATAGGAACCTAAACATACTACATACATTTCTTAAAATTTTTATTTAAAAAGTAATTGAATCGGCTCAGTTTTCGAGGAGAAAAAAGGTGAATACGATACGTTGATTTCGTCAAAATTTTTGTGATATAATCGGTCTGAGCTGCAGCTGTCCCTATCGCACTCTACGGGAGCAGGCTTGACGCAGCGCGACGGCAATAGTTTTTCAAATTACTCGCAGGCCCTGTTTGCTCTTAATGCTACCACCATCTCCTCAAACAAACGCATTTCTAAATTCTTAGACTGTTCCAAGTTTTAATAAAATGTTCTCGGTGAAATAATTAAATTGAAATCTGCAATCTGGGGATGAAACGAAACGATATTGTTTCAGCTTTTAGTAGAATGTCTGTTGAAATTACTGTTCAAGTAGTTAAGTTTTAAAGTCTGCGAGGTAGGAAATTATATTAATTTTTATCCTTGTCTAAATAATATCCACGGACATACAAATCCGTGTGGTCTGACCTTTACTAGACTTTAATTTTCAGAAACGATGGATGGACTGAACGAAGATGATATGGAAAGAAATGGGAGGATTCATGAGATGAAGACTAACAGCAAAGTATGGAAGAAGAAGAACGCTGCGCCGACTCTGAATAAATTGGGATACGGACAGAAGAATGATGGATGATGAATGCTTCAGAAGAAGAATGAATGTCAATATTTAATGTCGTAACAGTTTACTTTTGATCATGGGGAACTTGTAAAAAGTTGAAAGAGCAAGAAGAAATAGGAGGGAAGCAGAAAAATAATCAAAACAACAACGTATAGTGCTATGCGTATGTTTTCTAAAATACCAATCGCTAAAAGATCTATTCAGATATTTTAGCGCTAGAGTGACGTTGAAATGAAGGGTTGTTATGCAATTTTCGTTTTCAAAACGTATTCAAAACACAGATGGCGGTATCATTCTTTTATCTTTTCTCAATCTATTTGGGGTCGGCGCAGCTGTCTTCTTCTATATTTCTCTATCGTCATTACATGAGTGTGATTTATTTACCTATGGCCATTCAGGCTATAAGTGTAGGGGAAGACCAAACCGTTCATACTCAAAAATTTCCTCACAGCATTTTCCTTATTCCTTTGCGTCACATGCCAATACCATGTCAACCGGTAACCACACAACTTTCCAGTTACCGCTGCCACTTTCAGACTTCCTCATTTTTTTTTCGAATTTATTTGGACACACGCAAAAGATCCTTGTACTGCCTTACTCATGAATGACACACAGTACAAAGTTACCATTTGAACAGTTCCGTTTCAGCGTGACACAGTTGCGGCATTTTGAATTGGCGTACAACGTATATATGTCGCAGGCATTTTGTATGATTTCGCCATTTACATACGGCGTCGGCAATTTATAAACGCTCGCTGTTATGAAAAATGCCGAAGGCAAAATGTATAATGCCGTGTCATTATCTAATATGCCGAAACACAGGTCGACGGATCCCCGCTGCGGGGCTCCTATTTCTGTCTGCAAGGTTTACAGGAACCTAACTAACCGAACCTCGGGGTGCCCCTGACGTCGACCGTCTAGGGTTAGCGTTTCCGTCAGCAGGTCGACGGATCCCCGCTGCGCGGGGCTCCTCGATTCTCTGTTTTTTGTATGATTTCGCCATTTACATACGGCGTCGGCAATTTATAAACGCTCGCTGTTATGAAAAATGCCGAAGGCAAAATGTATAATGCCGTGTCAATACAAAATGCCTGCGACATATATATAATCTTTAATCCATTTAAGTGTGTCAAGCTACCCGTAACTGTCAAATTTACCCAAACAACCTTGAATATAAGGCAATAAAGTTGAAAGTCTATTGACAGATTGTAGTAACTTGATGTACTGGCGTCTGTACATAACGCAACGTATTTAATAGTTTTGCATAAATATTATTGCTCGATTGGAAACCGCCAGTGTTCGGTTGAGCGCTGAAAACTACAGTAGACTTTGATTTAGTTCACGTCGAGTTTACGTAAAAACGAGAATTCCACCAAAGATTATAATATACAAGTTGTTTGGTGCATCTTTTGCCAAATTGTACGGGCCGAAAGAAGAGGTTATTTTCTGTCTCTTCAGTCCCAATAACTTATCCTTAGCCCCACGGATATTTTGATTTCCATGTTTAATATTTATTTTTAAAAATCGCAAGTTTTTTCAGGACAGGCTGCAAGAAAAAATAATTTTCTCTTTTTTCTCACTTTGAGAGTTCACTTGAAATCCATCGGTCAAGAGTTTTCGCGCGCTTAGAGTATCAAATCTCAAAGCGCAAACCCGTACAAGAGGCGAATTTTAGAAGAACTCAAACATAAAACAAGATGGTACATTAATTGCTTTCTATATACACGGTGTATAGAAAATATCATGAATTCATGACACAAACCTTGAACAACGATTCTAGACCTCCTTTTACATAAGAATATAACGTCACACCTATAATTCTCGCAGGGTTAGACAGAGGTCCAGGGCTGCGGGACTGTTCGAAAGAGATACCGCGGCCCTGGAACATAAAGGGCCAAAGAAGGAACATGGGTGGTTTTTAGTCAGTAAGAGTCTGACACTCCCTTCCGCTCCGCCCAGAGCGGGAGGGGTCATTTGATGATTTCCCACCCTCCAAAAAAAAAAAGGGTTAGACAGAGGTGTACCTCACGTTTCGTCAGTTATGTTTTTAAGTCTCATGTAATTGGGGGTAAATCTATTGCCATCAACCGGACACTATTGTAGACCCCGTGGCTGCTAATGAGAAATTCCTGAAGAAAAAACCCAATAATACTTTGCCCGACCCGGAATCAAACCCGCTTGCTCGACCAGAGAGGCCTTTTACTATTAAAATAAACTAACTTATGCCCGTGACTAGTGTAGTTTTCAGTGAACGTAATTTTAAACTCTGATGTGGAGCTTCAGAGATTGCCTGCATCCAAAGTTGACTTCTTCATAATATTAGTTGTATGGAAAAACAGCGACCAAAGAACGATTGACACGAAAAGAAAAAAGAATAAGAACAAGCTGTTCCATACAAAAGTGCATTAGTTGTAGCATCATGTTCATGGTAAACGATGTCCCGAAACATCGTATACAGGGTGTAACAAGACTCTTAACGAAGCCGAGAGGCACATGTTCTCCCCGTTATTGCGATTATTTTTTTGTTCTAGACCATACCTGGGAACCTTCTAGTTACGGTGATATTGGGGGTCAAAGTTCCAACTTTTACACAAGTTTTTTTTAATACATGTTTTTAATGTATGAGTTTTACTTGACCCGTATTATTCAATCCCTCCACCAGCACAATGTTTTGAGCGTTTTAGATTGAGTCCTACCGTAAAACGTGAATTATTAAAACGCCTCCCAGCAATAATTTTTGCGTTGAGTTACTTAGTTTGATGTATGTTCAGAATGCTTAGTTGACGGCTTCGTGAAGGGTTCGTTTACACCTTGTATTTTAGAATGGTTTTATTTACCGACTTCAAAAAAAGGTGGAAGTTATTTTTTGTGTAATTCATTTCAGTACTACTGCTCTCAAAACGGTAAAGGAAAACACCATGATGAAATCGGCTTGTTCTAAAAAGAAAAAAATAAGTTCAAAAATTAAAACGCGACTACTGAAAAATCACGCTCTTAAAACTATGAAACAAGAAAATATTCTCGTTTAAAATTGTTATTTATCTAATTAGCAACTAACACGTTATATATTTTAATTTATTTAATAAATATTCATAGTGATTTTCAGAGGATAGCTGTGCCACTTCGCCCTAAAGTTTATGATCCCTTACAGCTGTTAGAATGAATTGTTTTTTTTAGGTTAGATGCCAAAATCCAAATAATAATATAATAACATGGATTAACACATATTATTATGATACTTTTTATCTTGTGGGACAATTACCGAACATCACGCGAGTGAAGTCGCGGGCATCAGCCTGCCAGCGATATAATAATTGTCATATACACAGTATACACAGTAACACAGAGAACAAAGGACAGAAAATATCAACCAATTAATTTATTTGTTGACCTATATTTAAAACAGTTTTAAGGTTTCGTTTTAATCAGGAAGTTTCAACTTCATGTATTGATGCTGATAGATTTTGTACAGCTTCCCAAGACTTAAATGGTAAAGACGCACGCTTTTTACTTTACCTTTTTTTTAAAGAACTAAAATAGTAAGTACATTTTGATATGCGTAAACTTTGTTATTGCATTCGAGTTGGAATTAACACCCGAGCTGCAGGCGTGGGTGTTAGGGAGACGAGAACTGCAGTAACAAATCTCCACGCGTATCAAACGACGTTTTTCAATACATTTTCGAAGAAATAAAATATTAGAACGGATTAATACAGGAATTATTAGGAAACTATGATTTAATTTGCTTTTTTTCCACGCTTTGCTTTCGCCAGGTTGAAGAAGAAGAAAAGGTATGATGCCGCTCAACAGCCTAATATGAATAATAGAAAATTCAACTATTTTTGAATTTAGATAACAAATAAATGTCAATTTGTTCATAAAAGTAAATATTAGTTTAAAATAATCATATTTATCTATGATATTCTATTTATAAACACAATTTAAATACTCAAAAAATATTTACGCCGTAAAACGCATATCTCTTTGCCAAGATTTAAAAAAAAGAATCACCGCCGACTAAAGTCATTGAACCCATTTGGACTTAGTATAAGTATAGTTATTTGTGGAATTTTTATTTCCGCACGTGTGCGGAAAAATATTAAAAATCCACGTGTGTGAAATGAACCTAATCGTAGTGCGATAAGAACCAGTTTTCGAGAAACTGTATTCAAAAATAATAAAGGTGCGAAGCACTAGCAAATGGTGTACGTGTATGATTAGATCCATGAACTTCGACGAGGTGAAAGTAGTATGTAAGCATCGTAGCAGGTGGCATTCTGTGGTTTCTGCCTACCCCATGAAAACTTGTTTAATTTAATTATCATTCCAAACATAGCATTACGCCTGTAATAACCGCGAAGGGTTACGCAGAGATGTACATAATAGTACACACACACATTTCGCCAGTTATGTTTAAATCCCATGTCAAAAGGCGCGAGCCTATTAGCCATCCTGAAAATTCCTGATGGGAAAACCCAATAACACTTTGCTCGATCTGTGAATCGAACTCATTACCGCAAGCTTAGCAGTAGCGTTTCCACCACTAGACTAATGAAGCAGTCGAATTTCTTTTTCAGACCTGGGGCCCAATTCTGCTATTACAATAGTGTCAGAATGGTCTGTCATTGATTTCATAATTGTTGATTTTGACTTGTCAAAACTTGTCAAAATCAACAATTATGAAATCAATGACAGACCATTCTGACACTATTGTAATAGCAGAATTGGGCCCCTGTATAATCCAATTTTCATTCTATTCACAAACAATAAGACTATTGTACAAACAGCAGCTGAGTTTTATTGTTTTATTCATCAGGCATCAACGTGGCTGGCCCAGTAATAAAATATGAAGCATCTTTAGTTTCCAGATGCAAGCAACGGTACAATAAAGGCAGCCTTTTATTTCCTCTTCTGAATTTTTGCTTTGCTTGGAAAGTCTTTTGAAAAGGTAAGTTTTTAAGTCTTGTTTTGGTAAGAGAAGCGTATGACATTACATTGGACCAAGAGGTATAGCATTACCCAGTACTAACTGGGTTGTGGAGGTCAGATAGGCAGTCGCTCCATGTAAAATACTGGTATTCAGCTGCATCCGGTTAGACTGGGAGCCGACCCCAACAGAGTTGGGAACAAGGCTAGGCAGATGATGATGCATGGTATTTGACCTTTTAAAAACAATAAAAAAAATAGTATTTGTTTAATGGTTTAATTTTCTAATACATCTCTTAGTTTACAATTTATTATTTATGTAGAGTGTTTTTGGTGGAAGGGAAGACAAAGACATTCAAATATTACGGAAGGTAAAGTCAAAACGCATTGTTCTCGATAACGCCGGTAGTGACACGTGAACAGTTTTATCTAAAAAGTACTAAAAATTTCACTTCGAATTTATTAAAATATTGTAATTGCAATTTTTGCATGAATAAAGCACATAAATTTTTTATTAATTTGATGTAAACAAGGCAGATTGAGGTAAATGACGTCTCATGGCATGACATGACTGGCCGTTACAGTCACTGACGTTGAACTATCGAAGAAAATTGCAGGATTTTTTTTTTGAGCAGCAAGCAATAGTCGAACTTAACATTTAACACTTTTCTTGATAGTACTGTATTTCATTGATTTAGCTGAAGAAAAACTTACATGCATATACCCTATTAAAGTGGTTCTTTGCAATGTGAAGAGTGTCATTTTAGGTATGCCTTTTACGAAACTGTTTATGACCATCTATCTAGCCTGAGCTATTGACTACCCTCCCTCTTACTTTTTCACACATTTCTGTTCGTAAAATACCAATTATACAGGGTGTAAACGGACCCTTAACGAAGCCGTCAAACAAGCATCAATCTAAGTAACTTCACGCAAAAATTATCGCTGGGGAGGACTTTCTTTTTGGGGTGAAAAATCACGTTTTACGGTAGGACTCAATGTAACGCATTCAAAACATTGGATGGATTGGCTGATGGATGGATTGAAAAGTACGGGGGGTCGTGGAAGTGTGTAAGTAAAGTTCTTACAAAAAAAAACTTTTGGGAAAGTTGTGACTAGGTAGGTACAGCAACAAATAATCGCAATGACGGGGAGAACCTTTGGCGGGAGGAGCCTTTGGCTTCGTTGAGGGTCTTGTTACAGCCTTTATACTTCTAAAAGTAAGTTCAGTGATGGCCCAGTTGTAACGGTCGTGGCTTCGTTCTCAGGCAAGCGCTTTACTTTATGTAATTTATTTCACCACGACTGCTTTCAAAAACGGTGCGGGTCTTTGCAACACTGGGTCAGCATGGTGGATTACTTTCAGTTTGAGGAGATTTGTATCCCAACTGTGAGCACATTATATGCTGATTATGCTTATTTGTACAGTAGGTCAAGCTTCCCTCTGCCTCAACTTTCAAAGTCGTTACGTGATTATCAATTCTTCTGAGCTTCCGCTATTAATAACCGTAATAGCGTAAAGCGTTAAAGTTATAAATAGTGAAGCTTAAAATAGTGTTTCATCTGCCTTTTTACGCTTATATCTTTTGTAAAATCTAAAATATGTTACTTACCACCTCCAAATGAAACCACTAACTCCTATCAGTCAACTTATAGATATAAAATGTGCACAAAAAGACCGCAGCTTCGCTAAAATAAGATGGAGTGTACCATTATTAAGTGCTAGCTTATCATAAAAAACGACTGTTACTTAAAAGACTACCAGTTTACTCAACAAAAGATAACGAGCGAAAATCTAGTAATGGATCATAATAAAAACTTGCGAATTCAATGGAGAGTATTTATGGTCATAAATCATTCCACTGACATTGTTAAAGTAAGAAAAAACGACCAAGTGCGAGTCGGGGTCGCAAACGAAGGGTTCTGTGTACAACATAATCTAGCAAAAACGCTTAAAATCCCCCGTTTCTTGTATGAGTACCCTTTACATTTATAATTAGTTGTTATAGCGGCTATATTGTCTGTGAACATTCCAAGTGCCTATCTCTAATACCGTTTAAAAGATACAGCCCTGTAACTAATGGGCAGACAGATGCACAGACATCGCAGTAATAGTGTCCTGTTGCCACCCTTTGGGTACGGAACCCTGAAAATATGACTGATATCATTAATTCGGAACAGAATTCGTCCACCACCAAAACCGAGGCGACCGACCAATACACATTTTATCGTAATGGAAATAATTTCGTTTCGTATTTATTTTTTCAATGCAAATGGCGAAAATTTCCATACATATGAGCATAAAGATAAATAAGCAATACAATCGGGAACGATTCGGTTTTATGTTTCTATTTGAAAATGTTTTGCTTTCTGGGATATGAAAGGAGATATGTCTAATATTGAAACTTTCCAATCAAAAAATACTTGGTGCTGACGAGACAAACAAACCGAGGAATAAATTATAGAGAACGACTGTAGGAAAAGAGATGGCTTCCATCCAAGGTCTACGATCAAAATACCATACAATAAGTTCGATTCGGTATGGGCATGTGATGCGGAGGAATGAAGAAAATGTCGTGAGGAAAGTTTTGAGTATGAATGTGGATGGGTATACGAAAAGAAGAAGACCAAAGAAACGATGAATGGATTGTGTACATGATATGGCAAGAAAGGAGGTGTCTGATGAAATGACGAGTAATAGAGAAGTATGGAAGAAGAAGACATGCTGCGCCGACCTCAAATGAATTAGGATAAGGGCTAGAGAATGATGAAGTTCGATATACGGTATAACTATCGTGACACTAATTAATCAGCTGTTCCGTACAAAAGCCTATTCCATGCAATTCCTGTAAAAAATGTATGGAACAGCTGTTTTTTTTTAATAAAAGCCGGTAACGGTTTGTATAAGGAACCCTTTTTACTATGTAGGTGGGTACAGATTATGTGATAATGATTTTTTCTTTCTACAAAAATAATACATAACATTTTAATAGAAATCTTGACCTTGGGTCTCCAACATTGTCGTCAAAACCAAATATCGCCAAAGTAGTCGATTTAAAATCCATTAAATTCATAGCAAAGATAGGAACTTTGACGTTATTATGATAGCTCCTAATATATCTACTTACCTGTAAATTAAATAAACCTAGTGTGGTTCAGTTAGGATAAAGGTGTCTCTCAGGATACAAACAATTCACGGAAAAGATTAAATACGGAAGGATGCTGCCGACCCCAGCGACGCTCTAAGCCGAGACTTGGACCCCACACACTTTTGTCCCTGGCTGGAGCCCTAACACTCAAAGCACCCAAGATAGCCCGGTTAAGCAGAACCCAGCCTCATAAGATGCAAGATACCTTTAAAAAAGTAATAACTTCCGTATTTGATCTTTTCCACCGGTCTCCTTAAATACTTCAGTTCAACAAGTGAGACTTTCTTACTATGTCATACCTGGATACGGGCCCAAGAAATCAATGTGTAGCCTAGTCCACGGTTTGGTATGGTACGGCCACGGCTGAATAGCAGCTCGCGGGGGCGCGCTCGCTTCCGTGGCACAAGTCTCACAGCGTTTGCATAATCCCTCAATGTCTTTATCTATGTTGGGCCATAATAGCTAGAAAGTTGCACTTCACTCATCCTTGACAGTAGCAAGAAAGAGAATGTTAGCCATTCCACGGGGCTTAAATTGATTGTGGGTGTGTTAGATCCTCTGCCTAGTCATTCGGGGGAAACAGGCGTTATGTTATGTTGTTAACTCAATTCTCAGCTACTTTCATCTCCTATGCAAGTTGGCTCATCTGCCTAGTCTTTTCATGCATGTGATAGCATATCCAGTATATGAGAATATCTGACTGTTTAAAAACTCTCAGTAATTACTACATTAATAATAATAATGATCCAGCAACGTCGGCTGTCAAACGTAAAATAACATTGACGTATGGCGACGTTGCATTACAAAAATATTAGGTACTAAATTTATAATCATCGTAAATAAATATCTTGAGAACAGAAAGGTTCTAATTTAAAATAAACCTAATATACATTTTATACTACGATGTATTTTATAGAAATAGTTTTTATTGTGGCTTAAAAGGCTTAGTATCCAAACGAAAGACATTTGTTATATTTGAATAATCAAGTTAAAAGTTTATTTACTTTAAAATGAATTAGTAATAATTAAGTGATATTTATAATGTGTCCCAGATCTTATCTTGCAATTTCAATATATCAAGTTGTTTCAATCAATTCTCTGAACTATCAGTTGATGTTCATATTTTATCCGATTAAACAAATAGATTACAAATAAATACTTACTAGTTTGGTAAATTATGTAATGAAGTTTTAAAATAGTTCCCTTAAAGAGGATTTGTTAATTGTTGTCTATGTTATTAGTTATTTAGCTATAATATGTGACCATTTGCCATTGGTTTATTATGGCGGGTAGGATGTACTGAGTATTTGACGTTTGACGTGTATAAAAATAGAGGTTGTCGCCAATTCGGGGCTTTTATACTGCAACTGTTCTAAGGACAAGACATACCCCGAGAGGTATATTGTGTGTGCCATGTGTATAGAATTACGTTTGAAGTGACATATTAATGGAGATACCAAATGTGTATAGCTGGAACCTATTTGCATTACCCTAAGTTTCTACAATGTTTATGTAAGTTATTTTATATTAAACTATGAATATTACTGATAATTATGTGCTAAATTATGTAATATGGTTTATATTGCTTATTGTTTATCTTCACTGATAAATTGCTATATTTTGAGAAGGGTCCAGGACAACATATAATTGTTTTGGCATAATACTTTAAAAGTTGTTACCGTGGAGTTTCTTGTCCATTCTTCTCCACGAAGACCTAGGTTTGCGAATGGACGTAGCTTGATAGGTAATTAACGTTGCCTATAAATATGTGACAAGCCTAATCGAAATAAATGAATAGTCTAGTCTTGTCTTTCTGTGCCTTTTCTTGATAGAAACCCTTTACCCTACACACCTTTTTAGAGATACTTCCAGACACAGTAAATAACAAGTAACCATTCTGACACTCGAAGCTTAATAATCAGTGGATATTAATACATATATATACATATACATCTGTGTAGCATCCAAAATATAACATCAGAAGTGGGATAGTGCTCAGGCTTACTAATATGATTTCTAATGGTTTTCATTTTGATATTTTCATGATCAATGTTGGAGCTATTGGTGTGATGCTGAAAGCTGTGACGTCTGCGGATCGCCGGCTCGATTCAACAAGGACGATAACTACGTGCTGCTGACCCTGACAGTGGAACTGAAAAGCTGCTGAAACAGTTTCGAAGCCATGTCATGGATTAAATGGAGCAGCAGTACGAAATAGCTTATTTCGGTAAGGCCTTTAGAGGCTCTGCTTTAATATGTTACCTGAAAAATTAGAAATGAAAAATCCTACAGAAAACTATTGTAAATTATTAACGTAAACTATTTAACAAATTATTGTTTAAAAGTTAAGCTTCAGTTAAAAACTTTTTTATGTCTGGTACTTGCATAAAAAATATTTTAATGTGTAATTTACAGAAAAATAAGTTCCATCCTTAATTAAGTTAATGAGATGATGAAATTGAAGTTTGTTAAATATTCAAGATTGGTTTCAGACTATTTATTTGAAGCTTGGCTTAGAATGGTTTAAATGATAATGGCAATATTGATTTTCTTGATAATTCTATCACTAAAATGAGACTAAGAATAGGATGTATAAACGTTACGTAGTACGATGCTTGATACTCGCAAATATGAGTTGGAGAATAATATACAAGTTATTTATATTGGAAAATTTCTATCTAATGTTAAATCATGTTGAGATAAATTACAAAACTTAATGACTATTTAGTACTTGAATTAATCAAGTGGGTAAACAAATATTCTTTTGATGCGATAAACTAAGACATCATATTGTTTGTAAATTATTATATCAAAGGTTACTGATAGTTCCCTTATTTTACTTTGGCTTAAAAACAATTACTAAAAAAACACAATAAAAATATTGAATTGAAAAAAAAAAAGTTAAGAAGTGAAGATTCTGTTGATGAACAGTCAGATTGGCCGAACGTTCTGTGGAAAGTATAACAATCAATTAACACAACTGTACAACAATCCACAGGCTTTGCCCCTTTGCGATTACTTATCGGCGTAGACGCAAATATTCCGTTTGCCCAAGCTCGTTTAGACGACGTACCTGACGAAAATGATAGACAAAATCCAAATAACTTAGAGGCTGACCGAGAAATAGCTAGACTACGCCTATTAAAAATAACAGAAAAATTTAAAAAAGGTTTCGACGCCAATCGTCGTAACAACGTAAAGTAGATTTGGTGTATGTCTCTCAGAATCCAATTTATTTATTAGTGTGATTTTTGGTGCATTTTACATGACATCTTAATAATAAATAGTTTCTCAAAAATCTACCTCAGAGATGTACACTCTTTCACATAATCAGTAATTATTATGAAAAAAAAAAAGAATAATGAAATCAACAAAATAATTAAAACAAAACACAACATAACTTAAGACAGAAAATACAAGCAAAATATAACAATTGAGTATACATAAACAATGAATGGAAATAAAGATAATATTACAATGTCAAAATGAAATAATTATCAATGTCAAAAATTAAATAGATTTCAAGGTCAAACAATAACTATTTGGTCATTTCATTTTCATCATTTAATTATAGGCGTAATGATAAATTGGCACCTAAATTTAAAGCGCCTTATAAAAATCTTCTATCCTTCCTAATGATCGTTTGCTCTACGAGGTCTAGGTAATTAACGAAATATTTCAGTAGCCAAAGAAAAAAAAAAAAAAAAAAAAATTTGGTTCTGGTCAAGTGAATTAATTAATGAAAATGTAAGTGTCGAAAATGATATGGCACATTAAGACTAAGCAAAAAAAAAATCCGCTGGGCGATCGTTTACTTGGTGCTTGTCTATCTCACCCAGCGGGTGAATGGGACTTGCACGACGAGGTAACCGATAAAACTTGTTTCCGCTGGTCGGTCATTTGCTTGGTGCAAGTCTATCCCACTAGCAGCGGGTGGAGGGGACTTGACACGTCTAGGCATTTGTCAAAACAAGAGTAAATTGCAATTGTAGAAAAGACGAGGTAACCGATAAAATTTGTTTCCGCTGGTCGGTCATTTGCTTGGTGCAAGTTTATCCCACTAGCAGCGGGTGGAGGGGACTTGACACGTCTAGGCACTTGGCAAAACAAAAGTAAATTTTAATTGTAGAAAAAGGGTATCTAATGTACTTCGAGAGCGAAGTACTTGTCAGTCTGGCCGTGATAGCATATCCAGTATATGAGAATATCTGACTGTTTAAAAACTCTCAGTAATTACTACATTAATAATAATAATGATCCAGCAACGTCGGCTGTCAAACGTAAAATAACATTGACGTATGGCGACGTTGCATTACAAAAATATTAGGTACTAAATTTATAATCATCGTAAATAAATATCTTGAGAACAGAAAGGTTCTAATTTAAAATAAACCTAATATACATTTTATACTACGATGTATTTTATAGAAATAGTTTTTGTGGCTTAAAAGGCTTAGTATCCAAACGAAAGACATTTGTTATATTTGAATAATCAAGTTAAAAGTTTATTTACTTTAAAATGAATTAGTAATAATTAAGTGATATTTATAATGTGTCCCAGATTTTATCTTGCAATTTCAATATATCAAGTTGTTTCAATCAATTCTCTGAACTATCAGTTGATGTTCATATTTTATCCGATTAAACAAATAGATTACAAATAAATACTTACTAGTTTGGTAAATTATGTAATGAAGTTTTAAAATAGTTCCCTTAAAGAGGATTTGTTAATTGTTGTCTATGTTATTAGTTATTTAGCTATAATATGTGACCATTTGCCATTGGTTTATTATGGCGGGTAGGATGTACTGAGTATTTGACGTTTGACGTGTATAAAAATAGAGGTTGTCGCCAATTCGGGGCTTTTATACTGCAACTGTTCTAAGGACAAGACATACCCCGAGAGGTATATTGTGTGTGCCATGTGTATAGAATTACGTTTGAAGTGACATATTAATGGAGATACCAAATGTGTATAGCTGGAACCTATTTGCATTACCCTAAGTTTCTACAATGTTTATGTAAGTTATTTTATATTAAACTATGAATATTACTGATAATTATGTGCTAAATTATGTAATATGGTTTATATTGCTTATTGTTTATCTTCACTGATAAATTGCTATATTTTGAGAAGGGTCCAGGACAACATATAATTGTTTTGGCATAATACTTTAAAAGTTGTTACCGTGGAGTTTCTTGTCCATTCTTCTCCACGAAGACCTAGGTTTGCGAATGGACGTAGCTTGATAGGTAATTAACGTTGCCTATAAATATGTGACAAGCCTAATCGAAATAAATGAATAGTCTAGTCTTGTCTTTCTGTGCCTTTTCTTGATAGAAACCCTTTACCCTACACACCTTTTTAGAGATACTTCCAGACACAGTAAATAACAAGTAACCATTCTGACACTCGAAGCTTAATAATCAGTGGATATTAATACATATATATACATATACATCTGTGTAGCATCCAAAATATAACACATGCAGCTAAATATTTGACTGACTTCCACAACCCAGTTAGTACTACCTGTAACGTCTGTCAAAGATCTACAAATGACAGCCGGAACCAACGGCTTAGCATGATTTTCGAGGCACGGAGAAAACTCGGTATGTATTGGATGGTCAATCATCCACAGACCGACCTTCAAAGCGCAAATTAACCTTGAAAATCGACCCGTCAGGCTGTTATTATTTAGCCACGAGCCCCTCCAAGTTCATTCCCAAATTGTCTGATTATCCCAAATGCCTGAAGACATAATAATATTCTTAAAACAAGCCTTTATGGGCCTTTTCCCAAATAAGTCGTAAGGCGCCGTTTTCCAAGTCTCTTATGTTTGACTTGTCTTCTAACGAGTTGAACCCTAATTACCCCTTTTATCTACAGCGTCTGCTTCTGAATCCTTATTGTAATTTTATGCTAAGCTGGCTGCCAAATCTTCGCCGTTTTTCTTGGAATTTCTACCCTTTACCAGCGCATGTTAGAATTTTTTATAAAACAGTATTTCGTCAAAGCGTGTTGTTAACATATTAGATACTTTGAAAGGGGAGTCATCGAAATGATAATACCTATCTGAGGAACTCTATTGGATACCGAACCAAAAAAGCCTTTTTTTCCGAGGTTTCATGTAAGACAGATAAAAAACTAAGTTAAACTTATACTGTCACTTACGAGATATCTTCCGTGATTGTTCATAATTTTCAGCTCCCGATATTTCAACGCTCTTGCAAGCGCCATGATCGCGGGTTGACTATCGGGTGCTCAAAATCATGAACAATCACGGAAGATATCCCGAAGTGACAGTATAAGTTTAGTTTTAAACCGTGAACGCTTAAAACAGTGTTTAAAAAACGAAGTTGTTCATTCATTGTTATTTTACCTTTGATTCTGCAGTACAGTGAACTTTATTCTCGTTATGATAAAGTATATGTTAGAGGTAAAATATTTGTGAACGCAGTGACGTGCCTAGGGTCCAACAATACGGCAAGCCCCATAAGGCCAGTAGACTGTTCAGAAACCCTAACATCATGAGGAGTAGTAGGTTTAAAGGGCAAGCCAAGCTTGTAGGCTTGTATGAAAGTACCCTCACTGTGTGAAAGCATTGTACTTAACTGTAAGAGCCATGCAGCAGTCAAGGACATTAAAAATATAAAATAATAAATTCGACGAGTACCAAAAAGAAGTATTTAAATGTCGCCTATCCGTGAGTAAACAATTAAATACGGTCAACACATACGCAACACAATTTTGCCCACAACTGACCGTCACCACATTTAGCACTTTATTTAATTATCTTCCTTCCTCATTAGAACCTGTCAAATTACATTAAAATGAGGAAAATGAATTTTTGTTTTTGTTCGTTTTTGTTTCATTTTATCAATCTTGCACAAAGGGCTATGGAGCGAGCCATGTTAGGCTTAACGTTGAAAATTCGAGTCCGTAGTAATTCAAAAATCAGACGTAGGACTTTATCATGATTGCTTTGATTAGTGAATCGGAAGACCCGTTGTTTCAGTCAATCAGATACAAGCACCGTCTGTCTCTATTTGAAGTGAAAACAAATTATAAAATGATATTGTACAGACTGTCAAATTTTTCCGATCAACCTTGAACCTAATGCTTTAGTGATAAAGTTGAAAATTTGTTAAAGAAAAGAAGACAGATTGTAGTAGCTTGGTATGCGTCGTATAATTATGCAGTTTTTGCACTCTCCTGTAAAGTTGCTATTTTTCTGAATTATGTGGTGTTAGAGCTTCAACGACAAAATTAAAATTAAGAAAAAATTGTAATTTTGATCTCCAATATTTAGGTAATTAGAAGGTTCCCAGTATGGTCCAGAACAAAAATATGATCGCATTGACGGGGAGAACAAGTGCCTTTTGGCTTCGTAAGTATATTTTTACTTTTTAATTTTCCACTACTTTTAGACTACGCCTGCTCTGAACATAAAATAGAACTACAAATCGCGTGCGTCAGTCAGGTACTTGAAACAGTTGATGTCGGATAGAATATTGACCACTTGGTATTTATTGACGTAAGGATAAGGTCTCTGATTTGTTTTTGATTGCCGCTATATAAATATAGACGCGAGTTATCTCGTCAACAAGTGCCATGGGAAACGAGTGCAATGTGTTTTCACATCTAACTATAAGATTGTTAGGGGGGATTATGTTTCGTCTGGTGCAAATTAACGTAGACACGTTCTGGAAAAGAAAAAATCATTCATCAATAAATCATTTTTTTATGTTACTGTAAAGGGGGTAAGCAAATAGCCCTGATGATAGCTACTGCAACACCGATTTACGATATGGACATCTGCAACACCAATTTATTTCTTCATGTTGGTGGTGGGTAATAAAGTGGCTTGTGGCTAAGTCATAGATATAATAAAGGGCTAAGTAATAACAGCCGCTTGGTTCGATCTTCAGGCTAAGCCGCGCTTGCCTTGGTTGGTCTGTGGATGGGTTACCCTCTACATACCGAGTTTCTTCCGTGCCTCGGAAAGCACGTTAGCGGTCATTGTAGATCTTTGACAGACGTTAAGTAGTCAGTGGCCCGTAAACCTAACAACCAGTCTTACGAAGGGGTATCGTATTACCCAGTACTAACTGGGTTGCGGAGGTTAGATAGGCAGTCGCTCCATGTAAAATACTGATTTTCAGCTGTATCCGGTAAGTCTCGAAGCCGACTCCAACATAGTCGGGAAATGGCAAGGCTAGGCATGATGATTTAAAGTTATGTTCTGAGTGATTCGTGTTCAATTAATTGCGTACGTCGAAAGTCATTTTCCTTCCTCGTTTCGAACCGTATACGGATCCGGGGATGGGTTACAGTTAATTTTGTGGTACAGAGATAAACCATGTTCCCTCTACAAACTATGATTGGTTGGCGAAAATAACTACCGCCGTCAACCAATCATAGCCAATCATTATCTACAAGTTCTACGACTGATTTCAAACTCGACGGTAGGACAAATGGGATCAAGTTCCAGGAATCGGGCGACATGGACCATTGGACCTATGATGTACTACCACAGTACTACTAAGGATATGTCGTAACAATTTTACGAGGATACCCGTAACCATCCCTATTATATGGGCTATAACATCACTGACGAAATATGGTTGTAATGGAGGAACATCTTTGCTTAACCCTTCGGGGTTTAAACGCGTGATAATAAGTTACTCCCCAAAGCAATATGCAAATGGAACCTAATACCGTTCCATCATTTAATTTGTAGTACTTCCTTGATTGTACGAATGTTAAACCACAATATTAAGAGCAACCCCGTAATCTTTGGTCGATTTACCGAAAGAATTACGTCCAAATTGCGAAATTTACTCTGTATCCGCTATTCGTTAAGAGTGAAAAAATTTTTACGGCTCCTGTACCTCAATTCTTTTTGTTTATTACTCCTCCCTTAGCACCTACACAGAACTTTCTGATTTTTTTTTGAGAATTAATGTCCGCCATTTTTACGTAACTTGCTTACATGATGAATAATAATACTCGTATTATATTAGTACGTGGGCGACCGAGCTCTGCTGGGGTGAAAATAGTGAAAACGAATTTCCCCACATAAGAGACCTCATCATCATCATCAGTCTACATCAATCCACTACTGGACATAGAGCTCTTTAATCGCATGCCACTTAACCCGATTCATCTTATTTTTTTTTTGGGATGGGAAATTATCAAATGACTCCTCCCGCTCTGGGCGAAGCGGAAGGGAATGTCAGACTTTTACTGACTAAAACCCATCCATGTTCCTTCTTTTGCCCTTTGTGTTCCAGGGCCGCAGTAGCTCTTTCGACCAATCCCGCAGCCCTGGCAAGCATCGGCCCTTGCGGGCCCCTCTGGTTTGCTGACATCTTTGAGGCGCGCGTGGAACACGAACGTGCCGTCGACACGGCCTGGCATAAGACGGACGGACGGCGAGTTAGCCCATTACTCACCGTCCACAGGCCCGCGGCTACCAGTCACCCTGCGAAGATCGTCGCTCTTTGGAGCCTGAGACCCCTAAATTACCACTTTAATTGAAATCGTTAGAACCGTTATCGAAGGCGTGATTATACATATTGCTCATTTAATAGCATTGGACAATGGATGATTTATTTAATTGCAAATAAGAGGCAAACTACCCAACGGGGGTCTACTCTCTAGGTCCGTCCACGAAGAAAAGGAGCCTGACCAAAAGTAGCTCAAAACTTGAAATTATGAATGTTGAAAGCACTTTTAGGAGTAGGGACAATGTCCAGTTCAATCGTGTTATCATTCATTATTAGTTCGGGACCCGTACTAAACTTACGTCCATCAGTGATACGGAGCAAACGCCCGTAACATCGGCCGAAACTACAAACTACGGGTTTAGAAAGACACATTATTTTGCACAAGTGCACACAACAAACAATTAAAATAAAAAAAACTCAATTTTAAACAGAAAAAAGAGATAATAATATTGTGTGTCTCACTGCTGCACCCAAAAGGCCCAGTTCAGCAAACTGCCTAAGCAGCTAGTGCCCCCATCTAGTGCTACTGCTAGTGTTTCGGGCTTGAGAGTTACCAGTTTCAATTTTCACTTCCGAATTTGTATCCCTGACAAAATAACTGTGATCGTTATTTTCCTGGTAACGCAACTATCACTCCTAAGTATAAATTGCCAAGGTAATATTAAAAAAAATAGTATCGTTTGTACGATTTTCTAGAAACGTTTAATGCTTAATATAAGAAACTAGCTGACCCGTGCCCACTTCGTTGGGCGGTAAACATTTTCGACCGTTTTAGTCGGGCGAATATATAAACCATTCAGAACACAAACCAACCAGAATAGACAAACACTCATAAATAACGTGGCTTTCTACTGGTAAAAGAATTTTCAAAATCGGTTCAGTAGATCCAGAGATTATCCCTACAACCTCACAAACTTTACCTCTTTATACTGTAGATATTAATGATCATATTTAAGGGTATGGTAGGGACCACCAAACTGAATTGATTTTTCAATGGGACCAAAACGAAATCGCGAGAATATTATCAGCTGTCTGTACTAAACTTCAATACCAATACAACCCAAATGTATGGGACTGTTGATGTTGGTCGTATGGAAAAAGTTGTTTCGTATCACTATCAGAATCAGAACTTTATTTGCTTTGAATGTAAGTACTAGTATAAGATGTTGTACATAAATTAATGAGATCGGCTACAATCTACCTTACGGCGTGCAAATTACTACATCAATTAAAATATTAATGCCAACACACACCACACATTACCACACACCCACACCCACATATTATTATTTCTCACTAGCTTTTGCCCGCGGCTTCTTAATACAACTATGTAAGAAAGGAATAAAATAATACGCCTATCACCAACTTAAAAAGTGTAAGTAACTAGTGTACAAAATATTGTATTACACGTAGACAAAGAGAAAAGTAAAATAAATAAATGTGTGCTGGCCTAATGGCATCCCAAGTTGAACAAGAAAAACCGAAAAGCATTAGCAAGATGTGAAAGCCGATATTATTATGAAACTCAACGTTGGTCAAGTTGACCAACAAACATGCTAAATATAGAAAAAAGGACAAAAGTACACAAAACACGGAGAGGAAACGGAAATCTGATCCGGACAATGTATTGATAAGGTCGTATGAAAAATGTTTGACTATTTTTTTCGATTTAATACGTCTATCAAGAGGTATTGAGTGTTCATGAGGGGCCCGCAAGGGTCGATGCCTGCCAGGGCTGCGGGACTGTTCGAAAGAGATACCGCGGCCCTGGAACATAAAGGGCAAAAGAAGGAACATGGATGGTTTTTAGTCAGTAAAAGTCTGACACTCCCTTCCGCTTCGCCCAGAGCGGGAGGAGTCATTTGATGATTTCCCATCCGAAAAAAAAGGGGTATTGAGTGTTAATAGAAAACTGGGTTGTGGAGGTCAGATAGACAGTCGGTCCATGTAACAAAGCAGTATTTTACCGATCTCATTTATTTGTTGTTGTGTGGTAAACACACATTTACTCGTCTTATATTTGAACACCAGCACAAATCACTATTACACGCAGGGCCTCAGTTGTTACTTAGTGTCTCTTAAGATACAGGATACCCAAGTTTAAGAGACAGAGTTTAATCTATTGTGTACAGATTTCAGAAGCATCCAAATGTTTAGTATAGTGTTCTAATTGTAAACTTAAAGTACAATTATCTGTATTTTTGGGAAATAAAGATATAAATTTATTATTGTTACTGGCCACAATTCGTAATAGTTGGTGGCCTATTAGATGGCAAAGCCTTGTTAAACAAGTGGTGTACCTATATTATGAGGTGCAAACGTATTCGAGGTAACCCGATATACATACAATTGGATAAGGACATTTTTTTAAACTCTCAACGAAATATGTAATAACCTTTGCACGGATCGATCATCAAGGTTAAGCTTCGCTCTCCGAGGTCGGTCGGTGAATACACAATCCATTACATATGGAGATTCGTCCGTGCCTCGGAAAGCACGATAAGCTGTTGGTCCTAGCTCTCATTTGTAGATCTTTGTAGACTGTAGTCAGTGGCCCGAAAGTCTGGCAAACAATCTTAGCAAGGGGTATCGTATCATAGTACTAACTCAGTTTTGGAGGTCTAATAGGCAGTCGCTCCATGTAAAATATTGATATTCAGCTACTACTACTAAGGTTAGGCAGATGATGATGCACCCTGATACCTGCACTCAAGATTTGAGGGACACTAGCAAGTAGCAAATAGTGCCAAACGCGTATTTAAGTCGACTAATTTTGGATTGCCGTCGTCACGCTAAGAAGTAGAAATACTAGTCATTCATCTGCACCCGAATAGTCTGGAAGCGAAACCAATAAAGTTGGGAAACCTAGGCAGATGATGAATCAGGTATGTGCGACTTGGCTAGACCTAAGGATCAAGGTAGGTCCCTGAAATAGGTAGATCTATACTAATCTTTATTATCATTAATTACTACTTATTCGTTCTCGTGGTATGTTGATGTGTATGTGTGAGAAAGTGTAAAGAGTAATTACCTCTGCCAAATTGCATTCAGATTCGTTCTGCTGTTCTGGCGTGATTGAGTAACAAACATCATCCATTCAAACTTTCGTATTTATAAATAGTAGTAAGATCTCTACTAACATAAATAATAGAGAATTAAAGTATGTAAGTTTGGATGTAGGGGTAATCTCTGAAACAACAACGACAAAAATTCTTTGATTGATGGAAAGCAACACGATTACCGGGCGAAGTGACGAGTAGAAGCTAGTCAAATACATTTTGCCTTCAAAACGCTGAATGACAAAACACAATTTCAAGGTAAATAGTTCGATAAATGTCCTGCATAATTATGTCAAAGGATATATCGTGGAAAACACCGTAAATTCACATCGCATATGAAATATGACGTGATTTATCGGTGATTTAAGTTGCAAATGTTGACGATATTTAGGCTCGTTTTTACTAGTTACTAGACGACAGATAGGTACTTATGGCTACAAAAGCAGACGGCTGGATTATCAATGCTCAGCTCAGCTCAGTACCGACATTTGAAATTCCAACAATGCAATTATACATATTTAGGCTTGTGGTCAAATCGCTTTATCTATATAAAACAAGTGAATGTGAACTTGTACCACAAATTCGCAATTGTAAACAATATTTATCGCTTCCCGTACTAACTGTCGCTAATTATCATGTCGAATTTCGCTTATCATAATTCATAATACCCTGTGTATTATCCTATATTATGATACGCTTGAGACATGTTATCGTTTACACAATAATTGCGAGTTCTTGGTACAAGTTCACATTGGCTTGTTTGGCCAGAAAATAGGACACAAAGCTAATAAATCCGGATTACCTATAGAAGAACATCTTCTGACATTCTATGAACATGACAAAAAGCTATTGAAAACTCGTCTATAAATTGTTCCAATTCCAGCAAACTTAAATTAGGTTACATAAAAGATTCGCCTCAACTGTAAATAAGAAAATGTAATAAACGACCTAATATTTGTAACAAACTCAAAAACATCTAACAGAATTTGTTTGAGTTATTAAAATAATTTTATCTAACTTAGTCGAAATAATAAACATGGGATAAAATTGATGTTAGGTACTTGTTTCTTTCCAAACATTAATGGGATGGAAATATTAAAACGCGCGAAGAATATTGATGGCTGTCGACTCTGAGGAAATATGAATATCATTTAAATGATTACGAAATTAAGAATTAGCGTCATTTTCTTAGAAAGTTACTTTAATGTATAGATAGTATTTTCGTGCTTTATAAGAAGGTAATGATTTAACTTAATTTTGCGTAATTTAAATAAAACCGACGTTCTAATGAGTTTAAGTTCAGAAAGTATTGCCCATGAATAAATTAGAAACGGTCGATGAAGAAACCACTTCCATAATTTTGTTGGCTTCTATAGCCTGGAGAGAAATCAACAAAAAACTAAAGGAGTAGAGACACAACCGCGTTACAAAATCTCTATGGAATAATTTATTGCAATAACCGGAACTGTGTACGTAGCCCAAATCTGGCATGCAGCCATGGAGCAACGCAACGACCTTTCAATAACCACCGTATCTATTCAGCAATTTTATATTTGATGCTATAAATCAATCAGAAGATCCGCAAGACAGAAACGAAATTGACTTCCATCAATACGATAACAAAATGGTAGTAAATAAATAATATTTGAACTCTGTGAGAGACTTTCAATGCAAGTTCTTAGCCAACAGTGAGAAACAAGATACGCCTTTTATTGACAGGGATACAGATACTGTAGATTTTTGTGATGATGAACCTGTAGTACTAAAGGGATAAAAATCATGTCATGGTTGTGTCTATTGACTTAACTGTGCTAACTAATATAATAGACCTTGCATATGCAATAAAAATTAAAAGGCGACTATATTTCGCTCATCCCCAATTGATGGCTCTGCGAAAACAAACTGTGTTGGATGACTCAACAGTTGATACTGATGCCGGAAATTCTATTATACACGATAATGGCACACAAAAGCTGGTGCCTATTGTGTTTCAACTCATATTTATTAAGAATTTGTTCACCTAAATTTTGTAAGAAAACTAGTAGACCTACAGGAAAGTAAACATGGCGCCAATGAATCAAGAATGGGGAGTATTCTCCTTGAGTTTTGATACAAAACTATCAACAGTTATTCTTGTATTTGTATTTCCAAATGTTAAGTAAAAGATCGATAAGTCATGTCTGCCGACTTCATAAGAAAAGAAGAAAGATTATATCATTGAATTTCAAAGACGCGGCTTAAAAATGTACCAATTAATATATTTTTCACGAATAGATTGTTCAATAGAACTGCTGATATAGCAAGCAATAAAATAATAAGAAAATTCTAGAATGACAAGCAAAACAATAGATAATTATTATTCAACACAAACAAACTTTAAAGTGATGCTGTAGAAGCTTCACTTTAAAGTTTCTTGTTTGTAATAGGAAATAAAAACAGGGCAGTCTGCTCCAATACTGGTATCAATTTTTATTTTAACGACGATATTAAATGCGGTAGAATCAGAACAAAAGGAGTAATAAATTCAAGAGCTGTTTTAAATTACCTAGCCGTAAATAGAGCTTAGTATAAAGATCATGAAACGATAAATCTTGGACATAAAATGCTTGTCTCAGGTGCCACTTTATTTGCTTTGGCTGTTAAAGATTACACTCCAACGACGGTTTTATTAATTGACCGGTAATATCGTCTTAGAGTAGTTTGAAATTGTTTTGTTAAACTGTACGTGTACCTACACCTATACAAATTATTTGTTTCGCCAAACTACATTCACAACATTATAGTGTTGTGGACTCCTTTGTGCGTAAATGTGTTCACCTTGTCTTTAGGTTTATAATCAAAGACCTCGTCTATGACTTTTTCAACATCGACTAACTTGTTTTCTTCCTCTACTTCATAAATAAGGAAGAGATTATTCTCCGGAGCATTCGTTTTAATACCAACAATTACAGTAGGTTTTACTATGGGTTCCATTTTATTACGCTCATTGACAAACATAACAAGCAGAGTAAGTGCGTGACCTACTTGACAAATAGTTCGTCCGCTTATTGATAGATGGCGCTGTGCGCTGACGTCACGATTCTGAATCGCGGTGTTAAGATTCTCCGCGAGCGAATGACTACCCCAGTTTTACTTTGTCACAGTATCGCTTCTCGGCCTTTTGGCTAAGATCAAAGTGTAGTATCTGTTCTTTTCAGCTTAATATCTGAAAGTTCCCTCACTGAGGGACCAGTATATTAATCTGATTTTTGTAAGCTGACGGGATGTTCGGGGCTCGCTCCACTCCCGTCGCGGGTCGGCCCGGCATTGCAGTGCCGCCGGGATCGGCCCACATAATACCTTGTGACACAAGTCTCTCGACGAGATGGGCTGCGTGTTGCGTGTATGAGATGACTCATTCATGCAACAGTATCCATTATTCTGTTTTTGCTAGCACGAGCGTGACGATAATGTGATTTCGATAAGAACCCGATCAGACCTTGGCTATCTTCTTATCAAATGCTTGTATATAAGTTCACCAGATTACAAGAAACTAAATAACAGCTTAATTATTATATAGTTACAAAATCTATAATTATAACTTTACCGACTGATGTCATTCATTTTTGGACTAATGAATGGGTTCACTTGAATGGTTCTTAGTTATAGTTCGATCCGGTAGGCGGCGCTGTTGTCGACATGAAAGGATGTCATCTGTCGAGTCAGCTAGTTTTATTTTACTAAATAAGCATGCACGCGGAAGGACTATAACCTCCTCTTTTTTGAAGTCGGTTAAAAATTATTTCACAAAGGTGGTAAAATAGTAATGTAGTATCATGGTAAAATTAAAACACTTGATACAAATGAATAAAATTATTCATAGATATTTTGACACTCAATGCAAGCGGACTGACTATAGAACTAAATAATATTGTAATTAAAACCAAAACATCAAATAATTCATGTTGGTAGTTGGTTTTGTCTAAATAAGACCATGGAACATTACATCTGAGACTTCATTACACTCACTTTATTGAATCACAAATGGCAAACTTTCATGGTAATAAACTACCATTAAAGCTCTAGTAGTATAAGGGATGACTAGAATATAAATTGCTAAGCTTATCAAAAGTCACCCACAAGGCGATCTGTCAAATTGATTGTGATGCAGATAAACTTTATCGTCTAAACATTTTTCTAATGGATTACTGATAAGTGCAACTTTTTCTATCAATCTATTTATCATTTATGACGTTAGAAGTTTATCCATAAATCAAAAGGTCGTCCTCAAATATGTTAATTTCTTCAATTTTAGAAGTCATGGCGAGGGTTTGATGCCACAGGCTAATACTCTAATAGTAGCAGTAGTAGTAGCAATTTTGAGGATGAACTCCTTCTTATTATTTTGATGATTGGATTTCTATGGTGCCTGATGAGATTACGAGTAATCAATAAAGTATGAAAGAAAAAGACATACAAATACATAAGGATCAGGGCAGGAGAATGACGATTGAATTACCATGGTCTATACTCTATGGCGTTCTGAAGCGACAATGTTTATCTGCGGTTTTTTCGTTTGATGGCTTTACTCTGTCATCTTTTTGAGCTCCGTTACCTAAATTGCCGTCCAATTTGAATGTTAAAACATTTTCGGTGTTTCTAATTTTTGTACCTATGTGCTAGTAAACAGAAGCCGGACATTTTCTGGTCTAGCTTCAACTTTATCAGTATTAATCAAAACACATTATAGTAGGTACATCACTGCTTCACGTCAGTGGTAAAACATTGAGTTGTTTTAATGTAGCTGAGTTCCAGTGGAATACGGGCCCCGGGTAGAATAATGTAGTGGTGCGAGCAGTAAGTTGTGGGTTCGAACCCAGGACGGAGCATTACTTTGTGTAATTTATTTCATCACCACTGCTCTCAAAACGGCGAAGGAAAACATCGTGAGGAAATCGGCATGTCCTAGAACCAAAAATTCGAAGACATGTGACATCTATCAATTCGCGCTTGGCCCGCGTGGTTCCAGTCCCTCTTATAGAGGGGAAGCCTGTCTCCCAGCAGTGGGTATATTATAGGCTTATTATTTGCTGTCCACTGTATCATATAATAATTAAACTAGATAACTTCAATATAAAACATTTTTTAACTATACAAAAAGTATTGTATTCAAGATGCGTAATTTCTTATGAAAAATAACAAGAATGCCTAGAAGATTTATTTTATTGTCAATCAATGTTCAGTGAAAATGTTTACATAACACATCGAGTTTTACGAGTAACGTCAAATCGATTCCGGTAATAATTCATTCGATGAAATTGCTCTCACTAACCGAGTGTGTGGTGTATATCACGCCCAATGACGTACATATTTGAAGAGAATTGGAACCGAAATAAGGATCCAGTCAGCCGGTGAAAAGGGGGGATTTAATGAGGTTTATTCAAAACATTTGCACTCCCTAGTATGTGGCCGAATAACTAATAATAACAGCCGCTCAGATCGATCTTTAGGTTAAGCCGTGCTTGTCTAGGTTGGTCTGTGGATGGGTGAGTACCCATTACATACCGAGTTTCCTCCGTGCCTCGGAAAGCACGTTAAGCCGTTGGTCCCGGCTGTCATTTGTAGATCTTTGACAGTCGTTACAGGGAGTCAGTGCCCCAAAAAGTCTGACAACCAGTCTTACCAAGGGGTATCGTATTACCTAGTACTCACTGGGTTGTGGAGGTCAGATAGGCAGTCGCTCCATGTAAAATACTGGTATTCAGCTGCATCCGGTTAGACTGGAAGCCGACCCCAACCAGGTTGGGAAAAGGCTAGGCAGATGATGAGTATGTGGCAAACATCATTCATTCTCTTGTTCTCATCCTAATCACTTGGGATCAGCGCAGCATGACTTCTTCTTCCAGACTTCTCTATTACTCGTTTTCTCAGCAGTCACCTCCTTTCATGCCATATCATCCTTCACAAAGTCCATCCATCGTTTCTTTGGCAAATATGTCTGAACAAAATTATTTTTATATTATCCTTGTGCATGAGTTTTTTTATTAGGGTTCCGTAGCCGAATGGCAAAAAACGGAACCCTTACAGATTCATCATGTCTATCTGTCTGTCTGTCCGTCCGTTTTCGTTTCGTAACTAAAAAAATAATCATACCTATACTACGGGGTGTCTATAGATAGGTCTTTAAAAATAACATTGAGGTTCCTAAAACCATTTTTTCTCAAAGTCAATAGTTTGAAAGATAGACACTTCCAAAGTAGTAAAATGTACGTACGGGGGGGGGTACCTCCTTTAATTTCTGAAGTAAGAGGAGGAAAATACTGAAACATTTTAGGATTGTAGAACGAAAACAAACTTTCAACGAAAATTAGTTTGATAATATTTGATGTATAGTTTTTGAGATATTGGACTTTTTCATCATACTGCAGCAGTAACTTTTTTAACCATTAACATACTACAGAAAAACAAATTTAGTTTTGCTGTTGAATGTAATACATACATTACAATATAAATGAATGAGCCTTCTAAATATTTTTATTATATTGTTTGGTGCTACGGAATCCTGTGTGCGTGTGAGTACGACTCGCAGTTGGCCGGATTTTAGTGTATGAAAACACATGTTCTTAGAGGTAATTTAATGAATATTTTAATAACTACCATTTCACATTCTCAAGGCAAAATTACTAAAGTCTAGAATATCTAGAATAGATTTCAACTACAACACACCAGTATGTATTTCGTAACGGTTGTATAATTTCAAAGCGAAGTTTTAAAGGTAATTCGAAGGTGACCCGCAAAGGCAAACTGTAGCAGCAAAGCCGGCTGTGACAAACCGCAGCGACACTACAATAAAAACATCCACAGATGGCAACACTGTCGCCTGTTATCATTTTCATAGATTTAAATAGAAACCCGCCGTCGAAGTAGACCACGGAGTAGGTGGTGTGACGATCTGATCTCGTTTGCGGGGCGAACATGGCCAGATACTTATTGCACAGGACAGAGAGGTTTGGAAAGAGCAAGGGGAGGGCTTTGTCCAGCTGCAGTGGGACACTCAAACAGGCTAATAAAAAATAAAAAACCCGTCGCGGCGTCGCTTCGGTCGGTCATTGCGATTCGCAGAACATCGTTGTTACAAACTCTAGTTCTATCTAGTTTAAAAACTCCAAGAATCAGAATGGCGTCCCTAAACAACTTTTTTCTTACACTTTACTGTTTACTGATTCAACTTATTGCTCTAAACATCATGTATCGTACATAGCGTAACATCACTCCTTGTAATCCACGAAGGGTAAGACAGAGGTGTACCTCACAAGTACACCCAAATTTCGCCATTTATGTTTAAGTCCCATATAATAGGGGCCGAGCTTATTGCCATCGACCGTACACAAATCCTGACTCCGTGACTGCTACTGAAAAATTCCTGATGGAAAAACCCAATAACTTTGCCCTACCCGGGAATCGAACCCAAGACCTCATGCTCAGCAGTCGCACTTGCGACCACTAGACCAACATTTATCCCAAAAGTCTGAACTCCAGATATAACACGAAATTCCTCGACTTTTCCAAGTTCAATTGTCCCCTAAAACTTATGACGTCACTCACTAGTCAGTGCCAACACTTCTTTAAACGACTTTAATATTTAACCACCTGTTAAATTATTTTCAATTAAAGCGATCGATATATACCAGTTTAGAGTAGACGGTGGCGGTTGTATGAATTTTTAATCCACTCTTCAGTTTCAGTATTGATGGATTCTCTTCTATCTTCTATAGTTCTCTCAACAGTTCATCGAACCGGAAAGTTATCAATCACTCTCTCTGTGAATCGATCCATGGAGGTTCGTATCTAACAATGTTACCTCCTTTCTGTCCATCCATTGTACCAGGGCGTCATAAGTCAGTGGAAAGTTATTGCCTATCCTAAACGCGGTCACCCGTTGCTCTGTGGTTACTCGCACTCAGCCATGGCAGGCGTAGAGTGGCACTGGAGTTGAAGGTTTCATGCCTCTGTCGTGTACAAAGGAGTTAGACAAGAACAATTGTGTAAACAAGGCTTGGTTCTGCAGTTATGTGGAGGAAAGGAACAGTTTGCTTCAAATATTGCGTTGAAAATCTGTTGCATGCAGCGAAGCTGATTCAGAAAAGTGATTCCACGAAGTAAATATTTACTATACAGGGTTTAAAAGGACCGTGACATGAAGCCGTCAACCAAGCTAAACATCAAACAAAGTAACTTTACGCAAAAATTATTGCTCGGAAGGAATTTTTTTTTGAGGTGTAAAAAATTACGTTTCACTGTAGGCCTCAATGTAACGCACTCAAAACATTGTGATGTTGATTGATGCATTCAATATAGTACGGGGGTCGTGAAATTATAATATTAAAAACTTGTATGGAAAAAAATACTTGTGAAAAAGTTGCAACTTTGACGCCTAATATCTCCGTAACTAGAAAGTTCCCAGGGGCCGGGCAGAACAAGTGCCTCTCAGCTTCGTTAAGGGTACTTTTACACCCATTATAAACTGGAGATAACACTGATGTATTGATTGATAAGCTACCGAAAAAGCTTCTATTCCTGTAGACATTCCTTGTAAAAGTACCAGACGCTTTAAAAGCGAGTTCCATTTGCCTAGCCCCTGTGAATGGTTAAACATACGTAACATATCTCGTTGAAGCATATATCTTATAAAATATTTATCACTTCAATAACAGGAAGTATAATAATATCGTAGTTTACCTTTTTTCAGTAGTTTGTTTGCCTGAGGGCAGGAATCTTCCAAAACAGTTTCTACCTCTATTTCGAAGTATCTAAGTAATGTTAATAGCTTACCCTGTAACAAAGAAAAAACGTTATTAAACACCGTTCCATAGTGAGGGATGAAATGTGGAGGAAGGGGGTGACTGCTGGGCTGCGGGACTGTTCGAAAGAGATACCGCGGCCCTGGAACATAAAGGGCAAAAGAAGGAACATGGATGGTTTTTAGTCAGTAAAACTCTGACACTCCTCCTCGCCCAGAGCGGGAGGAGTCATTTGATGATTTCCCATCAGAAAAAACAAGGGGGTGACTGCTGAGATGACGAGTAGTAGAAGAAGTATGGAAAGCGACAAAATGCTGCGCTGACCCTAAATAAATAGGCATAAAGGCAGAAGAATTATGATGATCTGTATATAAGGTGTAAACTGTGCTTCACGAAGCCGTCAACCAATCATTCTGTACATCAAACTAAGTAGCTCTACCCAAAAGTTATTGCTGGGAAATGACTTTTTTGGTTTACGGTAGGGCTCAATGTAACGCACTCAAAACTACTGCTGAAGGATGCATTTAATAGGACCCCTTGTACTACTAAATGCATCCTTCAGCATTATGTTTGTAACATTAAAAAAGGTGCTGGAGGTATTGTGACATTAAAAAAGCTGCGAAATTTTTGAAACTTTGACCTCCAATATCTCCGTAACTAGAAGCTTCCCAGGTTTAGGCTGTCTAAAACAAAAAAAATATATCGCAATGACTGGGAGAATAAGTGCCTTTCGGCTTCGTTAAGGGTATTTTTTTACACCCATTATAGCATAAAATACATTAATCATGTGTAACTACCATAATTCGTCGGCTGTAATCTAACTTGGCGTAAGGGACATTTTGCTCAAAATGAGTTTTGAATGCAGTCCGATACAGATTTTTGCGCTCTTTCGAATGGTATATATAACATCGCTGTAGCTTGAAAAAAATGTCCGATACGCCACAGAAAAATGATGTTCCTAAATCATTTTTTAAACAAAAACATGATGTATCGGACAAAAGTAAAAATGCGATTGACGTATGTATTCGCAATAAATTATCACATTGGCGTAAAACACACTTTGTATTAACTGTCCCTTACATCAAAAAATATATGTTTCTTGGTGGCCCTTACATCATTAAGTAACTTATTTGTTTGAGTCTGAATGCACAATTGCATATCCCGGGTAACAAGGTTTTAGTAGCCAGTTTTGATTTACAAAAAGTTCTAAATACCCCATGGGCCCATATGGGGAAAGTATGCTTTTGTATTATAGTCGTAAGTATGCAGTGTATTGTTTTACGGTTTACGAAAGTTGGACTCAAAAGGGATATTGCTTCGTATGGGGTGAAAGTGATGGCAAACGTGGGAGTAATGAGATAGGCACTTGTCTCTATAAATATTTACAGGAGGTCGATAAAAGAGGGTATTGCAAGTTATTATTATACTGTGATTCCTGCACTGGCCAAAACGAAAACAAAACCATTCCATAAAAAACATCCGTAAATTTGGAAACCATACAAATTAATTACCTTTTACCTGGTCATACTTATGCCAGTAGACTCAATGCATGCCACTATTGAGAAAGCTGTGCAGAAGGTAATTGTATGGGCCCCTTCACAATGGCCATCTTTCATAGAGAGTTCCAGGAAAAGGCCTGGACCTTATAATGTACATGTGATGGATCACAGTGAATTCCGAAATTTTGAAGCAGTCACAGCTGAGACTTTTACCAAACCTACTCTTAAAGACAAAAATTAATAATAAAAAGTAAATATAAATAATCCTTACTAATATTATAAAAGCGAAAGTGAGTTTGTTTATTTGTTTGTTTGTTACGTCTTCACGCCTAAATGGCAAAACCGATTTTGATGAATTTTGGTACAGAGATAGTTGGGACCCTGAAGACAGGCATAGCCGGCATGGCTGGGGATAGGCTATTTTTTTTAAAGCGGGCGAAGCCGCGGGTAAAAGCTAGTTAATAATAAAAAAGGTTAAATAATCATAATAATTATGTTAAAATTAAAGTTATGGAAGTGTTTATGTTTGTATTGATTCAAAGAGTTAATTTTGAGTTTAAAAATATTATAATATTAATAAAATCACTGGTATTTTTATATTTTACTTCATTACCCTTTGTTTGACTATATTCTTAGAGGATTCGTCAGCCGAAAGGGCGGGGACATCGTGCGATCGTGGTGACACAGCGAGTGGAGGGGGCAACATATAAGCGGTGCACTCTCAGAGCGCGGACACTTTTGCTCGGGAGCTCGGAAGTGATGGACGTTATCGTGAACTATAGTTGTTATTATTTCTGTATCTAACGGTTTTTGTGATTGTTCTAGTTCTAGGTTGTATTGCTTATTCTTTTAAAAAAATTAAATGAGCTTCTGTTCTATAAGATCAGAAGTTGGGATAAGTTTAACAATACACGCGACTTTGATCGTTCGCCATCTATTTTTTATTTTTTGTTTTACTGTGGAAGTTTTAAAAATAATTTTGTAGTTTCGTTTTAAAGTGATTCCAACCACGTGTTGTGTGTGAAGCCGTGTGTTGATTAGTTTAAAAACAATTTAAAAGTAACTCGCCTCGTGTTAATTATTTTATCGGTTTTTAGTGCTTGTGCGTTTTTAGGTTAACGCCCACGTGATTGTTTTGGTTTACGTTTTTAGTTAATCAACGTAGTGTGCTAACTGCTATTTAATCATGTCGAGACCGTTGTCGTGAAATACGTAGCAGATCCTCTAGGCGTCGTCGCGATAGATCAGCGAGTATCGAAAGTCAGCGTAGGCGCCGTGATTGTTCTTATGGGCGTCGGGACAGCCCTCGCCGCAACCCTTTAAATGAAGTGCTTGATCGCTTGAACGCGGTTGGTTCCAAGCGCGATACAGGCGTCTCCAATGTCGGCGCACCCGTGCACGAGAAGCTACACGCCGGTGCCAGTATCAGCGGCAACCGAGGAACCTGTTGCCAATATGGAAACACGTGCTACGGGGACCGCCGCCTTCGAAGCATCGCGTGAGGTCGACGCTGCGGACAGGATTGTGGGTGCACTTTCATCCCTGATTCAAGTAAGATCGAACCATTATTATATTTCGAATTTTGGTCCCAGTGTACATGACTTTGACGTGTGGTGCGCTGAAGTAGATAAGGGGTGCGAATTAAGCCACTGGGGCGATTGGGAATGCCTGGGACGCATTGATGGCTGTTTACGTGGTGTTGCTATAACGTGGCTAAAGAGGAGCCCGTGGCTAAAGAGGAGCTCGTGGCTAAATAAGAACAGCCGCTTGGGTCGATCTTTAGGTTAAGCCGTGCTTACCTAGGTTGGTCCGTGAATGGGTGACCACCCATTACATACCGAGTTTCCTCCGTGCCCCGGAAAGGAAAAGGTTAAGCCATTGGTCCCGGCTGTCATTTGTAGATGTTTGACAGTCGTTACAGGTAGTCAGTGACCCGAAAGTCTGACAACCAGTCTTACCAAGGGGTATCGTATTACCTAGCGCTAACTGGACGGTGGAGGTCAAATAGGCAGTCGCTCCATGTAAAATACTTGTATTCAGCTGCATCCGGTTAGACTGGAAGCCGACCCCAACATAGTTGGGAAAAGGCTAGGCAGATGACGTGTCCGCGTGAAGTTGATATGGCCACTGTGTTGTACGACGTGATGAGTACGAATTCAAACAAATTCACCACGTATGCAGAATATGCCCAAAAGTCCTTGTTGCGGTTGATTATCGTCAAGGGGGTTCTATGTTAGGGATTTTGGTTTCCGCACTTAGTCCTTAAAGTGGACCATTGTGCGTGAGCCTTGGTGGCCGTTACTCCAACCAGCCCACCTTCCTCCAGAAGCAGATCAGACTTCCCGGTCTTCTCAGGGCATCCGCAAGAGATCCTGGCGTTCCAAGGGTCTCCTCGCGTATCTGGGTGACGCCAGTACACTCAAGGAGTACGTGCGCTATCGTTTCCTCAAGGTCCACCACTTCTCCGCTTGTGTTTGAGTGTGATCCTTTAGCCAACTTCTGAGCTACTTGAAGGGTATGGGGACAATGGGTTCGGGTCCGAAAGCTTTTGTGCTGGATCCTCTTCTGGCGAGTTCGTCAGCTGCATCGTTTCCAAGCGATCCACTGTGTCCTTTGATCCATTGTAATGTCACCGTGTTGCGGTTTAGTACCGTAACTCGTTCTAGGGCATTATGGCATTCTAATGTTAGTTCTCGACGTGATCTGATTTCTCTTTAAGGATTGGAGGACTGAGGCACTGTCTGAAAGTATACGGATGTGAGTATCCGTAACTTCCCTGGCCTCTATGGCGTGTGTCGCTTGGATAATGCCTAAGCACTCTGCTTGATATACAGAGTTGAGCATTCCCAGGGGTCTGGATATTTTGATGTTTAGATCGTCGGAGAAAACTCCGACACCTGTTCCATCGTCGGTTTTCGATCCATCAGTGTAGATCCTTAGCTCTTTTGGGCCTGAGTAGTCACACATCTTCGCTGTGAGCTCTATGTTGTAGTGCTTTTGGAAGCAGTGGGTCTTCAGGGTTCTGTCGCAGGGTGATGCCATCATGGGCTGTTGTTTGATTGCGTCGTCTTTTATGCGCGTATGTTTGATTCTGGAATCCTTACTTAGGGTGCCGGATATTTCGAGCCTGAAGGTCGCTAGGGCCGCCTCCTCTCTTACGACGAGGTGTAGAGGTGGTAACCCCAGCATTACCTGTAACGCGGCAGTGGGTGATGTTCTCATGCTGCCGGTGATTGCTACACAGGCAAATCTTTGTACCTTCTCGAGGTCCTTCTGGGCTGTGCTCAGATTGGTCCTGGGCCACCAAACTATGGAGCCATATGTAATGATTGGTCGGATGACGGTGGTGTATAGCCAGTAGGTGATTTTGGGGCTTAGGCCCCAATTCCTGCCAAGCAATCTTTTGCATTGCCATAGGGCTATGGTGGCTTTTGTTGTGATGTAATCAGTATGTTTTGCCCAGTTCAGCTGTTTGTCCAAATAAATACCCAGGTATTTGGTTTCAGTCGACAGGCTTAGGGTGGTCTCAAAGAAACGTGGCAATTGTAGGTTTGCCAACTTCCTTTTCTTTGTGAAAAGGACGAGTTCGGTTTTGGTGGGGTTCACTGCTAGTTTGTACTCCTTGTGCACCAGTCTTCCACCACCTTCAAGGCTTGGCGCATAAGGTTACATAGTGTGTTTTCATGTGTGCCATTTATTATTATGGTTATGTCATCTGCGTAGCCCACCGTGTAGTAGCCTCTGTCATTCAGACGTTTGATAAGGCTGTCCACCACGAGGTTCCATAGGAGTGGTGAGAGGACGCCCCCTTGAGGGCAGCCTTTCGCCACGATGGCTCTAGTGGTATCGTTCACCGTAACCTGTACGGCCCTGAGTCTTAGCATATTTGTGATCCATCCTCGTAGGGTCGAGTCCACACCGTGATTCTCGAGGGCTGCGTTGATGCTATGGAAAATAGTTTTGTCAAAAGCCCCTTCTATGTCAATAAAAACAGCTAGTGAGGAGCACTTGTGGTCTACTGCACATTCGATCTTGGAGATCACACTGTGTAGTGCGGATTCTGTTGATTTTCCTGTGGAGTAGGCGTGTTGGTTCTTGTGTAGTGGTAGCTCCCGAAGAGGTCCGTCCCGGATGTGTCGGTCACAGAGTCTCTCGAGGGTTTTCAGGAGGAATGATGTCAGGCTTATTGGTCAAGGGGCTTTCCGATGAACTGAAAGCCGCCATAGTGATTTGTGACATTTCTGATCACCAAGTTAAAGCCGCGACAACCAACGCTAAACTACAGTCAAAAGGTCTGGTAGAGACCATGGAGACGTGTGGGACTCTGCGTTCTTGAGGAACGTAGTATAACAAACAGGGGTTTGTTGGAGGGCATAAATGTTTCCCATAGGCCATATCTGTTGATTAGATGGATGAAGAGGTACTTGGTTGCTCTAGCATTTTAATTGACCTAATTGTTTGTTAGATCTGAAGTATGCCTACAAACATGTGAAAGAAGATGCCAGCGGGTCACGTACCAGTCGATGTTGACAAGGATTTTGATGATGATGAGCAAGCTTAAGTGTAGTAGAAGGTCGAGTAAAGCAGTCTATCGGCCGTTGTGTGTTCGACGTTCGTAGTCGTAGCCCGGTAGAAATCGGTATCTCTTGAGGCAACTCAATAGTCCGTGGGCACGCGATAGGCGTTTGACTCTGACGGAGGTTGGGATCTAGAAAGACCGTACTGTGTAGTCAGTGGGTGACCCATTGCACATGCACACGGGCGATCCATTTGATGGATGTGCGAGTTTTTGATCCATGCGCTGGATGTGTGAGAGCAATGAGATTGCTGGTCGGCTGGAGAGCCGTGGCGTTAGAGGTTTTACTCGAAAGTTTCTATAAGCTTGGCAGTTTTGGTTGCAGTAGAGTTTAAAAGGTTGATTCGAACGACTATGGTACATGGCCCAAGGGTTGACCCATTCTCGATTATTCCCAATTTGACTGTGTTTGATTTAATCAAAGAGTAGAATTTGGTTAAAAAGAGTTAGTAGAGTTCTTTACCTTCACTGACCCGATGTATGTAAAGTTTGGTCAGGAGTGACCGAGTGGAACAAAATTCTGTCGTAGACTTGTTTGTTCGCAGAGTAACCATCACACCAGGACGTGTGGCCGTGTCTGAGACTGTCATTGGTACGGGCTTAAAATGAATCGCAAGTACGCCAGTGGTGACATCACGCGACCGAGTTACAAACCTGCGGTGCGAGTGGTGGGCCCCTGCGTGCTTTGACAGAGCCCTGTTGCTTCAGCTCGAGGCGACAGTGGACAGTGGAGTGTCAGATCGCAGCTGAGTTGAGACGTCCTGGAACTGTTTGCCCCGACATTGTGGCAATTTTATTTCGTATAAGCCCCGACATTGTGGCTGCTTGCCCCGACATTGTGGCAATTTTATTTCGTATAAGCCCCGACATTGTGGCTGCTTGCCCCGACATTGTGGCAATTTTATTTCGTATAAGCCCCGACATTGTGGCTGCTTGCCCCGACATTGTGGCAATTTTATTTCGTATAGCCCCGACATTGTGGCTGCTTGCCCCGACATTGTGGCAATTTTGTTTTTATAGCCTCGACATTATGGCTATCTGATTGCCCCGACATTGTGGCAATTTTGTTTTTATAGCCTCGACATTATGGCTATCTGATTGCCCCGACATTATGGCCATCTGGAACCCCCATGGTGGTTGCCAGGCGATGTTGTGGTTGTTTCAGTAATGATTGAGGTCCGGAACTCTTTCATTGGTGATACAATTTACAAACTGCTGCCTATTTTGGTGCAATTGCTAGTAATTTCATTACAATGGGCAGTTAATTGTTCAAACTTTCAGAATACCTCATACAAGTCTTTGCTTTGTTATGTTTTAGATGACGAGTCTACCAATGAGGTCCAAGCCAGTGAAGACCAGGCGCAAAACATTATTTGTAGAGGATGAAACAGTGCAGCAGGCAATGCCAGAGAGCCAAGCTGACGAGGTCGTTCAGCTGTCAGGAACGGCCGTCTTAGAGGATTCGTCAGCCGAAAGGGCGGGGACATCGTGCGATCGTGGTGACACAGCGAGTGGAGGGGGCAACATATAAGCGGTGCACTCTCAGAGCGCGGACACTTTTGCTCGGGAGCTCGGAAGTGATGGACGTTATCGTGAACTATAGTTGTTATTATTTCTGTATCTAACGGTTTTTGTGATAGTTCTAGGTTGTATTGCTTATTCTTTTAAAAAAATTAAATGAGCTTCTGTTCTATAAGAATATATTATTTACTAACAATAAAACTTTAATTACCTGATAAAACACTTACGTCATTTTGATTGTATTTAACAGTATTGATAGTCTTACGTCATTTGAGATAAATGTGCAAAAAAAAAGTTAGGGCTTAATGGACATTTTTTTAATTTTTTTGGACGTAAGGGACATGCTATCTTTGTAACTAATGCCTTAATAGGCAAATAGATTATATCAAGTTTTAGAGGCCAAAAAGTTAGGCAGAACCACATAAACCACTTCAATATACCGTAAAAAATAAAAAAGTTATGATCACATTTCCAAAAAAAAAAAAGTTTTTTGGCTCTCCTGAAAAGTAGCAATTTGTCCCTTACGCCAAGTTAGATTACGGTCGACGATATATAGCAGTATAACATTCAGACACACTCTCACAACACCAACACGACTGTCTTAATTCACCCCCCCCCCCATTTACACACACACACGCACACACAACACTCATACATATACATATCACAGAGACACACATACCTTACATATCTTAGATTACTAGTAGATTAGATTTAGGGATTTATTGTAACGGATATATAAATATTATTTGTGTAACAATAAAAATGTAAACGGAACGAAGGAGCCTAGAACTCACGACACTGGGAATCCTAGTGTGAGTTTCAGGAATCAATGCATTGAATGTACTTTTCTAAACAATAAACTATTCTTCTTATTCTTTACTATTACAATGTAACAAGACGTAATAAAATTATTAAGCTGTAAAATCATTCGGGTTTCGGCTAAAATCCAAGGAACTTTATGTCGCGTTCAAGTTAGTGTGCGGTAAACCGTCATAATTCTGCTTTACTGGCTTCACAGACCACTAACCCCGAGCTTCAGAAAGCCATTTCAATTCAATCAATAAAATTGATATTACGGTCAACCGATAACCACAGCAAACATATTGTGATTTATTTGTAAGGCTTTCAGAAGCTGAATTTAAGGAGGAGCTAGCGGCTAAATAATAACAGCCGCAACGGTCTATCTTCTAGGTTAAGCCGTGCTTGCCGAGGTTGGTCCGTGGATGGGCGACACTGAGTTTCCTCCGTGCCTCGGAAAGCACGTTAAGCCGTTAGTCCTGGCTGTCATTTGTAGATCTTTGACAGTCATTCCGAGTAGTCAGAAGCCGAAAGTCTGACATCCAGTCTTACCAAGGGGTAGGTACTGTATTACCCAGTTACTGGATTGTGGAGGTCAATTAAGCAGTCGTTTCGTGTAAAATACTGGTACTCAGCTGCCGGTTAGACTGGAAGCCGACCCCAACATAGTTTGGGAAAAATCTAGCATAAGCATAATCAGCCTATAATGTTCCCACTGCTTGGACACACGGCTTCCTCTCTATGAGAGGGAATGGGCTATAATCCACCACGCAGGCCCAATGCGGGTGGTTAGATGTCACATGTCTTCGAATTTTTGGTTCTAGGACATGCCGGTTACCTCACGATGTTTTCCTTCACCGTTTTGAGAGCAGTGGTGATGAAATAAATTACACAAAGTAATGCGTCTGGCTGGGTTAGAACCCACGACTTACTATTCGTAAGAAAGGGCCGCCACCAAATGGGCCACCGCTGTTCTTGTCAAGAAGCCAAGTGCGAGTCTGGTTCGCACTCGAAGAGTTCCTTAAAATGTCGATATAAATACGTTTCTTGTATGGCGCCCTTTATTTTTTTTTACTTTGTATTACAGTCTGTGAAAACTTCAAGAGTCGACCTATTACGGTTCAAAACTCCGGGTAAAAATCCTAAAAAGAACAAGTAACTAGTCAGTTTTTGTAATCTGAACTTTAAGTTTGTCTGCTTAGTCCAAAATGACTCATCAGTTGAAACCCGGGTCCGAAGATAAACTTTGTTTCGTAATGTACGGATACGAAAGTTTGTTTAAGCGTTCAATTTTGATGGATATACATGATTTCTATCACGACCTCATCCTGCAGCCAGGATCGTCTTCTCACGAGAGAACTCCTCAACGGTTAGTAGCGCGGACACTAAACTTTGTGTTCGCGTTCAATTTTGATTGATAAAAATGATTGTTGGTTGAATAATTCATTGTACGTATGTTTCATCGATCCGAATCAAGGATGAAAAAATCATAATATTTATTTATTTATTTATTTAAAACTCTTTCAACTATCATTACAGGTTTAGAAACCTAATGCGATAGCTAAGCCTACATATAATATTAACTATTTTAAATAACACTATTACTATCTAACAATTACAAATAACTACACAATACATTAACACAAAATTACTTATAACTAAAACGATACAACCTTATAATTATAACAATGTATGTACCTAATCTTCACTCAAAATAAACTTTACTTAATATGCTTTACAGTAATAATAATAATAATATTTATTTATTTCAATCAACTTTGGACATAATAACATAAAAAATACATCACAATTATTGTATAATTAAAGCAAAAATTAAAATTTTAAATCAAAATTAAATTAAATTCAAAAACAAAATCAAAATTAAAATCATAAACAACATTAAAATTAAAATCAAAATTACAATTAAAATCAAAAACAAAATTAAAATCAAAATCAAAGTCAACATCAAAATTAAAATCATAATCAAAATTAAAATCATAATAATAATCAAAATTAAAATCAAAATTAAAGTCACAATCAAAGTCAATCACCAAAATTAAAATTAAAATCAAAATTAAAATAAAAATCTAAATCAATAATTAAATACTTAATTAAAATTCAATAATAAAACAATAAAAGAAAAAAATAACATAAAATAAACAATAAACATAAAATACACTAATTGTTGCTTTCGTAACATATTATATATAAACTTACTTTTGCAAGTTCACTAAAGTAACACGAAAAAATGTCCAACCTATTCTGAATTTCGTTAACAGTACGAATTGCTCGCGTGAGAGGTGCTTTGGCCAGCAGGTTGGTTCTGGCAGTTGGCACAGCCAGCAGTGGCGGGCGCCGCCGCCTCCACACGTAGCGGTCTGGAACAGAAAACCGCAAGCACTGAAGTACTCCCGGATTGTGCTCCTTGCCCCGGAGTAATTTAATTAAATAGACGACAAGAGTGAACTGTCGTCGCACCCTTAATTCATTGTACCCGACCATGCCCAGTACAAACAGGGTGGGGTACATCAGCGGGTACAATGGATAAACCCCGTACAGTCTGAAGTACAAGTGACGCGTGAACTTATTCTGTACGCGCTCCAGCATGACAGAATACTTGGCTTCATGTGGAGCCCATATGACAGCACCATACTCCAAGTGACTCCTGACTAGAGCGTCGTATAATACCCTAATAGTCGTAATATTAGTGAACCCCTGTGACTGCCTAAGTACAAAGCCGAGGTTTCTGTACGCTTTCTTGCATATCTTAATTATATGCTCGCGAAACGTAAGATCTGGAGTGAGATATACCCCTAGATCCCGCACTTGCGTTACTCGCTCCATGGGTACCCCCTCAGCTTTGTACTCATAGCGGACAGGGGTGTGCGCACGACTAAAGGATATTACCGAGCATTTGGACACGTTGAAGTACAGCTTATTGTCATGGCTCCACTTCACCACTCTATCAATGTCACCCTGGAGTCGCTCACAGTCTGACTCATCCCTTACCTCGAGCAGCAACTTGAGGTCATCTGCGAACAATAAACATGAGGCGTGTCTAACGACCTCCGGCAAGCTGTCTATCATTATGATAAATTCAAGAGGCCCCAAATTGCTGCCCTGGCTTACTCCGGACCTGGTGAAGTACGGCTTCGACTCGTGCCCATTGTAGTCAACGTACTGTTGGCGGTCTCTCATATAGCTGACAAAGAACTGTAGCAAGTGTGGCGTACATCCTACATCTGCCAGCTTTCTTAATAAGACATCATTGTCCACGGTGTCGAAGGCTTTTTTAAAATCAAAGTACGCCGCGTCTACCTGTACTCCAGCGTCGACTGCCGGTATAACCTGTGCCATGAAGTTAAGCAGGTTGGTGGAAGTGCTGCGTCCGGGCCGAAAGCCGTGCTGCGCGTCCGACAGTTGCGCTCGGACTTGCCCCTGTATGCAGCGTTGAATAGCGGCTTCAAAAACTTTTGCCGCCGTCGACAACACTGCTACTGGTCTGTAACCGCTGACATCGGGACCTGCCTTACCCTTGGGCACTGGGACGACACGTGTAGTCTTCCACTGATCCGGGAACGTCGATTGCTTTAAGCACATGTTATATATGTAATGCAGCGGGCTTGCTAAAACTCTAGCACAATCTCTAAAGAGAAACGCTGGTATACCGTCAGGGCCAGATGATCGTTTTGGCTTGAGGTTCGTCAGCGCATCCTGCACATCTTTGAGACTCAAGGTCTCTATATGTACCCGTGCACTGGTAGCACTGCTGACCTCCATCGCCGCCTGAACGTCTAGTTGCGGCGGTTCCTGACTGTATACCGACTCAAAAAAATTCTGCGAATTCCCTAGCACACTGCTCATCAGTGAGATTTTGCCCATCTTTTATAATACTTTGCCTATTTACTCTACTTTTTTTTGACCTAATATATTGCCAGAATGATTTTGGATCTTTAGTGAACTGAATTTGAATGTTATTTTTATGGTTTCTATGTGCAATTTCTATAGACTTTTTTACCCGGGCCCTACATTTAGCGTATTCTTCATAATCGCAATCACGTTTTGAGTTTTTAAACAGTTTGTGAAGTTTTGCTTTAATTTTTATGTCTTTAATAATTTCTCCGGTGTACCATTCGGGATACACATAACGTGAGTTTTCCTGGGTAAACTTTTTCCTTGGTACACATTCGTCTAAAATACGGGCTAATTTCACATAAAATAAATTTAAAATGTCTTCCAAGTCATGCATTTCATACATTGTACTCCAGTCAGCAGAAGTTAACATAGAATACAATAATTGATAATCGGCTTTATAAAAATTCCACTGCGGTCTGTTATTGCACGCGCTGTCAAAGAGGGATTCGGCAGCGGGTGAAGGCGGGGAAGGCGCTGGGGCTGAGGGCGCTGAGCGCACGCACACCGCTAGTGGCGGGTGGTACGGGTCGACAGGCACGAGCGCGTCGTCAGCCAACACCACTGACACCTCTCCGCTAAAACCCGTACTCAGAACCAAATCCAGGTGTCGGCCTAAGACATTGGGTACCATGTTACTTTGAGTGAACTCGCAATATGACATAAAGCATTCAAAATAATTGCTAATATTTACAGGACACGAATGTAAATTAAAATCTCCAATAACAATCACTTGTCTATATCTACTACACATATTTTCTACTACCCTAAACAAAATCATATAATCATTCTCCGAACTCCCAGGTGGAATATAAACAACGCAACATAAAAACAAAAATCTATTCTTTAAATGAACCGTTGCACAAATAATTTCAAATACGCAGGTGTCTATCGACGCGTCCGAGACAAGTACCTGACGCAACTCGAAGCGGTGTGTGGCCACGAGAAACGCTCCGCCCTGCTTACGCCCATCCACTCGATCACAACGCAGTATTTGATACCCAGGTGGAATAATTTCGAGATCTTCAATGGAATCATTGCAACCAGATTCCGTGATTGCATATACGTCAAAGTTCAAAGAGTCGATGTTATTTCTGAACTCGTCCAGCTTTGTGCGAAGACCACGTACGTTTTGATAGTATATATCGATACTATTCCTTTGGCGTTCTTTTTGTTGATTTGCGAAACCAAATCCACTCATTAAATTCTGCGTTCATCGGCCAGAACTCCGCTTTATTTAATTTAGCAAAGCAGTGTTCAGACACTCCAATAATAAACGACGAGTAATCTCGCTCCGTTTTATGCTTGATTTTATCTACCTTAAGAACTGAATCATGCCCACATATACTTTCCACATGATCAGTTACGGCTTCCACAGTGGTGTCCGGATGCAATCGCCATACGTGCAGGTGTTTTTTCCGTTCGGAAGCTTGGATGGCCTTCAATTCCTTATTCGTACCTACTTTAACATCTTTGGGTTGTCTGTTAGATTTCTTATTACGTACAATCGTCCACCCCGATTCGTTTTCTTCAATCTCTGCCACCCTTACTGCATCCACCGCTAGTTTGCTAGTATTGCCCGTAGTGTTTTCCGCCAATACCGCAGACTTCGTGGCCCCACCATTGTTTACCTTTTTAGCGTAGGTATTCTTAGAAGAAACACTTGGTTGACCAGCAACTTCTGTAAAAGCAGATGCAGAAGTAGAAGTAGAAGGAGGGTTGTCAGGTACCTCAGGTATGATGGTGTTTCGGGTTTGCCTATCCTGAGACAGCTTTGCATCCACTTTTTCTTCGAGTACCCTCATGATCTGAAGTATGTTGTCCAACTCTGTTTTTGTTTGCGAAAACTGATTCAATAATAGTGTTATCGCTTTTGCCTGACTGTCCATGCGAGCTACCATATCTGACCTAAACTCTCTAAGTTCCTCGAGTAACATAGAATCATTATCCATGATAGGTGATGAATTAGCCTGGCTCCCGCGCTGAATGTTCACATTATTCGTTGGTGTATTAGTGGTGCTGATCTTAAAGTCCGGTGTATTTATTCTGACTGGAGTATCGCTGTTCCCTATTTTAGGTTTTGAAGAAATACATTCCGGGCATACCCAGTTCCTCTTATATGACATCGTATACGACTTAAACGCGTTTATATTAATTTCCAGACACGCTAAGTCATACTTTTTTTTGCATTTGCCATTGGAGCACTCCATACAATTATTGGCTTCTGTTATCGTTGAACCACAAGCACCGCAACGATTTGGCATTATTGGCTTAATGGTATCCAAGAAATCAAAAATTCAAAATTCAAATCTAGGTAGTAAGTAGTAACCGCCGCGCGCTCACTTCGCGGCGCGACAGAGATGAATTATTTGCTTTTTCACAGCCCGTCTCTTTCCCCCGAGGTGAGGAGGGGTGTACCTCGGTGTCTCCGCACAGAGCGATATCGCGCTCGCAAAAATGTTCACTAAATCAGTTCACACCACTTTAGTACTTTCTCACTTATTGTCAATACACATCAAGCGTCAATATTGCATACATTAATTCACTAAAAATTAGGTAAAAAATAACAAAACACGTCTGCACTGACCGCGCGACTACGAGTTATTACAAATTCTAAGTGAAACCTATTAAGTGTTCTAAGTGTGATGCACAAACAGGTCGAAAACCTCTGAACACCGTATCCATTTTGCTTAATAATCATGACTCGACAAAAATAATGTACGTAATTGTTTAAATGTTTTTGCGGTCTTCAGGCGTCTGCCATCAATTATGTATTAATTTACATAGTGAAGAGCCGTCTGACCTCAACAACCCTTGTTAGGATTTCAATAAACCTTATGTCATTGTCAAAATATCGTATTCAAATTGATTAATACAGCTTCGTGTTATTGTAATTACTACACTCATTTGGATGCTGCGTTACGAATTATGTTTCAATTAATATTAATACGGATCCTTAGAAGGGTTGTCTAGTAAATTCAGCCGTTTTATGAGTGAGTTTATGTGCTGGTTTCTCAGTAGTGTTATGTATTAAGTATTCCTACATGGCTATTGAATAATATGCAGCCAAAAGAGCTTATTCATTCTGTGATTCTTCTTTATGATCGCTTCAAGGTTACGAGGTTCGCATCGGGACTTAGAGCGGGGGGCACACGATGCGTTGCGGCGGCGGTGCGGCGCCGGAGCGGTGTCGCTGCGTCGTCTTACATAGAAATATCTGTGGCATGTCACACGATGCGGCGCTCCAGCTTCGCACCAGACTTGCAACCACCGATACGAGGTGGGGCGGGGTGAATGCGTTGCGACGTCGCCGTCGGAGCGGCACCGCTCAGTTGTTTAAGAGTCACAAGGAAGGACTACTACTACTAAGGAAGGACTGCTACGGCGCCGCTGCGACATAACAACGCGCCGCCGCCGCACCGCTCGTGTGCCCGCTGATACAAATGAAAGCTTTGCGGTGCAGCGCCGCAACGCATCGTGTGCCCCCGCTCTTAGGGCCGCCCGGTCGGTGCGCCTGGTTGTAACTGGGTCTCCCTTGTTTTACCGAAAAGAAATTGCCAAATTATCACTTCCCAAACGAATTTTCGCATAATTTCATTTTCCAAATTATTACTTACCAAAAAATCTTTTTACAAATAATTGTTACGAAAACCTATGTTTGGCAAGTGAACGTTTGAACAATAACTTGTTCACCAACTAGTACTTTTACCATTTTGTATCTAGTCAAATATTTCAGTTGGTATAACATATTTTACGCAAAATTAAATAAGCCAAATATTTGATGTCGTCAATTTTAAACTTACCATTTCAGTCAAAAGCACTACTAACTAGTTAGAATCTCCTATTTGGATTCGGTTGGGGCTCCTATTTCTGTCTGCAGGGTTTACAGGCACCTAACTAACCGAACCTCGGGGTGCCCCTGACGTCGACCGTCTAGGGTTAGCGTTTCCGTCAGCAGGTCGACGGATCCCCGCTGCGCGGGGCTCCTATTTCTGTCTGCAAGGTTTACAGGAACCTAACTAACCGAACCTCGGGGTGCCCCTGACGTCGACCGTCTAGGGTTAGGGTTTCTGTCAGCATCTGTTAAATTTCAATTACGTTATATTAAATCAATTTGTGTTATGTCTTCATTCCAAAATTTTTGCCTTTATATTTTTTGTCATAACAAATCATTTGACTAAACGTTTATTGTCTTAATTTTGTTTGCTGTAATAAATCATTTGATTAAAGACCAAAAGCCTTAATGACATTATCCTTGGTAATAATCTGCCAAGTAAACATTTGACCAAATGAAAATGTGCGTACTAAAATTATTCCAAATATTACATTGGTATAAAAAAGGTTGTTAAATTTTGTTTGGGTAATGAAAATTTGGCAAAATCTTTTCGGCAAAACGGCAGGATCCCGTTGTAACTAAATAGTGTCAACATTGACGGCCGATAATGATACCTATTTGTGGAATCTAAAACACCATTTAATATACTATGGTTTATTTGAACAACATTATTCTTCTTTTCGAGTCCCAACAAAAAGTCGGTTCAGTAGGTATATTATTTTGTACTAGCTGTTGCCCACGACCTTCGTTCGCGTGAAATTATTATAAAAAATATTACTTCCCTTTTTGAATCGAATTTTGTTACCAATTTCAAGGGTTATAATTTTTTGCACGGAACCCTAATATTATTTTTCTAAAATAAAAGTAGCATTTGTTAGACCTTATAACATCAGGTATCTGCCAGTAAAGGTCCCGTCAAACTCGGTCCAGCCGTTTCGGAGTTTGGCCGAAACAAACAGACAGACAGGACAAAAACTAAAAAACAATGTGTTTTTTGTGCAGGATAATTATATTTTCATATGCGTACAAAAGTGCAATACCTCAAAGGTCAAAATGTATGGAACAGCTGATTTTTATTAATTAACCGATGAAAAATTTCTATGAGGACTCAGAATGATGTACTGAATACGTGGTAACCGTTTTCGCGTCGGTGTCCCTTCCACCCCGTATACACAACAGTTAAATGCTGGAGTAAACAATTGACAATTCAAATCAATGAACCAAGCGAGAACAATTCCACAAGAAGACAGCGCTGAAGCAGCTCGTTTTGATCCGGTAACGAAAACCTATTGTACAAAACTAATAACCAGAGAGAAACCCATTTAATTTAAAAAAAGAATCCTAGAGCCCTTTACGGTCCCACTGTAATATTTATTTTTACCGTATTACTACTAAAGCAAAGAGAATTATTTTCTCTATTAATAATTTCTATGAAATAGGATTTCTTGATACATACTTATCTCAATTCTTATTTGCTAAGGATAATTATTACTTGCTTAGAAAAACATGTAAGATTTTCTCCTTTAATAAAATTTATTTATAGAAGCTCGTTTATAATTTTGACGATATTTATGTAAGAACAGTCAGCTTTACGATGTGGGTACCTCCCTTGAACGCACCTACGTTCGAACCCACGAGGGCCGCATAGCAAGTTTTGTATTTTATTGTAATACGTTTTCAAACAGTTTTTAGTTTATTTTATATAAATTAGTCCCATTTTTGTAAATATTTAGTTTTAATTATTCTATATCTAGCTTTAATTCGTTTATTACAGATACCAACAAATATGCCACAAGAATGTTTCAAATCTGTTAGTAGCAGTTATGGTCTAGAGGTTGAGGATGTGACATGTGAAACCGATGATGCAGGTAGAAGGCATTATAAATGATGTTTATTTTGCAAATAGATTTTTACAAACACCAATCCATCGTTCTTTTTTTAAAACTAATTTAGACCGGTGTTTCGTACCTGACTACTCTGAGAAGAAACAGCCGAAACAACTGAGTTTGTTTCGGCCATGTTCAGTCCTAATCTTGGTCAAATCACATAAGGTCTATACTGATTAGAGTCTGAGATGGTTTCTTTAAGAAAGAATCACACAGTTTGAGTGGGCCTGTCAAGTCAGTGCAAGAATTTGTCAGTTATCGTGCAGCTCGATTCGTAACTCAAGGAGCCCAACAACATGCCAGTGTTTTATTCACCAATCAGAGGTCTTGTGACTCAATTACACTCAAGCTACTTGCATACTTCCCCAATGTGTTTTTGGGGCTTTAAATAATTCTGTACAACAATGACAAGCTACATTTTCCTTAGGTGTCTTACGGGTATATTTTCCTATTATTTTTTAAGTTCGATTTCTCCAAAAAAACCCAGTTTGAAGTTTTGAACCCCAAATTATCGGGGTCAAAATTGTTGCAAATTAGGTCTAGTAACGTATCACCCATTTCAAAGAACCTACTCTATTACCAATCACCCTGTATAACTGAGTGCCATAGGATGTTTCTTCAACACGGACGATGTCGCGAGGAGAAGCTATAGTTTGTAATATTAGTTCAGATTATAGATATTCGTGTGACAATCAAGACCCACGTTTTAACGTGCTCTCCGAGGCGTGATGAGGTCACGATGTATTAAAATGCTCATCCACCCATGAACAGCAAAGATCGATCTTTCCGACTGTTCTCAACCCTAGAGACCTTGATATTACCTCTATAGATAATAGCATTTTATTGTAGCTAGAAGATTCTTCCTTTTGTCGGCACGAGATACACAGAGTCAAAGAAATTAGCTAGCGTAACTTCTTTACAATTACGAAGAAAGCATTTTGAGGAAACAAGCTTCTCCTGGTACCTAAAATTCCAAGACTTGTGACGTCCACCGTGGCTCATACATTGTGACCGGCCATTATGGCTTTATGTGGAAATACGATACGAGCACAAAGAGGAGTTCGACCCAAGAGCCCAAGTAGTAAAATGCTTCAGTTCCTTTTTTGTCCACTTTGCCTTAAAATCTGCAGTCAAAGCGAACTCTGCGCTGCCACCGACTACGCCGTGGAAGTGACGAAGCATTAGGCCGCAAAGATTTGATAATACCGTCAAATACGAAGAATAGAATAGAATAATCTTTATTTGCGTAAAATATGGTACATTGAGGTGTTAAAGATAAATAGGTTTTACATATTCCGCTTACTAAAATTCAGCATGCAAATATTGCTATTTAAAAACTGAGTTAACAATTAAAGTTTAGATAACCAAGAGAATAAGAAGGCGAACAAAATAGTTATCGAAGTAGCTACATAAATATAGATTCTGGTCGAAAAAATATGGGTTGCTAGACAACAGACACAAAAAGAAGACAAAGAGAAGAAAATGCAGGAAGCGATTAATAGCCCAAGATGCAAATGAAGAATATTTTAAGCATAGCCAATTTTAAAGTACCAGGGAGGTATGATTCGCAGTAGGTAAATTGTACGGCAGGATTTATGTTTCCAACTAGCTCCGCTTACTCGTATCACAAACCCTATTTACGGGTTTGTGATAGAAGCAATCAGCAACCATTTTTATTTTTATGACCAGCGTCACGCGAACAAGCCAGTTAATATAAACAAATTGGAAACGTTTACATTTGAACGTAACGCCTTTATTGTGTACACTGTATTTATTATGTCATAAAATGTTTTAATAGTAAGGCATGCAATTTTAGAAATTTAGAATGAAGAAAATATCTTACTAGTGTAGTGTCCGACCAAAGGTCGATTTCTGGCGAAAGCAGTAGCAGCAGTAGCGCTGAGCAATTGTTCAGTTCAGAATTAGTTAAACGTGAAATCGAATTTTTTAAACTTTTAAATTAATAGTTTTTGTTGCCTGTGTATAAAAAACGAGATGATTTGCATCTTGTCAAAAGTAATAACACTTCGCGCCGTTTCTTTCATCGCGCCTTCGCGAATTCAAAAAGTTTCGTTCAATTTCGGTGCTGGGTACCTTCGGCTTTGGCCACAACTTTTGCCCATTTTGGGCGAAGCCGAAGTTTTGGCCGAAGGTGGGTTTTTTGGCCGAAGTCGAACACGAAGGATCGGTCGGGCACTACTTGCTAGTCCATGATAAATCATTAGAGATCGATTAGACCACAGAAAAAAAAGATTACATTATATTTAAGCGAATGCTCCCAATATTTCAAATATTAGATGAACAGTTCTAAAAAGGTTCTGTAGATCAAATTAACGATCCAACTGCTGGAACACAGTGGTCCAGCTGTGGGACAATACGGGGTGAAGTGACACCGACGCGAAAACGGCGAATTATAGGCGTTTCGCCTGTGTGTAGGAAACTGAAATGTCGGTAATATGGTCGCAACACTCGCAACTCATACAAAAAAGAAAGTGTTACATAATCGTGTGCTTTGCAAAGATAACAGAAATGAAAATGAATTACTTACTCGTGTGTTTGGCAAGATTAAATAACATAAACGTAGCTTATAAACATTTTTATTCTCCTATTCGCCAGGTTCAAAAGCAAACAGCTGTTATTCTTTGAGAAAAATGGTAAAAATCAAAATCATAATTTAATTTTCAGACAACACATAACCTAAATTGCCGGATCTTCAGCACTGCAATTTTGCTCAAGCGACCATACATAATGACCATATCTTACACCGCCTACCTACCTTACATCATCATACGCCTGGCCATTACCCAACTACATAATTTTGGGGTCGACTTCGAGTCTTACCGAATACAGCCCGATACCATACATAGAGCGACTGCCTATCTGACCTCCACAACCCAGTTAGTACTGGGTGATACGATAACCCTTGTTACGACTGGTTGTTAGACTTTCGGCTCACTGACTACTATACCTTACATCATATCGAAGGTAAATCAAGGGTTTAAATCTTATCTTACTACTATTATAAATGCGAAAGTTTGTAAGGATGGATGGATGATTGTTACTCATACAAACACTTCGGAGTGAATTTGGATGAAAGGCACACAGATACTTTGTAACCTGGATAAACACAAAAGATATTTTTTTTCCAATAGTAGGTACGATCGCGTGGGCCTATTACCGAACTCCACGGCAGCGAAAGCCGCGGGAGATTAAAGTATAAATGTGAAACTTCGTAATTTTTTTTTGAGTATGTGTGCGTGTGTCTACGCACCGATAAGTACGTAAGCAATAAACGACAGTGCGTTACTAGCAAGCAGTGGTTTCACTCGTCTATCCTCGTACTTAATATTGGCGACGAGTACCTACTACCTACGTAAAATAAAAGTAAAAAAGTCCGGCACAGTTTTTGGTCTTTTATCAGCGTTTGATCACAATGTACAGTCATGGGAGACCTACAAATGCCGCATTAAACAATGGTATGTGGCTAACGACATTACCGGGACGAGCAATCCTACAGGAACAAAGCGACGAGCTATCTTGCTGAGCGCACTCCAGAAAAGACGATTATGTGTAGATACATTTAAAGACCTAACTGAAGAACCTACTGGTTGCCTAGTAACTGAAGTATTATTAACCGTAGTTACCGCAATAACAAATGCTCCTAATATAAGGAACTAATGACAGAATTATCTCAATAGACGGCTCAACCCTTTGTGATAATAACAATATTTCTGTGACCACTAATCCATCCGTCACGCCACAGTACACATATTTGTATTAACATACAGTATTTCAACTAGGAACAAATGGTCGGAATCGGTTCACCTACGAACACATGCAAAGGGATAACACGAATTCTAAGCATGCTTCAAGTAACAGCCAACAGGGTACTGCTTGCTACGAAGTCGGGGCTGTCGCATCGCAGCAATTCCGGCGTTTGATCATTTGCTTAGCCTTTTCCCAACTATATTGGGGTCGAGTTCCAGTCTAACCGGATGCAGCTGATTACCAGTATTTTACATGGAGCGACTGCCTATCTGACCTCCACAACCCAATTAGTACTGGGTCATACGACACCCCATGGTAAGACTGGTTGTCAGGCAATTTTCGGGCAACTGAATACCTGTAACGGCTGCCAAAGATGTAATGTACAAGCTAGTGTTGCTTATCCTTGAAGGTCGACCCGTGTGACTGTTGTTAGTTAGCCACGAGCCAACGGCCTTTCGGGCTTTGCTCGGCCTGGTTTCGATTCCCAGGTCGAGCAAAGTGTAATTGCGTTTTTCCATCAGGAATTTCTCAATAGCAGAAACGAAGTCTCTATTTGTGCACGGTCTAGAATCGGTTTAAAAATAACTGGCGGAATCTGGGTGTACTATTAGGCACCTACGCTTGTGAATAAGAATAGAATAGAATAGAATAGAATAATATTTATTTGCTTAAAAACATGGTATAAAAGATGGTAAAATACAAAAAAAACAAGAGCATACATGTTTTTGCTTAACAGGGATAAGCGTACAAAATTTAACATTTGTTGTCAAAGAAGTCTTTGACACTATAAAAACTATGACTACACAACCATTCATGCAATTTATTTTTAAATGAACTTACATTTAACATCTTGAGACTACTTGGTATTTTATTATATATACGCACACACATAGATATACAACTTTTATTATATTTAGCTAGTCTTGGAAGGATATCCAGAACTAGCTTATGAGGGTCTCGTCGGTTACGAGGATATAAATCATCTGCATTATGAAACAATTCTTTATGCTTCCTGACAAACATACATGTTTCGTATATGTAAAGAGACGGTAGCGGTAACAAGCCAAGCTTTTTAAACATCGGTCTACAGGATTCGTCAGGTCGAAGCCCGGTAATTGCTCTAATGCATTTTTTTTGTGCAATAAATGCTCTATTTTGATCTGTGCTATTACCCCACATTATCAAGCCATAGCGGAGCACCGATTCGACGTATGCATGATATGACGTTATTGCCGTTTTAACGTTTGTTATATTTTTAACTTTTTTAAGTGCATAAACAAACTTATTTATTCGTTTTGAGACGGTATCAATATGTGCCTTCCAGTTTATGTCTTGATCTAAAGTTACACCTAGAAATTTTGTGTGAGTTACTTCGTCAATTTTATGTATATTCATTTTAATATTGTATTTAGCATTATTAGATTTATTAAATTGTATATAAACAGATTTTTTTAAATTTATTGATAAATTAATTTTATTTAGATATTCAATTAGTCTTTCAATAGTGTTATTAATATCAGTAGCATGATCGTCAATCGTATTATTTTTCCTATCAGTTGTTACAATAATAGAAATATCATCAGCAAATAATATACATTTATGGTTGGTTATATTTATAATGGAATTTATGTATAAAAGGAATAAAATTGGTCCTAACACACTTCCTTGTGGGACGCCATATGTGTTGTACTTGAGTTCGGATAAGTGTGGTATCATGTCGTTATTTCTATCTACCTTTGTAATGATAACCCGCTGTTGTCTGTTATTTAGGTATGACGATATCCACTGAAGTACTATGCCTCTAATTCCAATTGCCTCCAGTTTCTGCAGTAACAGGTCATGGGACACTAGGTCAAAGGCTTTAGATAAATCAAAGAATAAGCCTGTGGTAAGACGGTTTTGATTAATATTCGTCATTATATGTTTCATAAGAGTGAAAATAGCTAGTGTTGTAGATTTGTTTTTTTGGAAGCCGAACTGTTCGTTCTTAATTATGTTAAATTTATTACAAAATTCGATCAATCTTTTGTACATGCACTTCTCAAATATCTTCGACAAAATAGGTATTAATGTTATTGGGCGATAATTATTAACATCAGATTTTTCTCCTTTTTTAAAAAGTGGTTTAACAATTGATACTTTTAATGCTTCAGGAAAAGTACCAAGTGAGAAAGATAAATTAATTAAATGTGTTATAATAGCACTTAGCTCTATAGTGCATGCTTTTATAATTTTCGTGTTAATTTCATCGTATCCTTCAGAATTTGAATTTTTCAATGATGTTATCTCCGTCCTAACTTCATTTTCAGACACTGGTTTGAGGAACATCGAATGAGCTGCTGAATTGTTCGTAGGGCTTGTTTTTACATCTGTATTCGAAGTATGCGCCATATTAATGTAATGGTTATTGAAGGCCGTTGCTATTTCTACAGGATCCGTGACTACTGTGTTATCAATTTGAATATAATCTATACTGTCCTTGAAGTTATTGTTCTTGATTTCATCCCTAATTACTTTCCATACTGCTTTGCATTTGTTTTCATTTTCATTTATAAACTTAATATTTGCGTTTTTCCTTGATGTGTAGATACACTTCTGTAAGATTTTTGAATATTGCATATATTTAGTTTTATTTCCTATAATTTTATTTCTATAATATTGAAAGCGTAGATACCGTTTTGTTTTACAACTTTGTTTCAAACCTTTGCTTATCCAGTTTTGTTTCTTTTGATTAGTGTTAACTTTTACTTTAGTTTTCGGGAAGCACAAATTATAGAAGAGGCACAATAGTTCGTGAAAATAACTGAATGCCACATCTACATCGTTTTCCGCGTAAGTTTCCGACCAGGACACGTTTTGTAAACATTCTTTAAACTTCTGAATATTATTCAAGTTGAAGTCTCTTTTGTAGATATAATATGCTGCTTGTTTTATTTGTATCTTATGTCTTAAAGGAATGCTCAACATTTGGGCTGTATCATGGTCGGAAAGATGAAGTGGCATTACTGTAGCAACAGCATCCGGAATATCACTGAGAATATGGTCGATACATGATGACTTACGTGTTGGCTCATTTATATGTAATTTTAGATTATAATTGTATGACAAATCCATTAATTGAGATGTTATATTGCTTTTTTTGAGAGTATTAATATTAAAGTCACCTACTAAGACAACATTTATTTTTGATTTATATTTATGATATACGTGTTCCAAAAGACCATTCAACTTGGATAGAAATTGGGTGGGGTCGGATTGAGGAGTTCTGTAAAGACAAATAATTATCAACTTATGATAGGTTAGTTCTATACCGCATGCTTCGAACGTGTTTTGTATAGCATGGGTATTTATAAATGGGAGTTCTTTGAAGACAAGGTTTTTTTTTACTAAAATGCAGGTGCCGCCTCTTTGTTTTTCCCTGCAGAAGTTGGCAGCCATTTCATAGTCGTGAATTTTGATATAAGATTCATAGCCTTTTTTTATAAAAGTTTCGGAGAGGCATATTACATCTGGGTTGCTCTGTACTTCTCGTAGTTCTTGTAAGGTTATTTCGAGAAGTTCTTTTTTCGATAAGAGACTAGCAATATTTTGATGGAGTATTTTTAAGTTATATGTTCTAGATGGCAGATTTTTGGGCCCGAAAAAACGTTACGTCCTTTTTTTTTAAAGGAAAATAATACGGAATTGTTCCTTTTTCTGCTTTGTCAGAAGAATTTAAAACGTTATTAGTTTCTTGTGGTTTCAAGGTTCTCCGACCGAAATAGAAAGGAATTGTTCCTTTTTTGGGTTCGTTAAAATTTGTATTTAGTTTAAGAGTTGATCTGTTACTCGCTATCCGCTTTACAAGTTCTCTAGGATTTAAATAGTTCTCATTATAGTCATGACAATCTATAAGGTGATTAATTTTAGTACACAATTCAGACATTTTTTGGGTCTGGCTTTCTAGGAATTTACATTTTTTATAGTTAAGACATACATTTTTGATGCGATAATTGAGTTTACTTACGTCTAAATACTCATTTTCAAACACATTTAATACAATAATCATGTTATTATAAAATGTATCTAGTACAATTTGTAGTTGGGATAAGGTATATTTTAAATTGTAATCATTTTCTCCTACACAAATCACAAGTTTATCATTGTAGCTTAACTTTGCATGACGACAACTCATTATTATTTGGCTACTTAGTGCATTTGGTTTTGTATTCGCGATAATGCTATACTTTTCATATTTTGTATTTTGTCTTGAGTGCATCATGGCAGCTGCTAGACCGACGCACTGTTGAGACCCGAATATAAGTACTCTATTTGTTGATTCATGTTTTTGCTCTTCGGTATGGTTAGGCGTAGGTATGTAGATTTTTGGAACCGATGATTGTTTAGTAATACTATTGTCTTGTTTTACTGTGTGTATTATTTTCGTGAGAGCTACAATCTGCTGTTGTGCTTCTATCAATTGTTGTTGCAGATCCGCGATTTTTTGTTGCAGGTGCATTATTTCTATGCTTTTGCCACAATTAACATTCGACTTATTCCCCAAGGGAGTAGAAGGTGTGGAAAAGGCATGTTGTTTTAGCAGAGATTCTCTTTTTCTTTTGTGTTTCATGTTTGGGCTATTTCCAATGACAGACGAAGAGTTACAGAGTGATTTCAACATTTTAATTTCTGCAGTTAACTTGTTTAGTTGTTGATGAAGATTGTTATTTTCGAGTATCGTGTTTTCTAGCTCATTTTCAGTACTATCCAATCTATGTATAAGCTCTTTTATTGTCTCTTTCATTTCCAGAACGGGCAATGTTTCAGAAATTGTGCCGTCGACGCTGTGAGAGAGTTTGTTGGGTGTGTTGAATGATTCATCTGAAGTTTCGTATTCGGATAGTATGTGGGAATCTAAGATGTCAGAACTGCTTTTTTCGGCAGACTTTATAGCTATATGTTGCTTGCTTTCTTGAATATTGACACTTATTCCAGGAGACACACTATTTCCGGGAGAGGAGCTCTTTAGGTTTCCTCTTTTCCTCATTGTGATGTTAGATACAAGGCTAGTCGTCAGGGCTTTTGTATTTTTCCTGCATTTTTTACATCTCCAATTTTTCTTAGATTCCTGGTCCATTAGCCGGTAGGTATGTTCTGGGAAGCCATCACAATCTAATTCATATCTGTTGTTACATATAGAACATGAAGCTGTTTTTTTTATGTCAACCGACTTCTTACATTTAAAACATATAGCTTTCTCTGGCATCTTGCGGTCGGTTTTTGTACTAGTTTTAGGTGACATTATATAATGTATTATTACTTTTCACTTTAATTAAATGCTTTTTGTTAAAATAATCAACAACAAAAAAGAAGCAAGAAAAACAAACACTCAAAAAGTATAACCCTTAGTGGGGATCGATCCACCGACTTCTTTGTTAGCTTGCCGCTTCTTAGGACAATGCGCCACTTAAACACACAGCTTATTATTGAAATTACGGTGTATATTGTATACTCTAGTAATAGTGAAGATCCGTTGGACAGATTTGAATAGTGGTTCAAAAGTTCAAAGTCCGTTTTCTTTGTTTGTCTTGATAGATCAAATTGTTTTGCTCTTGGTTACTGTCTATCACTTTATCTGCACTTTTAAATGTTTTACTATTATTTTATATTATTGAAATGCACTTTGAGCACTGTATGAATGATTAATAAAGTATTTGTGACTTACAATTCGCAGGATAAGTTTGTGGCAGGGAACACTTTGTTTCTTTTTAAACTTTATTTATAGCTTATCATCTTCGTTTGATATTTGAACCACACTGCACTAGTCAAGAAAAGTCAAATCAAAGTCAATTAATGATTTTGCTGAGTGTAAACAAAGCTTCTGGTCACTGTCTTTTATTTCTTTTTTGTTTATTTGCACGTTTTACGTAAATTAATCTGAGATAACAATTGTGTTTGGTTGTTACACTATTCAGATTATCTTGCACCACTTATTTGTGTCTAAACTTCGTGTTTTATATTTTTAATTATTTTTTATACACAGAGCAGTAGTTACGCGTGGCACTCGCGCCATCTGTTGCCTAACCCTGCCTAACCCTTCGGGGATTACAGGCGTGATGTTAGGTAATGTTATGTGACTTCCTCTGTAAATTCCGGCGTTTGATTTCTCAAAACTGGTATAGTTGGTTTACTGTTAGTTATCTTTATACTGTGACCACTAATCCTTTCATCACGCGTGCTTATTACGGCAATATCTTTGTCCATACATTGTGGCCGTTATTAGGAGATTCTCCTGATATTATCTTTTGTTATTTCCTATTCTATTAGATACTCCAAGGGTAAAGATTTTTCTTAATATTGTTGCAAATAATTGTTATAAAAATGTCACAGACGCATTGCCAAATATTTTCATACATTCATATATGTCTGTCAGTTTTAAGATAATTTGTAAATTATTATTTTTTATTTGTTGTGTAGGATTTTTTAAATTCAAGAGTTACGTGTGCTATTGGGAAACTTTTTCGTCGTCATGTCAATGATTCCCATGTTCAAGTTAAATGAATTGCGCCCAGAACAGTGGTAGCAGTGGATTCGGGGAGGTCCCTCAAAGTGAAGGTGAAGCTGCATAAAAAGCAGGTCGGGACGTGTGGTGGCTACGAAGCCAAACTTTATTTCATTGGAACACATATTTCAGACCGAATTGAATTTTATAGCTGATGTTATGAGAAGTATCTACTAGGTAGGATTAGGGTTTCGTACAAAAAAACTAAAACCCTTGAAATAGTTAACAAAATCCAATTAAAAAGGGAAGTAATCTTTTTCATAATAAGTTCACGCGAACGAAGGTGGCAGGAAACTGCTAGTAACAAAAGAAAACCGAACTGCGTACAAATTCCTCTCAATTCAAAACACTACTACCATCATTGATTGATGAAGGAAACTGTTCCTTGCACATCGATACGAAGGCTTATTTTCCCATAAATCACACCAACACATCTATCACGATCCCAGCATGATTAAATGCCCAACTATCTATGTATAAATATGTATGTATTTGGTATGGAATTCATGCTATCTGTGCAATTCCTTGTCGACCTGCTTATGAATAGTTCCTGACATTAGACCCCATGGTTACTATTATGGTATGGGACGAAATGGGACTGAACGAAACGGGTCGTATGCTAATGGTGAAAACGTTTATAAAACGATTTTTTCAGCTTATTAGGCCTAACGGGGTATTTAACAAATTGCTATATGGCTTTTTCTGAGCCAACCTGAAACCTAAAAATGGGAGACTGTTTAACGGAAGGTGTCTTCTAACCACAAAATTGGGACTTGCATTTTATAATCTTTTTTTTTTAATTTACACAATATTATGAGAAAAAAAACAGGTTTTCAGGACTAAAATTACTACCGAGATCTGAGCATTGCGCAAGAGTGTTGTCGTGTAAGACGAAAACCCTGACTTCTTGCAAGTCGAAGATCTCAAGTCGACAGTAAATTAAAGGGAAAGTAAAAAAAACCTAAACTTTCATCACTAACTATGTATTAAGACCATGAACCATGAAGGTTAACACAAGGCGATCCCACAAACCTTTGTACCTCCAATATTTTGAACACCTTTATATCATAACAATTGTACTTTGTGGGAGAAAATAAATCTTATTATTTTATGAACAACGTTTAAGTAACCTACAGCGTCTATTTTACCAAATATCAGGGAAAAGAATCATGAAATAAAAAAACTATGCATCCCATGCGACATCACTATCGATAAAACCGATTTCATCAAACAACACGGCCAAAGTTGGTACAAACATTGGCAATTTACATTCTACCTGCACACCCGATAAAACCCCCGAGCCGCTTGAAGCACTATGAAGCGATGGAGCAGCTTATCTGGCTGGAACCACACAGCATACATAGCATACATAACACAGTATGCGTATTAGTGCTAAAACTTGAGACAACTTCGACAAATTGAAGTCAACTCCAACGGGTAGCGTCAACTCAGTTTCCGTTTCCTATACAATATTCATTGGATATATAGAGGGTGTTCTAGTGTGATAATAGTTGAGTTATTCTAATTAGTTTTGGGGACTCAGTTTTAGTTTTGTAGGGTTTTTGGCTGTAGATGAATAATGGATGTGAGCTGTGTATACAGAAGCGTATTATTGTGACTCGTTTAAACATTTTATTTATTTAAACTTCATGTACAATAGTGGTACATGGGCGGACTTAATGCCACAGGGCATTCTCTACCAGTCAACCTTTGGTTAAATAAGAAAACATTGTGATAGGGTACACAATAATATCTAAAACAAATCATCTATATCTTTATCACTATCTATAACATTATGTTCGGACCTACTGCTTTAAGCAGAGGCCACACCGCGGTGCTCGCTCGCTGCGAGCGAGTTTAAAGTTTAGTTTATACTTTGGTATGGTAAATTTTCACCTATTTTCTTAAATAACTTCAAAACATTTAAAAATTAAATATTCGAGATGTTCACAATGAACCCTTTCATTTGGAATCCTTGTCTTTTGATTACTGATTTATATGTGCACCAAATTTCAACTCAATCAGTCCAGTAGTTTCAGAGTAAATTGGCTGTGACAGACGGACAGACAGACAAACACGCGAGTGATTCTATGAGGGTTCCATTTTTTCCTTTTGAGGTACAGAACCCTAAAAGATATAAATTGATACTCTAACAGACTAGACGTATCACAACACTCTATATAAAAAAGCAATTTGCAACTTACGTCAGTTCTCATTGATCGTCTAGGTTAACAAATAGGACGTGATGGATGTTAGCTCTTTGCCTATTCACCTTACTAACCTATTTACTCGCTAAAGTAGTGGGTATACTGTTTTAATGTATGGGGAATCTTCACTTAGATGTGTTTACGGTGACGTTATCATTAACTCGGTAAGGGGTTGCATTAAGAAGGTTTTAATGCTTTTACTATGTGAGTGATGCGTGACTTGGATATGGTGCTCCATGATTATTTTTGCCCCTGACTGTGTTAGGAGGGTTCTATTGGTTAATATTTGGGAACTTATCTGGGAAATAAACATAACATTACGCTTGTAATCCCCAAAGGGTTAAGCAGAGGTGTATTTAATAGTACACCCACATTTCGCTAGTTACGTTTAAGCCCCATGTAATATGGGGCGAGTCTATTGCCATCATCATCATTTCAGCTGAAAGACGTCCACTGCTGGAAATAGGCCTCCCCCAAGTGTCGCCACGTTGACCGGTCCCGTGCGACTCGCATCCAGCTGATCTCGCAACCTTCACCAGGTCATCGGTCCACCTAGTGGGCGGCTTTTCCTTATTGCCATCAACCGGGCACAAATCCAGACTCCACACTAACGACTAACGAGGCAGTGTGTCAGTTTTATGACAAATGATGACTTAGTTGCAATCATAACTATGATGAAAGTCACCACAATTAAAAATACATAGCTAGATCATATTTGAAAAACATAATTATCATGAAAGAAATAGAATATTTCATAGAAATTCCATTTATAATATTACAGTAAAGTAGACAAAAGATAGACAGCTCGTAAAACCGCAAATTACCTATCTAATCAAATCTGACCTAAAAAACTGTTGATTATTATATTTTCATGGGGCTTGAATTTCCGCTGATGCGAAACAATCCCTTGCCTCGTCGCTTTGCCCGCGGATTATTGAGTTTTCGGGGAAAAGCGATAACTAATGGTATTAAGGTAAAATTTGTTGGTATCAAATTAATTGGTTTTGGTTTGTAACTGGAGAAACATCCCAGTGGTTACTAGATCTGGTTAGAGCTCTGGATGCTCTTAACTTGCACGTCTTTCTACATCGTTCTCACATATATGTTTGTATAATCTCAACATAGAAGAAAAAAACGTGTTGCGCCGAACGCAAGTGATATGCGACAACGGAAGGCAGATGGTGAGTTTTCCGAATTCCTAACAGTATAACTGATAATGACATAGGTAATTATAAACTAATGGGTGTAAAAATACCCTCAACGAAGCTGTTTTTTTGTTCTAGACCATAGTACCGTTTACACCTTGTATTAAAAGGTGCATTAGAAAGTCGCTTTACCTCTTTGCATACGACATAATATTCTCTCCGTTTATGGGGCACCACTGACTAGAAAAACATAACAGGAACCTGGGCCTAATGGTAAGCTAACACGCAGTTAGGTAACGTGGTAGTCTATCTATGTATGCTCAAGTGACAGCACCAGGCAGTTCTACCTATTTACTTGCAACACACCTTTTACTTTAGTTTTTTCTTCAAATCCTAACAAGCATTATGAAATGCAAAACAGGTTTTAAAAAGATTAATAGATTCGATTGCAATGGTTTAGTACTTTATTAGTCCTTTTTATTCTACACTAGCTCTCTCAACTGACGTTGTCCTTTCCAAATTTAAAACAATAATATTCCCTCATTTTTTCCTGGCACATTTCCATGGCCGTTTCCACCATTCTTCGTTTGAATCAAGGGTCCTAGGCGTTTATGCAACTATCTCTCAGAAAAAGGACGTTCATTTTTCCCGAGTTATATGTAAATTTTCCAATTTTTCTATAGCCCAATCGGTCCAGTCGTTCAGCCAAGTGATGCGTTTACCAACGAGCAGCATTTAATTTTCATTTATTTATATTTGTAGAGAGGGTTCCTTAGATTTCACAAAAAAAAAATTGCCACGTGATAATAGGGAATGAGTGAAACTAATGTCTGTTTTACTATCACTATGCGACACATAAGGTAATGGCTGTTTACTTGTTTACAGATTTGAAGAACAGGGTGTAAAGTTCTTAATCCCACATAGAAAAGGGAGGATCCTCTGACCAGATGGGTGTTGTCTTCCATTTATGTTCTTAACTCGCGAAAAGCTCTAATATCGCGATTTAGAATTTTGATTTTATTTCCTTTTTTGCGGCATAGATGGCGCTGTAGTACTTTTTGTAGAGGCATTTACGTATTTTACATTGCTTAGTATTAGTTAAAATAAATATTAGTCTACTTCAAAAAATATTTAAAAAGATCAACTACTACTATCTATACCTAGGAATGGACTTTTTTTTTTTCATTAGGTAATCAACATCTTACATAATTAATTATAGTAGCTAACTATAAAACGAAATGTTGGCCTAAGTAATCGGTGTCAAAAGGTTTTTATCATTACTGAATGAAATAAAATTCATCCATTAGGCTTTCACTTAGTTTAATTCGACATCCACTATTCATGCCTTTTTATAACAACTAAAAGCATTAAAAAAAATCAACAATAAGACATGATAAATTATAACACTGACTTTGACAAACTATCGGGCAAATATACTTCAAGATAAGATTACTCAAGTAATTTTTAGGTTCCACAGTCTCAACTCTAAATATTTGAAGTCTGGTTTGGACTTTGGTTTTGAAATTGATTACGGGCGAATTTAACCAATGAAATGGCTTGGCACGCGTCGATGGGAAGAGACCAGATGATATGATTATAATGCCATGGAAGTTGGGTAGGCCTTTGGTGTGGGACGCAACTTGCGTCGACACCCTTGCGCCATCCCATCTTCCTAGCACAGTGGGCTGCGCTAGGGCGGCTGCTGCAGGTGCTGAAAACCTCAAACGGCGCAAATACAATAATTTAATTGGTGGTGACTGGTGTAATTATGTATGTCGCGGGCACTTTTTGCACTTAGTGCTCGTGACTGTACTCGTTACTCAGTAACGAGTACAGTGCGCACGAGCACTAATACATACATGTACACTTTCCTAAATTTAAAAGCAATTTTCGTGAGAAATAACGACTGTAACTTGGAGATAGGATCTTTTTAATAAAAATATTAGTTCCAAAATGCTATGTTCGTAACAAAATGAAATTTGAATCAAAACAGTAGAAGAGAAACTCTTTTAAAAGTTGTTAAATGTTTACATATTGGTGCTCGTGACTGTACATACCTCCACTAGTGAGATTAATAATAATGTGGAAAAAACCGGTATTACTTTCTTTATCCGTAAAGTACAAGATATTTCAATGGTCGTAAACAACAAGATATCAAAGAAACATTTGCGGATCTTACGGATTACGATGCGTAATAAAATATACACATCGTAAAATAATTGGACATCACTATAAAAAAAATATCGGTCAACTGAAATGGAACACCCTTGAATGTTCGATTTGCTGAAGGATGATTCACTGTCGTCCTAAATCTTACTAACAATAAATTGATACAAATGTTTTGATTGTATTTTGTTTCAGATGAAACGTATGGTTTATATCTGTCTGCTGAACAAAATTTTAAATTCAATCACTGACATAAAATATACTATAACGTACGTACCTACACACGGTGGCACATTCATCATCAACTATGTTGGGGTCGGCTGCCAGTCTAACCGGATGCTGCTGAATACCAGTATTTTACATGGAACGACTGCCTGTCTGACCTCCACAACCCAGCTAGCACTGGATAATCCGATACCCTTCGGTAAGACTGGTTGTCAAACTTTCGAGCCTCAGACTATCTTAACGACTGTCAAAGATCTACAAATGACAGCCGGGACCAACGGCTTAAAGTGCTTTCTGAGGCATGGAGGAAACTCGGAATGTAATTTTTGTTTGCCAATTACTTAGATGTGATATAAGAAATTCCATCGAATGTGTACTTACATTTATTTAGGCTTGTTCATTTGTATAAAACTTTTTTGTTTAAATAAAATCGGAACGATTTCTAGATCCTACTGAAGTTGTACATCTATGCAAATAAATAAAATTGAAGTGTCTATTTGTTATATTAAAAAAAAACTGTTTTATACTGAATATAGATATATTTTCACATGCAGAAAATATATACGGCACTTATAACAAAAATACATTTTTCAATTTTTGTCTGTCTGTCAATGTGTCTATTAATTTGTTCCGGCTAATCTCCGAAACGGCTGGACCGATTTTGACGGTACTTTTGCTGCCAGATAGAAGATGTTATAAGGTCTAACTTAAGCTACTTTTATTTTAGAAAAATAATTAAGTAGGGTTCCGTGCAAAAACAATTAAAACCCTTGAAATTGTTAACAAAATCTGTTAAAAAAGTCAAGTAAGTTTATAATCGTCGCGGGCAACAGCTAGTTCTATAATAAATAATTATGTGGAGTAGTGTGATAAAATGAAATAAAACATAAAAACCTGGGGCAGACCATACAAATTATAACCATAAAAAAGTGTGAATCCTGTTGAATGAAATAAACCTTTCAAGCTCGACTACAGACATGTTCTGCTCGTAAAACTTAAATAACCTTTACTGCAAAGCTATGACTTAAGAAAGCAATCCTGTATTTACAGAACATTTTTATTCGGCTCAACGTTGAGGAAGAATTACCCACTTTTGTTTCGCAAAGAAAGGGAGGAAAAATCGCGAATCTTTATCATGTCTCGGAAGACATCACTCGCAAATTAAACGCTCGGATTCCACTTTTATTTTTCGAGAAAATGCAAAGGAATTTACGAGAATTCAGAATATTTGTACTTAATCTTAATTGAGAAGACGATTTGATTATCACAGATGATAAATTATAAATTTAATTGTAACTGGCGAAATCTGGACGTACTAATATGTACACTTTTGCCTAACCCTAATAAAATTACAGGCGTGATGATGTTGTGCAATGAATAATATTAAAACAAGGAGTCATAAAATAAGGGCGGAAGTACACACTGAGATGACAGACGAAATAAGACAGTCTGCGCCTAATTTGAAGAAGGCAGGTATACAAGGTGGTATTCTCAACATGCGTCATTTTAGTCATCACACGGATTAAGCTGGACAAGAACACAAACCTGACACACATACATAATAGTTCGCATATTTCCCAAGGGGTAAGGTAGAAATTACAGAACGCCACCTGCTGCGATACTAAAACGCTCCTTATGATTCGTCCTGGTCATACATCTGGTCATACACGCACGACGCACTTCACTTATAAACACGTGTGTGTGTGTGTGTGTGTGTGTGTGTAAATAATCATTTTTTTATTTCTTTTCTTTATTCTTTCAATTTTATTCGTATAAGTTCATTTATATCCTGATCAGGTTCAATAACTTAAATACAATTACATAACCTGAAGAAGGGCGGAGCATCCTAAAACAAGCATACTATTTGCTTAAAAGGATTCTCCCGATTGTAACTACAATAAGTTATTTAAGTTGAAGCAATAAACTTTTTTTTTCTTTTTTTTTCTCTTTCTCTATTCTGAACATTATCATCAATAAGGTCAGTGTTAGTTATAGGTTAAGAATAAGGTTATCTACAATGAAGATAGTAAGAAGAAATATATTCATCTAAGTGGAGAGTGACTAAACTTCATTTCCATAGAATAATCAATTACTCAAGTCTGAACGAACACCAAAACGTAGAGAAGAAACAAACGTATGGCGGTCTTCACATTGGCACTAAACCCAAACTATTTTTAAACAACGATTAACATTTTTTTACTACAGATCCCGACATCGGATCACGCAGAATAAAAACATCAAGTAACTTGACATGAACTGCAAGTAATAAACAGTAATTACTCCTAAATGTTCCCGGAAATAGTCAACGTTAAACACAATGACGCGAAAGCGACAATAAAATGGAATCTGCTGGTCAGTACCAATATAATACGTATAGACTAGGGATGGAACGCCTCGCTCACGTCCTCAGGCGAAGCGATATGCGACAAGCGACACTTGTTTTCTTGCGTCGTGATGACTCGTGGCAATGTGGCATAACTTAAGCAATTTCTTTCTTTCCTTCTTATCTTTGAAGGAGCTCGTGGCTAAAGAATAACAGCTGCTCGGTTCGATCTTTATCTTAAGCCATGCTTGCCTACGTTACCATATATCGAGTTTCCTCCGTGCCTCGGAAAGCAAGTTAAGCCGCGTCCCAGCTGTCATTTGTAGATCTTTGACAGTTGTAACAGGTAGTCAGTGGCCCGAAAGCCTGACAACCAGTCTAACCAAGGCGTATCGTATTACCCAGTACTAATTGGGTTGTGGAGGTCAGATAGGCAGTCGCTCCATGTAAAATATAAGTATTTAGCTGCATCTGGTTAGACTGGAAGCCGACCCCAACATAGTTGGGTAAAGGCAGGCAGATGATGGCTTTTTCACCTTTCTGACGATTTGTTAGTCTTACTACTACTTCTATAAATGCGGAAGTTTGTGTAGATGGATAGATGTATGGATGGATGAATGGATGTATGTTTGTTAATCTTTCACGTAAAAACTTCGGAACGGATTTGTATAAAATTTAGCACACAGTTTATAACCTGGATTAACACTTAGAATACTTTTTTATACCAGTACTACGATCCCGTGGAACACTTTCCGAACTTAAACGCGGGGGAAGCCGCGGGCGTAAGCTGGACGCTGGACGGGTGGAGGTGACATGAGGGCTAAAACTTGAAACTTCCAGTCATATCCCAAATTCTCCACAACATCAAAGAGAATAGTATAGACCTCCTTTAAAACTTGCAGAGATTGCATGCCAAAATATGATATTACGAGAAACTTCTGCATAATCGGAGGTTGAGATCAGGTTCTGTTACAAACCTAGTATAGATACCCATGTCAATACAAAATAGGGGTTCAGAGAGCGTGGTAACCCATCAGTGCCGCCAGTCGTACAAATTACTTTGTCACTCGAATCGTGCCGAAAAATCCTGAAACTCTGACAATTTGTCTTTGGGTTTCTGTACTAGTATTTTATTGTGGTTATTGCAACTAATATACAAGAGTTGTTTTGTGTACGGTTGCTTCTAGAGCTTCCAATTTTATGTAGCTACTAGCTAAATTGGCATGTGTACATTTATAGTAAAACTAGCTTTTGCACGCGGCTTCGCTCGCGTTAATTTAGAATTTGTCAATCAATTCGGGTTGTACTTTGCTTGTAAAAATATAATTTAATCATGATTAAAACACGTGGCGCCATCTATTATCATAAAAATGTTATGGTTGTTTTCCTCGGGAACAGTACTTTTTTGAGATGAAAGGTACCCTGAAAACGTATATGCAAAATTTCAGGATGATCGGTTCAGTGGTTTAGGCGTGAAAAGATAACAAACAAACTTACTTTCGCATTTATAATATTAGTTACGAAGTTTAAATAATATAAAATAACGCCGAAATTTCCTCGAAGTATTAGGAAGAGGCTTCCCGTATTTCATACAAATAGAACCGAGCTTATTTCCATCAACTGAGTACGAGTCCGAACTCCGTACTACTTCTGAGAATTCCTAACGGAAAACAATTAACCCTACCTGGAAGTCGACTTCTCCTTGCTTCGATTCCCAGGTAGGGCAAAGTTTTGGTGGGGGGCGAGGGAGGGTGCTATTAGTAAGGTCATGAGGATAACCTTAGCAGTAGCCCTAGCCATTAGAGCAAAGCTAATAAATATTAGATTTGTTCCATCTTTAGCATACTGCTGATATTTTGTACAGACTTATAAAGGAGATTGACCAAAACCAGTCTTGAAAAGTTGCATGTATGAGAACCAAATTAATATACAAATTATTTTCTTATTTTTTACAAGTTTTTCACTTCAGGAATTTTGTTTTCGTATCCGGAATTATGATTTTTTTTTAAAGCACGATTATTCGTTATTCACGATTATTCACGTTTTTTTTTTCAATTAGCAGCCGTTCTCTGATTTTGTTTTTAACTATCTTTGTTGTTTTGTACCTACATGATTGATCTGTGTTCATTTTATAAGTTGCGAGTAGTTTTGACATAATTTTTAGGTTATCTACGAATTTGTTTAATTACTTTAAAACTCGGATACTTGTGTGAAAATGAACACTTTTATTTAATAGTATATAAAGCGTAGTCTATAATAAATAAAGATTTATTGTGTTTCAACTTAAGACGGATTTCCATACATCGTTGATCATGATCCTTTATGACTAAGCTTAGGATACTTGAGAGTAAGAATCGAACCAGTTAAAGAAAATCAACCAATATAATCGCCTTTCAATGTCCCGCAATTCTTCTAATTCCGTCCCAAGCCCAACCGAAGTGTACTCTTCAGTGTAATTGAAGAAGATTGTGCAAACAGTATTCAACTCTTCAAATAGAACTGATTCTAGTTAAGTATCAACTCCACTGTATTTCTAATCTCCTGGTATTTGACCTAGTTCCGGTTTTTTCTCCTCGTTTAATTTTATTGTAAAACTCGACGTTACTGGGACCTACGGAGGACTTTGTGTGGTTTAGTGATCTAATTATGTATCTGAAGTCCTGGGTTTATCCTAGTCGTGGAATATTGTGATTAATTGGTTTACTTTTACAGACTATTTTATTAGCTAAGTAAAAAAATATTAGAATTTAAAGAAGATCGGCATTTTGGGACTCTTAATTTCCGAAGCGTTCATCAATGAAAGTATGTACATTTTATGACAGAATTGAAGCGGGGCTTTTCTTTCTATGTAATATATTTCTTTTTTATGCAGCTTCATGAAGCTGCACAAAGTAAAAAAAAGAAGGAACAAATATTTTACAAAACTGAACATCTAAACGCAATCGTTTACAATATCGAAACGTAGAATTAGTGACGGAAACTTGACGCACTTCCCGGTTTCCGATTAAGCTGATATTTTGCATACATGTTTTGTTTGGATGAAAATGCATGGTTAGCTAAGTGACGTTATTCTAAATTCAATATGGCGGACTCCCAAAGATGTCAGACTAGTTGTTTGTTATGCATTCCTGTGATATGGGTATCAAATTAAAAGATTTGCTGAGTAAAATACGAGAAATATAATGACGTGTTTTTTTAGTATTTTAAACTATTATATTTTATTAATAATAATTTTCAGTGTCTGCATAGTCATTTTAAATTATACACGGTTTATATGCAATATAGTGCAAGTTAGAGAGGTGATAAATTGATGTTATCTCAGTTACAAAGGTCAATGCCTATAAAATTCAAAGAAAAAAAATTATAAAAAGTATTCTTTAAAATACAGTCTCACTAAAAGAGGTACAATATACTCGCTGTCTTAATTATAGAGGTAATTACAACGTTAAAATCGAAAGAAAGAATCCTAGTTAAAGAGGTTTGCTTTGTCCTACTAACAGAAGTAATTCAGTGCTAAAGTGTCGGGACCTCAGCATGAGCTCCAGCTATGGAGGTTTCTCACTTATCCAGGTCCCACTTAACCAAGTTTCACTGTATTATACTTCAAATACATACAACAGCTGCTAATTTAATTTAATTATGTATTTAAATAAAAAGTAAAAGTAAGATATTCCAGGTTTTGAGCCAGTATAACTAGTGTGGATTTTTTAAGTAATTGGGTAGTTAGTATTAGAGTACTTGAAAGAATTTAGTTTCATATATCATGACTTTCATCATCAATGAGTTCTGGAAGCCTAGACAAATGGTAATCGCTTTCAAGGCGTTTCTTATTTCTACAATGGCTTTTTACAATATTTATTTATGCTTTTTGGAAGCACTAGCTAATCCTTGAGGATTTACTCTTTTAACTTTTATTTTTATTATAATAAGATTAATTATATTATTTTTTTATATTCGTATTAGATATTCTGCTTTTATATTTAATTATTTAAAAATGAAATGATTCACTCTCCTTTATCTCTATCGCTTAAGGTGAATGCTCCAACCAGCCCGCGAAATTCAAAATTTCTTGCGTTTTTTGCAATTTGCAGGCCAGTGCTAGGTTGTATGTTGATTAAAATATTATTCGCGGCTGTAAGACGTATGTAGTTACAGAATTATAATCATCAAAATCACCAATACAACCCTCCAAGTTCATAAAGGTGTAGGAACAAAAAAAAAAACAGAAAAAGTCATTCCTACAGCTTTATGAACTTAGAGCGTTTTATTGATGATTTTGATGATTATAATTCTGTAACTACATATGTCTTACGGCCGCGAATAATATTTTAATCAACATACAACCTAGCATTGGCCTGCAAATTGCAAAAAACCCAAGAAATTTTGAATTTCGCGGGCTGGTTGGAGCATTCCCCTTAATGTCACTTTGTTTAGGCCCTCTGAACTCTCAAATAGGCCAAGAAATCAATAAACTGTCATTAAGATCACATCATAATTGTTTATAATAAATATGCTTTAATCTGTTTCACAAAGTTAAATATTTACTAAAAACATCAGCAAACCTTAGAAACAGTCTTAATTAACTGCCCCATTTCCTCCTTAACATAAAACAAGAAAGTAACATTTCAACGCAACACCGTTCTGGTATTAGGTTCGATAAATCATTCACGCCAATCAATCAAGCCGAGGTTATCAATCGACGTATCAATCTATCAATCGCATTTGCTATCGCTTTTACCCTCTGTGTATGTTGAATACAACTACGAAGCATAGAGATAGACGAATGGAACGCACTAATCAAATGCGTAAATTCTCTTTAGACCGTAGTGAATTCAGTTCTCTATTAGATATCAAATCTTCTTCTTATCTTAGAATCATAATCTTGTTGCCCTTGTCCCATGTTATTTGGGGTCGGCGCGACATGTTTTTTTCTTCCATTCTCCCCTGTCAATCGTCACGCTATCATTTACTCCTATTTAGGGTTCCGTAGCTCAAAAGGAAAAAACGGAACCCTTTTAGGATCACTTTATTGTCCGTCGGTCCGTCTGTCTGTCTGTCAACACCCTTTATCTCGGGAACGCGTGGAGGTACAGAGTTGAAACCATATACTTATGTCTACAGTCCCTTGAAGCTGTGAAAAAATCAAACTTCTTCTTATGCCGCAAAAAACGTACATTTCGACACTCTCAAAGGAATCAAAATTTATAGGGTACTTCCCGTTGACCTAGAATCGCACAAGTCTTACAGCACGAGTAAAAAAAAATCTGAAAACCGTAAATAATATGTAATTGAATAACAAAATACCTACAAGTTTATACGGAACCCTCGGTGCGCGAATCTAACTAGCACTTGGCCGGTTTTTCCTTTATATCATTCCTCATCCTCACACAATACAACATCTATAAAGGGTGTAACGTGTAAGGCCCTTATCGAAGCCGAAAGCACTTGCTCTCCCCGTCATTGCGATATTTTTTTTGTTCTAGACTATATTTGGGAATCTTTTAGTTACGGAGATATTGGGGGTCAAAGTTACAACTTTTTCACAACATTTTTTTTTAATCATGTTTTTAATGTAAAAACTTTACTTTAAACACCACCACGGCCCCCGTACTATTCAATCCATCCACCAGCACGTTTGAGTGCGCTACATTGAGTCCTGCGGTAAAAAGTGATTTTTCACCCCAAAAAAAGTCTTTTCCCAGCAATAATTTTTGCGTAAAGTTACTTAGTTTGGTATACATAATGCTTGGTTGACGGCTTCGCTAAGGATCCATTTACACCCTGTAGGTAATGGAATAACCTAAAGATCTGAGGAAGTTGCAAAACTAAATCATAATATGAAAATGTTTCACCTATTCTAAGTGCGTCAATAAGTACTATCTGTTATTCAATATACGGAGCCTACGTTAAGTAAGTGGTGTACTCAACAATTGACCCACTAATACGACAAAATGGCTCAGATAGACAGATCGGACACTTTCATCTTGAAATCGAATCTGCCATCGAGGTACGTAGATCTATCACTGATTTCAAACGGACAAAAGGATAGTAACGCCCTTAATCTCAGCTTTTCCGCACTCCTACTATATTATACAAATCTGTCTAGGAACTGTTGACTGACCTATCTTCGAGTTTCAGTGCAACTCTATTCCAAATACAATACTGCGATTTAAACTATGTGCTTCGGCAATCATCGTCTCGTTTCGGAAGTACGAACGTGCGATGTTCAGAATTACCTATCACTTCAACTACTGAAACTATCGTTTGTTGGGAAAATCAAAAATAACGGAATGTTGTAGTATCATCATTATCTGCCTAGCCTTTTCCCAACTATGTTGGGGTCGGCTTCAATCTAACCGGATGCAGCTGAATACCAGTACACGGAGTAGATGGAGCGACTGCCTATCTGACCTCCACAACCCAGTTAGCGCTAGTTAATACGATACCCCTTGGTAAGATTGGTTGTTAGACTTTCGGGCCACTGACTACCTGTAACGACTGTCAAAGATCTACAAATGACAGCGGGACCAACGGCTTAACGTGCTTTCCGAGGCACGGAGGAAACTCAGTATGTAGTGGGTGGTCACCCATCCACGGACCAACCTAGGTAAGCACGGCTTAACCTAAAGATCGACCCAAGCGGCTGTTCTTATTTAGCCACGTGCTCCTCTAGAATGTTGTAGTACGATTATAGGAATAAAATGAGAAATTGACGAAGACAAAATTGGTCGATTGGTAGTTTATTCCTACTATTTCGGTAATACGTAGATTATTGCCAAGGCGTTTAACTTGAATAGTTTTACTGTAGGAACGTTTACTATTACCAGATATAATATTCGGATAATATGAAGTATCGACTTGTCAGTCTAAGTCTATGACGAATTGAGAAGAATACTTTCTTACTGAGTAATATATTGGGGTTTCCAATATAGGTAGTAGATACATAATATTTTATCGAGGAGGCAATGAGCCTATTATATAAGCCATTAATATAACCTAGAATTTGTCTGCTTACATTTCTTAAGATACGATCCCAAGCAAATACAGACAGTCTATTTACGGAGTTAAACATACTACACTATACATAAAAATAAATACATGGCCTTGAAGAGAGAGCGATAGAGAAAATTGAGTCTCACAATAACCCAATGGTTTGGCACGCGACGATGGCAAAAGACCGAACGGCATGTCTTTGTTTCTATGGAAGATGGGTAGGTCTTTAGTGTGGGACTCAACATGTGTCGATACTCTTGCGCCATCCCATCTTCCTAACTCATTGTGCTGTGCTGGGGCTGCTGCTTCGGCTGTGGGGAATCTCAACTGGCGTAAATATATGTAGTAACAGTCATGGTTATTAACATTATTATAATTAACACTAGAAACGGGATATTTACCATGTCCACTGTTTCAAAGCAAACAGTGGACATGGTAAATATACCTTAATCGATTTTCGAGCCGTTTGGGGTTTAAACTCTAGGATCGTGGGGTCCGAGTGCTCACCGAGCTTGACCCAAGGGCTGGCTTTTACCTAGACCAGAAGCATAGCGTTGCCATACAACGCCGCCAGACTCTTGGGGACATTACCAGTTGAGGAGGAGTTTTTTGGCGCCATTTTTTAGTTTAGTTTTAAGTTAGTTACTTTTGGTTATTGTAATTTAAAGTGTATAACTATAGTATTGTTATCAATAAATTAACTTGCCTAACAATAATTTGTGTTTGTTATAATAATAATATTTGCAGAAACGGATCATTAAAAAGTTGAACATAATTATTTATAAGCTGAAAGATTTTCAGTTTATTGTTTTACTATAACATAATTTAATAAAAAGACGTGTCCGAATTGTAGCTAAAAGTAGTAAAGTTAAAAGAACCTAAAAAAAAAACTAGCACTCCGGGAGTGCCGGCAGAAGTGAAAACTTGATTATTAACGTTGAGCATGTTTGATATTTTGGAATGGTTAGGGAATAATTTTGCACCAATTGCTTTATCAGTATAAAAGTACTATCATTTATGGAAGTGCCCTTAGACTGCCTTAGTACGGGAACCAGTGTCGCCAAACTCATACACTTGCAAATTAAAATGAACATTCCAATACACAGAAAACGATAAAACATAGCAATGATGCAACTGTAATATTTTATTTATAAACAAATTACTGTCCATGAAAAAGCACTAACTTATTATGTATAATTCTTATTTTCGATTGTGGTTCAAAACATTGTTTGGTACTATGGTGAATACGGGTTTCGAAGTAATGCATTGCGATTGATTTAATGAGGAGAGTTCTGTGATTCCCTATAAAAGGCTGACTGTCGAAATGGTCATTAATAAATATATTAATATTGGTACGTGTGCATTCCTTGTAACACGATAATATAAGTGTTGACATCACATTTTTCTCATTAAAAAATGAATTTCCTTTATGTGAACGCGCTCGAAATATCTTTTCTGCCAATTCACAGACTTTATTTAAGTCAGTAGAAGGATAAATAAGGCCTCCTTTGTCTCTTCTAGCAATGATTCCGTGATTTTTTTTTTTAATTTATTCATGACCATGGATACATGTCCTTCAGTCGTAATGATTCCGTGATACTTATCTGTGATCAAAGCCAAAAGACAATCCTCACATTTAATAACTTTCCTCAACTTTCTTGCAATAAAACCAGCAATATAGGTTATTATTTCTTTAGAATAAAGAGTAAGCCTAGAAGGATCTGTTAAATAATCATGATCTATGTTGATCATAGGATCACATCCTAAAGATTCATGCGGTAGCAGCAATCCACAAGTTTCTTATTTCGGGTTTATTCGGAAATCTGAAAATTTAATAAGATTTTTTATTATCTTTCATTTTTTGCGTCAGGTGAGTGCAGTTATACGAATTAAAATCGTATAATACGTGTGTTACTAACATAGATTTTAAGTAGTGCGTATTACTAATATCATATGAATCAAGGTCGGAAGAGTATTTTTTTATAGACATTGCATTATTCGGTATTACCCATATTAAAGGGTAAATTCCCCGTCAAAAAGTGGCAACACTGAATTTTGAGGTAAGATAATAAAATTATTGCAAAAATCACGATTATACGAGATTTATCCATTAAACGAATTAGTTGGTACATTACTGCGACTATTTTATGAGAAATAATAGGACACAAAGCGATTGAATACTTAAAAAGATCTAATACTTACGAGTGAAAGGACAGTCCAGCAATCTTCATCAAACTATCACTTTTACAGTTTATTACACTGCACCTTACCATTTTGCACAGTTGCACAAATGTACTGTTGTCGAATTAAGCTCGAAAAGATCATATAATGTGTATAATTTCGATGCAATTGTTAATAAACAAATTGGATGTCAATCTGGCACCGCCACAAACGTCAAACTTGTTGTGCACTGACAATGATGTGCTCAGCCGACACGCGATAAGGGACAGAAATATTTATACTCTGTCTCTTTTCTTTGCTAGTGACGTTTATATGTTCTTCTTTTTCTTGTGCGAATGCAAAGGAAGATATCCAGCAGTCTATAGAATACTCTGTCTACGGTTTTTTCTATTCCGTGTTTATCCCTAAAGCATTAGGTTCAAAGTTGATTGGAAACATTTAAAAATTTCTTTAAATGATTTTAAACCATAAAATGTTGAAGGTTAAGTTCAAAATCGTCTACACTCCATCCGTCTTACGCTTTTTCCAAATTTCTTTAAATGATTTTAAACCATAAAATGTTGAAGGTTAAGTTCAAAATCGTCTACTCTCCATCCGTCTTACGCTTTTTCCAAATTTCTTTAAATGATTTTAAACCATAAAATGTTGAAGGTTAAGTTCAAAATCGTCTACTCTCCATCCGTCTTACGCTTTTTCCAAATTTCTTTAAATAATTTTAAACCATAAAATGTTGAAGGTTAAGTTCAAAATCGTCTACTCTCCATCCGTCTTACGCTTTGTCACGTGTCCTGACGCGAGTGTCCTGACGCGAGTTTAAGATTTTATACCCATTACAGAACAATTTTTTTAAAGTGCTCAACGCCGCTAAAGAAGTTTTCACTTCAAAAACAGAAAATTAAAGAATCTAATATTAAAATAGTTGGAATCATTTTTTTTTGCCCAAAAGGTAAAGAATATTCGTAAAGATTGGCCCATTACTGAAAAAATAAAACTAATAATAACGTTATGTTCTGTAACATAATTCCATAAGATCTCATAGATCGACCTCTTTGGCCAAAACACAAATAGAATCGCCCCAAGATTTATCCAACAGATTACTCAAGTTGTGAAACTAATAGTTTTAGTTCTGCGGTCACAATATTGGATTCCCAAACTACTCGTATTGAAACTCAAACTTGGGACAAGACAAATGAAATGATACTCCATTTATTCTATTTCTTGGGTCATTTTGTTCTACAAAATACACAGAAACATTAGGGTTGTTACACACAATCCTGTTCGGCTCGGAATGATTCGACTTAGACAAAGGATAAATCATTCTCCTGCCCTTATTCCAATTTATTTAAGGTCGGCGCAGCATATGTTCTTCTTGTACTTCTTTATTACTCGTCATCTCAGCAGTCACCTCCTTTCTAGTCATATCATCCTTCACACAGTCCATCCATCGTTTCTTTTGCCATCCATATCAAAACTTTCCTCACACAATGAATAAATGTACGGGATAGAAGCGATGGTAACTAACGAACGTAGTTTACCGATTGGAACTAGTTGAATGTCGGGTCGGCTTTATTGCTCAAAAAATACAACCCGAAGAAGTGTGAAGCACCCCTTACTGAAGTTTTGACATAGTTGAAGGAGTCTGAATATACCTAAGCCAAATTGACCGAAAGTAATAAATCTATGGTATCGTACACTTTGGGAAATATATCTGTCTTTATCATTCATATATCTATCGTTGAATCAAATCGTAGACAGAGTATCCTATAGACACCGGCAAAGCGTGTCGCAAAAAGAGACAAAAAATAAATACGTCACGAATTTAGGGTTACCGGGTGAGGAAAAATTTACCCCACAATTTATGAGAATTGGAAATTAGTACGTAAGACAAAGCCTGAATATGCCAATGACATATCCGTTACCATCAAAATCAAAATCAAAATCAAAGCATTTATTTCAAGTAGGCCCGTTACAGGCACTTTTGAACTGTCGAAACAAAGACAACAATGAAATTTAGCTACAGTCCCAGTCACAAGGCATAAAAACTGTGAAAGTACTGTAGTTGCCCATTCCCTAACGTAGATCTCTATGGAGAAGAACGGGCAAGAAACTCCATGGACACTCTTTTAAATCAGAATATTTTTACAAAACCTTGGTTACATCATTCATGTTTAGATGGTACATTATGTGAGAGCGATGTAGCAAGATGTGCACGTTAAAAGTGTCCATAGTAAAAACAAGGAAAAGAACAATTCAAAAAATAAAATAATTAATTCAAATAAGCCGTGGCAACCAAGAGATGACCAGTCACAACTGACAGCGCCCGTTCACGAACATGACGCATGTATCAGCACCATTCAACTCAACCATTTTGAAGGGAACTAGCTGATCCAACACACGCGCCACCATCAGCGAGACATTTGAGTGAGCATGACATACACTTAACCGCCAGGGCAAATTCAAGTCATAAAAAAAAAAAAAATGACGTAGGTTATCAACGAAGGATAGCTTTCTATTACATAGTACTCACATAATATGGGCTATGCGGTTATATAATACCAAAAGAAATTGAATCTATACAATGCAAAGATAGTTGTACAATCTTCAGCAGCTCCAACAATACTATTTAATGCTATCCATTAATCAGTTTATGCGCCCCTGTCCATGTGGAGCAGGACCGGCATTGAGCCAAGCATTTTTATCAGAGATATAATCGTCCAACTTGTAATATGCTTGCTTACATAGTGTGCGTTTAATGCATGATTTAAATTTCGTCTCATTCAGTTCAAGAATACTTTGTGGAATTTTATTATAGCATCTTAAACAGTACCCCATGAAAGATGAGTCTACTTTAGCGAGTCTGAAGCCCGGCTGAACTAATTGGTCTCTAGTTCTCGTACTGTAATTGTGTCTGTCACCTCTTTTATTAAAAAGATGTAGATTTTTTCTAACGTACATTATGTTTTCGTAGATGTATTGACAATGTACCGTCATGATTTTGATTTCCTTAAACAGTTCCCTTAGAGAATCGCGCCTACGAAGATTATATATGGCTCTGATGGCTCTTTTTTGCAGAATAAATATAGACTCAATGTCTGCAGCCCGTCCCCATAACAGAATGCCATAAGACATTATACTATGAAAGTAACTAAAATAGACCAGTCTAGCGGTATCTACATCAGAAAATTGACGGATTTTTCTAACAGCATATGCTGCTGAACTTAGGCGCCCCGCAAGAGATTTCAAATGAGAACCCCATTGTAGCCTTGAATCAAGCGTAAGCCCCAGGAAAACGGTTTTATCTACGAATTCAAGTTTCTCTTTATTCAATACTATATCACACTCGTTACTTTTAACATTTGGTAAAGCAAATCTTATGCATTTCGTTTTTTTTTCATTTAATACTAAATTGTTTGCTGTGAACCAATTATGGACCTGAAGTAGGGCATTATTTACGTCATCTAGATTTTGGGCCCGTCTATTTATCTTAAAAATTAGAGAAGTGTCATCAGCAAATAACACCATATTTTGAGGTTGGTTTTTCAATAAATAGGGTAGATCGTTTATATATACTAGAAAGAGGAAAGGACCCAATATTGAGCCTTGCGGAACCCCCATTTTTACTTTTAAACCCTGTGAATTAACACCATTTATTTGAACATATTGTTGTCTATCACTTAAATAAGATTTTACCAAACTAAGTGCAAGTTTACCTAGTCCGTAATGCTCAAGTTTCAAAAGCAATGTGTCGTGATTTACGCAATCAAATGCTTTGGAGAGGTCACAAAATATTCCTATTGCGTCTTGGGATGCTTCCCACGCAGAAAATATGTGCTTTAATAAGGTTACACCGGCGTCAGTTGTACAACGTCCCTTAGTGAAACCAACCATCGGACCATCGGTACGCAAAGGCATGCGATGCGGAGAAGACATGCTGCCGAACTCAAATTAATTGCGATGAGGGCAGGAGTGACGATGGATGATGATGATGTGGTTCTAAATTACTGCCATTTCTGATGTGATAGTAGGTTCTGGGTTTGTGGGTAAATAATAGAACATGTTTATTTTTAATAAGCTTTTATTGATTTAACACATTATTGTCCTTTAAATAAAACAAGCTTCGTATGTTTCTAATTTTTTGCTTAGGTTCAAATCCTTTTGTTGCGTGATGTATACGCAGTTCAAAATAGTGCATGGCAATTGCCTTAATAAGTAAAACTTTGTGGTTTCCAATAAAAGGTTGACTTTCAAAATGATTATTTATGAATTCTTCTTTCTAATTAACTTATATTCTTCTTTTTAATTCTCAAAATGTTTGCTGCAAATTTTTGATGACGGTTTTGGTGTCCAATCTGTTCGTCCTGTAGCTACAATCCAATTCTGACGTAAATTATCAGGTTCAAGGAAACTGCAAAAAGTCATTAAATATTTCAGATATTTAATTAATACTCACTGCAGAAGCCATCATATTATTATTTCCCATAATATTGGGTAATAATTTATAGAAAAGTTGGCAACACCAACGTTTTTAGGTTAGAATTTATAATTGAATAATAATTGTTATTTTTGTGCTTTTTAAGGATGAATCGTACGTCTAGCGTCCATTATACACAATATATGAACATAATAAAATGTTACTGAATGCCTAGAACTGATAAAGAGTGGCATACTTACGAATGAAAAGACAATCCTGGGATTTTCGTTCCACTATCACTTTTACACCCTTTAACGCTACACCACACCATTTTTTTTGTATAAATGGTTGAAATAGTAAGTCTAAATTGTTCAAAACAAAATATAACATAAATTACTTAACATATAACACGTAAAAACTGTATTTTAAAGGTAGACGATGGCTAGCTGCACGTCAGCTGTCAAACTTTGTTTAGCAAACTAGTGTGCTGACCTTGAAAAAACGTGGCACGCTCGATGAAACAAAAAATTTTATCGTTCTGTTTCATTTCTTTACACGACATCGGCATAAGTTGTTCTTTTTCTTGTGTGAATGCGACAAAACATATCAATTAGTCTATAGCATTCTCTGTCTACGAATCAAATAGTATGTCTATCTTTGTCTTGCCATACGTTATCGTCTCATTCATATTATGACACGTAGGCATTTTTATAGTTTTATTAGTTGTGTCAGTTTGCGGTTATTGTCATCTTTATTGGGCAAAGAATGTTATGTGACAAATATAATTTATTATTATAGCCTCGTAAGAGTTATGTGAGCAGACTGTGTTAGTGGCACAGTTGGATGTAATGCGTAAATCTCGTGGTCATCAAAACTTAGGACGCTTTTTGAGGATTCTAGCGATTTTTATTTTTGTTAAAGATTTTCAAACTAAGAGAAGAGACTATCAGAGGAAATGACTATTTTAATATAAAATTAAAGATTTTCAAACTAAGAGAAGAGACTATCAGAGGAAATGACTATTTTAATATAAAATATTTAAAAATCCTCTAACTTGAAACTGTGAAACTCAATACTCCGAAATTTTAACAGTAACATCACAAGCACTATGTAGCTTTTACTTTTATACCTAAGGATCTCGGGATTGGACCGCCTCTCCTTAAAACAGGTTATCATAACCTAGTTAGGGGAGCAGGCAGTGCTCACCCACACGACTAAAGATAAAATGTCATAGAAAATGTGATAACCAGCAACCAGTTGCCTCTTTCAAGTTGATTAAGATTTTGATCGCGTTGGCCGTTCTATCGTAAGTAGGTTTATTAAAACACTAGCTCATGCTCGCGGCTTCACTCGCGTAAGTTCGGTAACTGTCCCACGGGATCGCACTACCGGGATAAAAAGTATCCTATGTGTTAATCCAGGTTATAAACTATCTGTGTGCCAAATTTCATCCAAATCAGGTCAGTTTTTGCGTGAAAGAGTAACAAACATCCATCCATCCATACTCACAAACTTTCGCATTTATAATATTAGTAGGATCTTTGATTTCAGTATTTTGTTTGAAATATATTGAAAAGAGGAAACTAATTCATCAACAGATCTCAGCTTACCGCAGTCCATAAAAGAATATAACCTTCATTACTTAAGATGGTCGTATTTTATTTGGCTTCATATCGACTTATTTCCTGAAACATTTAATCAAATGAAGCACGAACAGGACCTTGTCAATAAATCTTTTCATGTTTCGTTTTTTTTCTTTTAAGAATGATCGTCAAACCAAAACCGAGAACTAGATGATAAATCCTATCATGTATATTATATCTGTTTTACCTGAAAGGTTAGTTTTGCTTAGATTTCTACCATTTTCCTCGCTAAGTAAAGTTCCATGTAAAACAAACGATCTAATTGCCATCTACTGGCCACAAATCCAGACCCTGTCTCGGATGCTACCGATAAAGTCCATTAAAACATTTCAGAATATAAATACCTGTATAATCACTATAATGCGGGATTTAAACCTCACCAAACGCATAACATTTTAGTCAATTCTCGTGAAAAAAAAACATTTAGCTATCTCGTCATCGTCATCCTAAATTCACCCAGTGCTGGGTACAGGCCTCTCTTTTCTTGTGCCTATCTCCACGTTCCTGTGCCAGCATCATCCAGGTTTTTCCTCCCGATAGCAACTATGTCGTCTACCCATCTCGCCGCCGGATGACCCACATTTCTGAGCTACCTCGTTACTTAACACTTGCTGTGATTTTACTCACCGGCGATTAAAGTTTTGAAATAGCCATTGGGTCATCCGCGACTGCTCTGAAAGAAAGAGAGAAAGAAAGAAAAAAAGAAGGAAAGAAAGAAAGAAAGAAAGAAAAGAAAGAAAATACATTGATTTGGCACATGCGACAAGTGCACACAGTATAAAAAAAACAATAATAATAAAATAAAACCAAAATAATAAAATAAAAGTATTATGTACTTGATCGACTTCGCTCCGAATCACGGAGTAACCTAGTTACGCCTGCTTCACCTATGATCGCGGTACAGCTACAAAATGTTACCAGTGCTTCGCCGCGATCCGACCGCGGTGGTGAAGAGGATGTTGATGAAGTTATATCCGTGAGTACCCAGTGCAACGCACAATTGAGGAGTGCTTTGGAGGGTGCATTCCGGGAGTACCGTTCCACACCGCCTGAACTTAGACCACGACTACCTCGTTTGCCTATGCACAATAAAAATAAGGCGCTGGTGTGTGCTCTAGATTCGCAGCTGTCAAACTACTTTGACAGCAGCAAAGACCTCGCCGATACTCACTCAATATTGTACTGTGGAGCTGTAGCGGCATGTCGTGTAGCTCAGGTCAAATTTCCTAACAATGACAGAGCTACACGACCAAAATTAGCTGCTCCAGCTTGGCAGTGCAGGATTGAGCGGCGCATCGGTGAGGCTAGAGCACTCATCGGCAAGTTAATCTGCTTCAGGGAGGGCAATACTCGTCCTAGAGTGATGCGCTTTGTGAGGCGGGCGTTCTCGGGGACTGATATTAGTTTTCGAGACTACTTGGCCCGCGTCACAGAGCGTATCGACTTCCTGAAGCAGAAGATCTGTGCATGGGCAAGCCGTATTCGCCGGTACAAGCGGCGAGTGGAACGATACACTCAGAATCGCACTTTCCAAAGCGATGAAAGGTGGGTATATAGGGCTTGGGAACGACCGGACCAAGGTGTGACTGACACGCGTCTGCCGGATGATGACGCCATGTGTTCGTTCTGGCGCAGCATCTGGTCAGTGCCTGTCAGTCACACTGAGGGCGATTGGACACGGGAGGTTGAACGAGCGTGTGATCCAATACCAGAAATGGGGGCAATCACCATCAGCCCCCAAGACGTAGCTCGTGCAGTCCGTCCGTTGCCTAACTGGAAATCTCCAGGGCCGGATGGACTGCACAACTTCTGGATCAAATGGTTTCAGAGATCGCACGTTCGCTTGGCGTCCCAGTTTCAATCAGCCTTAGAGTCAGGGTCGCTGCCCCAGTTCTTGACAACAGGAATTACCCACCTGCTCCATAAATCAGGTAGTACTGCGGAGCCCAAAAATTATAGACCAATCACTTGTCTACCGACAGTCTATAAAGTTCTTACATCCATTTTGAGAGCTAAAATCAACCAACATATAGACAGTAATTGTATCATGTCTGCCTCTCAGAATGGATGTAGGAACGGGTCCCGCGGTACTAAGGAGCTGCTCCTCATAGATATGGCCATTAGCCAGCAGGTTCGCCGCTCCCGAAGGGATCTGTCTACATGTTGGATAGATTATAAGAAGGCCTATGATTCTGTGCCTCATACATGGCTCATGAGGGTGCTGGAGTTGTATAAAGTTGATGCAACTCTGCGTACCTTCCTGATGTCATGTATGGGGCACTGGAGAACGGTCCTTCGCTATCCAGGATGTCGACAGATCCAGGGGAACAGCGAACCGATAAGGATAGAGCGCGGTATATTCCAGGGTGATAGTCTGAGTCCATTGTGGTTTTGTCTAGCCTTGAACCCTCTCAGTACACTGTTGGAAGGTTCAGGCCTAGGCTATCGGTTGAGGAGAGGTGGTCAGGTCATATCTCACCTTCTTTACATGGATGATCTGAAACTCTTTGCCCCCAACAATTTGCAACTGATGAAGCTACTGAAGGTAACAGAAACTTTCAGCAGCGCCATCAGGATGGAATTTGGTGTGGACAAATGTGCAGTCATGCATGTGAAGCGAGGGGAGATTATGGAATCCGTGGGAACTCAACTCTCGGATTCCATACACCTTAGATCCCTCTCCTCAACAGAAACCTACAAGTATTTGGGTATGTCGGAAGCATTAGGTATCAACACTGCCGACATGAAACAATCGTTGAGGGAGCGCTTTTTTGGTCGCCTGAATAAGGTTCTAAACAGTCTTTTGTCAGGCGGAAACAAGGTGCGCGCCTTCAACGGTTGGGTCATGCCGGTTTTGATGTATTCTTTCGGCATACTCAAATGGACTCAGACGGAACTTGATGCCCTGGATAGGAGGGTCCGCTCACTGCTGACCGCAAATCGGATGCATCACCCACGGTCGTCGGTGATGAGACTGTATATCCCGCGGAAGTGCGGGGGTCGTGGCTTCTTAAACGCTAAGACCCTGCACAACCGTGAGGTATGCAGTCTCAGGGAATACTTCCTAGAAGCCGACGTGGGTATGCACCGAGATGTGGTCTCAGTGGATAAGGGCCTTACCCCGCTCTCCCTGGCTAACGAGAACTGGCGCAAGCCTAGAGTATTAGACACTAATGACCGCATGGAGGTATGGCAGAGCAAGGAGCTGCACGGGCGCTTTTACCGGGCCCTACATGGGCCCGATGTAGACTTTTTAGCGTCCGTATCTTGGCTGCGTTTCGGTGACCTCTTCGGGGAAACCGAAGGTTTTGTCTGTGCAATAATGGACGAAGTTATGATGACGAATAACTACCGGAAATACATTGTGAAGGATGGTACGGTTGACATATGTCGGGCATGCCACCGTCCAGGAGAATCGATTCGACACATTATTTCTGGGTGTTCTCGTCTAGCTAACGGAGAGTACTTGCATAGACACAACCTCGTTGCCAGGATTATCCACCAGCAACTTGCTTTGAAGTACAACCTTGTGGAATCAGAAGTGCCATACTATAAGTATGCGCCCGACCCAGTTCTCGATGATGGTAATATCACGTTGTACTGGGATCGACCTATCGTCACTGACAGGACTATTGTTGCCAATAAGCCTGACATTGTGGTGATAGATCGATTGGAGCGTCGCGCAATGATTGTTGATATAACGGTCCCGCATGACGAGAACCTCGTGAAAGCAGAGAAAGATAAACAATTCAAATATCTGGATCTGTCTCGCGAGGTTGTCGACATGTGGGACGTGACTACAGCAGTCATTGTGCCGATAGTCGTGTCGGCCAATGGCTTAATAGCCAATAGCCTCGACCAACACCTGAGGAGGCTCTCGCTGGGCAGCTGGATCAAGCGCTTGATTCAGAAGGCAGTTCTTCTGGACACGGCGCGTATTGTTAGGAGGTTCCTCTCTCAAGAGCCCTGACCACCGGTAGTTCGGACCCTGTTCCCGATACCGGTGGGCTACTATTTTTTATATTTTTAAATGTTTTTATATTATTTTATATTCCAATATTTAAAAATGTAATTAATGTGTAAAAAAAATGAATAAAGAGAAATAAAAGAACTTAAATCTAAACAAAAAATTATATTTATGTATAAATAACAATGTGACACTGTGTGCCTCACGGCTGCGCCAAAAAGGCTCTGCGTGTAGGTATACCTAGCATAACAATCTGAAATTTCCACAGTCCGAAATATACCCAAGACTCTCTTATTTAAAGAACTCTACTCATGGTAACAACATGTTGATCCAGAGTCCATTTCAAAAATCACCGTGATTACCAGGCATAGTACCATCGTCACATGACATCATAGCCACAAACAAGAATGCAATTACTTAAACTACAATGCGATAACATTAAGATGAGTTTTGGCTATAACTATAAAACATGGCTTTGTTTAGCCATCAAACGTGACAAGAAGACAAAGCACTAGACAATAGCTATGTTACTTTTATGCATTGCCTAGGTATGGGTCCTAATTTTATGGGATACTTTGTGTCTTATAAATTATTTTATTTTGGTTCCTCATAAAATGAGACGTGTGATTTATTTATTCCTGCCTGAATACTTCGTTAATTAGATAGCCTAGTGGTGTGACCGTCGGACTGTCAAGTCATAGGTCTCGAGTTTGAACCCAAGACATGCACCTCTGATTTTAATTATCACTTGCTTCGGTGAAGGAAAACTTCGTGAGGAAACCAGCATGCCTGAGAGATATTTCGTGTTGGCATGTAAAGCCAAGTCAGAGGCCCATGGGTGGCAGAAAAACTCCCACACCAGGTTAGGCACTAACCACACGATAAAGAACTAGACAAGTAATAGATAACCTCATAACGAGAGAATTTCCTTGAAAGAAAATCCAAACAATGCTTTTCGACCCGGGGGTTGAATCTAAGACCTCATGCTCAGCAGTCGTGCTTGATACCACTCGAATAATGAACAACCAATATCGTTATAAGAATATGACTTTCTCAGTCTAGCTCCCTAGGTTTAGTCCCCTGATTTCATGTCAATATTGTCGAATAGTGGTTGTTATCATACTCAACCAATCAATTACAGCAGCGGTTTGCAAACTTTACTAGAGTTTACTGGTTTATACTTGTAATGGGGTAAAACCGTAGAAGTTTCAAGTACTAGTTACGACCTATCGGAACTTTATGTAGGGCACTACAAACATTGTCAGGGCGTAATGTTTATTCTACTAAAGTTCTCGTCCCGGAACATTCTAGTTACTGATAGCTGATTTTAGTTACAGTTCCGCTAGACCTGTATTTTCAAAGTAAAGCATCCTGTTGTAATTTATAATAATACTCGTAAACTGGTTTAAGATCCACGGCTTCGCCAGCGCAGACTTCGGTTATAGTTCCACGAGATCGTACTACCGGGATAAAAAGTATTCAATGTGGTAATCCAGGTTATAAACTATCCGTGTGCAAAATTTCTTCCAAATCTGCTCAGTAGTTTTAACGTGAAAGAGTAACAAATATCTATTCATCCTCACAAACTTTCGCATTTATGATAGTTGTTCGATTTTTACCGGATGATGACGTAAGAGCGGTGGTGGCTTATTAACAACGGCACTGACTTACCTTAAACATAGACACTCTCCATCCATCAACACTTTTATTCATCACTCTTTTAGTCACATGCGGTTCGTTCCTCCTCATGACATGCCCATACCAAGACAGTCGATTCCCTTTCAACTTTTCTGTAACTAGCGCAACTTTCAAAGTGCCTTTGGTAATTTATTTCATCACCACTGCTCTCAAAACGGTGAAGGAAACCAGCATCAAGGCACGGGCATATCCAAGAACAAAAAGGTTCGAAGATATAGGACATCCTGAAATCCGCACTGGGCACGCGTCCTGGATTACAGTCAAGCCAGGGGGGCTTGACTGTAATCCACCACGCGAGAGAGAGAAGGCGTGTGTCTAGTGGAAACGTTACACCTGACCAGCTGACCTGACCTGAACGGCTAATCATGATGGTATTTTATTTTATTTTATTATTTTCGGAAAACTTACAGCTAGGCAGTCACAATAGTTTCGTTAATAACAACAATATGGCCAATTACAGGTTTTCACAAATAGCTATACAATAGTGTAATAAAACAAAAAGAATTAAACTTATAGACAATACCACGATTGCACTCATATAACTATATTTACTTTTTGCGGAGTCGATCTGTATGTGACAGCAGCGCCATCTGAACTTGGTATAGGTAATATAGACCGCAGAAAAGGTGGGATGATGACATCAGAGAAGTGGCAGGGGTGGTGTGGAACAGAGTGGCTCAAGAAATATCAGAATGGAAAAGGTTGGAGGAGGCGTTTGCAAACTGTCAAACAGATTTTTTTAAAATAAATAAGCAACGAATGCTAAATGAAGTTCTAAAATTAAAAATAAGTTTATTTTAACACGTGCTAGAATATTGTGTTAGGTTTCAGAGAATCTGAATAAAAGGCTAAATTATGATAATAAGGTAAACATAAATGTATTATTTACTTTTCGTATATAATTGAATAGGAAGTTTTACGGCAGGTACTTCTACCGAAAACTTCCTAAAATCACATTCACTTGAATCGTGATAAAGCACTTGAACATTTTATTCAACAATGTAAAAGTTAATAGGTACAATTTAAAAGTAAACAAGAACAATACTTTTGTAGGTGAATGACTTTATCTACTACAAAACTAATACAAGAATTTTCGAGAATCTGAGAATTTAAACATTCAAAAGCAATGGAACTACATGCTCGTCTACAATTCTAAAATTGGAAAATATTTTAAATGTTAAAAAGCTTTTTGTGAATGGAGTTCGAGTGGTTCATAAAAATGTATCGTACGTATTTGTAGTTGCTTGAGCGTGCCAATCGACTTACCTCATATTCATACTGAATACTATTTGAAAATTTCCGATATAACGAATGTTTTGTCCCCGCCATTCAATATTAGAGTAGGTAGTCGTTCTGAGAGTAAGAAAAACCGGCCAAGTGCGAGTCGGACTCGCGCACGAAGGGTTCCGTACCATTATCTATAAAAAACGGCAAAAGAATCATATCTGTTGTATGGGAACCCCTTAATTTTTAGTATTTGTTGTTATAGCGGCAATAGTAATACATCATTTGTGAAAATTTCAGCTTTCTAGCTATCACGGTTTATGAGATACAGCCTGGAGACAGACAGACAGACAGACAGCGAAGTCTTAGTAATAGGGTCCCGTTTTACCCTTTGGGTACGGAACCCTAAAAAAGTAAACGTATTTTATTTTGGAACATAGACAGTTGGCTCAATTACAAAGAAAACGATGATAGCTTAAGTTTATAACTGTGTCGCAGCTATCAACGCCCATCTAAACAAGAAAACAATTGTTCCAGAGCTAAACTAAGTAGGTACTTATACAGTATAGCCAACATTTGGGTAAACTTTAGTAGAAAAGAGGGGGTGTGTGGGAGTGTGTATGTGGGTGGGATTGGGTGTGCATGGGGAGTGTGTGTAAGTGAGTATTTATGTTCTTGTGTGGGGAGTGGCATAACTTTCTTGTTACAGAAATTATGAATATCAAAATTCCAATGTTTTGTTTTCTTCTAAAAACAACTTTTTAATGTCGTGACTAACTGTACAGACCTGTACCGTTGCATTCAACCATAAGCATATTATTTTGCACCGACTACTCAGAAATTTTTTGTCTTAAATTTTGCATCGCCAATGGAATTTCGTGTTCGGAGTCCCTGAAAATGTTACAGAAGGCTTATGGTAAATAGACTTTATCAAAAACACGTGCTTATGAGTGGTACAAAGCGTACAAAAAGCGGTCGAGATGTGATGGAAGATTTGCCTAGCTCTGGTAGGCCATCAAAGTCTTCAACTGAAGTTAACATCGCAAAAGCGAAGGAAATAGTGACTGATGAGATAGCCGCTAGCCACTTGAATGCATATGAAAGAGCAGCACGCAAAACCTCTCCACTACCACCCTAAAAAGCCATCGGATATTGCTGTGGCCGAAATCGGCTAGATGGCGTCAGCGTCACATGAAAACGACATCAAGCGTTGTCGCCAACTGGGATACCAGAGAAGCGTTTTTCTGCGGTCTGTGCGATTGGCTTTGCCAATGTGGCTTGTGGTTGCGAACGCTATTATTCGTCATTCTGAAGAACAGTATATACCTTAATCGTCAAATTTGTGTAGCAATTCTCACACCATGTGTCAATTTGGAACGAAACAATCAAAAGCACAAAGATTTTATTTTCTAACCAAAATAAATATCTTTATCAAGTAAGTACTTAGTAAGTGGTAATTATTTTTTATTTGACAAATGTGTGCTGTTGACTCGCTGAAGTAGGTAATAAATTATCTACGTTAGACCGTCGTTAGTTTATTATTAAAATAATAATCAAAATAAGTAGCCACTATACTTTATTAAGGCCTAAAGACTAAAGAAACTATGTTCAAGATTAGACAATATTTTACTATTAGATATCGTTTGTTGCGAAAAGAAAAGCCTTTTCATCAACCTACATTTTCTTGATAAAAACATAACATTTATGTATCTACAATAAATAGTATTATTAGGTGTTATTATAAATCGATGATGTAGAATATCATGGAGGTTCTATTCAGCGACATCTATAAATAAATACACATTTAATTATTTTACTCGTTATCTATTTATTTGTAACCATTTATTTATATAGGTATATTATGTTTGAAACTTTTGTTCAGTCCCTTACCCCCCAAAGGTTCATTGGAAGACCAGCGTCAGACAGCATCACCTGTCTGGCATGAATGCTGAAATGGAACTTTTTGTCGCAGCCGTGAGGCACACAGCACATACTATGTATTTTCGTCTTTTTTTATTTTATTTGGTATCTTTTTTATTCTGTGTGCTTAATGTACTGGCGTCAAATAAACTTTTTTCTTTCTTTCTATCGGTTTCTCGTAAACCAGGATTACGTGGGCGGCTGTTTCCTTAGCTCTCAAGCAACCTTTTCAGTGTGGACTGTCTGTGGCGCCTATATTGAATAGGTGACAATGGCAGATAAATGTGGTTTGAATTTACTGTATGTTACTCACCATTGAAAAGGAAGGAGCTCGAGGCTAAATAATAATAGACACTCGGGTCGATCTTTAGGTTAAGCCGTGCTTACATAGGTTGGTCCGTGTATGGGTGACAACCCATTACATACCAAATTTCCTCCGTGTCTCGGAAAGCACGTTCAGCCGTTGGTCCCGACTGTCATTTGTAGATCTTTGACAGTCCTTACCAGTCTAACCAAGGGGTATCATATTACCTAGTACAAACTGGGTTGTGGAGGTCGGATAGGTCGCTACTTGTAAAATACTGATATTCAGCTGCATCCGGTTAGACTAGAAGCCGACTCCAACATAGTTGGGAAAAGGCTAGGCAGATGATACTCACTGTTGAAAAACTGGAAGTAATGGCGTTTGCCCAGCAGTGGGATTAATTAGGCTAACAGTACAGTAACCATAGTTTTTATAGCAGTAAAAAATACATATTTGAATAATATTAAAATTTTCTGGAAGGATATTCAGAGGCATTAAACCAATTAACCATTCATGATCAATTTGGGTCGCATTCTAGGCTAACCGCTTCTACAATATTTATCACATTCGGCCGTTGTAACTTAAAATAGCATGTCAAAATACTAAAATATGTAAGTTTCACAGTTTTACGGTTTCTTGCAAGAATAGGCCAAACCTCTACAGTGACTGATATACTTACCCAAATTTAAACATAAAAAATTATACTGTCTAAATATTTTTTCCTTCTTTTTCAGTTGGTTTAAAGTAAGTGTATCTGATACTACAAATAATATTATTTAGGGGTTGCGTGTTATAAATAAGAAGGTGAATAATGATCTGTCTCGTTTATTAGGAAGCGCTGCTTAAATACAGAACCAGACAGAAAAATCAAAATAAATAGGGTACATTAATAAACTTATAACTAACGCAATTTGATAATGTCGGTGTTCGTAAGTATTCAATGAGCTGCTACATTTAAAAATAAATTTCAATACATCATTGACGGTGGTAGGTTTTGTTTCATCATGTTAATAAAATCTGAATAGAGATCCCTACATCTATTTTTGGTCCTTCGAGCTGGCGATATCTTGTAAACTTTTCCCAGTAATTAAACCGTTTAAATACCAATTAATGCCAAAAAGGTTTGCAGACTCTTCTTAAACGTTTTTAGAATTATAGAAATAGAATATTAACTTTGAAGTTTGACCCATTTTCCAGCAAAATGTCATCACCAATATAGACAGAACGATTCGCTCGATTTTCGTATTCCGTTATGAAAACCATCTATACAAGATGATTTGATTTATTACGGTAATTCACACAATATTGTTGCTGTATATATATACGTCAAAACGTAAGCTAATTCGAGTCACGGAAACATTAAAACAGTCTGTCAATGAGAGTATTTTTATCTGTCGGTCCGGATGTTAGTGTTTAGCTAGGAAACGGCTGAACCGATTAAAAATAATCTTTTAAAGTACCTATACACAAGTATAACAATATAATTTTATTGGGCTGGATGTAAAACTAATTTTATTATTCCCCAATTTCGACCCGAAGTCGTAATATTATTTGAAATATGATATGATATGAATGGATTTAAAAAATGAGTTTGATGTAACAAACTACAAAAATTGAGCTATGCGACTATTAGATCATTCTGCTAATGAAATTATTTTTATTCGGCTGTCCGGATGTCAGTGTTATTCTACAAAACTGCTGGGCCGATTAAAACGACCTTTTTATGGGTTTTTAATTGGTGTTATAAATTTATTTTATTGTTCAGAAACATGTAATAGAACTAATTTAACCCATTTAAAAAATTTAATTCTTGCTCACAAAGTCATCATACATTGTGACAGTTTCCCGCAATCAGCTGAAGTAACCACACTTACATATCATCTTTTTATAGCCATTAGATGAACGCTCAGTGTCAAGCAAGTATTATATTGATTGGCGCTACGGGACCCTTTGTGCGTGAGTCCGACTCGCGCTCGGCAAGTTTTTTTTCATCAGGTCAGGTATGTCGAAATTATTATAGGTATAGGTATTATGAGAATTGATCTTCTGTATTATCCAAGCTTCCATTGCAGTCAGAACAACGCTGCTAACCAATCATAATAATTAAATATCATGCACCTGAAATTTTATTTATTTTCCGTCGTTTTTTATTCTGGCATGACTATAAACGTTACTCCACAGACGTACAAAATCCGGTAAAAAGTTTTATCGTTACGTTACGCGTGTCCAATGACGCATTCTGATTCATCGACCGGCAATCGAACAGGGAACATGACGATGATTGATTTAAATAAGTTTCTCGATTAGAATCCATTGGTTGCGCCCTAAGGGAAATTAAAAAGATTGGACTTGTTGGTTCAGTTGTCAGTAGGTACTTAAGAGATTATTGAGTGAGAGGAATCTGTATTATTGTCTTTTTCGAAGCAGGAGTTTCCTAAACAACTTGGGTTGTAGACTGGGACTGCAACAGGTCTCGATCATACTCTGATCGTGTCAACGCTGCTTTAAGGAGGAGAGGAGGTGTATACCATCAAACTGAACAACTTTCTCGGTAGGACCATCATCTTCTATACATCTATACAAATAAATAAAATTGAAGTGTCTGTTTATAATATCAAAATAACAGTTTTTTACGGAATGCATATGAAAATATATATGGCACTTATAACAAAAACACAATTTTTCAGTTTTTGTCTGTCTGACTGTCAGTCTATCTGTCTGTTTGTTCCCGCTAATCTCCGAAATGGCTTTACCGATTTGGATGGGACTTTTACTGGCAGATAGCTGATGTTATAAGGTCTAACATAGGCTAAAATAAAGAAAAATAATTAGGGTTCCGTGCAAAAAAATTAAAACCCTTGAATTTGGGAACAAAATTCGATTAAAAAAGGGAAGTAATACTTTTTATAATAATTTCACGCGAACGAAGGTAAGGGGCAACAGCTAGTCCTAAATAAGAAAGGATGTCCCATACATTTGGGCCGAGTAGGTAAGTACCTATAGATTTATTTATTTATGTAGCTACCTATAAACAAAATACTTTATAGGACATTGCATTGAGATAGAAGAGCACAAAGGAACTGCTTATTTCATATGACATTCGTTCCAGTGTTTGTTGTTGTAATTGGATTAGAAATGTATACACAGTGTGTAAAAAATACAAAACAGGAATTAATTTAGAACTTAAAACAAAAATATACCTATATAAAATAAACATGCATACAAACACATACCCTACATATATTTTGTGTGGGAAAGCTGATATTTTTTTGCAATTACGATGTTGGTACCATAAAGAAAGATGTTCAGTTAAATGGTCTTTACCACACCTTACTAATACACTTTGTATAACGCCACATACCAAAGACATTTAAATATTTATGCACTTATGACAAAAAAAAAAACTGTTTGTATTATCCAGCTGGATATCATTCATCGACCATTAGTAACGTGTCAAACTTGAAACTTATGACATTTTGCTCTATGGTCTCACTGAAGGATCATAGATTTTCTATGACGTCTTTTATGATGCTTCTCTATTTGCTACATACGAATTTCGCGTCATATATGTCACGCCAAATCCTGCAGCGGCAACACGTGAGATTGGAACTTTACCGCAGCCCAAATTACAACCATCGGATTACTGCCCAACATATATGATTTGGTCAACAGATTCTCACTTTGCAATTGAGGATGAGAAACTCTCTACCTCATAATTCTAAAGACTCAAGGACTTGGAAAAAAGTAAGCGTTTCAACCGCTAAAAGTGAAGAGATTTGGAAGAGACCTACAGTCAACATTGGGTGTAAAATGGTTGAAGAAGAAGATTAAGCGACAAACTTTTAAGTGAAAATAATAATAAAATTCTCGTTATTCATACATTATTCCATTCCGTACGGCTTCCTCAGTTTTTTTGTCTATTATCTATTTTTGTCATGGTTGTGTTATTGAACTATTCATGACCGTCTTTGTGTATCTCAATGGTTTTTTTCATCGAAATAAAGTTTAAAATCTGTGTGGAACGTAAATAAACGCCACGTGTTTCTCCTTAAAGTAATTTCAGGTGGGCTGGAACGTTTTTCTTTTGTGGTTATCACAACATTTCTGCGAATGTTTTCAATGAGTATACATAACAAGTTACCCGTGGCTTCGTTCACGTGGGGGGATCAATAAAATCAATCAGAAGGGGAACGTTACGCTAAAGTGGGACTGAACTGGCCACGTCTGCCGCATGCTCAATGAGCTATGGGCCAAAATAACCACTTTCTGGAGCTCTGACACAGCCAGAAGGCGTCACAGCAGACCTTGTAGAAGATGGTGGTACGAGCTAGACAAAACTAACGCCAGTCCACATAAGCCCTGAATCAAAACAACTAGAAGTCATGGGGAGAGGACTTTGCCCAGCAGTGGGATGACGCAGGTTAACAGTCTCAGTAAGGGGCCGTCTCCACGAGCGAGAGAATCGCGGCGATATTACGTATTTGTATGGGATAATATCGCCGCGATTCTCTCGCTCGTGGAGACGGCCTCTAAGGGGAACGTATTACCAGGATTAAAAGTATCATGGTGTACCTGTGTGAAAAGGTTTCAGAAAAAGTTACTTACATTTTGATTATTAGTATAAAGAGACAAGATCCAAATCTAGTAAAAATCGCTTCAAACTTAACTCAAGAGACCACAAACAAAACGAAAGCAAAATCATTAGTCAACCATTTCGGATTCACCTTTCAAAGTTGGAAAATATAGCACTACAATTACAGTAGTGGACGGCTTAGATTGATCAATACTGTTTCCGATTTAAAACTGTCACCTATAACACAGAAACCCTCTTTCCAAACCCATCATTTCCCTAGCCTTTGCCTACCTTTATTAAAGAAACATCGACCTAATTTCCCTAGAGGAGTAATTATAGATACTAGATAATCAACAGCTAATGTCGTGTTGATATCCCCAAGGGGTGAAGCAGGGGTGAAGGTACTGTGTGAACTCAAAGTTTAGTATGATTGTGTTAATTCTCCTGGAAGTAAAGTTGGACGGTATTCAGAGAAGGTTGAAAACCTGATAATGGTCTATGATAGCGAGCGCAGTATGAACATTATGAATGGTAGCGTGTGGATGTTGGATAGTGGGAGAGGGTTTCGAATAGTTAACATTTGTGACATCGTGCTGACAGGAACTTGTAAGTTTTTATTTTCTCCTGGATTTCAGGACACTACCAGCGGGCCTAGACAAACTAATGCTTTATTATCTACAGCTGACCCGTGCCCACTTCGTTGAGCGGTAAACATTTTCGACCGTTTTTCCTCCGACTTACTTTGCAAATCCGACTACCACGAAAAGCCTTTTCATTTTTCGGATTAATACTATGACAATCACAAATAACGTGGCTTTCTATTGGTAAAAGTATTTTCAAAATCGGTTCAGCAGAGCCAGAGATTACCCCCTACAACCTCACAAACTTCACCTCTTTATAATATTATATAAATAGTTTAGATAATAATAAAGGAAAAGACAAAAAAGTATTCGATTTCGAATTTCATAGCTAAAAAAAGTTTGTGTCAATCACGTTGTAATTCATCGTAGGCATACTGTATGCTTTGCCAGCGATTGCTACTTGTCTATGACCGTGGTGTGAACAGCGACCGCCAATCAGACCTCCACAACCTAGTAAGTACTGAGTAAAACGATACCCATTGGTAAGACTGGTTATAACCCTTTCACACTGGTTTGACAACCAGTCAAGTTTAGTAACGACTGTCAAAGAACTACAATTGACAACCGGGACCAACGGCTTACGTGCTTCGGACGGAGGAAACTCGGTATGTAATGGGTGGTCACCCATCCACGAACCAACTGCCCTTGGATTGAACATGACTTGAAAATTAGAACGGATCTGTGGATAGTTCCGAATATGAGCGTTACCTACCTAGAATCTAGTTAGTGATCGCTCATATTCTCATAACTAGCTGTTGCCCGCTACTTCGTTCGCGTGGAAATTTTGGTGTGTAATTGCGACTACTAAGTATATATGTGTGGTCCTGGGATCGATGCCCGGGTCGGGCAGTGTTAAAAAAAAATCATTTATCTATACTTATACTTATATCTATACTAATATTATAAAGCTGAAGAGTTTGTTTGTTTGTTGTTTGCTTGAACGCGCTAATCTCAGGAACTGCTGGTTCGAATTGAAAAATTCTTTTTGTGTTGAATAGTCCATTTATTGAGGAAGGCTATAGGCTATATAACATTACGCTACGACCCTTAGTAGCCGCGCAGCGTGTGACACCGCGGGGAACAGCTAGTAATTACATAAAGTTATTCTCGGCATTATGACGAGCTGTATGATCTAGGTCCTAGATCATACAGGTCGTCATTATGCCGTGAGTTATAGTTGATAGTATCTAGATCAACTATAAACGTAAACAGATGCAGCTGAATTTAACGAGATAAATATCAGAGAACAGCCACCAATCTCTTCAGTCTGTTTGTAACTAGTTGCTTTACCAAGAAACTATAATTAGGTAGGTAAGTACTTATACAAGGAAGTAAGGTGAATGTTTCTCTTAAATTATAAATATTTATCACGAGAAATAACAAGTGATTATTTTTGCCTCGGTTACATGTGAAAACGACCCCTCACATTCTTGGAAAAATTCGACAGGGTTCCGGGTTGAAAGAAAAACAAGAAAAGATCGTTTGGTAAGTATGAGTAAGTACTTATGTCGGTATTTTAAGCTTTAGAGAGTTTTAAATCACTCTGGAAAGAATAAAAAACGTCATGGTTTCATGACCGACTCAGAAATGAAATGACAATAGGATGGAACGCTCAGTTACATTTGTTTAAAACCTGTAGTGATGTCTCTAGCGAATTTTACGAATATATTTGTTTTTTTTTTATGACGGACAGGAATTTTCGATTTTCAAACGTTTAACGCGAACTGAGAAATTATCTATATCTGCTTACCTACTATTTGTTTAGGTAAAACTGTACCCTGTTTTTGCTGGAAACATTTATGTCGACCATGAACTGTGTTGATTGATTTATTGAGACAGAATTTAGCAAATACGCGCCTCGGATGCGTAGGTCAAAATCTAAATAAATTATAATCTGAAACACAAACATCTAACTAGGTAAAATTCATAAAAGTTTAACCTAGCCTAGTCTAGTGTCTACTTATAAACCGTAATGCCTGATCTGCTATAGTCGTTTTTGCCATATGCCTTACACAAGTTACACGTAATCAAATCACTCGTTTGAAAGACAGAAGACGTTTTAGTGTGAAAAGCTGTTTTAGTCATTGATCGTCAATATTACAAAAAAACAACTTAGTCATTTAAAATTTTTGGTGATGATTTTTTAGTGTTTTTTTTTTTTTTATTACAAAAAATACTTTTTAATTGCCTTTAATGTGGGTGGGTTGGTGAGTTCTGAATTTAAATTACATTAAATGAGAACGCTATAACCTGCTCGTCGCAGTCAAGTGTAATCTGTTAACTTTTCTTTTTTGTTCTGTCCTGTTGTATATATTAATATATTTTGCTATGCGTTGTATGTTTATTTTATTTTTTTTGTCATTTTTTATGCACGTCTTGTCCCTGTGACATTTGTTTTTTATTTATTCTGTAGATACGTTTAATTACTAGATATTAATAGGGATATTTTAACGAATTAAAAAGCTATTGAGCTCACAAAATGTCAGTGTACGTAGATGAGGAATTAAGCACTTAAAATGCCCTAAACCTTTTCTTCCAGTCAATTAAAAGGTCATATGGAAACCAAACCAGCATGTCTGAGAGATTTTTCTCGACGGCACGTAAAGTCCAGTCAAAGGCCCGTGGACGGCATAAAAACTTTGAGACCAGGTTAGGCACTAACCACACGAAAAAGAAAGAAGTAGGTACCAGATAAAATGAGAAAAAAAATACTTTAGTTCAATCTGTGGTAAAACAATCCTACAAAAAATACTTTTCCAAGTGCGTTCCACTGAACGCTGGAATCTCAATGCAAAGTAGGCCAAGTGCAAGGCTCCATCTCAAACAGCGAAAAGAAAAAGATGTTTTCTTAAACGTCTTATTTTAAATACTTCGATAGTACGCTGTGTACCTATTCGCTATATTATATTCCGCATCCATTTTCTAGTTTCGACATGTTTATTATTTTTAGTTGAAAAAAGATATGGGGATATGACAGTGGGTAAGGTGATTTGAATTCATTAAATAGAGACCGTTTATGAGTTAGTGTTTTTTTTTTTTGTGTCAAAAATCAAAAGTTTCGTTTGTATTTATTTGTGTATTGATGTTCTATTTATTATTGAATAATTTAAAAATCTTTATGTTTTTTGATATAGGCTATGTGGTACCTGAAATAAATGAATTGTATTTATGCATGTTTACAGAATTACTGAATAATTAAATGTTTTTGGAGATAGGTAGGCCTATGCCCCTTGTGTAACGAAATATGACGACGCAGATCCAAAAAGTCACCAAAAACCAAAGATAAAATTACAAATTTCCAAATTCTGTCAAATTAATAATTCTAACAATTAATTTTAAGTCCTTTCTGACTTCGTTACTTACCGAAAGTCACGTCAATTACGAAGCATTAAAATTTTCCGAACCGCCGACTCCGTGATGTCGTCCGCATCATAAATCATCTAAAGCCAACAAACTTTCCGCACTTCAACCAAAATAGCAATTAAAGTACTTTCAATTAATATTCAGTTACGAGATCAAAGATTTAAATAAATTTGAATACAGTTTCATTGTATTTTGGGATAGTTTTTTTTTTAAACTGCACTCACTGAACAACACGCACGCACAATCACTATTTTCATTTTAAGCGAAAAAATATCAACAAAACTTTTTTTATCTTTATAATAAGACACTGGAATATTTTATTCCAAATTTAATTTTCAAAAACATTCGACGCTTTCAAAAAGTAGCGAAAACACGCTGCGTTCAAAGTTGCGAACATTCTGACGCGACGGTACGGAGGCGGCCACGCGGGCGAGTCTCACAGAATAGACTGGAGTTAGCAACTCGTTCTCGGCACAAAATGTGAGTAATGCGCATGGTTCGGGGTTAAGATAATGTGGGGTAAAAAGCGAAGAAAAACCACGAAGGCTTTCACCGTGAATGCACCTTTTCTATTGTGCCAGTGCATTAACCAAGGCGGTTGATTAGCCGCGCACTGTTGCCAGTTGCAAAAAAAAAAGTTTTAAAAAATTCCTTTGCCTATAATAAATCTGGTCGTCATTCGAAGGTTAGGTAAACGTTTAAATGTTCATTCGTTGAATGAGATGACGGTAATGACCGTTGAAAACTATCTTGGAACATTTAACACATTTCAAAGTGATGGATCACATCATTAGTGCACGAATGTAATCGAACTGTCAAAATAAAGTGTAAAAGTTTAAAATTATGAATCGAAAAAAAATGTTGACCATTTTGTTTGGTTTTTAACCAATTTTTTTTTTTCAGTTTTCTAAAGAGTATGAAAGGAGAGCTGTTTCTGAATGAATTGATATTTATTGAATAAAAGTGACTAAACTCGGTATGGTGCAATATTTTTATTCTAGTTAAGATCGTCTATCGATACTCTCAGTTTTACAACAATTGTATAGTTTTCAATGATGAAAGACTTGATAAGATTTTTTTAGTTCAATCATGAAGACTTTTTTTTTGGCTTGTATACATAGTTTCGCTTTTTTAGGGTTCCGTACCCAAAGGGTAAAACTGGACCCTATTACTAAGACTCCGTTGTTTGTCTGGCTGTCCGTCTGTCACCAGGCTGTATCTCATGAACCGTGGTGGTTAGACAGTTGAAATTTTCACAGATGATGTATTTCTGTTGCCGCTTTAACAAAAAACAGAATTAAAAAAAAAATTAAGTGCAACACACATGACAACAGACATGATTTTCTTGCCGTTTTTATAGATAATGGTACGGAACCCTTCATGCGCGAGTCCGACTCGCACTTGGCCGGTTTTTTTTATTACACTTTAGGCCTCATCTAGCAACGCTCAGCAACTTGCCCTGTTTCTCACTCTGGCAAATGGCGGTTCTGAGTGACAGAAACGGATAAACGCTTTTCCGTGTTCTTAGATGAGGCGTAACCCTTAACTCCGTAGTAACCTAAGATAGATTATAGATTACGTAGATTTATTTTAAGATCCTTAAGTTCGTCAAACATGTGAATTAAGTTAATAATTGATCAATAATTTAACGTATGTACACAATCTACATCATTATTATTCCATTGTATTTTGACACAGCTGCTGTTTTTTGTTAAGGGCGCTAAACGAATTAAATATGAATCAGTTGATTGGCTGTCTCGTTTCCAGTTTGCGCTGCAGTTGACAGTGAAGGCGGCATGTGTTCGATTTCCAGGCCGGCCAAAGTGTTATTGGGATTTTCCATTATAAAAATTCTCAGTGTCAACCTGCAGTTTGGATTTATACTCAGCTCAAAAATCAGCTGTCCCTTACATTTGGGTCGAGTAAGTATTGACATTTTGTACTGGACAGATGATTTGATTTTTTCGCGATTTCTATGGTGGTTCCATGGAGAAAGTTGTTTGGTTTGATGGTCTGAATCATACCCTGAAACAAGACCACACCTTTCTGGTACACGCTGTATTATAGGTAGGTACGCCTGAGTCGTTTTTTTTTTCGGATGGGAAATCATCAAATGACCCCTCCCGCTCCGGGCGGAGCGGAAGGTGTTGTCAGACTTGTAATGGCTAAAATCCATCCATGTTCCTTCTTTGCCCTTTGTGTTCCAGGGCCGCGGTATCTCTTTCGAACAGTCCCGCAGCTCTGGCAGGCATCGGCCCTTGCGGACCCCCCTCCGGTTTGCTGATATCTCTTTGAGGCGCGCGTAGAACACGAACGCGTCGTCGACACGGCCTGTCGTCATAAGACGGACGGACGACGGCGAGCTGGTACACCTGAGCCCTACCCTTTCTGTAAAACAGGCGTGTGATCTTTGGTGTCAATATCAATAAAGATTCCAAAGAAGTTTTACTTGTTTTGTTTGAGTTGTTGATGTTATGCCCAATCTTTTCTTGAAAACAAACAGTGGGTACAAAAGTAAAGGAAACTTTTCAAATAAAAGTAGTACCTAGATTATTAGTACTTACCTACCTAAAAAGTTTAAATAACCTCTTCTATTTCCCACAGGCGTTGGAATACTAAGAAAAAAATCAATTGAAAGTGTAAATTATGATTTTAATATCAGATTGTATTTGGAACTAAGATGAAATTTCTTGTGACCTGAATATTTTTAAATTATAGTTTGAAATCGGAGCATAAATCGGAGTTATCTCATTATATAATTGCTCTTTGTGACAGAAAAATATGTCTATAGAAGTTATTAGTTCAATAACAACCTCTTGGTGTATACTTTCGACTTTTCACGTTTATGTTAGTCCAGCCCGCTCTGGGCGCCTCGCCTGTGCCTCATCTACAAGCCGTTTTTTTTTTTTTTTTTGGTGGGTGGGAAATCATCAAATGACCCCCCCCGCTCTGGGTGGAGCGGAAGGGAGTGTCAGACTCTTACTGACTAAAAACCACCCATGTTCCTTCTTTGGCCCTTTATGTTCCAGGGCCGCGGTATCTCTTTCGAACAGTCCCGCAGCCCTGGCAGGCATCGGCCCTTGCGGGCCCCTCCCGTATGCTGACAACTCTTTGAGGCGCGCGTGGAACACGAACGCGCCGTCGACACGGCCTGCCCGTCGTCATACGACGGACGGACGGCGAGCTAGCCCATTACTCGCCGTCCACAGGCCCGCGCTTACGGTGGCCGAGAGCCATCACGGCGTGGCCCCCGACGCCCGGTGCTTCTCCTCCCGCGGCGGCCGGGACGTGAGGCTGAGGCTATCTCCCTCTCACGTTCCGCCGCCTCCTTCGCTAGCATGACTGCTTCGCAGAAGGAGGCGACGGCTTCCCATTCCCTCTCGCCCCGGACCATGGCTTGAACCAGGGCCGGACGCGAGAGGTCGCCGCCGCCAATCGCCGCTACGAGGACACGGCGGTGCTCCGCCCAAGCGGAGCAGACCTCCACGGTGTGCTCCACCGTGTCCTCCGGGCGATCCTCGCAATGAAAGCACCCGGGCGTTTCCTCCGCATTTTTCCATGTTCTTATCACTCGTGTGATGACTCAGTGATTTAGCTATAGGCTGCTGAGCAATGTGTTGGGTTTAATTACCGTAACAATAATTTGTGCAGATAGGTTTCAGGGTTTACTTGTTACTTTCAGAAAAAGAGTAGGAAAGGACTTCAAAATAAAAAAATCTTTGGAGCCCTCGCTAGCTAGCTATAGCTAGTACTGTTTGTTTTGAGTTCCTGATATTTTGGCGCAGTTGCAGGTACCATAGTCACGGATAAACTGAGAGGAATTAACTGGAGTTTGGAACATGGTAAATATGGTTTTCAGTGTTAATAATATTTTATTAATGATTAATATATAATTAATAGGTTTTTTCCATGAGCAATTTCTCATGAACAGCGACGGAGTCTGGATTTGTACTCTGATGATGACAATAGGCTCGCCTATTACACTTAAACATCTTACTTAAACATAACTGGCAAAATGTGAGTGTACTATAAATTAGGTACACCTCTGCTTAACCCTTCGGGGATTAAAGGCGTGATGTTATGTTATCAGCTACTTGAGTTATGGAGTGCAGGCTGATGCCTCTAACGCGTACTGTGTGTAAATAGCCTAGCAGCCTTGATGGAATGGATCGCGTTATTCGACACGCGTTTGTTGACAAAACTCCGACACTCATTATTCAATCGTCTACAATCGAAAATGTGACCAATGCTTGTGCGAATAAATCACAATTCACGTGCTCAACTAGACCTGCCAAATAACAATCGATTGACTGACTCTGATATATTGAAAGTTATTTAGATTGTGGACGTCCCTCCCACTTCCCTTTTCAGGGTGGTTTAAACGAAAGGGTGATTTAGAAAGGGTAACAAAAAATAATTATGAAGGTACTGGGAAAATCGATGAAACTAGACAGTTCAGCTGCGCTGTATATCATTTTCAAATATGTACATAAAAGTAAACAAGAAAATGCACTTACCTTAAGCTAAAGTTCTAAGTTAAGGCACTTTATAAGGCTAGGTTTTCGCCTTTCATAGCTTATAAGTTTTAACAAGTGAAAACATAAACTTAACACACAATAACTATGGGGACATAATTACAATAACGTAAATTATTTAGTTACTGACAAATTATGCTTTTATTAGGAGTCCGTACCCGGATGATAAATTTTTGTATGTTTTAGACATAGGTACCTCATTTTTAGAGTTCCGCACCCGAAGGTTAACCAACGGCACCCCATTTCAAAGCCTTCGCTGTCCGTCAGTCTGTCCGTCTGTCCGTCTGTCAGCGGGCTGTATCTCATGATCTGTAATAGGTAGACAGTTGAAATTTTCACAGAATGTATATTTCTGTTGCCGCTATAACAACAAATGATAAAAATAAACAAAAAATTAAAGGGCTACTCTACTACAATCGTCCTGAACCCTTCATGCGCGAGTCCGACTCGCACTTGGCCGATTTTTTTTTTTTACAATTTCTCTTTGACTTTGAACTAGGCTAGCTTTGTACAGCATTTGAAAAAAGTAATAGGTCGGCTTTTTGCCACCAAGCAGATAAATATCAATAAATAACAACTTATAATGACAAAACGGACAATATACACCTTGCATTACGTGATTCACGGCGCGGACGAACATAATTTTCTTTCTTAAATCGTTTTCTGTGTGTGGTTTTTGATATACAGACTCCTGCGCCCAGGGATGGAGGACATTATCTATAAGCAGAAAAAACACGATAAACAAGGAAGCTATTGAAACTGAAACTAATACCTAATTTAATTTTCCGAAATTTTCAATTTTCTTATAATCTTTCAAAACCACTCGAGGCTAAAATACTGATCTGGAAGGCACAAAAAAAGTAGAATCCAATTTATTTTGAAGCTTAACTGTACGAGGTCATTGTTCACAGGATCATGTATTTATTGAGAATCTAAGATACTCTACACACAGAACGCGAAGACACGCGACGGCGACGCGAAGCGTTTTAAAGAGCAGTCCGAATCCGAAACGGTTGAGAAAATCGAGTAGATTTTATTTTGTATTTTTTGTGCCGTGATTTGTTTACGAAAACATCCACGGAAGCTTGCCACGTTGCGCTTTGAAACCAAACAAAAACAAACGCCGTTATTTTTTCTTTATTTCAAACCGCAACATGTGGAAAATAGTACCGCGCCGCTTCTATTCCTTGCACAATTATTTTACCAGCAGCAACAGTAACATACAAACACCGACTCAAAAAAAAAACTGGTAATTTTGACAGACTTGTCAGCGGCACAGCAACTGTAAATATCGATTTTATTTTGATAGTAATGCAGAATCAATTGTGAATGAACCCAACCATTGCTGGTTCATTTACTGAGCAATCGATATAATTTAGTATTATTCGTTGTTTAAAATGTGCTAATTAATGTCCTATTTTCTCTTATGATCCTTTTTTGGTTGAAAAAATGGCTTCTATTCTTTTCTATAGCGGTTTGTGTGCGGAGTTCTTTTGTAGAAAAAAAAAACATTAATATTCTCCCCCATAAGTCAAGAATATCCGTTTTAAGATACTTGCTAACTTCCATGTTTACGCTATTAGATTTTTTTTCCATTATTTTCGCTCTAGGTAGGTTTACCTATCTATCTACTTATTCGGAAATAAAGCTGATGAATTGATAAAAAATTCATGAAAATGTATGTAAGCACTATAAAATATTCCTTAGTATGTAGGTACATGAAAACGCTGCCCATTTATTCCAAATGTTTATAGTTACTACAAATACGTTTTTTATCATATTTCATCAATAGTATTACTGAAATGATGCCTACAGCAGTAATGTAAGTAATACGTAATTTTACTTTGTATACATCCTCATAACAACGGCTTTCTCCAGTTCATTTATTCATTTTAACATAAAACACAAAGAGACTCGTTGTGTGGGTCAGAAGCAAAGACTATTATATTCTCTATGGTCAGAAGTCAGTCACTCCATCTACCATACTGGTATTCAGTTGCATCCAGATAAACTAAAAGCCACCAACGAAATTAAGACGAATTAAAAAAAAAAACACATGCTGTAATGATAGCAATTTTCCGGTTTCAAATTACTTTAATCAATCATCTGCCTAGCTTTTTTCCCAACTATGTTAGGGTCGGCTTCCAGTCTAACCGGATGTTGCTGAATACCAGTATTTTACATGGAGCGACTGCTTATCTGACCCTCAAACCCCAGTTAGTACTGGGCTGGGCAGTTAGACTGGTAAAAAAAAATTACCATTACTCAAAAAAAAAAAAACTAGTGGCTAGTCATGTTGGAGTACTTGATTCACACGCAAAACAAATGAATCACAGCCACCGATAGTACTAAAAAACTATGAAAAACACTCAATCAATACCTAGTTTTTCGCAGAGTCTATAACAGGAAGCCACTCGTGGACATTTCAGCGAGGATTATCTACTTTATGCATTATGCAGGCAGATAAGTACGCTACTGTAGATTATGGGAGCTGACACTGACATAGATACCTATAACGGCTAATGGAGGGTATTAGGTATCGATAAGGACATTGGATTTTCTTTTCAGCCGTTTTTGGAATGCCTTTTTGGTTTTTATGAAACGGAAGACAGATTTCCATTCGATTCCCAGATCGGGCAGTGTTATTGAGTTTTTCCATCGGGGATTTCTCAAAAGCAGCTACGGAGTCTCGATTTGTGCCCAGTTGATGGCAATAGGCTCGCCCCCTATTACATGGGACTTAAACATAACTGGCGAAATGTGGGTGTACTATTAGCACACCTCTGCCTTACCCTTCGGGGATTACAGGTGTGATGTTATAGTAGACAGTAGGCTCTCGTTTTTCAGGCTTCCGTACCCGAATGGTAACCAACGGGTCCCTATTACTAAGCCTTCGCTGTCCGTCCATGCGTCCGTCTGTCTGTCAGCGGGCTGTATCTCATGATCCGTAATAGGTATACATTTGAAATTCTCACAGAATGTGTATTTCTGTTGCCGCTATAACGACAACTAATGAAAATAAATGAAAAATTAAAGGGGGCTCTCCTACAACGATGGTATGGAATCCTTCATGCGCGGGTCCGTCTCGCACTTGGCCGGTTTTTTGTTAATAGGTTAGCCGAAGTATAATCAACCTATAAAGCCCCCTGCCTCCCAGCAGTCTGTCAGGTCCTCTCTAAGAGAGTGAAGTTGGAGTAGATGTCTTTCTATTTTTTTTTTCGTATGGGAAATCATCTAATGACTCCTCCCGCTCTGGGCAGAGCGGAAGGGAGTGTCAGACTTTTACTGACTAAAAACCATCTATGTTCCTTCTTTTGCCCTTTATGTTCCAGGGCCGCGGTATCTCGTTCGAACAGTCCCACAGCCCGGTTAGTAGATGTCTCATGTCTTCATATTGGAGTTTATTCCTTAAGAATCGTTTCGTATGTACCGCACGGTATGATAAATAGTAAAATCAAATCCGTATTCCGTATCCAGTCTGCCCCAGTAACCTTTGTAAGGTCATCGATCCGAGCAAAATTACTTACTAATGTCTAATCAAAAGTGCCTTAGTCGTGTGCCAACGTGCATGTAGATCATCTAATTTAAATGCTAGCACGTTTCCTCTTTAAGCGATATACTGTACATAAAGCTGGTGACGATAAGCTGGTGAGTACCAAGCTTCATAGCCTGGCCCACCGGCTCAAGGTTGCATGTCTGTCGGTCTTTTACAGGCTGAAAATCACTTCGGTGAGTGTGCCCAAGAGCTCCACGAGATCATTCCACCATCTCCCTTCTTCCATCGGGAGTCCAGACGTACTGCGGGTTATCACCCATCCTTTGTCAATTTTCCACACATTCGCACGAAGGGCTTTGCTACATCGTTCATTATGCGCACAGCCAAGGAGTGGAATTCCCTGCCTTCGTCGGTGTTCCCAAGTTCATATGACAACAATCTATTTAAGTCGCGAGTTAGTAGGGTTCTTTTGGGTTAGCTCGTTCCATCGTTGACCTCATCTCTGTCCTCAGGACTAGATTGAGGTCAAGAGTAGGCCCATTAAACATAAAAAAAGCTATCCACAACACGAGCGTACTAATTGGCATACCTCAAAATTCTGAGTAAGCCGACGCGTCGTCTGAAAACAGCCTAAACCATTCGTTGTGACTGCCACGTACAGATTAGTACGGTGACACCGATATGTTACATCTATGTCGCTATAGTGAGGGTTTTATTACGTATGCTAATGCAAATAGCAAGAAAAAAGTCATAAGGAAAATCACACTTCAAAAGTAATGTATACTTGTACACCTTTTGGCGCGTGGTTAATATATTCTGAACGAAATCCGCCATCTTGTTTTTTAGGGTTCCATACCCAATGGGTAAAACAGGACCCTACTACTAAGACTCCGCTGTCGGTTCGTCTACCCCTCTGTCACCAGGCCGCATCTCATGAACCGTGATAGTTAGACAGTGGAATTTTTCACAGAATGTGTATTTCTGTGGCCGCTGTAAATAATAAAAAAATACATTAAAAATTAAAGGCGGCTCCTACTACCATGGTACGGAACCCTTTAAGTGCGAGTCCGACTCGCACTTTCAATACAACTTCTTATAGAAGATAAAGTAAAATATTTATTTGACACAAGGACATGACGTGCATACAAAATAACAAAAAAAATGATAAACAATAAATGTATCAAGCATAACGAATGTTTCTAAACACAACAGTCTGAAACAATAAAGTTATAGACAACTGCACGTCTCGTGATTGTGACAAGAACTCAGCATGATGCTGTGCTATAGCGGGGGGCACAGCGCAGCAAATTAAGCACTGTCACAACACATGATGAACAGCAACGACAGAGGCGTCTGTTAATTTCATTCCAGCGCCAAACGTTCCATTAAGCACTAAATTCCGTGCATTACGACCCGCCCCGGCTTCGCACGGGTGCATGTATTATACATATAAACCTTCCTCTTCAATCACTCTATCTATTAAAAAAAACTGCATCAAAATACGTTGCGTAGTTTTAAAGATTTAAGCAAACATAGGTATATAGGGACAGAGAAAGGGTCTTTGTTTTATACTATGTAGTGAAGAGACAAAAAGAAATAAAGAAAAAAGTAAGTCAAATTTGTACGTGATTATGATTAGTAATACTATAATTATTCAGTGACTAAACTCTAGAGTTCTAAGTGAGTAAAAATGTGATTTAAACAGGTTGAAGTGAGTCTCTCAAGGTTTTGAATCTCACTGGACAGAATGGATGGATGGTTTGTAATGTAAAAAGCTTATTAAAATGATGTATTAGAAAAGTTTTACCCATATAATTTAATTTAAAATTCCACGCTTCCACTTACAGTAATGGATATAAGTTCTGTCTAAGCCTTGCTTGTTGCTATGTAAAACGTAACTTTGTAAACCTTATGCTTGTGCCCGCGGCTTCACCTGCGTGGAGTTTGGTAAATTATCCAATGGGGCCGTTCTACTGGGATAAAAAGTATCCTATGTGTTGTTAATCCAGGTTATAGACTATACACGATGTAAACGGACCCTTCACGAAGCTGTCAACCAAGCTTTCTGTATCATCAAAGTAAGTAACACTGCGTAAAAATGATTGCTGGGAAACGACTTCTTTTTTGGGGTGAAAAATCACGTTTTACGGTAGGACATAATGTAACGCACTCAAAACATTGCGCTGATGCATTGAATAGTACGGGGTTAAGTTTAAAGTTAAGTTATAACACTTAAAGCTGGTATTAAAAAAAAGCAATTTTTTAAAATGTTGGAAATTTAACCCCCAATATCTCCGAAGTAGAAGGTTCCCATGAACAAAAAAAAAATCGCAATGACGGAAAAAACAAGTATTCGGCTTCAGTAAAGGTACTCCAATTATTATGATCCAAATCCTTTAAGTACCTAGTTTTTGCGTAAAAGAGTCAAAAATATCCATGCATCCTCACAAACTTTCACATTAATACCTAAAACATAATGTAACCAATCATTTCATAATAAATTGTTATTCTGTGCGTAATAGGTATCTTCCTAAACCCAAACAAAGCCACAGAATAAATAATAGAACTACAAAGCTTATAAGTTACAACTTTATATACAATACCCTCTTAATTTTGAAACAAACATTGAAACCTTGGACCCGAATTGCGTAAACACACCATAGTATCACGATCCGAACGATTTAAAGGATTCATAAGTTGGAAAATTTTTCAGATCAACAACTTAAACAAAGTAACGAATGTTATTGTAGTATAATCAAAATAAACAGCTTCGGGATTGTGAGTACGCCACACAATCATCTCGCTGATCTTTACTCATCTAAAAAGAGATAATTACAATCCTGGATCAAACGCGCGATTCTCAGTAACACCACGGGTATTAGTCATAAATATATAGTCATACAAACATCATCACACACATTCACAGACACACACACCGTACAGATACTCACACGCACACAGGCACACACAGTAATTTTTAATGCCAGTTAATTCGAGTCACTCTCGGTTATCTTATATTTATTGGTGTACTTCGTAATTGGCGTATTGTTTGAAATATTAATTTTAAGTTATTGTACTGTCAGCTGTGAAGCTAGTTTTCATAAAATAAATGTATAAATAAATCTTTTTCTCATTAAAACTCTTTTCACGTCTTGTAGAAACAGAAGAATAAAACTAAACGAAACATTTCTTCAAGCTTAAAGAAAGCCGACTTGTCTTCGACATAGTTTAAAGCAGTGAATCCTTCTAGCTAGTTTAATTGTGCAACTTGACTTAAAACTCCCAGTAATCTTTGTTCTAGCTGTTAAATCTTCTTAAATTTGTCTTGCCGTTAATGAAAACACTGCACTTGCTAGTTTTAGAGCTTTATGCGATTTATTAACTGTTCTAAGGTTTTATTAAATCTACAACACATACGATGCTGCAGAGAGGAATAGAATATGCTTTATTTTGGACCAAATTTAAACACAATGGTTTTACAATATTGCTAATACAGGTGGGTAGGTAGCAGGTGCAGGTTCAAATATAGTAGAGTAAGAAAGCTTTTTTTCATTTTTAGATACTCTTATGCATAAATTTATCTATTCAAAACTCCATGAAGGAAAACGGAAAAGAGGTGGTTAGTTTTTCCGTTTCAAGGATGTTCAGAATATACCTACACTTCAAAACATGAGAAGTTGATCCCTTAGTGTGGGAAAAACAAGTACAAAATCGGCCCGAGCGGAGACATTATGTGCATCGGCAGGTCGACGCCTATGAAGAGAGAAGAAGGTCGCAGCTAGATTTAGAACGTGATGCCCTTTAAAATAGACCAACTAATGGTTTTCTGAAATGTCCGCTTTGTGCTCGGAGTTTTTCGGCCAAAGTTGGATATGCTAGCTACTTGAGAGCACATGAAAGAGCAACACACCAAAGGTCTCGACTACCACCCTGGAATCCCCATCGTCCCATCGACCCCATTTCGGTCACATCGACTGCATTCGATTGCCATCGAATGCAGTCGATGTGACCGAAATCGGTTGAATGGCATCATCATGAATCTATCTATACCTAAAAAGATAAAGGGTTCTCGGGTCGGGCTAAGTACTATTGGGTTTTTCCATCAGGAATTTGTTAGTAGCAGCCACGGAGTCTCGATTCGTGCCCGGTTGATGGCTATAGGCTCGCTCCCTCTTACAATGACGAAATGTGTGTGTACTATTAGGTACACCTCTGCCTAAGCCTTTGGGGATTACAGACGTGATGTTATGTTCTATATATCAATAGTTTTGACAATATTTATTGGTATACGTACTTTTAATAATAACTATGATACGTAATACATACATGCATGGTATGTTCTTCTAATATTGGTTGCGTGCCGATTTATCGAAGCGGGGCAATTTTGTCGATAGCAGGAACTCATATCGTGAACCATTGGAGTGCAATAGTATTATATAAGTACAACATATATGCGCACTAACTACTCAAACTCAAAATGTACTCAAATAGTATTTCCATTAGAGCTCTTTCAGACTAGCGTATACAGCTGGCAGCGCGGACAACCGGTGTCGTGTGAGAATCACCGTTGAGCTCGAAATTATCTCAGCAATCTAAAATAAATGGAAAACTTTTAAAGAAATCTCGAACTGTTTGTGGACACTTATTATGACCTAAAGGCTGACTTTTACCTCAGTCTAAGCATTGCCATACAAGGTGGCAATGACGTCTTTTAGGCACATTGCCATCCGACAGCACTGACGTAGAGACAGTTTCTGAATTTTTGTTTTAGTTTTTTGTTTGGTAGACTTAAGTTGGGATATTTCTATTTTCTTTAATGTGTTAGTTGTTGGCGTGCTTTCCGAGTTTCCTCCGTACCTCGAAAAGCACGTTAAGCCGTTGGTCCCGGCTGTCATTTGTAGATCTTTGACAGTCGTTACAGGTAGTCAGTGACCCGAAAGTCCGACAACCAGTCTTACCAAGGGGCAGTGGCGAAGGTTCCGTATAACTCGATTCCTACCGGCTTCCCTTTGAAAAATGGTAAATCATATCGTATATTTGTAATACATGGGTAACATGCAGGTGGTCATTACATAAGTAAATACTAATAAAGTTAATTCCATGATCAGCCACTTGGACATACAAATTATTTAATAATATAATGAAAATATGGTTCTGGCACAGTCAGTATTCTATAGACAAAAATACACATTAAATATATGTACTCCGGCTTACCTCTTACAAAAATTGACCCTTCGCTACTGCCAAGGGGTATCGTATTACCTACCACTAACTGGGTTGTGGAGGTCAGATAGGCAGTCGCTCCATGTAATATACTGGTATTCAGCTGCATCCGGTTAGACTGGAAGCCGACCCCAACATAGTTGGGAAAAGGCTAGGCAGAATGATGATGTGTTAGTTGTTGGTTAAGTCAAATAAGCCTAGTGTGTTAAAAAATAACATAACATCACGCCTTTATTCCCCAAAGGATTCATCATAATCATCCACAGCCCGATATCACCCACTGCTGGGTATAGGCCTCTCTTTGCTTGTGTCAAGCTCCACGCTCTTGTGTCCGCCTTATCCAGGATATTCCTGCAATGGCAATAATGTCATCTGCCCATCTCGCCGTCTGACGACCAACACTTCTCTTTCCAGTCCTTGGACGCCACTGGGTCACAGCTTTACTCCATCTGCCATCACCGCGCCTGCCCAACTCCATTTGAGTTCCATAACGCAATGTCCAATATTAAAGACCTTCGTACGTCTCCGGATTTCAACGTTTGTAACTCGGTCTAGTAGTTTTATGCCGAGCGTGGAACGCTCCATGGCTCTCTTTGCTACTCTGAGTCTGTACACAGCCTCCTGTGTGAGCGTCCACGTCTCAGCACCGTACGTCATGGTGGGCAGAACACACTGATTGTAGAGACGGGCCAGTGTGGAATTTTGGCTGATTTGAGAATGTCGTCAAATTTGCTAAATGCAGCCCACCCAAGCTAGATTCTTCTCGCTATCCCTGAAAGATTAGGCGTACCTTATAGTCGGTATACTCACATTTCACCAGTTACTTTTAAAATTCCATGTAATGGGGGGCCATTACATGGGATTTGTACTCCGTGCGTACTGAGAAATTCCTGATGTAAAAACCCAATGAAACCTTGCCTGACCTGGGAATCGAATCCATCTCACAAAAATTGATTCAGTATTTTTCATCACCCCCAACTCTAAATAGATTACACAAACCAATCTCTATCACCATACGTAATCAATCGATCCTAATGATTATAGAACATATTGAATCGTCGCTGCTGATGCTCTTATCAAACGACAGCATAATGAATGCATGAGTGTTTACATACATGCGGGTGAAACTGGATTTATACGGACACTGTATTTAATCAAAGCAAACATTTGTGGGTGATTTTCTTGTGTTATTGGGACAGCTGATCGTTGGGTGGACACGCAGTCGTCGCGTTCAATTTATACGAACGCGTGGCGCGTTCCAAATTCAAGAACAAAAGAGTGACATGACTGCATGACTGTAAGTTTCAAAAGACACGCGCTCGTTATTTGTTTTCGCGTACCGACGCACTGCAAGTCACATCACGTTGACTCGTTGCTTGCTCTTTCATTTGTTTTTTGATGTGAAACACATATCGCCTAGGCAGTAAACCGACTCGTATGCCGTGACGGAAGATGGCATGACGCTGTCATGGCGTGATGCCTCCTCTATGCCACGTAAAATAAACCTTTTCCGATTAAAATAAAGTTTGTTTTGGAACGATTGTTGAACCACATATTCCATTTTCGAAAGTTCCACGCTACTCAATTAGTGACGTAGTTAGGTCGTATGCAGATTTGATCAATAGATATCGATACAAGAAAAGCTCTTTATTCTCTCTCCTTATATGTATATTTTTTTTATTAATTATGAATTCTAATATTTAACATAGAAGGTTCACATCTTTCTGCTGGGCGTCCCGTGACAGCCAATTTTTCATTTTTTTTTTGACCAATCTATCTGTTGCAAGACTCATGTTGCTTGACTCTGCTGATAAGTATTTAGAGCCTAGCCACATGATGCGTTGCCGCGACGCCTAAGGCTTGCGGTTTTCCAATCAGTCCATTCAATCATATAGCTGTCTCATGTTCACCAAGATTAAAATTCATACGTACAAACAATCTACTGGCATACACAAAGCCGTTTCCGCTACTATGTTGGGTTCAGCTTCCAGTCTAACTGGATGCAGCTGAATACCAGTATTTTACATAGAATAACTACCTATCTGACCTCTACAATCCAGTTAGTACTGCGATATACGATATTCCTTGGTAAGATTGGTTGTTAGACTTTCGGGCCACTGACTACCTGTAACGACTGTCAAAATCTACAAATGACAGCCGGGTGCAACAAGTTTAACGTGCTTTCCGAGGCACGGAGGAAACTCGGTAAGTAATTTGTGATCACCCATTCATGGACCAACCCTAGGCAAGCGCGGCTTTACCAGAAGATTGACCCAAGTGGCTGTTATTATTTAGTCATGAGCTCCTCTCATGGACACTAGAGAACATTTAAATAAAATACAAAACATTAAGCAATAACTTAAATTAGCGCAATAGAAAATATTGCAGCAACTACCAGGTGATACTGAAGTCAGGACGCCTATTTTAATAATTCACTAATGCTAAGATAATGCTTGAAAATTGACAGGTCCAAAACAGGTCAAAATATAAGTCCTATAAAAGTCTAGTCCACTCTTAATTCTCGTTACAAAAGGATTGCTGCCACTAATAAGTCTGTAAAAATCACAATGATGAATAGTAGTGACAATAAGGTTGATGTTGGCTTGCTATCGCAGGTAAACAAAGTAACTGTGAACTGACTGACCTCTGTCACAAAAGGTCTTTGCTCGTCTTCTCATAAAGGAATGGTGAATATATGCTGATATTAATGCTAATTAAAATAATAATTATGTCCTTTACCATCTAAAACAAATAATTTCTGAACCTGAAAATAACTGAACATTTTCTTCCCAAGTTTACGCACAGGCACCTCCTAACCTATTTAAATTTATTCTCCTAATTCAGCCCAGGATTGCTGAAGGGCTCATTATAAAATGGTCATTCAAAGTAAATTCACGTCGTTTCAACTTCACTTGGAACTATGGTTTTTCTGCTGAAATGAAGGATCGTTTCTTAAGGAAGTTTAAATGCCTACTTTTAGAGAACGATAGAAGTTTTTTGTACGAGTTGGTTTTAATGTTAACAGTCGAAAACAGAAGTTAGACTTCAATAAAGCTGAACTGGTTTTATTGGTACGCTTTCTAAGGATTATTAAGTTCAAATTCAATCATCATAGATGGATCATAGGCTCATAAGATGTGTCAATTAAATACAGGTAAGTCTGCTATGTCGCGCTATTGAGGCATACACAATTAATGCCACAAGCAAATAAAATCTAAAAAAAAAAAAATAGTAAAAGTAGCAGAAGAAAGAGAGAGAGCAGGAGCGGCGGGGCGGGGTGGAGTAGTAGTAGTGTGTATTTATAAAATAGTAAATCAATGACAAATTACAAATTATTCATTCAATGGATTCACTTCAATGTTTTGTCATCTCGAAATTCTCTTTTAGAGTAATAACTATGAGCGATATAAATACCTACAAAAAAACTACTCGAATTATTAATAATAATAATAAACATTTATTTAATTTGACAGCATTGGTCCACTGGTTAGTATACAAACAAACAAACTTATCAACTAAGTGTTAGTATTAAAATCTATAAACAAAATACAAATAAATCATTTTTTATCCCTGCCGCACGAGCAACCGGACAAAGTGTTATTATTGATAAGTAAATGTTATTACTGATCGTAAGTCGGTGCCGCCACCACTGGGCCACCGCTGCTCTCAGTAAGTAGTGGCTTCGAACCCAGGCAGGGTGTAATTTGTTTACTCACCCCTGCTCTCAAAAACGGTTAAGTATAGAAAACATCGTGAGGAAACTGGCATGTCCTCGAATCAAAAATTCGAAGACATGTGACATCTACCAACCCGCACTGGGCCCGCGTGGTGGATTATAGCCCATTCCCTCTCTAGAGAGGAGGTCGTGTGTCCCAGCAGTGGGAACATTATAGGTTGATTATGCTAACCTCTGTACAAACTTTCGTATTTAAAATGTTATAGCTATGCGAGATTACACTAACCCTTCCAAAATTAGTTTAAACTCGTTCAACCCTAAGATACGAGGATCGCTTTGAGGTTCACCGCAAACCTTAACTAGCGAAGCAAAGGAAATACTCAAACAGACGTAATTAAGCGATTTCGTAATTAATGGTACCTATAGAACTTTCTTCTTAGTTATTAAAGGGTTTTGAGATGTATACATCTCAAGAAAAAGGTTATGGACTCATGCTTATTACCCTGTCTTACATATGGCTGCCAAACATGGATATACAATAATAATACCAAAAACAGAATGCAAGTCTGCCAGAGAGCTATGGAAAGGAGCATACTAAACATACAAAGAAAACACAGAAAAAGAAACACAGACATAAGAAAAACAACAAAAATAATAGATGCTTTGGAACATTCTCAAAAATTAAAATGGAAATGGGCGGGTCATATTGCACGTATGGACAAGGAAAAATGGACACAGAGAGTAACTACCTGGCAAGGACCAACAAACAAAAGGAAAAGAGGTAGACCGAAAGAAAAATGGGTTGATGAATTAATAAGAAAAGCCGGTGAAAATTGGATCACAAAAGCAAAGGACAGACAGACGTGGAACAAAATGGAGGAGGCCTCCACCCGTTGAGGGGTCCATATGGAATAATATAGAATTATATAAATGAAATTGTAAATTGGTTTTGAAAATTTAATTTATTTAATATTTAGAATCTATATATAAGGAAAGAAATGAATTTAATAATTTAGAAATTATTTGTTATGCGATTGTAACTTTATAATCTTGGATATAAATTGTAATAAGTTTGTTATTTTTATGCATGCACATAATTATGTACTAGTAATATTATGATATATTTGTTTTTTATAACTCATTCATTATGGAATTAAAGAGGCTATAATAATAATAATAATAATAATTAAAGGGTTTATAAGCATTTTTGGACTCTTTTAAATTTAAGTTTCAGAAATTAAGCTTTTGTGTCTCGTACTATTAAGACCTACTTTTTTTAACCTGTTTGTAGGTAAGCGCATTACTTGGGAACGGCTTTAATGAATTGGTTATTTTCTTTTAACGCATGTAACAATCCTTCGCAGTAGAGCCTTGTGTTGGGCAGACAGGAACTCCACCCACATCGGGGCCCCATTGAGCGCCATCGAGCGAACCACCCCCGTGTACAGCCATCGGCAAACCGCGTTCGGTCCGCTCAGGTTCGGCAACAGCCGGCTGAGGGTGGACGCCCGCCGCGCCGTGCCGATCAGATTCGGCGCAAGCTGAGCTAAGTGCTCACCAAAGTTCCTCCGGATGTTCACCAACCTAGGCTAGCGCGGATTAATCTGAAGATCGACCCGAGCAGCTGTCATTATTTAGCCTCGAGCTATTTGTTATTTCTCCACTGAAATATTTTGATATTGCTTATTTATACACATGTTACGCGCATCACTATTAAGTAAAGCGCTGACGCCAGGGCACGAGGCACGCCGCGTGCGCATCATCGACCCAGTTGCTACGAGGGGAAACTGCTGACACAGAACATGAGGCCCGAAGACACCGTCTACGTGACCGAGCGCGCGCACTTCGTATCCACCATCGATCGAGTCAATTTGCTATCATATTAATTGTAATTTCTTTTAATAAAATAAATTAGTTTGTAATAAATTCGGTTTTTTTTGAGTCCTCCGGCAGTAGCCTTCGTAATTGGCGCAGTCGGTAGGATTCCCGGGTCGTACTTGCGATTGCCGGTATATCGCACCGCGTTCGTTACGATAGACTTTCAACGTCGCACCGGGAGATCCTGAACAACGAGACTACGCCGGAGATCCAGATATCGATACCGCTCAACGAAGACCAGAATGTTCATGTAAGTCCGCTGAATTTTCTTAGTGGTTGCTTGCTTCCTTTTTGTGTGTAGGTTTCACATACCATATCCAACATTTTTTATCCACGTAGATCTAGTACACCTAGGTTAGTTAGTAGTAGGAATAGAAGTGTAGATTCTAGACGCGAAATCAATCCTCAAATTGAACCCGAGATGTCCGATTTAGACGGTATATTTAAAGCCCTCCGCTTAGTTCCCGATTTTGATGGGAATCCGAACGTACTTACCAGGTTTATCAAATTGTGCGACCAGTTAGCACTCGAGTTCATTCGAGAGGACCAACCGTTAAATAAATTAGCGCTTTTAAATGGCATACTGAACAAAGTCACGGGGCCCGCCGCCCGTTTGATTAACGCCAACGGTATACCTAATGATTGGGCAGGCATACGTAGTGCTCTTGTTAACAACTTTGCCGACCAGCGAGATGAGACCGCTCTCTACAACGATTTGGCTTTACTTTCACAAGGTTCCGGCACGCCACAGGAATTTTATGAGCGTTGCCAGAGTCTTTTCAGCACCGTCATGACGTACGTTTCATTGCATGATACCATAGATTCAACTATTGCGGCCAAACGCGATTTATACCGCAAACTGACTTTGCAGGCCTACCTCCGTGGTTTGAAAGATCCTTTAGGCGCGCGTATTAGATGTATGAGACCAGAAACTATTGAGAAGGCTCTTGAATTCGTGCATGAGGAGACTAACACTATGTACTTGCAGAGCCGAAACGATAACTTGTCGGATAGAAAATCGTCAGCTCGAATGCCACCTAATCAACAGAACGAAATAAATCATAGAATGCCAGTCCATTCAAATAACATGCTTTTTCCGTTTAAGCCTAATCCTTTTAACATGCCCGGTCCGTTTAGACCGCAAGGACCACAGTTTATGCCACGGCCTTGGCCAGCTCAGCAGCAATTTGGAATGCCGTTTAATCCGAATAGCATGCAACCACGTGGCCCGACCCGTACGCAACAAGTATTTAGCACACCACCGCCTAATAATAATCAAGGTGGTTCTGGATTCAGAATGCCCCCAAGAAACCCGTACCCGCCGAATAACGGTCCCAAGCCGATGAGCGGCGTGAGCCACTTTGTGCCCAGGCCCCTGCCTGCTACCAACCGGTGGAATTGGGCACTACAGGGCAATCCACCACCTTCCAACTATCTTAAAACCCGCGACGTTAATGTGAACGAGTGTTCAAACTATGGGGAGGACTACTATTACCCCGACCTATCTGACTACTTTTACATTGACCCCTATAACCAGGATTACTTTTATTTCAATGACTGTACATATGACCACGTCACACCGGAACAGACCGACGAGACTAATGACAAAGACAAGACAGGCGCTGCTGACCAACAGCAACCCTCAACCAGTCAGGATTTTCAGAAAGCTCCGAAGTCAAACAACTCAGGATAGAATTAAATTTGCAAACTCAAAGGCAACTACCGTTTGTTCGTATCCATAACCCTCCACTTAACTTTCTTATAGATACCGGTGCAAACCAATCATTCATTAGTCCAGAAGCAGTCCAGAATTATTTCCCGCACATACCTCTTAACTATGACCCATTCGAGGTTACTAATGTTCATGCCACGAGCAGGAACGACTACTCTATTAGTTTACCCTGCTTTCCTGAATTCGGAGACACAGAACCAATTAAACTGTTCGTATACAGATTCCACGATCGTTTCGATGGTTTGATAGGAATGGATTTACTTACCAAATGGGAGGCTAAGTTAGATTTGAAAGATCTTACAGTTATAACTAAATTTGCAATTAATCCCATCCAAATTTATAATTCTCGAAATTTAAATCTCTATGAGGAAATAATACCAGCGGGAAGTTCGAAATTAATGCGGTTACCTATTAATGCACCGGATGGTGAGGTTTTTGTAGAGGAGCAGATAATTTGCAATTGTATTATATCCGAATGCCTGACCACCGTTTCTAATAGCCGCGGTATAGTCGAAGTGACCAACTCAACCCACAACGATATAATATTTTCACTGGACCATGCCACTCGGGCAACGATATTCAATGTTGAATGCACTGAGCAGTTGTCACCTCGCGCTAAAGATGTTACATCCCGGATACGCACCGATCACCTAAACGAGGAGGAAAAAGCGAACTTATTGGCACTGTGTTCAAAGTACGCTGACGTCTTTTACATTGAAGGCGAGGCATTAACTTTTACCAACAAAGTAAAACACAGTATTAAAACCACAGATGAAATTCCAATTTACACTAAAAGTTACAGATACCCGTTTATACACCGTCAGGAAGTTAGTGATCAAATAGCAAAGATGTTAGATCAGGGAATCATTAGGCCGTCTGAATCTGCATGGAGCTCACCAATTTGGGTCGTCCCAAAGAAAAGTGACGCCTCTGGAAAAAAGAAATGGCGTATAGTCATTGACTTTCGGAAGCTAAATGAAAAAACGATCGATGACAAATACCCTATCCCGAATATTACAGACGTCCTGGACAAACTAGGCAAATGCCAATATTTCAGTACTCTTGACCTTGCATCAGGGTTCCACCAGGTGGAGATGAATCCCAGTGACATTCCCAAGACCGCCTTTAATGTTGAACATGGGCACTTTGAATTTTTGAGGATGCCCATGGGACTTAAAAATTCTCCATCCACATTCCAACGAGTGATGGATAACGTACTCAAAGGACTCCAAAATGTTATATGTCTCGTCTATCTTGACGATATAATTATATTCAGTACCTCTCTCCAAGAACACATGAACAACTTAGAAAAGGTGTTTCAGAGGTTAAGAGAATCCAACTTCAAAATCCAGCTAGATAAATCAGAGTTCTTAAAACTCGAAACTGCATACCTAGGTCATGTCATCAGTACCGAAGGGATAAAGCCTAACCCAGACAAGATCACAGCTATCCAAAATTACCCCATACCTAAAACACCTAAAGAAATCAAACAGTTTCTCGGACTCCTCGGTTATTACCGAAAATTCATTCCAGACTTTTCTCGTATCACCAAACCTATGACGCAATGTTTAAAGAAAGGAAAAAAGGTAACCCTAGACTCAGATTATATTAACTGTTTTGAGAAGTGTAAGACTTTACTGACTAACGACCCCATCCTTAAATATCCCGACTTTGACAAAGAATTCATCTTAACCACTGACGCTTCCAATTTTGCAATAGGCGCGATACTCTCACAAGGTTCTATTGGTTCGGATAAACCTGTAGCTTATGCGTCACGGACACTTAATGAAAGTGAGGTGAATTATAGTACAATAGAAAAAGAATTACTAGCTATTGTATGGGCAACAAAATACTTTCGGCCCTACCTCTTCGGACGCAAGTTCAAAATAGTAACAGACCACAAACCGTTACAGTGGGTCATGAACCTCAAGGAACCAAATTCAAGATTAACCAGGTGGCGGTTAAAATTAAGCGAATACGATTTTACCGTCATCTATAAAAAAGGCAAACACAACACCAATGCCGACGCCCTTTCTCGCGTCGAAATCTACAACGAGGAAGTTAGTTCGATGATTGCAAACGCAACTGACAGACCACCATCCCTTGCCAACTCCAACACCTTGACAGCACATACCTCTGAGGAAAACCCCATACTTGAAATACCCATCACCGATGAACCACTTAATAAATTTCACCGACAGTTGTGCTTAACCGTTGTAGGTGACTTTAAAAAACGGACTACTGCAAGCAAGCCATTTGACACCCATACTCGAACATCCGTCCAGCTATCTGAATCTAACCTGGAAGAGGATCTGATTAACGCCATTAAGGAGTACGTCAATCCTAAGATTAAAACTGCCCTGCTAATAAATCCACCCCTTGCAATGTACAACATAATCCCTCTGTTACAAAAATATTTTAAAAGTTCATCTATGAAATTGGTATTGGCTAAAAAGGAACTTGAAAACGTAAAAGAATACCTGAGGCAGCAGGAAATTATTCGTCATTACCACGAGGGCAAAACCAACCACCGTGGCATTAACGAGTGCTTTCTAGCTTTATCTGTTAAGTATTATTGGCCTAAGATGCGAGAACAAATAACCAAATTCATAAATGACTGCACATTATGTGGGCAAGCAAAGTACGATAGGAACCCCATAAAACAGAAGTTCAATATAGCGCCCCCGGCCACCAGACCGTTCGAAATAGTACACATGGACAGCTTTTCAGCACAGAACGAAAAATACGTAACATTCATAGACGCCTTCTCAAAGTATGGTCAAGCCTACCTCCTTCGAGATGGGACTGCAGTTAGTATTATACAAGCTTTACTAACTTTCAGCACGCATCATGGCCTACCACTAACCATTATTACAGATCAAGGGACCGAGTTCACCAACCAGATGTTCTCCGAGTTCTGCAAGGTACATAAAATAATTCATCACCAAACGCTCGCATATTCACCTAACGCTAACGGTAACATTGAACGTTTCCACTCCACTATACTGGAACATCTTCGTATTTTGAAGCTAAAACACAAAGATGAGCCAGTTGTTCATTTGATGCCATATGCTATCATAGCGTACAACAGTTCGATCCATTCTTTCACACGATGTAAACCATATGACCTTATACTAGGACACACTGACCCACGCGACCCGACTGACATAGATTTGACCGGACACCTACTACAACAATATACTGAAACACATAGAGAACGCATGCAAAAAGTATACGAACTAATCAATGAGACGTCTCTCGCTAATCGAACAGCACTCATAGAGAGCCGTAATAAAACCCGTGAGGACGAAGTCGATTATGAACCCGACCAACAAATATTCATTAGTAATCCCTACGCTAGTAGATCTAAACTTGCACCTAGATACACTCAGGACACCGTCCTAGCTAATTTACCTATCCACATTTACACCTCCAAGAAAAAGGGACCTATAGCTAAATCTAGACTAAAGCGCGTCCCTAAAACTGCGAAATTGTTGCAGGATACCCCTGATGCTGTCACTTAGCCTAACATGGGCGCAAGAGATCAACCTAGAACGACTTGAGAATGGACCCGGACTATTACCCTTCAAACTAGGGCCCATGAAACTCATTACCCATTATCATACATTCCTGCAGAACATAGAACTAACAGACATAGACAACAACATTAACGAAATACGAATTCAACTTATTAAAGCCACAGACAGACTAGACAATTACACTCGCACTTTATATGAGCTCCAAATAGACAACTTGAACGTAAAATTAAATAAAGCTTCATCTCATCTACAAAGCCTAAAGCCCAATCGATTCAAGAGAGGATTAGTAGATGGTCTTGGATCCGTAATCAAGAGCATTACAGGAAACCTGGATCATACAGATGCCATTAAATATGATAATGCCCTTGAAGCCCTCAATGATAATCAGCAACAAGTAATTATTGAGCAAAATCATCATATAAGCCTGAGTAAAGGTTTGATGAATGAGCACACAAAAATTATTACGAAATTAGTAGAAAACCAAGTACAATTAAATGACAGCCTGCATATTTTACTTGACGCCGATAAGTATAAACAACACAACCTAATAAAGTTTGCAAAGTTTTCGCAAATACTGCAAATAATCAGTAATAACGTAGATAGTTTATTAAGCGAATTAAATAGGTTAGAGAACGCGATAGCACTTTCCGGTCAATTGCATACTCATCATTCTATGTTAGGTACAGAAATACTTAGCAATATGATACGCAAACTAAGCGCGCTTTATAATAAAGACCAACTATTAGAATTAGAAATTAGAGATTATTATGATATCATTAAACCATTAGCTTATTATCGTGGAAGTCAAATAGTTTTTGCATTTAAATTTCCCATTACGTCTCCACTAAAATTCCTGTTGTATAAGTTAGTCATTGTACCAAATAGAAATAGGCAAGCCATCATCCCGTCCTACCCATTCCTAGCAATCACTGGAAATATTCACGCGTACATAGAGGCAGAATGCCCGAAGGTAGCTACAGAGTATCTCTGCGAAGAAAAATTCAACCACCAAATGAGAACCCATCCAGACTGCATCTGCGATATCATCGGAAGTCAAACACCGCACAAATCATGCAACACAATCACCATTAGCCTGACGAAGCCCGCAATGGAAAAATTAGATGACCGCCGCTACGCTCTCGTGTTCCCGAAACCAACACAAGTCCAGTTAATCTGCGAACAAGAAGAATCCATAATCCTAGCCGGAAGCTTCCTAGCCACTATTCCACATAATTGCAAGCTACGAACAGACGAGTTCACCATCGTCAATATTAACGACCACATCAGAGGACAACCCATGAAGATAAGCAACGTGCCAGATGACATTGAAGGATCAACCATGCCACCGCTTCAAATCAGTGCTATTAACTTAAAGAAGCTGCACGATATTCAAGATAGAATAGACTCACAGAAGCCAATCCACATTGAACCAACCTCAACTATTTACCATACGACAATCCCATTTTATGGTACACTACTTGCCTTATCTGTACTGGGAGCAATACTATTATACCGAGTCCACATCCACCGAAAGAAGCAGATGACAACTCCAGATGAAGCTACGTACGCCGAGCCTGAAACATCTGAAACCCATCGGAACCAGTCGGCATCCCAAGATCAATCTAAACTCTCGACGATATTTCATCTCAAAATCTGAAATAGTCGTCGATCTGAGGGGGGAGGTGTTACGCGCATCACTATTAAGTAAAGCGCTGACGCCAGGGCACGAGGCACGCCGCGTGCGCATCATCGACCCAGTTGCTACGAGGGGAAACTGCTGACACAGAACATGAGGCCCGAAGACACCGTCTACGTGACCGAGCGCGCGCACTTCGTATCCACCATCGATCGAGTCAATTTGCTATCATATTAATTGTAATTTCTTTTATTAAAATAAATTAGTTTGTAATAAATTCGGTTTTTTTTGAGTCCTCCGGCAGTAGCCTTCGTAATTCACAACGAGATTAAACAAGCATGACATTCTCAAATACCTCCTATTAATAGCTTCAAACATCCTATTTATGAATCAGAGTTCCTCAAGACGGACTCGAGCCACTATATCAAACAATACAGAACATAAACCCACTTAACTTGAGGGCCCGTATAATTTGCCGCTCGTTCAATTACAAGTCTGTTGGTGATAACGACTAATTGCCGTGACGTCATTGTTATAGCGTAGCTGTAGAGTACTTGTGGACCATGGTTTGTAGCTGTCAAAATTTTATTGAGTGTGGATATTTTTCGGGAGCTTTCAACGCAAATTAATAAGGAATTTGTTTGTGTACTATTTATAGTCATCATCTTCATCGACGTCTTTTCGGGTCGGCTTCCAGTCAGTTCATGGAGTGTCTGCCTATCAGCTGACCTCCACTACCCAGTCAGTACTGGGTAATACGATACCCTTTGTAAGACTGATTGTCAAATTTTCAGGTCACTGACTACCTGTAACGACTGTCGCAGATCTATAATTGACAGCCGGGACCAACAGCTGAATGCGCTTTCCGAGGCATGATGGAAACTTGGTATGTAATGGATGGTCACCCATCTACGGACCAACCTAAACCTAGGCTTAATCTGAAGGTCGACCCGAGCGGCTGTTATTAGTTACCCACGAGCTGTTCACCCATATCGCTAGTAATGTTCCAGTAATATTTTCATTCATCATGAAAGAAAGTTATTTAAACGAACTAGCTGCCGTCCTCCGGTCCCTTAGGGAAATCAGTCATTCGCAGTAATAGCATGTTTTTTTTTTTTTTTTTTTTTTTCTTTATTTATTTAGGGACATTTATAATCGCAATGCGTATGTTGTCAGTCCCATCATACCCTAAATACACATTGGTCATATCTGGGCCATGAACCTAAACAGACTCTTCGCATCATCACCATTTGGTTGAGCCAGGATTTTGTGAAATGTGTGTACTTCAAGTCTGTTCAACCTCAATACCCTTAAAAATTCATTTCTCCCAGACTCATATCGGACACAGTCCATCAATAAGTGGTGTAAGTCTTCTACAACTCCACACTCCACACAATTAGGCGAGTTCGTTTTTTTCATCAAGTGCGCAAACTTATTACATGGAATATGTCCAGATCTGAGTCTATGAGCCGTAACAACTAATTTTCGACTTAAATTATTGTTCATAAACCAGGGCACACGAAAAGGCTGACTCTGCATGGTTTTATACCAGATTCCTTTATCCACTGAGCGCTTATCAAAATATTCCTTCCAATCCTCATAACACTTATTTTTAAATTTAGGTAATAATTCTGAGTAGTCCAAAATAACATTAGTTCCTTTCCCATATTTAGCTGCATATTTTGCAAGCATGTCAGCCCTTTCATTGCCCTGTATACCAATATGCGATGGAATCCATTGCAACCTCAATGTAACACCTTTAAGCACTAATTCATCTATCTTTGATAGAATAACATAAGCTAGCGATACACCTCTGTGGCCAGAGGCGCATCGAGCTAAATGTTGTAAGGAACTTTTGCTGTCTGTGCAAATAACAATTTCTTTACGTTGGATATTGTTACTAAACGTAAGTGCTTCAGAGATAGCAATAAGCTCCAACGTCATTATGGACGCATCCTTGTCTATTTTAAAGCAATTACTTTGGCAATTCAATGGTTCACTAGGCACATAAAAGGCTGCTCCATGACCTTCTACACTCTTCGACCCATCTGTAAATATGCTAAGCCATTCATTGTACTTCAAATGTAACTCTCTAATGACTTCAAATTTTAATAAATCACTATTATAGCTATGTTTAGATAATTTCACTACATCTAAATCCCATATAATTATTTCATGAACATTAATGTTTGTTTGGGGTTGGGGTATGATAAAGATAAACTAAGATTGGAGATTATAAAGATAACTATATTTTAGTACTTAATACAAATGGGATAACTATTAAAACTAATGAGATGAAGGAGATGAGATTGAGTCGCGCCCGATACGCTGTCCGAGTCGTACTAACTATTTTACTTGTAATACATAAAATATTCAAGGCATAGAGCGCGGTGTCGCAATTACGCTGACATGTTCATTATTGTTCGGTAATTGACCCGAACAATGTTGGTCATCCATGTCCTCAAAGTAAACATCAGCAAGGGATGTGATGATGCTATTTCTTCACTTTTTACTTCATTAGATAAAGAAATCAGTAAAGGAATCTTTTTATTCCTCCAATAACTGTTATGTCGAAGAATGTGGAGCTGCCCTAACAAATCATTAATACTATTATTTTCTACGGATTTAGATTTTAAACAGAACTTATAACCTAAATATTTTCTCCGTAAATACAGTGGGACTACGCAGAGCTCACTTTCCATAACGTGGATAGGTGTAGTCTTGATAAAACCTCCTATTATTCTCAAAGCCTGGTTTTGAACCTTATTTAGTTTGTCTAGGTGGCACTTTGCACTCACATCATATAAAAAGCTGCAGTAATCTATGCGACTTCTAATCAAAGCTATGTAAATATGTCTCAAATGTTTAGGGTGCAGGCCCCATGCAGTGCCAGCCAAGACTTTGAGTAACTTTAGATTGCTTTGTACTTTCTCGGCTATCATATTAATATGTTTACTCCAACGCAATGAACTGTCTAACCACACTCCCAAATACTTATAACTATGTACTAACTGCAAGTTATCTCCATTTATGTTTAGATCTATTTCTAATTTTCTGAACCCCCTAGTAAAAATACACACTTTAGACTTAGTTGCCGATAATTCTAATCCCATATCATCCAAAATATTACAAAATGTATTTAGTGCTACCTGTAATTCATGTTTAATTTCATTAAGATTTCTAAAAGAACAATATAAAACAAATTCATCCGCGTATTGACACATACTCACATTTCTAATCTTATGGAAACAAGTCATTGTGACCACATTAAAAAGAAGGGGGGAAATTGGGTCTCCTTGTGCTAAACCTCTATCGGTATACCTAATAAAATAATTCTGCTGATCAGTCTCATCCTTCATCATAAGGTGCCTTTCGCTTAGAAAGCTACATAGATATTGACATATTTTTTGTCCAACTCCTATTTCATCTAAAGTATTAATCAATACGTCTACTAATACATTATTATAAGCGTTCGAAATATCTAAAAAACAAGCTATAGTTGGAGCCTTATGCGAAAATCCAACATAAATCTGGCTTACTACTTTAGCTAAACAATCCTGACAAGACTGCCCTCTTCTAAATCCGGAAGTGTAAGGAGATAGTAAATTATTTTTTTCTATGTACCATTCAAGTCGTTTCGTCAGCATTGAGTGGAAAATTTTGCACACACAAGATATTAAAGAAATTGGTCGTAGTTTAGGACTATTATTAGGGCAATTTTTAGGAATGGGCGTCACCAGTATGTCGCGCCATTGGTTTGGAATATCCCCCGTATAAAAGATATTATTATATAATTTTAATAAGTACAGCCTACTAATTGGTGAAAGATGAAAGATTAACGAATAAGTTATGCCGTCGTTGCCGGGCGCTGTGTCTTTTCGCTTAAAGCAATGAGTCATTTCTTGTACAGAGAAGCTATTATCTAGATCTGTATTATTTGATTTAAAACTGTGTAAGGGCTGTCGACACGTATAATCAGGAGCAAGACTGTGAAGCAGTTCGAGTTTTTGTTCATTCGAAACATATGATCGTGAGGAGTGAATTCCCTTAACCCAGCCCATACGTTTCCACATATCGGAGCTGGATGTTTGCTCATGAATACTGCTATAATAATTTTGCCAATCACTTGTTCTAGCCCGCTGTATGGTCTTTGTTGTAGTTTCTGCTATTCGTTCAAGGACAGTTAGGTTATCGGGTGTAGGGTTGCTTCTAAAATTTTTTAATGCTAGTCTTCGTTGTGCAACAGAATGAGAAAGCTTAGGGGTCCAATAAGACTTGGGTCGAAATTCGTTACTTACACACACACACACACACACACACACACACACACACACACACACACACACGCACACACATGTGGTTTATCACATGCCTTAATCAGAGGTATTAACTGATCTGCAGCTCTCTCCACCTGCTTAGTAAAGTGGTCATACATGGATTGTACAGTTAGTGTCTCAACAGGTTGAACCAAATAATCCTCCAAACATTTTGTATACTCTGACCATTTTGCCAACTTAAAATTCCGTTTTTTAGTATTATAAACAGAGTGTGCGCTACTACTGTATTTGTATGAGATCTTCAGAAACAAATGATCGCTCCCTATACATTCATTCATAACATTCCAAATTAAAAAATGCGACAAGTCGGTAGAAACAAATGTCACATCGGGCGAAGTTCGTTGAATAATATTATCAACAGAGCTAATTCTTGTCACACTACCGTCATTAAGAGAAATGAAGCCGTTATCTAACGCCGAGTCATAAATTTGTATACCTCGCGCGTCAGTCTTCCACGACCAAGTAGTGTGATGGCCGTTAAAATCTCCTGCTACAATACATTTGCGGGGAACTAATGAAAATACTTGTTCCCAATCGGATATATTTGTACGTACCGATGATGGACAGTATATTAGTACGATATTTTCAATTTTGTTACAGTTCAAAAGTTTAATTGACATTATTTCTATTCCCGAATTATTAATATTGACAAAATTTTGTTGTACTTTAATCGACTTATGTGATATTATAGCTATTCCCCCGTATCCGTCAATCCTGTCATTTCTAAAGATATTATAGCCACTTATATTTATATGTGATTCCGGTTCTAACCATGTTTCGGATATTAACGCAATGTGTACTTTATAGTGTTGTAACAGAAGTTCGAATTCATTACGTTTAGGTCGCAAACTTCGTGCATTCCACTGTATTATATTGAGTAAAACTATATTATTAGATTAAGAAGAATAGCATGTTATTAGAGCACTGCTACATAGATGTCGATTGATGAAGAGGGAGAGAAAGATTAAAGAAAAGATGAATAGTTTATATGTGAGCTATGATAGTGAGCAGCGGTGGCCCAGTGGTGGTGGCCCCGACTTACGAACAGTAAGTTGTGGGTTCGAACCCAGGCAGGCGCATTACTTTGTGTAATTTATTTCATCACCACTGCTCTCAAAACGGTGAAGGAAAACATCGTGAGGAAACCGGCATGTACTAGAAGACATGTGACATCTACCCGCACTGGGCCCGCGTGGTGGATTATAGCCCATTCCCTCTCTTAGAGAGGAGGCCGTGTGTCCCAGCAGTGGGAACATTTAGGCTGATTATGCTATGATATGAAAGATAAGGGAATAAATGATAGTGTGACAGAGAATAGACGAAAACAACGATTTGCGCCGATCCCAAGTAACACAGGACAAGGACTGGAAGATTATTAGAGCACGTACCAACCTACTAAAAACTTTAATGGGTGTAAAAAGACTTAACGATGGCAAAAGGTTGTTATTGTTTTCCCCGTCTTTGCGATGTTTATTTGCCTAGACCATGCCTGGAAAACTTCCAGTCACGGAAATATTGGAGGTCATAGTTCCGAAGGGCAAGGCAGAGTTGTACCTAATAGCACACCCACATTTTCGCCAGTTAAGGTTTAGATCCCATTTAATAGGAGGCGAGCCTATTCCATCAACCAGGCACAAATCCAGACCCTGTGGGTGTTACTGAGAAGTTCCTAATGTAAAAACTTGATAACACTGACCCGAGAATCGAACCCAGAACCTCTTGCTCAACAGACGCGCTTTTCGATCACTACCTAGACCACGATGCAGTTCAGCACAATGTTTAAGTCCTAGCGTAAACAGCGATTTATCACCAAAAAAAAGTTGTTTCTCAGCAATCATTTCTGCGTTGAGTTATTAATTTGATGTACAGAATGGTTAAAATCAAAATCGAAAATCGCTTTATGCTGATTATTATCAGCACTTTTTGAATGTCAAAATTTACAAGAGACAGTCTCCCAAAACGCGGGCCTCTTCGCAACTTCCTAGTGTTTTAGCTGATCGACGGCTTCGTGAAGGGTCTGTTTTACACTTTGTAGATACCCGTTGTACAGGATGTAAAAAGGCTGAAAGAGCTCTGACACTCCCCACCCCCCCCCTTTCAGGGTGTGAAGAAGTATTTATTATTGAATATTTTTTAAATGTACAATAACCCTTATTAGAAAATAAGGGTTATTGTTAGGTAAATTGAATTTGAAAAGACCCACCGCATAGCCGTCAGTAAGACAATTTGTATAAATTACATAAAAATAATTGCTAGGTGACGTAGGCATAAAATCGCTGTTTATGGTGCCACACATAAGTGAAGGTACAGTCGTAGACATACCGGGTGAAAGGGACACCGACGCGAAAACGGTTACCACGTATTCAGTACATCGTTCTAAGATACACATACATTCACATACTAAATTTTTCACCGGTAATTTAAAAAAAATCTGCTATTTCTTACAAAAGTGCAATACCTACACGGTCAAAAAGTATGGAACAGCTGTTTTATTTAATAACTGATAAAAAATTGCTCGGAATGATGTACTGAATACGACGTGGTAACCGTTTTGGCGTCGTCGGTGTCCGTTCCACCCCGTATTAAATTTTTGCCGGTGAACCAAGACCTTCCCAGGAGAACTATTCGTTTAAAATAAATCTACGTAAGTTAGCTCTATTTTATTTAGTTTGCGGTATTAGAGGTATCCTCGTTTCTCGCTTGAGCGGGTTAGTAATCAAAGTGTTTGCATTTAAGCGACAACTTTACTTAACTAACTTATTAGAGCGAAATACCACTTTCTAAATGTTGTTAAGACATTACTTATGGGTAGGTAGGTTATTCATGTTTTTAATCAAAATGAGGAAGTTACAGAAGGTGTGTATGTAGGGTGCGGCGTTGGAAATTTGTTATTTTAAAATAAAACATTAAATAAAAAGTATTAGATATATTATGTCGGCTCCGGTCATTGGTACGGACATAAAATGAATCGCAAACGCGCCCGCGTCACGTGACCTACTTGTAAATATACCCACACCTACAGCGTGCTTCTACAGAGTTGTGATATTTGAGCTCGCAGCGAGGAGGATATTCAGTGTCTAATCGCAGCGGATTACACATATTTATTAAAACTTTATGCACAAGTAGAAACTTTACAAAGGCGGACTTAATACCTTGGGCATTTTCTAGCAGTCTACATTAATAACAGAAAGAAATATTATAAAATATTTATAACTAAAATATAAGAATAAATACGTATGCAGATACATAAAACAAAATATATAAAGTTAAGAGAGATAAACTACTACAACTTAATTCTGAAACGAATTGTCAACTTCTTGTGTATAATTATGTTCTCGAGCTTTCACTTTGAACGTGAACCGACTGGTTTCCACACTGGTTCCAAAGGAAGACCACCTGGACAAAGAAAGAACATTTGATAAAACAAGTGATAATAGAATAATATTTCATATTTTTTATTTTTCATACTGGTAGCTACATTTAATTATCTGGTCGAAAATACAGTACCTATTGTATTGTATTGTATAACGGGCTGGTGTCCGCAACTCCACGTCCAATGCGCGTATTTTGCGTGCGGTACCTAATTCAAAATAAAGCAAAAATATTATTTTGTTGTACTTATTTCAATTTTATGATGCATAATATTTTGCCACTTTCTTTGCATATTCAGAACATTTATGATGTATATTCGCATGCATATTTCGACGGTTTTAAGTTGCATATTCAGGCTTCTAGTAATGACTAAGTTGTAACTTATCTACTATAGTTGCTACACATACAATACCCCATAACTTCACATGACACTAAAATAGCCTATCTATTTGGCAAGTGTGGTAATTAGGACAACAGCCGAGACGGTCGTTAGAAGCCCATGTTCTATAGTTAAAGTTTATGGTCTAATAATATTATGACATAAATTACCTACACTAAGCATGGTTAAAATACTACTTTGAGGTACGGTATGGCAGAAAATGAAGTTCCATTATGTTTAACCAGAACAGCTTTGTAGTTATGTGGGATGGTAAACATATTAAATTCGGCATTCAACTCAAACTAGAATTTTGTGTTGAAACTTTAAAACAGAAATAAAAAATCAAACTTGATTCTTCCTATAATGTTCTTAATTCACAAAAACCTACAGCAAATCAAATCAAAATTCTTATATTCAAATTAGGCTGAAAGTCGGTACTTTGTGAACGTCAAAGTTAATGAGATAGTCCTCAAAAATACCCGGACTATGCTTCCCACTCACAGCTTCTCATTCACGAAGGAAATCCTTAAAAAAAATATATAGGTAAATTATTCTGTTCAACCTACACTTATACCCTTTTCCTGGAATAAACGAAATATCTATATATTTACTCCGTACATACTAATGTTTATATAAACTTGTTTACTTTTTTAACTCTTGCACAAAACTCTATTAACTCCTGAATAACAGGACCGCATTGTGCAACTGAGTGAAACCATAAAAAATTGTTGTCGAATTATACGTTGTTAATGGTGAGTTCCACAAAACGGGTCGCATCGCATCGGATCGGAAAGGACACGAACGGATGCGGTGACTGCCGATCGCGTCTGGCAAGATGTCGACGCATACGATCGACTCCGTACCGTCGCTTGCGAACGTATCCGTTTCTGCGCCTAGTCAAATAGTTTCATTCCTACCGTATTTACAGCCGAAAGGATCCGTTCGGATGCGACGACAGGCGAACGGAGGTGATCGCTCGTCGTAGCATGCTTTTGGCTACGATCGCGTGACGCGGAAGAACCCCGCATTCAAGCTGCTGTGCGCGGCTTGGTAATATAGACTTTAAATACTGTGTACACAATTTAATATTGTTTTAAAATTGTAAAATTTGTTCCGGTCCGATGCGATGTGAGCCGTTTGGTGGAACTGATCCTTATTCCTTTTGTTAGGTAGTAAAAGTTTAAGAAAACGTATTGGTTTTTGTGAAATGCATAGTTTACTTACGCCACTGAACAGCAGATACATAAGTATTCGTATTCTTAACTTATATATTTATCTATTCTCTTCCCAGCCTTTACAGCTCGTAAAAGAGAAAAGTAAGTACTCATAAAAACTAGAGAATTCCTTTTTACCCGTAGTTATTCACCAACAGAACTAACCCGTCGTTTTCTGATGTACGTTTGAATAAAAGAAAACCTACCTTTTATGAAAGTTAGTAAAGTCGACTGAAAGACGCGATTTGTTAGTTATGATTGATGACATTTTATGCTGAAACTTATCAGCCTAATGTTGTTTTGTAGGCTTTCTTTGAAAGCAGCAATTCCCTGAACTTAAGAAATAACTGGCCAGGCCTGTTTCTAAATTGGACTTATAAAGGGTGTAACAAGACCCTTAACGAACCCGAAAGGCACTTGTGCTCCCCATCATTGCGATCATTTTTTTGTTACAGAAAATACCTTCTAGTTACGGAGATATTGGGGTCAAAATTCCAACGTTTTCACAAGTTTTTCGTAAGTACATGATTTTAATGTAATATTTTTACTATAAACCACTCCACGATCCCCATACTATTCAATCCATCCATCAAGCACAATGTTTTGAGTGCGTTACATTGAGTTTATTTTACACCCCAAAAAAAAAGTCAATTCCCAACAATAACTTTTGTATAAAGTTACTTAGCTTGATGTACATAATGGTGGATGGCTTGGTTGCTTCACTTGCTTCGTGAAGGGTCCGTTTACACCTTGTATACTTTGAAAGTCAAGAAAAGTATTTCATTTCGAACTATTGCATAATTTTAAGTATTAGTGGCCTACAGAAGTATGATTTTCAGCCGAAGCGGAAACCGTAACCGAATATTCGGCACCATTCTTGAAACTGATGTAGTTATAAATAGTTCTCAAAACAAAATGTTTTAATTATCAGATCATTGAAAAATCAGTACCTACTACGCTCCTTTAAAGACTTTACGTTGCATATAAATAAACCGCTTTATTTTTAAACATAGTACATATTAGTATTATAAAAAAAAAATAGGACCGAAAAGCGAGTTTTGTTGAAGCACCCCGGCCGAAACCAGTTTTTTTCCCCGAAACTGGCCGAAGTCGTACACGAAACCGAAACTTTGGTCGGATACTTCTAAAAATAAGAAGAAATTTTTGAACTTAATAATTTGAAATCTAAGATTTCTAATAGATATCGGATTATTTAAAGTTCAGATTTTTAAAATAAGTTCAATGTGAAAAATTGAATTCGTCTCTGAACTTTCGTTTGAAATTCACATCGTAAGTTGTATAGCGAAGTTCTCACGAGTACCAATCCTTGAACCCGAATCAAATTTACTTAGGGTCTACAACCGGTCACAGTTAACTCAAGCTTTGACATTTCAAGGTATGGCGGAGACGTAAGGAGTATTGAATCAAAATAAGGCTATTTCAGTGAATCGGGTTTAATTTGCATCACAAACGATTTTCCTATGCAGGGGACCGTTCGAGTTTCACTTGAAGTTACTTTGATTTATTGTGTTTCTAAAGAGTTAGGAGTTTGTTGTTGTAGATTTTAAAGTTAGTGAAACTATAGAATCACTATTCTGTGTAGTACCTCCTTTGTCGACAGTCATTAATAATCTTGATCCTTTGTCGCATAAAATCGTATCACTTAGACGGTTTTAGTCCAAAGTTCATACTTAGACGGTCAAAGTTTATACATACTTTTGAAGCGCTGATAGTCTTTGAAACTCTATCTTAAAGGATTGATTTCAATTAAACCATTTAGAGGCACTTTTATTTGAATCCAGTTATAGATCTATATAAAATAATATGTTTTAAGCTGAGCTGGGTATGCACCGAGATATGGTCGCAGTGGACACGGGACTCACCCCGCTGTCCATGGCTAAAGAGAAGTGGCTGGCTAGAGTACTTACTACCTATTTCTGGAAGGAAGTCTGGCAAGGTAAGGAGCTTCATGGGCGCTTCTACCAGGCTCTTCATGGGCCCGATGTAAATTTTCTAGCGTCTGTGTTCTAGCTACGTTTCGGCGACCTCTTTGGAGAAACAGAAAGGATTGTCTGTACGATTATGGACAAAGTGATGTTGACGAACAACTACCGGAAACATATTATGAAGAACGGGACGGTTGACGTGTGTCGGGCATGCCACCGTCCGGGTGAGTCCATCAAATATATTTCTAGTTGTACTCGTCTTTCTAGCCAAGAGCCTCGATGACCATGTTTCGAGGCTCTACTTAAGTAGTTGGTTCAGGGGCATTCAGGAAGCAGTACTCCTCGATACGGCTCCTATTGTGAGGAGGAACTGATTTTGAACAGGCGTTCTACATAGGTAAAGGAAGGTTTCGCATGCCGGGACCCAACTAGTATAGATATACATATAAGGGGGGCGAGGGCAGGCTAGATGGATATAGTGAAAATAGAAAAATTGCACGCATAAAAAAGCGTCCCGAGTAAAATATAAATAACTAGCGACCCGCCCCGGTTTCGCAAATGTGCAATGTGTATACATATACTTTTCAACCTTCCTCTTGAATCACTCTATCTATTGCTGAAAATTGCATTAAAATCCGTTACGGAATTTAAAACATCTAAGCGTACAAACAGCGGGAGCGACTTTGTTTTATACTATGTAAAGAAGAGAAACATCCTGTTGCACCAAAGCCCAAATTAGATAACAATGAAGCCACTTTCAATTGACAATTTGTCGAAGAAAATTCGATAAGGAGACAATAAATTGCAAGAAAGAAACACGATGCATACTGATGCGATACCTCCAGTACACAGAAATAGATCGCGACTTACATTTATTACATACTAGCTGTGCCCCGCGACCTTCGTTCACGTGAAATTATTGGGTCTCCCTTGTTTGACCGAAAAGAAATTGCCAAATTATCACTTCCCAAAAAATCTCTTTACAAATCATTGTTACGAAAACCTATGTTTGGCAAGTGAACGTTTGAACAATAACTTGTTCACCAACTAGTACTTTTACCATTTTTTATCTAGTCAAATATTTCAGTTGGTATAACATATTTTACGCAAAATTACATAAGCCAAATATTTGGTGTCGTCAATTTTAAACTTACCATTTCAGTCAAAAGCACTATTAACTAGTTGGAATCTCCTATTTGGATTCGGTTGGGGCTCCTATTTCTGTCTGCAGGGTTTACAGGCACCTAACTAACCGAACCTCGGGGTGCCCCTGACGTCGACCGTGTAGGGTTAGCGTTTCCGTCAGCAAGGCGACGGATCCCCGCTGCGCGGGGCTCCTATTTCTGTCTGCAAGGTTTACAGGAACCTAACTAACCGAACCTCGGGGTGCCCCTGACGTCGACTGTCTAGGGTTAGCGTTTCCGTCAGCAGGTCGACGGAATCCCGCTGCGCGGGGCTCCTATTTCTGTCTGCAAGGTTTACAGGAACCTAACTAACCGAACCTCGGGGTGCCCCTGACGTCGACCGTCTAGGGTTAGGGTTTCTGTCAGCATCTGTTAAATTTCAATTACGTTATATTAAATCAATTTGTGTTATGTCTTCATTCCAAAATTTTTGCCTTTATATTTTTTGTCATAACAAATCATTTGACTAAACGTTTATTGTCTTAATTTTGTTTGCTGTAATAAATCATTTGATTAAAGACCAAAAGCCTTAATGAAATTATCCCTAGTAATAATCTGCCAAGTAAACATTTGACCAAATGAAAATGTGCGTACTAAAATTATTCCAAATATTACATTGGCATAAAAAAAGGTTGCTAAAATTTGTTTGGGTAATGAAAATTTGGCAAAATCTTTTCGGCAAAACGGCAGGATCCCGAAATTATTATGAAAATATTAGGTACTTTCATACACGGAAACCTAGTAAATAAGTTTTTTTTAAGTAGCTTATGTTACTCCTTTTGACATCAGCTATTTGCCAGTAAAAGTCTCATCAAAATAAGTCCACCCGTTCCGGATATTAGCTGGAACAAACACAGCGACAGACAAAAAAAAGTACTTTTTGCATTCAGTAAATAACTGTTATTTTGACATTAAAAACAGACACTTCAATTTTGTTTATAGTACTTAGTTCAAAAAAACGAAAGAGCAAGCTGAATTTTATGTCTATGCCAAAGAAATTTATATTCACCAGAAAAATTGGTGCACTCCTGATTTTCACAACATAATTATCAGAAAAACCATTATATTTAACAAGACTGTTTGTGGTATGCAAAAACTAAAAAACCCGACTACTGTAAAATCACGCTCTAATTAAATTCCGGGTTTACAAGGTAAAATCGACTCCTCCTATTGTTGAAGTCGGCTAAAATATAGTAGTGTGTGGGTATTGGGTATCACTTTAAAAAAAACCGATGAAGAATTTCTATGTACTGAATACGTGGTAAACGTTTTCACGTCGGCGTCCCTTCCACCCCGTATATGGCCTGTTCATGCAGGGTACTCTGGCACACTGAAGTATTTTACAATGTACAACAACACTAACAGTATAACAGCTTTCAACTTCAAGCTGTAAAAGCCACAAACAAATAAACATCACGACAACTAAAACAATTTTCATTTACGAGACCCAGTTTCAACCAGCATTTTGACTCATAAAATAAAAATAAAATTAGAAGTAATCTCTGAAGTGCGTGACAACCTGTTGTACAATGGGCTCAGTCGCCTTGGATCGTAAGGAACAACCACCAGATTATCAAGAACCCCCCGTCTCCAACCAAGTAAAAGAAAGAAGAGGTCTGATTACTCTGGACCAGGTAAATTAGCCATCAAAGTTATGGTACGCCTGTTAAGGAGTTAAACTGAATAGATAACGGGAAAGTGTTGGCTTTGTTTAATTCTGGATTTCGTTTTATTTTTTCGACAAAGAATTTATTTGAAAGGGAGAGATACTGAAACAAGATTATTTTGTTACAGACTTTTTCTGGACATAAATCCTGGTTGAAGGTAAAATAAATAATTAAGAGTCTTGTAGCTGCAACTTACGATTACTAGCTAAGGTTACATATTCAAATTACAAAATAATAGGGCTTGAAATAGGTACTTTACTATTAATTTGCTTTTTTTTTTTTTTTTTTTAAATATCTTTCCTATATACGTCAAAATCTCTCGATGTTCGAAACTCTCGCAAACATTAAAACCACAAATTCTGAAATGAAGAAAACAAAAAATAAAATAAAAAACATGGAGTATCCACACATCTCTAACGCAAACGACTTCAGACAATGTAAGCTCTTAAAGCGCAGCTCCACATATTTTTCGTCATTACTCGAGTCGACAGTCATAGATTCAGTCATGTCATTTTTATTTGCGACTTCGTTCTATTTGTTCTCAATTCTGTTTTATTCAATATCACATTGCCTTTCTATTGGAGGAACTAAAGGTAGGTCTTTTGTTTCATTAGCTGCAATATTTGCTCTTTATGATTTCATGTTTTGATGAGTCTTCTCATTAGTAGGTAAAGTGGATAAGGCTATTTGTTGTTGGTTTTAATTGTGAATATGAATTGATTTCTATTTCGTTGCGTATTCCACTATTCAGTTTCGATGTTTCTGTCTTTATTTGTTTATAGTTGCTTTTTGCTCAAGCAACTTACTGGCCAGATTTCGATGGATCCTCAGGTATAAGTTTTGAAACTGTCATGGTCACTAAGATTATCATTAACACTAGAAACGGGATATTTAGCATGTTTACTGTTGGTTTTGAGTTCCCGATATTTCGGCGCTGTTGCAAGCACCATGCATGATCACGGTTAGACTGAGTTATTGCGGGTGGGTGTTTATGAAAATACAAATCGGTCTACCGGTCTAAAAGTATTATTTTTTAAGGTATCTCCAGCACCTACACGTAAAGTGGGGATTTTTTTTCTCGCGTACCCCATACTTTGGGATGTCGTTGGATAGGTCTTTAAAAAATTTAGCGAGTTTGTTAGAATAATTTTTCGATTAATGGATTCCTTTGTGAAATATTAGCTTTAAAGTGCAAATTTTTGTTAGACTCAAGTGTCCTCTCCTACTCTACCAGCTAAACGGTTGTGTTTGGGTGTGGAAAAACATTCACGGTGATAGACTGTATCACGAAGTTAAAAGGAAAACTATCACAGCTAAGTAGGCTTTACAAGTTTACGAGTAATAGTCGACCAACTTATAAAATGTACTTGGATGACATATTTTCCTAAACTTGTATGTTAGTATGGGAGCACAGGTTTTTCAACTGCAAATGTAATTTTGTTTTTTATTATTACAATAAAATCATCGTTCGGAGGCAAATCGAACCGTAGGAAGTGTCTGCATATTTTGATGGGCGACTACGGAACCCTACATTGTGCGTGACCCAACATGCACTTGGGCGGTTTTTTTTTTTTAATTTCCGATGAAAAATTTCGTTTTTTGCGTCGCTGTCCTTTTCACCCTGTATATCCGACCTTCACGCGAGAGCCCGCGATCAAAGTCTAGTAATATTTAAATCACAATTTGTTTGATTGGAAATTCGATATTCACCCGAACCAAATTGAAATTGCGTTGATCATGCTTAAATTACCTAGATCTCTAAATAGCTACACTTCAAAGAGACCGTGACAACATTTTGTTGTATTCGGACCTTTTGACAAAGTAATTCAACCCTGTTTGGGTCCCAACCGATTAATGGCTTGCTTTGCTTTAAATCCAAGGGCCTGAATAAGATAAAAAGAACATCCATTAGAATTATTATGATTTCAGTAATTTGTTGGATTTAGCTATTGTCTTTGTTTTAGGATCGCCCGCTGATCAGAATTATGGAACTCATGCTGGATTTGGAGGTAACAATTCATGGTGATAATTTATTTATAACTAGCTATTGCCCGCGACCTTCGTTTGCGTGCAATTATTATTAAAAAAAATATTAGGTACTTCCCTTTTTGAATCGGATTTCGTTAAAATTTCAAGGGTTTAAATTTTTTGCACGGAACCCTAATTATTTCACTAAAATAAAAGTAGCCTAAATTAAACTTTATAACATCAGCTATCTGCTAATAAAAGTTCCGTCAAAATCGGTCCTGCCATTTCGGAGATTAGCCGGAACAAACAGACAGACTAAAATAAATTGAATTATTAAATATAAATTGTGTTTTTGTAATAAGTGACGTGTATATTTTCATATGCATTCAGTAAAAAGCTGTTATTTTGATATTACAAACAGACACTTCAATTTTATTTATTTGTGTGTATAGAAGATTATATTGTTGTATCTGCCTGACTGCTTTGTTGCTCTATTGGTCACAAGAGTGAATGTCCAGCATGATGTCCTGGTTTCGATTCCCAGATTAGACAAATTGTTATCTATTGAAATTTTCCATCAGGATGAAGCTCGGTATGTAATGGATGGTCACCCATCCAGACACCAACCCTGGCAAGTACTGTTTAACCTTGAAGATCGACCTGCGAGGTTGTTATTATTAAACCACGAGGTCCTCGACTTAAATGAGACTGGTGACATATGATCCCACTTTAGTACTTTAGGTACACCAGGTTTCAACCCTTGATCATAGATATTTTGCTTCTTCATGTTGTTTAATCCTCAAGTTAATTGAAAGGGAGATTCAGTTTAATTTCCAGTAACTGTTAATAAATTTTTATTTCTCTAGAATCCAGAGCAGCTGCTCCACATTTTGGTGAAATCTGCAACAGGTTTAACTTTCTTCGCGTTGAAAAGGTTTGTTCAAAACTTTTTATTCTATTTTCCCCTTCTCACAAATTCATAAGCAAGCTTTTATTGAAGAAAGCATTACATTATATTAGTTTTATTTTAGTTGATATTGTAATAATAATTTACGTAGGTACTTTCAATTCATTTCTTCCAGTCAAAAACATGCTTGTTTTGGTTCATATATATACTAGGTGTAAACGGACGCTGCGGGACTGTTCGAAAGAGATACCGCGGCCCTGGACCACAAAGTGTGAAGGAATATGGACGGGTCTCAGACCGAATAAAAAAAAAGAAAATCGTGTAAACGTACCCTTTACGAAGCCGTCAACCAAGCATTCTGTACAACAAACTAAGTAACTCAACGCAAAACTTATTGCTGGGAAACGATTTTTTTTGGGGTGCAAAAACTACGTTTTTACGGTTAACGGTAGGACTCAATGTAAGGCACTCAAAACACTGTGCTAGTGGATGCATTGAATAGTAGGATGCATAGTACGTATTTAAATGAAGTTATAACAATAAAACTTGTGAAAAAGTTGGAACTTTGACCACCAATATCTCCGTAACTAGGTTTCCAGGTATAGTTTAGAAAACAAAAATAATCGCAATGACGAGGAGAACAAGTGCCTTTCGGCTTCGTTAAGGGTAGTTTTACACCCATAGTTCCGAGGCTTTTATGAACCCACTTACCTACTACGATCGGTCTTAAAAATGTCATAACAATAGTGACTCTGCATAAAATGTGAATTACCTCACACGAAAGTCGTGGGTCATTAGGTCACCCTGATGAATTTACTTAGTGACCCACCAAGTCTATTTAACAAAAGCATGATAATAATAAGTAATGTGTGAATAACCTGATGCACTTACATCACTAGCATTTTTTGAATAGTCAAGGAATCGGTCAGTCAAAAATAAAAATACAAGGTAAACTCCCTTGAACATCTGCAACTTGAGTAATGGAGCACTGGACGCCTGTCGCAGGAAATCGCCGTCGGGGTAGACCCCGGCGAAGGTGATGTGACGATGTGATCTCGTTTGCGTGGCGAACATGGCCATGATATTGCACAGGACAGAGCGGTTTGGAAGGAGAAAGAGGAGGCCTTTGCCCAGCAGTGGGACACTCAAATAAGCCAACAAAAAAAGTCCTTTCACAGCCCTCTACCCTCAACAGCAACTTCATCACCTTCCTGCCCTTGTCCCATGTTATTTGGGGTCAACGCAACACGTTTTTTTCTTCCATTCTCCTCTGTCAACCGTCACGCTATTATTTACTTCTTTATCTTTCATATCATTCCTCACACAATCCTTCCATAGTTTCTTTGGTCTTCCTCTCCCTCTCCATCCATCAACGTTTATATTCATCACTCTTTTAGTACAACAGCAACTTCAATGTTACGAATATAAACATCCATGTGATTTTGACAAAGATACAAAACTAAGCGCATAATCACTGCAATACGTACGTAGTTATCGATTCCAAAGCGGAACAAGGAAACTTCTAACCACTTCACATCTCCTTCACAGTGGATATGCCTGTTCTGCAAAGGACTCGACCCAGCGTGCTTCGGGCAGTCAACAACGTCGACATCTACAACAACGCATGCATCGACTACGACCGAGTTGACTACGACTACTCCGGCTACGACTCCTGCGGCTACAACTACAGTTACAACTGAAGCGCCTGCTGAATAATAATGATGGATACAATTCTAAGTAATTATGTGTTTGTTTATGGATCGTTGTTTTAGCGTCTATCTTAGTGTATGTAAGTCTTCTTCTTTCGAGTCGGTGAGGGTACGACTTGTTGAAATTTCTTGGGCCCAGTATGTGGCTGTGGTGGGGTGCGGTGTATGTATGTGTATTCTGTTTATAATGATCCTGCGTTTGGAACTGATCCCTTACTATAAAGGCACTTGTTTATGTTGATTGTCTTTTTATAAAATACCTAATTATACTTAAATTGTAAGATCTAAGCAACTATTTTTTTGTCTTTAAACTTTTTATTAAATTGCATTGACATTATACATAACTGAAATTAATAAAATATACCTAATACCGATGTGGTGTTACCTGCTTTATTTATTTTTTTCCCGCAAACTCAGAAGGCTTTTTTAACTGACGAAAAAAAAGAGGAGGTTCTCAATTCGACTCGTATTTATATACTTTTTTATGACATAGAATACGTCAGACTAAACAACAACAACAAAAAAGAAGCCTACCACGTGTTAAGAAGTTTTATAATCTGAGTAATAAATTATTATAATCTTCCATTATGGTTACCATCATAATTCTTCTCTCTCCATAACTAGGTTCCCAGGTGTGGTCTAGAACAAATAAAATATCGCAATGACGAGCAGAACAGATACATTTCGTCTTCTTTAAGGGTACTTTTACACCCATTCCTTTGGCATATTATAAAACAGACGCCGCCGTTTGTGTTCAAGAGCAGTCCATCAGTCAGGGACAATGTTCTTTAACAATTAACATAACATCACGCCTGTAATCCCCGAAGGGCTAGGCAGAGGTGTAGCTAATAGTAGGCACAACGACATTTCGCCAGTTATGTTTAAGTCCCGGACGAATCACACAATTTGCCGATGACATTGACCACAACCTGCCAACGTCTAGCGCCGGGACTCTAAGCATACATCCGAACAAATTCCACTAACCATGCCTTTGCTATCCATCTATCCAGAAAATAAGGGGTATAACAAGTTAATTATCTAGTTAAGTCAGCCGTAAGAACCCGTCAGTCGGCTTGATACTCATCGGTAAGCAATGACAGGAGAGCCTGATCACGGCCATTTTATTGACAGCATCATCGCTACCCGCCCGCAAAATTCCTTTGACAACTCGTTAATATGTATCACGTTAGTACGTGGGAGGAATGTGGCTTTTGTAAGGATTCTAGAAGGTTCTTTGTTATATTCTTTTTAGAATTTGTCATTCAAGTCAGGAGGATATCAAAAGAAAGTCAGCCATATTGTGCTAGATATTTTCAACTTTATGTAAGCTCTCGTGAATGACTTTTTTCCAAGGTTTTGGAAGGCAGGCAATGTAGACTTGCCTTTATAAGCTTGTAACGTGTGACGTCGTTGATCTTGTGGTCGCAAGCGCGACTGCTACGCATGAGGTCTTAGTTTCGATTCACAGCTCGGGCAAAGTGTTCTTGAGTTTCCCATCTGGAATTTCTCAGTTTGTCGCACAAGCGTGCATTCGAACTGTGAGTCGCAGTTCAATTCATTTGTCGACATCACGTAAATTCGGGAGCCAATTACATAGGACTAAAAATAAAAATATTGCTGGCGAAATATGGGTGTACTAATTAGATATAGGTACACCTCTGCCTAACCCTTCAGGGATTACACACGTGATGTTGTGTTTACGTTCCCATTTCTGGGACCTCCTCTTTGTGGGAGGGACTGGGTCATCCACCACACAGGCTTAGTGCGAGTTGGTATAATTAGGATATTATCCAAGTTCGAAGTCACCTGTTCTTTATTGCCGGTTGAGACCACCAAGGCAGAAAATCCCTACTTCCCTACTAATATTATAAATGCGAAAGTAACTCTGTCTGTCTGTCTGTTACGCTTTCACGTCTAAACCAATGAACTGATTTTAATGAAATTTGGTACAGGGATAGAGTTGACCTTGAGAAAGAAAGACTTTTGAAGAGTTCTCTTGGAAACGCGATATAACCGAACTCGACGCGGGCGACGCCGCAGGCGGAAAACTAGTCTTTTAATACAATATGTTAATCCATACCATAATTTTGGCAAAGTTCCAAGCAGAAGATTCTAATAACACTTTTTGCGGTTCGTTAACTGGACATAACAGTTTGTCGGTATTATCCTGATTCCTGATTTAGTATTCCAAGTATCAGAAAAAGCCGATCCCACTTTTTAATCCGGAAAAGCAATATTCTCGTAGTATTGAATGAAAGACTGAGATTAGAAATAAGCTGTCCGCGCATAGTGCTCTGATTGGATGACATGGCTATTGTGTGTGTTCGACGCAATAGCTTCTAATCTGTCAGCGATATGATTCTCGAGAACTAGTTTTGCTTGGCTGGTTCGCTCTTGATTTATAGAAACTGCAAACCGTGTGCCCGATGGAATTTTCCATTGACAAAAACGACGAAATTGCATACAAACCTTAATTATTACTACTATTACTAAAACAATTTTTATAGTAATTTAGGTAGGTATACTTGAAGTTATCATGGAATGAGGAAAATTTCGTGAGGAAAGTTTTGAGTATGAATGTGGATGGCTATTTAAATAAGCTATAAGAACAGAGAAAGACCTAAGAAACGACGGATATAGACTGTGAGAAGGATGCTATGGCTAGAAAGGAGGTGTTATAGCCGGAAAATTCAGACAAGCTGTGCCGACCCCAAATAACGCAGGATAAGGGCAGGAAAAGGATGATGATGATGATGATACACTTGGAGTCTGACAACCAGTCTTACCAATGGTTTTCTTATTATTCGTAGGGTTATGCAGGTTAGACAGGTCGCTCCATGAAAACTGATACTAATGATGCTGATGGTACTGATGATACTGGTATTGAACGGCATGCGGTTAGACTGGCAGCCGACCCCAACATAGTTGGGAATAGATTAGGCAGATGATGATGAAGGTTGCTGGCACTAACAAGTCTGCCAAATAACAGTGATATTTATTCTCATTCTTATAAGGGTTTTGTTGCGTTGCCGCTGAGTCTCGTCTTCGATTCAATCAAAAGCCTGAGATCCCCGTAGTCAGAGTTCAATTTCCCTCAGCAGATCTCAGCTCAGCTGCTCTACTGATCATCCTATTGTACCATTAATAGACACTCTATTGTGCACGATCGCCCAAGCAGACTGTAATCTATTGGTGTCATCATCCGAGAAACTAATTTTGATTAGCACATTCCCATCTTGATGCATAGACATTGTATGAAACCCTTTTGTTTAAGACCGATGAAGTAGACTTTAATTGAAATTGTTTTGAGCTGCTGAGCGAAGAAATTGGTTTAGGATTGCCAGCATTTATTGCGCACATGTTTTAGATACGTCTTAAAGAATAAAGTTGCATAGTCTTTTCTTCTGCCGGCACGAACTGCTTTTTTAAGAATATAATTATTCTATGGGATTGAGCGGGTCATGTCAGCCGCATGTACGATGGCCCCTGGGCAAAAGTCTTCACGCGATGGTTGCCGAAAGACGGACGGCTCCACCGAGGCCGGTCCAGAAAGAGGTAGCAAGACGATTAGAGACGTACCGCGAGGGCTGGTTTGAGGAGGCACGGGAAAAGAGCACATGGAAAGAATTGGGGGAGGCCTTTGCCCAGGTGAGGAACAGTACAAGCTATTAAAAAATAAATATTATTAATATGTGTTTGTTAGCATGAGTACAATCACGTGTTTAAGTATCGGTCACTAATTACCAGTCACCCTATATACATAGCAATGTCGTGTTTAACAGTGGTTTACATCAAAAATCTGATACACAGGGTTTAATGTTACATCTACCAGTGGAAGGATACAGGTTGAAAATAATTATACAATGCATTGATAATCATAAATACAAGAGGCAATTGTTGTTGTGTGTACACTAGCAGATGCCCGCGGCTTCATCCGCTGGTGTTCGGTAATTGTCCCATGGGATCGTACTATTGGAATAAAAAGTATCCTGTGTGTTAATCTAGGTTATAAACTATCTGTGTGCCAAATTTCATCCAAATCCGTTGACTAGTTTTTGCGTGAAAGAGTAACAAACATCCATACATCCTCACAAACTTTCGCATTTATAATATTGAGTTGGATAGGATAGTTCCAAGGACATTGTATATCTTGCCCCTATTTCCAAGCCATCAAAATTTGTTTTGTTTCCTTATTTATTTTTTCTCCTTATCTCCTTTTGACGAAAACTTCTGCTGTAATAAATGTCGCTACGTAGAAACTTTGTTCTGTTCGCACAGCGAAAACTTTTGACAGGACATGACGCGTTTCGTGTTCAGAATTTTAAAGTGGTTCCTACTTCTTATTGTTTTCCGCTTGAGAGATTAAATTTAGGGATTTTGTTGGTTGCTAGGTAAATTGAAACTCAGGTAATCATGTCTTGATCTTTTGAGACGTGGGTAGAAGGTATAAGATTTGAAAACTTGGACCGAATTTAATACCTACAGTACCCAATGGTTCCTTGGGAACAATAAAAACACGACCTATTTATTTATTTAAACTGTTCATACGCGACTGCTGAGCATGAGGTTGGGTTTTTTCATCAGGAATTTCTCAGTAGCTGCCATGGAGTCTGGATTTTTGCCCAGTTTATGGTAGTAGGCTCGTCCCCCACATGGGACTTAAACTATACCTAACTGGCGAAATGTGGGTGTACTATTAGTTACACCTCTGCCGAACCCTTCGGGGGCAACAGGCGTAATGGTATGTTATGTTAAACTGTTCACTCACAAAAAGGAACAAAGCTATACTTAATGCTTTAGACGGGTCTCCCTTGTTTGACCGAAAAGAAATTGCCAAATTATCACTTCCCAAACAAATTTTCGCATAATTTCATTTGCCAAATTATTACTTACCAAAAAATCTCTTTACAAATAATTGTTACGAAAACCTATGTTTGGCAAGTGAACGTTTGAACAATAACTTGTTCACCAACTAGTACTTTTACCATTTTTTATCTAGTCAAATATTTCAGTTGGTATGACATATTTTACGCAAAATTACATAAGCCAAATAATTGGTGTCGTCAATTTTAAACTTACCATTTCAGTCAAAAGCACTATTAACTAGTTGGAATCTCCTATTTGGATTCTGTTGGGGCTCCTATTTCTGTCTGCAGGGTTTACAGGCACCTAACTAACCGAACCTCGGGGTGCCCCTGACGTCGACCGTCTAGGGTTAGCGTTTCCGTCAGCAGGTCGACGGAACCTCGCTGCGCGGGGATCCTATTTCTGTCTGCAAGGTTTACAGGAACCTAACTAACCGAACCTCGGGGTGCCCCTGACGTCGACCGTCTAGGGTTAGGGTTTCTGTCAGCATCTGTTAAATTTCAATTACGTTATATTAAATCAATTTGTGTTATGTCTTCATTCCAAAATTTTTGCCTTTATATTTTTTGTCATAACAAATCATTTGACTAAACGTTTATTGTCTTAATTTTGTTTGTTGTAATAAATCATTTGGTTAAAGACCAAAAGCCTTAATGACATTATCCTTAGTAATAATCTGCCAAGTAAACATTTGACCAAATGAAAATGTGCGTACTAAAATTATTCCAAATATTACATTGGCATAAAAAAAGGTTGCTAAAATTTGTTTGGGTAATGAAAATTTGGCAAAATCTTTTCGGCAAAACGGCAGGATCCCGCTTTAGACATCTCTACTAGTCAACCAAGGACGGTGGAAAGTTTACATGGCAGGTGCTTGCATGGTGATTATAAATTGTTATGAATGACGAAATCTTAATTATAAAAGTAGCAGTTAGAATAAATTGTCTCATTTTGAACAATAGTGTAATTGGGTGTAAGGATTATAATTATAATCATAGTAGTGAAAGGATTGATCAACTAGACTGCGTTACTGACTGCTAGCTGGGTCCAGCCTGCGCCGGGCATTTAGAATCGCAGCATTTATTTAATTATTAATTACATTATTACAAGGGGAGGCTGCTATCATGCACTAGGTAGAGTAGGGTAGCTACTAGGCAAGTAGCATTCAATGAAAAGATGACACTAGTGATTCAATATTATATGTAATTTGACACTGTTTACAGCTACAATTTCACAAAACATTTTCTGTTATTCCGACAAAATGACAAGGTTTTCATAAGCACTTGCGATTCATCTAGCATTTAGTGTGAAAGAGATCCGTGACCAGATCTACCATGTTGCTTTGCTGGCACCACCTGAAAATTAAAATACTTGAGCTTTAAAATGTGTAAATGTAAAAGGGAACTAATTTTTTGAATTGTTCTCTCACTTGCTCGGGATTAGAATTTCCTCACTTCGAGCCGTTCGGAATAATTTATATGAAACTTCATGCTGCGATGTAGAGGTACTGCTATCCAGGTAGCTAAGTAGCTACAGTTTTGAGCCGTTTGTGGTCGAAACGCTCGGGTCATGGGGCCCGAGTGCACATCTCCTTTTTAAGGAAATCTCACTGACTGGTCGATACTTCGCATGACCAGAGGGCCGGCTCTTCCTTTGGCCAAATAATTAGCATTGGCATTCAACGTGGCATTACTGACAGTCTTCTGGGCACCTTCGCGGATGACAACGATTCGGAGGAGTACTTTGACGCCTAATTGTTCTTAATGTCGTCATTGTACATAAATGTAGGTATGGTTTCAGTCTTACTTAAGTCTCTTTTTTGTAAATATTTAGTTTATATATTTATTTAGGGTTGTTAAAAAATAAATAAAATCCAGTCTCTAACTATAATCGTCGTAATTGCATCAGCTTGTTAAATGAGGTAAGGTGATGCTGATCCGCTGCAGTGCTTACAATTGTGCTATAATTATTATAGAACTGCAGGAAAGTTTTGAGTATAAATGTGAATAGCTATACTATAAGAGTAGTGAAAGACACAAAGTACGACGGATGAACTGTGTGAAAGATGATATGGCTTGAAACGAAGTAACTTATGAGATGACGACCAATAGAGATGTCCCGGCCCCATATGGTGATAAATACAGGAAATTAATGAGAAACCAACCTCGTTTAGACTACTTTTCGATCTTCCAGGACCAAAAGTTGAAGGTAAGTCGATGTTTCGGACACGGCTTGGTTCAGGCCATTCGTAGTCGTCGCCATCAGTACCGTAACTCTCACCAGGGTAGAAGGTCGTGGCGTATTCTTCGACCTTCGCATTGTTACCTCTGTGCTTCTTATGGCGATTGGCTGGAACTAATAATAAGAGATTAACTCCTAATTGGTCGCGACTAAAAAAATACGTAAACGGCCGCGTGGGGTGCGTGACACCCCGACAATATCAATAAAATACGAAATACATGCAAAATCACTATTTTGCTCGATATTTTGTCATAACGGGCACGCATTTTTATGAAGCTAACAAGACCTAGCTGCCATCTAGAGCGTAAAAATCAGTAAAAGAAGTTCTAAACCTTCCAAGATGCGCAGCACCCCTGCGCGGGTCACCCTTGTTTGACCGAAAAGAAATTGCCAAATTATCACTTCCCAAACAAATTTTCGCATAATTTCATTTGCCAAATTATTACTTACCAAAAAATCTCTTTACAAATAATTGTTACGAAAACCTATGTTTGGCAAGTGAACGTTTGAACAATAACTTGTTCACCAACTAGTACTTTTACCATTTTTTATCTAGTCAAATATTTCAGTTGGTATAACATATTTTACGCAAAATTACATAAGCCAAATATTTGGTGTCGTCAATTTTAAACTTACCATTTCAGTCAAAAGCACTATTAACTAGTTGGAATCTCCTATTTGGATTCGGTTGGGGTCCTATTTCTGTCTGAAGGGTTTACAGGCACCTAACTAACCGAACCTCGGGGTGCCCCTGACGTCGACCGTCTAGGGTTAACGTTTCCGTCAGCAGGTCGACGGATCCCCGCTGCGCGGGGCTCCTATTTCTGTCTGCAAGGTTTACAGGAACCTAACTAACCGAACCTCGGGGTGCCCCTGACGTCGACCGTCTAGGGTTAACGTTTCCGTCAGCAGGTCGACGGATCCCCGCTGCGCGGGGCTCCTATGTCTGTCTGCAAGGTTTACAGGAACCTAACTAACCGAACCTCGGGGTGCCCCTGACGTCGACCGTCTAGGGTTAGCGTTTCCGTCAGCAGGTCGACGGAACCCCGCTGCGCGGGGCTTCTATTTCTGTCTGCAAGGTTTACAGGAACCTAACTAACCGAACCTCGGGGTGCCCCTGACGTCGACCGTCTAGGGTTAGGGTTTCTGTCAGCATCTGTTAAATTTCAATTACGTTATAATAAATCAATTTGTGTTATGTCTTCATTCCAATATTTTTGCCTTTATATTTTTTGTCATAACAAATCATTTGACTAAACGTTTATTGTCTTAATTTTGTTTGCTGTAATAAATCATTTGATTAAAGACCAAAAGCCTTAATGACATTATCCTTAGTAATAATCTGCCAAGTAAACATTTGACCAAATGAAAATGTGCGTACTAAAATTATTCCAAATATTACATTGGCATAAAAAAAGGTTGCTAAAATTTGTTTGGGTAATGAAAATTTGGCAAAATCTTTTCGGCAAAACGGCAGGATCCCCCCTGCGCATCTTGGAAGGTTTAGAACTATAACATAAATTAAAAAAGTGGTAATGCCTTTTAGGTTCGTAACGTTTAATTAGAACGATACTGTAATCTCCGAAGGGTTAGGCAGAGGTGTACCTAAATTACACCCACATTTTGCCAGTTATGTTTAATTCCCATGCAATAGGGGGTGAGTCTATTGCCATCAACCGGGAATTCAAACTCCGTGGCTGCTATTGAGAAATTCTTAATGGAAAAATACAACAACACTTTGCCCGAACCGTTAATCATATTCAGGACTTCACGCTCAGCAGTCGCGCGTGCGACCACTAATCAACGAGGCAGTCTAACAAAACTCATAAAACGACACAAACAAACAAACAAATGCTTGGTCTGTTCAACATTCTCATCAAAATGTCTGCGAGAACGTATCCATTTCCTTAAAAAGTTTGACAATATTAGCGTCCTAACGTTGCGTTCGGGACTCTTTTGTGACCATTTTTCCCTCTAGAGCTTCTCTTGTTTGTCTTTTATTGGAGTTTATATTTAGAGCCCTATTTCGGGTACCAGAGATTGTTCCCTAATGTGTTTTCTTGTAAAGGACATGCAACAAGTAGGTGTAGAGGAAAAATACTAAGAAAATGGTGTTTTTTTTTCAAATTTCTTAGTGTAGACCTTATTTTATTAATTATTTAATTCCTTTACCAGATTAATCTGGTTTCGCCTATTGTGCCTATTTTTAGAAGATCATTTTATTACGTGAGGCTTATACATAACTGATGGCGCAGTTGGTGTATTATAAGGTACACATCTGCCTAAGCCTTCGGGTATTACAGGCGTGATGTTATATTATGTATCATGTTTACGTAGAACTGTGACTAGACATTATTAAAATAATTTAAAAGTACACAAAATAGAAAAGCCACAGGTGCTCCTGAAAAATAGAACACAGCAATGTTGCATGGTTGTAAAAATATGCATAGTTTGTTGTGAATAGTATCGTTACTTTCTGTACGAAATTTTTCACAAAAGCATGCATGTTTTTATGGTATAAAAAAATTACGCAAAAAAACCGACTACACTGAAAAGTTCTAGAATAACTTTACTTTCGGAAGTAGTGACTTAGCTTGTTTCATTGACTTTTTTGCCACCGATTCCCGAAAGTAAAGGTAACTATTTTAGACTTTTTCTGGAAGTCGGTTTATTTGCTAAACGTTTTTTTATTTAACCATTTTTAGTTGAAGTGTATATACTACACAAATTCTGTAATGAATCAATTTTACATTGTAACTAGAAGTAATTAAGAACCGTCATGTTAACATAGGTCAAGAAAAAAGAAACCGAAGTACTGAACCAATATTTAAATTTCGATGAGACCTATCGGGAAGTATATCCTTTCACAAAAAAAAAATTCAAATCGGTTTATAAATGACGGAGCTATGAGGTAAAAACTTTAAAAAAAATACAACTGAAATGGGAACCTCCTCCTTTTTTGAAGTCGGTTAAAATTTTGTTGAGGAGAAGGGAAGGAAGTCGGCCCCGACTCGACTCACAAATAGTAGATACGTGGTAGTTCGTAGTTTCGACTCCAACCAGGCACTTTAATATAACACAAAAGAAGTGTGAATTCTTTTTCTTAATACCTTGATGATTATTTAAGTAGGTTCACGAGACCAGAAACCATAAATACAATTCCAAGTTGGATCTTAATCACCTGTCCAAGAACAAACAGGACACAAAGACTGAAATATGCAGCGAATTAATCACGTAAGTAGTTAGTAGCGCTTCCTCAGGGATTATACTGGGTATATTAGTATGGCCAGGAGTGTATTGTAGTGTAACAATGGGATGTAACTTGAACATTAACTAAGGGAATAGGAAGTGTATTATTGTGGCACGAGTTGGAGATTCAGACATTGTTGAAGCGTATTTGTTTGTTTGCATGTGAGTTTCCCTCCCATCCCATCCGCGTGCAAGTTTCTCAGAGAGCCATGGAACGAGCCATGTTCGGTATCTTCCTCTACGAATGAGTGAAAAACACTGAAATACGGAGATGAACGGGACTTACGGACATAGCATAAGCTATAACAATAACAAAGTTGAAGTGGGCGGGCCTTAAATGACGTAGACTGGGTGAAAGATGGGGGAAGAAAGTGCTGGTCTGGAGACCGCGGACGAGACGGAGGAATGCTGGACAACCGACTAGGTGGACAGACGAACGCATTAAATTGGCTGGAAGAAACTGGACAGCCATGCCACAAAACCGCCAAAATTTGAGAGATTTTGAAGAAACCTACACTCAGCATTGGGTGGCCAAAGGTTGAAGAAGAAGATGTGAGCTTTCAGTCAAACTTCGGACACGGACATCTCCATTTAAACTTACATACCGAAGTATCTATCAGTGTGAGGTCTCCGTAGACTCCTGGGTCCTTGACCAGCAACAATTTTTTTTTAAATAAGACCTTATTTTCTTTTGAATTAAAAACTAAAACGTTTGTGGTATGTGTGTCTAAAATTTTGTACAAATGTCCATTAAACAAAACATATTCGAAGTTCTTGAATCCATTTGAAAACATAGTGTTACCATTTTCTGGAAAAATAACAAGGTGTGTGGTAAGTTCTTACCTAGGTTATTCCATTACTTACCCACATTGTCTAACTTTAAAACATTTAATTGAGTTTTCGCGCAAAATTACTTCATTTAGTTTTAGCTAATTTCTGGGTAATGTAGACTTTATATACCTACCACGTTTGCCTATAAACGTTTAACCATTAGTGTACCAACGTTTACTGCCTTTTACAAGGCTAATTGCGCAGTTGTTATAAGCACGCATGTGGTCTAAATTATTATCACATGTGTGCTTGTGTCAAGTTGTGTTTCCAAAAACACACATTTGTTTAGACATTTTATTGAGTACTGGACCACTATTGCTCATGAATATAGAAAAAATATAATGAAACAGAGCACACTTTGATAGGATTTTCTCCAATTATTTGTTGGAAGGAAGAAATATTAATATTATGCCGAAGAATTATAACAAGAAAATAGGAAAATCGCGTTGGAGAAAACTATAAAATCACACTATTATAATAAGCAGCGATTTGACAAAATTAGAAAAAAAAATGCGAGTTAAATGTAGGAGACTTGGTATAATTATGTTGAATATGGAAATCATTTAAATAGAAAAAAATATATACGAATTAAATAATAAATTGAACCGTATAAAGTTTTGGTTTTTCTAAAAAAAAATATATTTGTATTTATGTTAGATAATGTGGAGAGGGGAGGGCCAGATATGTAAACGTTCACTACGCGCGGGAAATACAAATCAGTTTTTGTAATATTAATATTTTATGTTATACTATACTCTAATATCTCTGGTAGAAACTATAAAGCAGTTACTTACATTAAAGTATATGACGGTGAGCATACCCTACAAACGTGCGAGTGAAAAGTTAATCTAAATAAAATAATGAATGCACTTGTTTCTAGGTGACTCCTCATAAGTGCAATTTATAAAACTTACACCACGTGGACGTATAGGTATATCTATTATAGGATATGTAAGAATGTGAGAAAATTTCGGACAACAGCATTTAAAAATAAACTAAACTAAGGAAGTTTCTCAAGGGACATTCAATCTAGATTAGAGCGGTTTCCCAAAACGGGTGCAAATATCTTGTAGAAAGCAACAATAAAGTGAATTTCAACGACAAAGATAAAGCGAAGACATTTTACATGTGAGTAAAGCACAGATAATAACTTACTCGTAAAGTCAGATATTAACTTTGGAGTTGTGGCAAACATTACTCCAGAAGGTTAGGTAGCCTTCTGACCGAAAACGCATACAATGTTCAGACTACTCTACAACTTTAAAAACCGGCCAAGTTCGAGCCGAACTCGCATGTGAAGGGTTCCCTACCATTGTAGTAGGGTAGCCTGTTTAATTTTTAATTTACTTTTATTATTGTTGTTATAGCGGCAACAGAAATACACATTCTGTGTAAATTTCAACTGTCTACAGTGTCTGACAGTGGTGGCTTAGTAATAGGGTCCCGTTGATATAAGTTTTTAAACTGTCATTGTCCCTAACATTATAATTAACACTAGAAACGGGATATTTACCATGTCCACTATTTGTTTTGAGTTCCTGATATTTCGGCGCTGTTGCAAGCACCATGATCACGGATAAACTGAAGTTATTGCAGGTGGGTGTAGGGTCCCGTTGGTTACCCTTCGGGTACGGAACCCTAAAAATTATGATCGTTCAATAGTCAAATCTAAAATCAACTTAATTTAAATTAGTTTAAAGTTTGGCAAGACGTGGCGTTAATTGGTGGAATAGTAACCTAACGGAATGGTTGCCGAGAGCGTAGGCCAACCAAAACCAGACAGGTGGAAGACCTAAAGCAAATTACATTGACCAGAGAAGCATAACTCGAAAAAGGAGGAGGCCTATTATCACAAGGCTGCCAATCAAATAATGATGATGATGAAAGCTTATATACCTATTTATTAAGTGACCATTAACATCAATTGAAAACAATGATTTGAATATGATACAGACACATTGCTACAGCTATCTCAATCTATTTCAACCGAGAGCCTGTCGCAAGATACGCTGTATAGTTCTGTTCAAACTTCATGGCAGCTCGGAAGTTAGCTGCAAGTGACTGTCTGCGCAGGTATAATAGTTTAAACTGAAGTGCGGCTCAGAACATCTAACGCAAAGCTGCGCACAGCACAATTTTAGGTATCAGCGGGGCGCAGAGGACGCATTGTCTTGACTGTATAAAGCGCTGACCGTCACTCGCAGCTAACTTCCGATCCGCCATAAAGTTTGAATAAAACTATTTCTACCTGAAGTGTATCTATGGGGAAAACTATGAATCTTTAGAAGAGTTTCAAGCGAAAAAGAACTTTATTGTTTCCCAGCAATTCGTATGAAACGCCAATTATAGATACCGACGCGGCAAAGTAAAGCCAAAGTCCTATTTCGAAATCTGCCCTATTTGTGGGTGCGTTTTCGCTTGTTGCATAGAATTAATCTTCTGTACTATTCTGTGGTTGTGGGCATCAAGTGTGCCGTGTTGCTGTTGAATATTCAAAAGACGTGTCCTTGTTATCTTGATAAGAGAAATGATCCGTCACATCTGATTGTATTATCAGTATTATCATACACCGGGGTGAAGTTATCAAGTTGAACTTGGATAATTTTCCTTAATTTTGTAGGCTCTTTTTGTGCTTATCCTTCTTATCTCCCACTTTGAATAGCGAGGAAACCCGACATACTAAAAAAGTTTTTATTTATTTCTTTGTACTTAACGGATACCCTTCGAATTGAAGGAAGTTCCACCATTTTCTACTCCTATGGTAAAACCAAATTATTTAACCAATTTATTATTTTTACTACTTAACCACATAATTAATTATAATATAATTAATTAATTATAATATAATTAATTATGTAACTATTAACATATTATGTTAATAGTTATTTTGGCTAAAAAAATCGAAGCAAGGACGGGTGGCTAGTATTGTAAAGCACGAAAAAATTAATTATTATCAACGATTAAAGTTGGAATAAACTGTAAACCTGTGCCAGTAGGTTATGAATTCGAACTCGTTCCCCAAATTAATGCAACATCGTACTACGAAAAGTTCTTATAGTAAACACACATTTCCATACAAGAAACATGTCTGAATTTCCAGGTATAAACTTAGAATATCTAGTAGTTTTAAGAATTGAGGCTCTAAAATTTCAGGTTTGTAGTCGTTGTCACTAAGACTACGCAACACCTAAATTACTGCCTAGACTAAAACGCGCTATTAGGTTATCCACTTTCGGCTTTGATACGAATTATGAATATTCCACTGCGCGCTTCTGTTTACATATTACTCTTAGTGAGCGCCTGGTGTTATTCAAAACCGGCATTAATATCAAATAACGAAGGCTGGAACTTACGAAAGCAATCCATTTATTTTTGATGAAAACCTATTCAGATTTACTCGACCAAAAATCTGATGAGAATGAGAGGGTTTTCATTAATGCCTTATACCTATGTGAATTTAAAGCCCAAACGATAATGTACCTTATTTGGTAGACCTAATGACCACAAACATCATCATCACCTGCTTACCCTTTTCCCAACTAGGTGGGTAGGGTTCCAATCTAACCAGATGTAGCTGAATGCATTTCAGCTGCTTTTGGTGGTCAGGCTTCCGTGCCTCTAAGTACCAGTAACTCTCGACTGTTAAAGATCTACAAATAACAATCGCGGCAAGAAGGGGTCGAGATCCATTCAGTTCGATGTATGATCACTCATGTACGGACCGACCAAGGCAACCGCGGCTTAACCTTCAATCGCCCCCTACGGCTGTTATTACCTATTTAGCCATCAGCCCTCAAGATCTGTAAAACAAAGCTATGCCAAATTCCCATTGGCAGTACGTAAATCTGCAGAAAACAAATCTAACATAAAAAGCAATCAAATGATACTGTTAGGCTTTAAGTGCCTACCTAAACCCAAAAAATAGGTCCAGTCCATAGAAAGCCAGCGAACCTTATTAATTGATGTCATTATGACCGCGGCTTTGATGTGAAGGGTCGGAATTATGATCCATTGAATTTTGTGTTATCTGTCATGCCAGACACGAGGGCTTGTCCAATAGCGGGCTCATGACTCGCAATCAAACACTTTTTTATTGCCTGACTGTGTAGGCTGTGTCACTTTTACTAGACCTAGTTACCATCACTAAATCATAACATAACACAACGCCTGTAATCCCCGAAGGGTTAGGCAGAGGTGTACCTGATAGTACACCGACATTTCTCCAGTTAAGTTTAAGTTCCATGTAATAGACGGCGGCGGCGAGCCTATTGCCATCAACCGGGAACAAATACAGGCTACGTGGTGGCTATTGAGAAATTCCTGATGGAAAAACACAATAACACTTTGCCCGACCCGGAAATTGAACGCAGGACCTCATGCTAAGCATTCGCACTTGCCGTAACTCGACCAATGAGGCTGCAGTCTCATCACTAAATCATTGAATGTATTTTTAACGCTGAACATGTTTAAAATAACGTTATATTGCTGACAATCATTTAAAGTTGGCAGAGAGGGAATTATGTTTGGTGCAAACAGGCTTAAGCGTAGGTACCTAATTCATAAAAAAATGTCATCATCATCTGTCTAGCCTTTTCCCAACTATGTTGGGGTCGGCTTAGTCGAACCGGATGCAGCTGAACACCAGTATTTTACATGGAACGACTGCCTATCTGACCTCCACAACCCAGTTAGTACTGGGTAATACGATACCGCTTGGTAAGACTGGTTGTCGGACTTTCGGGCCACTGACTACCTGTAACGACAATGTAATTCATAAATTTGTAAAACAACCTACAAAGAAGCTACTTACACATTCTGCATTATTTTTCATCATCATCTGCTTAGGCTTTTCCCAATGATGGTGGAGTTAACTTTGAGTCTGAACAATATTTAATATGGAGCGACTGCTTACCTGACCTTCATAACCCCAGTACCAGTAGTTGATATAACCCAGTTATCGCATTAACGAAACGCCTTGATAAGACTGGCAGTCAGACTTTGGACCCCTTTTCTTTATCGTGTGGTTAGTGTCAGAGTTTTTATGCCACCCTCGGACCTCTGACTTAGATCCCTGACTACCAGTAACGATTATTTTTGGTCTAAGGAAGACAGGTAGGACCAACTGCTTAACTTGCTTTCCGGGGCACGGTGGGGTCTCGATATGCAATTGATGGTCTGCCATCCACGGATTGACCTCGGTAAGCGTTGCTTTACCTTGAAGATCGACATGTGCGGCAGTTATTATACAGCCACGAGTTACTTAAAAATTCAACTGGAGTAAAATTAAAACTCAATAAACTTACGTCAACAACAATTAATGACTTTTAAATTAATTTACTGGTCTGTAATCAAAAGAAAATTAGTGAAGTAAATCGTAAATTTATAATTGTTTCTATTTATAGATGAAAAAGGAAACAGCTGTCATTTGTTCTGTTTCCAAAATGTTGAATTTCGAGAGAGTTTTGTCCCTATACAAATGTTTGTTCATTATTTATTTAGTTAATTATGTTCGGGGACTGTTAATTAGTGGATAATGAAAGGCTGTTAATCAACACCTTGGCACTTGGGTGCTTTATACAAAACAGAATAACAGAAAAAAGTACTTCTTGTATATATGTATTATAATTGAATAAACTTCATGTACAATGGTAGTACGAGTACATTAAGTTGGTCTGTGGATGGGTGACCACCCATTTCATACAGAGTTTCCTCCGTGCCTCGGAAAGCACGTTAAGCCGTTGGTCCCGGCTGTCATTTGTATATCTTTGACAGTCGTTACAGGTAGTCAGTGACCCGAAAGTCTGACAACCAGTCTTACCAAGGGGTATCGTATTACCTAGCACTAACTGGGTTGTGGAGTTCAGATAGGCAGTCGCTCCATGTAAAATACTGGTATTCAGCTGCATCCGGTTAAATTGGAAGCCGACCCCAACGTAGTTGGGAAAAGGCCAGGCAGATGATGATGAATGCCACAAGGCATGCATACCAGTCAACGGGTTCAATAGACAGCATTGTGATAGAGTACGTAAATTAAAAGTTCTGAGCTCTTCTTCCTCTAGAAATAGGACAATGGGTATTGCTTAAAATGCGCCTTCTGACCCACACACAGGGTGTAAACCGACCCTTTACGAAGCCGTTAACTAAGCAATATGTAAGTACCTACTTACATCAAACTAAGTAACCCTACGCAAAAATTATTGTTGGGAAATGACTATTTTTTTTTGGGTGAAAAATCACGTCTTACGGTAAAACTCAATGTAGCACACTCAAAACATTGTGCTGATGGATGCTTTGAATAGTAAACGGTCCATGGAGGTAATTAAAGTAAAGTTATTGCCTTAAAAACTAGTATTTTAAAAGAAATTTGTGAATAATTTGGAGCTCCGTAACTAGAGGGTTCCCAGGTATGGTCCAGTACAAAAAAAAATTGATCGCAATGAGGGGGAGAACAAGTGCCTTTCGGCTTCGTTGTTATTTTTACATCCCATACTAGTTTATTACCGCACACCATCTCTTATTCAATAAATCCTGATAATCACCTACCGTCCGCCAACACTTCATTAAAACTACGATCCTTATACAACACTCTCTTACACACTAAGGTAGGAGTGTTGTTCTTAAACGACGCCGCAATGCCGAAGTCCCACGATCCCTTTAATTTGAACTCATTTTCACACAGAAAAATGACATTAGAAAGACCAAAAATGATGAAAACACCACAGAAAGGGCAGTATAAAGTGAGACATGTATCGCTTACATCTATTAGTAGTTGTCTGACTGAACTAAACCGATATAGTGTATCAGAAGGTAGCGTGCTCATTACTTTTGGTAACTAGTTAGGTATTTTGTTTTTTTTAATGCTTTAAGATTTCCAAATCATTATCAAATAGTTTTTTTTAACCATTCAAACGACAGTTAGGTAATCATTATGTTTTAGTTGTTGCTTCATGTTGTGAATACTAAAATAATTATTTGAAAATTGATCAATATACCGCACGGCAATAGTGAAAATACCAGAATATCTTAAAAACTAAGTAACATGATGTACAGACGCCAGCACAACAAGCTACCCGAAACTGTAATTTTTTTCCAATCAACCTTGAACCTAATGTTTTAGCGATAAAGTTGAAAATCTATTAAAGAAATTTGACAGATTGAAGTAGCTTGATGTGCTGGCGTCTGTACTAACATGCCTGGATCATATTCTTCATATCAGATCATCTGCACATGATCAGGGGGTCTAAAATGACCGCTTTAGGAGAATCATAATAGGATAATAATATTAATTACGTTTCAATTCTTGAAATGGTCACAAGGCCAAAAAGTGCTAAAGTGGCCATTTTATACCCCCAGATCATCAAACTTTGGAGCCGAGTTAAAAGTTGAAAATAACAAAAAATACACTTACTTAACGATAGCACCATATTTTTCTAAAATAACAATGTAATTACGAAGAAATACCAATTAAAAGCGTCTTACCTGAAACCACAGAAAACGCCAATAACACCACGAACAAAACTAAAATAGTAGACTTCATTTTGTAGGTACTCAGATTTTCACAGAATGTTACTTGAAGAAGTGTTTGTTGTGTGTGCTTTATATACCTATTTGAATAGGCAAAATATTCCATAATCTTCTAGTAATGTCACAATTATTTCTGATAAGACGCTCGTTCAAAATGTTTAAGTAATTATTGTGTGTTTATCTTTATCTTAATTTGTCTGTAAAATAATAGTAGACATAAACACTACAAAATACAGACCAGAGAAGAATAGCACGAACGAGAAAAGGCCCATCCTCGGCAGTGGATGACACAAGGCTCAAAAGGACGATAATGATGATAATATAATAATAATGATAATACCTCGACTTGGCACACGTGGTTGTCGACATGTGGAATGTGAACTCGGCTATCATTGTGCCGATTGTCGTTACGGCCAATGGCCTTATGGCCAAGAGCCTCGATGACCATCTATCGAGGCTCTCCTTAGGCGGTTGGATCAAGGGCCCGATTCAGAAGGCAGTACTCCTCGATACGGCTCGCATTGTGAGGAGGTTCCTGTCTCTGGAGCCCTAACCACCGGTAGCTTGGACCCTGCTCCCGACACCGGCGGCCTACTATTTTTTATATTTTAAATGTTTTTTATTTTAATTTTTGCTAATAAAAATATTTAAAAAGGTAATTAGTATGTAAGGATAATAAATAAACGACATAATGAATAATGATGATATTTCTGATCCGTGCGAGCAGAAGTTTTAATAAACTTTCAAGTGAACATAATTTGTACATTTTCAATACCAGTGTTTCTCGGCGGTGCATTTGTTGGCAAAAAGCTTTTTTTACGGAAAAGTTATAGTTTGCGTCTGAATTTAGTTTTTTTTTTTTAAATTTTTGTTTGTATTAATCGATTGCGTTATTTTGTTTTCTTATTTAAGTTTGTTATACTTAGTATTTTGTACCTACGTTTTTCTGGTTGTCGTTTTTGTTTCGAATGCTTCAAGTGTTTATCTGTGGAAACTTGTAAATGGCCTTCAAATTCGTATTATTTAAGAATATTGTTCATATTAGCTGTAGGTAAGATTTTCCGAGTAGTATAAAATAAAATAAAATATCACCTGTAGAAAATGAATATATGTAGATAACACCAGCATTCATAGAAGATGAAACAGCTAAAAATTATTATTCTAGCTACGGAGTACTTTATCCGATATCCAACGTACTATATTTAGTATGTTTATATTTTGATATTCCAAAATATTGAAAACATTGGTGCAATGAAATGAGTGAGCTGAATTATTTTGGAGAAATGTAAATTCCTAATAGTGCAACACGAAGGCACAGCAAACAACCTGTGTTTTCTGCAGCGACAGTAATTTTCTGGGTAAAAGAACAGCCCAGCACAGTTCAGCATCATTCTGTCTGGCAAAGCTCGCCCATGATTCAGTCTTCAATGCCATCGTAAAACTGCCTGGAGACCGTAAAACAGAATATATACGCCAAGAGTAGAAAGCGACTAACAGAGCTGCTAAGTCCTGCAAAAAGGTTCTGCAGAAGGCTCGATTTGACCACATTAGTAGAATAGGGTAAACTTCGTACACTGCGGGTAAAAAAGCTTATTGTCTAACTAAACCGATCATTTTAATTTGGATCTCTTCAGAGCTCGAGTGAATCTGTTTCTTCTAGGCAAGCGTGCTCCATCGTAGGCCGCATCATCGCTTCACATCAGGCGGGTGGCAGCCAAACGCTATCCTATTTTGTTAAAAAAAAAAAAAAAAAAATGAGATTCTTATATAATTTTTCGAAGAGGATAATAAAATCTTTACAATTTAAAACTTTCAGTATTTTTGGAGAACGATCAGGAATTTGTAAGCTATGCTTGTACTCAAACGAATCGTTTAAGCTAACAATTCCACGTGCTTACTTTTTCTAGATAATTATCTAACACAATTTCGGCAAATAAATGTTGCATTGCCAGAATATTTGAAACCTCTCAGATGTTTTGCGGTATTAAGGCTTCAGCCGCCAAGATTTATGATACATTGCGGTCCAAGGGACGTTCATCTTGGGACGTAAGGGAAATGCATGTGTGTGTGGATGTTGCTCAAACAATGGGCCCTTAAGCCAATGATTAATGAGGCCCTTAGCTTGTCAAGATGACAGTAAATCTCTAAACACCGTCAAGCCTCTGCAAAGAAGACACTGTTATTATTTTAGGAAGAAATTCATGTCTTATATCTTGAGGCACATCTTTTGGCACAAGAATGGGAACAAATGCCGTTCGGAACAAACGAACGTCTTGTTTTACACAAACTTGTTTGTTTAACGTATTATATACTTTACATATTCACGAACATACTATTTCAGAAACCATACAATTTGAAATAGGTCTTATCTCAATGTAGAAAGCGTTATTTCACGAGAAAATCGCTTTAGAATTTTATCGTCTCTGCCTAACCCTTTGCGAATAACAGGCCAATAATGTTATGTAAAGTAATTGCACACATGGCATACAACAACTCATCCCTATAAATTACCTTCAAAACATTCATGTACCTTTCATGAAGGGAAAAAAGATTGACATCTATAAGCCACTGATCTGATCTGATATATCAGTGGTTGATGAGCTCCTACGATTATACCTTATTCAAACGCGAGCCTGTGGAGGAGTTGTGCCTGTGGAGAGACAAAAAAGTAAGATACGTTCCTGGGTAATTTCGGGTCGTAGATTTCAAAAATACAGACACAAAGAGGGGTTAGTGGAGGGGAAGTACCCCTTTTTGGTGGGAAGTGTATATCCCGTCGTCTGTTCCCTCTTGTAAATAAGTTGGAAAGGTGGGAACTATAGCTCCCAGTGTCCAGTACGGCATCAACATTTTAAAACACTAGGTAGCTAGTTGCCCTGGCTCCACTTGTGAGTTAAATTTTAACGTAAAAAATTACATAGATCGTGTTTATAAATAAAGGAGGTAAAAGTACTCATCAATGCAAGTTTTTATATATAGAATTTCCGAATGTAATGTGCAGTGACGAACACTGGGATGATATCTTTCCACTTAGAGACTCAATTTCAATCGACTCTACCGAGGTATAAACGAAAGATTCTGGGCATATTTTACGTTTCACGCAGCCGTAATATAGTCTAGTTTACATAGCTAAAACTCAAATCTGTTTATCTACAAAAACTAAAAAATAACGGTCGTTTTCGGCGGCAAAATCACGTCAACTGACTTTGACGTGTGTTTACCATGACATGTAATAATTCTCTGAAAAGTTTTGCCATTAAAAAAGGTTCTCTGAAATGTTAAGATTGCGTAAATAAATATTACATTGCATTAGGTTTAATCTTATAAAAATAAAACACGATTTACTTTAATCTAAGATGCGGGAAGTATAGCTCCCAGCGTTTTAATAAGGGTTATTCTTCTAGATATTATTATATTCTTCTTCTATTCTTCGGACATCAATGGTAAAACGTGCAAGTTTCATCTGGCGATGATCGCCGACAGACTGGATAGCCCTTATATCCGGCAATGCTGTAGCAGACATATTGTTACTTTGTGAGTGTCCATTTTTTTCTGTGCTTGTAAACCTGTCTAGGTATATCATTTTAAGTATCTCTTTGTATTGAGTCTTGTTACTTGAAATAAACTAAGATAACTTTTGTAGCTTGATTCCATTGACTGTTTCAGAAACTAAACCTATTTTAAATGGTCTGGCAGTGCTTTACGCCAAGCTCATGAATACATGTTCATAAAGTTGTTTTTTGTACAAAATACTGGTATTTATCGGATCCGGTTAAATTGCAAGCCAATGCCAGGCTTGGGGAAAGGCTAGGCAGATAATGATGATCACTTCTGCCGCCAAGCAACGCTGTATTTAAATTTGAAAGGATATTGAAGACATTATCTAGAGTTATTATGAGACTAGCCTTGTGTCTGAGATGAAAACGCACCTGCATAGCTGCGGTGTCTCTGTTCTTTTAGAAGTTCTGCTGAGCTCACAACCAACTGTGCACCAATCAAAACTGAGCAACTGACGTTCGCCATGTCTGTTAACGATACCAGTGTATATGGTGCTCCTGAGAGTGATAATATTTGGGAACTATTAGCAGATCAAGTACCTGTAACTGTAGATATCGTGCTTATACTGACACTGACTACTTTGACACACGGAGTGACATCATGGTGGCTCTTAAAAAAGTCTTCATAGCTACAGAAACTTTGTGATACTCAACACAACATTGACATTTTTTTTACTTTGTTCAATGTCTTCGAACAAAACCTATTATATTTATAAAGAAACATGGTTAGAAGATAATGTGTTCTATGTAATATTATATTTTACTACAGCAAGGTACAGTGGTTGTTAATTACACTGGTCAACACCTAGTTTTGGTGACAAGCCACTATATTTTTTATAAACTTAGGACCGTATGTAACCTAAAATTTTGACTTCTTACGTGTAGTTTTCAAGATTTGACTTGTACAGAAAAAAACAGATTTACAAAGAAAAACAGCAATTAATAAATTATCATGTGCATAAGAACTTTCTTTTTCGCGACTTTCGTGAATGAGGTGTATTGGGACATTTGGGACTATCACGTTGCATACCCCAGCAGTAGTCAGCAATCATATTATGTCGATCCCATCGGCCTTAGTACTAGTTAGTACCGCTCCTCTATCGTTTTTAGGTCCTGGTGTAACCACTCCCCTTGTTCTTCGCTATACGATCACAGATTCTCTGGAAATTTATCAAGATAACTGTGTAGTAGGGTAGGGTAGGGTAGTGCACTTTGATGGACATATTCAAAATTAAAATCAAAATCAAAATCAAAGCATTTATTTCAAGTAGGCCCGTTACAGGCACTTTTGAACTGTCGAAACAAAGACAACAATAAAATTTAGCTACAGTCCCAGTCACAAGGCATAAAAACTGTGAAAGTACTGTAGTTGCCCATTCCCTAACGTAGATCTCTATGGAGAAAAACGGGCAAGAAACTCCATGGACACTCTTTTAAATCAGAATATTTTTACAAAACCTTGGTTACATCATTCATGTTTAGATGGTACATTATGTGAGAGCGATGTAGCAAGATGTGCACGTTAAAAGTGTCCATAGTAAAAACAAGGAAAAGAACAATTCAAAAAATAAAATAATTAATTCAAATAAGCCGTGGCAACCAAGAGATGACCAGTCACAACTGACAGCGCCCGTTCACGAACATGACGCATGTATCAGCACTATTCAACTCAACCATTTTGAAGGGAACTAACTGATCCGACACACGCGCCACCATCAGCGAGACATTTGAGTGAGCATGACATACACTTAACCGCCAGGGCAAATTCAAGTCAAAAAAAAAAAATGACGTAGGTTTCCAACGAAAGATAGCTTTCTATTACATAGTACTCACATAATATGGGCTATGATGCGGTTATATAATACCAAAAGAAATTGAATCTATACAATGCAAAGATAGTTGTACAATCTTCAGCAGCTCCAACAATACTATTTAATGCTATCCATTAATCAGTTTATGCGCCCCTGTCCATGTGGAGCAGGACCGGCATTGAGCCAAGCATTTTTATCAGAGATATAATCGTCCAACTTGTAATATGCTTGCTTACATAGTGTGCGTTTAATGCATGATTTAAATTTCGTCTCATTCAGTTCAAGAATACTTTGTGGAATTTTATTATAGCATCTTAAACAGTACCCCATGAAAGATGAGTCTACTTTAGCGAGTCTGAAGCCCGGCTGAACTAATTGGTCTCTAGTTCTCGTACTGTAATTGTGTCTGTCACCTCTTTTATTAAAAAGATGTAGATTTTTTCTAACGTACATTATGTTTTCGTAGATGTATTGACAATGTACCGTCATGATTTTGATTTCCTTAAACAGTTCCCTTAGAGAATCGCGCCTACGAAGATTATATATGGCTCTGATGGCTCTTTTTTGCAGAATAAATATAGACTCAATGTCTGCAGCCCGTCCCCATAACAGAATGCCATAAGACATTATACTATGAAAGTAACTAAAATAGACCAGTCTAGCGGTATCTACATCAGAAAATTGACGGATTTTTCTAACAGCATATGCTGCTGAACTTAGGCGCCCCGCAAGAGATTTCAAATGAGAACCCCATTGTAGCCTTGAATCAAGCGTAAGCCCCAGGAAAACGGTTTTATCTACGAATTCAAGTTTCTCTTTATTCAATACTATATCACACTCGTTACTTTTAACATTTGGTAAAGCAAATCTTATGCATTTCGTTTTTTTTTCATTTAATACTAAATTGTTTGCTGTGAACCAATTATGGACCTGAAGTAGGGCATTATTTACGTCATCTAGATTTTGGGCCCGTCTATTTATCTTAAAAATTAGAGAAGTGTCATCAGCAAATAACACCATATTTTGAGGTTGGTTTTTCAATAAATAGGGTAGATCGTTTATATATACTAGAAAGAGGAAAGGACCCAATATTGAGCCTTGCGGAACCCCCATTTTTACTTTTAAACCCTGTGAATTAACACCATTTATTTGAACATATTGTTGTCTATCACTTAAATAAGATTTTACCAAACTAAGTGCAAGTTTACCTAGTCCGTAATGCTCAAGTTTCAAAAGCAATGTGTCGTGATTTACGCAATCAAATGCTTTGGAGAGGTCACAAAATATTCCTATTGCGTCTTGGGATGCTTCCCACGCAGAAAATATGTGCTTTAATAAGGTTACACCGGCGTCAGTTGTACAACGTCCCTTAGTGAAACCAAACTGTTGGTCGTGTAAGATTCTGTTGGTGTTAAAATGATTGAGCATTTGATTAAGCATTACTTTTTCAAACACCTTGCTAAAAACTGGCAACACGGATACAGGTCTATAATTATTAGTATCTTTACTATCCCCGGATTTGAAAAGAGGTATGACTTTACTGTATTTCATTAAATCAGGGAAAACTCCTTGGTCTACACACAAATTAAAAATTAATGCTAAGTATGGTGCTACAGTCTCAACTATGGATGTACAAACTTTGATAGACATTCCCCAAAGATCTTCGGTCAGTTTGACTTTTATTTGCCGGAAAGCTTTAATAACTATCATAGGGTTTATGTGTTTAAATTTAAATTCAGCCGGGCAGCCAGACACATTCGCCTTTAATAAACCAATTGCTACTTCAGGAGAGGAATTAAGAGACTCCGTAGTTTTTAATGGTATATCGGTAAAAAAATTCACAAATTCTTGAGCTACTGCCTGATTAGAGCTTTTAGGACCACATGCTGTATCTAAGGTGTAGCTAGTGTTACGTATTTTCTTCCTGTTAGTCTCGTTATTTATGACTTTCCAAACTGTCTTTATTTTATTTTCTGCTGTTTTGATCTTGTTGCTAATGTGCAGGGCTTTGGCAACCTTGCATGTATTTCTAAAAATGTTTGAATACTTAGCAACATACTTATTAAAAGTTTCAGTGTTTATATAAGATTTAAGGTCATAAAGCTCAAATAGTCTTTCCCTACTTTTTCTGATACCTCTAGTTGCCCAATCACTAAATATAAATTTAGGGCAAATACTTTTTGTCTTCTTTTCAAAAGTTTTGTTGTATTCAGTGTGAACTATTGAAAAGAAATGATCATACAATTGATTTATATTAATATCGTCCATATGATGGCTCATAACACTTAACTTGTTCTGCAGGGAAATATTATACCTATTTAATTTGCTAGTAGTTATAGGTCTAAATTTAATCTGAACATTTTGCAATGGTGTGTTACACCTAAAAGTTACAGTTTGTCCGCTGTGGTCAGACGGCAGGCAATTTACTATGGCTTTATCTAAGTAATCGCAATCGCAGAAAACATTATCTATACAAGTAGCAGAAGATGGAGTGACTCTAGTAGGTTCTATAAAAATGTTGGTCAAGTCAAATGACTTAAAAAGATTTAATAACCGACTGCTATTTGAATTGTCTTCTAAAATATTGATATTGAAATCACCACAAATAATTGTAGATTTATTACTGGCTGCAAGTTTTGCCAGGACATCTTCCATTATTGATTCAAATAAGGAAAAGTTTTGATAGTTTGGGGGTCTGTACACACACACAATTACATGCTTATCTAGCTCAACACAGGACAGTTCGACGCAATGTTCAACCGAGAGACCTACTATGTCAATACGTTGTTTATATTTAACACAATTTTTCAAAAGTATTAGGGAACCTCCACGCAGCATAGATTTACGGTTAAAGCAGCTACCAACCGTATAGTTCTCATAATTAATCAGCATTTGGTAATCTTTTAGCCAATGTTCGGTAAAACAAATAACGTCAAACATATTTTTTTCTAAAAACAATTCAATTTCTAATAATTTGGAAGAAATGCCTTGGATATTTTGGTGGAATAATTTTAAGGTGTTCTGCTGAGGCCCTTTTTTACTAACTAATTGAGTGCAAGAAGATACCTTGTTGTTGATAGGTTTAACAATATTGTTAAAGGTACCTTCTTTTGTCTCACTACCTAGTTTAAATTGATATTAATATCTGGAGTGAGCCCCGAGACTCTACTACCAGTGGATTCTACTTGAGAATCATCTATAATTACGCATGGATCCTCCGATTTACAGTTATTATAAAAATGTTTATTAGTATGATTACTAATAGTCGCGGTGTTAATAATATAACTAAACTTAGACATACTATTTATGTCTGTGTGAATATTATAAGCTAATAGCCTAGCTATTTTGTGTCTACATCTAATTGGTAGATACACCTTACCCCGTGTCGACTTAAGTTTATCAACAATAGTGTTGATATCCAGATATATAAGTCTGTCACTATAGTGACCTACTAAGAAATGTACATGCTTATTTAACATATGTATGTAATTGTTTTTTCTACTACTTAAATTTTTAAAATATGGAAAAGCACACAATATGATCTTACTACAGCTTAACTTTAACAACTCTGATACATAGTCGGTGATGTCTTCCTTTTTAATATTTGAACTATTTCCAACACATATAGTAATGGTGGTATTAGGATTACAAACATTATTTATTACCGAAGCCATGACCTGTTTGTAGGTTGACCCGGGCGTGCAATAATTTTGGGTACAATAACTAAGGTTATTACTGATTAATTTACCTAGCCCTCTACCTATACCATCAGAGAACATAACTGAATGATAACAATTTTTACTATCAGGTGATACAAAATGACTAATCTCAGGCTGTACTACTTGTGACTCATGAAATGTAATGACAGGGATTGCATCTGGGTTGATGGTGCAGTCCTGAGCGCTCATAGCTTGGGACGGGTCCTCCGTTGCCTCAGGCTGGAGGGCATCAAGACTGGGTTCACTCCTACAAGTACAATGAGTGTTGCTGAGAGTCAGCAAGTCCACTTTGTCTACTAACTCATTAGTGGCTAGAATATGCTCCTTAATTTGGTTGCTAGACATATCATATTTATTATATAATGATTTTAGTGACTTATTCAGTGCCTCAATTTCAGATTGTAAGCGCTGAGTGTCTATTTCATAAATATTTATACTATCTTCCAATTTAATCTGATAGTTATTTAATCTATTCACAAGATAAACACGTTCTTTCCTTAATTGAATATTTTTGGAATAGTGCTTTTGTTGTTTCTTGTATTTATTAAATTTTTTAATGATTTTATTCAGTCTTGCATATTTCTTAATTTTATTTTTACTAGTTTTATGGTACGAATTATGTTTCAGTAAGGAGTCCTCTGTGAGGTCTATTGTTAATATGGAATTAGGGTTGCAATTTGTATTTACTAATTCATTGTACAAGTGTTCAGTTTCTATAGCCTGAGTATGATCCTGTTCCTGTTTCAAATTTAAAAGTTTTACATTAGCATAATTTAATTCATCCTCTAGGTCCCTAACTTTACACAAAGCCTCCTCATACAAGTTGCTACAGTTGTTAAACCCATCCGTAATCACCCTTAGCTGATCCCGTTCATTGACAACATTCAAGTAATCCTGATGAAGGTCTACTAGCTCCCGTTTTAAGCTGGAGTTTTTGCTATTGACGTTATTGACCTCCTCCTCACTGTCCTCTATCTCCTGTAACAGTTGTTGACATTGGAGTTTTGAGTCCTTCAGTTCTTGGAGGGCCGTTCTCAATTTTAACTCCATATCCTGAGCAGTAGCCTTACGTGTCATCACAGGCATGATTTCTGGATTGGGTACTGAAAATTGGAAATAAGGAAACGGTGAGAACTAATAGAATAGATCAATGTTAGAAAATTTAGAAATTAAAGGGGGAAATAAACAGGGAAAAAGTTTGTGTTACTCAAAGAAATGAGGTAGGCTGCTATACTAGCTTGACAAAATTGATATTATCTAACTGAATGTTCAACATTTCAACATTTATTACATCCTAAGTTCTTGAAGTTCTCTAGCATGTCATTAACAATTTGTGAGTAGTTATTTGACTTGAAAGTTTTTAGTAACGTCAACAAAGGAAGTCCACGCAGCTCGTTCTAAATCGTTCCGCAGATTCTCTAAGTAGCTCAAGTTTCCTTATCAAATCATTCAATTCTTCTTGAGTAAAAGGTTTTGGTTCTGTAGACGCTATGCCTTCGAAATTACTGTCGCTACTCCCTTCATTAAAGATTTCGTCAAAAGATGGTTCACGGGTGGGACAAAATGTTGAAACAGGTACTTCCTCTGAATGTGGCAAATGTCTTCTAACCGATTCTAAGTCAGGATAAACCATTTTTGTTTAACGTCAACGCCACGCAAATTAACACAGCAGAAGTTACAGTCATCGATATGATTTTTTTGTTCTTTCCATTGCATGGGCACTCGTACGGCTTTTTTGCCCTCTGACCCATTGTCTCAAGTGTTCACAGCACATTTTACAAACAATTTGACGTATTCATCAAATGTGTATAAAGAGAGATAAATAAACGAAATAATGCAAACCGAATCAAACTGGTATTTGATAAACTAGAATCCGGAATTTTACATATTTTAAAACCACAAACTTAATACCATAAGACAAAGTTCAAATTCTTTTGCAACCAAAATAGTAGGACTTATAGCATAGGTCACATGAAAATCAAGTTGGACTACAAAACGCTAAAGCAGGTTTTTGAGTTGCAATGGAATATCTATTATTTTTATTCTTAATATTCTACTAATAGTTATTGTTATTGATAATCACCATTGGCCTAGCCTTTTCCCAACTATCTTGGGGTCGGCTCCCAGTCTAACCGGATGCAGCTGAATACCAATATTTTACATGGAACGACTGCCTATCTGACCTCCACAACTCACTGGGTAATACGAAATCCTTGGTAAGACTGGTTGTCAGACTTTCGGGCCACTGACTACCTGTAACGACTGTCAAAGATCTATAAATGACAGCCGGGACCAACGACTTAACGTGCTTTCCGAGGCACGGAGAAAACTCGGTATATTATACGGTCACCCATCCACAGACCAACCTAGGCAAGCACGGCTTAATCTAAAGATCGACCCGAGCACCTAACCACGAGCTTCTCTTATTATTGATAATGTCAATGAAAATAGAAATGACTTTACACCGCGGGGAACAACCCCCGCCCCCGCCCCGCCCCGTTTATATATTTATATAATAACTACATAGCTGTTCCCCGCGGTGTCACACGCTGCGCGGCTCCTAAGGGTCGTAGCGTAATGTTATATAGCCTATAGCCTTCCTCGATAAATGGACTATCTAACACAAAAATAATTTTTCAATTCTAACCAGCATTTCCTGAGATTAGCGCGTTCAAGCAAACAAACAAACTCTTCCACTTTATAATATTATTATATATTATAGTATAGATTTATAGATATATAGCACCTACAAATAATGTAGCTTTCTGCCAGTGAAAGAATTTTTTGAATTGGATCATTACTTCTGGAGATTACCCCCTACATACAAACTTACAAACAAACAAATTTTACAACTTTTTAATATAGAAGAAGTATAGATATACTTTCTAACTGTAAGGTGCCACTGGTGTTAGTTATAAATCATAAGTTTTACATAGGCTCAGTCAAAAAAGTATCGGGAATGGATGATTTGTTTATGGTTCCAAATTCAACTCAAGCAAACCATTTTATTTCATAGACTGCAGCAAATGACTTGCCAAGTTACCTTTTTTTTTTTTTGGTGGGTGGGAAATCATCAAATGACCCCCCCCCCCCCCGGCGGAGCGGAAGGGAGTGTCAGACTTACTGACTAAAAACCACCCATGTTCCTTCATTGGCCCTATTGGTTATGTTCCAGGGCCGCGGTATCTCTTTCGAACAGTCCCGCAGCCCTGGCAGGCACCGGCCCTTGTGGGCCCCTCCCGTTTGCTGACAACTCTTTGAGGCGCGCGTGGAACACGAACGCGGCGTCGACACGGCCTGCCCATCGTCATACGACGGACGGACGGCGAGCTAGCCCATTACTCAGCGTCCACAGGCCCGTGCCTACGGTGGCCGAGAGCCATCACGGCGTGGCCCCCGACGCCCGGTGCTTCTCCTCCCGCGGCGACTGAGACGTGAGGCTCTCTCCCTCTCACGTTCCACCGCCTCCTTCGCTAGCATGACTGCTTCGCAGAAGGAGGCGACGGCTTCCCATTCCCTCTCGCCCCGGACCATGGCTTGAACCAGGGCCGGGCGCGAGAGGTCGCCGCTGCCAATCGCCGCTACGAGGACACGGCGGTGCTCCTCCCAAGCGGAGCAGACCTCGACGGTGTGCTCCACCGTGTCCTCCGGTCGATCCTCGCAATGGTAGCACCCGGGCGATTCCTCCCGCCCGATTCGGTGCAGGTACCTCCTGAAACAGCCGTGTCCGGTGAGGACCTGCGTCAGGCGGAAGGTGAGGGCGCCGTGGCGCCTCTCAAGCCACTCCTCAAAGAGGGGACTTATCGCCACTATCGTGGCGTGCCCTGCACGGGGTTGCGATAGTCGCTCTCTCCATGTCGCCATGAGATCACGGCGGAAGTCTGTCCGCTGCGCAACAATATGCCGCGGCAGCGGAGTTACCCCCCGGCTCTGTACCTCCGCGCGCCACTCATGCAGGCGCGCGAGGACTATGGCCTCCAGATCCCATGGCGGCAATCCGGCAAGGAGGCTCGCCGCCTTACGGGAGATCATGCGGTATCCACGGATCAGCCTTTTGGGGCGCGTTCAGGTAGTGTTTGGCACGCAGCCTCAACGAACGCGGCCACACCGGGGCCCCGTAAAGGGCCATGGACCGCAAGATCCCCGCATAGAGCCTCCGGCAGGAGGCCCCCTCAGGTTGGGCAGGAGCCGCTTGAAGGCAGCCCCTGCCTTTTCCAGTCTGGGAGCCAAACGTCGGAAATGCTCCACGAAGTTCCATCGGCTGTCGAGGACGAGTCCGAGGTACCTCAACGTCACCTCAACGCCGACGGGAACCCCTCCTACCGTCAGTGTGGATCCCGACGGTGGCGCATTCCGAGGCCCATGAAAGCACATGGCCTCGGACTTGTGCAATGCCACCTCGAGACCCAATTGCCGGATCCTCTCAACGACTATCGCAACCCCGCATGTCATTAATTCGGCCGCCGCCTCGTGCGACCTCCCCTGCGCCAGCACCAGCGTGTCGTCAGCGTAGCAAACTACGCTTACGCCGCTAGAGAGGTCGGCACGCAGCACCTAGTCGTAGCCGATGTTCCACAAGGGCGGCCCCAGAACCGATCCCTGTGGAACACCGCACGACATCTCTCGCCGGTTCCATTCTCCGTTGTGACCAGGATATATGACGTACCTGTCCGTCAGGTAGTCCCCGACCACACGACGAAGGTAGGTCGGCACCCGGTGATACCGGAGTGCCTCCCTAATGCAGCTCCAGGGCATGGAGTTGAAGGCGTTGGCGATGTCGAGAGACACCGCCAAGACAACCCCACCCCAGGACACCGCAACCCCCGTTGTGAGGGCTCTCACGCGCATGATGGCGTCCACCGTCGAGCGCCCCTTGCGGAAACCAAACTGGTTGTCCGCAAGATCCGGCCCCATTCCCGCAAGGTGCCCGGCGAGGCGGTTTGCAATTACTCTTTCGAAGAGCTTGCCCACCTCGTCGAGCATCACAATGGGCCGGTATGCGGACGGAGAGTCCGCAGGGCGCCCCGGCTTACGGATGAGGACCAGCTTCCCTGACTTCCAACGAAGCTGGAACTGGCCTCTCTCCAAGCATGCGCTTAGGAGCCCCTCCAGTCGGGGCCCGAGAGCCTCCAAGGCCAGGACCCAGGCTTTACCAGGTAAGCCATCGGGTCCCGGGGCGGTATTCCTGGCCTTAAGCCGGTTTACCGCCACTCTCAGGTCTACCCCGGTCACCTCCGGAGTGTCGTCATCGTCCTCGGCGTGGTCCGCTTCCGGCACCGCAAGCGGCGGAGCCATAGGCGGGGGAGGATGTTCCCCCCGCGAAGGGAAAAAAAAACAAAAAAAAAACAAATCAATCTTTATTACAGAGCGCTCACCACGTCCTCCACAAGCTGGGGCCGGAGACTCTGCGTCAGCGGGGGGGGCCAGGTGCGGAGTTTTTCCCGCACCATTTTGTAAGGGCGCCCCCACGGATCACCGTCGAGAGTCTCCAGCATCTCCTCGCGGGCCTCATCCTTGGCCCGCTGGACAGCCTCGCGGAGGGCGGTCTTCGCTGCTCTGTATCCCTCGTACAGCTCCGCCTCAATGGCTGCCGCATCCGGAGGTCGGATGCGGAGCCAGCGATGCCTGGCGTACAGGTGCCGCGCGGCGACGAACGCCTCACGCAGAGACGTCAGCTTGCCAAGTTACCTATGAACGTGTTAGAAAGTAAGACTACATGAATATATTTTAATATACACTTAACTATCAGCTTTGAGTGTCAGATTGGTTACTTGTTATTTACTGTGTCTGAAAGTATCTCTAGGTGTGTAGGGAAAAGGGTATAAACAAAGAAAAGCACAGAAAGACAAGACTATTCATTTATTTCAATTAGGCTTGTCAGCTATTTATAGGTAACGATAATTATCTATGAAGATACATCCATTCGCAAACCTAGGTCTTCGTGGAGAAGAATGGACAAGAAACTCCACGGTAACATCTTTTAAAGTATCTTGCCTGGACAATTATACGTTGTCCTGGGCCATTCTCAAGTTATAGGAATATTATCAGTGCAGAGTAACAATGAGCAATATAGTATTATAACATACACTGGACCGCAAAGAAAAAGGGTCGGTTAGAAAATCTTCAAAAATACCTGACCTAGCTTTATGAAATAAAGACATTTAGTCTTTATTTTATAAAGCTAGGTCAGGTACTTTAAAGAATATTTTAATGTGTTTAAATGAAAAACAAAATGAATTCAAGCTTTTTATTTTTAGTAAATGTAAAATAAATAAAAATGCGTAGTTTTCCCAGTATTTTCGTAAATGTAGATTGGTTACAGATGCGCCGTTTTCATGCATTTTAGTACTTTGTGTTGCCTCCGCGAGCTCGCAATACCGCTGTTATGCGATTTGGCATACTTTCTACTAGGTTTTTGAGGCCATGCTGCGGAATATTCTGCCATTCCTCTATTAGAGCTTCTTTCATTTCACGTAGCGTAATTTACGGCAGATTCTGCTGACGTACAGGTCGTCCCAGTTCGTCCCATGCGTGCTCAGTGGGGTTTACAATCGTCTGAAAACATAACTCTTGACCAGTCATTCAGAGTCCAATTTTCGTGTTCTCTACCATAACTCAACCTTGAGTTTCTGTGGTGTCTTTCTAGTTTTGGGCCATTTGTAGGTCTTAGTGGCTTCAAATTTGCTTCAGCCAGACGGCGTATTTCTGTATACGTACTCAGATTGTTTCCTCCACCTTGTAAATGATGAATCTTTACTTCAACAGCCGTAAGAAAGCGACTCAAAATTGTTGACAACATATAGCGGTCCTCCCGCGCCGTTGTGCACCTTGTTCGGCCTGTTCCTGGTCTTCGAAGATTGGATCCAGTTTCATGGAAACGCTGGAGTAGTCGCTGAACTGTAGAAAGAGTCACACCAACAGTTCTCGCTGTATTTCGCTGACTGTACCCAATCTTCAAGCATTGTCAGGATCCTGGTACATTCTTCAGGATACATGATGATATCAGAATAATAAAATTTATAAGGCAGATACACCATATTTATAACTTTTTTTATTGCAAAACTAAAACAAACGCGAAACAATTGATTTGAATTTTTTGGCACTAAATTCAAAACGACCATTATTTTACATTTTCAGTTTTTTATACAATTATCAAATAAATAAAAAGGTAAGTTTGATGTATTATTTTATGTAGCATTAAATATTCTTTAATTTAGTCTTTATTTTATAAAGCTAGATCAGGTACTTTTGAAGATATTGAAGATTTTCTAACCGACCCTTTTTCTTTGCGGTCCAGTGTATTTATATCACATAGATAACAATAATCCTCATAGTATAATATCAAATAACTTACATTAACATTATAGAACTTTGGGTTATTATTGATTTCGATCAACTTCGGATCACACAATTAAAGTAAATTTAAAATATTAATTATAATTATAGAATTACATTGAAATGAAAAATTGTACATTGTTTAAAAAACAATAATAGATAAACAATATTAGATTAAAATAAATATATAGAAGTTATTAGCCAGTATGTGAACCATGCAGCAGTAGTTCACGTACTGACCGAAACGAGCCGAAACGTTCAGGATAATGTTGCGGCTGGCCCGCACCCTACGCACTAGGAATGGCTTAGATACACCTCTTGCATATGATTGTGTGTAAACAATCCACATGCGCCACACACTACTGAAGCGAGGCACCCTGAACGCGTCTTTGTATAAATTGTACACGTAGAGCACTGTTTCGATCAGTTCGTCTGGCACAGACGCTGGCTACAGTTTTTTCCAGAGCAGATCATAGCAAACCAAGTCAAATGCCTTCAAAAAGTGGAGGAAACAAGCAAAGACAGGTGTACTTCTACCAGTGTAGTACTTGACAGTCGGTTTTAAACACAACATAGCTGTTTCTGTAGAGAGACCAGCGAAACCTAACAGGTTTTCATGTATATTCAAGTATTTATCGAGCTGAGTGTTAAGCAAACTGTCAAGCACTTTCGAAATAACATTGGCCAATGAAATGGGCCTATATTTGTAACAGAAAATAGGTTGGAATACAATATAGGTTTCAGCTTTACGCACTCGATATCTCCACTACTATGTCACTTGCAAACTTAAAACTATAGACATGGAACCACAAGACACCACTTAAGGCCTATCTTAATCTCGTATCTATAGTCAAATAATTAAAGTTATTACTTAATTATGCAAACATTTTTTATGAAATAGACAAGAATTTAAATTCAAATTAAATTAAACGAAGTAAGAACCGCCAAAGAAAACTAAGCTAGAAATTCAAACTCTTGACGGTTCTAACTTCAAACAATTGCTGAAAGACTTAATCACTTTTGACTTATTTATAATCACGGGTGTTAAATCGTGGGACAGTTGCAGCAAAAACACCTTAAATTGGCGGTAGCATCTATTCTTATACTCGTCAAATCTTACTTAGTAAATCAAAGATTGCCGCCATAATAAACCAATGGCAGATGGTCATACATTATAGCTAAATAACTAATAACATAGATAATAATTAACAAATCCTGTGCAGTGGAACTATATTAGAAAATTTCGCAATCTAGTATGACTTATAATTAACACTAGAAACGGGATATTTACCATGTCCACTGTTTGTTTTGAGTTCCCGATATTTTGGCGCTGTTGCAAGCACCATGATCACGGATAAACCGGGAACAAAAAATAAAAAAAAAAACAAAAAAACAAACAGAACAAAAGAAATAAAAAATAACAATAAAAAAAACAAACAAAAAACAATAAAAAAAAAACAATCAATATCGGGAACTCAAAACAAACAGTGGACATGGTAAATATCCCGTTTCTAGTGTTAATTATAATGTTAGTGACCATGACAGTTTAAAAACTTATATCTAGTATGACTTAATTATAATATTTATATTTAATCGGATAAAACAATGAACATCAACTGATAGTTCAGAGAATTGTTTGAAACAACTTGGTAATTATATTGAAATTGCAATATAAAATCTATGAAACATTATAGGTATAATCATTCAATTATTACAGGTTATTCATTCATTAGCAGCATATACTTAAAAAACCTTTAACTTGCTTATTTAAAGATCACAACTAACTTTCGTTCGGAAACCAAGTCTTTTAAGCCACAATTTAACTATTTCAAAAAAATACATCGGGCTATAAAATATCTTTAGGGAAATGTGCAATAGGTTTATTTGAAATAAGAACCTTTCTGTTTTCCAACTATGTTAGTTAACGATCATGAAATGTAAAGTCGCCATACGTCAATGTTATTTGACATCAGACAACCGACGTTAGATTTGATAAAAAACGACCGTTTCTTTCATTTATCTAAGTTATATTCATGCCACAATTCCCGATTACTCTTAACAAAGATTAAAAAACCATCCAATACAAGTGCATGAAAGTAAGAGAGAAATAAATTTAGAAACATGTATTGTAAGACTAGCCAGAGCAAAAGAGAAATAAAAACCTTGCATTAGAACAGATAAGCATGATTTATTTACTGGGTATCAGACCATCAAAAATAAGCACAAAATAATGAACTACAACATTACATTTATAATTATATTATTACAATTCACTGTACTTACACACGTATTACAGAGCTCATTACACTTCCACAGTTCAACCACTACTGCCTTGCTAAAATGGCGCTGCCTCGAACTTCTAAAATCCCCCTCTACCAGACAAATAGTCAAGCGACATCGCAATATCCGTTAGCGCCATTTTAGCATTTTAAACAAGTCAAATAACTTACTAATTTTACCTAATACATTTGTGTAATTTAAAAAAATACTGTAAATATCTTAAAAATACATAAACTTATAGTATTTAGAGTTTAAATAGCTAACATTCGGCCATCCAAAACCTCGTACGTCCTCGTACGGTAGACAAATACTCAAAATCAAAATATTTTTATTTCACATAGGCCTACATGGGCACTTATGAAACGTCGACAAAAAGGTGCACGGTTCGGGTTGGTCGTTTCCTATGGAGAAGAACCGGCAAGAAACTCCATGGTTACTCTTTTAAAATGATTAGTTTTACAATATTATCATGTTACAGCATTAGTACTCAAGTATGGGGGGACAGCATAGGCCCGACAATAAGTCGTTGCTTACTACACAAGAAAACGGAAAACAAGATAAGAGGTTAACAAAAGTTAACACACATCTAGGAATCTACAAGGCCTACACTGTTCACACATTCACAAACAATCGTTAAAAAGAATCTATACAAAGGTAAGAAAATATTATAAAAGACTAAATTAAACAAGTGACAAAAATATTGTCATCAGTGCTGCAACTATTACTATTCAATAATGAAATAGTAACCATACAATAGTTGTTATAACAGTTTAAAGTTTATTTACAATTTAAAGTTTATCATTTATTTTACTTTATGTTTAAACATTGAATTATACACATAAAATTAGTATTCCAACTTACGTACGTATTCACTTATTCATTCATTCATTATTTGCCTTAACATATCTTTTATTACAATTCATTTAACATTACATACCTTACATTTTATTTTCACTAAACATTACATGTAGCAATACACTTAACATTTCACCTCATTTAACTATATACGTACGTACACGTTACATTAATGTTGAAAAGTTTGTCACATTTTCTTTTTTTTTTATAAAATATCATCTCATTATATTATACAATACATTTTTATAAAATAATGTCCTGAATACCATTAGTAACAGGCCCCAATATGTCCTGAATACCAGTGGCAACAGGCTACAATTGCCCTGAATACCCCTGGCAACAGGCCCCATACGTCCTGAATACCAGTGGCAACAGGCCACAATTGCCCCGAATACCCCCGGCAACAGGCCCCACTACGTCCTGAATACCAGTGGCAACAGGCTACAATTGCCCTGAATACCCCTGGTAACCTTAATACCAGTGGCAACAGGCCACAATTGCCCCGAATACCCCCGGCAACAGGCCCCACTACGTCCTGAATACCAGTGGCAACAGGCTACAATTGCCCTGAATACCCCTGGCAACAGGCCCCATACGTCCTGAATACCAGTGGCAACAGGCCACAATTGCCCCGAATACCCCCGGCAACAGGCCCCAATTATTGTCCTGAATACCCCTGGCAACAGGCTACAATTGCCCTGAATACCCCTGGCAACAGGCCCCTTACGTCCTGAATACCAGTGGCAACAGGCCACAATTGCCCCGAATACCAGTGGCAACAGGCCCCAATTATTGTCCTGAATACCCCTGGCAACAGGCTACAATTGCCCTGAATACCCCTGGCAACAGGCCCCATACGTCCCGAATACCAGTGGCAACAGGCCACAATTGCCCCGAATACCAGTGGCAACAGGCCCCAATTATTGTCCTGAATACCCCTGGCAACAGGCTACAATTGCCCTGAATACCCCTGGCAACAGGCCCCATACGTCCTGAATACCAGTGGCAACAGGCCACAATTGCCCCGAATACCAGTGGCAACAGGCCCCAATTATTGTCCTGAATACCCCTGGCAACAGGCTACAATTGCCCTGAATACCCCTGGCAACAGGCCCCATACGTCCTGAATACCAGTGGCAACAGGCCACAATTGCCCCGAATACCAGCGGCAACAGGCCCCACAAAATTTTTCGTTACGTAGCCATAATCAACTACAGATAAATCACCTGTAAAACCAAATCAGTTAATAAACATATCTTTTCAATAATTAGTTTCAGTTACCATCGTTCTATAACCAACAAATATTATCAGTTTACCATTTACTATGCAAAAATCAATCAACATAACTTTTATTTATTTATTTAATCACAACGGTTGGTTACAAACCAATTGCAGTAACTAAAATTATAAAAATAAAAGAGACAATTATAACACATTACTCTCTCAGTACTTCTGACATGCCACTAAAATCTTCATCCATCTATCAGCAGACAGATCGTCTGTTGGATTAGAATCAAAGAGATCATGGGTGTTTACAGACTATTTCGGCACGTTATCAAACAATTGGAAATTATGTGTTCATGTTTTATGCTTTACAGAACACAATATGAAGTAGAATGACTAGGTATAACGTACTGAATATACCAAATTACTGTTTAGCTGCATGCTTCATTCATTAGACATTTATGTAAGAATAGTTTTTTTTTTTTTTTTTTTTTTTTATGCATACATAAAATAATAATTTGCGGAGACTTTAAATGTTCTTCAGGAAACCAAACATGCGATACTATTTAAGCTATTAAAGGAGTTTAATCTCAAATTAGAAATTTCATTTAAGCAGTGGTACGTTTTTAGATAATATTCTCCACAACATGCGAGGGTACAAATTTGAGATTATAGAACTAGGTGTATCTAACCACATAGCCCAACTTATGACGTTCCCGATACAACGAATGTGTTCTTTGAAATATTACTATGTAAAATAAAACGAGATTACGGCAAAGAAAATATTGATCTTTTAGGAAATGTATATGTGTAGTCTTAGTTTCTCCGATGTTTACGAAGCGGATGTCGTAAACAAGTTTTAATATAATTATATATTTATTCTTGATTTGTTTAAACTTTTTTTTTATGATCTATGTTTTCCAATAGTCAAACGTAAACTGTATACAACAACTAGACCACAGTGGATTCCACGGGGAGTAAAACGCAGAACTAGGCGATCGTTATTGTGGAAATAAAGGCTAACACGAGACAATGTTTGAAAAACCGCTATTAAAAATTTCTCGAAAAGATACCAAAAAGTGATTAAATTAACATAGAAAACAAAACAGCAAAACAGTTACTTTATTGGAACGAGTACCAACAAATCTAAGGCTATTTGGAAGGTTATTAATTCAATAAAACCTAACTTTCCGGAAACGGATGTAAATGTTATTAATGACAATAATAAGTGTTTTAAAAACCCCAAAAAGATAGCGTAACTAATTTCATAGACTCTGTTCAATCGAATAGTAGTTGTTCCGTCACCGTACAAAACTAAACGTAATTCATTCTAATCCTACAAATTCTAATCACCGATGTTCAACGTTCCATCAGTTTGCGATAGCAAAACGCAGACCCTCTATAGTCTGTGGTTGCATACCGTGACTCGTAAAAAGTTGGAGCGAAAACACACTTCTTGAAAGCCCGTGTGTGTGAGAACATCTCCTTCCGCGCTTAACGTTCTCCTGTCCCAATACTGGACAAGCCATCGGTTCTAGCTTCTACGCGCGTAATTCTCAACTCGCATCCCGGAATTCCTGTGTTCCTGCCCTTGGAACCATCGGAGGTGGAAGGCTCAGCGTGTGTCGTAGCAGTCCAAGGTACGTGTATGCACTATATTTGCTATTGACATTCTGTGGAGTTTTGAACATCGTATTGTACTCGTCATCGTTGTGTTCCCTAGTAGCAGAAAGCCACCCCTGCTATTTCGGCTTTGGTGCGCATGCTACATGTTTTGGTGCCGAAACCAGGGACCTTTCCATCTAATCTTATTACGTTTATGGTATTTTCTGGTTAGAAACGTCATATAACTTGGTATACAGAACAAATCTATTACAACAAAACGTTTACCGGCTGCATTCCGAGCTATATTTTTAACATTTCTTATCGAAATAACCGTTTATGCCTACGTAAAATCACAAGCGTTCCAAGAGGTACCCCCATCGAACAGGAATTATCTATTGTCACACACTCATCGTAATTATTGTAGGATCTAATTAGGCAATCACTTTTCTATCGGTGCTTAATTCCATCGGCTTACGATAATTACTTACCACCCGTATCAAATTCACCTATCCGTATCCATTTTCATTCCATTGTATAACATTAAAATTTCAATTACGAAATTATTATAAAGTTCGTTTTTTCACTTTTTTATATTGTGGGTAATTTCACATCATACGCAACGGTCGAGCATTCGTAATCGGCGTCGCGTCGATTTCTTGGTACCGGCCGACCGTGTACACCGCTCCACATAAGTTTCGGATCGTACATTGTATGGTGCGTCATAGCGCATTCAAACAAAACTTGTGCGGTTAGCTGTACCTATTCATTCCCGTGAGTCTTTATCTTTGTTGTTTACGTGTTAACGCATTTTTATTTTAAGTTTCACATAATGTCGCTGCTTAGCAAACATTCGACTAGGAGGTTAAAGAAATCTAAATCGAAGTCTATCGATGTGGAGGAATATACCACACAGGATTTGCCATCGTTACGTCGAAAGCGTACTATGTCTTACAACCGGTTAGCTAAAGCTTTAGAGATTGGCACGTTAGCATTGAGTGATTCATCTAAGCAAGACTTGTTTTTATCGTATTATCGAGACATAAAGGCCATTGCACACAATTTCGAACAAGCACATTTAATCATTTTAGATATTTTAGACGACCCGGAAGATGATGATAACGAGATGCAAGAACGTTTTGATGATATGTACTATCAAGTAGGATCAATTTATCAAAGTTTAACAAAATCACTTTCACCATCATCTCAATCGCAAAATGTAAACTCTTATTCTAATATTCGATTACCAAAAATAGTACTTCCTAGTTTCTCTGGTAACATAAAACAGTGGCCCGAGTACTATGATACATTTAACGCTTTAGTACATAATTCTACAACACTTACGGATACTGAAAAGTTTCATTATTTGGTTTCTTCCCTCAGTGGTGAAGCATTAACGGTAGTGAAAACGTTCCCTAAGACCCAAGACCATTATCACGATGCATATCAAACATTAGTTAATCGTTACAAGTCTAAACGCAACCTATCTTTTACTTGTTGGCGTGAGGTTTTAAACACAGATTTTAAACATAATGATGCGAATAAATTCCAAACTTCACTAGATCTTTTAGAAGAGAATTTATGTATTTTAAAGACACTCGATTTCCCGGTCCAACATTGGGACTTCGTTTTGGTTTACCATATGTTATCTAAACTAGACCCAGATGTACGCCAAGGTTTTGAAGAGAAATATTCCGATGTAGAAATACCATCGTTTGATCAAATGAAATCATTTTTGCGTGCCAAGTCAGAAGCTCTTATACGTGGTACACACTTTACCGCTATTTCTAAACTTAAATCAAACCAGACTGCGCCTGCGGTTGTGTCGTCTCAATCTCGACGCGCCCCCGCTTCTACAGCACTTGTTGCTTCTGGTGACGCTAAACAAATTACACAACAGAGTAAATGTGCTTATTGTGATGAATCACATTCAATAATGTCTTGTCCCACGTTTCTTCAGAAATCGGTTGACGAACGTATGAACGTAGCTAATGAGAAAAAATGGTGTTATAATTGTTTAAAGTCGTCCCACCAACTTAAAGATTGCAAATCGGTATTTACATGCCGTGCATGTAAACGCAAACACCACACGTTACTTCACCGCGAGAAACCTCAGCCACAGGAACCGAGTCCAACAGTCTCGTCTTTGGTCTCAAGGTCTCAGTCAAATACTACTGTGTTGCTGGCTACTGCTATCGTTCAGGTTAGAGACGCTTCAGGCAACATGCAATCTTTTCGTGCATTGTTCGACACCGGGAGTCAGAGCAATTTTATTACCGAATCTGCCGTTAATCGTTTAGGGCTCACTCCAGCTAAGGCTGATACCAAGGTCAGTGGACTCGGGGAAGCTGTGGCACCCATTGCTGGTGATGTCACTTGTTCCGTAGGCACGAGTACGCGTGTTTATTACAAATTAAACATGCACGTGATCAAAAAAATATGTGGCGACCAACCTATCGCTCAGTTAAACACATCGGGGTGGTCACATATAAAATCATTGCCGCTGGCCGATCCAGGATTCGATATTCCTGGACCCATCGATCTATTATTAGCTGCAGATGTCTTCGTTGAATCTGTTCTTAACCAACGTATTAAAGGAAGTTACAACCAACCTACCGCATTTAATTCAATTTATGGGTGGCTTCTTTTAGGTAAAACGTCTTTGTCATCAACTTCTTTGCTTCAATTATCTGCTATACCTAGTAGTGATAACGATCTAAATTCAATGGTTCAACGTTTTTGGGAAATTGATTCGTTACCGAATTCGTCCTCATTGAGTCCAGATGAGTCGCTCTGCGAACAAATCTTTATTTCTACTCACTCACGTGATCAAACAGGGCGTTATATTGTTAGAATTCCTTTCAAAAATGATACGGAACCTACCTTTGAAGGCTCTCGGGAAGTAGCTTTACGCCGATTTTACGCTATCGAGCGTAGATTATCTCGCGATCCTGATTTACGTAGTCAATATTCTGAATTTATGGCAGATTACCTCGAATCCGGTCATATGTCACTTGTACCGTCCCAGGACGTAGGTCAGGGAAAATACTACATTCCCCATCATTGCGTCTTACGTCCTCATTCCGTTAGCACACGTCTACGCGTCGTATTTGACGCTTCTGCTAAGGATCTTCATTTGCGTTCCTTGAATGACACACAACTCATCGGTCCAAAATTACAACCAAATATTTTGGAACTACTTTTACGGTTCAGGGAACCTAACATCGTTTTTATGGCAGATGCCCGTCAAATGTATCGCCAAATTGTCTTGTCTTCAAACCAACGCGACTATCAACGCATTTTCTGGCGGACCTCGCCTAGCGAGCCCCTACAAGAATACCGCTTAAATACTGTCACGTATGGTTTAGCGTCATCTCCATATCTCGCGTGTCGAACTGTGAGACAACTCGCCGAAGACGAAGGAGACTCTTATCCCCTGGCAAGACAAGTTATTCTAACTCAAGTATATATTGATGACGTGGCTACTGGATTTTCAACATTAGAAATTGCTCAGGAAGCCAAATCGCAAATCATCGCTTTATTCCAACGCGGTCAATTCCATTTACGAAAGTGGGTTAGTAATCATTCTCAACTTCTATCGGATCTTCCTAGTGAAGACTGCTTAGCTGGTGCAGTGTCATTCGACACCACGGAAACGCCAACTCTGAAAGTGTTAGGTCTTCAGTGGGATCCATCCTCAGATACTTTTAATTTCGCTATAGAATCTTCTGACCGGCCTTGTACGAAACGCTCGATTTTAGGCGAAACAGCTCGGATCTTCGATCCATTGGGTTTCCTTTCACCAATCACCATCCAAGCGAAATGTTTGATACAAAAACTATGGGTACTCGGCATAGGCTGGGATCAAACCCCACCTGATGACGTCATTCGAACGTGGAACACTTATCGTGACCAACTACCGGAACTAGCTCAATTCAGAATTCCTCGTAGATTGACCTGCACAGATGCTGAGTCATACGAAATCCACGGCTTCTGCGACAGCTCTGAGATCGCATACGGAGCAGTAGTATATCTGCGAGTGGTCCAGGCTGATCAAGTCAACGTTTTCCTCGTATGCTCTAAAGCTCGCGTGGTTCCGTTAAAACGCATATCACTGCCACGACTCGAATTGTGCGCTGCAGTTCTCCTTTCCGACCTATATAAATTCGTACGTGACATCTATCTTTCTCAAATTAAAATCGATAACGTTTTCCTCTGGTCTGACTCAACCATCGTTCTATCATGGTTACGTTCGCCCTCCTCGCGCTGGGCTACGTTTGTCGCTAACCGCGTCAGTCATATCCAGGATATAACACCCATTGAGTGCTGGCATCATGTGTCCTCCGGCGACAATCCCGCAGATATCTGCTCGCGCGGTCAATTTCCGAGTGAAATTCTGGTTAACTCGTTATGGTGGGCGGGACCCTGGTGGCTATCGAATGATAAAACTAAGTGGCCGACCAATTCCACTAGTAGGCTACCACAGCTGACTAGCGATGATGAGTCAGTCGTGCAAGCTGAGGCTCGGAAAATGGTGACCTTAACTATTTGTGCAAATAGAGAGTCTCAGATCGAATCAATTATAGAGTCTTTAATAAACCGGTTCTCATCTCTACAAAAGATAGTAAACATACTTATGTTTGTTCGTCGTTTCATTAGAAATTGCCGTAATCCGGCTTCAGCAAATCGTTGCAAATTCTTCAATAACGTTGAGCGACATAATTCGTTAATGCATTTAGTCAAACATGTACAACAGACAACATTTCCTGAAATCATTTCAAACTTAAACTCTAAGAAATCTATACCTAAACCTTTTCGTAAACTAAACCCATTTATCGATAGTCGAGGAATACTCAGGGTGGGCGGTAGAATATCGCGAGCAGGCTTAGAGTACGAACAAAAGCATCCAGCCTTTTTACCGTCGAATCATCCATTATCGTTTTTAATTATAGATTTTATACATCGTAATTATCTACATCCAGGTATAAACACGACACATTTTTTACTTTTACAACAATTTTGGATTCTCTCTGCTAAGCGTGTTATACGTCAGTGCCTATCTAAATGCATTCAATGCTACCGTACTAATCCGCAACCGCTTCAACCGTTCATGAGCGATCTGCCCGCGTATCGCGTAAACCAAGTCAAACCGTTCTCCATCGTAGGCGTCGATTTCGGTGGCCCGTTCCGTATAAAGCTAGGTCCACACCGTGGCGCTAAGATAGACAAGGCATACCTATGTTTGTTTGTCTGTCTTGCTACCAAAGCAGTGCACCTTGAAGTAGTTTCTACTTTAAGTTCGGACGGTTTTATCGCAGCATTACGACGTTTTGTGGCGCGACGAGGTCGGTGTAATGAAATACACGCGGATTGTGGGACTAATTTTGTAGGTGCTAGCAATCAATTAGCGACTCTAATGCAATATGCATCTAGTGCAGAGAAAATAACTTTCAAATTCAATCCTCCTTCGGCTCCACACTTCGGCGGAGTGTGGGAAATTCAAATTAAGGCAGCTAAATCTCATTTGCTACGTATCGTTGGTGACCAAGTCCTTACTTTTGAAGAACTCACAACTCTGTTCACCCAAATCGAAGCTATTATGAACTCTCGACCGTTGTACCCTATTAGCTCAGACCCTAACGATCTAACAGTTCTGACCCCAGGTCATTTCCTCACATTAGAACCTTTAACCGCTGTCCCTGATGAAGATCTATCACAAGTCAATACTAACCGGCTTCACCGGTGGCAGCTGTTACAATCGTTTCATCAGAATTTTTGGTCCAGATGGAAAAACGAATATCTTAACTCTTTAACGCAACGTGCCAAATGGACCAAAGATTCCAAACCATTACAAGTAGGTTCGATGGTGATCATCAAGGATGACAACCGTACGCCATTACATTGGCCTCTTGCTCGAGTGGTAGATCTCTTGCCTGGGTCTGACGGGGTAGTTCGGATCGCAGTTGTTAAAACCGCAACTAATCATATAATACAACGACCGTTGGTTAAGCTATGTCCATTACCCATAGCCTAAATCGTTTAACTCAATTCTCAACGTAACTTTACCTTATCGTTTAATTTTAGTTTAACTTAGTTTATCGTTATTACTAGCTTATGTTATTCTTTTATCGTTCTTCAACCAGAAAATGCCATAGCCATTTTGGTGGGCGGGATGTTCCGTCACCGTACAAAACTAAACGTAATTCATTCTAATCCTACAAATTCTAATCACCGATGTTCAACGTTCCATCAGTTTGCGATAGCAAAACGCAGACCCTCTATAGTCTGTGGTTGCATACCGTGACTCGTAAAAAGTTGGAGCGAAAACACACTTCTTGAAAGCCCGTGTGTGTGAGAACATCTCCTTCCGCGCTTAACGTTCTCCTGTCCCAATACTGGACAAGCCATCGGTTCTAGCTTCTACGCGCGTAATTCTCAACTCGCATCCCGGAATTCCTGTGTTCCTGCCCTTGGAACCATCGGAGGTGGAAGGCTCAGCGTGTGTCGTAGCAGTCCAAGGTACGTGTATGCACTATATTTGCTATTGACATTCTGTGGAGTTTTGAACATCGTATTGTACTCGTCATCGTTGTGTTCCCTAGTAGCAGAAAGCCACCCCTGCTATTTCGGCTTTGGTGCGCATGCTACAGTAGTACTCGTCCAACAAATAATAAGTTTAGCACGTCTGGTTCGGACTAATCTATGTTTATGGCGCCTGAAAAACACCAACAGCACAGGCTATGACGACATTGGTACCAGAGTGGTAAAAACAGTTTCTTTTCATTAAGCCCCCATATTAAGTAACATAAATAGTATTCAATTTGGTATTTTTTTTTGAAAAGTTAAAAAGTTTCTATAGTCAAGCCAGTAGGTACATAAAAAGGAAGATAAAACTGATATTTCTAATTACAGGCCTGTAGCGCTAATACGAATATTTTCTAAAATTTTGAGAAAGTCTTCTATCATAGTATTTATAATTATTTGTAAAAGAATAATATATTTTGTAAGGAACAAATAGGCTTTAGAAAAACTAAAACCATTAATATGGCTGTATTCAACTTCCTTGAAAAAGTATACCATAACATGGACAGTAGAAAACCAGTGATGGCTATGTATATAGATATGACCTGGGCATTTGACTATGTGGCTCAAAAAATACTATTAGCTAAGCTCTATAAATATGACAGAGGTAACGTGCTCCTGCTAAGTAAACTTTGACCCAACAATAACGGAACTTGTAATAAGTGATCAGAGACTAAGCATTGGTACTGCCTTCACGGAATCTATTTCGATGTTTACGTCATATTTTCCTGAACAACTAACCATGGAATCGCGAAACCTCTCAAAACTGGCAAGTCATTCTTCGACCATATAGTTGTTAAGTTACGGGCAACCGACTCTCTCAGCATGGATCATTGACTTCCGAAATCAATAAAGCAATCTAGTGCTGTACCATTAACTAAAGCTAGTTTAAAATATTTGCAGTCATTTTCATGTTCTACGGATATACCTAAAACCGCTTTGTATCCGCCGAGTTGTATCCTTTTTACCGGGACAGTCGTTATTTAAATGTCCCACTTTATTACAAGCACGGTGTAGGTACACCGTTTGATTGTTTGTTTACACTCATAGTACGTGTGGCCTTCTTCACCACAATTGTAGTATTTAGGTGTGAATTCTGTCATATTGGTTTTAGTTCTATAGGTTTTATTACGTTTATTGTCAATTACGCCTGCCTGCCGCACCGTTTTGTCGATTCTCTTGTTAATTTAAACTCCCTTCAAATACAATAATAATTTATCGAGATCAGAATACTGGGCTGCTTCCGCACTTGTGTTTATGGAACAATCTTCAACACCAAAAAGTATACAGTCAATGGAATTCTTGCCGATAATGTTACATCTATTTAGTAACACTGTTTTGTCATAAAAATGTTCCTCTAATGACTCTCCAAAACGCGCTTTACAAGCAAGCATATCTGACAATAACTATAGTGTACACTGTACTTGGAAAAGTGGAATGTAATTTGTCTTGCCATTCAGACCAGGAAAACATAACACTGGGAAGTCCTTGGTATCATTTTTGTGCAAAACCTACAAGCTTTGGCAGTGCGTAATGACTTGTTTGCCTGTCCGACCAGTTATAAATTTGTGCACACTCATTTACTTTGTTTATCCATATTTCTATCGTTTGATTTCGTTTCGATGGATCAAATTCGGGTATAACATTAAAACAGGGAAACGTTCATTGTTTCCATCAGTTTCCATGGTCTGAACAACTTCTTTTAACATTTGTGCCAATAAAATTTTACCACTGACCTGTTCGGCAACATTAGTGTTACCCTGAAAAAGCCTCGTGTTGATGCGGACGCTCCTAGTTCCGCTATTCCTGTGGCCGACGTCAACGTGGCTGCGCCTCGTGCCGCTGCAGCTGCGCCTCGCATCGCTCCGGCTGCGCTTCGCACCGCTCCGGCTGCGCTCCGCACCGCTCCGGCTGCGCTTCGCACCGCTCCGGCTGCGCTTAGCACCGCCCCGGCTACGCTTCGCACCGCTCCGGCTGCGCTCCGCACCGCTCCGGCTACGCTTCGCACCGCTCCGGCTGCGCTTTGCACCGCCCCGGCTACGCTTCGCACCGCTCCGGCTGCGCCTCGCACCGCTCCGGCTGCGCCTCGCACCGCTCCGGCTGCGCCTCGCACCGCTCCGGCTGCGCCTCGCACCGCTCCGGCTGCACCTCGAACCACTCCGGCTGCAGCTCGCACCGCTCCGGTTGCCACGTCGGGCATGACAACGGATGCCACAGACACTGCTGACATTACGCTGCTTGATGCTGCGACTGCGAGAGTTTAGCTGGAACAGTAATTTTGTAAACGAGTAAACCGTTATCTGGACTACTGATTTTCAATTGTGAAATAAAATAACAAAGTATGTGTGTTTCATTGGTTAAAACAAAACCTTACGAGTATTAATTATAAAGGTGAACCATCAGTATAAAATTACCAATTTTAAGTAAGCTCACTAACTATTAAAGCACCAACTTGTTTAAAAACATTTTCATTTAAAATATCAATCCATTTCATTAGGTACAAAAACAATAATAGCGAAAGTTAAGTTTAAATTTATCTAAATTACTAATGATTAAATTCAAAAAGGAACTGTACCTTATTACTGCACTTTTACCAGGGCGTTCGGGTACACTGAGATACCAAAGTATTCTAGAAACTGACATCGTTCGGCTGCTGATCGTTGTTCTTGACGTGATCTATGGCTGCATTCGGTCTCGAGTTGCGTCTTTTATTCCGGGGCTGGCTGAGTGATCGGCTCCTGGACCGACAACTGCGCCTATCGTGGACGTGGACCCGCAACGCGTGCCTCTCCACGACCACGGGACGTTGGCGGCACTCATGCCACGATACAGCGTGAGATTGCCCAAGAGGCGACAACTGATGCACGTTATCCATGATTTACTGAAATAAGAAATCAACGGACAAAAAATGTTGCCAAATGCCTACACTAAAACTACACCTATGTTTTGGAGAACAAACTAAACAAGCTAAATCAAAGACAGGATCAAATAACCCTTTATTTGGATTACTTCAAACCGTTTTGTAGGTTAATCAAAGATTTCATGCAATAGAATAAAATAAGAAAGAGAAAAAAAATGTTCAAAAACAATTTACAGTAGTTAGGGCATAAGTTATCTATCTCACTTCTGAAATGTAAGACTAGCCAGAGCAAAAGAGAAATAAAAACCTTGCATTAGAACAGATAAGCATGATTTATTTACTGGGTATCAGACCATCAAAAATAAGCACAAAATAATGAACTACAACATTACATTTATAATTATATTATTACAATTCACTGTACTTACACACGTATTACAGAGCTCATTACACTTCCACAGTTCAACCACTACTGCCTTGCTAAAATGGCGCTGCCTCGAACTTCTAAAATCCCCCTCTACCAGACAAATAGTCAAGCGACATCGCAATATCCGTTAGCGCCATTTTAGCATTTTAAACAAGTCAAATAACTTACTAATTTTACCTAATACATTTGTGTAATTTAAAAAAATACTGTAAATATCTTAAAAATACATAAACTTATAGTATTTAGAGTTTAAATAGCTAACAGTATATTTTTGAATCAGGAGTTGTAAATGTGAAATATTGAGACAAAAACAAAACATCGGTCATTACAAATATCAAAGTGGCTATATACAAGCGACCTCGGATATTAGCAGCTGTATGTGTGCTCGTGATGAAACTACGACAAAGTGTATATACAATTATAATGTATAAAACACAATTTACAATTAAGGGAAATATACTACTTGAATATAAGAGTACATAGAGTATTATAAAAGGTAATAAATCAAAGTCCAAAGTACGTTTGAACAGATAGAAAGATGATTGGGATGTTATAATAGCCACACCCCAAGCAAAGATAATACTTTTTAAATATTTCCTTGAGATATGCCCGTTGAAAACGTTAACAAAGTCTACGTAAAACATATGGGTTATGACCACCAACCAGTGCGTCCTCACTGCAGATAAATATAGGTCTAATGGTACAATTTCACGACTGAAATGAAAACCTTGATCAATAATTCTATAAAACTCGAGTATTTTTACTGAAAAGATTAAGAAATTTACGAAAATGACGTTAATAAACACGTAATTCATGTAATTTCGGAATTTCTTCAGATAACACCATGATTTTATTCCGTATAGTAACGTACCTAGTGTCAGCACCAGCATTATGTGGGCTAATAAGTTGTCTACGAGTAAGTCGTCAAAGTCGTCAGTTGACATGGCGAATATCACTATCACTTGCACAGTTTGGATTGATTCACTTTTGGTTGTAAATTTCGAAAGTAGTTTTGTAAACAGATTGTCGTTAAGCACTGCTAAAAACGTTCTTTTAAAACAATCGATGTAATTATCACCATAAAACTAATGGCACTATGTTTTATCATTAGATACACTTTAATTAATTTACGTAATTTTTTTTATGTGATTGTCATATTGCATTTGTTAATTTAAACTGTGTCTAAAAATACAATAATTTAGGATGTATGTATGCCGCACGAGCTATCCATGTGATCGGACATTTAGTAATATCTATAAAAGTAGTGAATATCTCTTAAAGTTTATTAAGCGCATTTTTTTATCTTGATTATGCGCGGGCGAACCGGTTCTCTCTGGCCGGTCCTGTAGCAGTTTGGCTCACTTGTGTGAATCAAATTGTAAGTAGATAATGTAAACGGTTCACTAATGTTGACCAAAACTTGCTGTGTTTGTTGCATTCATTTTACAAACAACTTACTCCGAAAATGTTTTATTGTATAAACACTTTCTTTACAAACATTCATTTGGCAAATGCTTCTCTTTACAAATGTTTCGCATGATATTCAATTATTATTTATTTGAATTAATTATTAATTACGATGAATATTATAATTATACAAACAACAAATAGATCTAAAATAATAATAATAAAAACCGGTCAAGTGCGAGTCGGACGCAGGGTTCCGAACCATTATCTATAAAAACGGCAAAAAAAATATGTCTGTTGTATGGGAGCCCCATTTAAATATTTTTTTATTCTATTTTTTAGTATTTGTTGTTATAGCGGCAACAGAAATACATCTTATTATACAGAGTGTAAATGAACTCTTCAGGAATCTGTAACAGCGGCAAAAAAATTATATTACAGAAACAAATAAAGTTAAAACCATGTGGAACATTGTCAAAGAACGGACAAATTAACAAACCCGGTAAGTGAACCTAAACAAGTAGCTAACTTTTTCAACAACTTTTTCACATCCATTGGGGAAAATAAAACCCAAGCATTCGTCAGTGTTCAAAGAGAAGCATCAGTGATTAACCCCACTGAAAACACAATGTTTTTAACCCCAGTCGACGGATACGAAGTAAACCAGATCTTAAAGAACCTTAAAAATAAAAATATGTAGTCAAGGCATCACGGAACTCCCACCGACTCTGTTCAGGCAATGTACTGAAGAACTTACCTTACCGTTCTATAAATTAATAAATCAATCCTTCGAAGAGGGCAATTTCCCAAATCAACTAAAAAAAGCTTTAATAAACCCTAAAAGAACGCTAAAACAGACCCAAGCAACTATAGACCAATTTCCCTTCTTTCTACAGCATCCAAAGTCTTCGAAAGAGCAATGTGTGTTCGTGTATATTCCTTTTGTGAAAAATATAAGATATTCGATGACTGCCAAAATGGATTTCGCTAAAACAGAACAAATCCACGACGCTAGCTGTTTACAAATACATCCAAGAAGCATTAAATATTATAAATAATTAACAATATGCAATAGGCATATTACTCGATATGACAAAGGCCTACGATAAAGTGCAATTTAAAATACTATTAAATAAGCTATATGGAATAGGAATACGCGGGAAAGCCCGTGACTGGTCATCATTTCTAAAAGATAGAGAGCAATTCGCTGAGATTGAATATTACAATATAGGAAGCACAGCTCAAAAGATTTGGTGTTAAATCAATACATGCATCAATTCCCCAGGGAAGTGTTATTGGTTGCCTCTTTTTTCTCATTTATATATTATTATGACGTCCCCAAAACCATAGACAGGTCATGTTTACTTTTTGCGGATGATATCTCTATTCTGACCTCATGTCAAACAACTGCTAACTAAAATGAAAAACATAAGACTCATCATCATCTGCCTAGCCTTTTCCCAACTATGTTGGGGTCGGCTTCCAGTCTAACCGGATGCAGCTGAATACCAGTATTTTACATGGAGCGACTGCCTGTCGGACCTCCACAACCCAGTTAATGCTAGGTAATACGATACCCCTTGGTAAGACTGGTTGTCAGACTTTCGGGCCACTGACTACCTGTAACGACTGTCAAAGATCTCCAAATGACAGCCGGGACCAACGGCTTAACGTGCTTAATGCTCATCCAGTTTATAATTTTCCCAAAAACATAAGACTATTTTTGGGAAAATTATAAACTGGATGAGCGACCTCAATTATATGAACTATGTATAAGAAGACTATCATTTCGACGACTAGATACCTACGATTTGGACAGAAAATACTGATCCCATACAAACGTATTCCCCTGTTTTCTTCCTGGAAAATAAAACTAGAAGATTTTTTACTATTGTACTATGTACATCCTTACCATGCCTCTATGTTTCAATTTGTTCAACTTTGTTTTTTATAAATAAATAAACTTTTCTTTCCTCTTAGTAAGTTGTAAGACCTTTTAGTTCTTTACCATCAGAGCAGTTGAGCGCAGGCCACACTGCCAGCTAGGGAGCGAGCGAACGAAGCGAACGACGCATCGTTTCACCTCTTTTCATACTTTGGTTCACACAACAAAACTACCGAAGAGCCGAACGAAGCATGAAAAGAGCATTTTTTGCATTCAATCCTAATTATTTTTCTAAAACAAAAGTAGCTTACGTTAGACCTTATAAGATCAGCTATCAGCCAGTAAAGGTTTTGTCAAAATTGGTTTAGCCGTTTCGGAGATTAGCCGGAACAAACATACAGACAGACAGACAAAAATTAAAAAAAAAATGTTGATATTTTATCGGACATTATGTCCGATAAAACAGCTTTTTACTGAATGCATATGAAAATATATTATATTTTCATATGCATTCAGTAAAAAGCTGTTATTTTGATACAACAAACAGACACTTCAATTTTATTCATAAGACTAGCTGTTGCCCGCGACTTCGTTCGCGTGGAAATTTTGGTATATATGTGAGAGACTGCCTCGTTAGTCGAGTGGTCGTACGTGCGAATACTAAGCATGTCCTGGGATCGATGCACGGGTCGGGCTAGGTTAAAAAAAATGTTTATTTTAATTACATAAAGCTATGACGCACATGATTTAGAGATCACCTTTTGAGCAAGGCGATGCTTGTGTGACTCCGCTCTTCCAGTTAACATTAAACAATGTATGCAATTGAAAAAAATACTATAAATAATAGTGTTATTGGGTTATTCCATCAGGAATTTCTCATTAGCAGCCACGGAATCTGGATTTGTACCCAGTTGGTGGAAATAGGCTCGGCCCCTATCACATGGGAGTTCAACATAACTGGCGAAATGTGGGTGTACGATTAGGTACACTTCTGCCTAAACATTTGGGGATTACATGGCGTGATGTGTGAGAACTGACTGGCTGATCAAAATGTAATAATGTGGGTGATAACTACAAAAAGAAGTCCCAAACAAAATTAAATGGCGACGATATGGCTTAAAAACCGTTTATTTTAGGGCTATACAACTTTATTTTCAAAGTGAACCATCACACACCTTGTTGGGCACTATTTATTCTAATACCGTTTTGCATACAACATTAAATGACTTATTATTTTCCGCAAGCACTGCTAGTTTTGGGCACTAAACCACCAACATATAATTGTCCGTCTGAAAAGGATGGCGTGTACAATTGAATGCCTGTCACTTTTATGGTTTGGGCCTGGGATCTGTTTATCGTCATTTTAAAAACCAATTTTAAGAGAAATTGTAACCTCAATTGAAATGGCAAGTTATTTGAAATAGTGGGCATGCGGGAAATTAAAACGCTCTATCCTTTAGCAGCTCCGTTTTTATAATGTTACTGGCCACCTCTGTGATACGAAGCCTGGTGCCGTTGCACTGTCTGGTTGCATCAAGGTTTCGCATCACCAGAACTGGAACGCCAACTTTAAGCTCCAGCTGATGGGACGCCTCGCCTTTTAACTCCACGGAGTTGAGAAATCCAATGGGGTAGGCAGTACTATCATCATTAGCCATCACAGTGTCTATGGATGTATATACTTTTGAATCTTCGACGACAATGTAATTTTTTTGATTGTTTATTTTACTGATCCACTCGTCATGTGGCGACAGGACTGCCAACTCACACAACCACTCTTTATTTTTTATATTTACCTACAAATTGAGAAAAACGTGCATGTCATGTTCCTTCTTAGCCCTTTGTAATCCAGGGCCGTGGTATCTCTTCCGAACAGTCTCGCAGCCCCGGCAGGCATCGGCCCTTGCTCATACTCATCAAACTCAGCAAAACGGAAGGGGTCCCCTTCCGTTTTACTGAGTTTGATTCGAAGGTTTGATCTCTTTGAGGCGCGCGTGGAACACGAACGCACCGTCGACACGGCCTGTCATCACAAGACGGTCGGACGGCGAGCTAGCCCATTACTCACCGTCCACAGGGTCTGAAGTCGCCGAACGACGCCATCGCTAACAAAGGACTCCCCCGTTTTTGTGATATTGCATGTTGGGTATCTTCGCTTGCAAGATTCAGCAGCAATTTGAAAATGGAATGTGCAGTCCGGCCACCCTTAAGCAAAGTTGCATCAATGCCCGACGAAGTCACCACCACAGTTATGTCGGCGCTGCATACACACAAAGTTGTGGATTTTATCAAATTTTAATTTGTTTTCATTTTTAAACATTTTAGAGATTTTATTTCGTAATGGGTTGTACGTAGTACTTATTACTTCCATCCAAAGAGTACAACACACAAAAGGAAAAATAAAACCAAATTCATTTTCAGCCATTCCGACAACACTTCGACTAAAACCTATTTACGTAAATAATTAAATTTATCATAGAAATGGCGTATGAGGTTACTAACAAAAGGAGATGGCCAGTTTTGGGCCAAAGTATGTACAGAAACGATATGTATATTAAAAAAGACTAGTTTTTTTACTGATTAAAAATAACATGTAACAATAATAACTTTCTACCGGAATGAGCTAAAAATTATAATTTGAAATATGGTTTTAAATTGAATGTAGTTCTAAAACTAGCTCCGTAAACAAGCTGTCAGGTCATAACTAGTTCGTTCTAAAACTAGTAGTTCTATGGAAGTTACTAAAAAATCGATATCTATTTTGTTTTAGCATTGGTCATGAACATAATAATCATTTATAAAAGAAAAAAGGACATTATTGATGAAATTACTGTTGTTTTAGTAATAGTTATTTATTTATTTAACAATAACATCGTTCAAAATCGTGTATCGGTTGACTGTTTCAAAACGAAAAAATATCGATATTTGTCAAAATGTCAATGTCACGTCACTCCCGTCAAGTCCCGTCATTCGTTTTCGTACTCGTGCGGATGTGCTTGTTCGATTTCTGCTATTTTTCTGACGACTTTGGATTGATTTTACGAACTTGGACACCGATTGCTTATCGACTGGATAATGGTGAATTGCGTGAGTTGTGGTATCCCTACTGATCGTAGCAACGCTACTGGAAACTCGCTCTGCCTTTACATGATGAAGCAGTTCTTTCCATAATAAGGGCAAGGACTGTCGTCAAACAGTGGCAATGTACCAAAATACCATCACACCTCCTGCACCATTCCTGTATGATATATTAATTGAGTATGAAAATGAAGATGAATAAAATATTGAAAAAATAACTTGTTTTTATTTTACCTACGTAATTCCTTTTTTGTGCTATGCAATAATATGCTAATAGTAACATACAAATATGTTTTCAAACAATTAAATCAATGTGTTTATTTGATTATGGCATTTACAATACATTTTGGCATTGTATAGGTACAATTCTTACCATCTGCCGCATAACCTAACCTAGTGACCCAAAAACTTATTTTCTTCCTAATTCCCATAGAATTTTTAAAAAAATCTTTCTGTTATGAATATGTTTGTGTTTTATCTATTAAATAATATATAAATGATTACTGTTCATATTTGGCCCAACGATGTATGGATTTCTGGCGATCTCCTTTAAACATTTATATCTTTTGCGTCTGTTGGTTGATTTTGATGAAATAAACGCTAAATGTTATTCGGAACAATGCTTCTTATGTTTCAATATTTCGATTTTGAATATAATGAGGGGTTTTTACGTGATGCGCGCACAAACATACAGACAAACCGACAAACCGACAAACAGACAAAAATTCTAAAAATGGTAGAAATGGGTTCTGTTTGTGATCCTTTAACACCCCTACTACTTTTTTTCTAAATATTTTCAATGTACAGAAACGCCACGTCTACAGATTTATTATATGTATAGAAGAAGACAAGCGAATTAAAAAAAAAAGTAAGAAAATGTTAATTTGCGGGCCGTCTTATTTACATACTAGATGAAAACCAGGCTTCGATCGGGTAAAATGTGACTCAATAATACACATGTAGGTACAAAATGTAGGTAGGAAGATATTTATGTAGTTATCGGTTCTCAAGGAATATTAAAGGCAAAGCAAGGCATAGATTCGTAAAGCATCGTTCATTGTGTTTAATAAATAATTAAAACTGCAAAAGTTTTTACAAGAATAATTTTAAATTCAAATCAACTTTCAAAATAAACTAATATTAAATTAACAAAACAAATAACTTTTAAGGTTTATTCTCTGTAAACAGTTCTCGGTTTTAAGCACTCAGTCTTTTTCTTTACTTTGGAAGATAGGTAAGTACATACTACTTTTGAAAAAAAAAAATTGTTATTCTTTATACAAAGGACAATGACCAAAGTTGGTACCAAAAAGTCTCGCGCCTCAAAACCAAAATATTATAGTAATTAGTTTCATATTTTTTTACGGCATTACGCGTCGGGGATTTGATTTTTGAACTGGAAATATACTTTTCGAGTTTAAAAGTATGAATATTGTTTTACTCCCTTTATATGACGTTCCGTTTCAACTGAATATAAATGACGTTCCGTTTCAATTGAACAAACCCTTGTCTGTCGAGCGGACTCTAAAATTAATTACAATTAAGTAAGATCAGTACACCAAATCGATTTAGTTTGGTTTATTGCTATTTGCAACAAAATAGATTTTCTCAGCCTAAAGATTTTGATTTATCGATTACATCCCTAAATCCCGACTAGTTTATAGCACTTACTATACTCTATGGTTTATAGTTATCTTATCTGTGGCATCTGACATTTGTACTGTACTGACTGACTATTGGCAATGTAAAGGTCTAAAATAAAATCGAGTTTCAGTCAAGCATACTGTGGATGTTACTTTAACTCGTAATTCTTACTAATATTAGTGTATTACGCTGTTTTTAGAGCAATAATGTAATGTATGTGTGTTAAAATACGTCGTTGGTAGCGTCGAAAAAATAGACCTACTTTTTAGGTTAGTTTCGATTTTATAAAATAACTCTGAAACGCGGGTTTTTTTTTCAAAAATAATTTTTGTAGGAGTTAATACGATCAGTGTAGTCTATAAAAAACAAGGTTTGATTTTGATGCAGCATGGTACGGTATTCCATACTTCCATGAGCATTCTCTTTTGCTATATCAAAAATAATTTTGAGAATCCAAGTACAACAATTGCAATTTTCAAAAATCTTGTCGGAGCCTTCTTGTATCTTCATTTTGACATTTTGATTCTCATTTTCGTTATCAGCGACCCCGAAAACCATGAAAATGACACCCATGACGAAAAAACCAAAAACGTTTTTCGGCGCCATCTCCAACCGAAAATTTTCGTTGGCGACATCTTCATTTTGACCTAATTTTCGTTATCAGCGACCCCGAAAACAACAAAAATGATACCCATGATGAAAAATCCGAAAATTTTCGTCGGCGCCATCTTGGATTTTTATTTTTTTCATTTTGACCCAATTTTCATTATCGACCAAGTAATGGCCAGTATTTTTTTTTCTATGGTTATGTTATAGTAAGCGGCCAATCTCAGGTTTTAAGAAAAAACACATAACATAGAGTATATCCAATAAAAAGCGTACAACTACTCAAGATGTCATCCGGTGTCAGTGACGTTTCGCTAAAGTGGTCTATATGGCGACTGCGATTTGTCTGTCAGCATTTACCATTATAATTTAACAAAATACTCGACAATTTTTGCGGATATAAATGTTGTCGACTCGAAATCTTTATTTTTTTTTTATTATGCAAGTAAGGTTTCGGTCGAGTCTACCGTACCCCTTGACGAAATTATTAATTTAGATAAAGTTTTGTCAAAAGAGCAGACAATAGTTTTAGGTGCTCAAAATAAAAGCGATAACTTGAAAAGTGACGTTGATCGCTGACTTCAAAGGGTCTACTCAAACGGTCTTTAAACTGCCAACACTTGCTATAAACTTATTAATTATTTTGAGTTTCCGATATTTCGGCACTGTTGTAAATTGTAATCGCCATGATCTTGTATAAACTGAAGTTATTACGGATGTATAAATATGGTAAATATCCCGTTTTTAGTGCTAATCACTGGAGCATTTTGCCTTAAATCTCGTCATTATTATTCCACAGAAAAGTCTCTTTCAAGACTATATTCCACTACTAAACTATTGCCTAACCCCAAAAAAAGGGTTTATTCGCTCAACCCCTCGAAGGCGATCAAACATTATTTTTGTGTCTTATTGCATAGTAAAGGCTGACACATACTTGGGTAGGCCGCAACCCAACGCAAAAATCGTCCATCATATCCGTTCATGTTGTATGAACACTCGCACACTACAATCAAATTGTACTGCAAAATTATATATTGAAATGCATTGCGCTGCGGCCCGCCGTGGCTTTTATGATGTTATTATCATCATCTTTCTAGCCTTGAAGACGACCCAAAGATAAAAAGTTGGGGAACTTTTTATATTTGGGTCGTGTTCCAGTCTTACCAGATGCAGTTGAATACCATTGTTTTATCTTAAGCGACTGCCTAACTTTCACTGTCCGGTTACTGCGTCATACGATACACAATGGCATAGGTAGTCAGACTTACCGACCGCGGCTGTAATGTGTGCTTGACTTAACACTCACACTCAAAGTATTTGTTACCGACCGCACTGTTTAACCATCATTAGTTTCGGTGAAATGTGACTGACATAAATCTAGGTTCAAGTGTAATGCAAACACTAAACTATAGCCAGTGTGTCGTAAATTGGTTGCTGTAGTTTTCCTACGAAACTCACGACTGTTCGAACTCAAACAAACCATTTTATTTCATAGATAGCAGCAAATTACATATGTAACTTGCCAACAAGTTACATATGATTGAGTTAGAAAGTATGATGTAAGACTACATGAATATATTTTAATATACACTTAACTATCAGCTTTGAGTGTCAGATTGGTTACTTGTTATTTACTGTGTCTGAAAGTATCTTTAAAAAGTTGTGTAGGGAAAAGGGTTTATACAAAGAAAAGCACTGAAAGACAAGATTATTCATTTATTTCAATTAAGCTTGTCAGCTATGCATAGGTAACGATAATTACCTATGAAGCTACGTCCATTCGCAAACCTAGGTCTTCGTGGAGAAGAATGGACAAGAAACTCCACGGTAACATCTTTTAAAGTATCATGCCTGGACAATTATACGTTATCGTGGACCATTCTCAAGTTATAGGAATTTATCAGTGTAGATAAACAATATGCAATATAGGCTATATTGTATAACATATTTATATCACATAGATATCAGTAATAGTCATAGTTTAATGTCAAATAATTTACATCAACATTATAGAACATTGGGTAATTATTATTATTTTATTGATTTCAATCAACTTTGGATCGCACAATTAAAGTAAATTTAAAATATTAATCAAATTAAAGAATCACATTTAAATGGAAAATTTTACATTATTTAAAAAAAATGATCAATAATAGATAAACAAAATTATATTAAAAAATATATATAGTAACTAGCTGTGCCCGGCATGCGTTGCAATGCATCTTTTCCTACCTACTATCACCCTAACCTACCACCCACCTACCACCTACCTACCACCCACCTACCACCTACCTACCACCCACCTACCACCTACCTACCACCTACCTACCACCTGCCTACCACCTACCTACCACCTACCTACCGCCTACCTACCACCTACGTACCACCTACCTACCACCTACCTACCACCTACGTACCACCTACCTACCACCTACCTACCACCTAACTACCACCTGCCTACCACCTACCTACCACCTACCTACCGCCTACCTACCACCTACGTACCACCTACCTACCACCTACCTACCACCTACCTACCACCTACCTACCACCTACCTACCACCTACCTACCACCTACCTACCACCTACCTACCACCTACCTACCACCTACCTACCACCTACCTACCACCTACCTACCACCTACCTACCTCCTACCTACCTCCTACCTACCACCTACCTACCACCTACCTACCACCTACCTACCACCTACCTACCACCTACCTACCACCTACCTACCACCTACCTAACTACCTACCACCTACCTACCACCTACCACCCACCTACCGGGTACTAAAGTACCAGGCTGGCATGCATTCAAGGTGGTATTTTAACAGTTGTGGATCTTAATCATAATTTTCTGTAAAAAGTACCAGGCTCTCATGAATTCATTATGCAAAATTAAACTACTAATAAATTAAAAATTAATTAAAAAAACATTGTCCAGCGGACAAAATTGTGAATCTAAACCATTCCCAGATCCCCTTGAACACACACAAAAAATTTCATTAAAATCGGTCCAGTCGTTTGAGAGAAGTTCAGTGACATACACACTCACAGAAGAATTTATTATTATTATTATTTAAAAAAAATGATCAATAATAGATAAACAAAATTATATTAATAAATATATATAGTAATTATTAGTCAGTACGTGAACCATACAGCAGTAGTTCACGTACTGAAAGTGGAAACGTTCAGGAAACTGTTGTGGCGGTTAGGACCTTTTCTGTATAATAGACTCAACAAGATACCAAACTTCTATAGTTAAGTTACAAAAAATGTAGATTTGTAATGTCGGATTATTTATTTATACTTAATTACACAGACACAGAGAAACTTCTCGAAGTTGTGGTTTGATTATGTTATGGTATCTATTCTCTCGTATCTATTTTTACATATTTACTAAAGCTAGTTTTAGTGTTTTATTTTGTACCAATTTGATTATACTTATTAATAGTTGTTATTAGATTAATTTTAATTAATAAAATTTACAGTCCTAATTAAATTGTGCTTTGTAAAGTGATGGCCCGAAACTACCTGCCCAATCAAGGTTTAAATAAACCTAGACCGGGCAGGTCGCTACCAAAGATCTGAACTGAACTATCATTACTTACAACTCTTGAATATATTTTAGTTACAGTTTACTTATAAGTACTAATTACACCATTGTATGAGAAATAATTCTACTTCACCGAAATGTACATTTTTGTAATAATTTTCTTTTTAAATAAATCATTATTCTTATTAGTATTCTTTATATTTAATCGTATAAAAGAACACCGGCGAGGAAATTGTTGATTAAATTATTAAGCGTCTACGTATGTCACCGTAATAGATACCGACGAAATAATTTACTAAGTTTTATCAAATCAATCATAAGGCCTATCAAAGTCTGGAAAAAAAATCTTCATAATTGAGAGCTTCATTGACTAGATCATTGATGATAATAAATAATCATGGCTTCGTTTTTTTTTTCTTTCTGGCTTGACTTCATGACTTTTGGATAAGCTATACTTTTAATGTTGCCTTAAAATATAAATCTTAATCAAGTTGCATAAAATGCTTGGTTTTATAAAATGCATTAATATACTTAGGAAATACATGTCTGCATTAGAATACAAATGTTAAAATAAACACGATTGTTTGTGCTAAGATTATAGCGGTCATAGTTTTTTAATTATATACACAAATGACATTGTAGTGAAATTCGAGAATGGTAACATCCCAAAAAAAAAACATGACATTTCTATTGTCAATATTGACATGTACTGAACAGATAACTTGTCGTTGTCGTGCAAAATAATGATGCTTTTATTTTAGATAGAGGTTTTAGAGATAACATTGCTTTGTTGGAAGGATGTGGCTACAAACCATTCATGCCGGAATCATTGTTAGAAGGCGAGCACCAGTTAACTACAGCTCAAGCAAATAGAAGCCACTGTGTTACCATTTGCAGATGGGTGGTGGATTTGATCAACGGCTACTTTAAAAGAGATTTTAAATTACTTAGACAACAATATTTCCATACATCTCTTCCCCACATGATGCAAAACTTCAAAATTGCACTAGCTTTAATAAACAAGTTTGGTGCTCGCCTGCAGGACAATGTCAATACAAATGAAATATTAAGCATTATTAGACAAAATATGAATTTCGAAAATAATTAACATCCAACTTTCAAAGTATAACTGCAGACAGAAATAATATTTACTTTCCTGTTCTGGAATACAGGGACCTCATTTTATTCGCCTTGGGAACGTACCAAATAAGACAGGCCCGTTCGTATTACGGCGAGCATGTACCTTTCCACGGCGGGTACCAGATTGAAACATGTAGTGAGCGACTTAATTCGGATGAGTACAGCCTTAGAGGCAGTGGTCACACTACCTTAATAGGAGCTAAAATAAAGTCACGCCATGTCTCAAGAAGACAATATAATGTATATTTAATAATAGAAAATAATGTGCCCGGTCTAGTAGGAATAGCGTATATACGTGGTCCGTAGATTATTTTGTATTGAAAACGAATTTCTATCAATGATATTTTAAGTGATAAGTAGGTATTTCTATATTTCTTTTTTGATTAGTCTGTTGTTGACAAAACATAACCTCTAAAACTTCAAACTGAAATATCTTTAATTCCTGACTTCCTATAAAAGTATAACTGAAGACAAAACTGTTCAGAAATTCAAACTCTATACTTTTAGATATTTTTCATAGGCAGACGCAAAAAAAAAATGTCAACAAAAATTTGTTCGGGAGTTCGCCGGTGTTCTTTGAACATCAACTGATAGTTCAGAGAATTGTTTGAAACAATTTGATATATTGAAATTGCAATATAAAGTCTATGAACCATTACAAGTATCATTCAATTATTATAGGTTATTCATCTATTATCAGTATATAGTATAGTACATTACGATATTAGTGCGTTAAGATGGTTATAACATGCGAGGCGGAATTTCAGCCCGAGCCGAAGGCGAGGGCGTAATTGAGCCGAGCATGTTATAACCAATACGCACGTATGTCGTACGACGTTTTTTAACACATTTGCAAGGAAACAGAAAAAAAAAGATATTCACAATACAAGTACAAAGAAAAGAAAATTTGAGAAAACTGGCGCGAGGATTATTTTCTGCCGTGGCTGCGTGAAAATGTTGGCAAAGACGCTAGAGCATGCAGCCAAGTTATTAAATTACCGAATAAACTGTTTTTATTTTTTATTTTAAATAAACTCAATCTGTGAATGCACACTGTTGCTTTCCCGTCATTTTAACAGCATGCTAGCGCTGCCTTCTGACTGGCGCCGCGCGGCGATTAGTTCGAAATTTGAATAGCAACAGCGCGCTGCTCACTAGCTGGAGTTGTGCGGCGGCGATCAGTTCCATATTTGAAATGCCAAATAATACTGTTATGGAATTTGTATGGACTACAACTTAATTATTTGCTTTCATAACACACGCGTTTTTTATGACCCGCTTTACATATTTAAAACCGGTGGAATTACATCAGCTTTACGAGCAAGGGTGTTAAAAAACATTTAACTTGATTATTTCAAGATCACAACTAAGTTTCGTTCGGAAACCCAAGTCTTTTAAGCCACAATAAAAACTATTTCTCTAAAATATCTTGAGGAAAATATACAATAGGTTTATTTGAAATTATTAGTTTACGATGATTATTAATTTAACAATATTCATGATATGCAAAGTCGCCATATGTCAAGGTTATTTGACATCAGACAGCCGACGTTTGACTTGCTAAAAACGACCTTTTCTTTAATTTATCTAACTTATATTCATACCACAATTGCCGATTACTCTTAACAATGATTAAAAAAACATCCAATACTAGTGCATGAAAGTAAGAGAGGAATAAATATAGAACAAAATAAAAACCTCTACGAGGTATTGTATATGTGATATAATGAGACAAAAATAAAACATCGCTCATTATAAATATCAAAGTTGCTATATACAAGCGACGGCGGATATTAGCAGCTGTATGTGTGCTCGTGATGAAACTACGACAAAGTGTATATACAATTATAATGTATAAAACACAATTTACAATCAAGCAAAAAATGTTACTTGAAAAAATGAGTAAAGTGAGTATTTCTTGAGATACTAATTTACCGTACAAAGCACGTCTGAACAGAGAGAAAGATGATTGGGAAGTTATAATAGCCACACCCCAAGCAAAGATAAAACTTTTTAGATATTTCCTTGTGATATTCACGTTGAAAACGTTAACAAAGTTTACGTAAAACACATGGGTCAAGACCACCAACCAGTGCGTCCTCACTGTAGATAAGTATTTGTCTAATGGTACGATTTCATGTTTGAAGTAAGTTTTTTCATCATAAATTTGAATTTCATGTAACAAGAGTGTTTCTAGTAAAAAGCTTAAAAAATTTACAAAAATTACGTTAATATACACGAAATTGATGTAAGTACGGAATTTCTTCAGTAAGCACCATGATGTGACTCCGTATAGTAACGCAAATAGTGTCAGCACCAGCATTATGTGGGTTAAGTAGTAGTAATAGTTGTAGGCGGTTGACATGGCGAATGTCACTAGCACAGTTGATTCACTTTTGGTTGTAAATTAAAGTAGTTTTGTAAACAGATTGGGGTTAAGCACTGGCAAAAAAATCTTCTTCTAAAACAATCGATGTAATTATCACTATACAACTAACGGTACTATTATTTTTCATTAGATACACTTTAATTAATTACACGTAATTTTTTTTTGTGATTATCATATTGTTAATTAATAAACTGTCTCTAAGAATGAAATAATTTATTTTGTATGAATGCCGCACGAGCTATCCTTGTGATCGGACATTTAGTAATATGTATATAATAAGTATCTTTTAAAGTTTATTAAGTGCCTGTTTTTATCTTGATTACGCGCGGTCCAACCGGTTCTCTCTGGCCGGTCCTGCAGCAGTGTTGCTCACTTGTGTGAATCAAATCGTAAGTAATGTAAACGGTTCACTAATGTTTCACCAAAACTCGCTGTTTATTTCACAAACAACTTACTCCGCAAATTTTTATTGTATAAATTATCTTTACAAACATTCATTTGGAAAATGCTTCCCTATAAAAATGTTTCGCATGATATTCAATTATTATTTATTTCAATTGATTATATATTAATTACTATGAATATTATAATTATACAAACTACAAATACATCTAAAAATAATAATAAAAAATCATACTAAAAGTAAGTACATGTTCTATGTCAGGGTTTTGGTTTCCACACTTAATCCTTAAAGTGGACCATTGTACTTGAGCCATGGCGGCCGTTATTCCAACCAGCCCACCTCCCTCCAGAAGCAGATCAATGTTCCCAATCTTCTCAGAACATCCGCAAGGGATCTTGATGTTCCAAGAGTTTCCTTGCGGATCTGGGTGACGCCGGTGCACTCGAGGTCGAGGAGTACATGCGCTACCGTTTCCTCCGCCTGCACGCCCTGCACAGGGGACTGTCAGTGATACCTAGGGTGTGAAGGTGTTTGTTCAGTGAGCACTGTCCAGTGATAGTCCCCGCCACCAGTCGCACGCTATCTCTGTCCAGGCGCAGAAGGTGCTTGGTCAGCTTCGTATCCAAGGATGGCATAGCTTCCTTCGTACCAACATTACGTTATATGTTTATAGCGACGACAATAGTACAGTTAGACGTCAAATTACTCCTCCGCAACACTGTCATCCGGGAACGTGCCCAGTACACTGGCAGCATCATTTATGTAATTTTATTTTTATAAGTAGGTATCATTTTTTTTTTGTTTTTTTTTGGAAAAATGTGATTGAACTAAAGATACCTTACACCTCTACTGAACTCTTTGTGGAATATGATTTTTTTACATTTTTTAAAACATGACACAAGAAGACATTATAACACAATTAAATGAACAAAAAAGTAACACATTTTGCAGTTCCGGCTTTCGCATAAAAATCACAATAATTTACACCCTAAAATTCACGCCAGTAAAAAAACTACGCTCATTAACTTCGTCATTGTGATATAGACTGTAAATTAGGGCTCGTTTACAACAAGCAGTCGTTAGAACGAGTTCAAAGATTTACTTACCAGTGCCGCGGCGCAACGTGTAAACAATCTCTTTAGTAGCTAACTGATTAATCAGGTAACTCACCTGCCTAGCTTTTTCCCAACTATGTTGGGATCGATTCCTAGTCTTACCGGATTCAGCTGAATACCAATATATGTCTGAACTTTCTCAGAAAACCCGATCAAGTCTTTCGTCAAAAAACTGTATAATCAAAATAAGCCATCAGCCAAACATACCTAACGGGTGGAAAAAGACCCTTAACAAAGCCAAAAGGGACTTGTTCTCCCCGTCATTGCGATCTTTTTTTTTCTAGTCGTATATATAATCTTCTAGTTAGAGAAGCTAATAAAAATACTTCAATAAAAAAATGTGAAAAAGTTAGAACTTATCTAATTATATTATTAAATAATTAATTTAATAATTTATATTATTAAATATATTTTTTTTTTAATTATAATTTTTTAACCGATAACCGATGAGAAATTTCTATGTGCGGTCCCAGAATGATAATCTACGTGCTAACCGTTTTCGCGTCGGTGTCCCTTCTACCCTGTTGTTTCAGTATCTACCTATACGAGGGAGACATTTATGTAGGTACTGAAGACTACAGGTACCTACACACTTAACCAAGGTCTTGTGTACGGCCTTGCAGGAGTGTGAGAGTCCCTAATGAAATGTCGTTGCATAGCAACGGGGCTGTTAAAACCGTAGAACCCCGTAAATTACAACGTAAATACGATTCGGGGATTACGTCTACGTTACAAGGATTGTAGTAATCCGAGAAAAATGGTCGTTTAGACAATGTGAGGAGATGAATACGGTTTTTGGAATAGCTTTAAATAAATTTGATCAGGAATGTCTCAAATGGTTGCAAATTCAAAATTTGTAATGCATTAAAAAACAAACAATAGGTTTATCTAAATCCTACTAATATCATAAATGGGAAGTCTTGAGAGGATGGATATATGGATAGATGTTTTTCATGCAAAAACTACTGAACGGATTTGGATGAAATTTTGTACACAGATAGTTTATAACCTGGATTAACACATAGGATACTTTTTATCCCGGTAGTGTATTTATCCCGGGGACAATCATCGAACTGCAATTATAGCTGGCATAAACTTGTAATTAATCATAATTATGGTTTTCGTTAAAAGCCACCTCGTGGGTTCGATTCCCGGGTCGGACAAACTGTTATTGGGTTTTTCCATCGTGAATTTTCTTAGTAGCAGCTGTGGAGTCTGGATCAGTGCCCGGTTGATGGCAATAGGCTCGCCCCCTATTATATGGGACTTTAAATAACTGGCGAAATGTGGGTGTACTGTTAGGTAAATCTCTGCCTAACCCTTCGGAGATTACAGGCGATATGTTATGTTATGTTAAATGTAATTAAACAGAAATAGATGTGTGACCCTACACAATTAACTGAGATTAACAAAATTGACGCAATATCAATGCTCATGGGAAAACTGTTTCCATCATAATATCACGCCTGTAAACGCAAAAGAGTCATGCAGAGATGTACAATGTGCTGCAAAAATGCATGGAGTAGCACCCTTTTTGTCATGGCCCGCAGTTTATTCAAAATTACTGGGTATAAAAAGACTTGGAGACGCCGAAACGCATACCTACTACGTATACTTTTCATCAAAGGCAGAGCCATTTGGAAAGAACATACCTACTTCATTTTTTAAGGTATAATAATATTAAAAAAAACCTCACATCACTACTGCCGGTAATGTAGCGGAGGTAACGTACTTATCTCCATAACCTTTAGTTTTTCAAGGATGCCCTTGGTAAAAAAATCTCTGAGATGGGAAAGGTTTATGATGTGAAGAATACGAGACACTTATTTTCATTCACGGTGGTCTACATGTTAGGTGTCACATCCTTCATTTGTCAAGAGATTTTAAAACAAACAGGACTGAAATATTCTCATAGATGAAGCATGAACATCTAACATACAACAAACATTGTTTCATTAAACAAACTAATAGTATTAGATAAATTTATTAATCATTCTACACATTATTAAACGTATGGTTTTATGTAATTGTTGGCTTTTTGTATGAGTCAGTAATCTTAAATTTAAGTACGAAGATGCTGATGATGGACGGCGGCTAAGCTACCAACGTGATTTCCACTTTCTAAATAAAAAAAAAATTCTTTATTTTTTGTTTACTGGCAAATGTTAGACAAGGACACAATCCACTCTCGTCGCTTTCTCGCTCTGAAGTTTTCTTCCCCCTTTGAATTAAGTAAAGTATGTACGAACTCTATCTGTTTGAGATAAAGTTCATTTTCAAACGGTTTTTTGATATCAAAATTTTATTTGTTGTTAACTAACTGGAATGATCCAGTTAGTTATACTAGCTTTTGCCCGCGACTTCGTTCCCGTGGAAATTTTGGTGTGTAGGTATATGAGAGACTGCCTCGTTGGTCGAGTGCGACTACTAAGCACCAGGACCTCCGGGTCGGGCAGGGTTAAAGAAAATGTACAATGTCGTGAATTTTATCAAATTTTTATTTTGTTTTGATTTTTAAACTTTTTGACATTAAATTCGTAATGGGTTGTAAGTAGTACTTATTACTTCCATGCAAAGAGTAAACACAAAAGGAAAAATGAAACCAAATTAATTTTCGGCCATTCCGACTTCACTTCGACTAAAACCTATTTACGTAAATAATTAAATTTATCATAGAAATCGCGTATGAGGTTACTAACTGAATTTTAAACATAATATCGTTTGCGTCTGTTGGTCGATTTTGATGAAATAAACGCTAAATGTTACTCAGAACAATGCTTCTTATGTTTCAATGTTTCGATTTTGAATACAATGAGGGGTTTTTACGTGATGCGCACACAAACGAACAGACAAACCGACAAACCAACAAACAGACAAAAATTCAAAAAATGGTAGAAATGAGTTCTGTGTGTGATCCTTTAACACCCGTACTATTTTTTTCTAAATATTTTCAATGTACAGAAACGCTACGTCTACAGATTTATTATATGTATAGATTATGTATAAGTTCCTTGGCGGTCGCATCTCGGGTAGTGACGTCATACAAAACAATTTACGATCGAACATACTTAAGAACATATATATTTGAATATTTTATGTTTCTTATTTTGTTTGACAATGTCATTGGTATACACACAGAACATATATATATGTTCTGTGGGTATACAGATGCCCCTTTAAACGACGAGTAAGACAGAAGAATAATAAATTAATTTGAATTTGAAGTATGGAAGAAGACATGCTGCGCCTACCTCAAATAAATTGGGATAAGGGCAAGATAATGCTGATGATGATTTATTAAGTCTGTTAAAAATATGTATATTATGTTATCAAAACTGTAAATCGGTCATCTGCTTTTGACCGGTTAAAACTATTTTATCGTCGACGGCGCGTTCGTGTTCCACGCGCGCCTCAAAGAGATGTCAGCAAACAGGACCGCCCGCAAGGGCCTATGCCTGCCAGGTCTGCGGGACTGTTCGAAAGAGATACCGCGGCCCTGGAACACAAAGGGCAAAAGAAGGAACATGGATGGGTTTTAGTCAGTAGAAGTCTGACACTCCCTTCCGCTCCGCCCAGAGCGGGAGGAGTCATTTGATGATTTCCCATCCCAAAAAAAGAGACCTACGGTATAATGTGCTTTCCAATGCTCGAAGGAAAAAATATTAACTATCTAAATTGAATTTTTGTACGTCACTTGATAAAATAAAATCACGCAATCCCATATAATAAAAGACGAGCCTATTGCCATCAACAGGGCATAAATCCAGACTCCAAGCTGCTACAGAAATTCCTGGTGAATAACCCCAATAACACTTTACCCGACCTGAGAATCGAAACCAGGACCTCATGCTCAGCAGTAGTGCTTGCGACCGCTGGAAAAACATCATCAGCTGCCTAACCTTTTCCAACTCTGTTGGGGTCGGCTTCCAGTCTAACCGGATGCAGCTGAATGCCCGTATTTTACATGGAGCGACTGCCTATCTGACCTCCACAACCCAGTTAGTACTGGGTAATACTAGGTATACCTGTAACGACTGTCAAAGATCTACAAATGACAGCCGGGACCAACGGCTTAACGTGCTTTCCTAGGCACGGAGGAAACTCTATATGTTATGGGTGGTCACCCATCCACAGACCAACCTAGGCAAGCACGGTTTTACCTAAATATCGATCTGAGCGGCTGTTATTATTTTGCCACGATCCCCTAGACCGCTAGACCAACAATGCAATTATTAAATCATCTAGATTGGGTTTTGATATGTGAAAAGGTGTTATCTTTATCAGAAAAACTAGAGTAAACTATATCAGGACCCTTAGCACGAATTCCATGTCAAACACGCAATGATGCGTAAAGGAAAGCTGGGATCAACTAAGATTTGAGGTCTGATCTCCGAAGCGTGACCCGATTGAGAGCTAACGAACACGTCTCGTTTGTCGAGTTAGATGAAAATAGAATCGAAGATATTATTGAGGATTCGGATGAAAATGTAGGCGTGGTGGGTGTGCTATTAATGTTATATGTATATTTATGTTATAATAAATTGCTGTTGCGAACTTTGTTGGAAATATAAATAGCGTGAGGTGTTAAGTTTTTAACCGACTTCAAAAAAAGGAGGAGGTTCTCAGTTCGGCCGGTACCTATATATATATATTTTAAGTATGTACACCGATTACGCCGAAGTTTCTGAACCGATCTACGTAATTCTTTCTTTGTTTGATGCGGAATAGTTTCGAATTGGTCCCATAAAAATTTGATTCAGGTAGGCCCATTAGTTTTTATTTTATGAGCATTTGACTCTGAAGTCTGTTACTTGTTTGTTGTTGTGGAGTTACTTTCGCATTTATAATATTAGTAAGGAAGTAAGAATAAGCCTATTACCATGAAATGTATGGTTTACAATGTAAAATGAACGCATAGAAAATTTTTGTATAGGATATTGCAACTAAAAATGAAAATGCCAAAAAAATGAATCAAACAAACTGAAGTCACCGACTTCTGAAGATAAAATTATTCTTCACTTTTTTGTGATTTTGAAGTCGGTTTTATTTTTTGCAAAAAAGTTTTTTTGATCTCATTTTCGTTATCAGCGACCCCGAAAACCATGAAAATGACAACCATAACGAAAACACCGAAAAATGTTGTTGGCGCCATCTTGGATTTTCATTTTGTCCTCATTTCCGTTATCAGCGACCCCGAAAACCACAAAAATGATACCCATGACGAATTATTGTCGGCGCCATCTTGGATTTTCATTTTGACCCAATTTTCGTTATCGACCAAGTAATGGCCAGTATTCTTTTTATCTATGGTTATGTTATAGCAATCGGCCATTCTCAGGTTTTAAGAAAAAACACATAACATAGAGATATATCCAATAAAAAGTGTCCAAATACTCAAGATGTCATCCGGTGTCAGTGACGTTTCGCTAGAGTGGCCAATATGGCGACTGCGATTTGCCTGTCAGCATTAACCATTATAATTTAACAAAATACTCGACAATTCGATGTTTGCGGATATACGTTGTCGACTCGAAATGGTGGATGGTGGTGGTGGTGGTGGTTGGTGGAATGGTGGGTGTATGGTGGAATGGTTTTGGTTCTTTAATGTTTTATTATGCAGGTAAGGTTTCGATCGAGTCTACCGTACCCCTTGACGAAATTATTAATTTAGATAAAGTTTTGTCAAAAGAGCAGACAATAGTTTTAGGTGCTCAAAATAAAAGCGATAACTTGATAAGTGACGTTGATCGCTGACTTCAAAGGGTCTACTCAAACGGTCTTTAAACTGCCAACACTTGCTATAAACTTATTAATTATTTTGAGTTTCCGATATTTCGGCACTGTTGTAAATTGTAATCGCCATGATCTTGTATAAACTGAAGTTATTACGGATGTATAAATATGGTAAATATCCCGTTTTTAGTGCTAATCACTGGAACATTTTGCCAAAAATCTCGTCATTATTATTCCACAGAAAAGTCTCTTTCAAGACTATATTCCACTACTAAACTTTTGCCTAACCCCAAAAAAGGGTTTATTCGCTCAACCCATCGAAGGCGATCAAACATTACTTTTGTTTCTTATTACATAGTAAAGCCTGACACATACTTGGGTAGGCCGCAACGCAACGCAAAAATCGTCCATCATATCCGTTCATGTTGTATGAACACTCGCACACTACAATCAAATTGTACTGCAAATTTATGTATTGAATTGCATTGCGCTGCGGCCCGCCGTGGCTTTTATGATGTTATTATCATCATCTTTCTAGCCTTGAAGACGACCCAAAGATAAAAAGTTGGGGAACTTTTTATCTTTGGGTCGTGTTCCAATCTTACCAGATGCAGTTGAATACCATTGTTTTATCTTAAGCGACTGCCTAACTTTCACTGACCAGTTACTGCGTTATACGATACACAATGGCATAGGTAGTCAAACTTACCGACCGCGGCTGTAATGTGCGCTTGACTTAACACTCACACTCAAAGTATTTGTTACCGACCGCACTGTTTAACCATCATTAGTTTCGGTGTAATGTGACTGACATAAATCTAGGTTCAAGTGTAATGCAAACACTAAACTATAGTCAGTGTGTCGTAAATTGGTTGCTGTAGTTTTCCTACGAAACTCACGACTGTTCGAACTCAAACAAACCATTGTATTTCATAGACTGCAGCAAAGTACTTGGCAAGTTACATATGACCAAGTTAGAAGGTATGATGTAAGACTACATGAATATCTATATACATATAATAAAACAGTAAAAAAACTGTGTCTGTACATTGAATATATTAAAAAAATGATAATTGAGGGGGGTTTAGAAACAGTAATAGAGCACGAAACAAAAAAAAAAATTCTGTCTGTTTGTCTGTTTGTTTGTACACGCTAATCTTCGGAACTACTTGACGGATTTGAATGATTTTTGTTTTGTTGTATAGGTATAAAGTCTGAGCAACACATAGGCTATAATTTATCTTGGAAACTTGAACACCTGATGCAGAACCGCAACAGACCAGCTAAACTATAAGAGATACAAAAATGGTACCTTAGCAAAAATTGTTTCACGTGATGAGCATTTTCTGCTAAGAGAATAAATTTGAAGATCTGGAACACCTGATGTGGAACTCCAAGAGCCCAGCTACACTATAACATATATACTAATGACGTCTTAGCAAGAGTTGTTCAGCCTGATGAGTACTCTCTGTTGTCGTATAAAATTTGAAGATCTGGAACAGCTTATGTGGAACTCCAAGAGCCTAGCTACACTATAACATATATAGGAATGACGTCTTAGCAAGAGTTGCTCAGCCTAATGAACACTCTCTGTTGTCGTATAAAATTTGAAGATCTGGAACAGCTGATATGGAACTCCAAGAGCCCAGCTACACTATAACCTATATAGGAATGACGTCTTAGCAAGAGTTGTTCTGCCTGATGAGCACTCTCTGTTGACGTATAAAGATTGTATTGTGATCTGGAACACCTGTTGTGGAACTCCAAGAGTTCACTGTGTAATTATAAAATAACATAAGCTGGGAGTACCTCCACGCGGTGAGGCGGTAACAGTTTAGGACTGATTTTCGATGAAAATTCTATGAATCATTGAAAATTTGACTCTACTGGCTAAAACTCCCATTTATTTCCTTTTCCATTTATCTTCGTGACACGGTAGCCTACCCGATAACGCAGGGGAGCAGTCACTTAGATTTTAATTGATCAGGTATTTTCAGAATAAAACTATAACCATGCCTAGAAAGAGGTCAAATCTTTCCCAACGTTCCAAAGGAGCTAAAAGATTGAGGATCATAAGATCCCAAGAATCTAACGAAGAGCGTCAGGATAGACTTGATGCTGTTCGAGAACATCAGGCTGCAACTCGCTCTGTAGAAACCTCTTCGGGTCGCGAAGCTCGCTTGCGTTCTCAGCGTATTTATGCATCTACATCCAGGTCTCTAGAGACCAGTGAAGAATATGATGCGCGACTCTCTGCTGATCGTGAACGTCATGCATTGTCTCGCGAGTCGGAGACATTCACGGATAGAGAATTGCGCTTGAGTTCTCAGCGTATCTACGCATCTGCTTCAAGGTCTCTAGAGACAAGTAAGGAACATGATGCGCGACTGTCCGCTGATCGTGAACGTCACGCATTGTCTCGCGAGTCGGAGACGTTCACGGATAGAGAATTGCGCTTGAGTTCTCAACGTATCTACGCATCTGCTTCAAGGTCTCTAGAGACAAGTAAGGAACATGATGCGCGACTGTCCGCTGATCGTAAACGTCACGCATTGTCTCGCGAGTCGGAGAAGTTCACGGATAGAGACTTGCGCTTGAGTTCTCAGCGTATCTACGCATCTGCTTCAAGGTCTCTAGAGACAAGTAAGGAACATGATGCGCGACTGTCCGCTGATCGTAAACGTCACGCATTGTCTCGCGAGTCGGAGACGTTCACGGATAGAGAATTGCGCTTGAGTTCTCAGCGTATCTACGCATCTGCTTCAAGGTCTCTAGAGACAAGTAAGGAACATGATGCGCGACTGTCCGCTGATCGTGAACGTCACGCATTGTCTCGCGAGTCGGAGACGTTCACGGATAGAGAATTGCGCTTGAGTTCTCAGCGTATCTACGCATCTGCTCATAGGTCTCGAGAGACAAGTGCGGAACATGATGCGCGACTGTCCGCTGATCGTGAACGTCACGCATTGTCTCGCGAGTCGGAGACGTTCACGGATAGAGAATTGCGCTTGAGTTCTCAGCGTATCTACGCATCTGCTGCTAGGTCTCTAGAGACAAGTGCAGTACGTGATGCGCGACTGTCTGCTGATCGTGAGCGACATGCATTGTCTCGCGAGTCAGAAACGTTTACTGATACAGAATCACGCTTGAGTTCTCAGCGAATTAGCACATCTACTAACAGGTCTTTTGAAACGAGTGATGAACGTGATGCGCGACTAACTGCTGCTTGAGATTATCATACATTGTCCCGAACACGCACACAACAAAATATTCATAATCAGTTAGAAAGTGAGAGAGAAAGGATTGCTGGAGTACGGCATGAAGAGACAGAAGTTAATTCAGTGTACCCTTGGGATCTGCTGCGGAGTAACGGGAAGAAAAGTTTTTTGTTGTATAGTTTGGGCAACTTAAAGGCTATAATTTATTTTGGAAAATTAATACCACACAGTATAAGAGATATAAAAATGGTGCCATAGCTACAAATATTCCACGTGAAGAGCATTTTCTGCTGTGAGAATAAATTTGAAGATCTGGATCACCTGCTGTGGAACTCCAAAGCCCATGGCAGCGCTATAACAAATTAAGGAATGACGTCTTAGCAAAAGTTATTTAGTCTGATGGGCATTTCCTGTTGACATACAAAAATGAATGATCTGGAACGACTCCAATCGTCTCGCTCATCTCGTTGTTTTCCCGTCCCCGGGCCTTAGAATTCTACATCAGACGTTTCAAATTTTCGATTTTGACGACCCCGTTGTCGCTGGCATAAGCAACGGGATCCGCGTACGAAGTCGCGGGCAGAAGCTAGTATTTTAATATACACTTAACTATATAGCTTTGAGTGTCAGATTGGTTACTTGTTATTTACTGTGTTTGAAAGTATCTCTAAAAAGGTGTGTAGGGAAAAGGGTTTATACTCGTAAAAAGAAAACCACAGAAAGAGTACTCATTTATTTCAATTAAGCTTGTCACCTATGCATGTAACGATAATTAACTATGAAGCTACGTCCATTCGCAAACCTAGGTCTTCGTGGAGAAGAACGGACAAGAAACTCCACGGTAACATCTTCCTCATCATGCCTGGACACACAGATATATCTGTGCCTGGACAGTTATACGTTGTCGTGGACCATTCTCAAGTTATAGGAATTAATCAGTGCAGAGTAACAATAAGCAATATGCCATATTTATATCACATATATATCAGTAATACTCGTAGTATAATATCAAATAACTAACATTAACATTGTAGAACTTTGGGTAATTATGATTATTTATACTTTGGATCATACAATTAAAGTAAATTTAAAATACTAATCAAATTAAAGAATTACGTTTAAATGGAAAATTTTACATTCTTTAAAAATGGATCATTAAGAGATAAACAAAATGAGATTAAAATAATTATACAGTAATTATTAGTCAGTACGTGAACCATGCAGCAGTAGTTCGCGTACTGACAGTCGAAACGTCGTCGAGGAAACTGTTGCGGAGGTTGTGACCTTTTCTGTATAATAGACTCAACAAGATACCAAACTTCTATAGTTTAAGTTACAAAAAATGTAGATTTGTAATGTCGGATTATTTATTTATACTTAATTACACAGACACAGAAAAACTTCTCGAAGTTGTGGTTTGATTATGTTATGGTATCTTTTCTCCCGTATCCTTTTTTACATATTTACTTAAGCTAGTTTTAGTGCTGTTTGTATCAATTTGATTATACTTATTAGTTGTTATTTGATTAATTTTAATTTATAAAATTTACTGTCCTAATGAAATAGTGCTTTGTAAAGTGATGGCCCGAAACACAGGTTTAAATAAACCTAGATCGGGCAGGTCGCTACCAAAGATCTGAATTGAACTATCATTACTTACAACTCTTGAATATATTTTAGTTACAGTTTACTTATAAGTACTAATTATACCATTGTATGAGAAATATATTCAACACAATGTAAATTGTTTACGAATAAATGAAATGAAATGAAAAAATAATTCTACTTCGCCGAAATCTACACTTTTTGTAATCATTTTCTTTTTGAATAAATCATTATTCTTATTCATAATCTTTATATTTAATCGGATAAAATATAAAGATCAACTGATAGTTCAGAGAATTGTTTGAATTAATTTGATATAGGTATTGAAATTGCAATATAAAACCTATGAAACATTACAAGTATCATGCAATGATTTCAGGTTATTCATCTATTAGCAGTATAAAGTAAACATTTTACTTGATTATTTCAAGATCACAACTAACATTCTTTCGGAAACCAAGTCTTTTAAGCCACAATAAAAACTATTTCTCTAAAATATCTTTAGGAAAATATATAAGAAGTTTATTTGAAATTATTAGTTTACGATGATTATTAATTTAACAATGTTATTTTATTCATTTCATTGTTATTTGACATCAGACAGCCGACGTTTGACTTGCTAAAAACGACCTAGTCTTTAATTTATCTAAGTGATATTCATGCCACAATTGGCGATTACTCTTAACAATGATTAAAAAAACATCCAATACTAGTGCATGAAAGAAAGAGAGGAATAAATGTAGAACCATGTAAAAACCTCTAAGAGGCATTCTATATGTGATATAATGAGACAAAAATAAAACATCGCTCATTATAAATATCAAAGTGGCTATATACAAGCGACGGCGGATATTAGCAGCTGTATGTGTGCTCGTGATGAAACTACGACAAAGTGTATATACAATTATAATGTATAAAACACAATTTACAATCAAGCAAAAAATGTTACTTGAAAAAATGAGTAAAGTGAGTATTTCTTGAGATACTAATTTACCGTACAAAGCACGTCTGAACAGAGAGAAAGATGATTGGGAAGTTATAATAGCCACACCCCAAGCAAAGATAATACTTTTTAGATATTTCCTTGTGATATGCACGTTGAAAACGTTAACAAAGTTTACGTAAAACATATGGCTCAAGACCACCAACCAGTGCGTCCTCACTGTAGATAAGTATTGGTGTAATGGTACGATTTCATGTTTGAAGTAAGTATTTTCATAAATTTCAATTCCATTTAACAGGAGGGTTTCTAGTAAAAAGCTTAAAAAATTTACAAAAATGACGTTAATATACACGTAATTCATGTAATTACGGAATTTCTTCAGTAAGCACCATGATGTGACTCCGTATAGTAACGCAAATAGTGTCAGCACCAGCATTATGTGGGTTAAGTAGTAGAAAGTAATTAAGTACATGGCGAATATCACTAGCACAGTTGATTCACTTTTGGTTGTAAATTAAAGTAGTTTTGTAAACAGATTGGGGTTAAGCACTGGCAAAAAATTGGCAAAAAAATCTTCTTCTAAAACAATCGATGTAATTATCACTACACAACTAACGGTGCTATTATTTTTCATTAGATACACTTTAATTAATTACACGTAATTTTTTTTTGTGATTATCATATTGTTAATTAATAAACTGTCTCTAAAAATGAAATAATTTAGTTTGTATGAATGCCGCACGAGCTATCCTTGTGATCGGGCATTTAGTAATATGTATATAATAACTATCTGTTAAAGTTTATTATGCGCAAGTTTTTATCATGATTACGCGCGGGCCAAGGGGCCAACTGGTTCTCTCTGGCCGGTCCTGCAGCAGTCACTTGTGTAAATCAAATTGTAAGTAGATAATGTAAACAGTTCACCAATGTTTCACCAAAACTCGCTGTTTATTTCACAAACAACTTCCTCCGCAATTTTTATTATATGAATAGTCTTTACAACATTCATTTGGAAAGTGCTTCTCTATAAAATTAATTGTTTCGCATGATATTCAATTATTATTTATTTCAATTGATAATTAATTATTATGTATATTATAATTATACAAACTACAAATACATTTAATACGGCCTTGCAGGAGTGTGAGAGTCCCTAATGAAATGTCGTTGCATAGCAACAGGGCTTTAAAAACCGTAAAACCCCGTAAATTACAACGTAAATACGATTCGGGGATTACGTCTACGTTACAAGGATTGTAGTAATCCGAGAAAAATGGTCGTTTAGACAATGTGAGGAGATGAATACGGTTTTTGGAATGGCTTTAAATAAATGTGATCAGGAATGTCTCAAATAGTTGCAAATTCAAAATTTGTAATGCATTTAAAAACCAACAATAGGTTCATCTAAATCCTACTAATATTATAAATGGGAAGTTTTGTGAGGATGGATATATTGATAGATGTTTTTCATGCAAAAACTACTGAACGGATTTGGATCAAATTTTGTACACAGATAGTTTATAACCTGGATTAACACATAGGATACTTTTTATCTCGGTAGTATGGCCTCGTGGGACCATCATCGAACTGCAATTATCGCTGGCATAAACTAGTAAATCATAGTTATGGTTTTCGTTAAAAGCCACCTCGTGGGTTCGATTCCCGGGTCGGACAAACTGTTATTGGGTTTTTCCATCGTGAATTTTCTTAGTAGCAGCTGTGGAGTCTGGATCAGTGCCCGGTTTATGGCAATAGGCTCGCCCCTTATTATATGGGACTTTAAATAACTAGCGAAATGTGGGTGTACTATTAGGTAAATCTCTGCCTAACCCTTCGGAGATTACAGGCGATATGTTATGTTATGTTAAATGTAATTAAACAGAAATAACTGTTACACGTGTTAAAATGTTAACTGTTTCCATCATAATATCACGCCTGTAAACGAAAAAGAGTCATGCAGAGATGTACAATGTGCTGCAAAAATGCATGGAGTAGCACCATTTTTGTCATGGCCCGCAGTTTATTCAAAATTAATGGGTATAAAAAGACTTGGCGAAGCCGAAGCCTACGTATACTGTTCATCAAAGGCTAGGCTAGGCTAGGTCCATTTGGAAAAATCATACCTACTAGATTTTTTAGGTATTATAATATTAAAAAAAACCTCACATCACTACTGCCGGCAATGTAGTGGAGGTAACATACATATCTCCATAACGTTTTCCAAGGATGCCCTTGGTAACAAAATCTCTGAGACGGGAAAGGTTTATGATGTGAAGAATACGAGACACGTATTTTCGTTCACGGTGGTCTACCTGTTAGGTGTCACATCCTTCATTTGTCAAGAGATTTTAAAACAAACAGGACTGAAATATTCTCATAGATGAAGCATGAACATCTAACATACAACAAACATTGTTTCAATAAACAAACTAATAGTATTTGATAAATTTATTAATCACACTACCTACACATTATTAAACGTACTTATGGTTTTATGTTGTTGGCTTTTTGTATGAGTCAGATATTGATGATGGACGGCGGCTGTAAACTAGACCATATATTGCATATTTCTTCTTCAACGACAACTTCAAGTCACCATTGCTGAAGATTATCATTGTTAGGGAATCTGCATGGAAACAACAGTATTATTAATAGTTTTTACATCAAACTATTGCCGACGACAAGACGTGTGATCTCCGAACAGTGATTTTTTCTTATATAAGAAAAAAAAACACGTACTGTTTTGATTACTACGTACCTACGACTATGAATTCAGCTATTTCAATATGCTTAAAACTGATTTATATTGCCATGATTTTCATAACTGGCAAAATGTGAGTGTACTAAGTATACACCTCTGACTAACCCTTCCGGGATTACAGGCGTGATGTTATGTTGGCCAAATATTAAAAGAATGCTGTGATTTTTTTGTGAATAAATTAATAGTATTTAATTTGACAAAGGAGTATTCATTTACACTTCTTGGAACTGACTCGAGACTTTTGTGTTGAATAAAAAAAAGGTTGAATCGACAGTGACCGCCAAAATGAAAAGGTTACAAAAAAGTAAATATAGAATTTATATATTTTGTTTTCAAGAAGTTATTTTTGATTATTAAGCTTTTAATAGATGCCCCTCAAGCTAAAGGGGAAAATATACAAGTCCGTGATTAGACCTGTCGTACTGTATGGATCGGAATGCTGGGCTGTGAAGAAGATGGATGAAAAAAGATTGCATGTAGCGGAGATGAGAATGTTGAGGTGGATGTGTGGTGTGACAAGAATGGATAAAGTAAGGAACGAATATATTAGAGGAAGTTTAAAAGTTGCGCCAGTCACAGAAAAGTTGAAAGGGAATCGACTGTCTTGGTATGGACATGTGATGAGGAGGGACGAATCGCATGTGACTAAAAGAGTGATGAATATAAACGTTGATGGATGGAGAGGGAGAGGAAGACCAAAGAAACGATGGATGGATTGTGTGAGGAATGATATGAAAGATAAAGAAGTAAATGATAGCATGACGGTTGACAGAGGAGAATGGAAGAAAAAAACGTGTTGCGCCGACCCCAAATAACATGGGACAAGGGCAGGAAGATGATGAAGCTTTTAATAGATAGGTACTTATTAATTTTTATTTAAGTTTTTTTTTATATTTTATAGGTATATGTGCACAACGATTATACATACCGATATTGTTAATATGCAAGGCGTATTCTTTACAATATTTTCATGTTCCCCGTTTATAGATCTAGAACATTGTCTCGGTTTACAAATTACGACTACCCTAGTCGTAATTTGTAAACCAAGTGAGAAAAAACACTTACCTGAAAAAATAAATTCTACATCCAGCAAACCCCTCACTATTATAAACTCTTTTGCAAAAAAAAACGGGCACTTTAGATTTTTTTCTCTACTTCAATGAAGAAGAACAAGAAATAGGTTTTATTAATTTGACGATGTATTGGCATGTTATTTGAAGCATCCTGGCATGATTCTTTACGTTCCAAATTTAAAATTAATAAAAGAAATATAATGATTATTCTAAAATTGACTAATGGCGCGAATTGCTGAAACGATTTTTAACTGATTACGATATTTTAAAACTTTTTGGATATTTTCTGCAAATTAAACAATTTAATCTTTCTTTTTACATTAAATACCACATTTTGATATGAGTGATAAAGCGATAAGGGCCGGTAAAATTATAGCCCTACTTGAAGAAGGTTGTTCGCAAACTTACGTGTCTCAGCGGCTAAATGTGAGTCGTTCAACTGTCCAGAGGACTTGGCAACGGTATCAAGAGACCGGTTCGGTCAAAAGAAGACCCGGTTCGGGAAGAAAACGATGCACAGAACCAAGAGATGACCGCTTTTTGGTGAGTCAGGCGTTGCGGAATCGTAAGGCGTCAAGTGTGGACCTGAAGAAGAGCCTTGAAGAAGTAAGAGGAGTAGAAGTTAGCTTGTGGACGGTCAGGAGGAAGCTTTTGGATGCCAATATCAGGAGTTACCACCCAGCTCGGGGCTCTAAATTACTCCGTGAGCACCGTGTTGCTCGACTTCAGTTTGCTCGGAACTGTGCTTCATGGACTCTGGAGGACTGGAATAAAGTATGGTTTTCTGGTGAAGCTAGAATCTCTTTGTGTGGAGAGGACCGACGCCGGCGAGTGCAGCGAAGACCACGGGAACGCTATGCGGAAGTGTGTTTCGAAGAAATCACTCCTTGTGGCGGAGGCTCCGTTATGTTTTGGGCAGCAATTAATTCGACGGAGCGTACGGAGGTAGTTTTCATAGAAAATGGAACATTAAATGCACACCGGTACATAATGGAAGTCCTAATTCCATATGCACAACCCACATTGACTGCACTTGGGGAAGATTCCATTTTTATGGACGACAATGCTCGCTCGCACCGTTCTGGCGACGTGGAAGCGTACATGCAAGAAGTTGGGATCCGTCGTTTAGATTGGCCAGCTCGAAGTCCTGACCTCAATCCAATTGAGCATGTCTGGGATGTTCTAAACAGACGGGTAAGATCAGTGCAACCTGCTCCACAAAACATCAGGGAGCTAAAAAGAGTCATTGCAGAAGAGTGGGAACGTATTCCTCAAAACGTTATTAAAAACCTCGTGGAAAGCATGCCCAGAAGGATTCAAGCTGTGATTTTAGCAAGAGGAGGTCACACCCGTTATTAGGTTTTTACATTTGTAACTTTATTTAATTAAAAAAGTAAAAAAAAATCTTGTCTTTTTGCCGACCACTTCTTATTGTTTGGGCGTGTACCTACATCGGTTTTAAAGAATCCATCGTTTTTTTTTCTTTTAATTGCCCGAATTCACTTCACGCGCATTAATTTACACGATTATAAGTACTTATACAGACTACGTCAAAGAAATAAATTTCATTTAATTAACTCAAATCGACCTTAGAACGTAAGTTTCCTTAGGTGTCCGTTTTTTTTGCAAGAGAGTGTATAAAGAAAAATACGACTTCAACGCGAAAGTGTTTCGCCCTTATTATTTGTCTGTTTTTTTTTTAAATTTATTTCATGACCAGACAGTTTTTATTTGAGTTTCATGATTTTTGGCATTCATAAATTGTAATTTGCTACTAAAGAATTTAATTTCGTAAGAAATTATTATTTTAATATTTGGTATTTGAATATTAAAATAAGTAATTCAGTTACGATTTATGTGTTAGTTAAGCTATCAACGTGATTTCTGCTATATAAAAAAAAAATCTTTATTTTTTGTTTACTGGCAAATGTTAGAGAAAGACACAATCCACTCTCGTCGCTATCTCGCTCTGAAGTTTTCTTCCCCCTGTGAATTAAGTAAAGTAGTATGAACTCTATCTGTTTGAGATAAAGTTCATTTTCAAACTGGTTTTGGATATCAAAATTTTGTTTGTAATCATTCCAGTTAGTATTTAAATGTATAAGTTCCTAGGCGGTCGCATCTCGGGTAGTGACTTCATAAAAACAATGTACGATCGAACATACTTATATGAACATAATTATAATTATATGAATATTTTATGTTTCTTATTTTATTTGGTAATGTCATTTGTATACCTATATGCCCCTTTCGGACCCGACAGGGTTTTTTTAATCGACGAGTAAGACAGAAGAATAATAAATGAATTTGAATTTGAAGTATGGAAGAAGACATGCTGTGCCTACCCCAAATAAATTGGGATAAGGGCAAGATAATGCTGATGATGATTTATTAAGTCTGTTAAAAATATGTATATTATGTTAGCAAAACTAATCGGTGATCTACTTTTGACCGGTTAAAACTATTTTATCAAAAGTAACCATTTCTTAAGGAGGTTGGAAAGTCTTTTTTGTGACCCTTTGAAAAACATCGTCTTGTAGTAATTCTAGGTAATTTAAGTTTTGCCCAACACTGCTCCGAAGTCAGTGAGTCGTCAGTGTCAAGTGTCCGCAGACGGTCCGCAATTATCTAGTCCGTTCCAGGGGGTCTACTCTCTAAGCACGAAACCCGTAGTTTCGGCCGAAATTACGGGCGTTTCCTACTCCCTAGCACCGACGGACGGACGATTAGTTCGAGCCCGAACGAAGAATGAATGACAACTCGATTTGACAGTTGTCCCTACTCCCGATGTGTTTTTGCCCGTCCGAAAAGTTGAGTTTGGCACTTCTTAGGACGGATCGTTATGTCATTTTATACGACATCAAAATAGATATCGTGCAGTCGACGAACGTTTAAGTTTTTTGGAAAATCAATACAATGGCTGCTTTTTTAATGCTCGAAGAAGCTCTACAAGAAGAGCGGAGGCGACGCCGATTCTACTCGCGCCAAAACTTCCGCTTGGCGCTTATTCTTGACATTGGGTTGCAAGGACTCACACGGGAATTATTTGAAGATATGTCTTGGCTCTTATGCTCAACAAGCGACGAAATGGTGTTGATCAAAGAATTAAGGTAGGTATTAGTTTGATCCAAAATTTAAGGACTAAGGCTAACGATATACATATTGAAGATTCTGAAAATTATTGAGTTGTATTACTACTAATCAATCTTATCTATTGTTACTGTTGTATTTGTATACTTTCAGATACTTGATGCTCTCAATTTTTATGCCCGGGGGATCCATCAAGGTGCAGTGGGCCTTAGCAGTGACAGGACATAATGGGTGTTGGGACAGGCGGAAGATGTGATAAAATAAAGAACAAATTTGCACAATAAAAGCATTTTTTTAACAGAGTATTTTTTCACTTATTTGGCACCAATCGATTTGAAAAAAAATATAAATACATTCAACAATACATTACTAAAATCAAAACATATGAGGAGTTCAGATAGAATTCGCAAATAAGGTCAAAAACCTGGGGGTGATAATGGACTCTTACTTATCGTAGACTTCCCAGGTAGCTGAAGTAAGTCGCAAAATGCACTCCAGAGCTACTTGCCTTTGAAGACCAAAACCTCCCTCGCGCAAGCTCTCATCCAGCCCATCAAAGACTACGCCGATGCGTGGTATTTGGATGCCACCGAGGAGCGTTTAAATAAACTTGAGCGTTTGCAAAATGTCTGTATTCGTTTTGTTTTTAACCTCAAAAAGTATGACCGTGTTTCCAACTTTCGCAATATACTCAGATGGCTCCCAATCCGACTTCGCAGGAACTCTCGAATATTGTGTCTGCTTTTTAACATCCTTCATAACCCTAAAACACCAGCCTATCTGCGGGAAAGCTTTTCTTACACCCGTTCCTCTGATGCACCTTGCAGGTCCCATCTTAGGAACCTCCTTAAATCCCCTCCTCACGCTACCGACTTCTACTCCTACTCCTTTACTGTACACGCTTTGCGGTTGTGGTATTTATTCTCTTCCGCCTGATATTAGGGACTACCAAACTGTTGCAGTTTTCAAAAGAAGGGTGAAAGAACTACATATTTCTAACTTGCCATAGTTGCATAGGTATTTATATATGATATGAAATATATTGTGAGAGGAGACCGTGGCTAAATAGTAACAGCCGCTCGGCTCGATCTTTAGGTTAAGCTGCGCTTGCCTAGGTTGGTCCGCGGATGGGTGACCACCCATTACATTCCGAGTTTCCTCCGTGCCTCGGAAAGCACGTTAAGCCGTTGGTACTTATACATACATACTTCCTTTTATTTATCTATAGTAGTCTTAAATTAAATGAAGTTCCTAGTAAGAACTTACTTTCAATACTTATATCAATCACTTTTATTTTCAGGCATCATAGATACATTACACAAAATAATCTTATAAGTACAATAAGCTAAAATATATTGCACACTTTTACGAAAAATTATTAACTACGTTTGGTCAGCCACATATTGCACTGAGTCGAGGTGTCATGTAAACTTCCGCGAAGACACCGATACACGACACACTGCGGCCAAAATTCCGTCATAAAAGTCTCGAGATGGTGTTGGGACCCGCATCACAAAAGATAATCTTGTGGCGCGAATAACCTAACCTCTCCATTATAAGGGTGAACTTGGTCTTGTTTCTTATATACTCCACGACCTCCTCTGGCGTCGTGGTGTGATGTAGACGGGTTACGTATGTAGGTACAGCTGCGTCGATGGAATAGCGGGATGCAGCAACATGTTCGGACCTGTCAATTCGGAACCGCACTGATTGCGTTTAGGCTTCTTCTTTTCCACACGAATGCCTTCTTCATCAGCCTGTCCTCGGCATGTTACCGGTGGTTTCATTTGAGCTTCGAACTCGCCTGGGCACCACGGTATTTTGGTTGCCGCTGGTGTTTTGCAACTCGTTCTCACCAAAGGTTCTCACTCATAAAATATTGAAGAGTGTCTCTATTTGCGCCCGTGAGTTGCTGCTAGAACGGTTGAGCCCATTTTACCATTTATTACGGAGTTCCCGCGTCGCATTAATAATGCGAATTACGTATATTGTAGCTCCTAATATTTAATGTCTTTAGTAAAATTGTAAATAAAAAACTGACATTTCATTTGTCATTTACCGTCAAAAGAAAGAAAAGCAAAGGTATTAACAGGATAAACCCACAAGTCGGGCAAAAATAGTTCAATTCTATAATAATAAAAAGTATATTGTTAAAAATGAGGTAATTTTTTTAAGAATAACAATCATATTTTTTGTTTAAAAACTTTAAAATCATAAAGTTAGTAAACCGGTAATCGACCAGTAAAATAGCGCAACTCTATCGCCATGCGTCATTCGTTCACGAATATTGTCTATGACTCCGTTCGAAACTCACGAATCCGTAATCAATCGGGAGTAGGGTTTGTCCGTAGTAACGGACTACGGTCGGACGAGCCCGTCCGTCCGTCCGTCCGTCGTTGACGGACTTAGAGAGTAGACCTCCTGTTTGATTACTCCTTTACCCGTTGGACTTAGACTGTCTCTCTGTGTCTGTGTCTGTCAGACTTTCCAGTATCTGACTACCAAAACCCATAACGACTGTCAATGAAAACCCAGACCAACGGCATAATGTGCTTTCCGAGAGTCCAAGGAAAAAACATTAACTATCTAAATTGAATTTTTGTACGGCACCTGATAAAATAAAACCATAAATCCAGGCTCCAAGATGCTGCCGTGTCGACGGCGCGTTCGTGTTCCACGCGCGCCTCAAAGAGATGTCAGCAAACGGGAGGGGCCCGCAAGGGCCGATGCCTGCCAGGGCTGCGGGACTGTTCGAAAGAGATACTGCGGCTCTGGAACACAAAGCGCTAAGAATGGATGACACTCCCTTCCGTTCCACCCAGCGCGGGAGGAGTCATTTGATGATTTCCCACACTCCAAAAAAAAAAAATGGCTCCAAGATGCAACAGAAATTCCTGGTGGAAAACCCCAATAACACTTTAACCGACCTGGGAATCGAAACCAGGACCTCATGCTCGGCAGTAGTGCTTGCGACCGCTGGAAAACATCATCATCTCATCATCTGCCTAACCTTTTACAAGTACACGTTGGGGTACAAGTACATGTTGGGGTCGGCTTCCAGTCTAAACGGATGCAGCTGAATACCAGTATTTTACATGGAGCGACTGCCTATCTGACCTCTACAACCCAATTAGTACTGGGTAATACTATACCCCTTGGTAAGACTGGTTGTCAGACTTTTTGGGGCACTGACTGTCAAAGATCTACAAATGACAGTCGGGACCAACGGCTTAACGTGCTTTCCTAGGCACGGAGGAAACTATATGTTATGGGTGGTCACCCATCCACAGACCAACCTAGGTAAGCACGGCTTAACCTAACAATCGATCTGAGCTGCTGTTATTATTTTGCCACGATCCCCTAGACCGCTAGAGCCAACAATGCAATTATTAAATCATCTAGAATGGGTTTTGATATGTGAAAAGGTGTTATTTTTAACAGAAAAACTAGAGTAAACTATATCAGGACCCTTAGCACGAATTCCATGTCAAACACGCAATGATGCGTAAAGGATAGCTGGGATCAACTAAGATTTGAGGTCTGATCTCCGAAGCGTGACCCGATTGAGAGCTAACGAACACGTCTCGTTTGTAGAGTTCTTAAGATGAAAATAGAATCGAAAATATTATTGAGAATTCGGATGAAAATGTAGGGGTGTGCTATTAATGTTATTAATAAATTGCTGTTGCGAACTTTGTTGGATATATAAATAGCGTGAGGTGTTAAGCTTTTTGATTTCGCAAGCATCTGTTGAATACGATACCTAATATTTAGAAAACAAGCAATTTTTAATGCGTAGGTCCTAATTAAAGTATCCTATTACATAATACGGGGTGGAAGGGACAGCGACGGGTGGCGGGTTACCACGTATTCAGTACCTACATCAATTTTTCATCAGTTGTTAAAAATCTGCTGTTTCCTACAAAAGTGCAATTACCTACACTACACGGTGAAAATGTATGGAACAGCTGTTTTTTTTTTTAAATTAACCGATGAATTTTTTTTTATGTGGTGTGGGGGCTCAGAATGATGTACTGTATACGTGGTAACCGTTTTCGCTTCGTTGTCCCTTCCACCCCGTATAACTACACTTATTTTGTTCTTTGAAAATAAACTTGGCAGTCCGACATTCACACTACTTAGTGTGAATGTCGGACTGCCAAGTCACAGGTGTCGAGTTCGAACCGAAGACCTCTGATTTTTCGGTGCGTGTTGTATAATTATCACTTGCTTCCGTGAAGGAAAACATCGTGAGGAAACCAAACCAGCCTGCGTAAAAGACATTTTTCGAGGGCATGTAATTAAGTCAGAGGCCCATGGGTGGCATAAAAACTCTGACACCAGGTTAGGCACTAACTAAACGAAAAAGAACTTCAGAAACACAGTTTTCATCAAAGACTAAAACAATAAGTGGTTAACAAAACAAAGCGTCTATAAGTACTGTTTTAGTCGATTAGGCATACCTTATATTGTTCTTTATGACGACGACTAAAATCCTTTTAGCCGAATTGTCTCACTGATCCCTATTTATTGTTCGAAACGGTTCCCTAGTTACACAATATACATACATACACGTCAAGATGAAAAAGATAATGGTAGCTGGAGGAAAATGAAACAACATCATCTGCTCAGCCTTTTCCCAATGTTGGGATCGGCTTCCAGTCCAACCGGATGCAGCTGAATATCAGTATTTTAAATGGAGCGACTGCCTATCTGACTTCTAAAACCCAGTTAGTACTAAACTGGGGAAATGAACTTTACCTACACCTTTGCCTATTCCTTCGGGGAAGTAACACCATCACGCCTGTTAATTTGGTGGGTATGGGCGGTCTAATAATGTCTAACCTGACCCTGCCAATATGGCTTCATAATAAATGATGTATGGATAAACAAGGAAGTTTTTGCAGGAAAGAGTTACCTATAAGGTGGAGCTCGTAGCTAAATAATAACAGCCGCTCGGGTTGATCTTTAGGTTAAGCCGTGCTTGCCTAGGTTGGTCTGTGGATGGATGGATGACCACCCATTATATACCGAGTTTCCTCAGTGCCTCGGAAAGCACGTTAAGCCGTTGGTCCCGGCTGTCATTTGTAGATCTTTGACAGTCGTTACAGGTAGTCAGTGGCCCAAAAAGTCTGACAACCAGTCTTACCAAGGATATCGTATTACCCAGTACTAACTGGGTTGTAGAGGTCAGATAGGCAGTCGCTCCATGTAAAATACTGGTATTCAGCTGCATTCGGTTAGACTGGGAGCGGACCCCAAGATTGTTGGGAAAAGGCTAGACAGATGATGAGTTACCTATAAGATCCGAGAATCGCTCGATAAACATTGTGAGTTGTTAAAAAAAAAATTGGGTAAAGTTTGGTTTCGAAAGATCCTTCGTAAATCTTTTACAGTTTACATGACGAAATTGTAACACTCGTGGAGGAGCTCGTCGCTAAATAATAACAGCCGCTCGGATCAATCTATTAATCCAGGTAATGATCCCTACAAAAGTGAGTGCAATACCTACACGGTCAAAATGTTTGCTGTTTTTTTTTAAATAACCGATGACTAATTTCTATGTAGTGTGCTCCGAATGATGTACCTACTGAATACTGAGTGACTGAATAATGTATAGTAAAAATGAGAAAATTTGAATTTTGCGTGATTCCCTCTTAATAGAATATCTGTACACATCGTCACTATTAAACACGTTTTGAACTGCAGAAATAATACATAATTTATCTCAATCATAAGATTTTATAGCTTCAAGAGTTACATAAAAACTTAGTAGAAGGAAGTTTCGCTTGCATCTAGATAATCTTGATGTTGTCTGATAATACCTGTTTATGCACCCGTTCTTGATTTTTAACCTATGTAACTGGTCTAGCAAGAGTCAGAGATGTAATTTAGGTACATATCTGAGTTGTGATGTAAGGTTTTATTTTCTACTTAAACTTGTTTCCAATCTTTTTGTTCAGCTTTTTATGTAGTCGAGTGTATTTATTGCATTATGGGTGTAAAAATATTATTTTTTTGTTCTAGATCTTACCAGGGAACCTTCTAGTTAAGGATTAAGGCCAAAGCTGCAACTTTTTCACAAGTTTTTCTCTTTAAATTTATTTTTGTTAATGTTATAACTTTACTGTAAATGTCTCCGCGACCCCCGTACTGTTCGACACTCAGTCCGACCGTAAACGTGATTTTTCACCCAAAACAAAAAGTCGTGTCCCAGCAATAAGTTTTCCAAAGACTTGCTTAGTTTAATGTACAGACGCCAAGCACATCAAGCTACTACAGTCGGTCAAACTATAATAGTTTTTCAACTTTAACGCAAAGCATTAGGTTCAAGGTTGATTGGGAAAATTTGACAATTTCGGGTAGCTTGATGTGATGTCTGTACATAAAGCTTGATTGGCGGCTTCGTAAAGAGTCCTTGTAGTGGGCCGTCCCAGAATTGTCAGCATTATTCAATAGCGAGTGAACGCACTCTGGTGAGTGTCTTACTAAGGGTCTGTTGTCACCAAGGAATCCTCACGCACTTTTTTGACGTCACGGCAGAGGACTGTATCAGCATTCGACGCAGATATTAGCATCTCCTCGCGCGCGCGGTTGTGGACTGTAATTGTGTAATTTTATATTTAACGCTATACATACAGATACAGTCCTTTATTCAGTGACATCAAACTAACGACCCTTTACTGATTTGTACGGGTGAAGTATACTGATGGGGTGTCAAGTGGTCAAAACATTGACATTTCTGTGCTATAATGGATGTAAAAAGCCCTTTAACGACACCCGTAATTACATTTTTTTTGTTCTAGACCATAACTGGAATCCATTTAATTACGGAGATATTGTAGGTAAAGGACAACTTTTTGACACATTTAAAAAAGACAAGTTTCAATTTTATAACTTTAAATATCACTTGACTCCTATACTATTAAATGGCACTGATTTAAAGTGGCAGTTGTATATAGTAGTTTTGATACGTTAAAAATTACAAAATGCATATTTATTAACAAAAAATGAGTCGTAAAAAATAATAAAATAGATCATTTAATAATTATACTGAACAGTAAAATAACTAAATGGGCAGTTACGAGAGGGCAGTTATTGGCCTAAAATGCGTAGTCAGCGTAGCCCCGCTACGCGAGGCTCCTATTTCTGTCTGCTGGGTTTACAGTAACCTAACAACCTAGTCGGGGTGCCCCAAGTCGCGGGTGTCTCCGCTCCCTATGAACTGCCGAACTATTTAACTAACTGCCCATTCCATCATTTTTACTGGTCATTTATTTATTAGTCTGCTTACGTATTTTTAATACTGACATTGTAAGACGAATTAACCGGTCAATCGTTTTTTTATTACTGTCTATGTTTTACCGTCGCACAAATTTACCAACCGCCGATAGAAAAAATAATTGCCCATTATTTTTTTTCAACTGACCTCGCACGTTAAGCCGTTGGACTCGGCTGTCATTTGTAGATCTTTGACAGTCGTTACAGGTATTCAGTGCCCCAAAAAGTCTGACAACCAGTCAAACCAAGGGGTATAGTATTACCCAGTACTAATTGGGTTGTGGAGGTCAGATAGGCAGTCGCTCCATGTAAAATACGGGTATTCAGCTGCATCCGGTTAGACTGGAAGCCGACCCCAACAGAGTTGGGAAAAGGCTAGGCAGATGATGATGACCATAATAACCTCTCGAATGTTTAAATCAAAAAATTAATCAAAAAAAATTCAAAAAATTTGTGTGTGTGTGTGTTTTTTGTGTGTTCAAAAAATTAGTTCCCCTATTAAATGAATCCATCAGCACGATGATTATGTAACATTGAGTGCTACTGTAAAACATTATTTTTCACATAAAAAGAAACCAAAATATTTGCTTGGTTGACGGCTTCGTCAAACGTCCGTTTACACCTGTGTATATAATATTAGTTAAATATGATTGCTTGAACTTTTCGCAATAAATTATTATCTAAAAAATGGTGATGGCAACATCAAAATCTGTTGTATAGTGTAGAAGAACTAAGGGGCATACTATACGAGAAGCGATTTTGTGTCATCGTACCTACTTTTCAATCAGCGCGTCTAGCCAGATTGCCTTGTAGCTGTCTTCAAATTCTCATTTACAACGTCTTTTCTAACCTAACCAGGTTCCTTCTAAAAAACCTGTATTTTTTTGGAACTAAACAGATGGTACGTATAAAAACATGGCTTTGTCTGAGCCTTGAAGTCTTTTTATTTATATTGCAACATTCGTAAAGTACTATTAATTTTAAAATCATTGTTTTCTCGTTACATTTACATCGCAGGCTCGTGTTAGGCGCGGGCCTGTGGACGGTGAGTAATGGGCTAGCTCGCCGTCCGTCCGTCTTATGACGACAGGCCGTGTCGACGGCGCGTTCGTGTTCCACGCGCGCCTCAAAGAGATGTCAGCAAACATGAGGGGCCCGACTGTTCGAAAGAGATACCGCGGCCATGGGACATAAAGGGCAAAAGAAGGAACATGGACGGTTTTTAGTCAGTAAAAGTCTAACACTCCCTTCCGCTCCGCCCAGAGCGGGAGGAGTCATTTGATGATTTCCCATCCCAAAAAAAAAAGGCTCGATTTAGGGCCTCAGGTAGTTTGTACCAACAAACTAACACCGTCACTAACTAAACCCTTCATTATTTCGACAATTACAAGCAAGAAAATCAAACGTTATTAAATAATCTTCGAAACTTGGAAACTACAAACAAAGGGTAGTTAATCACGCGTGTGGAAACTAAAACAATACAACATAAGATAAAGTAAAGTTATACTAATAGTACACAATGATGGTACAACTTTCACGTATTGACTGAATGATGGATTTTGTGGTATTTCACGTGGAAAGTTCCCAAGTTTCGAAGCCTTGTAACTGTTTTCATGACAAGCGATTTCTGCTTGCATAGTATATGGTATGTAGAGGACTCGTGGACTCGTGACTAAATAATTACAGCCGCACGGGTCGATTTTCAGGTCAAGCCGCGCTTGCCAAGGTCGGTCCGTAGATGGATAACCATCCATTACACACCGAGTTTCCTCCGTGACTCGGAAAACACGTTAAGCCGTTGGTCCCAACTGTCATTTGTAGATCTTTGACAGTCGCTACGGGCAGTCAGTCGCCGGAAAATCGGTCAACCATTACCAAGGAGTATCGTACCAGTACTAAGTGGGTTGTAGAGGTAGGTTGAGATGCTAGTATATGGTATGTTACATAATTATGTAACAAGAACACCCAAAACTGATCGACTCGCGGCAAATGAGTCCTTTGTTGTTAGCCCAACCGGTGGTATGGAACTACTGATCGTTGACTTAAAATTGTTTATTTTATTCATTCGATGAATGATGCGCGTCGATGTCAGCATGAAATTGATACATTTGATATTGTACGGGTTTTCTCGTAAAAGAACTGGGTATACTAATAGGTTCATCTCTGCCTAACCCTTCGGTGATTACAGTCAAGATGTTATGCTATGTGTTATCAATTAACACAATAATAATACTACATATTTATTCCATGCATCTCTTTGAGCTGTCATCTCAAAGAGAAAATACGCACTAAGCGTTACGGTCTCCAGCCTGATCAACAATGCAAGTGCGACTACTGAACATGCGGTCCTAGGTTCGATTCCCAGGCCGGGTAAAGTGTTATTGGGTATTTCCATCAAATAAAGATATTTTGTATTTTTTGTATTCCATCAGTAATTTCTCGGTAGCTGCCCGGTTTTGTGCCCGATTGTTGCCAATAGGCTCGCCCCTATTTTCTTTATTACTAAAGATTAAAAAGGCTTGCGTTTGCCGCAACTCGCCTGATGTCAAGCGATGGGACCCCTATTATATGGGACTTAAACATAACTGGCGATATTTCGCATGTTGGCATTTCGCCAGTTAAGTTTAAGTCAGGTCAGCCAGGTGTTGTACTATTAGGAACACCTGCCTACTCCTTTAGGGATTACAGGTATGATAACGATGAAGACTACATAACATCAAAAAAGCAGAGGGGAAAAGGATTCAGGTCATTCAGGTAATGCATAGCACTAACCAATGTATTTGTGTCTTTACAAGAAAGATGCTAGAATAAAATCACTGTGCAGATGTTCTAGCGTACTTGCAAGTGATTGTTTCAGTATACTTGTGCTGGGCTAGCAGTCTCGTAGATACCGACGCTTTCGCAAACTTTCGATCACTTAATACTTAATAACGAAAAAATTCGGTTGCAATAACGATGCTTGCGAGAAACGCAACTTGGATGTAGAGATTTGCTTTTCTCGCAAGCATCGTTATTGCGGCCCTGGTGTTACATGTGTCAACATCCTATTTTGAAGTGTCTTGCTTCACAGTTTGTTTACGTTCTTCTTTTCTTTTAAATATAGCTGAATCGCCTGTAGTAGATATCCTCAACATCAGTTTTGCCTTTTCCCAACTATAATGGATGTTAAAAGCCGAATGGCACTTGTTCTCCTCATGATTGCGATGTTTTTATTTTTTTCTGGACCATACGTAGGAAGGGCTTTCTAGTTTTTCACAAGTTTTTGGAACGAAGTTCCTTATGGCGCGTTGCGAAAGGAGGCTAGACGGAAAAAATTCAGACGATAAGTTGTAACGACACTTTTACCCAACTGCGCGACGCAAAGGAGGGTAATGTATTTTTGCTATAGTAAGCTATTGTAAGCCGTGCGGTGTGCGCATGTTTCTCTGTCTGTCTCTCTCTCTCTCTCTTATAGAAAGCAACTCAGATATTTTCGTTTCGTCTTTGGTTTGTGTATGGGTGATCAAGGTTAAGCAACGACTGCGAAGGTCTGTCTGTGGATGGGTGATCCAAGTTAAGCAACGGTTGCCAAGGTTGGTCTGTGGATGGGTGATCAAGGTTAAGCAACGACTGCCAAGGTCTGTCTGTGGATGGGTGATCCAAGTTAAGCAACGGTTTCCAAGGTTGTTCTGTGGATGGGTGATCAAGGTTAAGCAACGACTGCCAAGGTTGGTCTGTGGATGGGTGATCAAGGCTAAGCAACGACTGCCAAGGTCTGTCTGTGGATGGGTGATCCAGTTAATACATATACATACATCGTAATAGTTACTATGCTTCAAACAAAGTTTTTAATTAAGAATAATAGTAACTTCGCGCGGACTAAACGTTTAGTCAAAACAGTGCTTAGACGCCATGACGTAACGTAAACAAAAGATAAAATAAAAGAAACTTAAAAACTTAAAAACTCAAGTTTTTTTTATACAATTTTTTAAGGTCGTAACTTTACTTTAAATACCTCCATGACCTGTTTACTAAATTTACTATTCAATACATTCATTATCACAATGTTTTGAGTGCGTTACATTGAGTTTTACCGTAAAACATGATTATTACCCCAAAAAAGTCGTTTCCTAGCAATATTTTTTGCGTAGGCTTACTTAGTTTTACGTACAGAATGCTTGGTTTACAGCGTCGTGAAGGGTCCGTTTACACCTTGTATTGGAGCCGGCTTCCGATCTTAACGGATACAGCCGATTACCAGTATTTTACAGCGATATACTGCCTATCTAACCTCCACAAACTTCAGAAACTTCTAAATATAGGTATCATCTACCACTAGTTTTACATAAATCTCCATTTATTTGATTTATAACCTTCGGCTAGTAAATTCATTTAAATTTTAATTCTGAACGTTATTGCCGATCTTTAGTCTTATTAACCCGGGATTAAAATTAACAAGAAAATGAAACAATAAATCATAGTTTATAATTTATATTGTGAATTTATAATTTTCGACTTGATTTCACCTTTTTGGTGTTGATAAGTACAGTGGGCAGTCATCTTTTCAAAGAGTAAGACGCCAGCTTATGCTGGTAATATATCATTCGGTAGGATTTTGTAAAACATTTATAAATAATAAAATGAGATTGCGATAACTTCGATTTAAGTTAAGCTTTAACACCTTTTGATGCAGATTTGTTTCTTTTTTAAAATAAAGGAATTCTTCCTTTGAGTAAAATTTGTTATCTCCAGTATTTAGAGTACTTTCCCTCCAACTGAGGTTGAATAATTTCATCCTTTATAATAATAAAAAAGCCTACGCCTTCGTAGCTGTACTACATAATTTGGTAAAGCACGCCATACATCGATTATTAACTATTCATAATTAATATTGATACATTTCCCGATTAATGTTATTCGTATAATCAATCAAAATAAAAAAATACTATTCGTTAGCACGCAGGGCTACAAAAACACAAGTAGGTAGGTACAATATTAAAATTGAAATAACTGAATTCTTGTAAAAAGATCACTTTACACATAATTATGTCAACAAGTTTTAATATAAAACCAAAAATCAGAAATGGCGAACAAAAATGAATACACCATTTATATACCTCATCAGTTTTTTACGTGTTTTGCAATTATTCATGAAAAAGTCATTTAATGGGGTTAAATGACTTAGAAGCTTGTGTAGATGATTTTAATGATTATATTTCTGTAACTACGTGTTACTTGCATTAATCATATTTTCACCAACATACAACTGACTTGCAAATTGCAAAAAAGGTATGAAAATTTGAATTTCGCGGGCTACCCTGACGCTTCCACTTTAAGGAACAGCAGATTCAATTATTTTTCGTGAAACGATGTCGATCTTTCTATGCATACCTAATTTTGGCAGATGTGTTACTATTGTTGTGTTATTCAGAAAAATAATTTTCCCACAACATGATCTCTAAATCGCATACTACAGAACTTCACTTAAAACTAGTTTCAACCAATCAAATGGCTTGTGTGTGTAGTATTCACTTGTAACAGAGCTAATAGGTTGATAACACCATTTACTACTATATCACAGGCTCACCGCACCATCCAAGTTCCCCAGTCCCGGGTCGCTTCACCTACCAACTTCCCGCCATTCGTGGTGACTGACAGTTGTCCTTAGTGACAGCTACCGGACTACTTGTGGCCGTGAGACTGTGTTGCCATATCTATTAAATAGATACACTACAGCTTGAATTGAATTTAAGTAATGCTTGAGTATTAAGAGAAGTTCTTTAATAAGGGTCTAAGAGAGAATTCCATCAATGAAATGGAACAAGATTAGCACATCTAAATGACATTGCATTACATTGAGAATGTACGCGACGCTTCGCTTAAGCTAGAAACATATTCTCTTTTCGCTGCTCGAAAATAATTGTTTTAATGAGAAATACATTGTTAAAAGTGATAATAACTGCAAAAAACTTTAGTTTCAAGTGAGTGAAGTGCTATAAATCCTGAAGCAATAAAAAAACAGTGAAATAACACAAATTACGATGAAATAAAACTGTAACAAATATTTAATCTACCGGCCATTATAAAAAGTGAATCTCTGACCTACACCAACGTTGTTATAGACGCAGCGACAAAGGTGGCGCTAATTTGGAATCTCGTAGATCTATCTTGCAAAAAACTAGTTTCTACTCAGGAGGCGGTCGTTTTGATTACCGCGACAATTTTATCATCGGATTTCTGTGTAGAAGATTTTTTCATATTTCAAACGAACAACTGCGAGTAAAGCGGCGGTCTAATTATCAGATAGGTGAGGCAATTTTCTTTATAATTATTGAAGATGGCTATTCTCCAGCGCACTCCTCCGAAAACTCCAAATATCATTCTGGCTCAGACTCAGTCTGAGCCTGACATAATCTCAGCGATTGAGTTAAGCGACTACGTTACCAGTAGGAACAAACGACCAAGACACGAACATTCGTCTCGAGGCCAGCAGGATGTCGAGGACTTACTTGCTAATTGGAAAATAGACCAAGACACCCGCATTACCAAGATGCTAGAAAATCTCTTTCATGTCAAAGTTGATAACCGACATACGTGAGATTAAGGCCCAAAACATAAAAATTCAGGCGTCTAACGCCGAAATTGCAAAACCAATGCAGAGATTGAGCGCTCTATGTCCTTCATGAATCAACAATTTGAAGACTTAAAAAAAGAGATTGAAGAGCTTAAGAAAGAGAGGCAGGAACAGGGTGGCTGTAGGTCTTGAGAGGAAGATTATGGATCTCCAGTATAAGTCAAGGTCGTCGGAAATAGAAATGTTCCACAAACTGACGGCGAGACTACGGCCGGCCTAATTAAAACGGCAACATAGGTCATCTAGCTGGAATGTCTATATCCGAAACCGAAGTTCGTGATATATATCGCCTCCCGGGAAAAAAACTAAGGATATGGCGGCCACACGCCCAATCATTGCTGAGTTAACAACAGTGCAAACAAAACACAATGTATTGTCTGCCATCAGTTCTCACAACAATAAGGAGACAAAAGAGAACACATTAAACACTGAGCTGATTGGTATACCGGGGAAACAGCAGGCGGTATATGTTGCTGAAGAGGCAGAAGACAGCTGCTTCTGCCTCTAAAAAGCTATTCTACTTGGCGCGGGATTTTGCGAAGAGAAATGCCTTTTCTTTCTGTTGGGTAAGCAATGGAAACATCTTCCTTTGCAAGCAAACGGGCGATAAACAGTTGTTGATAAATTCAGAGAAATGTCTTAAAGATCTCTCCAGTAAGTGACTAGTTGAACCTGCGCCCAATCATTACTTGGTAACCGTAGGCTATTTACTATATTATTTATTTCGCTTTTTAATTACCCTGTTAATTTCAACTGTACACTTTACACTTTGTTACAATTTATTTACTAATAAACACATCCCACACAGAAAAACCTACTTACACACTAAAAATTAATATAAAACACACATATATACTGGGAAGTATGTATGTGTGTTTTATATACATTCCGGCCACTACATCATATTCAATAAAAAAGCGATGTTATTGTCAAATATCACTCTCAATGTTTCTCTTTTTTTCGTATTAAAAAACATAAATGGCTAAAATAAATAATATTAATCAGGACCAGGACCATGGGTGGCATAAAAACTCTGACACTAAGGCGATAAAGATGACATTCATGAGCTGTCACTTTCAATATTCTATGACAATGATGCCACTGACAGCTCTTGAACGCGAATGAGGTGTGCTGACCGAGTCAAGGCTCACTCGTAAAATCCACCCTAAAACCTTCTTCTACACGACGTTAATCTTTATACATATAATAAAACAGTAAAAAAACTGTGTCTGTACATTGAATATATTAAAAAAATAATAATTGAGGGGGGTTTACAAACAGTAATAGAGCTCGAAACCAAAAAAAAATTCTGTCTGTTTGTCTGTTTGTTTGTACACGCTAATCTTCGGAACTACTTGACGGATTTGAATGATTTTTGTTTTGTTGTATAGGTATAAGGTCTGAGCAACATATAGGCTATAATTTATCTTGGAAACTTGAACACCTGATGCAGAACCGCAACAGACCAGCTAAACTATAAGAGGTACAAAAATAGTACCTTAGCAAAAATTGTTTCACGTGATGAGCATTTTCTGCTAAGAGAATAAATTTGAAGATCTGGAACACCTGATGTGGAACTCCAAGAGCCCAGCTACACTATAACATATATAGGAATGACGTCTTAGCAAGAGTTGTTCAGCCAGATGAGTACTCTCTGTTGTCGTATAAAATTTGAAGATCTGGAACAGCTTATGTGGAACTCCAAGAGCCTAGCTACACTATAACATATATAGGAATGACGTCTTAGCAAGAGTTGCTCAGCCTGATGAACACTCTCTGTTTTCGTATACAATTTGAAGATCTGGAACAGCTGATATGGAACTCCAAGAGCCCAGCTACACTACAACCTATATAGGAATGACGTCTTACCAAGAGTTGTTCAGCCTGATGAGCACTCTCTCTTGACGTATAAAGATTGTAGATCTGGAAAACCTGTTGTGGAACTCCAAGAGTTCACTGTATAATTATAAAATAACATAAGCTGGGAGTACCTCCACGCGGTGAAGGCGGTAACAGTTTAGGACTGATTTTCGATGAAAATTCTATGAATCATTGAAAATTTGACTCTACTGGCTAAAACTCCCATTTATTTCCTTTTCCATTTATCTTCGTGACACGGTAGCCTACCCGGTAACGCAGGGGAGCAGTCACTTAGATTTTAATTGATCAGGTATTTTCAGAATAAAACTATAACCATGCCTAGATAGAGGTCAAATCTTTCCCAACGCTCCGAAGGAGCTAAAAGATTGAGGATCATAAGATCCCAAGAATCTAACGAAGAGCGTCAGGATAGACTTGATGCTGTTCGAGAACATCAGGCTGTAACTCGCTCTGTAGAAACCTCTTCGGATCGCGAAGCTCGCTTGCGTTCTCAGCGTATTTATGCATCTACATCCAGGTCTCTAGAGACCAGTGAAGAATATGATGCGCGACTCTCCGCTGATCGTGAACGTCATGCATTGTCTCGCGAGTCGGAGACGTTCACGGATAGAGAATTGCGCTTGAGTTCTCAGCGTATCTACGCATCTGCTTCAAGGTCTCTAGAGACAAGTAAGGAACATGATGCGCGACTGTCCCCTGATCGTGAACGTCACGCATTGTCTCGCGAGTCGGAGACGTTCACGGATAGAGAATTGCGCTTGAGTTCTCAGCGTATCTACGCATCTGCTTATAGGTCTCTAGAGACAAGTGAGGAACATGATGCGCGACTGTCCGCTGATCGTGAACGTCATGCATTGTCTCGCGAGTCGGACACGTTCACGGATAGAGAATTGCGCTTGAGTTCTCAGCGTATCTACGCATCTGCTTATAGGTCTCTAGAGACAAGTGCGGAACATGATGCGCGACTGTCCGCTGATTGTGAACGTCACGCATTGTCTCGCGAGTCGGAGACGTTCACGGATAGAGAATTGCGCTTGAGTTCTCAGCGTATCTACGCATCTGCTGCTAGGTCTCTAGAGACAAGTGAGGAACATGATGCGCGACTGTCCGCTGATCGTGAACGTCACGCATTGTCTCGCGAGTCGGAGAAGTTTCATGGATAGAGAATTGCGCTTGAGTTCTCAGCATATCTACGCATCTTCTGCTAGGTCTCTAGAAACAAGTGCGGAACATGATGCGCGACTGTCCGCTGATCGTGAACGTCACGCATTGTCTCGCGAGTCGGAGACGTTCACGGATAGAGAATTGTGCTTGAGTTCTCAGCGTATCTACGCATCTGCTGCTAGGTCTCTAGAGACAAGTGAGGAACATGATGCGCGACTGTCCGCTGATCGTGAACGTCACGCATTGTCTCACGAGTCGGAGACGTTCACGGATAGAGAATTGCGCTTGAGTTCTCAGCGTATCTACGCATCTGCTGCTAGGAGACAAGTGCAGTACGTGATGCGCGACTGTCTGCTGATCGTGAGCGACATGCATTGTCTCGCGAGTCAGAAACGTTTACCGATACAGAATCACGCTTGAGTTCTCAGTGAATTCGCACATCTACTAACAGGTCTTTTGAAACGAGTGATGAACGTGATGCGCGACTAACTGCTGATCGAGATTATCATACATTGTCCTGGACACGCACACAACAAAATATTCATAATCAGTTAGAAAAAGAGAGAGAAAGGATTGCTGGAGTACGGCATGAAGAGACAGAAGTTAATTCAGTGTACCCTTGGGATCTGCTGCGGAGTAACGGGAAGAAAAGTTTTTTGTTGTATAGTCTGGGCAACATAAAGGCTATAATTTATTTTAGAAAATTAACACCTGATGCAGAACCGCATCAGACCAGCTACAGTATAACAGATATAAAAATGGTGCCATAGCTAAAAATATTCCACGTGAAGAGCATTTTCTGCTGTGAGAATAAATTTGAAGATCTGGAACACCTGCTGTGGAACTCCAAAGCCCACGGCAGCGCTATAACATATTAAGGAATGACGTCTTAGCAAAAGTTATTTAGTCTGATGGGCATTTCCTGTTGACATACAAAAATGAATGATCTGGAACGACTCCAATCCTCTCGCTCATCCCGTTGTTTTCACGTCCCCGGGCCTTAGAATTCTATATCAGACGTTTCAAATTTTCGATTTTGACGGCCCCGTTGTCGCTGGCATAAGCAACGGGATCCGCGTACGAAGTCGCGGGCAGAAGCTAGTCTCTAATATATTTTGCAGTATAATGGGCATTGACCAAAAAATCTAACCTGTATATATTTTTTTTAGTTAAATTATAGTATTAATTTGAATATTTTTGAAATTCGATTCGAGATGACAATGTCGTCATTGGAAATATTAATGAGTAGGGAGTATTTTTTCATTTTAACGAGAAATAAATAATTAGAGACCTTATTCCTCGAAATGGTTATGTAATTAGCAAAATTAAAAAAAAAAATGGACAATCCCCATTTTGGGATCACATGACAGTATCATACTGCATTGGTTTTCAACCTTATGAACATTGGGTTAATGACGTGCGATTCCAACTTCTTACTGTAAACTATCGTGTGGAACATCATCTTGTGAACGCCGTTTAGTATTTACATTAAACTAGCTCTTCGGATAGTTACATTTTTTCTTGCAAACCATACAAATAAAGCTCGGTTCTTCAGTGGTGGGAGCCATTGTAGTGGTCGTAGTGGTGGTCGGCGCCGCTGTTGTAGTGGTCGTAGTCTTCGGCGTCCAGTATATGAAGTGGCCGCGATGATATGGATGCCGAGGGAAGGGGTGGTCGTCTTCGACCCAAGCGTCGGGGCTAAAGGAGTATGGATCGTCTTCCAGATAGATTAGGGATGCAGCATCTGTTAATGAAAAAAGCGAGGTTATTCGGGCCATCTGTGGTGTACTGTAAAGTTCATTCTATCGAGAGCCTTATCATGCAAATTCAAATTCATTTAATTCTGGAAAGTAACCCATATTGCAACAAATACAAAATCAACAATTAATGTACACACAAATCAACTCAAATGAATAAATAAAAACAAAAAAAAAACAATCAATCGTCAAATCATTGACGGAGCGTGTTTTCTTAAAAAAAAATACTGGCCTACCCCTGTTTAGTACAGGGCAATGGCGATATATCAAAACACCATGGTTCTGTGCCATAATTTTAGTAAAATATTAATGGATCTTTCGAAATAAATTCTCTAAATTATGGTAAACACCGCATCACACTTCATTGTATTGTTTTTAAGATCTGAAGCGGTTCTTAAAGACACGAAAAACGACTTTGTTTATACTATTTACTACGTACGTTTTTACTTTTTACGTACTAGATGTTTCCCGCGGGCTTGGTCCACTTGAAATTATTATAAAAATATGACTTCCCCATTTGAATCGGATTTTGTTAACAATTTCATGGATTTTAATTTCCTTGCACGGAACACGGAAGTTTTTTATACATCTATGCTCTTTACAAATAAATAAAATTGAAGTGTCTGATTGTGATATCAAAATAACAGGTATTTACTGAATGCATATGAAAATTTATACGGCACTTATAACAAAAACGCGTTTTTTTTCAATTTTTGTTAGTCTGTTGGTATGTCTCTCTGTTTGTTCTATTAGCTCCCTCTCAAAGTTGTTTTACCAAACTGCAGAGTCTGCCCGAGGTAAAGAAATTGAAACAATACTTTGATTTAAAAGAGTGCCCATAGAGTTTCTTGCCCCTTTGGAATGTGCAACTACAGTACTTTCTCAAGTTATTATGCCTTGTGATTGGGACTGTAGAATGTCTAAAGTGCCTGTAATAGTCTAATAAATGCTTTGAGTTTGGCTGGGCGGATATCGATGAAATTTTAAATACGGACAGACCATGACCTAACTCAGGACATTGGATATCTTTTATCCTGGTCGGACGTTCCTGTAGCATAATTTCCGATCTAGTTAAATTCAGTGAATATTCAATCAAAATAAGCAATTGTATAAAATCGTATTAAGTCCTAGATATTAAGCACAAACAGCAATGGCGTGATTCGGTACAATCGAGACGTTATACAAATCGTTTTTCGCACCGCACAGTGTAATAACCAACACTAGCGTTACAAAACAGTTTCCTAGTACAAATTAAAGGGAACATGTTCAACATTGTGAGAACTAAAGAGGTCTTACCCTCGTCACTCCGGCGTGGGGAACAGTAGAGAGGGCACACTTTGTAACAGAAGAAAGAAGGCTTTTCTGAAACAAAAATAGAAATATTTATTTACTGATTCTTTTTATTCTGGGGATCCTGCCGTTTTGCCGAAAAGATTTTGCCAAATTTTCATTACCCAAACAAATTTTAGCAACCTTTTTTATACCAATGTAATATTTGGAATAATTTTAGTACGCACATTTTCATTTGGTCAAATGTTTACTTGGCAGATTATTACCAAGGATAATGTCATTAAGGCTATTGGTCTTTAATCAAATGATTTATTACAGCAAACAAAATTAAAACAATAAACGTTTAGTCAAATGATTTGTTATGACAAAAAATATAAAGGCAAAAATTTTGGAATGAAGACATAACACAAATTGATTTAATATAAAGTAATTGAAATTTAACAGATGCTGACAGAAACCCTAACCCTAGACGGTCGACGTCAGGGGCACCCCGAGGTTCGGTTAGTTAGGTTCCTGTAAACCTTGCAGACAGAAATAGGAGCCCCGCGCAGCGGGGATCCGTCGACCTGCTGACGGAAACGCTAACCCTAGACGGTCGACGTCAAGGGCACCCCGAGGTTCGGTTAGTTAGGTGCCTGTAAACCCTGCAGACAGAAATAGGAGCCCCAACCGAATCCAAATAGGAGATTCCAACTAGTTAATAGTGCTTTTGACTGAAATGGTAAGTTTAAAATTGACGACACCAAATTTGGATTATTTAATTTTGCGTAAAATATGTTATACCAACTGAAATATTTGACTAGATAAAAAATGGTAAAAGTACTAGTTGGTGAACAAGTTATTGTTCAAACGTTCACTTGCCAAACATAGGTTTTCGTAACAATTATTTGTAAAGAGATTTTTTGGTAAGTAATAATTTGGCAAATGAAATAATGCGAAAATTTGTTTGGGAAGTGATAATTTGGCAATTTCTTTTCGGTAAAACAATGGAGACCCTTTTATTCTGGCTGTCTTGCGCGAGTATTTATAAACATAATAGAAGAGATTCTAATAGCGCAATTACATTTGGTCGTTAGCCCGTATTCGGGTGGTCGAATGACTTTACTCGAATTCGGGCACCCGATGCATTTATTACACTGGTCATCGCAATAGAATACGAGCTAACAACTATGAGTAGTTTTAATGAAGTCGAGCACCTGCACTCGAAACGATGAAGACGGACGAGTTTGTCCGAAGACGGACGTACTCGAACTCGTTCATTTACACTTGGTCGTTTGACCGAGTTCCATAGGCAATCGAATTCGGGCAAACGACCAAGTGTTAATAAATGCAAAACTTTGTGAGGATGAATGGATGGATGTTTGTTACTCTTTCACGCAAAAACTGCAGAAAGGATTTGGATGGAAGTTAGCACACAGATAGTTTATAACCTGAATTAACACATAGGATACTTTTTATCGCGGTATTATGATCCTGTGGGACAGTTATCGAACTCCACGCGTTTTTATTTTTTACTACCGTAGATTTTATCATTAACACTAAAAACGGGATTTTTACCATGTTTGTTTTGGTATGATAGTGAACATGTCAGTTTAAAAACTTATACTGAAAAATAAACTAGAACCTAAACTTTTACCTAGAAATATTTAGTTTAATTACGAAAAGTATGAGAAAAAAACCTTGTTTTTTTTTGCTATGACGTGTTTAAATATATTGAGGCTTAATAATTTATTTCCTTTAATGACTTAATACGTACTTTTTATTATTTTTAACATTTGAAATAATTATTCTAAAAAATAGTAGCCCACCGGTATCGGGAATAGGATCCAGCTAAAAGCTAAGCTAGAAAACCATCAGTCTCCATAAGTACGGCTTTCTGAATCAAGTTCTTGATCCAGCTGCCTAACGAGAGCCTCCTCATTGTGTGGTCGAGGCTCTTGGCAATGAAGCCATTGGCTGTCACAACTATCGGCACAACGAGCGTCGAGTCTACATCCCACGGGTCGACAACTTCGCGAGCCAAGTCCATATACTTGATTTACGTTACATTACGTAGTTTTGCAAAGTGCACATTCCGATATTTAAATTGTCTAAAATTAACAAAATATGTCTGAAAATTAAAAGGTCAGACGAAGGGTTCACATTTAAGTAGAAATATCAATTTTCAAGTTTATTATAGTATAAATAGTTAAACAAAACACTAATTAATTATTCATGGCTCTAACAATCAAGAACAAACAACAAGTTTTAATCTTTGAATAAATTTTGAAATAATCATCTAGTGTAAATTTTTGATTGCCATATTTTCAAGTAATTATTTTTAATGAAGACTTCAAGAGAAGTTTCTCGTAATAGATAGGTTAATTATTATAATTACTGAGGGATTGACAAAGTCTTGGACATAATTTTCGAGTAATTATTTTCTTGAAGAAACTTTAAACTAGTAAGAAAATAACGTGATAAAATTCCACCAATATTCAAATAATTTTCGCGGTGATAGAAAATGGAAAAAGAAAATTGTTTATTAATATCAAAGAAGATCAGGTGTAAATACAAGATGTCGTAACTGACGTAAAATATTATCTACATGGCAGGAAGCTGACCTCGCATTACACAATAAACCATGTCAATAAAATTTTCTGATGGGGATTCACTAGACAACTTTTTTATTAGCGTACATAGCATAATCAGCCTAATGTTCCCACTGCTGGGACACACGGCCTCCTCTTTAAGAGAGAGAATGGTCTATACTTAATCTACCACGCGGGCCCAGTGCGGGTTGGTAGATGTCACATATCTTCGAATTTTTGGTTCTAGTACATGCCGGTTTCCTCACGATGTTTTCCTTCACCGTTTTGAGAGCAGTGGTGATGAAATAAATTACACAAAGTAATGCGCCTGCCTGGGCTCGAACCCACAACTTACTGTTCGTAAGTCGGGGCCGCCGCAACTGGCTCTCATTAGGGTACATAATATAATGTACAGCAACGAGCCCAAATTATGTGCACACTAAGCAATATATGAAAGTGTGTTTCACGTATACTAACGATTGCAAGTTAAAGAGAAGACCATAACACTATAAGTAGGTCCAAAATTACTATGTTTCTAACAACATAAAATTTTTCAAAAACTATAATTTGCAAACGTCAAACAAATTACATTCAAATGATAAAGCAACGTAAAATAATAACAAAAATACGTACATATAAAAGTATAAAAAAAACCGGCCAAGTGCGGGTCGGACTCGCGTCGGTTCCATACCACCGTAGTAATTTTATTTATTTTTTGTTGTTATAGCGGCAAAAGAAATAAGTAGGTACACAATTTTAACAAAAAAACGAAAATTACAACTGTCTATCTATTACGGATCATGAGATAAAGCCCGCTGACAGACGTACGGACGGACAGCGGAGGCTTAGTAATAGCTGGTTTTACCCTTCGGGTACGGAACCCTAAAAAGAAAATAAATTATAAGGCGTCAAAAAATTCGCCCGCATAGTTGTCATCGAGAAAAGTGCCACGAAAGCTGGTAGCATTGCCACGTGAAAGGCAATGGTGGCAATGCTGATTCTTTGGTCAAAGAAAGGTATCATACAATTTCAAGCAGCACAGTACTGCTGAGCGATAGGTACATATTAACAAAAACAATATTGTAAGTATGTGTTATGTTTTTCAAGATGTTTATTTGAGATAGTTTAATTTAGGACCACGCTAACATCAAACCTGTAATGTTAGTAGTGTTTGTGATAAATAAATAAATATTAGTACTCATGACTAAACCTACGTATAGGTACTAGTATTCCCAAGGTACACATAACATAACAATAACATAACATAACATCACGCCTGTAATCCCCGAGGGGTTAGGCAGAGGTGTATCTAATAGTATACCCACATTTCGCCAGTTATGTTTAAGTCCCATGTAATAGGGGGCAAGTCTATTGTCATCAATCGGGCGCAAATCCAGACTCCGTGGCTGCTACTGAGAAATTCCTGATGGAAAAACCCAATAACACTTTGCCCGCTCCGAGAATCGAACACCTCATGCTCAGCAGTCGTGCTTGCACTATACCAACAAGTCATTTTTAGTAAATTAATGAATATAATAATTATTATTAAATTAAAATTATCCAATTACCTGTTGAATGAAAAAACGGATCACTCCACACGATATTAAGAAGCACAGAGTAAAATAAAAAATACCTAAGCATTTCTAATGCCGAACACAAATAGATGTAAGTAGTACCTTTCACTACGAAGTCGGCACAAGTTTTCTTCAAACTCACCGACGTTCTTTATATTAACTCGGTGAAACTGGTTGATTACGTAACCAGATGGAAATTACAGGCAGTATTTTAGAAGTTATATTAAAGCAAGTTTCATACAGCAGCAGATTGAAAATAATGTAATGTAACTAATGTTAATTGAAAACGTATGTGATGCGAAAGTGACTTTATTTTTAACTATGTTATGTAAATTATATACAGACTACAAATAGAACTAAAATAAAGATAAAAATAAGACTAAAATAAAGTACCTACCTATACATTATTATTTTTAGGTCGTTCTGGAGCCGAATACCATGAACTCGATCATCGAATTCGAAACGATTGGGACTATTTTTTTCAAAAAATCACGAAAGAATAAATTTAATGTTTTTTTTTTTTTAAATAATGAGAACTCAAATGCATATGTGTGTGTAAAACGTATCCATGATCGGCAACACATGCGAACGATACCAATTGAAAAATTCATTCATCGATCGATTCTCATTATTTCACAAAAAAAAACATTAAATTTATTCTTTCGTGTTTTTTTTTTATTGTTAAATCCCGTTTCGAGTTCGATGATCGAGTTCATGGTATTCGGCTCCAGAACGACCTAAAAATAATGGTGTATATACAACGACGACAATAGGACACGTCTTAAGCGTCAAAGTACTCCTCCGCATCGCTGTCATCTGGAAACGTGCCCAGAAGACTATTATTATGTGATGTAAGTAAATAATGTTAGTTGTAATGTCTCATGTAATTATAAATTGATTTTGCATACCGTTAACATGATGAGACATGTAGCGCTATGCAATATTATGAAAACCTTTGGAAACATACCATATTTCTGGCAAACAAAAAAATTAATAAAAATGTACCTTAGTTTGTTACTACACTTAAAATGCTTATCTACCGAATCACGGACAAGAAACGTCTTAAAATACTGTAAAATAAATACCATGTACATACATTTAAGAAAACTACTAAAGGATTAATTTCTTTCATAATAAACAACTCAAAAATTGTACTATATTGGGTTTTTCCATTAGACATTTCTCAATAGCACGGAGTCTGGATTTGTGTCCAGTTGATGGCAATAGGCTCGCCTCCTATTACATGGGACTTAAACATAACTGGCGAAATGTGGGTGTACATCATCATCATCAGCCTATAGCAGTCCACTGCTGGACATAGGCCTCCTCAATCGCACGCCATTCAACTCGATTCTCAGCAACTCTCATCCAGTTGCTACCAGCCACCCCGCGGAGATCGTCACTCCACCGAGCCTGTGGGTGTACACCTCTGCTTAACCGTTCTGGGATTACAGGCGTGATGTTATGTCTTGTTACTGTAACTTATTCGACAACAATATTTTATGTAGCATTAAGTCAGTAAGTTCTATTCTCTGTAGTTGTTGAATTACCTATTTCCCAAACCTGTATGAAACAACTACAGTCACAAGCACCAATATGTATACACTTACCTAAATGTAAAAGCAATTTTCGCGAGAAATATATAACGATTGCAACTTGGAGAAAGGATATTTTTCATAAAAATATGAGTTTCAGAATACTATGTTCGTAACAACATTAAATTTTAATCAGAACTGTAGGAAAAAAACACTTTTATAAGTTGTTAAGTGTTTACATATTGATGTTCGTGACTGTACAAGTACGGTGTTTACAAGTCATTGTATTGGTTTGGAAAGATCTTACAGCAACAGTCTCCAAACGATATTTTAAAGCATTCCTTTTACAATATCGAAAAACAAAGTAGGCAAGAAAATTAATTAAATTACTACCAAAGTAATTAATCTACAGTTTGCTGATCTGAAATGTTTTTCCTCTAAGGGCGAATTTTACTGAACAAGCTGAAGCAATCAGCACATTAAAATGGCTTTCAAGAGTGTCAATGTTCCAAAGCAAGATATTGTGCTGATCGAGTTCATTTTCATGGATCAAAATTAACCCTAAGTACAGTCACGAGCATCAATATGTTTACATTTTGCTGAATTTAAAAGCAATTTTCGCGAGTAATCAAAATAAAATCAAAATAAGTTTATTAACCAATAAAACAAAACAGTTGTGTCATATAATCGGTGAGTTATAAATTAAGAATTGCTTGTATCTTGTGGCTCGGGAAAATTAAAATGGCGATTGTAACTTGGGTAAAGGATCTTATTCATAAAAATATGAGTTCCAGAATATTATATTCGTAACAACATGAAATTTAATCAGAACAGCAGGAGAAAAACACTTTAGAAAGTTGTTAAGTGTTTACATATTGGTGCTCGTGAATGTACACCTCATTCAAAAAGCCAGTCTGGATTAACTTGTCCAACGTGTTCTTGTCACCTTATTTAAAAACATGAAACACACAGAAAATAAGGCTACGTTTTTGTGCCAAAATCACAAACGTACACACTCCTGATTTTCTCTGGAACTTTACTCGAAAAATCCAGTACAATCCAGATTGAAATAACAACACTCTGTATAATGGAGAGAACAAAGCTACGCTGTAGACAGCTTGTGTATGTACACTGTACAGTATAGTGTCGCCTTTTTGGTAAATTGCTCTTTTATTTTCTTTTTTAAACCTTGTTGTCATTTCAATTGTAATTGCTTACGTGTCATTTTTGGTATGAATTTCTTGGTACGATCAGTATAAGCCTTACAATAACTATTTTAGCTCCTGTACTAGTTGCTCAAATGTCATCGTTGGGGTCGACTTCCAGTCCAGTGCATACCAGTATTTTACATGCAGCTACTGCCTATCTAACGTTCACAACCCAGTTAGTACTGGGTTATACCATACTCCTTGGTAAGACTGGCTGTAAGACTTTCAGGCCACAGACTACATGTAACAACTGTCAAAGATGTATAAATGACAGCCGGGACGAGCCGGGACCAACGGTTTATTGTGCTTTCTTCTGAGGCACGGAGGAAACTCGGTAAACTAGGTTATGAGTGGTCACTCATCCACGGACCAACCTAGGCTAGCGCGGCCTAACCCGAAGATCAATTCGAGCTGCTGTCATTATTAAGATACGAGTTCCTCGTAACTAGTTACTCAATTGTTTATTTTAATTTAAATAAGCAGTGAAGTTAAATAACCACTAGAATTCATAGGTACTTAAACATTAACGTAGGTTGTATTAGAATCTATCTACCCTCATATAGTTGGAAAAATGATAAGGTGTATCCAGAGCTTAAAAACAAAATTATCGGGAATACAAGATTTACAGAATTAACATAAATTCTATCAACTACTTAGTGATTCTGAACAAGTTTCTGAGAGTTAATTAAGGAAATAGGTTTTTACCTCACTAGGGCGATGAGCATACTCGTACATCCTGAATACTTAAACACGTTGTTGATAGCCACGTAAAACTATCAAACTGGTCATACAAGTAAGGTAAAGTGAATTTGTTGATACAACTAAGAAATACCGAATATTGATTACCTCGTTGGTCTCGTGGTAGCAAGCGACTGCTGAGCATGAGGTTCTGGGTTTGATTCCAAGGTCGGGCAAAGTGTTTCTGGCTTTTTACACCAGGAATTACTCGGACGCAGCCACGGAGTCTGTATTTGTGCCCGGTTTATGGCAATAGCCTCGCCCCCTATTACACATAACGGGCGAAATGTGGGTTTACTGTTAGGTACACCTCTGCCTGACTCTTCGGGGATTACAGGCGTGATGGCCTTGTAGATTCCTAGAGGTGTGTTAACTTTTGTTAACCTCTTATCTTGTTTTCTGTTTTTTTTGTGTAGTAAGCAACGACTTATTGTCGGACCTATGCTTTCCCCCCATACTTGAGTACTAATGCTGTAACATGATAATATTGTAAAATCTAATCATTTTAAAAGAGTAACCATGAAGTTTCTTGCCGGTTCTTCTCCATAGGAAACGACCAACCCGAACCGTGCACCTTTTTGTCGACGTTTCATAAGTGCCTATGTGAAATAAAAATATTTTGATTTGATTTGATGTTATGATATACCGAAGATGAAGTTTTTAATAAAATAATTAACAACAAACCTTTTGATTCCGTAACCATAGTGATACGAAGATTAAAAAAGCTACGTTGATCTCGAGGTCACAAGCGCGACTGTTGAACGTGGCGTCTTGTGTTCGATTCCCGGATAGTGTTGTTGTTTAGTAGCTGCTTAGAATCAGGAAGTTGGTGTGATACCCCCATGCCTAGGAAAGCAAGTAAAGCCGTTAGTCCTACGCCTGATATCTTCCCGGTCGGATTGTCTTCCCGTCGAATTGTTTTTTCAAACTTTGCCTCACTCCAGGACTTTCTCCTGTATCGTGGGTGCGTTTACAAACGTTAACTCACATACACAAATAGCCAAACCCGGAACAACTACCTGTAAGCCATACAAATATTTGTTCCGTGCGTGAATCGAAACTACGACACGCAGTGCAGCAGCCAATCGCTCAGCCACTGTGCCGACCGTGCCGCCAGAGAATTATGAAGGGAAATTACGAGAACAAAGACAGAATGTGCACACACTCTGGCCGCCGTGACTCAAACTCGATCAGGATTTATCATTATCCTTAATACCGAAGTAAAATAGTCAAGTTCATTTCAAGTTCATCATCTGCCTAGCCTTTTCCCAACTATGTTGCCATCGACTTCTAGTCTAACCAGATGCAGCTAAATACCAGTTTTTTACATGGAGCGATCTGACATTTAAATACCTACCGGTTGGTAAGACCGGTTATCAGAGTTTCGGTCCAATGACTACTTATTAACTGTCAAAGATCTACAATTGACCACCGGGACCAACGGCTTAGTTAAGATTCTTTCCTTCAGGTCACCTGACATGGGCGGGAGGAAACGCCCGGGTGTCAACACTGCGAGGATCGCCCGGAGGACACGGTCGGGCACACCGTGGAGGTCTGCTCCGCTTGGGCGGAGCACCGCCGTGTCCTCGTAGCGGCGAATGGCGGCGGCGACCTCTCGCAGCCAGTCCTGGTTCAAGCCACGGTCCGGAGCGAGAGGGAATGGGAAGCCCTCACCTCCTTCTGCGAAGCAGTCATACTAGCGAAGGAAGTGTGGAACGTGAGAGGGAGAGAACCTCACGTCCCAGCCGCCGCGGAAGACGCCCCGGGCGTCAGGGGCCACCGTAGGCGCAGGCCTGTGGAAGGTGAGTAATGTGCTACCTCGCCGTCGGAACATGTATGGGTTTTAGTCAGTAAAAGTCTGACACTCCTTTCCGCTACGCCGGAGGGCTGGAGGGGTCAGATGATTTCCCATCCCAAAAAAAAAGAAAAGGTCACCTGGCACAATCATCTCATCTACTGAAGCGATCCAGATTTCTTCCTACCATCATTACTCTTTTTCATCACAACTACATGGTGGTATTCCTAATGCAAAATATAAAAAAAACCGGCCAAGTGCGAGTCGGAATCGCACACGAAGGGTTCCGTACCACCGTACCATAATAAACACTACATGTTTTTAAGATCGAGCAAAGCAACGTTGAAAAAAACACGTTTCTTGAATTTTATATGTTACTATAATAGCCATAGTAACATTTTAAGTGTCTACCTATTACGGTTTAAAAGATAAACCCCTTAAATAATAGGGTACCGTTGGCACCCGAAACAATAAAAATCGAGCTATTTTTGCCAGTAGACTTTATAGAAGATCGGAATATCTAAGCAGGTTGATTGATTGAGGTTACCTCTAGAACAGACTACGATGAAATATAAAGAATTTCATCAAAAGGAATTTGAGTACCGTTCGATAGAGCTACAATTTATCACGTTGTCGATTTGTTTGTGGTGTTTTGCGAACGACAAAATCGATCTCACTGGGCCTAGCACGAACACGCGGAGAAAAAGAAAAGTAAATTCGGTCGTTTTTAAATTTGAGTAATATTCGATTTGTACATAATCATCAATTAGTTTTTACTCGACTACGGCTGAGGGCTATGATTTCAACACGTATGTATTTATGTATGTTTATATGTTCCCGCATAACTCATAACTTCTAAACTAATTATCATAATTGATAAGTAGACATAAGGTCGTTAGAACCGTCTTGATCGTCCGCTGACTAAAGGCTACGTTACGTCATATTTAAATTCAATATGGCTCCCACTAGCGGACATAATTAAAACCATGTATTGAAAAAAAAATGTTTGCAAGGTGCGGTGTATGGTCTTTCAAGTACCTATACGGGGTGGAAGGGACACACACGCAAAAACGGTTAGTACTGGGTAATACTAAACCCCTTGGTAAGACTGGTTGTCAGACTTTTTGGGGCACTGACTACCTGTAACGACTATCAAAGATCTACAAATAACAGCCGGTACCAACGGCTTAACGTGCTTAAAAAGTGCGATATGACAATCAGAAAAATAATAATTAGGTAGGTAAATTAATTACAGTGTGCCTAATTAATATGATAAAACGTGGCTGTATGTTCATTAGTTTTGTAAAATTTTGTGATAATTGTAATTGCATCGACTGTTTTAGAAAAAATGCTAATTTTTTCTACTTAGCAGTGCTCAAGGACCAACTGTTAACAAAACTACTTTCAAACTTTGTTATGGCGAGGTTACCCATAAAAATGTCGTTTTGTATTGTGTTTTATTCGTAGATAGCACGGATTTAAACTCTGAAAAAAAAACATATTACATATTTCATACTTCGATCTAGATATTTCGGCCGTGCGATACATGATTACTTGCACTTTACTGCATCCAATTCGGCCACCATCATGTGAAATATGAAAATACCTATACCACCAATACCAAAATCAACTATTTTCATCACTTCATGCGCTTGCACCGCGTGCTTTAACTGCTTTAGTCCCCAGCGGAACGCAACGTTGGAGGTCGGACGTACCTATGTTCTGTTACGAGCTGAGCCAACAATAGCACAGACAATAGTTTGTAAAAAATAATACCTGTATATAATTTAGTTTTGATATCATCATCATCATCACCAGCCTGTAGCAGTCCAGGGCTGGACATAGGTTTCCTCAATCGCACGCCATTCAACTCGATTCTCAGCAACTTTCATCCAGTTGCTACCAGCCACCCCGCGAAGATCGTCACTTCACCGAACCTGAGGGCGTCCCACCTTACGTTTGCCGATTCGCGGTTTCCACAGTTTTGATATCGTTGTAGTTTTTTTATTAGGTATTTTTAATTTTGTCAAAAAATGGGGAAAATTGTATTATTTACCTACATTATACATATTTTTAAAATTTTCTGATCTACATATTACTAAACACCGAGCCTATGTTTATTTGGAACGTCATTTGTTTACAAAAATACAATACCTAATAGTCAGAACAGAAATAGAAAGAGAGGCAGGTTGTAAGTTGAAGGTGAATAAATGTAGACTGTAACTGTGGGTAATTAGCGCTGTGCGGCCTGAACAGCACTTTATTGTGTCGTGGCAAAAGTCACCATTTATGATTTCGAATTTTATTGAATTTTGAATCTTCTGTACTTGTACACACGGCGGCACATGAAGCCATTTCCAGTATAACTTGGCCTCGCCTTGTATAGATTTCATTATACACATTCGCTTAAACTATTTTTGTATAACTTGATTGGCCGTCGCGCGTACAGGAGATGTGTATTCTGTGGCCGTAGTGTAGAAATGTGACAGTGTGACCATTTCGTACGAATATTATTTATAATTTTCGGTTTTTTTTTTAACTCAAGCTCGTTTATGCGCTATAGGTACATTAGAATCAACTCTTACATTTACTTAATCTAACTTACTACAACAAAACTGTATCAAGTTATGACAAACTTATAAATAAATAAATAAAACTATTTGGCAAGTTTGGCTATATAGACGTTATCCAATGCATAACTTTATTCAGTGTTTATTGGCAAGAGGAAAAGTGTGTAGAAATTATTAATTAAAACAAGGAGTTTCTCAAGGTTTTTGTGTTTGTAAGAAAATAAAATCCAAATATTGAAATACAACAAATTAATAAATACCCGAGTCATACACAAAAAAAGGAATTGATATTACCAAGTGCAGGGTCAACCAATGCATTCTTGGAATATGGTCCGGTTCTTTTATATTTTATTTACTATACTCAAATAAATAAAATATGAAATTCTATTGATTCATATTCTAAAAAATCTCAATAATTTATGCAAAGGTGGGTCAGCTAATTGCTATAAATCATTGAATTATTTTTTCTTATAAGAGGAAATTATTATTTACTTTATTTAATTTCCTTACATGTAAATTTACATTTTTAAATATTTCTTAAAAAAAAAACAGGTAAAAAAACATTTAAAAATAGTAGCGCACCGGTATCGGAATCAGGGAACCTCCTAACAATACGAGCCGTGATTGCCGTTATTGGACATTAAAATTTACTATTATGTTCTTTCCAACTATACCAACGGGTGTTTCAATAAATGGGTATTTTTCTTGCCGTTCCAGTTATTGTAGCACTTGTTTTTTTTTTGTTTGTTTGTTACCTTTTCAAGCCTAAACCACTGAAACGACCATCCTGAAATTTTGCATAATGTTGTCAGGTGTACAGAAACGGACATAGGGTTTCATCCCGAAAAAAGTACTGTTCCTGAGGAAAACAACAATAACGTTCTTATGATAATAGATGACGCCACGTGTCTTTCGAATCATGATTGTATTACAAGCAGAATACAACCCGAATTAATTGTCAAATTCTAAAACGCGAGCGAAGCCGCGGGTAAAAGCTAGTTCTATATAAAATGCTTAATAGAAAAACTAGAATTTGTAGATAAAACGGTTTTCCTGAGGATTACCCACCACGAACGACGACGAACCGTAGAGAAACTTGTGCATTTTGGTGGTGCATACTATTCCCTTAAATATGGCCAAACCTTTCTGTCACACACTGTATAAACGCTTGATTCAAGGCTACAATGGGGTTCTCATTTAACATCTCTTGCGGGGCGGCTAAGTTCAGCAGCATATACATTCTCACATAGTGTACTGCATCTCAACTGAAATAAATGTAACCAAGGTTTTGTAACAATATTCTGATTTAAAAGAGTATCCAAGGAGTTAATGCCCGTTCTTTTCCATACAGGTCTACGCTTTGGAATGGGTAACTAGAATACTTTCACAGTTATTATGCTTTTTGACTAGGACTGTAGCTTCATTTTGCTGTCTTTGTCTCGACAGTTCAAAAGTGCCTGTAACTGGCCTACTTGAAATAGATAAATGTTTTGAATTTGAAAAGTGTTTACTTTTATTAGCATAACTATTTTTTTTTTTTTTGGTGGGTGGGAAATCATCAAATGACCCCCCCCCCCCTGCTCTGGGCGGAGCGGAAGGGAGTGTCAGACTCTTACTGACTAAAAACCACCCATGTTCCTTCATTGGCCCTTTATGTTCCAGGGCCGCGGTATCTCTTTCGAACAGTCCCGCAGCCCTGGCAGGCAAACTATTTGACTATAAAACAAAAAAAAAACGTTTTATTTATTTATAGCAAAGCCTTCCGGGATTGTGAAAATATGCTAAATCGTGTAATTAGTGGAGAAAAACAGTGGCAACCTACGCGCTTTATATTATATTTTACACGAAATAAACATTTATAGGTACCTAGAGGTACCTATAAATGTTTACACATAACCCTTCTTTAATTACAAGATTGAAATTATTTCATTCATTAATTAATAATTCAAGAATTTAACACAATATTCTCCTAAGTAAGTGTGCATACCTACTGCTTGATGTTTTATACCAGGACACGAAGTTACCACGCCCTTATGGAAAACCAAACGGCGCGCGGCGGCGTCCCGTATATTTACCTTATTAAAAAAAAAATAAGTATACCTATTTGTTTTAATTATTAGTAATTACGTTAAGTTTAAAATACTCAGTTTCCTAATTTATCCATAACCAATACTTTCTAGAAAAATAAAGCGAAAGGAACGTTTACTAATTCAAGTTGATTTACTGCATTGCTCTACTCTGTAACGCAACTTAACCTACTCGAGTTCGTGAAGACCAGTGCGCTTAGCGCGCGCGTTTCCCGCGCTGCGAAATTTGTTACGTATCGCGTCCCCTTGCGCGGGCTGGGATAAGCGTTAAATGCCTACGGTGCTCGGGTTAACCTCGCCTTAACCAAAAGTGAATCAATCCAAACTCATACGGCATGTCGGAAAACGAAACAAGTGTTATTGGATCTGCAATGTCTGAAGATGAAGATAGTTGGCAATATTATTATTACTTTATTCAATACCACTTACAACGCATAATGCCGCTGCTCACAATGGCTGTGTTTATATACGGAGTCACATCATGGTGTTTACTGAAGAAATTTCGAAATTACAGGAATTTCGTGTTTCTTAATGCCATTTTGGTAAATTCCTTAATATATTCAATAGAATTACTTCAGTTTTATATAAATATGGTCACCACGGATGAATTCATACAATTTATAATATACCTATGGACAGTAAAGACCCATTGTTTGATAGTCATATGCCATATGTTCTATGTGGACTTTGTAAAAGTTTTTAACGGACATATGCAAAGAAGGAATCTAAAAAGTGTTATCTTTGCTTGGGGTGTGGCTCTCGTAACATCCCAAGTATTTTTATATCTGCACAAACTTACTGTTGTACATGAGATTCAAACACCTTATATAATAAGTTTTGTACTATTATATTCCAGTAACATTTTTCCTATAATTGTAAATTGTTTATTATACATTGTAATCGCATATTCACTTTTTCGTAGTTTTAACACCAGAGCACATACAGCTGCTAACATCCGGCGTCGCTTGTATGTAGCCACTTTGATATTTATATTGAGCGATGTTTTATTATTGTCTCATTATTTCCCGCTTGGACTTTATGATTCAGAAATATACTCGTTTGTACATTTATTCGTATCTTACTTTAATGGACTAGTACTGAGTGTTTTCCTCATCATTGTTAAAAGTAATCGGCAATTGTGGTATAAATATTATGTGGATAAATTAAATAAAAGGTCGTTATTAGCCAGTGAAAGGAGTGACAATATCATCATGCCTGAAAGATTTATTCCCATTCCTGAGCATCAGCAGTTTGACTGATCAATTATATGCGCTATCTTCTTTTCTTTAGTAAGATTATCATGTCATGTAGGTACGGTTTTCACTATTATTCAGAACATTTATTTCTAAAGGATTTTGTACTTAAAATATTTCCTTTCATTATGTTTTAGTTAGAAAGTATAAAGCGCAGAAATTTCGAAGTTTTGACATGATGTCGCCATTGCACCCGTACGAATCAGGGGCAGGTCACTAGTGTTTTATAATTGATCGTTGTATGTATCATATGTTGTAAATTATATCTAGGTATGTACGGCCATCTGTATCTCAGTACCTACTAGCACTTGAACTAAGGAAACCCCTAGATACTGCCACGAAATAATGTTGTTGCCAAATCAAATTGTTACCACGTACATGTCCGTAGCGACATAGCCCGACCATCGTTCATGTGATCCAGAGACATCTCGGGATTGCGAGCCTGGACGACTCGCAATGGAAATGTGCGCGCGTGCCGACGCATCTGCTTTGCCTCATGTTCAACACATTTTGCCCGCAATTCACGCGACCCCGACACGAGGCGTCTGCCCCGCAACCTGCTAGTGGACGATGAACCACCGAACTTGACGCCCGGATAAGCCGCACCTGGCTGCAGACTGCTTACTCGAACAATTTGACTCCACATGCATCCCCGCTGCGTGGCGTGTTCTAAGTTAATATAGGCATATCGCGCAGCTAAACCTCACATGCATTTCTCCACAGGCGCCTAAAGTCACGCATGGGTGCGCGGCGCGAGCTCACGATTCAAGCAGAAACACACGTCGGCTCCTTAGTCCGGACCGTGACCGGCTAGCTCTGGAAGCGAGGTGGATGGAAGTCACATACCCAATGTAGGTGCATCGTAGTCGGCACCTCTGTTGCAGGTCGTCGCCCGCTGGGCCTCCCCCAGGTAACTGGGGGTCTCACTCGGCGGGGATTGACCGCCGGGGTGTCGTGAAGAAAGCGGCGCTGCGTGACAGCGTTGTGGCGCGCCTACAGATACTTTCATAGCTACATAGCGACAGCCCATCTTATCTTATCAACCGCTGTGCAGTGATCCACCAGACTAAACACCGATCTGGTGGAACTTTACACCCTGTTCCTCATACCTCTAAACTGGTGACCCTGAACTTCGAGCAACGTGACGTCGGCATCATCATAATCACTTCCTCAAGTTTTGGAGCAGTGAGTCACACAGCCGGTGGATGCAGCCAGCATCCACTTTTGCCTTCAACGCTTGTTCCTTGCAATCAGAATGTAGCGGAAGCACATCCGGTCATCACCCTCAGCTTCATCAGGAACTTTAGGTACCGCACTTTCGACAGGTCAACAAAAAAAGCTCGAAATCCTCTCCTGGTTGACGCCAGCAGGTAACTTCATCGTGGTGCTGTACCACGTCCGACCCACTGGAGTATAACGCAGCGCCGGCCCCGACACACTGGGGTTCGCATCACCGCAGACAGTTCCGACTCACCAAGAACAATCGGCATGATATGATGTTTGGACAGCTCATCCCAGTATCAACTTCCGGTCTCCGAGAGAGAGTAATAAAGCGAAATAGCCAAATAGTTATACAAAAATAACTTGAGCAACATCTGTCATCGCTTCTTCATTATTTACAGTGTAAAAGTTAAATTAAAATATCAGTTATTAAATGCATGTTTTGTTTGATTTCGGTCAAAAGCTAAACAAATACAAGTTTCATTTCTATACTGCATTCGCCTGACGTTTCTTGATCTGTATAAGTAACCGAATAGAAAGTCACACTTTTAATACTGTTTGGTTTATGTTTGCAATCTACTCAATCAATATCCTGAATTCATTCATTTACAAGAGATAATTGTATACAAGTATTCCAGTACTTTTTTTTGGGATGAAAGGTGCCCGTTTTTGTACACCTGTCAACGTATATGCAAAATTACACGATAATCGGTTCAGTGGTTTCGCACTGGTAGAACAACATGTTCTGCCTACATGTTTTGTCGGTTGTAGGATCGCATCAGCATGATGCGTCGAATATGTGGATCAGATCATAATATCTACACCACTAAAAATACTTCATATTTTAACGTATTTATTGTGTAGAATATTATAAACATAAAAATAAACTAAAATATATTTTCTTAATACGTTGATAACTTCTGCCAGATTACGTGTAAAAACAAACATATTATTTTGTTTAGAAGTTACACGTAACAGGGCAGCATCCAATTGTCCGTGTGAAAAGCATTGAGTGGTTAAGTCAATTCCAGCAACTTTTTAAGTTTGTCCTTGTGCTTTGTCAATGGTCATACCAAACGCTAATTTTATTGGAATTTGGAGCCGTTTGAACTGAAAAGGGACACTTCACTATATGTTTTTTTAGAGGCCAGCTCATTGTTCTCAACCGGGTACGAATCCAGTCTCCAGGCTGGAATGGAAAAACTTAGTAAAAGTATCTATGTCCACTATTATCGCTTCCGACTACTATAGTCCAATAAAATCTAACTTGATTGAAATGACAAACAAAAGGGACGAGTAGATTTAGATAAATAAATTTAAATAAATAATTTCAAATGCATATTTATGTATGTAGTCATTATTTTACGCTGTGTAAATATGGGGATTAATAAGGGCCAGCTAAATTAAACTACACAAAACATTTTCTTAATAAAATTATCGGCTTAATTATGTACAGTCGCCAGCACATCAAGTTACCACAAACTGTCAAATTTCTCCAAATGATTGTACGCCATAAATTGTTGATGGTTAGGTTCAAAATCGAATGAGAAAATTTGACAGTCAACCTTGAACTTAATGCTTTAGCGATAAAGTTGAAAATATATTAGAGAAATTTGACAGATTGTAGTAACTTGATGCGCTGGCGACTGTACATCTTGACAGCTGTCATTTTAATCAAGTTAAACTTTAAGAACTATATACCAAAGAGGCAGCCGGCTAATCTCGCGGATAAGTCTGCTCGTGCAATGTAGCAGCTTGCGTGGCGTCAGATACGGTATGTGGCTTGTAAATGCTGCCGCAGAAACACCGCAACTATATAACTACGGGGCCGTCTCTACGAGCGAGAGAATCGCGGCGATATTACGTATTCGTATGGGATAATATCGCCGCGATTCTCTCGCTCGTGGAGACCGCCTCTAAGAGAGTGTATAGAAATACGTGGCAACGACGATAATATCGTCATGATTCTCTCGCTCGTGGAGACAGCCCCTACTAGCCACCAACACGATCGTCTTTTTCTCCCTTTACCTTACTTGTTGTTCAAGACAAGACAGTTCTTTTGTTAACAATAAAACTGTCTACAACCAAATGCCGAACCCCGAATACTCTGCACTCTCTACCCTGTCTCATCATTTTACGTAAAAAGGAAAATGTTAAACATTTCAAAACCTAATAGTTTAGATATTTTGCGTTTTAATACTTGGGTAGTTCTTTAAGATTTCTCTATGTAAAAGTATTATAGCTAAATTTTATTGTAAAAGCGATTGTCTTGTCATACCTTCATCACACTAGCTCGAGAGTTTACATCCATACATAATTTTATTGATTTAGTTGCCTTTCTCGGTAATATTTCTAGTTTCATAAATGTTGAACGTACAGACGCCATCCAGCACATCAAGCTACTAGGTACAAGCTGTCAAATTTCTCTAATATATTTTTAACTTTATCGCTAAAGCATTAGGTTCAAGGTTGATTGGGAAAATTTTACAGTTTCGGATAGCTTGGCGTCTGTACTTTTGGTACATTTCTTTTATCAAAGCCTACCGCTTTGATAAAATAAATGTTTGTAGTTTTACTAAATCTTGTAAAAGTCGTCAGCATACATCATCATCATTGAAGGCCGGTTTCCAGTCCAACCATATGCACCTGAAATACCAGTGTTTTACATGGAGCGACTGCCTATCTGACCTCCATAACCCAGTTAGTACTGGGTAATACTATACCTCTTGGTAAGACTGGTTGTCAGGCTTTTTGGGGCACCGACTACCTGTAACGACTGTCAAAGATCTACAAATGACAGCCGAGACTAACACCTTAACGTGTTTTCCGAGGCACGGAGGAAACTCAGTATGTAATGGGTGGTCACCCATCTACAGACCAACCTAGCAAGCACGGCTGAACCTAAAGATCGATCTGAGCGGCTGTTATTATTTTGCCACGTTTAATAAATATTGTTTTGTTGGGGATTTCATATTCGGCTGTCAAAATATTTTTTTCATATTGTATCAGTAGGTAAGTTATTAAAAACTAAAAACCAGCGGTACAAAACCTAAAAAGTTGGAAGCAGGCGAGACCCATTCCATTTTTATATTCGAATTGGTGCCACCTACTTCTAACTTTTATTTACCTTTAAAGGTGCTTGTTTTCAGCTTTTAATTATCTTTTTTTTATTTCCATCTTTTTAGTTTAGTAACGTGAAAGATTTCGTGGACGATTTAACTTTTAACACGATTTGACAATTCTAATTCGAAATCGGTTCATCCGTTTAGGAGTAACAAAGAAACGAAAACGGACATACCCACACACACATACATACAGGTCAAAGATATAAGGGGCGGCAGGGGGGGGTTGAAGTAGAGAACCCTAAAAAGACACGATGGCAGCCGCGTTTGTTTCGATTTTGATCACGTGCCAAATTATCCATGCATCCAACTATGGCTATATTTAGGGAACGCCCCCTATCAATATGGACGTCCGATTATTGTCCCATGTACTAAGAAGTGGATTATTGGAACACTCCCAGATGCACTGGCTTGATTAAACCGGCCCCAGTCACACAATGTGGTCTTGGAATGACAATACATAACGAGAAATCTGCTTTTAAACTCCATACAATAATCTTAGCGCCAACTAGTTCAAAGGAAAACCAATTCAGATGTTGCATTATGTAGTATCATTATTAAAAATCATAATTTAAACATCACTCATTCAAATTATTTGTGGTGGATAAGACATAACATAACAACACGTTTGTAATCCCCAAACGGTTATTCAGAGGTGTACCCAACAGTATACCCACATTTTGCCAGTTATGTTTAAGTCCTAAGTAATAGGGGGAAACGGAGAAATTCCTGATGAAATACCCATCAACACTTTGCCGGACCTGGGCATCGAACCCAAGACCTCATGCTCTGACCACTAGACCAACGAGGCACGTAAGAAATATGTACCTATGTTACCCTTTTTAACCCCAAACTCACATACTGAAATCTTTATTTTCTTCATTGCAAAGTCAAATACACTCACATACTTGAGACTAGATAATATAGAAAACACTTTGTAAGTCTACACTTAAGATATTCTTTCATATCGAACACCACATTTATATTTGTTGTTTTACTTAAGGCAAAGTTATTCTAAAAGCTAATATTTGTGTCACAAAATAATAAAAATAATTTTTCAAATGAGACCTGCACAATATTTTGCGTAAATGAACAAGACAAGCTAAGCTTATTGATATCTTAAATACATAAATGGTATTGAGTACATAAAGACTTAAAAATTTATAAGTAAATAACTTTAAACTGAGCGTAAATAATAACATAAAAAGCAACAACAACATCACCACAACACCATCAACTACCACCTCACGCTGAAAAAGCCGTAAAAGCTTCGTGAGACACACGATTTCGTTAGAAGACTGCGTCAGATGAAAGATGTGAATAGTGGAGGAACAGACATCCCACACCTCCTCACTTCATCAATCTAGCAGAACATCTTCCTCCTGGACAGGAACTGCAGTGGCCAATCTAGAAATCTCTTAACCGTTTGCCGGCCCGGATTGGCCGCTGCAGAAATAATCTGGCCAAATGAGGTATCATCGACCCGTCCAAAAATACAATGTCAGTGTGGAGCCTATCTGCAAAATATGCCCCACCTCCTTTCTTGTCCATCCTGCACAGCTACCTGCACCTTTCAGGATTTAAACGAAGCCAACGAAAGAGCTGTGTATTGTATATGGCAATACTGGTCGGGTATTATTTGAGTCTATAGACACGCAAAGCTGAAGGAGAAGAGGAGAATAACATAAAAATCCTAATACATGAATACAAAAACTGAAAGATTGACTGAAACTGACAAGTGAGGGTAGCCGAGCTGGCTGTTTGGCTGAAATAATGATGATTACATGGTAAACAACATATATTTTGGAAGAATGAAGAAAACCGTCCCCTTAACCAGACAAGCCCCAAACAACTCCATTACAACCTTTCGCAAAGAAAACGATTTCCGACAAAAGGGTTGAACGTTATCTGCTAAACGTCAGTTATTCTACGAGTATTCTGAACCGCAATACACTCAACAAAGCAGTCACGTGAAATGGCTAAGAAAATTACTGTTTTAGACTGTGCGCAAAAAAGTGTCAAGACGAGAGGTCTATAGACTGTGGACAGAAGTCTTCCAGGCAGGCGCATTAATTTTTGTAAAATTTATTTTATCACCACTACTCTCAAAACGGTGAAGGAAAACATCGTGAAGAAACCGGCATGTCCTAGAACCAAAAATTCGCAGAGACGTGACATCTACCTACCCACGCTTCCCGCGTGGTGGATTACAGCCCACTCCGTCTCATAGAGAGGAGGCCTTTTTTTTGTGATGGGAAATCATCAAATGACTCCTCCAGCTCTGGGCGGAGCGGAAGGGGGTGTCAGATTTTGACTGATTAAAACCCATCCATGTTCCTTCTTTTGCCCTTTATGTTCCAGGGCCGCGGTATCTCTTTCGAACAGCCCTGGCAGGCATCGGCCCTTGCGGGCCCCTCATGTTTGCTGACATCTTTTTGAGGCGCGCGTGGAACACGAACGCGCCGTCGACACGGCCTGTCGTCATAAGACGGACGGACGGCGAGCTAGCCCATTACTCACCGTCCACAGGCCCGTAGAGAGAAGGCCTATGTCTCAACAATGGGAACATTAAAGGCTGATTATGCTATGCTGTGGACAGAATAGAGAGGCAACTTTCTCGCGGGTACTTTTAAAAGCGGTCGTGTTCTATCCGTCAAAAGTTATATCAGAATAGCAGCCTCGCCTGCGTGCTGGTTCGAAATTATCCCCATGGAACGTACAACTATGGTCGTCGATAAAAGTCCTACTATCTTACTAATATTTTATTCAAAAGTTTGTGAAGATGTATCGATGTTTATTACTCTTTCACGCAAAAACTACTGCACGGATTTGGATTAAATTTGGCACACAGATAGTTTATAACCTGGATTAAAACATAGGATACATTTGATCCCGTGGGACAATTATCGAACCCCGCGGGTGAAGCCACGGGCATAAGCTAGTATCCTTTATGACCTAAATAATCATCTACCTGTGTACAGTGGAAATCCGGAAACCCGTTACGGCGTGAAAAGGTTACAGATTCAAAGTTATATTCGCATTTGTAATATTAATATAGATATTTAAAAATTATTGTCTGAAGTCTGCGCACATCCTTACATCTGAAATACATCGACCTGCTTTGAGCGAAGACCTAATCTTTGGTGCTTTCAGTGAATAAAGTTTTACTTTAAATCGGTCTGAGTTTACAGTCGCCTTTTGTATTGAGGCTTTTCACTTTGCCCTTTGCGTGTTGTGTCAAGTTTTATAACGAGCTGGACTTTTGAGTGCTTCGATTTAGTAAAATAATTCAGCATGTGCCAAGTCTTTTCAAGAAAAAATGTGGACATTTTATTACGATTCCTCCATAATTAATGTATTATTTAAGCAGCAGATGTGAGAGTCAACTCCGTCAGTGGCCGCCCTTGATAAACACGTTGACCTTATTGGCGATGTTTTTCAGAAATATCTGTTGAGTACTCTCGCGCGTTTAATCGTATGACCAAATAAAGGTCAAGCTGCAAAAGTTATAGTACTTTATTGTTTTTATTCACCTCTTTATTTATTTATTTTTCATTGGGTAAAAATAAAGGAAAATAAAGATTGGCCATACTATGTCCTACCAGAAGTCATACAAATGTATTGTATTGTATTGTATAATGGGCTGGTGTCCGCAACTCCACATCCAATACGCGTATTTTGCGTGGTCATATAAAATATCGTAAACAATCGCAAAACCAAAAACGACGATGTAGCTTTATGTATGTCTACAGGTGTAATTGTATATTCTTGCACCGGCGGCCCAGTCCACTACGACAATTTGCACCGGCATTTTTAAGACATCAATCATCTTGATACCAGGGACCCTGCATTCATAGGTGGTACAATATTCTCTGATAAACATATCTCAAATTAACTCCACCGTAACCATTTACAACCTAACTCCAAAAAACCTTTCTTAACCCACCATAAATAAAATAAAATGAAGTTATATTGACTGAAATCCAAGTAAACTACCTGCATGAGGACCTCCTCTACCTATAAATCCATTTTATCCCTCTTCTGAGGCGGTCCCCACTTCGGAGGAGGTAGGAGGGCAAAGGAAGGATATATGTTCCAACGTGTGCACGATTACCTGTCAACTTAAAGCCAACTTATTTTTAACTTGTTTTTAGTATCCGGCTTATAGCGATACTAGCTTTGTGCGGTAGCTTCGCCTGTCATAAAAAGGTTTATAATATTTCTTCTCCATCATTACCTACTAAGGTTAAGCGAGAAAGTGTTTCTTGTCGTATGGAACGTAGATATGATTTTCAATACAATCGAAACAATGGGAGTATCACGCTTTGGTTCGCCGGTAGAGGCGTTCGTGTAGAATATGTTCTTCAGAAATATCAGATCTGTCATAATATTCGTGTTCATAATTTCTTTTTTTATCACGTATTTTTTCTAATATTCAAGATTGAGCCTTCCTGATTAATTACGAGACGTGAAGATTTTATTTATTTATTTAAACTTCATGTACAATAGTGGTACATAGGCGGACTTAATGCCACAAGGCATTCTCTACCAGTTATTCAACCTTTGGGTTAAATAAGAAAACATTGTGATAACCGTACAAAATAAATATCTAACAAAATTACTGATTTTGAGTGCACTTAAAGGAATAATGATTTTGAAATTTTTCATGTTTGCTAACTTTAGGGACAATATTGCAAATATAAAAAAAAATATGAATCAATCAATATTATACAACACGTTGTCAAGTTGTTATACGTAATAAAATAAACTTTTTATGGAGTTATTGGTACTTTAAAGTATAATTAACGATAGAACCTTAAACGCTAGTGGTGCCATCTGGTGAACTCAAAAACGATAGCCCTCATTCTTTTCAGATATCATTTTCAACGAAACAAATAGCTGATACTATTGAAAATATCCCACAAAAATGCGTTTTCGCTGCTCATTGGTTTTTAACCAGATACTAAAATAAAAAGTCATAGTGACAAAATATTATCCGACCAAAAACATTTTCATGGAAAATGTTGCCGAGACGAGGCCTTAAGACTCGCACTGTGGCAAAGTTATCAGATCTCATGAAGAACTAAGCTTCCAAAAGCCCTAACTTCACAAACTCTACACCTTAGTCAAAATATGTGGCATGGCCGTTTTAGGAGATTCTAATGGCAATAAGATTTTAAAAGCTACTTTGTTCGCCTCAAATACCATATTTAAAAATCATTCCAGTCTAAGATGAGGCCGTTGAATAAAGGTCGTATATTTATGTGTGTAGATACATACTAGGTATGTAATGGAAGGTGGCGGGTAATCGCGCAGATACCGACACTCATCCTTCCTGTCTTGACGAGCTCTTATCTCTGCCATCTTTTAAACGGAGTCATTTTGTTTAACCTAAATATGTACATAAAAACTTGCATAGATAGATAAGATTCGCAAGGAAGAACAGGGCCGAATCAGAATTCTTGAATTACCTCTTAAAGCAGTATTGTTTGAACACAAAATACAAAAATATATATTTCATTAAAAAACATTGTATCATACATTAACGGAGGCAGCCCCAGTAAGTTACAATAGTACTTGGGCCAGAGCTGTCTCACACTTCCTTTAAGTGGTGTCTTAGTAATAATGTGATGAAGCTAATGAACAGGAAAACATATTATATATATAAAAAATTAAGCGGCCCTCGATGTGTGGAGTGCACGTTTTTAACCGACTTCAAAAAAAAGGAGGAGGTTCTCAATTCGGCCGGTATATATATTTTTTTTTTGTATGTACACCGATTACGCCGAAGTTTCTGAACCGATTTACGTAATTCTTTTTTTGTTTGATGCGGAATAGTTTCGAATTGGTCCCATAAAAATTTGATTCAGGTAGGCCCATTAGTTTTTATTTTATGAGCATTTGACTCTGAAGTCTGTTACTTGTTTGTTGTTGTGGAGTTACTTTCGCATTTATAATATTAGTAAGGAAGTAAGAATAAGCCTATTACCATGAAATGTATGGTTTACAATGTAAAATGAACGCATAGAAAATATTTGTATAGGATATTGCAACTAAAAATGAAAAAATAAAAAAAACTTTTTTGCAAAAAATAAAACCGACTTCAAAATCACAAAAAAGAGAAACAAAAGAAGTCGGTGACTTTAGTTTGTTTGATTCAGTTTTTTGGCACCGACTTCTGAAGCTAAAATTATTTTTCACTTTTTTGTGATTTTGAAGTCGGTTTTTTGAATCTCACTTCAGTTTGGAAAAGCGATGGAGCTAGGCTTTCAATAATGGGTGTAAAAAGACCCTTAAGAGGAAACAAGGGCTGCGATTATTCATAAAAATGTATTTCCCTTGTTTCTTCCTGAGCATTGCCTCTAGAGAAATCTTTTTTTTTTCATAAAATCAAGGTCTACTGTAGACACGTTCCTGTCATTTCCTTTTTTTCAGCAAGTAATAAGTAAAGAAAATATGACCCTCCAAAAATAACAAAAAATGCCCCATTTTTACGGTCGTAATTAGAGGACTACCAGACAAATTTGAAAAGTTTTTAACTTGAAAGAAATTGATAGGAACCTAGTCTACATACATACTCTTTCTTAAAATTTTAATGTCAAAATTAATTGAATCGGCTCTGTTTTCGAGGTGAAAAAAAAGGATTTCGTAATCCTTTTTTTCTCCTCGAAAACAGAGCCGATTCAATTAATTTTCGATCTCGTCAATTTGTTGTGATATAATCGGTCTGAGGTGCAGCTGTCCCTATCACACTCTACCGTGGCTGGCTTGACGCAGCGCGACGGCAAAAGTTTCTTCAAATACCTATTTTTTGGTCCTGTTCCCTATTAACGAAACCGAAAGGCACTTGTTCTCCCTGTCACTGCAAAATTTTGTTTTTCTAGACCATACCTTGGAACCTTCTAGTTACGGAAATTATAGAGGTTCCAATTTTTCCCCAAATTTTTTTTTAAACAAGTTTTTAATGATACTTTAAATACCGTATTTGTTTAGAATATTCTTTATCTACATAGAATAACTTAAAAATAAAAACGACCTATTTATTTTTCTTTTTTGAATATTACGTGAGAACTGAAACAAGATGCATTACCTCAAGTAGCTACTTGTCGAGATATCCTCGAGAAAAGCAAGTTATCTAAGCGAGAAGCTTAAGGATACGACACGAAAAATATCACTACGTTGTAACGTAGCCGCTTGGATGCATCGCTACGGAAACACATTCTAAAACATATTTATCTTAAGGTGGGAACACACTGGGAGGGGGAAGCGATGCGGGGCTATTATGTTCATTGAACCGCGAATATGTAAACGATTGTGTATATTTTTTTATCCAGCGTCCTGGAAGATTTTCACATATTATCTATACAAATAAATAAAATAGAAGTGTCTGTTTCTTATACCAAAATAACAGCTTATAACTCAATGCATATGAAATTATATACCGTACTTATAACAAAAATTCATTTTTTTCTACTTGTTTTTTGTACTTGTCTGTCTGTCTGTCTATTTGTTCCGCCTAATCTCCGAAACGGCTGGAACGATTTTGACAGGACTTTTACTGGCAGATAGCTAATGTTATAAGGTCTAACATATTTATTTACATACTTTTATTCTAGAATAAGAATTATTGTTCAGAAAATCATTGTTCAGAATTGTACAAAAAAAATTAAACCCTAATTCGATTCAAAAAGGGAAGTTATATTTGTTTTTTATTATTAAAATTTCACTCGAACGAAGCTCGCGGGCAACTGCTAGTACACTATAAAGATGTATGGCGATGACTTTCAACCCACTGAAAGAAATCCGCACGCGCTCCAATTACGTGACACACTTTGCAATCGCATTCCGAAAGATTTTGTAGAAACTAGTAATACATAACCATCATCTGCCTAGCCTTCAGTAGCGAAGGGACAATATCTTTAATGTGATTATATTACTTTCTATAGAGTACAGACTGTGCCATTTTTTAACGTGAAGCCGGTAGGAATCGAGTTGTATGGAAACTTGGCCACTGCTGGCCTTTTCCCAACTACGAGTATGGAGTCGGCTTCCAGTCTAACCAGATGCAGCTGGCCTCCACACCCCGGTTAGTACTAGGTAATACGGTACCTCTTCGTAAGACTGGTTGTCAGACTTTCGGGCCACTGACTACCTGTAACGACTATCAAAGGTCTACAAATGACAAACGGGACATACGGCTTAGCGTGCTATCCGAGGCACGGAGGAAACTTGGTAAACTCGGTAAAGGGTGGTCACCCATCCACGGACCAACCTAGGCAAGCGTAGCCTGACCAGAAGATCGACCTGAGCTGCTGTTATTATTTTAGCCACGAGCTTCTCGTAATACATATCGACGGTGGAAATATAAAACGCTGTAAGAGACATTAAGTGTGCTGCTGTAATTTCAACTTTCGACGCTAAGACGAAAACTTGAAAATCCAACTGGAAGTTCAAAGTCAAAGTCAAAGCATTTATTTCAATTAGACCATTACAGGCACTTTTGAAAGTCAAAAATAAAAAAGCTAAGCTACAGTCACAGACACAAGGCATAATAACTTGCGAAAGTACTGTAGTTGCACATTCCAAATCGTAGATCTCTATGGAGAAGAATGGGCAAGAAACTCCATGGACACTCTTTTAAATCAAAATATTGTTACAAAATCTTGGTTACATCATTCATGTTGAGATTATACATATATGTGAGAACGATGTACAAAGACGTGCACATTAAGAGCGTCCAGAGTAAAAGATTAAGCCAAAAATTTAAAAATAAAGTAATTAAAATAAATCGTGGCAGGTAAGAGATGACCAGTCCCAACTGACAGCGCCCGTTCAACTTCCCTTGCAGCATTTTAAATTTACACCACCGATACATTGCTTCATAATGTGAATTAATGTGACAACGTAAACAACGCAATGACATAACAGCTGTAATACCCGAACGGTTAGGCAGAGGTGTAGGTAACTAATAGTTCATCCACATTTCACCAGTTATGTTTAAGTTCCATGTTATAGGGGGCGATCTTATTGCCCTCACACGGGCTCAAATCCAGACTCCGTAGCAGCTACTGAAAAATTCTTGATGGAAAAACCCAACCGCACTTTGCCTGACCGGGGAATCGAACCCAGGACCTCATGCTCAGCAGTCGCGTTGGTGACTAGACCAATGAGGCAATCAACGCAATGAATGTTGTTGAATTGATAAAATGGATTGCTTTGAGAATACGAGTGTGTTACGCCATTCCCCCGTTATTTGTTACGAGCCTTTGAAACCAAAACATCACATTTATGATCATAACGCAAAAAAAATGGTGTTACAGATCCCAAAAAACAGAATTCTCCAATTCATGAAAATATCAGTAAAAAAGCTTTATTTAATACTAGCTGTGCCCCGCGATCTTCGTACGTGTATAATTATGATTAAAATATTACTTCCCTAATTGAATATTAAACAGGAACCCTAATCCTTTTTTTAAATGTAGCCTAAGTCGGAGCCTATCTGCCAGTAAAAGTCCCGTCAAAGCCGGTCCAGCCGTTTCGGAGATTAGCCGGACCAAACAGATAGACAGACAAAAATGATAAATAATGTTTTTTGTTATAAATACCACAACATACTTTCATATGCATTCAGTAAAAAGCTGTTATTTTGAAATTACAAACAGACACTTGAATTTTATTTAATTTGTGTAGAAAAACAATTAAAAATTCATTGTCGTAACCAAATTATACGAAACCTTGGTTCGATAAGATCTTTTGTGCAGCTTTAATACCGGACAAATCGATTGTAGTCAAAGTAAATTTCATCAAATAAATTGAAATTAAAAAGATTGAAAGTGTAATCAGTTGTAAATCCCAATCAACTACGACAGACTACTCAATCCAATGGAGTATCTGTAATATTTGTACCTACCCACCCTCCATTGATTGAACAATGCATCCGCTTGATGAATCACCACTCAGAATTCAAAGAGAATAATACCGGCACTTACACTTACCCTAGTTTCCAATAAAGTCTTGACTTGGATTGGACTGGAAATCGATTAGCATTATCAGCCTATAATTTTCATACTGCTGGGATACTGGCCTTCTCTCTATGAGAGGGAATGGGCGATAATCCACCACCCGGGTCCAGTGCGGGTGTCACCATGTATTCGAATTTTTGGTTCAAGGACATGCCGGTTTCCTCACGGTGTTTTCCTATACAGTTTTGAGAGCAGTAGTGATGAAATAAATTACACAAAGTAATGCGGCTGCCTCGGTTTGGACTCACGACTTACTGCTCGTAAGTCGGGGCCGCCACCACTGGGCCACCGCTGCTTTTACCGGAGCCGATTAAGGATTAGGTACCTACTTTAAATTGTCTTAAAAAAAATCATTTTTTGCAAAATTTGATTCGGGCTAACTAATAAATGATCTTTGTTTGTGTGCCTTCGGCCCACTATTCCATAAACTCCTGTTTTTTTTTGTTTTGCTCGGTTAAAATAACGAGGCAGGTGTTCGAATCTGTGGAAAGGCATATTTCTTCACCACTGATCTCAAAACGGTAGTGGAAAATACCAGGAAGAAATCAGCAAGAAAAAAATGCAAAAATCATGTAAAATCTACCTAACCCTCCCTAAACCCGCGTGGCCCGCTTCCTCTTGCAGGGGGACAGCCTGGGTCTCAACAATGTACACATTAATGGCTAAATATGCATGTGGCTCGTGGCTCCCAAATAACGACCAATTGAAAAATAATTGTGACTTAATTCGCCAAGTGCTCTGTCTTAATTATTTCCTAGTAGACAAGTGCTTCCGATATTAGATCGAGGAATTAACACAAAAAAAGGAAAATTACTAAAGATTAATTAAAAATTCTCAATGTGAACGACAGGTTCTATCGCTCTTAAAAGCTTCTTGTCATGATGAATAACGTTGAGTGGCGTTTGAGGAAAGATTTTTAATTTGACATTCAGGTGTAAATTAACTATTTAAATAACAAAAAAACTCTTATTTCGTAGGTAGAATTATTTCCCCGCGGGATGCGCCCATTCACAAATACTTAAGCTGCATCTCCTTAGACTGTAAGCCGATTTCAACAATTATGTTGACAGGAAACGTATAGGCAGATGATGTAGGATTATGGACATGTGAAGAGGAGGAATGCAACACATGTGACTAAAACAGTCAATAAGTGTTGATGGAGAGGGAGAGGAAGACCAAAGAAAAGATGAATGCATTGTGTGAAGAATGATTTGAAGGAAAAAGGAGTAAACGATAGCGAGACGATTGACAGAAGAGAATGGAAGAATAAAAGGTGTTGCGTCGACCCTAAATAACATGGGACAAGTACAGAAAGCTGACGATGTTGATGTAGGACGAGCCATTCACAAACTCTTCATTCAATCGGAAGAAATCATAATCATATTCTTAATCGGAGATTTTTTGTTCTGCTCGTAGCATGGCTCCCTGTGGATCACAAACAAACATTTGCAGTACTACTTAGTAGTTGGCAACAACAGGCAATAAAATACAACGCACTGACGCCAATAAGTGAAATTACATTTAAAACGCAAAACTTGTTTAGATTGCTAACGAGCACACAAACTTTAAGTGCGGATAATAATATAACACTAAGCTAGGGAACCTAAAAGAAAATAAAGAGGCACTCGCTGTAATCAAAAATTCATTATCATGGTGTTGTTTAATTAATAAGGCGGTCTTCACGCGACTCCGCTCGTCCGCGCGATTCGCTGCCCGAAACAGATCTAAATTCGCTTTTATCACCCACACTGATGAATTCACCTAGTACTGGAAATAGGCTTCATTTTTTGTGCCAATGTCTCATTGGCTTGCATGACATCCGTAGATGACACATCAACGTAACTTTGCGATCTCAATACCAAAACTTGTTACGCACGGGTGGATATACGACTGCTTTGTTGAGGAAAAGTGTCTTTGGTATGGCACCGGTTATTTTTAATCACATTCCTAATTCTATAAAAGAGGAACCAGTAACAACTTTCAAAAAGAAACTAACTGAACTTCTATTAGATAAATGTTACTACTCCGTATCCGATTTTTTAGCTGATATATTTTAGTTGTGTGTCAAAGTTTATATGTTTGATGATGAACTGCATCAATTTGGCAATTTGCGTGCCAAAATGATAGAATGTACAAGGGTTCTTTAATATTATTGTAACCACCTTATTGTAATACTTACATTCTGAGCAAATAAATGACTATTCTATTCTATTCTATTCACGAACCGGCGCACCACCACAAAATACTCTTCATCACCTCCGCCTGACCGTGCAGACGAGCAGTGTCGTCTGTGAATCGCTTTAAATACCTACTAAACACATGTGAGAAGCCGCGGGCAGAGCAAGTAAGTCATAATTAGGTGTAATGTAATAATCAGACCTGCTGTTTCACGTCTTTCCTATTTCAATCTTCGTGAGGTAAAAGTTTTATAAAGTTTCATGGTTTTGGCTTTGTTTCATTATTTTGTTCATCAAAACAGATGTTCCCTAGTCAGATATACCCCTATCTCAAATTATCTGGGTCAAAAACATATTCCATAAATATATATTTTAAAGGTAGCCTCGAATTCGTCTAGCTGCAATAAAAATGGAAATTGCTCAGCACACGGCCGACAAACTTTAACTAGTTTTTTATCATTTTAAAACCAGTACCGTACCTAATGGTCGATTTATAAAACTAGAGCTTTATTACAAAATAACATCAGCCTGTAATCCCCGGATGGTTAGGAAGAGGTGTACCTAATAGTACACCCACATTTCGCCAGTTATGTTTAAGTCCCATGTAATAGGGGCGAGCCTATTGCCGTCAACACACACAAATCCATATTCCGTGGCTGCTACTGAGAAATTACTGATGGAAAACCCAATAACACTTTGCCCGACCTGGGAATCGAGGCCAGGGTGGGGTGGGGTTGTTTTATGTTATAATCCAGGTACTTCTTATTTTATTTTCTTATTTCATGTAATCCAATATTTATGCTGTCTGGACTTCCGTACGTTTTTTCACGGGTGACCACTGAAAACCAGCGCTGTGCTGTGGGCCCCCCATATAGTAACCTGCTTATCGCGGTCACGACGTGTAAGCTGTTAACTTTTTTGTTTCTGTCCTGGGCATGGATACATACCGACGCTGTCGCAAACTTTCGATTGCTTAATAATAACGGAAAAAATTGGTTGCAATAACGATGCTTGAGAGAAATGCAAGTCTCAACATCCAAGATGCGTTTCTTTTTTCTTTGGCGACAGCGTCGATATCTATATGTATGTCGAGACTGCCGGGCCCTGCTGTATTTATAATATTTGTTATGCGTTGTCCGATTATCTATTGTAATTTTTTTTTGTGCATGCACGTCATGTCTCTGCGACCACTAAATGTTATTTTTCTTTCTTTCTAGCGCGTCTAGCCACTAAGACAAACTAGGCAGTCAAAGCTAAGAACCTCATTATATAGAACGAAGGCAATCATACTTATGATCCGTTTTAATTAAGAACGATCCTGACTTCTTAATTAAAATTACTGGCATTCGGAAATATAGAGCAATTTGAAGGTGTGTGGAACAAAAATGGACTCATAAATAGAACCTACCGTTAAGATTATCCATACCTATAAAGATTCAGTCCAACTGGTACGGGCAGATTGTAGACAAACTGCGGACACAAGACACTAGACTAACTGATACTTCATTATACGTCCGGTGTCCGGAGTCAAGTATCTAGTTTGTCCGTACCGGGAATCTACTAGTGGTGGTGATATAAATAGTAAAAGGTACTAAAATGTTCCTCGTACAAATACATCTGGTTTATTACAATTTAGAAACAGTCAAGTATCCAAGTCATCGCCAAAATAGCAGAATGATATCGCACGCAGCAGCATTAAGACTGCGCTCGGCAGCACGCTGTTTCATTCAGCCATTCCAGCAAATGACGGTTCTGAGCGACAGAAACGAATAAGACCCGGAAAAGTACGATTCCGTGCCTCTAGATAAAGCACAAACAACCTTTAGCCATTTTAGATATAAGTAACGGGTCATCAGAATCCCAAAATCCTACCAATTGGGTCTAGTTAGCCTCAGAATAAACCTTTGACACCGTAATTGGGTTGTAGAGGTCAGAAGACAATAGCTCCACGTAAAATATTGAGAAGATTCTACTACTACCCTTCCCTAACTTAGTTGGAAAAAGGGTTAGCCAAAATATTTGCATAATTTAAAAGGACCGAAAAACAGCGTGACGTCACATTTAAGGGTCCATTAAATCTCTGATAATGCTTAGTCATTAAACTGTCCTCTTATGTTCGGGGTTTTTTACAAAAATTGGTTCCTTATTATATGCTGACAGCTAATACTCTATAGAAAAGGCCCCTTTGTTTCCCAAGAGAAAAAGGCTCCTTGAGTGTACAACCAGGAACATGAACCATTAGACTTTATAATACAGGGTAAATAGAACTATACTGCTATCGTTATAAGAACGAGAATAGTTTGCAGAAAGTTTTTGTCATTATCAAACTGTGTGGAAGACTGTTCCTGGCTTCAAAAGATATGCTCTAAACAGGCTATTATTGCGGTATTTTAAGTTTGATAAAAGTCTAAAGATTTTTGTTGAGTAGAAGATATTAAAAGTGCATTTAGAGAGTTCCACACCATAATCTACTTCAATTTAAAGCTTGCATTTTCCCCCTTTTATAGAGGAGACCTGTTTCTCAGCAGTGGGAAGGTGTTAGGCTTATAATGCTATTATTTAAACTATTTTACATTTAAAATGGAAAGTGGAAGTTGGCGGGCCATATGTATACAGGGTGTAACAAAACCCTTAACGAAGCCGTCAACCAAGCATTATGTACAATTGTACATCAAACTAAGTAACTTTTCGCAAAAAATATTGACGGGAAACGACTTGTTTTTTGCTGAAAAAACACGTTTTACGATAGGACGCAATGTAACGCACTCAAAACATTGTGCTGATGGATGCATTGAATAGTAAGGGGGTCGTGAAGGTATTTAAATTGAAGTTATAACAATTAAAACTTGTATTTAAAAAAAAACTTATTGCATAGTCTAGAACAAAAGAATGATCTCAATGACGGGGAGAACCAGTGCCTTTCGGCTTCTTTAAAGGTTCTTGTTATATCTTTAAGGCCGTAGACTGGATGGAAGATGGTGGAAAAAAGTGTTGGAGTGGACACCACGGTCGGGGAACGTGGGAAGAAAACCGACTAGGTGGACAGACGATCTCATTAAAATAGCCGGAAGAAACTGGATAGCCATGACACTAAACCGCCAGAAGTTGAGAGATTTGGAAGAGACCAGCCCTGGCAGGTATCGGCCCGCTAGCCCATTACTCACCGTCCACAGGCCCGACTCACCGTCCAGAGACCCATTTGGAAGAAACCTACACTCAGCATTGGTTGGCCAAAGGTTGAAGAAGAGTAGAGATATTCAAAAATTTATTTAAATCTGAAAAAAAACTGACTAAATAATCTTCAATTACAGAAAAGAGCTAAACAATGTTTTCCCTTTAGGGAAACCTAAAATACATCACACGTGTGCCCATAACGCTAAGGTGTTATTTATGCCTGAAACGCCTACCTGACATCTCGCGTACTCGCGCTGAGTGGAATTGTGTTCCTTTTTTGTAATCCTAACTTCCTAACTATCCTAATCCTAACTTCCTAACTTCCTAAATAATATTGTAAATGCGAAAGTAAGTTTGTTTATTATCTTTTCACGCCTAAACCATTGAACCGTTCATCCTGAAATTTTGCATATACGTTGACAGGTGTACAGAAACGGACACAGGGTACCTTTCATCCCGAAAAAAATACTGTACCAGAGGAAAACAGCAATTACTTTCTAATGACAATAGATGGCGTCACATGTCTTTCAAATCATTATTTAATTATATTATTAAAAGCAGAGTACAACCCGAATTGATCGTCAAATTCTGAATTAACGCGAACGAAGTCGCGGGCAAAAGCTAGTTATATGATAAAATCTAGTTATTGTAGGGGGTGTAAGAGGTACCTACCATCTCAGTGCCCCAAGTCAACCTCGCCTGCTCGTGGTACATCCTGCTGAACAACAAACGGAGGTCTGACACCGATAAATGGTGGTATAACCATTTCGAAATAAATGTTTGCAGCTAAATAGCGTAGATTAGTGACGAGCAGCAGCGTCACTAGTGCTAGAAGCAGTGATCTGCAATTGCCAACCCGCATGCTTATTATGGGTGCGTGGCAATTATGGGCAAACCGTACAGTCCCCAAAAAGTCCACCTTTCCTCACTTCCCAATTTTTAATCGAGGAATACGTGGCAACCCCTAACAAATGTCTGATTAAGTGGAACTAAGTGTGAATAAGAAAAAAATAAAAGGAATGAAAAAAGGCCCCAGGAAATTCAATTCATCGACAGGACAGTTATCATCAATCAACGTTCCTGAGAATTCTATAAAAAGCCATGGGTAAATCCAAGAGTATCTTGAGTAATGTGGTGTCGTAAGGTCCTCGGTCATTGCCAAATACCCAAAAGTGTTTTCAAAATAAAACGGTACCCGATAAAGAAAAGCGATCGAATCTTTGTCTTTGTTTTTTCCAGGTAATATGTTGGGTAGATAGAACATGGACGAGGAAAGGGGGAGGAGCTCGTGGTTAAATAATAACAGCCACTCGGGTCGATCTTTAGGTTAAGCCGTGCTTGCCTAGGTTGGTCTGTGGATGGGTGACCACCCATTACATAACGAGCTACCTCCGTGCCTCTTAAAGCACGCTAAGCCGTTGGTCCTGCCTGTTCTTCGAATTTCTGACAAACAGTCTTACCAAGGATATCGTATTACCTAGTACTAACTGGGTTGGTCAGATAGGCAGTCGCTCCACGTAAAATATTGAGCTACATCCGGTTAGATTGGGAGCCGACCCCAAAATAGTTGGGAAAAGGCTGGGCAGGTGATGAAAGAACATGGACGACGAAATAAAAAGTGATACCATGAATACACGGGTGCCAGCTGTCTTAGAACCCAATGGCTTGGCACGCGTCGATGGAAAGAGACCAGATGGTATGAGCATAATGCCAGGGAAGTTGGGTAGGCCTTTGATGTGGGACGCTACTTGCGTCGACACCCTTGCGCCATCCCATCTTCCTAGCACAGTGGGCTGCGATGGGGCGGCTGCAGCAGGTGCTGAAAACCTCAAACGGCGCAAATACAATAATTTAATTGGTAAGTAGTTATGTGTTTGAACCGTTTGGGGGTTGAAACACTAGGGCCATGGGGTCCGAGTGCCCACCTAGTATTTCGGGAAATCGCCAAGCGGTTGGTCATCTCTTCACGTGACCAGAGGCGGGCCTATTTTTTGGCCAAAGAATCAGCATTGCCATCCAACGTGGCAATGCTGCCAGCCTCCTGGGCACTTTTCCTGTTGATAGCGTTGCGGAAGAATTTTTGGATGCCCTGTAACCCTTTTCTACATGTACATATTCATTACTATTATAATTTTGTAGTTTGTAAATAATTTAATTATCTTTGAAATAAACTGAGTATACTGCGTATACATATTATAAAACAAAGTCCTCCGCCGTGTGATTCATGAGGAAGGTCCAAGTACTTAAATAATTTGTATAGGTTTTGTGTAAATTGGTTGAAATATGATGATAAATCTATAAATTAAGTTCACGATGGCATATATTTATCTTTTAAGGACAGCTTACTATACTATACCATTTTTACCTTTTTAATGACCTTTTTATTGTATTTAAACTTAAATCATGTAATGGTATCTTACTTGCCCTTTTATTTTTCTGCGAGTGCTGTGCACTTTTCTATGTGACAAATTCACTATACCTAAAATAGTTTGAGATTTATGTTTATGTATGTTTTAGTGAGTAAGTCGTTGATGTGCCATTTTAATAAATAAATACCCTTTCTATCTTCAATAAAAAAAAATAAAAAATAAAAAAAAAAAAAAACGCCTGCCATATCAGAACGTGAACTAATAAATTAAAAACCGGTTACATGGTTTTAGTGTTGAATGGCCACAAGGTAGGTTCTAAATAGACTAATATTTACTGTTCAATTAAAACGCCATTGTGCCCAAAAGTGGAAAACTGAAAACCAATCTCATCAATCAAATTTTTAAATCACATTTGATATGGCAGGCGTGTTTTTTTTATTTTGTACGTTTTAGTTTTTAGGAAATCAATATCGCGCAAAAGAAAACTCTTTTTTTTATTAGTGAACGAATGCATACTGAATACTATAATATTGTTACTTTGTTTTGATATGTACTAAGCAAGGTAGACGATGATAGTATACGTAGTTAAAAGTTGATGAGAAAACAAAATATTTTCTTTTTTTTTCATGAACCATGGGTCCCCCTTTATATTTTTACCCGGAATAACTCAACGCTTCTAACGATACCACATACATTGAAATCGGTTAAGCCGTTTAGAAGTTATGGTGGAATAAAGAAACTCACAAACATACATACATACATACACTCCTTTTTTTGGGCAGTCGTGTAAAAAATGGTCACGTACAATGCGGAATAACTGCATTCTAGACGGATAGAATATTAATCCTTATCAACTTATATACCTACGTAAGTTACCTGAAGCATTTCATTCACATTATTATAACCTTTTACTTTTTACAGCATGAAATTTAAGGAATATCTTAGGAGTTATCGCAAAATAATAACGCGTGCGAAAATAAATTTAAGTTTCTCACACCGGTGCACCCGATGACGGGACTGACTGTATCCAATAATTACGCGTCGTCGACATTATATTACATTTAAATCTAATACACACATTCGATGCATCAAGGTGATGCGACCCCACGACAGACAAAACATGAACCCATAATAAAATATGCTCTGCTACCCGTGCGAAGCAGGGGCTGGTCGCTAGTAATATAATATACTACACTTGGCGGATGGATCAAGGGCCTGATTTAGAAGGCAGTACTCCTCGATATAGCCCGCATTGTGAGGAAGTTCCTGTCGCTGAAGCCCTAACCACCGGTAGCTTGGACCCTGCTCCGGTCACCGGCGGACCACTCTTTTTTTACATTTTTAAATGTTTTTTATACGGGTTTTTAGGATGTATTTAAAAATTTAATGGATTTGCAGAAAGGACGAATAAATTAAATATAATATAATAATATTTAGTTTACAAAAAAGTCACTTCTCTGTTCCCAAAAATTTTACCGACGAAATTCTCAAGCCTTTTTTGCTAAGTGGTCCCCGGTCTGATTAATACTGCTGAACCCATGTACCCCAATTTTCTTACATTACGATATTGACCAAGATCAGTTTGTCCTTTCGCACCCTCAAACACCCTTATTTATCTCTGTCCAAATGGTTGGATTGACGCATTCAATAAGGGCCAATCTGTGTTTTTATGTATGTCCAAAAAATTTGTGTTTATTGAAAAGTCCTTTTTAGGGTTCCGTACCCGAAGGGTAAACAACGGGACCCTATTACTAAGCCTCCGGTGTCCGTTCGTCCGTCTGTCTGTCAGAAGTTGGAATTTTCACAGAATGTGAATGTGCAAAATTATATTATCCTCTACTACGATGGTACGGATCTCATCATGCGTGAGTTTGACACGGACTTGGCCAGTTTTTGATCTTGAGGCTGTAACACCGTGTTCTAATATAAGCGAATTGCGAACGTCACGCGAATATGCGATCGTCGTGACCATTTGTAACTCATCTGTTTGGAAAACCCAAATGCGCTCTCTGTCTGCACATAAACACGTTCGGTTTCACTAAAGAATACGAACGCATAATTCCGTATCTACACGACGATATAAATTAAGACACAGATTGAACTCGAGGCTTTTTTTTCAAGTTATTCGACATTAACATTCCTTGTTTGTTGACTACGGAACCCTAAAAACAGCTTTTTCCCACAAAAGTGCAAAAACTACACGGTCAAAATGTATGAAACAGCTGTTTTTTTTTTTATTACCGATGAAAAATTTATATGTGGCAAATGATGTACTTATTTAAACGTTTTCGCGCCGGTGTTCTTTCCACCCCGTATTTTACCTAGAAAGTACAATTAGTTCAAAAATTTTATCAGTAAAAAAAAAAAAAATACCAATAAAATATCATCTTATGTACAGACATCAGCTCACCAGCACATCTAGCTACCCGAAACTGACAAATTTTCTCAATCAACCTTGAACCTAATGCTTTAATGATAAAGTTGAAAATCTTGTACTTAACTTAATGTCCGCGTCTGTACAAATTTTACGCAAGTGCGTAAAAGAGAATGCTCATGGAAGTATGGAATCCCGTACCATGCTGCATCAAAATCAAACCTTGTTTTTTATAGACTACACTGATCGTATTAACTCCTACAAAAATTATTTTTGAAAAAAAAAACCCACGTTTCAGAGTTATTTTATAAAATCGAAACTAACCTAAAAAGTAGGTCTATTTTTTCGACGCTACCAACGACGTATTTTAACACACATACATTACATTATTGCTCTAAAAACAGCGTAATACACTAATATTAGTAAGAATTACGAGTTAAAGTAACATCCACAGTATGCTTGACTGAAACTCGATTTTATTTTAGACCTTTACATTGCCAATAGTCAGTCAGTACAGTACAAATGTCAGATGCCACAGATAAGATAACTATAAACCATAGAGTATAGTAAGTGCTATAAACTAGTCGGGATTTAGGGATGTAATCGATAAATCAAAATCTTTAGGCTGAGAAAATCTATTTTGTTGCAAATAGCAATAAACCAAACTAAATCGATTTGGTGTACTGATCTTACTTAATTGTAATTAATTTTAGAGTCCGCTCGACAGACAAGGGTTTGTTCAATTGAAACGGAACGTCATTTATATTCAGTTGAAACGGAACGTCATATAAAGGGAGTAAAACAATATTCGTACTTTTAAACTCGAAAAGTATATTTCCAGTTCAAAAATCAAATCCCCGACGCGTAATGCCGTAAAAAAATATGAAACTAATTACTATAATATTTTGGTTTTGAGGCGCGAGACTTTTTGGTACCAACTTTGGTCATTGTCCTTTAAGTACTTACTTAAGTAAGTATCAAATAAATACCTACTAATCTTTATAACGATAATAAATTCTATTTCTGTTTTATTCTTCTAAGAAAGGTGCAATAAATGAATCGTGTGTAATAATAACTATTATTACTTGTTGTTCATAGCTGGCGCCATCTGTGTCATCAGAGGTTAACTACAGTACCGACAAGTTGGGTTTACATGTAGGTAAAACGTGACTGTGTAATGCGTCGAACGTGAAATATACCTGCAAACAATTCTTGATGGTTTTGCATGTTTCATTATAGAAGTTGCCACTATAACAATTTTAAGTTATTGTTCTGTCAGCTGTGAAGCTACTTTTCATAAAATAAATAAATTAGGATCGTTAAATTTCAGAATCGTTCATCAATGAAAGAATATACATAATAATTAAGCTTTAACAGGGCTTTGCTATGCATGTTTAGCTCTAAAAAAGGAGTTTTTTTTTTTTTATCTGAATATCGAAACGTAAGTATTTGCAATATCTAAACGCAGTATAGGAGACGGTGGCAATGAAGTTACAATATTCTCCAGAACACGGCTTTTCTACAATACGTTCTGCTGATTAGCAAGATTTTGGTGGCGGCAAATTCACAGTTTAATTAAACTATGAATTCGGCAATTGGCCTCTGCACAGCAGTGGGATGACAGAGAATAACAGCGACAGAAATTAAACTATCACGAAAAGTTTCGGTTTTTTGAGAGTAGTATTACACGACAAGACGTTAATGGTGTTGTAATTCCGTGTTTGATCAATTCAATGCTAATGTTAATTACTATAAATGATAAGTAACAGTCCTTCTGAGTGCCGGTCACGGCGGCCTATCTTAGCGGAGGTTAGCCATCGGCGCGGGAGACAGTGGATAAGTGTGTGCGCAGACACAGGTGCACTCTCTCTTCCCTCACTCTCATAGTCCGGTGGGACGGCAATCCGACACGACCGGAGAGATCAGGCGCAGGACCAACGGATTAACGTGCTTTCCGAGGCACGGGGATATACCTCATACCGCCAACTTTCAAACTCCGGGCTGCTACTGAGAGATTCTTAATGGAAAAACCCAATAACACTTTTTGCCCGACCTCGAACCGGGAACCGAACCCAGGCCCCCTTGCTCAGTAGTCACGCATGCGACCACAAGTTTACAGAGTGTACAAAGTCAGTCCACGATCCCACATATTGTACCTTATCTTGAGTGGTTTCCTAATTGAGTAAGAACCAGCTCCTTCCAAAGTTCGATTGAATTGGTCTTGAAACATTAAGACAACCAAACACTTAAAAGGTAGGTCAATCTATTTGTTCTTTTAGTATAATTTCACCGAGTAGAAGTTAAAACACAAAAAAAAATACGATCAACAAAAGTTTTTATGGGTCAAATTCAATCAACCTACTTGTAATTTTCGTAGTACATTGCTGGAAATAGAGCTCTTCCAAGAGTTCGAAGTTGGTTCTCACCACACATGACGCTCACAAAGAAGACTGTCCACCGAGTACGAGTGGCACAAAGGGCCATGGAGCGAGCCATGCTCGGCATAACCCTCTTAGATCGAGTGCGTAACACCGAAATCCGCCATCGGACGAAAGTCTACGACGTCGGGGACCGGGCGGTGCGCCTGGGCAGGACATCTGGTTAGACGCGGAGATGGCCGATGGAGCAAGGCTTTGACCGAGTGGTGGCCGAGGTTTGGCCAAGAAACCAGGGCCGGCTCGTTGGGTTGACGATATCGTCAAAGTCGCGGGAAACACCTGGATAAGGGACGCACAGAACCGGGAAGTGTGGCAGGAAGAGAGGGGAGGCCTATACCTAGCAGTGGGTGATTCCGGGCTGATATGATGATGATGATGACACATGACTCACAGTCTTTAGGAACTTGCACGACTGTGCGGTGTAAAAGTAACGAATATGGCAACGATTTTAAAATAACGGGTTTAGAACGATCATCATACGCGGTTATTATCCGTATGCCCACCGTTTACAGAGCGTATCGCCAAAAAATATTCTCGTCGACAATTGTTGACGCTCCGTGCATGGCACACGACGGGTTGGTAGGTGACGAAATGGTCTAGTCTCATACTTTTCAATACAAAGAATGAGGAGAAAAACTCAAAGGTCGACTTAGATGTCGCTAGCATCGACCCTACCTTGTCAGATAAATGTTGACGATTTAGTGAATTTGTTATTGCTATTTTCGAATAATTTTATATTTAAAATGTATTCTTTTTGGACTGTTTCACAATTAAAAGTGGAGTTACGTAAAAGAAATGCATCAACAGCAGGGAAAAAAGCAGTTTTGATTGAAAGGTAATCAATAAATAATTTTAAGGTTATATTGATAAATAATCGATTTTCTCATCGAATCTATTATGATGTATGTTTTTGACTTTCAGATTAGAAGCATACGACCGAAGTTTTAATTTTAATGTCAACCTAGAGCCTGGCACATCTCTCAGTGACCCACAATATCGGTGCCCACCAACTTCTTCTTACAAAGACATCAATGCCGATTCCTGCTCTAAATAGGCAAGAAATACAGTCGTACTTCATTTATAAAATCTCTTGTAGCATCTCTTTAATGATACCTTCATATTTAGACCTTAGGACTAAAATTATGGGCTGCGGGACTGTTCGAAAGAGATACCGCGGCCCTGGAACATAAAGGGCCAAAGAAGGAACATGGGTGGTTTTTAGTCAGTAAGAGTCTGACACTCCCTTCCGCTCCGCCCAGGGCGGGGGGGGTCATTTGATGATTTCCCCACCCACCAAAAAAAAAAAAAGGACTAAAATTATAGGAGGTACCTTCTATGTTACATGATTTACCAAAGTGCCTAAAGTGCTATTCTATTTCTTTCAGATTCAATGCTCTGAATGCTCAGCCGAAAGGACAGGCTATGTATGAAGCCAGGTGTTTGTTGACTGCACGGTATAGCATTGAAGGTGCTTATACATACATACAGGGCCAATGCAAGGCCCAAATGAAAAAAGTTGTCTATATTGTAAATATTCTGTTGAGCAATGAAGGCAACATTGAACAATGTAATTGAAGAAATTAAAGAAAAGATTGAAGGCACTGCAGTTTTCTTTAAGAGGGTATCCTAGCAGCATTTTTCCATACAAACGTATTCCCCTATTTCCTTCCTGGTTTATCTCTCTAGAGGACTCGTTTTTTTTTATAAAATCTAGATCTACTGTATGTATGCCCCTGTCATTTACTTTTTCCCAAAAAATAATTACCAAAACAGATACGAATTTTCGAAAACCTGCAAAATGCCCCATTTTTACTGTCATATTCAGATGACTACCAGACAAATATGAAAAGTTTTTACGTTAAGATAAAATAATAGAAACATAGATCTACTCTTCCTCTAAATTTCGACACTAAACATAATTGAATCGGCGCAGGTTTGGCGGAGAAAACAGGGGAATACAAAGCATCGATCTTGTCAAGATTTTGTAGTGAAAATCGGTCTGAGCTGCAGTTGTCCCTATCGCACATTACGGGGAAAGATCAAGGGTGAGGGGGGGTCAGACTAATACGTATACAAATAGGCAAACAGGGAAGTGACAACTGTCGATTTTTTTATCGATAATGTAGTGATTTCCATCATTATCGATATTACTTGTATAGAGTTTGGTATCTGTATGCCGTTCCCACGGGAAAATGCTTTGAACCGCAGGGCGAAAAGTAGTGTTACGAGTATCATACTTTTTTGTATTTTTATATGAAACTAGAATTATAAATAAGAAGCAATTTGACATTGACAGTTCATTCATACATCCACAGATAATATAGTTTTAAATTGTTTGACTAAGGCAAAAAAATATTCAGTATTTATTTTACAGAATTGAAGTTTTTAATTTTATTCTCCAAAAACAAAAACAATCAATCAGAACACAAAAGAAGAATGGCTATTATATAAAACAAAGTCGTGTTTGTTTGTTCGAACACTTATAACTCGAGAACGGCTGGACCGATTTTCAAGGTTTTTGATTTGTTGTATTTGTCTCTGTCCAGAATAGGAAAATAACAAAAAAAAAACTTAAGGGAAAATAGGTAGGGGTAGGGGTAGGGTAGGAGTAGAGTAGGGTAGGGGTAGGTTAGGGGTAGGGGTAGTGGTAGGGTAAGGGTACGGATCGAGCAGGGGTAGGGAATCACGCGAACGAAGTCGCGACGGGCAGCTAGTTTTAAATAAAACAAAACAATATAGATCAATGAATAATTGAATATTTATTCTGTGTATTTATTCTGTTGTCATTTCCACCCTTTCTCTTATATTTCGTGGTATGCGACCGTCAATTTATAAGTTTAGTAATAAAATCATGAAATAGATTAAAACCAAATATTACACATAGGTATAATACTCATCCAAATAAGTAAAATTATAATTACTCAAGTAAATATAGTTATGATGTAAAATATAAATACCACAAAAGTTTACTATTCTAATTTAATGTTTATTTAATTTTCTAAACCAAAAGCGCCTTCATCCTCTCTCCTATTAATTAACTTTGCTGTGCCCGACAGGGTCCATAATTGATGCAATATTTTAACATACCAACTGTTTTATTTTACATTATGGAATGCAATAAAGTTTTGAGTATTGAGTATTTATTGAATTACTCAAAATCCGATACACAAGCCAAGTCAGTTCAGTAAAGCATAGAATCAAGTCCGTAAACAATAAAAAACGTCTAACACAATATTTTGATCGAGTAAGTAGCTTGTAAATGCCAAACACTGCAAACGCCGACCGATGCCGATAGCAAATGCAACTGAAAGACCGCAGAACGAAAAGCGACCGGCGCGGGAGTGGTACGCACGCACACAAACACAGACTACTCACACGCACATTGATAGCGCGGTCGCTTGGGCGCAACGCGACGGCAATAGTTTGTACAAATACCTATTTCTCAATTTTGTCGCAGACCGACTACGATCTTAAAGTTTTTGATTCTCAACGCTTTTTCCCAGGCTTTTCGGCGTTTTGGATCCTTTGGAAATATATGTCTTCCTTGATGTTTGCAGTCTGGAGCACAACACTGCGTCATATTTATAGTATTTAATTATTTTCGATATTTGTTTATATAAAAATCGTAAATTAGTATGGATTTTGACAGGTGACAGAACACAATTAGGCAAAGTTGATTATGCGACATCTGGTGGGATAAAAAGGCAGTTTTTCACCCCATTGTTTTATATCTGTCACGTTCCAAGCACGATCATGTGCTACGGTGTAGTTGGCAAACTAATTTAACGTAATAAATAATTTATTGATATCTATTGGTGACACTAAATGTACTAGCCGCAAAAAAGGAAATAACGCTTTAGGATAGTTATTTTCGATTACAAAATCGACGTATTTACGTTACATTTACACCGCATGCCTGATTAGTTCTTCTGGGGCAAATTGGTAATAAGAAAATTCTAGCGTTGAGTAGTTGAACTCGTTGTTAATTGCTCGAATTCGATGGAAAAAATTCTTTATTGATTTTGACATACAAAGACAACATTAAGGAGTTGTAAAAAATAAAAATAAATTCGCTTCAAACAATGGCATCTGTCAGCCGCCATGTTTTTTTTATGTCACCTACTTAGAAATACTGGGGCTATCAAAACGAACAGTTTTGAAAGCACGAACGTCTAGAAAAAGCAGTCATCATTATCATCAGGCTACAGCCTCCTCAATCGCACGCCACTCAACTCGATTCTCAGCAACTCTCAACCAGTTGCTACCGGCGTTTAAATAAAGTTGTATATCATCTGATACTAAAGTCCCAAATGTTAAACGATCCAAAAGTGGATTGTTAATATCAAATAAGGTTTCTACGAAGTCAGTTTTTTCTCACATCATTTAAAATTTTCATGCCCCTCAGCTGAAAATAGGTACATAAAGATTACTTTGAAATGACATTGTCATGGACGAAGGAAGGTATCTTAACGAGATTTTTCCCAACTTTTCATTTTCGTCTTAGTGATTGAAAAGTAATTTCGTAAAACGACTTATTATTTCGAAATTATTACTATGGAATTTTGGAACTTGATTATTTTGGGGTTTTATCCTTAGTCTTGACATTTACATTAATCAAGTAAGATATTTATAATTTTTTTGGTCAAATTTTCTTAAAATTTGAAATATACAAGTATGTAAGTAATCACTTCCCAAGTAGACACAATTCAGAGTGTATCTGGATAAATACAAACGAATAATAAGACAGGAGTAAACTGATGAACAGCTCTAAAAACTTGGGTTTTAGAGGTTTACGTTCAAAACGTACATTACTTATTATCATTAACACTGAAAACGGGATATTTACCATGTTTACGTTTAATTGATGTACATTTGTAACGAAACTATTATACAGACTACAAATCGAACTAAAATGTTTACTTTTTGTTTTGAGTTCCCAAAATTTCTTGTTATCCGTGAACATGGTGCTTGCAACAACATCGCTGAAATATCTCAAAACAAAAAGTAAACATGGTTAATATTCCGTTTTCAGTGTTAATGATAGTGTTAGTGACCACGTCAGTTTAAAAACTTAAATTACTTATACCTACCACTCTTATATTAGTGATGGGTTGGTTTTTAAAATGAATTATACATAATATTAAAATCTCCTTACAAATTCGTTTTATGTTGCTTTAACCTATTTCAGCTCACCCTAATCTTTCATCTATAATCGATTCCATCAGCCATAAAACTCAGCACAAATATTAAAGGACCAAAGGATAAGAGGATACCTATAAAAGTCCCATCTACAACTTTTGAAATGAACATCAGCCTAAAATAAAGGACTTACGCATACAATTATCGACTTCAAAGAGTTTTCTGGTTCAACAATTAGTAACTAAAGTCTGGATTCTTTTAGTCATCCAAAAGTTCTACTTATTCAGTCGTTTAGGTACAAATGTTTGATTATAAAGTAGACTTTAAACCGAATAAATAAGACGTAGAAGATTACATTTTGTTCAAGCTTAGTGAAGCAAAATTGATCTCGAAATTATTCCAGCCATTTGCAAACCAAAGTTATAATACTGCGTAAATTATTCTAGATTGTAGATTGTAGATCTTAAGAGATGATGGAGTATACAGGTATTAGAGGTAGAATGAAGACTGAAGAACACAAGCGTTGCTGCTAGCCATGATGGAAGGGGATGTAGCGGCACTACAAAAATCACTTTAGCAATATAGTACAAACAGTACTACAGCGCCATCTATGCTACAAATAAAGAACTAATATCAAATTCCAAAATGGCGACATTAAAGTTATCCGCGACTTATGACCAAATAGAAAAACCCGACAACAACTGTCGGGCAGTAGCCCACCAGATACAACACCAGTTTCGTCGTAGGATCCTCCCTGTTCAATGGGGGATGAAGAACTTTACACTCTATTCTTCATACCCATTACCCCTATAGAAAGTTCGTTGTGCAATTTTTATGCATATTGTGGACTAGTTTATTTAAATAATTGATTTTGAGGTTTAAAAACTTCACAGTCGCAGTCTGAAAACTTGATTTGTGCCCGGGATAGGCCCCATGTTACGAGAAACTCAAATAAAACTGGCGCAATATGAGTGTACCTATTATAAGTACACACTTCTACTTAACCCTTTTCAAGCCTTAACGGCTGAACTGATTTTTATAAAATTTGTAACGGGTAGGCCATGACCAAGTTCGCACATAGTATTTTTTTTATCCCGGTAGTTCGGTCAGGTAGGATAATTTCCGACCTCGACGTAGACAAAACCACGGGCGCAAGCCAATGCTAATGATATATGGATATGAATAAAGCTAATGATTTAATTAGAGAGCAAAACAGTAGATACCAATCACAGCCATTCACCTCTCTATTATATCAAGTTATTAGTAACTCCCAACTTTGATTACCAGTCTTTGGAACCCAAATTCCTTAATATAACAATGCCAATCATATGTCAATTATATTGTAAGTCTTCAAGCCCTGTCCACGTTCTCTGGATATGCGATTTGCGTCAAGCGACACATGCGTGCATCACTAAAGCCCGATTTACATTGGTAAAGTGTTTTGCAAAGTAAATATATACAGTGAGTACCTACGTAGCGAGTAAGTAGCAAAAAAGAAAACAGTCACTGCACTCACCACTATACTTGTAGTCGTTTCTCGCCACTGTCCTTAATCGCTGTATTTACCTAATCCGCTAAACACTTCATTATTTGCCTAGCCTTCTCCCAATTTATGTTAGGTTCGGCTTCCAGTCTAACCAGATGCAGCTGAATACCAGTATTTTACATGGGACTGCCCATCTGACCTATCGGATTGTATTAAAAAACGACCGCTGACAAATAGATGACGATTATGTTCCCATAGATAGAGGCCGTCTCCACGAGTGAGAGAATCGCGACGATATTATCGTGGTGCCACGTATTTCTATGAGGCCGTCTCCACGAGCGAGAGAATCGCGACGATATTATCGTCGTGCCACGTATTTCTATGAGGCCGTCTCCACGAGCGAGAGAATCGCGACGATATTATCGTCGTGCCACGTATTTCTATGAGGCCGTCTCCACGAGCGAGAGAATCGCGACGATATTATCGTCGTGCCACGTATTTCTATGAGGCCGTCTCCACGAGCGAGAGAATCGCGACGATGTTATCGTCGTGCTACGTATTTCTATGAGGCCGTCTCCACGAGCGAGAGAATCGCGGCGATATTTTCGCATACAAATACGTGGAACGACGATAATATCGCCGCGATTCTCTCGCTCGTGGAGACGGCCCCTTAGTCTATCTATCGTAACCATATTTGAATGTCTTTGATACCATGTTATCAGTAACTTTCTAAGTTTCTAACTTTGATTGACAGCCTTTGTGTAACTATGCCAATCAAGTATCAATAGTATAGTAAACCCTCACATAGTAAACCCTTAGGCCTAATTAATCAGAATGAAGGGTAACCCTTGCGTCTCTTAGTAATTAATTGTCAGCCGCATATTCATGAATCGTTTGATGATCTTGATTTGAAATTATGAGGCTAATTGCTTGATAATTGGCGGCGTTGAGGGCGTTTGTCTTGCCAGGTCTAGGGTATTATTCTATCGTTATCTTGTGTTTGTTCTTGTGGTCACTGGTTAATTGTATTTGGGGAAGGAGTGTTTTGGACCTAACCTGCTTCGGAGCATGGAGGATGTGACAACTGAATTTGTCGTACAAACTGAAGGGTCAGACCTGTACAAAAATCTGTGCGAATTTTCTTATTCGAGGAGTGTTTGAATAAAGATAAAGTTTGAAGTTCATGGAAGTTGAGGAAATGGTCCATTATCATCGAACTGGAATTACACCAACGCAGCAAATAACTAGGTCTTCATCAGCTGCGTTTTATCCATCCAGTACGCCGTGGGCATCGAACGGGCGAAGGTGAGTTTAACTCGCTCACGCAACCGCATACCGCAGCGGCAAAGCCCCAGTATCGCCATCTATGCATGCGTTTTCATTAAGGTACATGGAAACAATTCAAGTAGTATTGTACCTTCATTCATTCATTAAAAATCTGCCATTTGATGCCCTCGTACAGGCGCCAGCACATCAAGCTACTCTGATCTGTCAAATTGATTTAATAGATTTTCAACTTTATAGCTAAAGCATTAGGTTCCAGGTTGATTGGGAAAATTTGAGAGTTTCGTGTAGCTTGATGTACTGGCGTCTGTACCAGGTTTCTGCAGGATTGACATGAACTCTTCGGTAGCTTTCTTTATTACACACAGTTTTGGCTTTTCTGTCATCATTTGCTATACTAATATTCTAAAGAGGTATTTGTTTGTAAGTTTGTATGTAGGGGGTAATCTCCTGAATGAATGATCCAATTCTAAAGAATTTTTCACTAACAGAAAGCTACATTATTCGTGGGTGCTGTAGGCTATAAATTATATTTATGTCATGCATATTAGCCGAGCTATCACAATTTTTGCGGATGAAGTCCCGGGCGAAGTGAAAGTTGGTTTTAAAATGTCACTTTGTCAAGGCCCTTTTACATGAAATAGAACAAAAAAATCAGATAGGTAAGTTAAGGTATCAGTACACAATATCAGGCACTACCCAAACAACAACACGAAGCCCTTATTTCCAAGGCAGGCTCCAAGGTTGGGGTTCAATCCCACCCCAAGTATTTGCTTGGGGCACATTGGGCACTTAATTAGGCCGTACTAGTATTATTTGTTGCAAACCATTTGATTTATTTGAACGTAGTACACACCAACACACACATGAAACACACCATAAGACATTTTAATTAAATATTTGTTTTAGTAAGAAAGTATATCGTCTTTCCCAGTTTTTTTATATTCCCTCTTTTTAAGGAAATTAAGATGAGAATGTAATCTATTTCTTCTTAGGTTTTTTATTAATTTAATCACTCAGTAAAATGTTTATAATTTACAAGCATACCTGAGGAGGCGAAGCTTTTTGAAGTTATAATTCTTTCTCATCTCTCTAACATAACATAACATCACCCCTGTAATCCCCGAAGGGTTAGGCAGAGGTGTACCTAATAGTACACCCACATTTCGCCAGTGATGTTTAATTCCCATGTAATAGGGGGCGAGCCTATTGCCATCAACCGAGCACAAACCCCAAATCCCGACTTCGAGGCTGCTACAGAGAAATATTAGTTTACCCGACCCGGGCTGCGGGACTGTTCGAAAGAGATACCGCGACCCTGGAACATAAAGGGCCAAAGAAGGAACATGGGTGGTTTTTAGTCAGTAAGAGTCTGACACTCCCTTCCGCTCCGCCCAGAGCGGGGGGGTCATTTGAAGGTTTCCCACACACCAAAAAAAATTAAAAATTAAAAAAAACCCGACCCGGGAATCGAACCCAGGACTTCAAGCTCAGCAGTCACGGTTGCGACCACTACACCAACGAGGCAGTCCTCATCTATCTCTATTAATCAATAAACTTTTTGTGTCTGTATGTATGTCTGCGTTGTTTTTCTAAAGTATTCTAAAATAGGTAACGGATTGTGATGTGGCTTTCACCATCCGACTTGGTGAAGTAAAGGAGCATACTTGAATTGAGGTAGTTACCACGCAATAAAAGTAAAAAGGCGTCATAACGCATCGGACGACACGACTCGGCATCGCGTCGAAATTATCGTTATTATTTTATTATTTTCGGAAAACTTACAGCTACAACACAATAGTTTCGTTAATAACAACAATATGACCAATTACAGGTTTTCACAAATAGCTATTCTATAGTTTAATATAACAAAAAGAAATAAACTTAAAGACAAGGGTATTAGTACACAAAAAAGAAAAAAAGGAAAAATAGAGAGGTGTCAAGGGACACCCGGATGGAACGAAGTTCCTTTCGATTAAGTAGTGAAGGAATTGTAAAAAAAAAACCACCACACAAATTAAAAGGTGTCCAATTTGTAACTTTTTTTAATTGATGGTCTAGCAACCATAGTAATACGTCACTCTCATTACGGTTCAAAAGCTACAGCCCTGTGACAGACGGATTGACAGATAGCGAAATCTTAGTAATAGGGTCCCGGTGGCACTTATTGGTTACAGAACCTTAACAATCGATAAAAGAAGTGTGACTTCAGTACACCCGCTGTCGCTAACTTTTCGAACGTGTCGATTCGAAACGAAATTGAAAATTGAATTTACATTATTCCTTCGGAAGAAACTCGATAAGTATTTTATTCGGAAAGCCTTTGCTCATAACAAGTGACAAATTCGCACGAGCTCGTTACCTTAGTTCAATATTCAGGTCATCAGGTGACTGAATTGACATTGATTTTTAGCCGTTTAAAATATTATTAGGATTAAGTATAGTACTTATGGTCGCTGTTTTTTTTTTTTTTTTAATTAAAAGAAGAAAATTAGGTTTACCTATCAAGATTGAACGCGTATATACACAATATCGTGTCTGTGCTATTACCCGTTGTGGAGGTCTCTCGTGAGGAGGAGGCGATCCTGGCTGCAGGAGAGAGTCATGTCTGTCAAAAAATAAATTGTCACATGTCTCGAGTTCGAACCCAAGACACGCACCTCTGATTTTTCAGATTCATGTGCGTATTGTATAATTATCACTTGCTTCTGTGAAGGAAAACATCGGGAGGACAGCATGCCTCGAGATATATCCAGACAGCATGTAAAGCCAAGTCAGAGGCCCATTGGTGGCATGAAAACTCTCACATCAGGTTAGGCACTAACCACACGAAATAGATAGATACATTTCAGCTCAATCGGTTGAGGAAACTGATTTGAAATTTAGTAACCAATACAAACTAACTAACTATCTAACTAGGCAAGTTAAATAAAAGCGTGTAATAAAGCAACCGACGAAAAAAAACACAAACAGATTATCTTAGGTAGGTCGCAATCAACTAATTGAAAGATGTCGACGACGGCGACGTTGACGACGATGATGACGTTTTGCGCTGACGGATGCGCTCATTGATTTATCAATTTCATCAGAGCCATGTTCTGACAAATTATATTGAAGATGTTATGAATTGACTTTTGTACCAACCAATTTCCAAACCTCTAAAATATACTAGGTTTTTCTTAAAAATACTAAGATTTTCGCAGAAAGAAGATTTTTCCAATTAACCAGCAACATAGTACTACTAGTGACCTATTAGTGACTTTTCACTAGAAAACTTTTTTCAAATCACGAGCAAATAAGCCGTGGCCTCCAGGCAAGCAAGCCTAGCCTACGTACACTATCGTTAACCACATCATTATTATAACGAGGTGAGAAATTTGTCAAAACAAAAGCTGGCACTTCACTTGACGTATATTCGCGTTATTTATCTATACAAAATGTTCTTTATGCCTATCGTGATAAAGTTCACTTTGTATTAATGGTACAAGCCCAATATTTGCCGAGTGTGGTGCCACCATAACACTGAACATTTGCACACCATTACCAACATACTGTGTAACCTCTTCTATCATGGCCACATAACAAGACATGCCTCGTTGGTCTAGCGGTCGCGAGCAATTCTGCTGAACATGAGGTCCTCAGTCCTGTGTTCGATTCCCATGTTGGGCACAGTATTATTAAATATTTCCAGCCACACAACCACGGAGTCTGCATCTATACTCGGTTCATGGCAACAGGCTCGGCCCCTATTTCATGGGACTTAAACAAAACTGGCGAAATGTGGGATACACCTCTGCCTCACTCTTTGGATAACAGGTGTGATTGACAAAACCCCTGTTTCCTCAATAAAGTGAGCATGGATGTATTAGTATAACCACACATATTTCAAGTGGACTTCTATAGTATGTTGCACTATAATCTTCAGATTATTATTCTCTTTATTCATCTTTCTTACATATAATTTACATTTTTAAATATTTTAAGTAACAAAAAATTGTAAAAAAAAAAAACATTTAAAAATATAAAAAATAGTAGCCCACCGGTATCGGGAATAGGGTCCAAGCTACCGGCAGTCAGGGCTCCAGAGAGAGGAACCTCCTAACAATACGAGCCGTGTCCAAAAGTACCGCTTTCTGAATCAAGCCCTTGATCCAGCTGCCTAACGAGAGCCTCCTGAGATGTTGGTCGAGGCTCTTGGCAATTAAGCCATGGGCTGACACAACTATCAGCACAATGATCGCTGAGTCCACATCCCACATGTCGACAACCTCGCGAGCCAAGTCAAGATACTTGATTTGCTTATCTTTCTCGGCTTTCACGAGGTTCTCGTCATGCGGGACCGTAATGTCAACAATCATTGCGCGCCGCTCTGATCGATCCACCACCACTATATCAGGCTTATTGGCTACAATAGTCCTGTCAGTGATGATGGATTGATCCCAGTACAATGTGATATTGCCATTTTCGAGAACTGGGTCGGGCACATACCTATAGTACGGAACTTCCGATTCAACAAGATTGTATTTTAGAGCAAGTTGCTGATGGATAATCCTGGCTACAAGGTTGTGTCTATGCAAGTACTCTCCGTTAGCCAGACGAGAACACCCAGAGATAATGTGACGGATTGATTCGCCTGGACGGTGGCATGCCCGACATATGTCAACCGTGCCGTCCTTCACAATAAATCTCCGGTAGTTATTCGTCATCATAACTTCATCCATAATTGCACAGACAAAACCTTCAGTTTCCCCGAAGAGGTCCCCGGAACGTAGCCAGGCTACGGACGCTGATAGGTCTACATCGGGCCCATGCAGGGCCCGGAAAAAGCGTCCGTGAAGCTCCTTACTCTGCCATACCTCCCTGCGGTCGTTAGTATCAAGTACTACAGGTTTGCGCCAGTTCTCTTTAGCCAAGGAGAGCGGGGTGAGGCCCTTGTCCACCGCGACCACATCTCGATGCATCCCCACGTCGGTTTCTAGGAAATATTCCCTGAGACTGCATATCTCGCGATTGTGGAGAGTCTTAGCGTTTAAAAAGCCTCGACCCCCACACCTCCGCGGGATATACAGTCTCATAACCGAAGAACGCGGGTGATGCATTCGATATGCCGTCAACAATGTACGGACCCTCCTATCCAGGGCGTCTAGTTCTGTTTGAGTCCATTTGAGTATGCCGAAAGAGTACATCAAAACCGGCATGACCCAACCGTTGAAGGCACGCACCTTATTCCCGCCTGATAAAAGACTATTAAATACTTTTTTCAGGCGGCCAAAGAAGCGCTCCTTCAACGATTGCTTCATGTCAGCAACATTGATGCCCAGCGCTTCCGACATACCCAAATACTTATAAGTTTCGGTTGCTGAGAGGGATCTAAGATTTATGGAATCCGAGAGCTGGGTTCCCACAGATTCCACAATCTCTGCTCGCTTTACATGCATGACCGCACATTTGTCCACACCGAATTCCATCCTGATGGCGCTACTGAAAGTTTCAGTTACCTTCAGTAGCTCCATCAGTTGCAAATCGTTGGGGGCAAAGAGTTTCAGGTCATCCATGTAAAGGAGGTGAGATATAACTTGACCACCTCTCCTCAACCGATAGCCTAGACCTGAATCCTCCAGCAGCGTGCTAAGAGGATTCAAGGCTAAGCAGAACCAAAGTGGACTCAAACTATCACCCTGAAATATACCTCGCTCTATCCTTATCGGCTCGCTATTCCTCTGGATTTGCCGACATCCTGGATAGCGAAGGACTGTCCTCCATTGCCCCATACATGACATCAGGAAGGTGCGCAGAGTTGCACCAACTTTGTACAACTCTAGCACCCTCATGAGCCATGTATGTGGCACAGAGTCATAGGCCTTCTTATAGTCTATCCAACATGTCGACAGATCCCTTCGGGAACGACGAGCCTGTTGGCTAATGGCCATATCAATGAGGAGTAGCTCCTTAGTACCGCGGGACCCGTTCCTACATCCATTTTGAGAAGCGGACATGATAGAATTGTCATCAATGTGTTTACTCATTTTAGCTCTCAAAATGGATGTAAGAACTTTATATACTGTCGGGAGACAGGTAATAGGTCTATAATTTTTGGGTTCCGCAGTACTACCCGATTTATGGAGCAGGTGGGTTATACCTGTTGTTAGGAACTCGGGTAGCGACCCTGACTCTAAGGCTGACTGGAACAGGGTCGCCAGGCGAGCGTGCGACCTAGTGAACCATTTAATCCAGAAGTTGTGCAGCCCATCCGGCCCTGGGGATTTCCAGTTAGGCAACGGACGGACTGCACGAACTACGTCTTGGGGGCTGATAGTGATTGCCCCCATTTCTGGTACCGGATCGCAGGCTCGCTCGACCCCCCGGATCCATTCACCCTCGGTATGGCTAACAGGCACCGACCAGATGCTGCGCCAGAACGAACACATGGCATCATCATCCGGCAAGTGCGCGTCAGCCACACCTTGGTCCGGTCGCTCCCAAGCTCTATAAACCCACCTTTCATCTCTTTGGAATGTGCGATTCAGAGTGTATCGTTCCACCCGCCGCTTATACCTACGAATACGGTTTGCCCATGCATACACTTTCTGCTTCAGGAAGTCGATGCGTTCTGTAACACGGGACATGTAATCTCGAGGACTGATATCAGTCCCCGAGAACGCCCGCCTCACAAAACGCATCACTCTAGGGCGAGTATTGCCCTCCCTGAAGCAGATCAGTTTGCCGATGAGTGCTCTGGCCCCACCAATACGTCGTTCAATCCTGTACTGCCATGCCGGTATGGCTGGTTTAGGTCGTGTAGCTCTGTCATCAGAAAATTTGACGTGAGCTACACGACATGCCGCTACAGCATATTATTATTATTTATTTATATTCTAAAAAAAAATGGTAGGTAGTCTTATAAACTAAGCCCCACAAAACCGTAGTAATGGTTTTACTGTGAGGTCAGCGAGTCTATACTACTAGTCACTGTACTTAAAACCAAATATTATTTTTTTGTAGCACTTTAACACATTTCTAGATAATATTTTTTTAATTTATTTTTAAAGCTATTTTTATTTGTTTCACTTCTTATGTCTGCCGGCAGACTGTTTAATAGATAAGGTATTCTTTTATTTAGGGTTCTGTCACCAAAGTAGTTAGTGACTCTGGGTACATTAAATCTGCCAGCAGCCATAGATCGTGTGTTAAGTTATTTAGCACGTCGGTACTTTGGCTAAGCGTTTTGCTTTATTCCTGTCTCTATCGTACAAAACTGTGAAAGTAGAAATACAAGACAAAGATGGAACATGCAACTTTCTGTAGCATTTTACCTACTATGTTTTGTCTCTGCATCACCCTAAGGTAGACTGGTAGAAAATGCCCAAGGCATTAACCCCGCCTTTGTACAGTATTTTTTTACATTATGTGCATACATTTTTAATAAATAAACATGCATAAGGCGAAGCACGTGCTAGACTTGACTATCTTATAATTTTTAATCAGTTGAGCAGATAAAACCAAAACTCTGCCAAATGAGCTAAATTGAGAAACCTTTTTGCACTTATAACAAAAACTTTCCACTTTGCAAACTAAGAAAAACCTCTTAATGTTCTGTACATAAACGAAGATGCTATAAATCACAGTTGATTTTGGAGAAAATCACGTACGTATCTGAGCTAAAAAGTTTATAACAAGTTCTTACATTCCAATTAAAATGGTACAAGATTTTAGCAGTATTTGGGCTGTTACACACGCTGGAAAAATTCACTCAATTTTCAAAAACAAATGCCATTGCCTTTACCTGATGAAAAACTCAATAACACTTTGCTCGACCTGTTAATCGAACCCAAGACCTCACGCTCAGCAGTAGCGCTTGCAACCAATAGATCAACGAGACAGTCAAAACAATTTCAAAACGAACTGTTAAATAAAATGGAGCCATTGAACTCATACCAGTGATTTATGATAAAATTTGTAAGGTAGTTAAAGAATGGTTTATAATTCATAATAATAATTCATTTATTTATTCAAGTAACAAGGACTCATTAATACACACAAAATTCAATATAGCACAAATGAAGAATAAAGATCTTCCTAAATTGAGCTTCATAGCACTGTTATATTCAGAACTCTGTTATTTTACAAGCAAACACGAATACGAAAACAGCACCATGTCAACACACCCTTATTTTCGCGATATTGACTATAGAGACATCTCTCCTTTGAGTCTAGAACTAAAACGAACAGATGCATACGCTAATTTACGCTAGATGGCGTAATGGGTAGGTTTGATTGTGCTTTTGAACTTGATTTAAGTGCTATTCAGTGCAATATTTTTAATAATTAATTTTATGTTGGTCCTCTTAATGATGCGAATGCCTATAATGCCCCCAAGATACAGGCGCAGAATAGTTTGGGGACCTCCGTTTTCTAAATAATTTTGTTAAAATATTACTTGTTACGATTATTCATAGCGCTAAGTTAAGTTAAGAAAATGTTGGTAACAATGGTTTAATAAATTTATTCTTATTCTTTATTTGATACACTTAACCCCAAAAACTTGTGAACACGGATGAAGGTTGTAGATATTAAACCATTTTAATATCTGTCATCCGTCATTCCATGTTGGTGAATATATTAAATGTGTAATCCAGAAAAACTAGGTATACTTACACAGCATTTTACCAAAACGAAGTACGCACAAGAACCAACATTTTCACACGTTTTCACACACGGCGACATAATGAGCTATACATTTCCAGTATAACAAGCCCTCGCTTTGCATAGACTTTCCGTATAATGAGAGATCCGCTTATTGACGGATTTTCATCATTTAAACTTTCAAACCTTATCTCACCCGCTTGGCCCTTTGCCTACGTCATTATCATCATCATCAGCCTATAGCAGTCCACTGCTGGACATAGGCCTCCTCAATCGCACGCCACTCAACTCTATTTACAGCAACTCTCATCCAGTTACTCCGCCTAGCCTGAGGGCGTCCCACCTTACGTATGCCGATTCGCGGTCTCCACTCAAGAACACGTCTATCTCAACGGTCATCGGTCCTACGGTTAATAATTATGACCGGCTCATTGCCACTTCTGCTTACTTATTCTGTGGGCTATGTCGACAACTCTGGTTCTCTGTCGGATCACCTCGTTCCGGATGTGATCCCTCCGAGAGATGTCATAACAATTACATGTAAATGCTAAGTGTTAGCCCGAATCATCCAACGATTTAATAAGTAAAGATATAGGTAGACAGATAAAAACGTCGTTTAATAGAAGAACAAGAGTTTTATTTCTGACTTCTTCATTAGGTATATCTAAAGAATGTTGCTTACCTACTTTTTAAAACTAGGCAAGTTCAATAAACCTCTAATAAAACTCATCATCGTTTTTATTTCTAATTTGGTAATTAGTCAATAGTTTCTGATTGTCTCAGAATACACCTGGACCTAAACTATTAGGTAGGTACACCTCTGCCTAACTCTCCCGGGATTACAGGCGTAATGGTATGTTTAATATGTAGTTATGTATAATTAATAATTAGTCCGCATCGCTGTCAATTAGGAAAGTCCCCAGAAGGCTGACAGCATGGCCAAGTTGGATAGCAATGCTGTTTCTTTGACTAAAAAAGGTCAGCCCCCTGGTCACGTGAAGAGTCGACCAACCGTTTGGCGATATCCTGAAAGAGTAGGTGGGCATTGGAATTGAATTTTGAGACGCCCTGTATTTTTTTTTCAAATTTTAGACACTTTTAATATTTTAAAGAATGTATAACTAAAGGTAGACCTCGTAGAAGATGGCGGAACGAGCTGGACAAATACCAATGACCAGTGGTCCACATTAGCTCTGGATAGAAACAACTGGACGTCAGACTGTTCGAAAGAGATACCGCGGCCCTGGAACATAAAGGGCAAAATAAGGAACATGGATGGTTTTTAGTCAGTAAAAGTCTGACACTCCCTTCCGCTCCCCCAGAGCGGGAGGAGTCGTTTGATGATTTCCCATCCGAAAAAAAAAAGGGGGAGCCTTTGCCCAGCAGTGAGATGACGCTGGCTAACAGTATCATTATAACTAAAGGTAAGGTATGTACCTATGTATATAAACTTTAGTTATAATATCTTCGTCGTGTGTTTTTCTTAACCCAATGTCCAATACCGGATTTACCTTATAGCTACCAACTGATGTTGAAAATTGTAGGTAGTACACATTTGTGTATGTATTATTGATTATGTTGGAACCATCCAATCGAGTACGAAAATCTCGATTAATTTCCAACGCGTTTCGGAGCTTTAGGCTTCAGTGCGAACACGAAGCACTCCAGCTCGGATTATTTTATACATTGCAGCGTTAATCTGGCTAACTAGTATTTCCCTTTTGGATGAAAATAGCTGGAATTTTTAATGGATTCCAATCCCGATGAGTTTTCAGCTAATGGGTGATTTATTCCATTATGCATTCAGGGTTTGAATGTGTGTTTTAAAAATAAAATAATAGATAGATTTGAAAAAAACATTGCTACTAATATGACAACGATGAAAAGTTTGTTTATTTCTTTGTTTGAATGAGCGCTATAATTCTTCAAATCCGACTATTATCCGTGTATTTGATATGTCTTTATGCTTTTGTATGCAGGTTTTGATTTATATTTAGCGAGACCCTATACTTAACTGTTGTTTAATTTACAGTACTTAATACTTAACCGTTTTCATTTTCATAAAAGAACACATTATTTAAAAAGGAGGTATCCTATCCCTAAAATCATAAAAACAAGATATTGTCAGGGCGATATCTTGAATGAACTCTCGAGATCATTTTCAATCCTTAGTTGCAACGAAACTACGAAAAACTGATACCTACTGTTAAAAAAAAATGTAAGTAAGTAACTCGTTTTTCCAATCAAAATGTAGTAAAATAAAAACTGAACTGCCTATATTTTTCAGGATATCAATAGCTGTTACGACAAACAACCAAAACCCATTATTTCATAACACTACGCCATTTTATTTAAAAGCATTTCCCGATACTCCCGACAGATGGCGTGTCATGGCAGGTGAAGCTTTTTTGTCGTCGAAACTACGGAGTACGTTGCACAAAGCAATAGCTATTCTGGCTCGTTTTTAATCGGTCTGGATACTTCTAATTGGTCCGTTTTTAAATAACGTAATATACAGGCTTTTTGTGGAGGACTTGACACTCTAATGGCCCGGCTTCTGTAACGAAAATTATCGACGCATCAAAATTAAACGCAAGTCAAGAGTTGTTTTGTTGCTACTTACTTACTTGTTAAATTAAATAAAGTAATCCATTTAATTAGTTTCGTAGCGTTGGTTATAACGTTGGGAGAGGGAGAGCCAGGCCAAAGAAAAGATGGATGGATTGTGTGAGGAATGATATGAAAGAGAAAAGAGTAAATGATACCGTGACGTCTGACAGGGGAGAATGGAAGAAGAAAACGTGTTGCGCCGACCCCAAATAGAGTGGGACAAGGGCAGGAAGATGATGATGAGCGTTGGTTATAACTATAATATATTAATATTTATGTGATTGTTTCTATTTCAACGCCTGCTTTAAGACACTGAGTGCGCTTCGCTCGCTCCAGCACTTATCGCAGCTTATCTGCTCGGTTGGTTAGTTTTTTTACCTGACAGCAACCGGCGCACGTCTAAGACCATATCGTCGACCTAATTCTAATATGGCGTAAGTCAGGCCAAACAAAGTTTTTTTTTTTAATTTAGGTGGAAAAGTGTTAAATCTTACAAGATGTTAAAAATTAAAGTTAGAACATTATTTTCACGTTTTCGAACAACTTAACGGAATCAGGAATCGAAAGGTTTTTTTCACACCTGGAAAATTATGACTTACACCATATTAGAATTAGGTCGACAATATGTTTGAACTTCGACGAGGTGAAAGGGCTTCTGCCATCCCCCATGGGAACGAGGCGTGACTTTACGTTTAATGTGATTGAATGATTAATAATACATAACAGCCGCACGGTCGATCTTCAAGGTTAAGCAGCGATTGCCAATGTCGGTCTGTGGATGGGTGGCCATCCATTACATACCGAGTTTTCTCCATGCCTCGGAAACTACGTAAAGCCATTGATCCCGGCTGCTATTTGTAGATCTTTGACAGTCGTTACAGAAAGTCAGTGCCCGGAAAGTCACAACCAGTCTACAAAAGAGGTATCGTATTACCTACCCAATGCCAACTTGGTTGTAGAGATCAGATTTAAAGCAGTCGCTGCATATAAAACACTGGTATTCAGCTGCATCCGGTTAGACTGGAAGCTTGAGAAAAGGCTAGGCAGATGATGAGTTAGAAACCGACATCATAAAAGCATAATAAGTTTTAATACCAACCTCATGGCATAAGCTAACTACACAAGAGAAACACGGCAACTATGATGCTGTATCTGGCAGAATGAGGGATCACCGGAGTCACGTACGCAATCTTACTGATTGATGCGTCGTCTGCGCTGCGATTACGTCGGGAATGCCTTGTGATCTGTGTGTCCTTGCTGAGGTGCATATGTTGGTGGGAGTTCGAGGATATGTCGAGGTTTTTAGTGAGAACAGTTAGAGTTGTTATCAGTTTTATACCGTCATGGTCACTAACATTATCATTAACACTAGAAACGGGATTTACCATGTCCACTGTTTGTTTTGAGTTCCCGATATTTCGGCGGCAAGCAAACACCATGATCACGGATAAACTGAAGTTATTGCCGGTGGGTGTTTATGAGCAGACAAATCGGTCTACCTTCTTTCTTGTTCGTTTTTTGCACTCAGTATCGCTACCACTGTCACTCGCAACTCGATTCTGTTCCCGACACACGAAACTCACTGTGTCCGCTCGCGAACTTTTTTCGGCACTTTTTACACAGCTGAACCACTGGATTCCAGGCTCTCGACAGTTGAAACCCATCCTCCCAGTTGAAGTTCCTATATTTGGTAATCTCAATAGCTTCTCTTACCAGTCTAGGAATTTAGTGGCGTTCTGTCGAGATGGCCTGAGAGTTACGTAGCTCAATCCAGTGGTTCGATCCTGATTCCAAAAGATGTTGAGCTATGGTCGATTTTTAGGTGTCATTGTTTTTCAACACAGTGGACAACAGTGGACATGGTAATTATCCCGTTTCTAATGTTAATGATAAGTTAGAGTTGTTGTTGGTCTACCGTATTTGCATTCTGCGCGCGTACAATTACATGCGTATTTGTGTGATGCAGAATTTTACGTGACATCAGTCGAGATGCATAGTTCGTAAGTGGAGGTGTACGATAATTAGTTACCACTTATATTCAAAACTAAAACTAACAAGCAGCGGCTTACAGAAAGAAGTAGATTCGTTCTCAAATGAAATATCCAAATACTTGAACGCCCGAACGGCTGGCGAGGGATACTTGAAAGAAAAAGAACAATACAGTATGACCACTTTAACTGTGCAGTTCAAGATGGCGTTGCTTGTCAAGAAAATTTGCATCGATATGTCAAACTTGGTACATTAATTTAGTTCTGTGTTTTCCCGCCTCAACAGATAAATTGGTTGAAGTATTTATGGTACTTGACACCAGCAATCAATTGACATAGTTTTTATGAGTTGTCAAGATGCGATTCCCCCATAGATCTTGTATAGCAACAGCAAACGGTGACGTCACTAATTTGCCAACTATTAATAGTTTCATTGTGTTTCATTTTTAATTCAATTGAATTAAAACCAAAAAAAAATCTAGTTTAGAATTATTTGTAAATATGAAATGGAATTACAGGCCTAAAATAAAGTGTTTTTTTAGAGAAATCGTGTCTTATTATCGGTTAATGGTGTCAAGTACCCTATTAGGGGAGCTCGTGGCTAAAAAATAACAGCCGCTTGGGGCGATCTCTAGGTTAAGCCGTGCTTGCCTAGGTTGGTCTGCGAATGGGTGACCACCCATTACATGCCGAGTTTCCTCCGAGCCTCGGAAAGCACGTTAAGCCGGTCCTGGTTGGTCCTGGCTGTCATTTGTAGATCTTTAACAGTCGTTACAGGTAGATAGTGGCCCAAAAAATCTGACAAACAGTCTTACCAAGCGGTTTCGTATTACCCAGTACTAACTGGGTTGTGCAGGTCAGATAGGCAGTCGCTCCATGTAAAATACTGGTATTCAGCTGCATCCGGTTAGACTGGAAGCCGACCCCAACATAGTTGGGAAAAGGCTAGGCAGATGATGGTGTCAAGTACCCTATTGTATGGAAATTTTTTTCACACTTATATACGTACAAATGCATGAGAGCCTGTCACTGTTGACTGTCAACCATTTTGTAGCGAAGTCGAATCTGAAATGTGCCAACTATCGGAAAACATGACAGAGGATGTTGGAAAATAATCGTGTTGGCGAAAAGGTTATTTACATACTCGTGTGTAAAAAACTAGTTGTCGAAAAACATCCGACGGGAACGTACTACCGGGATTAAAAAGAACCAATAGGTTAATCCAGGTTACGGTAACAAACATAGTTACTTACCTTCATCTCCCTTTTTAATCCTTTGGGGGTAAAATTATCAAATCCTGACACACGTATAAATTAACTTTCAATCATCAGCCTAAACACAAAATTTGAAGATCCTAACTTCAAAACTGAAGACTTTTCATATAAACTTCCATCCCCTATTTTACCTTTAGGGGTGAAATTCCCAAAAAATCTCTCTTATTGGATACTTACTCTTCATAAAGAACACAGCCTCCAAGTTTCATGTCTCTAGGACCAGCGGTTTGGGCAGTGTGTTGATATAATTGATCAGCCAGTCAGTTAGTTTACCATTTTATATAAATGGTTGTAAAACAACGTTTAAACCAGTTTAAACCAGCTGTAAAACAACGACTTCATCATCATTCTTCATCATGTGTTCTTCTTTCATATTTCTCTATTATCTAGCCATATCATCCTTCACACAGTCCATCCATTGCTTATATGGTCTTCCTCTACATTATAGCCATCTACATTCATATTCAACATTTTCCTCATTCGTCCGCATCACATGTCCATACCACGATAACCAACGAACAACGACCTCAACTTCAGTGTTAATGAGTACATTAATGTGCTGTCCAAAGCTCGCTCCGATTTTAATGAACCAAGCGTTGAAAATTTTAAAGCCGTCAATACTGAGCCATAATGTACATACATTATGTAATCCGAAACTGTTAAATTTTCCCAAACAACCTTGAACCTAATTCTTTAGCGATAAAGTTACAAATGAATTAAATAAATTTGACAGATTGTAGTAGCTTGATGTGCTGGCCTTTCTACCACATACATAGGTAACACTACACTTACATAAACACCTCTTTGTTCTGTCACAAATTGAAGCCAGAATGAATTTAAAATATGGCGGGCTGCTTGTCAAAAGCTCTCATGTGTGCTTGTACTGGATACGCTGCCTGCAGTTATTTTCACTACAACTATTATGAATATTAAACCCACGTTTTCAGCGAAAATTTTAATTTACATTTTCCTGAAACTCGCACTGTATGTTTAACGCGAAATGTATCGTCATTATTTCCTAAAAGGCCTGACTGCCCTCATTTCAGTTGTAATTATCATGCATTCAACGTTTATGCAGTTCATGTTACGTAATTGAAAATAGTCCCTTTTAAACTGCCAACATGGACCACCTACGCATCGGATTCATCTCCTACTACAGTTCACTGCATTCCATTTCCAAGCTTATCCTCGAACGGTAGAGTGTATTTTCCTTTCTTGTTCAGAAATTGATTGCATCTAGCTACGTGGACATTTTGTAATGAAATTCTTTAAGTTCATTTCACGGTATGTTTGTGACTGCATTTAATTCCGATAAGAGAAAAACAATTAGCGCAATTAACTTCAAATAACTCATATGTAAATACTTTTTCCTTTCTAAGAATTAAAAAAGATTCAAAGGAAATACGAGAGGAAGCTTTTTTCTTAGCAATTTAATTAGCCTTCTCCTTTTTAGGGTTCCGTACCTCAAAAGGAAAAAACGGAACCCCTTATAAGATCACTCGCGTGTCTGTCTGTCCGTCTGTCACAGCCAATTTACTCCGAAACTACTGGACGGATTGAGTTGAAATTTGGCACAATGTAAATCGGTAACCCAAAGACGGACGTGTAATGTAAATTAATGAATTTTAAACATGCAACTACAGTTTTGCAAACTATATCGTGTTACATATCAAATAAAAAGGGTTCATTGTGAGCATCTAAAATATTTTTTTTGTATAATTTTAAGATAAATAGTTTTGAAATAATTTAAGAAAATAGACGAAAATTGACCAACCCCCCCCCCCCTTAACTCCAAACTACAGGGCCGATAATTTTGAAAATAAAACAAAAGGTAGTTCTTTGCCTATTACGAAATTTAGATCATTAACGTACGGAACCCTCTCCACGCGAGTCGAACTCGCACTTGTCCGGTTTTTATTTCTGTCCGGTCTTAATCGTTGGCAAGATAAAAGGCAAGCTTTGTTTGTTAGGGAGCAAAAAAATCTCTATTCATGTATTGGCTTATTAGGTAACAGAAAGAACAGTGCTACTAAACCACTATTTTTTATCAGCATACGTAACATCTCGCCTGTAATCCCCGAAGGGTTTGGCAGAGGTGTACCAAATAGTACACCCACATTTCGCCAGTTATATTTAAGGTCCATGTAATAAGAGGCTATTACCATCAAGCGGGCGAAAATTCAGACTCCGTGGCTGCTCCTGAGAAATTCCTGATGGAAAAACCCAATAACAATTTGCCCGACCCGGGAACCGAACCCAGAACCTCATGATCAGCAGTCCCGATTGCAACCACTAGACGACAATCACCGATATGTAATAGATATAAAACTGATAGGCTGGTATATCTCATTCAAAGATAGGTGTGATCTGTCAAAGTGCGGACAGCACTATCCGCAGTCTTGCCCAGTCTGGTGACCGCACCTTTACACTTCACGATGTATAAATCTCCAATTATTTCTTTTCGTAGCTAGTCAAAATATCACCCATACGCTGATACGCTGCTACGACGGCGTAGCTGCTACGCCGTCGTAGCACAATACATCATCTGCTACGAGAATTCGTAGCGGATTTAGAGACTTTAAAATCACATTCTTTTTACGAAAAAGTTGGATAATTTTTGTTTGATCTGATATTAATGTAATTATGATAAGGGGATAATAACCAATAGAAGATCTTTTTGCGCAGTAATTGAAAGTGAATAGTCCAAAACTTGGATAACGTGAAAGAACATTTATGCCTATTTTGATTAATATTTCTATCTAAATGAAAACGGACATAAGTTGCCAATGTCATTAAAAAAAAAATCTTTTCGGTATTTTTTTTCCAAAAGAACGAAAAAAAGAAAGTGTATAGCTTAACAGTACATACAGTTTGGGAGAGGATTTTGCAACATACACTGCTAGACAGTGTATGTTGCAGGCGAACAGTATCAGTATCAGTAAAGTTATTCTAAAATATCGAGTTCACATTTAGGTGCAAAATCTCTCCTTCGGTTCGTATCACATCAAACCGAGACTCACCCCCAGAGCTTAGTTCGTCGTCCCAACATTGTGTCTTCGTCGCATTTCAGCGAACAATATGGACGTTGATTCGGTTTGAAGGCAGAATGTTTGGGACTTAATTCAAATTGACGCACCCCATTTTACTACACCTTCGTCAACGCTTAAGGTTTACGCTTGACAAAGTTATAAAGGGAATGGATGTGTAGGAAAATGTCGTAAGGATAGTTTTAAGTATGTCTGTGGATGGCTATAAGAGGACGAGAAGACCTAAGAAACGATGGATGGACTGGAAGTCGATAGATATGAGTGCACTAAGTGAAGTCGTCAAAATGTACTCATGTATACACAGTGTTGCGCAATGTTACTTAGTTTGAGGTAAAGAATACTTCAATGACGGCTTGTAAAGGGTCGTTTTACACCCTGTGTAGACAGCAGTGTCACATAAGCGATAGTCGCACTTGGGTAGTGTCGAACTACTGTCGCACAAGTAATTGTCGCACTAGCGTAAAGTCGAGCATCAGTTTGTCACGCTTGCGTGCATTTGAACTATGGTGAGTCGCAGTACAGTTTAGTCGCGCATATCCGTTTGACGACCTCAGCTAGTACACTCGATGAGGTGGCGGAACGTGAGAGGGAGAGAACCTCACGTCCCAGCCGCCGCGGGAGAAGCACCGGGCGTCGGGGGCCACGTCGTGATGGCTCTCGGCCACCGTAGGTGCGGGCCTGTGGACGGTGAGTAATGGGCTAGCTCGCCGTCCGTCCGTCGTATGACGACAGGCCGTGTCGACGGCACGTTCGTGTTCCACGCGCGCCTCAAAGAGATGTCAGCAATCATGAGGGGGCCGCAAGGGCCGATGCCGTCCAGGGCTGCGGGACTGTTCGAAAGAGATACCGCGGCCCTGGAACATAAAGGGCAAAAAAAGGAACATGGATGGTTTTTAGTCAGTAAAAGTCTGACACTCCCTTCCGATCCGCCTAGAGCGGGAGGAGTCATTTGATGATTTCCCATCCGAAAAAAAAAAAAAAAGTTAGTACACTCGATAGGTATGGCTATAAAGGAAAATGATTCATGAGATGACGACTAATGCAGAAATATGGAAGAAGAACACATTCTGTGCGGCTGCGTTGACTTCAAATAAACTGCGATAAGGTCAGGGAGACGATGATGTGTGTGCAGGTATGTTATGTATGTTGTATGAACCTGAGATTCTCTGATCCCCAGGTTAGGGAAAGTGACAATAGGTTTTTCTATTAAGAATTTTCAGTAGTAACAAAACATTTAGGTTTGTACCTTGTTGATATCAATAGGCTCGCACCTTGTTACATTCTGGGACATACATAATTATAACTGGTATAATGCGGGTGTTCTAAATGTTTATGGATAGATTTTGTGAGGAATGATATGAATGAGAAAGGAGTGAATGATGGCGTGATGTCTGACAGGGGAGAATGGAAGAAGAAAAGGAATTATTTAATAATGTGTGATAATAATATTAGTTTTTATTTTTTAATTTCCTTTATTGATCTTTTTCATAATTTATTATAATCAGCATGTTTGTGTCAAAATAATGTTTGTACACCGATGACGGTTAGACATAGCGTTTATAAATAACAACATCTGTACCTAACCTACCTGTGTTCAACAAATAAAAATATTAGTATTTGTGTTGTGCCGACCCCAAGTAGAATGGGACAAGGGTAGGAAAATGATGATAAATGTGGGTGTTCTACATATACGGGGTACACCTCTACCTAACGGTGATTACGGGTCCGGGTTCGATTCCCGGGTAAGCAAGCAAGTGTGAGTTTTTCCGTCAGGAATTTCTCAATAGCAGCCATGGAGCCTAGATATGTGCCCGGTTGACGGCAATAGGTTCGCCCCCTATTATATGGGATTTTAATATAACTGGCGAAATGTGGGTGTACTATTAGGTAAACCTCTGGCCTCTGGCTGACCTTTCGGGGAATACAAGCGTAATGATATGTCTATGTCTGCACTCTTCACTTTAATATTGTCCCATAATTCCGTACGTTCATGTGCTTACACGTCAATAACACACACTGCATGTCATATATGTACAGTCGCCATCAGATATACAGGGTTATTTGTAAAACACCAGTAACCTCTTAAGAGGTCGTTGTACTCATCATTATGAATAACTTTTACTATGGGACCAAACCTGAAATCGCGAAAAAAAAATCAGCTGTTCCCTACATTTTGACGAGTTAATCGATCATAAATGTAGGGAACAGCTGATTTTTTTTTCGCGATTTCATAGTAAAAGTTGTTCGTAATGATGAGTACAATGACCTCTTAAGAGGTTACTGGTGTTTTACAAATAACCCTGTATAGTAACGGGCGAGGTACTCAAATATTTAGGAGCAGCATTACTTTTCAATAAATTCATAACACTAGATATGGTCATCAATAACTTCAGAACATACAATTTGTCATAAATATAAGAGCAGCGACTTTTTAATAAAATACACAAAAAAGTGTCAGTTTTAAGTTATCAAAATCATTTTTGCCAACTTAAAAGTCAATATATTAATGAATTTAAACTGTGTGATATAGACTTAAGGTATTATTTTCTATAAATGTTCCGATCTTTATGATCATCCTGACTGCGTAGATAACTTTGACGTTCTGTGCTTTTACCTCGATGTATGTTCCGAATATAATTATTGAAAAGTATTGCGGCTCTGAAATATTTGAGTACCTCGCCCGCTACGATATATCTGACGGTGACTGTACATACAGTTACACGCACACATATGTACATAGTTACACATAGGTAGAACCTACAAACGTACAGTAAATAGAGGTACCTACAACACCTGAGATGTACAGTTCTATTGAAATACGAGAATACTGCGTCTTATGTCCGTTGCTCCAATTTGAAGCAAGACTCAATGTTGTTAGATATGCTACACACTGTAATGGCAGTTTTTGTCGAAAAACAAAGATGATAATGAATGATTTTGATGATGATGATGATGAATTGATGAATGGAGAGAGAGAGGAGGACCAAGGGAACGATGGATGGATTATGTGAGGAATTATATGAAAGAAAAAGGAGCTAATTGTACCTGGGAACTATCTAGCTATGGAGATATCGGTGGTCAAAGCAATATTTTTTGCAGTGAGTTACTTATTTTGACGTACAGAATGCTTGGTTTACGATTTCGTGAAGGGTCCGTAAACACCCTGTTTTATTATTAATTACTAGCTGTTGACCATAATTATAATATCTTTGGTCGCGTGAAATTATTGTAAAAAAAAAATATTAATTCCTTTTATGAATCGGATTTTGTTAACAATTTGAAGGGTTTTAATTGTTTTGCACGAAGCCATAATTATTTTTATAAATTAAAAGTAGCCTAAGTTAGACACACAACAACAACAACAACAATAAACACAACACACATTACAAAACACAACATCAATTATCTGCCAATAAAAGTCCCGTCAGAGTCCCGAGATTAGCCAAAACAGACAGACAGACGAAAATTAAACAAAATGTTTTTTTTTGCTATAAGTACCGCATCCTATAGCCGTTATACTTTCATATGCATTCAGAAAAAAACTGTTATTTTAAAATTACAAACAGACACTTCAATTTTATTTATTTGTATAGATTTTTAGTCTGTGTCTGCAGAACCTCTCTTACATACATCCCTTGTATATTCAATTTTGCTGCCCGACTGAGTCGAATTATACCGACCCCGGTGTGCAGCACTCCTTAGACTGAGGTTGCCATGGACGTTAGCAATGGCTTTGCTTAATCAAAGCGTGGAGAGGTTTCCTGTAAGATAACATCCACAATACTAGTTGTTGCATTTCATGAACGTTTCAATCATTGCAATTTACACCTTATACCGATGACATTAGGGATACATGCTCGTGTTCAAAGACCTTTATATACAGGGTGGCGCCAACAATACGAGAATAAATTTAACTACCTCAAGACGTTCCCAGTCTGCATACAAAAATGTATTCGAACATATCCAGTAGTTTAATCACAGGACATTATTTTTCATTTTCAGCATTATCTATCACACACTACATGATGCAGATTAATAGGCTAGTACCGACAGGTTAACGACCCCCGCATCGGTATAAACACTAACACATGTTGCCAACTCGCTATTTCAAAAACCTTTGCCGAATTCTTTCCTTAAATTTCATTTCCAGACGCGAATTAGTGCAAATTATACCTAAGGTACACCCATATTTATAAGATAGTTTAAAAATATTCCTATGAAAAATAATTAATGAAAACACTGGTAATACTAAATACCAGATTTCATTTATTTTCGTATTGTAAGTCACTGTTTTTTTGTACAATATAATAACACTCGACAATATCTGAGCGACGCAGCTGAATCTAAACAGTCACTGGCTGAAATGCGCTCTGATCGTCCAATGACTTCCGCAAAAAAACCGCTGATTTGGGAAGAGCCAGAAATGAGACGTAAAGTGTTTACAAACTCACGCTGCCCACTTCCCTGAATAAGGCAATACGGTTAAAAACAAATGCAGTATTTTTATTTTACTTTTTGTTTGGAATGGGAAATCATCAAATGACACCTCCCGTTCTGGGCGGAGCGGAATGGAGTGTCAGACTTTTACTGACTAAAACCCATCCATGTTCCTTCTTTTGCCCTTTATGTTCCAGTGCCGCGGTATCTCTTACGAACACTCCCGCAGCCCTGGCAGGCATCGGCCCTTGCGGGCCCCTCCTGTTTGCTGACATCTCTTTGAGGCGCGTGTGGAACACGAACGCGCCTTCGACACGGCCTGTCGTCATAAGACGGACGGACGGCGAGCTAGCCCATTACTCATCGTCCACAGGCCCGCACCTACGGTGGCCGAGAGCCACCACGTGGCCCCCGACGCCCGGTGATTCTCCCGCGGCGGCTGGGAGGTGAAGTTCTCTCCCTCTCACGTTCCACCACCTCATTCGCTAGCATGACTGCTTCGCAGAAGGAGGCCTCCCATTCCCTCTCGCTCCGGACCTTGGCTTGAACCAGGGCCGGACGCGAGAGGTCGCCGCCGCCAATCGCCGCTACGAGGACACGGCGGTGCTCCGGCCAAGCGGAGCATACCTCCACAGTGTGGTCCACCGTGTCCTCCGGGCGATCCTCACAATGGTAACACCCGGGCGTTTCCTCACGCCCGATTTAGTGCAGGTACCTCCCGAAACAATCATTTCCGGTGAGGATCTGCGTGAGGCGGAAGGTGAGGGCGCCGTGGCGCCTCTCTTACCACTCCTCAAAGAGGGGACTTACCGCCACTATTGTGGCGTGCCCATGCAGTATTCTCCTATGATTCCAAAATAATGGGTGTAAAAGTACCCTTAACAAAGTCAAAAGGCAACTTGTTCTCCCCATCATTGCGATTTTTTTTTTATTATAGCCAGACCATACCTTCTAGTTACGGAGATAGGGGGGGTCCAAGTTTTAAGTTTTTCACAGGTTTTTTTTAAACTTTTAAGTTTTTAATGTTATAACTTTACTTTAAATACCTCCACGACCCCCATACTATTTCAATGCATCCATCATACCAATGTTTGAGTGCGTTACATTGAGTTCTACCGTAAAATATGATTTTTCACCCCCAAAAAAGTCGTTTCCCGTCAATATTTTTTGCGTAGAGTTAATTAGTTTGAAGTACAGAATGCTTGGTTGACGATTTCGTGAAGGGTCAGTTTACAGTTTTACACCTAATATATCAAAACATCGAACCGATAACCGCCATGTAAACGGAGCCTAATCTGTGCAAACTTTTATAGGAGTTTGCTGAACTGAGCCTATTTGGCGCAGCAGTGACGCACATATACATATATCTTTTTTAATACATCTTTTATTTCATATTGTGTTTTTATGGCATGTGCCAAATAAACATGTTTTCTTTATTACAACTTTCTATGGCGTTTTTAGTTAGTTTATGAGAAAAAAAAACATTGTACGCATGACGACCAATCAAGCTATAGAAAACCAAATCTAAGCTGATCTTTCATCTTACGGGAAGCTCATACAAAGCGAGGTCAGGTTATACTGGTTAATATCACGCCAGTAATCCCCGTAGAGATACACTTGGATTGGACTGGAAATCGATTAGCATAATTATGAGCCTATAATGTCCCCACTGCTGGGACACAGGCCTCCTCTCTATGAGAGAGAATGGGCTATAATCCACCACGCGGGCCCAGTGCGGGTTGGTAGATGTCACATGTCTTCAAATGTTTGGTTCTAGGACATGCCGGTTTCCTCACGATGTTTTCTTTCACCCTTTTTGAGAGCAGTGGTGATGAAACAAAATACACAAAATAATGCGCCTGACTGGTTTCGAATGTACCTATGACTTACTGTTCGCAGGGGCCCTTCGCAGGGAGCGGGTCATGGGGGTTATGATCCCCCCTGGACTGGGGAAAAGTATAATTTTAACATTTTCTATTTAAAAAAAATATATTAATTATAATTTTTTGTCGCTACACTAACTGGTAGTGAAGCAAGAATATATAAAAAAATCTAATAGTGGGATATATTTCAATATCACAATTTAATATAAGATTATAAATCGACTGAGGAATGTTTTGATTCCGCTGCCATTTTACCTTCGACAGCCGATATTGTAAAGTATTTTGACGTATAGCAATAAAACACTTTCTTCTTAATTTCAATTATTATTGTAATCGAATTCGAGCCCGTCATGACTAGATCAAGACTATGTGACCCCCCCTTGACATGAAAGCTGGATCCGCCCTTGTGCTCTCAAAGGAGAAGTGTACCTAGTTAATAGTAGATACACCCACATTTCACCAGTTGTTAAAAGGGGGCGAGCCTATTACCATGAACCGTGGCTCCGTGGCTGCTACGGAGAAATTTCCGATGGAAAAACCCCATAGCACTTTGCTCGACCCCAGAATCAAACCCAAGAATTCGGAAGTCGCGCTTACGACCATTCGATCAATGGAGGAGTCGAGTGTATTTGACAAGTTAAAATTCTCAATTCAAAAAACGGTTGTACCTTTGCCCTTTTAACATTTTTTAACCCCACTAACATATTTGTAAAGGATACACAAACATAAACAAACTCAATTTGCTCGTTTCGTCCCATTCATACCGTTGTGTATCGATGAAATCCTATAAAAGGGACTGCTCTTTTATCTCACATTCGAAAATGGTCGTCCAATTCTTTTGTCAGTCCTGCAGGTTTCATTATTTCATGCTATGAGGGCGTCGTCGACATACAGTTCAGATTTCGCATTGAATTTTTCACTTCACAAAATGTCAGCGATTTTATTCTTGGCGGAGTCTTAGAAAATGTTTTTAAGGCAACTGACTGATAGTGGATAATCGGAGAGTTTTGCTTTGTTCATATCACAAAGAAAACACTTTACTTTTTGTTTTAATCGTATTCTATGAAGTGCGTTTTTTGAAAACTCCGTCACTGTTACTTATCTAAAAACGCTACATAAAAGACAAAAATCAACATTTATAATTATAATACTTTAAAATTACACTATAATTACTACTTCATTAAAGGTACACGCAGCTCCACAAAGTGGTTACTCCCCCAAAAGACATGTGCGTTCAAATCCATAAATAGGCCACAGTTGGTTTTTGTATTTTGCAAGAACATTTTATTATTTAAATAATGTATTGTTTTAGTGAATAAGTTAGTATTATTTTTTGTAAAGTATGTTTTTAATTGTTTTTTGTTTTTACAATAAAACGTAAATACATGTAGATTGATAATTCATGGAATGATTCTATCCGGCTAAGTTGTTAAGAGCTTACCGCGAGCTCTTACACAGGATAACCAATGATTCGATGGTTCGAATCGCTTCCGGGCATGTGTATACTTTTTGTATTATTCCTAAGGATGTATACGAGGTGGAAGGTGCACCGACGCGAAAACGGTTACCACGTATTCAATACATAGAAAGGTTTCATTGGTTATTAAAAAAAACAGCTGTTTCCTTCAAAAGTGCAATACCTATACGGTCAAAATGTATGGAAAAGCTGTTTTTTTTTAATAACAATAACATTCTATGTAGGGGGCTCAGAATGATGTACTGAATATTATGTGGTAACCGTTTTCGAATCGGTATCTCTCCCACCCTGTATGTTTGAATTGCAAAGTTGTTGTTGCAAAGTTAATTTTAATACGGGCTCGCTGGTTATTTCGTCAAACTGCCGGGTATGAGTACATTCGGTGATGCGATGGCTCGAATCCGAGTCAAAACAAATAACTCTTTTTGAAGGATTCTTTAGATTATTCGTAACGAATTCATAATGTTGTAGCAGTGTAACATGTTAAAGCTTGAGGGTTTAGCACTTACTGACGCTGTGTGTACGTGTATCGACAAAAGAGTTCAAGAAAAACAAATAACGGTCTGAAACACCTAAGAATCAATCTTTGGTAACTTCAAATAAACACACAACTTTCATTAGAATGAAATCAACAAATAACTAGAAATCCCTCTCAGTAAAACCTGCAAAGTTTTGAAACCTTACCAATACAATATCTCGTAACAGGTATGAAGTTCTGAGCTATGAAGAGTGGATTCTAGGAAGACGGTCGAACTTTTAATAGGTATTTCCAGCGAAGGTATTATGACGACCTCTGTAAGAGGATTGCCGTTTACTGAGAATCGTGAACATTGAGTTTATTAATTATAGGGAACTTTGAAGCTATACTTTTTGGCTTCTTATGTTGGTAGTATTGTTACGTTGGTTGCTTTACGAGAACATTCTAAATTACGTGCAAGTCTCGAATGTTCTAGTAAGGACTTGTCTATAAGATAAGAGTCTAGAATGTTCCACTTTAGAACTGTCTAGAAGATTCGAGAAGGTTGTAAAACTTTCTCGAAGGACAATGTTCTACTATGGAGCTCTCTAGAAGATTCTTGAAAGATGATGTTCGACTATGAACTGTAAAGAAGGTTCCTAAAAGTTGGTCTTTTATTTTGACTTTATTGGCTTTTCCTAGCACATAAAAACGTATTGGGGTTTTGTCCGATTGATGCCAATAGGCTCTAACTGACGAAAGTCCAGTGTAGTATAGGGTACACCTCTGTCTAACTTTAAATAGGTAAAATTCGTCGTCACCAACTTCACATCCATCACGATGTCGGTTTGGTAGATCTATACCGGAATATGGATAGGACTATCTGATGATAGCGCCATCCATATTGCTGTATCAACCTGTGATTCGTCATTTACCTACGGTAATTCAATTATGCTATGGCATCCATTAGACCCGACATTCCGTTGACGTTTTACAAACGGACATACAGGTATACCAGGTAAGTCCAAAAAAAAAATAACCGGCCAAGTGCGAGTTGGACGCGCACCGAGGGTTCCGTATAAAACTGGTAGGTATTTTGTTATTAAACAACATATTTAAGGTTTTCAGATTTTTTCCTTTACATGTGCTGTTAGACATTACTTCTTGCCAAATTTCATGATTCTAGGTCAACGGCAAGTACAAGTACCATATAGATTTTGATTCCCTTGTGAAATCGCAAAATATGTGACATAAACGTCATATCATTTGATCGCGTTGACTTACAAGTTTGTTTTTTTTAACTGCTCCAAGGGGTGACCTAAGCATTTATTATTAATTTCAGCTTGATACCTCCACGCGTTCCTGAGAAAAAGGGTCTTGCTTGGCAGAAGGATAAACAGACAGACCACAAAGTGATCCTATAAAGGTTTCGTTTTGCCGACTGAGGTACGGAACCCTAAAAATACAAAAATATATCCCTGTAAAGATCTGTCTAAGTATAGTGTATTGAAAAGATCGACTGTAGCGATAAAACAACCATTGTGTCACACTACGAAAAATACCTACTTTTATAGACTTTTCACAAAGGAGGTGACACCCGTTTCTGCTTGATTACTAGGCCGGTTGACGTTGTTCCTTTTTTAATCTGGTAGAGGAAGTCCGCGCGGTACTCTCATATTGATGCCTTGGAGTTTTAAACTAGACTTTTCTGATTGATCAGATATGGGGCAAGATATCCTCAAAATCTTACTACCAACACAGAACAATTAAATTGGACATCCTATTTTCCTGTATCAAATTTGATTGAGCGGTTTATTAGTTAGCTTTTTTTTTTTTTTTTTTTTTGCTGGGTGGGAAATCGTCAAATGACCCCCCCCGCTCTGGGCGGAGCGGAAGGGAGTGTCAGACTCTTACTGACTAAAAACCACCCATGTTCCTTCTTTGGCCCTTTATGTTCCAGGGCCGCGGTATCTCTTTCGAACAGTCCCGCAGCCCAGCACCTATGCTTAATGCTTCTTCTTGTATTATGTCTATAATATGATAATGATGAAATAATCATCACCTTCTAGTTACAATGTAAAATTTATACATGGCCAGAATTTGTGTGGCAATCACAACTAATAAGTGCAAAATAAAAAAACTTTTTGCAAAAACAATGACTGACTTCCAAAAAAACACAACAAACGTGTTCAGTGTTTTTTTAGAAGTCGGTTATTTTTACGCAAAAAGTTTTTTCTTCTTATCCGTAATTAATAATTATTATGTACATATTAAAGAGTATTCTACCTATCCATACGGGGTGGGAGGGACACCGACGCGAAAACGGTTACCACGTATTCAGTACATCATTCTGAACACCCCCACATAGAAAATTTTCATCGCTTATTAAAAAAAACCGGCCAAGTGCGAGTCGGGCTCGCGCACGAAGGGTTCCGCACCATTATCCATAAAAAATACGAAAAAAAACACGTTTATTGTATGGGAACCCCCCTTAATTTTTTTTTTAATTTTTTGTATTTGTTGTTATAGCGGCAACGGAAATACATCATTTGTGAAAATTTCAGCTTTCTAGCTATCACGGTTTATGAGATACAGCCTGGAGACAGACAGACAGACAGACAGACAGCGGAGGCTTAGTAAAAGGTCCCGTTTTACCCTTTGTGTACGGAACCCTAAAAACAGCTGTTTCCTACAAAAGTGCAATACTTACGGTCAAAATGTATGGAACAGCAATTTTTTTAAAACTACCGGTGTAAATTTTCTATGTGAGTGAGCTCCCCACAAAGAAAATTGAAAATTTGCTGACGTAGGTACTGAATACGTGGTAACCGTTTTACGGTCGGTGTCCCTTCCACCTTGTATATCTATCTAAATCTAAATGTATTTCTAATCTTAATCGAAGGCTCCAGAGTAATTAGCTTACAAACTATGGAGATCTCGTTAAAAGTTGTGCCATGGTGGCAGTATTCAATGAACAAAGTTATGGATGTGTTTCAGAAAACTCAATTACCGTGTTGAGAAAGCTCTGAAACAATGTGTGTCGTACTTGAAATTATGGTTACATATCCAGTATAACCTGACCTCGTTTTGTATGAGCTTCCCGTACAATGAGAAATCAGCTTAATTTGGATTTCCATAGCTTGATTGGTCGTCGTGCGTACAGCTTTTACCCTCGGTTTCGATTACATAAAGGTTAGAAATGATCCCACAGACACATACTAGGATAAAAAATATCCTTTGTCCTAGCCTATGCCATGGTTTATTCGTGTGGCAAACATCGAATTCCGAATAAAATTAATTTAACAGGCAGAGAGACAGTAAATGAGGTGCTATGGTTGATGTGGTATGCAGAGATTGGTTACACAACAGCACAACTAATTTAGTTTCTTTACTCAAACCTAACGTGTTTCGTTACCAAATTCAAGGGTTTTAATTTTTTTTCACGGAACCCTAATTATTTTTCTAAAATACACGTAGCCTATTTTAGATCTTATAACACCAGCTATCTGCCAATAAAAGACCCGTCAAAATCGGTCTAGCCGTTTCAGAGATTAGTCGGAACAAACAGACAGACGATAAAAATTGAAAAAAATGTGTTTTTGCTATAAGTACCGTATATACAGTACTTAGTACGTTATGTGCGATAACTGTACTAACTCCACACGTAAATTTAACCCGTTAGGTTATTAAGCGCTATAATAGCTAGTTTGCGAAGCTTAGCAGAATGAAGATGATGAATAAAGCACGATTTATGATGATGACAAAATAAATAATATAATGATTAAAAGGACAATGACCAAAGTTGGTACCAAAAAGTCTCGCGCCTCAAAACCAAAATATTATAGTAATTAGTTTCATATTTTTTTACGGCATTACGCGTCGGGGATTTGATTTTTGAACTGGAAATATACTTTTCGAGTTTAAAAGTACGAATATTGTTTTACTCCCTTTATATGACGTTCCGTTTCAACTGAATATAAATGACGTTCCGTTTCAATTGAACAAACCCTTGTCTGTCGAGCGGACTCTAAGATTAATTACAATTAAGTAAGATCAGTACACCAAATCGATTTAGTTTGGTTTATTGCTATTTGCAACAAAATAGATTTTCTCAGCCTAAAGATTTTGATTTATCGATTACATCCCTAAATCCCGACTAGTTTATAGCACTTACTATACTCTATGGTTTATAGTTATCTTATCTGTGGCATCTGACATTTGTACTGTACTGACTGACTATTGGCAATGTAAAGGTCTAAAATAAAATCGAGTTTCAGTCAAGCATACTGTGGATGTTACTTTAACTCGTAATTCTTACTAATATTAGTGTATTACGCTGTTTTTAGAGCAATAATGTAATGTATGTGTGTTAAAATACGTCGTTGGTAGCGTCGAAAAAATAGACCTACTTTTTAGGTTAGTTTCGATTTTATAAAATAACTCTGAAACGCGGGTTTTTTTTTCAAAAATATTTTTTGTAGGAGTTAATACGATCAGTGTAGTCTATAAAAAACAAGGTTTGATTTTGATGCAGCATGGTACGGGATTCCATACTTCCATGAGCATTCTCTTTTAAACTAGTATAACAAAATAAAAAGCAAGACAAAAGTCTTTATGAAGTAAAGCGCGGCGTGGGTAGATAGGCTGGCAGCCAACAGTGGGCTGGTGCTCGCAGCTCGGCTCCCTTACAAGTCGCCTACACACACGTCGTAGGTTGCCTGCGCGCACGCCGTCGCACGGCCGCTCAGGGCCGATGCCGCCTTCGCCGATACTTTCACATGCATTCAGTAAAAGCTGTTATTTTGTTATTTCAAACAGACACTTCAATTTTATTTATTTGTATAGCTTTCGCAGCCTTGTTGTTCCAGTGGGAGGACGCATCGTCTTGACTGTACTTATAATGCGCGGACCGTCATTTACCCCCGAGCCGTAAAGTTTGAATACGTGTGTTAGGCATCCACGGATTTCACACAAGCCCATGCGACGTGAGAACCGCTTCGCTGCCCGACTGCACAGTAGAGCGGTGTCGTGGGTGAATCGCTTAACAGTTGCTTCGTGCTCGTTACAGTACAGTACAAATTTGTCAAATTTCTTTTATAGATTTTGAACTTCATCGCAAAAGCACTAGGTTCAAGGTTGATTGGGAAAATTTGACAGTTTAGGCTAGCTTGATGTGCTGTCTGTACTTACCTAAATTTCACGTACCTATCCAAAATGTCCTGCCATGAGTCATTATTCCCATCATTCATGCCATTGTCAATTGTTTAAGATCGAATCATTTCCGAGTAAAGCTGTGGCACTATTATCCGATTCTCGCTAGTTATCTGTAGATAACTACAAGCCCTGCCTACCACTTTGACACTAATCGGATGACGGTTTAGCACTTATGTATTTCGACCTACCTATATGACTGTACGCCAACATGCTAAAGCTTAAGCGTAAGCTTACCGTCTCAATCGGCTACTCCTTGACTAAGTGATATGTGGCTTAACTTAGCAGTATGGGCTAGTACAGCGGTTTAGGTATTATAGTATAGTGGAAAATATTCCTTCATTTTGTAGCAGCCCTGGTTCGCTACGACAATATTTCTAACTAAAACCAAGGGCTTGCCTAAAAATCTATCATTCTTATCTATAGTCAAGTTTAAGTAATTAATTACTTATGCAAACATTTTAATGCAATAGACAAGAATTTAAACGAAATAAGACCGTCAAAGAAAGCGAAGCCAAGAATTCTAACTTTTGACAGTTCTAACTTCAAGCAATTATTAGACTACAGGATAAAAATCGTACCATAAATAATAACTTTTACTCAATTAATCACTTTGACTTGTTTATATAGGTACGGGTATGTAATGGTAAAGCACTGTTTTGCAAATTGTCTACAAATTTTTAATAATTAGATATCTGCTTTTCTATAGTCTCCTGTTTCAAATCAGGAAGGAAAATATATTAAAATAAGCAGTTACTTCTGCAATACTATCTAAATCGATTGAGGGTAATATAAAAAAAATACATTCCTATCATATTCCCATTTCTGTAAAAATCTCTTGAAAACCAGAAGCGGAAGGTAGTCTCAGACTTTTACTGACTAAAACCCTTCCATGTTCCTTCTTTTGCCCTTTATGTTCCAGGGCCGCGGTATCTCTTTCGAACAGTACCGCAGCCCTGGCAGGCATCGGTCCTTGCGGGCCCCTCCTGTTTGCTGTTTGCGAACCAGAACCTACGGAGTCAAACATGTTTTTGCAAACTATATATTATAGGTTATGTAGGTACTATCTACCTACCTACAACCAGGGGGGTTACTATGACGTCTTAAAGCAGAAGTAATTCCAGTGTGGGAAAGAGACAGAGCTATACAGGTCGTCTAGCACCCATCTCTTTTCCACACTGGAATTTCTCTTGCTTTAAGACGTGGTAGGCCACCAGATCAAAGTGATCAAAGGCACGAACACGTAGTGTAAACGTATAGTAAATAAATATGTCGATTAAAAATTAAAAATACACCTTTCACATGTAATATTTTCATAGTTTTAAGAATTTATTCATATCCATAGATGATACTAATAGTGCTTTTTGCAAAAAAAAAACTCAAATGCTATAGGATAATTATATTTTCGATTAAAAAAATCGACGTAATTACGTTGTTTACACCGCGCGACGTGCTAGGGCCTCAGGCGCTGAATATTTGTGTCCTATTATTCTGTGACAGGCGGCATAATGGCATTTTGAAGTGCAAAAGCCGATCATTCAAATTTCGACAGAATATTGCTGACAATATGGCATAATATAGGTAAGCATTGCCAAATCTGCCCACAATGTTGAATGTATCAGACATGGCCAGAAATCCACCACGCGAGCTTATTATGAAAGCACCTTTATTCGCATAAAATGTGGTACATAAACGATGTTACAAATATTATAGTGTAAGACACATTCCGCGATAATAATAGCACGCAAATTAAAAAACCGGCCAAGTGCGAGTCGGACTCGCGCACGAAGGGTTCCGTACCATTATCCATAAAAACGGCAAAAAAAATCATATATGTTGTATGGGAGCCCCCCTTAATTTTCTTTTTTTTAATTTTTAGTATTTGTTGTTATAGCGGCAATAGTAATACATCATTTGTGAATATTTCAGCTTTCTAGCTATCACGGTTTATGAGATACAGCCTGGAGACAGACAGACAGACAGACAGACAGCGAAGTCTTAGTAATAGGGTCCCGTTTTACCCTTTGGGTACGGAACCCTAAAAAGACGAGGTTGTTTTTTTACATTACATGGAGGAAGGAAGCTGCGAGGTAACCCCATCACAAGTATCCATATAACTTACCGGGGTTGCCTCAATTTTGTGCTGTAAAACAATTGTATGAGAAACAATAAAAAACTTTTTAATTTAATTTAATTTTTATTACATTAAAATGGACACCGTAGGTATCTAACATAAATATTACAATAATACTTATTTTGAATTTTACTTTAAATTTTAGCTCAAAGTAATGCTAGTTTTCACTCAATGTTTTTCTTCGCCATTTTCAAGCAAGTGATACAATGATTCGCTAACGTAAGTTCCTAAATTCCTGACAGGGTTCAATGTTTAAACCATTAACCTACAATTTCGCAAAAGGGAGCCGTCACACCAAATCACCTCTGCTCAGATACCTTACATGGCATTTATTCATAGGTAAGCATAATCAACGACATTTATCTTCGATCTTTTATTTAGTTTTAGAACATCCTTTTCTGTTTTCTCAAATTATTTTCCAGCACCGCATTCATACAGAATTGAAGCTGATTCCAAAAAAAAAACAGAGAGAGGACAAAAATTACTTGCCTGCCTGTATTTTTCCTTATAAAGATCGTGGCACGAACGCACTACGCAAACATGAACATAATGTAACGAAATTTTTTGAACCAAAATGCAGTGCATTTCAGATTATACGGGGTGGAAGGGACACCGACGCTCTAAAACCACGTACCTATTCAGTAAATTTTTCATCGTTTATTTAAAAAAAAAACAGCTGTTATACATTTGGACCGTATTGCACTTTTGCAGGATAAAGCAGATTTTTTTTTTAAATTACCTATGAAAAAAATGCATTCAGTACATTTAATATATTTTATAGGTAATTCATATAATGTGCCTAATTAATATTATCAAAGCAAGACTGTAAATTTTATTATGATGTGTATGACTAATGACATTGATGTAATTTCATGATGGTTCTTATGATTGTTTTATTGATTAAGCATGTACTACTAATATTTGCACGACTGATAAGTTGAATATAGTGAGACTAAAATTATTTTACCATGTTATTATGTACTTACCTATATTCTAGCAAATAAATAAATTTCATTTCATCATTCTGAGCCCCCCCGGTTCAAAATGATGTGCTGAATACGAGGTAACCGTTTTCGCGTCGGTGTCCCTTCCACCCCGTATTGATGAAAAAAAATGTAGTTAAAGTTATTTAGCTCATGTCTACATTTTTACATTTATGCGACAAAAATGTACTAAAAGACAACATGATAAAAAAATGTATGTAAAGTCTTAAAAATTGGTTTAAAACTAACGAGTAGATACTTTAATGCTTAATTCGTTATTGACGCTACGTTTTTGCTAGGCTCACAGAATCGACTACAGACTCCTCCGGCCCGGAATACCCACTTAAATTATGTCAATTACGGATCCCCGTGGATGTGGGAGTATCTTGATCAACCGCCCTCGTTGGAAATAGCGTTAGTTAGAAGCTCGCGTTTTAAAGTGGCTTTCTATGTTAAATCGAATTATGGGGCCCTACAACGACGGTGGTGGTGGTACATATTTATAAATTTTACAATATTTTATTTACTTTTATTTGTATGTTTATATACACTTTTTGTATGCTATTTCAGCGGGATAATTTCGTACCACATTTACAATCTCAATGCTAATTAATTTTGACAATTCAACATTCATCGTGTTCCTTAAGTAGTCCAGCAGATATTTTTTTCAAACATAATATAAAAGTAACATTTATTCAAAAATAAATATGAAGCTTTCATCGGGAATCCAGACGTACTGCGGGTTATCACCCATTCCTTGTCGATGTTCCACACATTCGCACGAAGCGCTTTGCTACATCGTTTATTATGCGCACAGCTAAGGAGTGGAATTCCCTGCCTTCGTCGGTGTTCCCAAGTTCATATGACCCCAATCTATTTAAGTCGCGAGTTAATAGGCTTCTTTTGGGTTAGATCGTTCCATCGTCGACCTCATCTCTGTCCTCTAGGACTAGATTGAGGTCAAGAGTAGGCCCATTAAACATAAAAAAGCTATGTATTACGAATGTCCCTCAAATGTTCCGGATTGTGATAGAAAAGTGTGATACTCCATTTGCCACCAATTGGGCTTGACTAATAAAAACTATTGTTTTTTTTCTGATTGCAAATTGTACTCAATTTAGTGCAAGACTTTACAAACTATAAAAATATCCTAAACGAAGCCGAAAGGCACTTATTTTTCCCGTCATCGGGATCACTTTTTTGTTCTAGATCGTACCTGGGAACCTCCTAGTTACGGAGATATTGGGGGTCAAAGTTCCAACTTTTTCTTATAATATATTAGTCTACAAACTACCTACACGGAAAAATAAACAAGGATTCTCTTCGGTCTACTGGTCACAAGTTCGTTTGCTGAGTGCGAAGTCCCGGGTTTGAAGTCAGAATCAAGCTGTATTGAGTTATTCCTTCATTAATTGCTAAGTATTGCAGACTGAGGGAAGGTCGATGCAACAGTCCTCCGTTTACCAAATCGCTAAATACGCGCATGTTGATCACGAAAACTTTTATCGAGTACTTTTTTCCTCACTCAAATTTCGTTTTCTTGTCATTTCTTCTCGAGCAAAGCTTACAATATTTCGATTTGACAATTTCTTTAACCATAACTCCCCAAACAACACGACGGACGAAACAATTCTTCACTTAGTATTTCAATAAAGGACACTGCCAGTCCAAACTCGTCTCGCAAATATTGAGCATAGTTTCGGTAACGACACCCGCCCGAACAAGCAAGTGCACACGGTCGGCATCCACTCTAGTTTCCATTGTGTAACCTGCCCCTGCATCTTGCAACTTGCATGCACACACAATGAGAACTTGCCTTTATTTTGAGACGATAGAACCCGACTTTGAAGGGGATTATCGGAAATCTCATACACCACCACAAGGCGGCAGGTAGGAGATTATGTACACGGTGTACACTACATGGTAGCTGTACATCTGTTAGTAGTTGATACATACGGCCGTCGACAGCTCGTTTCCCGGTAGTACATAAACCTGAGTATTGATTTTTACATTTTACATAGATGCCTATGTATTTACATTCGAGCATGAACTGTCCGTAAAACGATGAGCCGCGAAACTGTTTCAATTTTTAGCTCCGTAAATGGAACTCAAACAGCCACTGTCTATATTTCAGTTTTTGTTCGAATGAAATCTCCTATTACGGATGTCGGGCTTTAAGTCGAGAATGTTACAGGAATCTGCTTTATTAAAACTATCACTGTTCCTTCATTCACGTTTAATCCGGCCGTTCACGATCTCTTTGTTGCAATATCTTTGTTTACGTTACGAATATTGTAGCGCAATTTAAAGGTCAATTCAGGTGCAGTTACAGCTTAGGAACTAAGACGTCTACGCGTCTATCCTACCTAATTCGAGAGACAATGGACTGCCGGACATTGATTACGCGTTAGACGTATCTATTGTGTTGTTTACATTCGAGCCGATCTGTAGCTTAATTAAGCGAAGTCGGCACCTTGAGACGAGGCATGTAGCTCCACCTGAGCGGCAGATGCGTCGCAGCTGCCGGCCGGGCTAGTCCTCTCGCCCCGCGCCCACCCGCGGCCCTCCGCCCCCCGACCCCCGCCTCACGCGGTCCGCGCAATCGCGGCTAACAGTTTTATTTCCCCGAATAAACTTTATCAAACAAAGCGAGCGTGCCCCGCGCGCCCTGCATCTGCTCGCCCAGCTGTTCCCGCTGCAGCTGACCTTGCCGTCTCGCTCTAACGCACGCTCCGCCCCACCGCTAGACAAGGATAGCAAGTATCGCTGTAATCGTGGGCCCTTCAATTCCCAGTGCATAGCTCATTCGCAGTTTGTGTTCCGTGGCCGTCGGGCAAACCTATAATGCTGAACAAACGTAAGCGAGAGGATACGTCCGCCGGCGATTCGGACGGTGACAACCGCGACCGGCGCGCTAAGAAGCCACGTGTTCCTAAGCGCTCGCACAGTGAGCCGCTGAGGAACGAGTCGGTGCCTGCTGAAAAACGCGAGGCGCTTAGGCGTTTGTTTGGAAGAATTTGCGCCGTCGACTTGGAGCAAAACCGGCAGTCGAACCCGGAGGAGGAGCAGTTCGATGACTTCCTGACCGCGGAGGACGAGGCTGCTCTGGTGGAGGAAGTGCCGGCCGACATGGATCCGGAACAACTTGGATTCTTGGTGTGCGCTCAGGAGACTCTGCGCTTCTTGAACGGGCTCGGCATCACGTACCAGAACCCGGTGTTCAACCATCTCCGCCTGCGCCTGCTGCAGGGGATCAGTGAGATCGGGGTTGCCTGAGTATTGCTGGGCCCAGAGCCCACCCGCAACTAAACTCTGATCTCTTCGTTTCGGACCACTTCGTTTCGGATCACTATTCCTCGTGTGTTTCTTTAACCTTGTGACCCCCGTGACGTTTCTTATCCGGAGTTGTATTCTATCTTCTTGTTCGAGAAATGGCAAAAGCCAGTCAAAATAAAAACTCTATACATATTGTGGCGTTTCAAAGCAACAGGTGTCCCGCTTGGGAATTCTAGTCACTATCTAGTCAAATTTTATGTTAAGAAAATTTTAATCTATGAATGTCTAACGATTAAAATAAATCGTCATATATAAAATTGGTGTTTAATTATTTGTCTCCTTTTTACATTCGTTTGTGCTAATGCGAAGACTGCTTACTTATTTTAATCATTAAATTAGAATCAAGTTCAAGTTGACAACAAGGATTGGTTGACTACAATAACACAAAAGAGACCAGTTAATAAAAAAGAAATCTAGTTCGATACAAGTTTTTTTTACATAGATAACATATCTTTGTTCTAATTTCAAAATGAGCGAATTTTTACTTCTCTTTTTAAGCCATCCCTTTGTTTCATACCTAACCATAGATAAAACTATGTGAGCTCACTTTGGTTTCAGAAATTCATTTCACACACACTCGTAATATAAAGCCAAGCATTCATTAAATGAATAGTTGCTTAGCAGCAGAGCGAATCACACGAATGCTTCACATTTTATAAAACTCACCGCCGGTGAAACACTGGCACTATGTAATTCTCTTTGCTTCCAATTAAAAAAGTCCTATTAAAACTGACAGATATTTTTATAAAAAGGTGAATAAAGACTTGTTGAGTTAAATAAAATAAATACTCAGTAAGATAAAACTTTCACAATTTAAAAAGTAAACTTGTTTGTTGCTCCTTTTACCCGTCTGCGTGACACAAAAGACAGGGTTGTTATTAATTGGGTCACCCCACAACATAGGGGCTTAATAATACAGTTTATAGAAATTCAAGGGTGCACGGTAGCACCTGCTTAACCCACCAAACATAGCCAGTAACGGTTGAGTATACCGAAGTTAAATAAACTTCAAATTGATAGATTGGAAGACAACCAGAGGTTCGACGGAGTGAAAGCAGCTTTAATGTGTAAGTATAACTATAGACGAGTAAGTATCTAGTGGAGCTTAACACCCTTAGGATCTCACAAATTCTCTCGAGATACTATTATCTAGGCCAGATTAAGGATGAAAACTACAATAGTCATAAATCTATAATTATCTCAACATCATGAATTATTTTTAATTTTCACTGTTTTTAGCATACACGGTTAAAAACTAAACTTATACTGTCACTTACAACCCGCTTGAGTCAATCCGCGATCATGGCGCTTGCAACAGCGTCGAAATATCGGGAGCTCAAAATTATGAACAATCACGGAAGATATCCCTTAAGTTTATTATTATTTATATTTATATTATTCGCTGGTTCACATCTTATAGAGAAAGGTATCTGAAGTATGAAGGTCCTGAGGTACCTCTCCGGCTTATATATAACACATAATCGTGGACAAAGCTCTCACCTTATCACAACATTGTCCTATTAAACCTTTAGGAGGACTGGTAGGTCAAGCTTTGTGGCATCAATTCCATATTAATACTATTAGAGGTATTTAGTTCTTAATTAATAAAAATTACTAATAATCAGTGTATATCAGACAAATACCAATCTGTTAACAAAGCTCAAATAAGAAGTAGATTTTTTTTTTAAAACGAGGTTTCCGTATAAACTTGTAGGTATTTTGTTATTAAACTACATATTTACGGTTTTCAGATTTTTCCCTTTACTTGTGCTATAAGACAATGGTTCTTGCCTTTCATGATACTAGGTCAACAGGAAGTGCCCTATAAATTTTGATTCCTTTGAGAGTGTCGAAATATACTCGATACCTCCACGCGTTCCCGAAATAAAGGGTCTTGATAGACAGACAGACGGACGGACGGACAACAAAGTGATCTTATAAGTGTTCCGTTTTTTCCTTTTGAGGTACGGAACTCCAAAAATAAAGTATTTCACCTAAATAATCTACAGTACTTAATCAAATGAATTACATAAACATCACGCTTGTAATCTCCGAAGGGTTAGGCAGTGGTGTATATATGTCGCAGTATATGTTTCCGAGAACAAATATATTGTATACCAATCTACTTTATTAAGAAAAAATAAAGTATCACAAAATAAAACATGCAGTTTCTGTAAATGATGCGTGTTGCTAAGACTTTTTTGACGTGTGTGGTGGTCCTAGTATCGACTCTTGAGGTACACCATATTTTATACACGTATATTTAATTGGGCTCGATGTATATTTAATTTCTGTTTTTGTGAATGGACATAATTGTGTTATTTCAGTGAGCTGTATTCTATTACTGAAATAGGATTTGATTATTTCTAGTGCTTTACCTCGAACTTCGTATATTTCTAGTTTATGTAGTACTAGTACTTGCTCGTTATTATCGACAAAAATGACTGCTTTTAATAGGCAATATATTTAAGTGTCTCATTATGTTACTGAAATAGGCAACAGTATATTGCGATACTGTGTCGAGCAATAAAAAAAAATGAGTTTAAGTAATTACGGCTTCCAGAAATAGGATGTCAACTGAAAAGACTATAGCTTTTTTCTATCAAAACTGACAGCAAGATCTTCATATCTACTTATGCAAATATAATGTAGTTTCCAGAACCCGAATTAACTAACATCTAAATATATAAAACTCAAAGGTGACTGACTGACATAGTGATCTATCAGCGCACAGCCCAAACCACTGGACGGATCGGGCTGAAATTTGGCATGCAGGTAGATGTTACAACGTAGGCATCCGCTAAGAAAGGATTATGATCAATTCTACCCCCAACGGGATAAAATAGGGGATGAAAGTTTGTATGAAACTTTGTCAATTTTAAACCGATCGGGCTGAAATTTGGCATGCAGGTAGATGTTATAACGTAGGCATCCGTTAAGAAAGGATTTTGATCAATTCTACCCCCAAGGGGATAAAATATGGGATGAAAGTTTGTATGAAACTTTGTCAATTTCAAACCGATCGAGCTGAAATTTGGCATGCAGGTAGACGTTATGACGTAGGCATCCGCTAAGAAAGGATTTTGATCAATTCTACCCCCAAGGGGATAAAATAGGGGATGAAAGTTTGTATGAAACTTTGTCAATTTTAAAGCGATCGGGCTGAGACTTTGCATGCATAAAGCTACTATGACGTAGGCATCCGCTAAGAAAGGATTTTGATCAATTCTACCCCCAACGGGATAAAATAGGGGATGAAAGTTTTAATAAATCTTCTTATTGAACTGAAATTAAAGATTGGAGCTGCTATGATGAAGACGTCCGCTTAAATAGGATTTTTATAAATTCAACCCCCATGGGGATAAAATAAGGGATGATGGAGGATGTAAATGAATTAGTTTGAACCTATCAGTACCTAATGGAACAAATAAATTAAGACGAACAAAATAATTTTTAGTTCTAAATGTTGACAATAGATGGCGTTAAAGCATTTAAAAACGCGCTATCGTTGTGTTTTCACTGAGTACATATATACCCGATGATGAGTGGCCGCCGTACCTAATAGTACATACTATACCTAAATACTTGCTTTTTTAATAAGTGCATTAATGAAGGAACATTCCCAGAACAGCTGAAAATTGCCAAGATCATACCAATTCACAAAAAAGGCACAAAGACCGATCCTAAAAATTACAGGCCTATCTCTTTGCTTCCGACGCTTTCAAAGATATTCGAAAAAATAATTAAATCTCGACTTTTGCTTCATATTAACTTAAATAAAGTCTTACATAGAAGACAATTCGGATATCAAAAAAATGTTGGTACAGGAGACGCTATATATACTCTTGTTAATGACATAATCAATAAAATAAATAATAAAATGAGAGTAGCTGGTGTTTTTTTAGATTTGAGCTCAGCTTTTGACACTGTTGATCACCATTTACTTATAGCTAAACTTAATCACTACGGAGTGAGAGGCAAAGCTTCCCAACTTCTGTTATCCTACCTAAAAAACAGAAAAATGTTTGTAGAAATCAGTGAGATACAAGATGGAAATAGACAATCTTACACATCATCCTTTTTTAATATTAGGGCCGGTGTACCCCAAGGATCAATTCTAGGGCCCATATTGTTTATTTTATTTACCAATGATTTAATAAATTATATAAACAAAATACTACCAGACATACAACTTGTGGTTTTTGCGGATGACACAAATGCGATTATTGGGGCAAATGACACAAAAGAACTTGCAAAAAAAGTTAACGAAGCTCTAAGCTATATTTATTCATGGTTTACTGTAAATAAGTTAAAAATTAATAGTACAAAGACCAAGGTAATTTTATTCAAAACAACTGCTCGAAATAAAGACACCATGGAAATTTTACTAAATGACGACAATATTGAACTCGTGAGAGAAGCTAAATTCTTGGGAGTACACATAGATGACTCATTAAATTGGAAAAAGGAACTAGCTGCCATTGATGCATCTATATCATCCGCGTGTTATGCGTTGAGAACCCTTAGAGACGAAATTGATATTAAACATTTAAAAATCGTATACCACGCGCTAATTGAGTCTAAACTACGATACAGCATACAATTTTGGGGGAACAGCTATAATTATAACTGCCAACGAGCTTTTGTCCTTCAGAAAAGAGCTATACGTACCATTGTCCGTATTTCACAAAGAGAGAGTTGTCGTCCACATTTCTTAGATTTAAACATCCTTACAGTACCCAGTCTCTACGTGCTAGTCCTTCTAACTAATCTTAAAAAGTACATACACGAATATGAAACGAATGAGGAAAGATTGGTCAGGGAGAGTACACGTAGGAAAGATTTGAGAAATAAGATAAGTCCTCATTTCAACATTGTGAAGCATAGTTCACAATATCAAGCAGTGCAATTATTCAATAAGTTACCATTACAATTAAAAAGCTTAATTTATACATCTTCATTTAAAACAAAGCTTCAAGCATTTCTACTGGATAAGTGTCTCTACTCCGTTGACGACCTGTAGTATTGTGACCATACGCTTTTGTCCCCAATCTATTAATTTATTTTGACTAATATGCTGTTATTGATATTAAGCTGACATTGAAATATTATTATTATTATTTTTTACAATTTTAGTTGACATTTGTTAATTTTATTGTATTTTTTTAATCATGATTTTTAGTTGTAATTTGGATTTTGATGTGAGATAATAATTATGTTGTGAATTTTTAATTGTGTTACTTACATGCAGAATGTTTTTTTTTTTAAATATTATTATTATTATTTTTTCACAATTTTAGTTGACATTGAATAATTTTATTGTATTTTTTTTATCATGATATTTAGTTGTAATTTGGATTTGATTTGAGATACTTAATAATTATGTTGTTAATTTTTAATTGTGTTACATGCAGAATGTTTTTTCTCTTTTTCTATTATTATTATTACCGTGTTATTTTAGGTTATTTCAAACACAATGTAAATTGTTTGTGAATAAAATTGAATTGAATTGAATATTTCTAGCGGATAATATTTGACGATTTTGGTTGTTCTTTTCTTGGCATATTTTGGATTGAATTTGCTTTGTTTCGGTTTAGTAGTTTTGGTTATAGACTCTGCTTTGTATTTGGCATTTGTTTTGTTTTCGTTTGGTTTAAGTATAGGTTTTGTCGGTTAGACTTTTTTAAAATGGCTAAAGAAAATTTGAACATTAATGGAGAAGTTGAAGAATGTACTGTCGTCCCTATTGTTGGTGACGGTGCATGTTTGTTTCGTGCTCTCTCTTATTTAATGTACGGGACACAAGATAGAGCGATGGAAGTGCGTTCAGAAATTGTCAGATATGTGGTTAATGACTGGAGCAAGTTTTCAATTATGACCCACGACAGGAATGGTGATAACTACGTAACACCTGACGAATATTTTGCTGATATGATGAAAAATGCTACATATGGCGGATTTTGTGAGTTAATAGCAGCAGGATTAATATTCCCATTTAAGTTTGAAGTTTATAGAAACGGTCTCATATATACGGAATCTGGATCTAACGACTATCCGGTAAGGCGATTACGATTCAGCCAAGATTTGTCCAGTGGGCATTTTGATGCCTATCTTCCCATATCAGCACAGAAAATTACTTGGCGTCGTATGGAGGTAGCTGTAGAAGAACATGATTTTGGAATTGATACACCTTCGCAACTTAAAGTTGATAAGGGTTGTCAGGAGGTACCGGTTTTAGAGCGTGAACATTCACCAATGGTATCTTCAATAAATTATGATGAAATTTTAATAAGAAGTTTATTGTCCCAATCTGAGTCTGTGACATTAATAGAAAAAAAGATAAACAAACGTAGGGCAAGGTTTACTAATTACACACGAAAAAAACAGATAAAAAAGGCACAAAAAAAATATGGACAGACTCTACCTGAATCCCACCGTAAAGCTGTGTCTGAATATAAGAAAAATAACCCTGAAAAACAGAGGCAAGCTATCGCCACCTACCAGGCTGCACACCCTGAAAAACATAGGCAATCTGTCGCCACCTACCAGGCTGCACACCCTGAAAAACATAGGCAATCTGTCGCCACCTACCAGGCTGCACACCCTGAAAAACATAGGCAATCTGCTGCACTATATCAGGCCAGGAATACCGATGTGCATAGAGTGATTCAGTCACGGTATAGAGAAAATACAATTCAACGTGTATGGAGAAGCAAGTTGCTTTCGGGTTTGGCGTATGACTCAGATATTGCTTATGGAACTGATAGCAGTGTAGTCTTAGGTTCTATGAAGTACAAGTGTCAGTGGTGTAACGCCTTGAAGTGGAAAGATGAGACACCTGGCATGTGTTGTAGCGCCGGTAAAGTACAACTTGAGCCGTTTAAACAACTGCCTGAACCACTTTACAGTCTGGTTAATGATTTACACCCAAATCATGTACACTTCATGGATAATATCCGAAAATATAATGCCTGTTTTCAAATGACTTCCTTTGGTGGAAAACAAATAAAAGAAGGCGGTTTTTCACCAACTTTTAAAGTTCAAGGACAAGTCTATCATTTAATTGGAAGTATATTACCGGAACCCGGGCAGGATGCACAGTTTCTGCAAATTTATTTCGTCGGTGAAGATGATAGAGAAGCTAATATTCGATGTTCTAAATTTCCTGAGTTGAGACCAAATTTAATCAAACAATTGCAGCTTATGTTACATGAGGTGAACCCATACATAAAAGATCTAAAAACAGCCATTGATAAAATATCGCCTTCAGAGTCATTCAAGGTCGTAATACATGCAGATAAAAAACCACAAAGAGAACACAGAGGCAGATTTAATGCACCAACGGCAAATGAAGTGGCTGTTGTATTGGTAGATCAGCATTTTGACCGAAGAGACATCATCCTCGAAAGCCGAAATAACTCACTTCAGCGTATCAGTGAGATACATCGAGCTTATGACGCGCTACAGTACCCGTTGATGTTTTGCTGGGGGGATGATGGCTATACAATCAACATACCACAATGCGATCCCACAACTAAGTTGCCCTTGAAAAAAACAGTCTCTGCTGTGAGTTTTTATTCATACAGAATAATGATCAGAGAAGGAGAAGATAACTTTTTGGTTAAATATCGCGCTCTTTTTAGTCAATATTTGGTAGATGAATACGCAAAAATAGAAACTGAAAGACTAAACTACATAAAAAACAATCAAGCCAAATTGCGCGCAGATAATTATATTCATTTAAAAGATGCAATTGGACGGCAAGATACTGAAGCAAATCAGCTGGGACAAATGGTAGTACTTCCATCATCTTTTACTGGTGGACCAAGATACATGCACGAAAAAACGCAAGACGCCATGACCTATGTTAGACATTACGGTCGTCCCGACCTTTTTATTACTTTTACATGTAACCCACGCTGGAGTGACATAAATGAGCACTTACTTTCAGGACAAAAATCTCATGATCGATACGATATTATTTCGCGTGTCTTTCGATTAAAGGTAAAAAAGGTCATGGATTTGTTGATAAAAGGGAAAATATTCGGTGAAGTGAGATGCTATATGTATTCGACGGAATGGCAAAAGCGAGGTCTTCCGCATATTCATATACTTTTATGGCTTCAACATCGCATCACTCCGGATCAAATTGACAATATTATTTGTGCTGAAATACCTAACCCCGATCGTGATCCTGAGCTTTACGAAATTGTTAAAAGTAATATGATACATGGCCCCTGTGGAAGTTTAAACCGAAATTCTCCATGCATGAAAGATAATTCGTGCAGCAAACGTTATCCTAAGGGCCTTATTAAGGAAACTCAAACCGGTGATGATGGTTATCCGCAGTACAGGAGACGTTCTCTGGATGACGGTGGATTCTCTGTCAATATTAAGGGTGTTACAATAGATAATCGTTGGGTGGTTCCTTATAATCCAGTGCTATTAAGAACATGTAACGCTCACGTGAACGTAGAGTATTGCCATTCAGTGAAGTCAATCAAATACGTTTGCAAATATGTTAATAAAGGGTCAGATCAGGCTACGTTTACTTTAGAGAACGGGAAGGATGGGAAGGATGAAGTTACAACCTACGCAAGTGGTCGATATATAAGTTCAGCTGAAGCAGTTTGGCGAATCCTGGAATTCCCAATACATGAGCGTTTTCCTCCTGTAGTGCACCTTGCTGTACATTTAGAAAATGGACAGAGAATTTATTTTAATGAGCAGAACTTGTGCGACAAATTGAGTACTCCTCCTACAACTACACTCCTCTCCTTTTTCGATCTGTGTAACGTGGATGACTTTGCAAAAACATTGCTATACTCGGAAGTCCCTGCGTATTACGTTTGGAACAAGCGATCGTTTCAGAGAAGGAAGAGAGGAGTGAATGTTGAAGGATGGTCAGGGGTCAAAAAAGAACACGTTCTAGGTAGGGTTTATACTGTTCATCCAAACAATACAGAATGCTACCACCTTCGAATGCTTCTACATGAGATCAGAGGCCCAATTTCATTTGAAGCGTTGAAAACTGTAGATTGTCACTTATATCCCACTTTCCAATCCGCGTGCAAGGCTCTAGGTCTACTCGAAGATGATCGGCATTTGGATTCAGCTCTTGAAGAGGCAGCACTTTGTCAAACACCGCAAATGATTCGAGAGCTTTTTGCTATCATTTTGTTGTTCTGCCAGGTTTCCGACCCCTTATGTCTTTGGGAAAAATACAAAGAATACCTTTCTGAAGACTTTAAAAAACAACTGGAAAGGCTAGGTGACGTGGATGTAGAGCACTCATCGGACCTGATATTTAACAAATGCCTGTCGGTATTAGAGGATGCCATATTATCATTAGGCGGCCGTCCTCTTAAAGAGTATGGATTACCTCAGCCAATAACATCAATACATTTTGAAAATAGAGAGTACGTGAAGGAGACCAGTTACGATACAGTGGCCTTAGAAGACGCAGTGAGAAAAAATGAAGCATCCTTGAATGACGAGCAACAGGAAGTTTACAATAAAATTATCACAAGTGTAGATGCAAATGACGGTCGAATATTCTTCTTAGACGCTCCAGGTGGAACTGGTAAAACCTTCCTTATTAATTTACTTTTGGCGAAAGTAAGAAGTACTCACGGCATTGCCCTGGCTGTGGCGTCGTCCGGCATAGCTGCTACATTACTCGAAGGTGGTCGAACTGCTCATGCTACTTTTAAGTTACCACTCAATTTAATCACTGCCGAGACTCCCATTTGCAACATCTCCAAACAAAGTAATTTTGCTGAAGTTTTAAAGAGTACAAAAATAATCGTGTGGGACGAAATAACGATGGCTCATAAAGGTGGTATTGAAGCCTTAAACAGATCACTAAGGGATATAAGGGGTAATAGAAAAATAATGGGTGGCTTAACAGTTTTGCTGGCCGGAGACTTTCGGCAGACTCTACCAGTGGTGCCAAAAGGAACCAGAGCTGACGAAGTAAGGTCGTGCATTAAGAAATCAAATTTGTGGCCCCAGGTTAATATTCTTAAGCTCTCTAAAAATATGAGAGCACATTTGGGCGGGGATGAGTCTGCTGGTAGATTTTCAGATCTCCTTCTTAAAATCGGTAATGGTGATTTTCCATCGTTTGATGGAATGATAACCATCCCGGAAGAATTGTGCACAGTTGTTACTACGGTTCAAGAATTGCTGTCTAAAGTTTATCCAGACATTATTCATTTACATGACAAGCCTATTGAATGGTTATGTGAGCGTGCCATACTTACTCCAAAGAACGATCCAGCAGCAGCTATCAACGATATCCTGCTCATGTCGTTTGAGGGCGAAGAAAAGGTCTATACTTCGATTGATACAGTGGTTAATACAGATGACGCTACTAATTACCCTGTAGAATTTTTAAATTCATTGAAACCGCCAGGTTTGCCTTATCATAAGCTTATTCTGCGCGTGGGCACTCCAATTATGTTGTTGCGAAATTTAAAACCACCAAAACTTTGTAACGGTACGAGACTGCAAGTGAAAGCGTTACATCGCAATATAGTGGAAGCCACTATATTTACTGGGTGTGCGAAAGGGGAAACTGTATTTATACCACGAATCCCATTAATACCTAATGATATCCCGTTCGAATTTAAACGATTACAGTTTCCCCTAAAAGTCTGCTTTGCCATGACAATAAACAAGTCTCAGGGGCAAACTCTCAAATTTGCGGGTATTGACTTGAGAGAACATTGCTTCTCTCATGGACAGTTTTATGTTGCTTGCTCACGAGTAAGTTCACCTAATAGCTTGATAGTTTTAGCGCCTAATGACAGATTAGTTAAGAATATTGTGTACAAAGAAGTTTTGTAGGCCCTAATTTTTTACACACGCTAAACAAAAGTAAAGCCGCAAAAACTAAACCTAATTAATAATAATAATTCTTAACGCGAGCGAAGCCGCGGGCAAAAGCTAGTAAGCAATAAAATCTACAAACATTTTAAGCAAATAATCCTCAAAACTTCAGCCCAATTCCAGACAATAGTTAGACCCAAAAACATACACGGGAGAAGTAGATAACTAAATCCAGGCATAATGCTTCGACCGACCGTATAAGCTTCAAATTAGTCTGAGTATTGAGCTAGACAGCGAGAGCTGACATATGGAGCCGAATTAAATCTGTTGAAGTGAAACAATGGAGGTTGGGAAGATTATGTTGAGGATTGGTCTGTGTTGTCGGTGTTATTTGTTGATAATGAGTTGAGAAAGATACGTCTGTTACTGTAAAATACAGGGTGTAAACGGACCCAACACGAAGCCGTCAACCAAGCATTCTGTACATCAAACTAAGTAACTCTTCGCAAAAATTATTGCTGGGATGCGACAATTTTTTGGTGTGAAAAATCTGGTTTTACGGTAGGACTCAATGGAACGCACTCAAAACATTAGTCGGGTGGATGCTTTGATTAGTACGGGGGTCATGGAGGTATTTAAAGTAAAGTTAAAACATTTCAATCTTGAATTAAAAAAAAAACTTGTGGAAAAGTTGAACCTTTGAGGCCCAATATCTTCGTAACTAGAAGGTATGGTCCAGAACAAAAAAAAATATCGCAATGGCGGAGAACAAGTACCTAACTTTTGGCTTCATTTAGGGTACTTTTACACCCTCTATGTCTTTTCGTTAGTATATACGACTGTTTTATTTAAAACCTGTCTTTCAAACCCTCTCTTTGTTACATTCGCAATATTATTATAGGTCTGTCTACATGCAAAATTGAGTCCATTTCCTTATTGTTCTCATCATTTCAGCCATCAGCCCCTCAGTCGCACTGCTACATGGCCTCTCTAGTTTTCGCCATAATTGCTGGTTCTCGTAGTTAAATAATAACAGCCGTTCGGGTCGATCTTCAAGTTAAGCTGCGCTAGCCTAGGTTGGTCCGTGGATGGGTTACCCATTACATACCGAGTTACTTCCGTGCTTCGTAAAGCACGTTAAGACGTTGGTCCCAGCAGTCAATTGTAGATCTTTGACAGTCGTTAAGTAGTAAGTGGCACTAAAGTCTGACAACCAGTCTTACCAAAGGGTATCGTGTTACCCAGTGCTAGCTGGGTTGTGAAGTTCAGATAGGCAGTCGCTCCATGTAAAATACTGGCATTCAGCTGCATCCGGTTAGACTGGAAGCCGACCCCAACACAATGGAGAGAAGGCTAGACATATGTTGAGTTGCTGGTCCTTTCTTTATAACTGTTTTTAACCGACTTCAAAAAAAGGAGGAGGTTCTCAATTCGGCCGGTATTTTTTTTTTTTGTTACTTTTCAATTGGTATCAAATGAATGAATGAATGAAAAAAGAATGCATACGAAGATACGTCACTTATAACAAATACGGTCGAATTGAGAAACCTCCTCCTTTTTTGAAGTCGGTTTAAAAACACATTTATTTCAATTTTTGTCTGTCTGTCTGTCGGTCTGTCTGTATGTTTGTTCCGGTTAATCTCCGAAACGGCTGGACCGATTTTGACGAGACTTTTACTGGCAGATAGCTGATGTTATAAGGAGTAACTAAGCCCACTTTTATTTTAAAAAAACCGTCACTCATAGATTCAAAATGGGAAATAATATTTTTTACAATAATTTCACGAGAACGGATATCGCGGGCAACAGCTAGTCCTTTAGTAAATATGATATTCCTTGTCTTTTTCATCTTTTTGCCTTCTCTTTGTTTGATTTCAATTCAGTCGAGTGTGTGTGTTTGCATTACACTGAACCCTATCCAAACAGTAGTATCTGTAATCAACCCATATTGTTCTTCAGCATATCTAATTATAAGTAGCTCTCCCGCCTTTACGCGACTCATTACTCTGTGTCATTACGCTGTTTCTGACCCTAGCCGGCTTCTAATGAAGGCATTCTTTTCTAGGAATGCGCCGGCTCTATAATTAGAATTGTACCAAATGAAGCTACATCTCTGCTTCCACCTTCCGTTACAAATACCTCTAATTCGATTCGATTTTACAAAGCCACTCTGTTGCCAACTTTTCGGGGTGGAAGGGACACCGACGCGAAAACGGTTACCACGTATTCAATAGGTACATCATTCTAAACCCGCCACATAGAAATTTTTCATCGCTTATTAAAAAACAGCAGTTTCCTACAAAAGTGCGGTCAAATGTATGGAACAGCAGGTTTTTTTATCACCGATAAAAAAAAATATATGAGGGGCTCAGAATGATGTACTGAATGCATGGTAACCGTTTTTGTGTCGGTGACCTTCCACCCCGTAGAATCATCTCATGGAAAATAACAAGCTAAAATAGAAATCATATTTTCCTGTTCCCACTTAAAAGATAAATAGAACCTAGCGATTTCTAAAGGAATAAACAAGGTCAGGTATCACTACCCAGTTTTTACGTAGGAAGATGGCATTAAAATAAGGGCTAAGTGGCAGTTACGATTTGCTTTAGGTGGGAGTGAATTTATGATAACAGGCAACATTTTACCTGCGTGGCCTTTCCCTAACTATGTTGGGGTCAGCTTCCAGTCTAAACGGATGCAGCTGAATACCAGTATTTTACATGGAGCGGCAGCCTATCCGACCTCCACAACCCAGTTAGTACTAGACAGATTAAGACTAGTTACTGTTGTTAGACTTTCTGACCACTGACTACCTGTAACGACTGTCAAAGATCTACAAATGACAGCCGGGACCAACGGCCAATGCACGGAGGAAAGTCGGTGTGTAATGGGTGGTCACCCATCCACGGACCAACCTAGGCAAGCGTGGCTTAACCTAAAGATCGACCCGAGCGGCTGTTATTATTTAGCCACGAGCTCCTCGAATAATTTTAGAGGCCATCGACAATTATGTGTGTTGCCAGGGCGACAGCGACAAACGCGTTTAAAAATCGCAAGTAAGGCAGAATCCTTAGCAGTAACAAATAACAAAGCAGCTTCGCTGCCAATCGAGGGCAGCAGTTGTAGGGATTTTTCCAATTCCTACCTACTTATCGGTTGCCTAACAACGCGTCTACGTTCTTTTTCCATTTGAAAGCAAGAAAACCTCTCAGTTATGAATTTTATAAAGTGTGTAAGTTTTATAAGGCATGTTTGTGTAGGAGTAAAGGCCTCACATTTCTAAGTTTTTGGGATTTTGTATATGTAATGTTCTTTGGCTAAATAATAACAGGTTGAATTTCAAGGTTAAGCCGAGCTTGCCTAGGTTGGTCTGCGGATGGGTGACCACCCATTACATACCGAGTTTCCTCTGTGCCTCGGAAAGCACGTTAAGCTGTTGGTTCCAGCTGTCATTTGTAGATCTTTGACAGTCGTTATAGGTAGTCAGTGACCCAAAAGTCTGGCAACCAGTCTTTCCAAGGGGTACCGTATTACCCAGTACTAAGTGGGTTGTGGAGGTCAGATAGGCAGTCGCACCATGTAAAATAATGGTATTTAGTTATATCGGGTAAGACTGGAAGCCAGCCCCAACATAGTTGGTAAAAGGCTAGGCAGATGGCGATAAATATGTGACGTTCTTTGTGAGAAATCATCATTTCGGTAGTCCAGCAGCTAATTACATGTGACTTAAAAATAAGCGGCGAAATGTGGTTGTACTGTTTACGGTACACCACTGCCCACCCCCAAGGGAATTACAGGCGTTAAGTTAGGTAGTCCTGCAGTCGATTTATTTGTAATGTAGCCGATAGTTTATTTCCATCAAACACAGAACAGATAAAATCTATTTTGTGCCATCAAATAACGGGCAATTGATACGTTCGTAGATTTTGTTGCACGTAGTCTTATCTCGGGGTTTACTCAAACACCTTTTTTATTAATTCACAATAGATACTACGTGTCTGACAACCAGTCTTACCAAAGGGTATCGTGTTACCCAGTGCTAGCTGTTGCGGTTGTGGAGGTCAGATAGGCAGTCGCTCGCGCCGACTGGAAGCCGACCCCAACATAGTTGGGAAAAGGCTATGCAGATGATGATGACTGCGTGTCCTTCAGTTGGACAAAGCTCCCTATCTTCTTTCCTACCTTTATGCTTTCAAACCTCTGGATTCTTTACGATGTCTTTTCACACCTGGTCTGCAACCAAATCTAGACCGGCACATCTTCGGAGCAGCAGACCTCGACGGCGATGTTCTCTTTCAGGTGTCCCTTTTCAGTCAGTATTAACGAAGACAGCCTTTGCGCGACTTTCCAGCCCAGTGTCGTACACTGTTCTGAATACTGTTCCTGCTCCATTTTCTACAATTCTTCTTGAAATTAAAAGAGTTAATGCGGGGGAATGCTAATGACCAAAATATCAAATAAATAGTGATATAAAATAGGATCTCCTCCCCCCTGGATCAAAAACAGATGTATTTAAATTTCGATCTGTTAAAAGTATAGTATTTTTTCCCATTATCCGTTAGGTACTTGAGTTATACTTTCTTATTTATTTTTTTAAACTTCATTTACAAGTATGGTACATAGACGAACTTTATGCCACAAGGCATTCTCTGCCAGTAAACCTTTGGGTCAAATAGGACAGCATTGTGATCTAAACTAATACTATAAAGAGGTAGGTAACATTTTTTATAACTTTGTATGTAGGGGGTAATCTCCGGAACCAATGATCCAATTCTAAAAATTCTTTCACTGGCAGAAACCTCCATTATTTGTGGGTGCTATCCGTGCTATAGGCATATTAGCCACACACACACACACCACACGCACACACACACACACACCCACACACACACACACACACACACACACACACACACACACACATGCCTATTAGCTTAGCTATCACAATTTTTTCGAACTAAGTCACGGGTGAAGTACTAGTAGAGTATAAAAAAATAAATAACAGCAACATCATTTTAACATAAATATTGATATACATAAGTAGGTACCTACATATCCGCCAAGCCCTTCAAGCCCTACCTAATGTTATTTTTCTCCGATGAGTCTAATAGCTTCACATAATTAGAATTCAATTTTACGTCGTAATATCGGTAGCCGGACCTAATAAGGTCAAGTAGGAGCTCAAAATCTATTTAAAGATTTTTCCGGGACTTTTCCATAATTTTCTCGGGGATCATGGAATTTTCCGTACTTTAACATAATTATTTTGACTTACCTATATATATAATTACTTTGACCGATTACTTCTGGAGTGAATATTTTATACCTTTTTTTTTATTGTGCACAAACATACATATTTTTTTTGTTCTACAATTTACTCGCCAAACTTTTTAGTTTGATGGCGAGAAGCGCTTGTTTTTAAATACAAATGTTATACAAATAGTCTATTAAATAACTGACCTTAAAACTACTACATACGAATAACTAGCTTTTACTAGGTACTATCAGAATGATGTTTATTTATTTCTCGGTAACGGCTGAATCCTCGTTACCGAGAAATAAACTCCTCAATCTTGATTTTAACATACCTTTACTTAATTTAGGGTTGTGTCTTAAAATATCTATTTTATTAAATACTTTTGGCACTAAATATCTTGAAATTCTTTCTCCATAATAATTTGTTATTTTCGGTTGAACTAGTCTTTTCTCTCGAACACTTCTTATATTATATTTATTTTCAATAAAGTCTCTTATTAGGTACTCTAGAAACCTAATTAAATTAGTGCTTATTACGTGCGCATTAGTATTGTTTTGCCCTGTGCGAGAAAATCAAATACTTATAACTTAGTAAACTGTCATGGTCACTAACATTATCATTAACACTAGAAACGGGATATTTACCATTTTTACTGTTAACAAATAAACAAATACTTTTTCTTTCTTTCTGTTCTTTTAGTGGAAACTTGTAATTGAGCTTCTTCTGTAAATGATTACTGTAAAAAAATACTCCATTCATCATTCTGCGCCGAAACCTGACCCCGCACAAAACGATGAAATTTGAATAGATATTTTAGACAATAACAAAACATTTTCATCCTTACGTAACAAAGAAAACAGTACAATTATCGACACACATCCTACCGACAGTAGATAGTAATGGGTATGACAGGAACTCGCCCATTCTCGTGAAAAACAAACCGGGAGTGAAATTGAAACGAACAGATTTCTGAGAATCAAAGAAGTAAATGGGTTACCGGCGGACTGTAATGGACGGTACATAAAGCTCGGAAAATATACCAGTTATCTATATATGTACAGGCAAACAAAGATTGCAATGCCATTATTGTTTTTTTAAATTGTGTATTATAGTAACTTTCAAAATTAATGTCGGTGTATAAAAGACTGATTCGACTCGACTGCCTCGTTGGTCGAGTGTTCGCAAGCGCGACTGCTGAGCATGAGGCCCTGGGTTCGATTCCCGGGTATGACAAAGTTTTATTGGGGTTTTCCGTTTTCCATCAGGAATTTTGTCACTAGTTGCTACCGAGAGAATATGTGCCCCGTTGATGGTAATAGGCTAGCCCCCTGTTACATGGTACTTAAACATAACTGGCGAAATGTGGGTAAACTATAGTTGGGTAGGTACACCTCTATCCTAACCCTTGTCTACAGGCGTGATGTTATGTTATGATGTATTACAGATACCCTAAACTCAGCAATGGGTGAAGCAGGGTAGCCAAAGATGATGATGATGATTTAAAAAAGTAACTTGGAAGTATGTATACATATTTGTATCTGAGTGCGTACTCGTAGAAGCACTAAAATAGGTTTTGATCAAAAAGATTTGAATGGGGTATCGTCAACAATTTTCAACAAGCGGCCGTATGACACTCGACAGATCAGACAGAAAGTAGTAACAAATAGTAGATAACGATATTTTTCATCTTGTCCCGTGTATCAATCTTAAATATTTGAATGTGATTGGTTTAGATTTAGTATTCTTAACCTTCCGGAAAAAGGCTTGAATACTCATCACTGTTTAAAAAAAAAAAACACAAGTTTCAAATAAGTAAGCTGCTCGTATACCAATCTCGTAGTTCGACGTTTGTATATCTTTGTGACTGTACCTGTGATTCTATTCGACAGTTGGGTGAGCTTTATTCAAAATCGCACGAGAGCTATGCTCGGAGTTTCTTGGAACATTCAGAACGCCGATTGAATATCCGGAATGGTTCTCCAAATTTCCGCCTTGACAAGCTGTCAAAGGATTGCTAGCAGTTCGATTATTTCTTATGAAGCCTCGCAACCAGAGAGAGAATGACGGTCATCGGTCGGTGGTCGGTCGGTCGGTTTTAACATAATGAATTATAACTTGTGCTGTGTCACACTGAACATCCGAATGCAATCTGCCTTTACTGCTGAAATTGGTCCACCAAGATACAGGCTGTGCCTAGTTTGGGACCCACGGCTACTTCTTCTTTTGTACTCATTTAACTTTGTATCTTGTTTGTCTATGTTTATGTTTGTATGTTACCTAACTTGTATGTGTCAATAAACATATAATTTATTTTTTTAATTTTTAATCAAAGTGGAATGAAAATTTGTGCTTATTCTGGACATTTTAAATCAATCAAGCAACTCTGCCTGATGTCGCGTTTCCTAAACTGCGTTAAAACACAACATCCTCTGGCATCTGGCATTCAGTCTGACCCAGTCATCTTATAACCCATGTGGGGTGTCCTACGGTGCGCTTGCCGTCGGTCTTTCGACAGACATGTACCAGCCCACTGCCACTTCAGCTTGCTTACTCTGCAAGCTATGTCGGTAATGACAGTTCTTCAACGAGAAAATTTATTTCGGGTATACGATCCGAAATAATTCTCAATAGCAGCCAGGAAGTCTGGATTTTGGCCCGTTTGATGGCAATAGAGTCGCCACCTATCACATGGGACTTAAACATAACCGGCGAAATGTGGGTGTCATGTATTATTAGGTACACTTCAACCTAACCTTTTGAGAATTACAGGCGTGAAGTTATGTCATGATCCAAAATAAATGTATCCTTCAAAGAAAAATTACCTAATAATTTTGATCTTTCCTAACTTCATTTGACCAGCCCCATCCGAAGATCTGAAAGCCAGTGCACTTTCGATAGTTTGGTAATAAATCTTTCTAGATTTACTTTTGCAGTTTTCAAGTGATGTTTGCATAATACTACTACCACTACTACTACTGAAAGCTGCAAGGTGCTATAAAGTAGGTAAGTTCTAGAAATCTACATCTATGATTATCCTTTTGGAAGAAAAGAAGGGCTTAAAAATACTGACTCATTTTAGCGGCTTCCAAACATAAAACACTACATTGTAGCACTGTATTTAAATAGGCCGGTTTGCTTCCACTGCGGAAATAAGGATGTCAATCTGCTTTCAACTTTTTACATTGTCTGTGCTCATCGCGAGATAAAATAGCATTGATATTTATATTCTGCGACCGGACGTCAAAATCAATACTGGCAGCAGCATCCAGACTAGCAACAATTTACTCTCTGTAACATTGTATCCATCCACACTTTTATACATGAAAATGGATATTTTTATCTATCTGTTTAAAATGGTTTACTACTAAAAGCATTTTTAATAAAACTTAGTTTGTTAGCCTCGCCTGGGGTCTAGATTTGTGCCCGGTTGATGGCAATACGCTCGTTCCCTGTTACACGCGAAACGAAAGGCATTTTTTTTTTGGGACAAGCCCTTCACACTATTCCCAAACGACTGCAACTCCTGAAAGCCAGAATCAACAGAGGCGACCACCAGAAAAGCACCGAGACAATGAAGCTCGACGAAGTCCCAGAGAAACAATTTAACTGTCTTGGATCCCGCAACGAAATTAATCAGAAAAGTATAGCGGAGGAGTAGGAAAAACCATACTGTCCACTAAGTAAAGTATCTATATAAATACCTTTCCTACGTACATTTTCGAAAACAAGTATGTCGTTGTTTTTAGTTATTATTTTTTGTACCTTATCACAATGCTATTTAACCCTAAGGTTGACTGGTAGAGAAAGCCTTGTGGCATTAAGTCCGCCTATGTACCACTATTGTACAGACGCCAGCATTTCAACCTACCCGAAACTGTCAGATTTTCCCAACCAACCTTGAACCTAATGCTTTAGAGATAAAGTTGAAAATTGACAGATTGTAGTAGCTTGATGTGCTGGCATCTGTACATGAAGGTTAATTAAATAAGTATTGGTGTCTACTTTCTAAAGGTGCATCCACACCGCAGTTAACTTTCGTGGAGCAACACGGTAACATTAGGTAACTCTCTGTAACTTCTGTGACTACTTTTTACTATTTGTTGAATGTTACTCATCGCGTTCATATTCGCCAATAACATAAATTAACAAAATATAACAAAGAGTCACTTTCAGCAACAAGCGAGGTGCACGGCATATTATGCCGTTACCGTTGCTGTTGCCGTTGCGAAAGTTCTCAAACTTCTGCAGGCAACGGACGTGTCTTATTTGTATCGGCATAGAAGATGAAGAACTGATTATAGCGTCAGCATGTTTTCTCATTTTAAATAATTGTTACCACTTGTTAGCTGTTTTTAAAAGTTAGGCAACATTACTTAACATATACTAACACGGCAACATATACTAACAATAAATAACTTTTTGCTATCGGATGTTGCTCAGTAATACTTGGAAACATTGTTCTACAAAAAGTATCTGCGGTGTGGATGCACCTTTACTATCTAAATTAAACGCTTGGCATCATGTTGAAGCAACTAACTAATTACCTGTATACGGTAAATTGAATCTTCTATCATAATCATGTTAGAGATCAAAATAGAAGTCTACAATAAAAACAAAAGAATACTGACATACATCTATCAAAGCAATTTGTAACCAGTACTTTAAAGCGAACGATACACAAACGAAAAACTCCCGAAACTGACGGAACGCAGTCGAAATAAAGCTCAGTTGCAAAAACAAACACGCTGAAACCAAACGAAAACATTCGACTGACCTTTTAAATTGATTCTGAACATAGCTTATCTGTGTACGGGTATTTAGTGTAGCCTCAGCCGTTTTCCTAGAACTCCAGGGGGAATTTTCTAATAGATGGCGGGAGCGGGTTCGTTGCCTAGCAACGAAAATTGAACTACCTACTGGGAGGCCAATAGCGATAATTATATTTCTAGTTTTATATACCTGGCTGGAGCAGTGGAGGGTTTGTTTCAGACAATTAGTTCAACAGGGTTTGTAGTTCGGAATTCAGTTTATTGATAAAAGAGGATTTCATTTTGCTGGGATTGTACATTTTGATTGGATCGGAGTTGTAGAGATCCGATTTTTATTGAAATGTTTTTACAATTTCACATGCATTGTTAAAAAACTGAACGTATTACATAAAATATATATTCTGAATTTTATGTTATAAAACATTAAATTGACAATTATTATTAACTTGGTATTTTAGATCCATTTATGTTTATTTTAAGTGGTGTTGTATTATAGCACCTTCTTATTAACTCATATTTTACATAAGTATATAGAAATTGCAGTTATATAATACTATGATAAGTAAATATTAGAGTATTAACTTTGGCTAACATTAACTTGCGAACTATGACTATACAATAATAGTAAAATAATTATGCTTTATGAGTGTTATATAATTAAATTATCTTAATTCAAATAAATTTGGTGTCGTTACAGATCTTGGGATTGCACTAGCAATAACTATAGGTACATTAATTATTATTATTATAAATAGAAAATAAATAATCTTTATTTTTATATAAAATTGCAGGCGTTTGGAACAATATTTTTGTTGAAAATACTTATAACCAGTCCATGTTTCACAATACTGAAAACTTGAAAAGTTAGTTTCGTTTCACAACAGCGCGCTTTTATGTAAGTTTTCTTTGTTTGGCAAGAGGAGCTAGACACACTGGCATTGTACACTGGTAGTGATAACTGTCTTAAAAACGTCAAAAATGTATAATCCACGCTTCCAATAAGGTCCTATCATAGCTGTCAAAAGTCTTTGTAGGAATACGAATCATTACATATGTACACTCGTACGTATCTATAGTCAAGTTAAAGTAATTACTTGAGTTTAAGTTATTACTTACACAACCATTTTTATGCAATAGACATGAATTTGAACGAAGGAAGAACCGTTTAAGAAAGCATAACGAAGATTTTTGACACACAACTTTTGACAGTTCCAACTTTAAGCAATTATTTAAAATAAACCATTGGCTTATGCCCGCGTCTTCGCCTGCTTGGAGCTCGACAAATGTCTCTTGGGATCATACTACCGGGACAAAAAGTAACCTATGTGTTAATCCAGGTTATAAACAATCTGTGTGCTACATCCATCCTCGCAAACTTTCGCATTTATAATATTAGTAGGATAGAATAAAAATCGTATCTTAAGTAATTACTATTACTCAAGTGATACGGATGATATGTCTAGGCACTATTAATTTAAAAAAAAAGGGAAAAGTAAGATTCTAAACGCCTGCATTCTATAAATATTAAATAAACTACTATTTGACTAATAAATAATTACTATAACTTTCATCGTCTATTCTGTAGGATTTGTATATCGTATATCACAACCTCTATAAGCATACTCTAGGAGCAGTCTATTAATTTCCTCTTCAGTGATGGATTCAGTCCAACCTTCTTTGTTCCCGAGTTCCTTTCGTATTGCTTTGTATAGCTCGTGGGCGACCATCTTGTCAGGCTTAGGCAAGACCTGACCTTTACGTGCGACGCTGTCTGGCTCCGGAATCATTCTGAAATCAAAGAGATGGGACATTTTAGTTTCAGTCGATACGTGAGGTTGAGATGGTTCGAGAACGTTCGAAATTAGGGGTACGATTTGTTAATAAAAGGTACAAATTACCAAGTTTTAAGTTTGTCGCTACACATCAAAAGCTTCATTCAAAGTCAAAGTCAAAGATCTTTATTGTGAGACAGTGATTACAGGGTTGTTATTGAGTGAATTTGATGTGCGTTTGCACTGCTCCACCATGTTAGGCATACAATACATTACACACAACACACATACAGCCATACACACACACATAGCCATAGCCATAGGACATACACATACACACACACATAGCCATAGCCATAGGACATACACATACACACACACATAGCCATATACATATACATACTTTGTTACCTGAAATAAATGATTAAAAAAAAAATAACTGTACACATAGCACATAGCTTATGATAGATTATTCTGAAATTACTTGTTAGGTCTCTTTAAATAGAATTAATCATTACAAAAAGGACGAAATTCATTGTTCAAGAGTTCGAACCCAAGACAAGCACCTCTGATTTTTCGGATTCATGTGTGTATGGTATAATTTTATTATCACTTGCTTCGGTGAAGGAAAACATCGTGAGGAAACCAGTATGCCTGAGAGATATTTCTTGACGACATGTAAAGCCAAGTCAGAGGCCCATGGGCGGCATAAAAACTCTGACACCAGGTTAGGCACTAACCACACGATAAAGAAAGATGGACGAAATCACGAAATATAATGAATAGATGGCTTGTGTACCTATACTGAAAAATCTTCTCACTTTATGAATAAAGCATTTCCCACACCTTCTAAAAGTTCCGTCATACTGGTAGGTACGGAAAAGTAGCGGACTGCCTGCGGACACCGGACGGTGGGTTTTGGTAGACATTTTAAAACATAATCTGGCAGAGACAGCTGTCCGGACCCGCATCCGCACGCAACCTCTCCGTAAATAAGCTTTATATAAGTCACAAAGATTCAATGCCATAACTAAAACCTCTTTGGAATAAAATATCACTTTACCCCACAACACACTTTATTCCCTAAGTGCAGATACATAGATTCTACTTTACTATAAACCCCAGTCGATAGAAAACTTCCTGTTCGTGGTGCCTCTTAGTTTAATGCAATTACAGTAGATTCCACGCTGAGGGAAGGTGAATAAAGTCTGTTCAAATACTAATTTCTTGTGATTTCCACTTAAAAAAACGGTTTCTTTAATATTAATTTGCACTACCATTTTACCTTGCATCAACATCTGCCTGACCTTTTCGCATTGTTTTAGGGCACCTTTCAGTCTAGCCGAATGCAGCTGAATACTAGTATTTTACATGGAGCGACTGCCTATCTGACCTCCACAGTCCAGTTAGTACTGGACTGTGGAGGTCAGATAGGCAGTCGCTCTAATAATAATAATATGACGGTAATAATAATATGACACCTCTAGGAGGCCAATAGTAATAATATCAGCTTTATGGTAGTGTAAGTAAAGTTGATTTTAGAATGACAGAGTAGTATTACGACTGAAAAAGTCATTAAAAATTTTGAAGTTGTATCGTAAACCGAAAACTCCTACTTGTTGACATGTTTGGAAACTACATTGCGAACACTGTATAGAAAGTACAAACTCTAGGTAAATAATTAGATCATCTAAGAAATACAAATACTGTGAAGGAAAGTGGCTTTCGTTAAGGTGTGTTTTGTTATAGATGTTGTTTGGAATATGCTTTGTAAGGGAATGCTTACTATTACTTGCGTTTGTGAGTGACTCTTTCACCCACGTCATTCCCCCATGGGGGGAGGGATACCTACCTGTGTTGGTGTCGGCTTCCAGTCTAACCGAATGCAGCTGAATACCAGTACTTTACATAGAGCGACTGCCTATCTGAACTTCACAACCCAGTTAGTATTGGATAAATACGATACCCCTTGGTTAGACTGTCGGGCCACTGACTACTTGTACTGATAGTCACAGATCTACAAATGACAACCAGGACCAACGGCAAACTCATGTAATGTCATGTGTAATCTGATGGAAACGCATGGTAGTGAAAAGATTTTATTCATTTTCTGTAATGGGAACGGCCTACGGAAACCCCATGCACTGCTGTAGGTAGGTGAGTAGGTACCTACACATTTGTACTCTCTGACATTCGCAATTAATTAAACTTAGCAACTCGATACATTTTAAAACTGCATATTAATTCGATTTCCTTTGCTGTTGCGATCGTCAAAAGTATAATTGAGTATTTTATCGAAGTCCGCGCTCCAACCATTTATGAGAACAAAGAGCTGCACTTATAAACATATAAAATAAAAAATGTTTGTTTACGTACTATTTCACAGATAAATTGCAATTTTATTAAACACAAGTTGTATTCCGCTATAATACTTCATTTGCATGTAAATAACCCTGTAGAAAGTCGTCTTTAATCGGCATCCCGCCGTCCTGGAAAGGGGTCTTAATTAGTCTTCTCTTACAGTGACTGTGAAACGAGGTCCTGTCAGGCTCCTGATACAAGCAGTTCGCTGAATTTATTACGGGAGACCGCGGAACTTCTACAAAAATTCTCCGGCTGAAAAATATACATACATGAGTGTGAATGTGACGCTTTGACCGAATAAGTGCCAATTACCTTTATTTTTTTATTTTATTTATTGCATCTTTATTTCGGAGAAATCTCCATATAAGTCACATTACAGTAGGTACACAACGAGACATAAAAACATTTATGTCTTTTAAAAAAAAATCTAAATCATTTTTCTTGCGCTAGCAGAACATTGCAATTTTTTAACTTTTTGTTATGTCTGGGTCACCAAGATACAGGCTATGCCTAGTTTGGGACCCGCTGTTAAACCTGTCAGTGTTCTGTTGTACTAGCTAATAAATGTATTTGGATTTGAATAAAATACCGTGATAAGGTAGGTACCTCCATACTTTGTCAAGTTGCCGAATATAATTTGTTACAAGGATTTCCTATATGTTACAAACTAGCTTTTGCCCGCGACCTTCGCCTGCGTGAAATTATTATAAAAATATTACTTCCCTATTTGAATCGGATTTTGTTAACAATTTCAAGGGTTTAATTTTTTTTGTAAGGAACCCTTACCCTTTTTCCCAAAATAAAAGTAACTTAAGTTACTCCTTCTAACATCAGCTATCTGCCAATAAAAGTTCCATCAAAATTGGTCTAGCCGTTTCGGCTATTAGCCGAAACAAACAGACAGACAAAAATAAAAATAAATGGTTAATTTGTTATTATAAGTACCGTCTAAACTTGCAAATGCATTCACTAAAAAACTGTTATTTTGAAATTACAGACAGACACTTCAATTTTATCTATTTTTATAGAGTATAGCTATAGAGTATATGCCACACAGAACGTAAACATCAGTTTATTATAGAGACACGTCATATTTGAATGACGTGTCTCCCACACACCAGGCACACATAACACTATGTAGGTAGTCGCCTGTCGCTGGCAGTGACGGCGACGTTTTCCTCCGTCGTACTCGCTATGCGGTCGAGTTTGTCTCCCTATCCACGTACAGGTTACTTTGTTTGGATTTCAGCCACAGAGAGAAACGTATGTGTAGAGGTTATTTTGGAAATCCTATGATCTAGGCGCCTTTGATAACGATTGTAGCTAGAAATATACCGAAATAGACTATAAGGTCGTATTTTTTACGTCGTCGGCTGAGACTGGTCATCTCTTAATTGCCAAGGCTTATCTTTGTATTTAGATTTGTTTTTTTTCCTCTACATTATTCTGACATACTCACAATTATTTGAGAAACAAGCATAATGTGTAACTCAGGATTTGTAATACTTCACATGATTTTAAAGAGTATGTATGGAGTTTCTGAGGGAATTAACTTTTAAGCTAGCTTCAAATGGTAAGTTGGAGCTGGGTAGGTACTATAGGCGTCAGTGTAACGTGATCATCATTATAGTGCATTTTGTTTGAAGCAGAATTATAATTTACATTACGTTTAACCAGGTGTCCGTATACCGATGAAAGTCATACACGAATGTTTTTTTTACGTATGACTGCGTACGACTATGCGATACGTACGTATCCAGCTATATTTGTCTTATCCTTTGTGCCATATATCATAAACGCCTGGATCAATTTGAAGTGCAACCTTTCATAGATTTGCATTCAATTCATAGCATTAAAAGAATTACATAATATCTGAGAAACAAAGGGCTGCGTACCCTAGGTACCTTGTTGTTGTGTACACTTATGATCGATCGTTCCTGGGAATGTGACCGCTGTACTGTAGACCCTACAATTTGTAATGCCGTGGCAATCATGGTGGACAGCACAGAGTGTTCGTTCACAGTGAATTTACAGAAAGAATTAGTAATAAAAGCGATTCCGACTGCAACTGCGATATTACCATCTTTTATAATAACATAACATAACACCACGCCTGTAATTAATCCTCGGAGGGTAAGGTAGAGGTGTACCTAATAGTATACCCACATTTCGCCAGTTATGTAATAGGGGGCGAGCCTATTGCCATCAACCGGGCACAAATCCGGACTCCGTGGCTGCGACTGAGAAATTCCCGATGGAAAAACCCAATGACACTTTGCCCGAGTTGGGAATCGACCACAGGACCTCATGTTCAGCAGTCGCGCTTACGACCACTAGACGAACGAGGCAGTCTTTTACAATACTGATATTGTTATCTATTTGAGTTCCAACATTTCACATTCAGTTCCCTCTGCTACCTTGTTGGACCTAAAGTCAATGTGAGGTAGTCTTTGTCAGCTTCTGTACAGTAAACCTCCCTACCTATAAAGGTTAACTGGTCGAGAATGTCATGGGGCATCAAATGCGCCCGTGTCCCACTAATTCACGTTACTTTCGGTAAAGCAGTACCGGCGAAACTTACATGAGTACTATGAGTAGTAAATCTGTACAAATCATCATCTGCCCAGCCTTTTCCCAGCTATGTTGGGGTCGACTTCCAGTCCAACCGGATGCAGCTGATTGCCAGTATTTTACATGGAGCGACTGCTTATCTGAACTCCCCAACCCAGTTAGTACTACGGTAGTACGATACCCCTTGGTAAGACTGGTTGTAAGACTTTCGGGCCACTGACTACCTGTAACGACTGTCAAAGATCAACAAATGACAGCTGGGGCCAACGGCTTAACGTACTTTCCGACGCACGGAGGAAACTCTGTAATTGGCGGTCACCCTTCAACGGACCAACTTAGGCAAGCGCAGCTTAACCTTAAGATCGACCCGAGTGGCTGTTATTATGTAGCCACGAGCTTCTCCCAAATCTATACAAATAAATAAGGTAGTAGTAGGTAATACCCCTCCCCCCACTTGGTAAGACTAGTTGTCAGACTTTCTGACCACTGACCACCTCTTACGACTGTCAAACGATCTACAAATGAGTTTGTCCTAACTATCTTGACAGTATAACGTCGTCTGATTGTCTTGTAATTTCCATCAACTCAAGAGTTGACACATTTCTTATCTAGTCACGTTAATGCCCTGATGCGTATGTGAATGTGATTGACATTGTGAGACGATTGATAGTGGTTATCGACCTATTCTCTCCTTCGCAAGCTGATTAGAGCATGCTCGGGTGATAATTGATGGATATTGGTGAACAAACACCTTTCATTTTTTACTGGAGTTGGTGGAACGGATTTCGTGATACAAACTTTAATCATGGATTCAATTGTATACTTTGTATTTAAGACCCAGAATTTTTTATGATTCAGGGATGGTTTGATTCGGATTTAGTTAAATTTTTTGGCACACAACCCTAATCCTATTTTCAAAACGAAAAACCTAAGTTATTCCTTACATCATCAGCTATCTGCCAGTAAAAGTCCGGTCAAAATCGGCAAAGCTGTTTCGGAGATTATATTTGTAGGTTAATATACAAACAGACAGACCGACAAAAATAAAATGTTTTTTTGTTATATGTACCGTATATACTTTCATATGCATTCACTAAAAACCTGTTATTTTGAAATTACAAACAGACACTTCATTTTATACTTAACAGGACAGCATACCATACATAATTATGGTTGTCAGTAAATACGAATCAATATTCCTTTAAACACACAGATCAAACAGCATCGGAATTTACTCATCTCTCTTTCAAAATGCAGCCCATAAACAGTATGATTCTTGGAATAAATACATTCCTGTCAACCGAGCCACGTAAACACGAGCGATCAAGTGTGTTGCCCTTGCCTCACCGTACTTTTGCATCAAAAGATAATTTTTCTCTCATGACTGAACGCATACTGCCGGCAATGGAGAAATGTTCAAAATTCATATTTGTACTTTCATAACAAACACGCCAGGTTCGAAATGGAACTATAAACACTTTAACTCAAAGCAGATATTCGCACAACTATTAATTTCGACATAAATGAGCACTGAAAATGAGAATATGACATCGGTAATAAGCGCACTTGTAATAACAGGAATTCCAATAATTCACAAAGGAAAAAATGTTGAAAAGTAGTGTAGAAACAACGCTTTTTTGACGCGGAACAATTTGGTCAACAAGCTTGTATGAAAGAAGGGAAACCCGTTAACAAAAACATATGTTGTTGAATGACTCACTTGTCGTCACAGCTGGGGGTTCCGAAGAAAAAAAGAGCACCTTGCTGCCGGCGCCCCTCGGCGATATCTTGCGCAAACCTTACGATTACACCTTTAAAATTATAAGAAAAAACACACACGCCACACGGAGCTTTCAATCGCAACCCGAACTGTCGACAAAATGCCGGGGACAGACCGTCAGAGTCATTCAAGACCAATTTTTTTTTTTTCAAAAAGCCCGTTTGTACTTCTCCATTACAAATAACGACCTTGCTCACTGATGTTAAGGTTAGTTTTTGAGCGGGTTGTTTTATTTAGGGGTGCATCTGGTTGCCGGCTGGCCCCATTTGTGTGATTTACCCCGGCATGTGGCGAGCCCGTCGGATCCGCTCTAAACTGGAATGAAGCGTACTCGTGCTTCAAAAATGAATGATATCGCAACGAATATCACAAAAGAGATTGGGTTTTTTTTTTCGAGTTTATCTGGATTTCCTGTTGCTAGTGCAGCTTTAATGTATTGGTTGGCTAATTAGAGGAAATGCAGTGCAGACAGTGCAGTACATTTTTTATGCTCTTGTGTTTCATAGCCAATATTGTGCTTGCTTTTTTAGACATTCGTAGTACCTGGTGTCGTTCCAAACCTCTCTATCCTGTGCAATATCTGGCCATGTTTGCTCCGCAAACAATTTTTTTTAATAGCCATTCATTTTCTATTGCATAAAGTAACTAATTAATTTACCACTTACAACAATATGTAATTGTCTAACGCACGGTTTCGGAAATGAAAATCAACACAAAAATTAGCAAACGAATCGTCAAACGTTAACTGGTGCGAACTCAATTTTCATCAGCCAATCGTGTGATTTACATCAATCCCAACACTTAAATTTTGTCACATTCATTATTTCCTTCCAGAAACTCGGTATAAGTTCACTTAAAAGTTGATATTACAAAAAATCACCCTTTTATACTAACACCACGCCATCATTTGAAAAACGAATACATATAAAAACAAACCGTTAAAACAAGAACCCAATAAAAAGCGTTTAAAAATGGAACGCTCCAATAGTCACGAACGGCGGATAAAAATATCAACAAGGACACGTGGCTAGACCGCGCATGGAAGGATTCTGTCAATCGCACAGTCTTTGCTTTTATTTTACCCCTGAAAAATGCAAACCAACACTAACTTTATTACAAAGAGAACAGAGATCACAGTCACCTGGACAGACTTTTTAGTAGAAGCAACTCAACCCCAACCTTATTGTTACTACAGTAAAGTTCATTGTGATTTTGACTGTGTTGCCACGGAACGCACAGAATAAATGCGAATGGACTAGTAACGAAAGGGTTTGCATAACAAGCACATAGTCTCGTGGCTGACTATTGTTACAACCCTTATCTATTAAAAAAACGAGTTCTAACATTTTATAGAGCATTGTTTAGAACAGGGTTAAATCCTGTATTAAATAAATGTATTTTTATTAATAGAAATGTATTTAAAATTAGAATCACAAGAGGGTACCATGGCCCAGGTGGCACGCACCAAATACAAAAAAATAGGACTTGCCCTTCGTCCACTGATTTGCATAATTTTAATAAGTGCGATGAAAAACTGGTTAGTGTATTCTATAATTAGGTAAGTACTTTTTAATATAAAAACATTACATATTAACTAGCACAAAACTTTTAATTCTATGTAAGTATAAATATTCCGTTTTCGCATCAAAAGCGTCTCATGCCGCGATCAGTACCAGACCAAAGACACACCCTTGTGGTACTCTGATTTTGCTCGGTTCTGAGACGGTAAGACGCACCCACGATTAATCATTCGTGTCAACAATTCAGGTCACGGTTTCATAATAATTCTTCCATAAATGTCAATTTTATTTATTCATTTGTTTTCCTCAATTCTCTTTGAAATCGAATCTGTTACTTATCTAACATTTATCCTTAGTGGTTGCATTCGTTAGCTGCCTAATGAATTTTCCCAGCTTTGCGGCCGAAGTATACGCGCGTATCAGCATCAGAGACCCGCATCGTTTCCTAGCAACTCCCCTTCAGTTAACCATTTTAATTAGCTCCCCTTATATTTGATAAAACCACAAATAACAATTCAAAATATAAACATATTATTACATGTGTGTGTATTTGTGTGTGTGTGTTTATTATTATTTTATTTTTACTTTTTTATACATATATTATTTTAATGTATATGACATTGAATATTTAACTTAATCTATTCATTTGTTCTATATCTTCATTTCTATTGTTTAATAATTATGCTATTAATTGAATTATTTTATTTTGATATTTTTTTATATTTGTAAGCTGACTCATTTATTACTATTGTGCTATATGGATTGTATCTGAAATAAAAGGTTTTAAAACATCGCAAGGAAAACGGCATGTCCTAGAGCAAAAAAATCGAAGGCATGCGAAATTCACTGAACCAGTTAGATTACAGCCCACCTACATCACAGAGAGGACTGTAGACGGCATTGGCTATCTAATTAGCTCTGATAAACCTTGAAGAAGGAACAAAATACCGATTATTTCAAAATTTTGCTTGTGGATTTACATCATTTACGTACAAATTAGCATATCCGTTAAGTGTCCAATGATGTTTATCAATTCTGTCTCATCGTCTAATGGCCGTGTTAATACTAAATTATGTTTTAGTTTATGTTTGAGATTTTAAATAACGTCTTCATCTTCATTCAACAATGCTCTCAACTCCATTGTATTCTTATTTCATCCTTGTTTGTTTTTGCCATTGTATTTCAATCTTACCAACAGCCCGACGTAATATTGCAATTACATTGATATTAAACTATCGATTAAGATTTCGGGAACATTTTAATCAATTTTGTAATATTTGTGATGCAATCTTAAAAGAATCAATGCAATCTTGAAAGAGAAATGTTGCACTTCCAGTACCCAAGGTGTAAATGGACCTTTCATTTAGCCGTCAACCAAACATTTTTTGTCATCAAAGTAACTCTACGAAAATATTATAGTTGAGAAACGACTTTCTTTTTGGGTGAAAAATTTCGGTTTTGCGATAGGACTCAATGTAACGCACTCACAACATTGTGCTGATGGATGGATTGAATAGTACAGGGGTCATGGAGGCCTTTAAAGTAAAGTTATAACATTCAAAACTTGTATTTTAAAAAAAAACCTGAAAAAGTTTTCACTTTGCCTTGGAAGTAAAAGTTTGTTGGATATCTCTGTAACTAAAACGTTCCCTGTTCTGGTCCAGAACAAAAAATATTGCAACGACGGGGAAAACAAGTGCCTTTTGGCTTCGTTAAGGGTATTTTTCATCCATTAGCATTAATATTGAAGTATTGCCGAAGATTTGACTAAAACATCCACAGACTGAAACCTAGATCTAAAAACGTCCCATCACCTACTTTAGCTAAGCCGGAAAGCAGGAGCCGGGTTTTGTCGGAATTTCGGAAGCGGCTGAAGTGGCTACCTATTCGGCAGCGTCGAGATCCACACACTCTGTCTTTTCTGTTCTCCATAATGCTAATGCTAATTTGTATCTTCGGGAACGCTTCGGGTATCTGGTTCCTAGAGATAAACCTTGTCGCTCATCATCATCTCTACTCCTTCGTTTCCCTTCTCACTCCTCAAGTCGGTATGATGGTTCATTTACTGTTCGTGCAGTGCGCCTTTGGAATTCGCTTTAACACTCATTGCGGGATAGCCATTCTTTACATGTGTTCAAGAAAGGAATAATAGAACATTTCCTGTCAACATGATGATAGTCGACGGTTGAAAGGCTAATTGATCTAAGCGACATTTTGTGAAACTTGCAGGAGGACGGATCAAAGTTATTTTTTTGGAAAAAAAAATCATAAATAAAGAACTATTTGATAGACTTTTATTTATTTAATACAGTATATCCGTAATTAAGTTGGCAAGTTTTTTAAGTTATTACTGTTGAAAATTGTGTATTATTTTAGAAAATTTATGTTGGTTAGCCCAAAATGCATCAAAGTTAGTTATTTTTTGAGAAAAGCAAAATGGTTCAAATGCCTACCGTTAATAAAATAGCTGAAAGTAAACTGGCTCAAGCATCGACTTAGAACCAAATAATACGAGAGAAAACGAATGTAGCGCCAAGTCGACCGACAGTTGAATATGCCCAATGAACCTAAGCAACAACAGTTTGATGCAGATGGCATTAGAGGGACTGCTGGATGAAAAAAATGAAGATCTATATTGGTGCTTAGGCCCTCATTAATCAGCAACGTCCGTAAGAATTTTTCAGGTTGGTATGCCACTTTATACAATTTTAGACAGCGTTTTGTACATATAAAAAAACATTTTTGTGAAGAAGAATCATTCAAGATGTTGATCTAACGTGTTTTGGAACAAGGTATATCACCCTAAGACTAGTTTTTTTATTTTTTTTATTACAAAATGGGCCTGCTCTTGAGCTCAAACACGCCTGGTGGAAAGCGATGGATGAGGTCTATGATGAAACGAGCGTGCCCAGAAGATTCCTGTTCACTCTTGCGTTGAAGGCAGACGGGTTATATGTGGGAGGGAACACAGATGCCGGCAGAGAGTTCCACACCTTGGCTGTGCGCATGATAAACGTGGAGGAGAAGCGCCGAGTACGACTTGTCGGGATATCAAACAAGTGCGGATGGTACGCCACAGTACGTCTGCTAGTCCGGTGGTAAAAGGGTGATGGTGGGATCAGATCGTGGAGCTCCTGTGCACACTCTCCGAAGTACAGTATGTAGAAGACCGACAAGCAGGCGACATTACGCCGATGAGCTAGGCTGTGAAGCGTAGCTTTCAGTCTCGTCGCCTATGAGTCTTTTAGCTTTGCGTTCCACCGAATCAAGTGCAGCAAGCTGGTATTTTATTGCAATACTCCATAAAGGAACGGACCTGTGCTTTATACAAACTTAAAAGCTATCCAGATGTGAAGTATCGCCTCACCTTATTCAGGATGCCCAGCTTCTTAGCTGCGGTCTGAGTTTTCGACTCGATGGTTGAGCCGAAGTTGAGATCCGATGTCAACTCCATGCCTAAGAGCTGTAGGCGGTCGGTAACTGGTACAACTATACCTCGGAAAGCTGGAGACAACTGGAACAGGCTCCTTTTAGCAGTGAAAAGACATGCCTGTGTTTTCAGAGCATTGAATTTGATCAGATTGTCGTCGCCCCACTGGGAAACGAGATTTAGGGTCAAATTCATTCGCTCCACCATGGCCTCTCTATGAGTAGCTGTTTCCTCTCTGCTGCCTCTTGCACTGGACAGGTATCTTTCTGCGACTGTGCTGTAGCAGGTCGTTGATGTGTAGCAGAAATTAAGTTGCAGAAAGAACAGACCCCTGAGGAACACCGGCATCAATGGCCTTAAGATCCGATGAGCAGCCATCTTTGACCACTCTGATCGAACGGCCACTCAGGAAGTCGGAAATCCAGTTGCGAAAGTCAGCAGAGATGCCGAATGCAGGAAGCTTAGTCAACAGACTAGCGTGCCAGACCCTTTTTTTTTTTTGGTGGGTGGGAAATCATCAAATGACCCCCCCCCCCGCCCTGGGCGGAGCGGAAGGGAGTGTCAGACTCTTACTGACTAAAAACCACCCATGTTCCTTCATTGGCCCTTTATGTTCCAGGGCCGCGGTATCTCTTTCGAACAGTCCCGCAGCCCTGGCAGGCATCGGCCCTTGCGGGCCCCTCCCGTTTGCTGACATCTCTTTGAGGCGCGCGTGGAAAACGAACGCACCGTCGACACGGCCTGCCCGTCGTCATACGACGGACGGACGGCGAGCTAGCCCATTACTATATATACTATGCCCGGTGCTTCTCCTGGTGCTTCTCCTCCCGCGGCGGCTGGGACGTGAGGCTATCTCCCTCTCACGTTCCGCCGCCTCCTTCGCTAGCATGACTGCTTCGCAGAAGGAGGCGACGGCTTCCCATTCCCTCTCGCCCCGGACCATGGCTTGAACCAGGGCCGGACGCGAGAGGTCGCCGCCGCCAATCGCCGCTACGAGGACACGGCGGTGTTCCGCCCAAGCAGAGCAGACCTCCACGGTGTGCTCCACCGTGTCCTCCGGGCGATCCTCGCAATGAAAGCACCCGGGCGTTTCCTCCCCCCCGATTCGGTGCAGGTACCTCCCGAAGCACCCGTGTCCGGTGAGGACCTGCGTCAGGCGGAAGGTGAGGGCGCCGTGGCGCCTCTCAAGCCACTCCTCAAAGAGGGGACTTATCGCCACTATCGTGGCGTGCCCTGCACGGGGTTGCGATAGTCAGCGTGCCAGACCCTGTCATAGGCCTTTGAAATATCAAGCGATACAGCAAGGGTTTCGCCGTGTTTCTCAATAGCCTCGCCCCAGTAATGCGTAACATACACAAGAAGAAGCCTAAGTTTTTTTAATGTAGTTGAATGCAAAATGGGCCAAACGACATAGCTTATTGTTTTAGTTTAATGCAAAATAGGCCAAACGACAAAACCACAACCATGGCGAAAAAGCCAAATGCCTTAATCGACACACGTTATAAAAGTTTGAAAAATCAAATTAGCTTAAGTCACGGAGTCCTCAAATTTTGTCTAATTTGGTGTCATATAGATCAATGAGCTTAGAAATGAGGCCTGTTTTGCTGTGGGTGCTAAGCGCCAAAAAAGTAGTCAAAAAAAATTGAAACCCGACTCAAACGACGGAGAAAAATTTGCTGATTCCAAATATGTATATAACTCAATATCGCAAAAAATGTCGCTTAGACCAATTAGCCTTTCAACCGTCGGTATGTGTATGGTATTTAATGTATGTTTATCTACATAGGTATTGTATGCATTACGTACATTATATTGCATGTATTAGTTTAGTTTGGTTTATAAAATAAGTTAATTTAAAGTTTTTTTAATTGTACTGTCTCTACTCTCTTCTGCAAATCTCGCAATCAAGGTAAGGTTTAGTGGAAGAAAACCCAATTCTGGGTTAAGTTCGTCGTTGTACACAAGCTATATATTGTAATTTTGTGTGTATATCTTTTTATGAGGAAAATGTCGTGAGGATAATTTTAAGTATGACTGTGGATGGGTATAATAGTAGAGGAAGACCAAAGAAAAGATGGATGGACTGTGTGAAGAATGATATCGCACGAAAAGAGGTGTCTGATGCAATGACGTGTAATAGAGAAGTATGGAAGAAGAAGACATGCTGCGCCGACCCCAAAATTAAATGAATTGGGACAAGGGTAAGAGAATGATGAGAATGATGATGTGTATATCTTTTAATTTTGTGTGTAATAAAGAATAAGAATAAGCGTAATTCGAATCGCTGTAGCACAATACTGCCAAACTCACGGTGCAAGTTAGAGAAGAGAACTTGTCTTGTCTAAGCCAAAGTAAGCACGAGATAAGTAACGTAGTTTTTTGTATGGCCTAAGTTGATAATTTCTCGTCTATAGATTCCATTCTATTCATTCATTTCATTAGATATCTAAACGGATAAAAATGCCAGCGAATGTGTATACTTTCCAAAGCGAATGTGTCCTCTATCAATTAGCTGACGTGGTATTGTGACCGTGTTTTAAATAAAACAAAATAACCACTAAGTATTATTGTTGTTTTTATATTTTTAATATTTCAAATTGAGTGTTGAAATGAAATACATTTAAACAATCGGAAATAATTTCGTACTAAACTATGTATATTAGTGAATGTCGAAACTTAGAGACCCCTCATAACTTTTCAAATTATAAATCGTATAAGTCATTATCATCATCCAAAGCCCGAGTTCACCCAGTGCTGGGTATAGGCCTCTCTTTGCTTGTGCCAAGTTCCACGCTCCTGTGCCAGCCTCATCCAGGATATTCCCGCAATGGCAATGTCGTCTACCCATCTCGCCGCCAGACGAACAACTCTTCTCTTTTCAGTCCTATAAGTAAGAATGTTTAATGTGGGTGGACTATACAGAGGTTGTTCCCCAGAGATGGATAGTAATAATGATCAACCCACAAGTTTTATGATGACAAAGACAGTAGCCATTAAGAAATGCTCAAGTTATAATTTTATCATTTTCGAAATAACTTTTGCTATCTAGAAAATGATAATTTTATTATATTGATTTAAATTAACAATGCAATCTGTTTAGTAACCGAACCTAATCTCAGTACAATTGAAAATAAGTAATTCAACACCGTAAAACAATAAAATATTATAAACTTCTTATCACAAAACGGAATAAATATTTACAATAAAGATATAATGAACATCACACAATAACAAACTGTAAATCATTCACAAACGTTCTAAAATAGCTTAAACTCAAACCACAATAAACTAGTTTCCTAAAATACATGAGGAAATAAACGTAATGAAGAAAAAAATGGTTATTTGCCATTTAGTGCTGTGCGACCTTGGAGTAAGGACGATATTGGCGTGAGCTGTTCCGATAAGGTGTGTACTGTAGTTGTGCGGTGTGCATGACAATCGTAGCACGTTGAGTGAGGCATACGTTTACAAACTGAGACAAAAGACAGTCGCGTACGCATGTCCGACGAAGAAAACTCTTGACAGAAACAAGTGAATAGAAACGTGAAATTCAATGGTGTAACATACGAACAATTTTAAAGGAAAATAAAATTGTGCTAGTGTTTTGGATTACATAAATGTGAGATTTTTTTTACTGTTTTTTATAATAATGTTAACGTTTTCAGTTTCGGTGTTATGTTCTAGCCTTTCCTTGTGTATGTTTTCATCGTTTCCCCGTTTTACTAAACAACCGTATGACTGACTTGCGGTATATTTATAACAATTTCAGGAAGTAATTTACAAAATATTGTGTCAGTTTGCACCATTATTTACAGTGTTTTCAGTTTGGTTTGCTCCTCCCGCCGGTCGTTTTCCGTTGAAACTACGTTCCGTAAATGTTCTAATCTATTGTAAAGAGGTAAAATGTGTTTCTAAGTTTATAAGTTTGTGTGTAGGGGGTAATCTCTGGAACTAGTAATCCATAACTAAAATTTCTTTCACTGGCAAAAAATTACATTATTCATGTTTGCTAGAGGCTTTAAATTATATTTATTCATGCATGTTAGCCGAGCTATCACAATTTTTGCGGACGAAGTCGCGGGCGAAGTGCTAGTTTTCTTATAAATTCAAAAGAAAGATTCTGCATCATTGTGTGTATCTTTATAGTGTTATATTGACGTAGTCATTATTTAGTACAATATAAACTTTATATAAATAGGCTTTGTATTTAATTAACTAGTATTATAAATGGGAAAATTTTTATCTATTTTTGTAACTCTTTCACTCTAATACAGCTGAGCAGATTTTCATAAAATTGTACAGTAAGATAGCTTACACAAAGGCTACCTGTTATAACGATTTTGTGTAAAAAAAAATTGAATTTACGCGAGCCCGTGCGGAAGCTGAAAAATTGAAAGAAAGTCGTTTGTCTTGGTACGGACATGTAATGAGGAGGGATGCAACGCATGTGACCAAAGATGGAGAGGAAGACGAAGGCAAAAGAAAAGACGGATGGATTGTGTGAGGAATGATATGAAAGAGAAAGGAGTAAATTATGTCGTTACGTCTGACTGGCGAGAATGGAAGAAGAAAACATGTTGCACCGACCCCAAATAGAATTGGACAAGGGCAGTAAGATAAAGAAGCCCGTGCGGAAGCTAGGTTTTTCACAAAGTTATTTTATAATTTGCAATCACTGTAGGTCAGGAAATAACACGCTATTTACTGGGCATTAGCTTTTAACACTACACCGGCCAGTCACCACTACTATAAAGAAATCAAAACAATAATACACCCTGATAAGCCTGACAACGATTTAAATTGTAATTCAATACGAAACGTAAGATAGTACACACTAGAGACAAAGGAAATTTGACTATCATAGACTCTCTCTCTCTCAGACAGACAAAAGATGACAAAGACAGAACATGACAAAAGTTAGAAATACACGGTGCCAGGGCCAGGCAAAGGGGGGTGTTCGAAAGAGATACCGCGGCCCTGGAACACAAAGGGCAAAAGAAGGAACATGGATGGGTTTTAGTCAGTAAAAGTCTAACAGTCCCTTCCGCTCCGCCCAAAGCGGGAGAGGTCATTTGAAGATTTTCCATCCCAAAAAAAAAAAAGGGCCGGGCCAGGGCCAGCGACGCACAAACGCTTACCACGTATTCAGTACATCATTCTGAACTACCTCGCATATAATTTTCTAATTGCTAATTTAAAAAAAACAGCCATTTCATAAATTTAAACAGCTGTTTTTAGAGTTCCGTACCCAAAGGGTAAAACGGGACCCTATTACTCAGCCTCCGCTGTCTGTCTGTCTGTCTCCAGGCTGTATCTCATAAACCGTGATAGCTAGAAAGCTGAAATTTTCACAAATGATGTATTTCCGTTGCCGCTATAACAACAAATATTCAAAATTAAAAAATTAAATATTAAGTTATCCCCATACAATAAACGTGTTTTTTTCGTATTTTTTTGCTCAATATTAAAAACGGTAACAGGTAGACGCTTCAAATTTTCACAGAATATTTTCTTGTATATTACCTTTCAAATTAAATACCTACTAAAAATACTAAAAACAACAAATACTACAACAAATACTAAAAATTAAAAAAAAAATATTAAAGGGGGGCTCCCATACAACAGACATGATTCTTTTTGCCGTTTTTATAGATAATGGTACGGAACCCTTCGTGCGGGAGTCCGACTCGCACTTGGCCGGTTTTTTTTTATTTACCGATAAAAATTTGAATGTATAAAATGCTTGGTTGACGGCTTCGTGAAGGGTCCATTTAGACAATAAGATAATGAAAATAATTTTAAGATAATTCTTAAAATTATTTTCATAATTTTAAGATAATTCTTAAAATTATTTTCATAATTTTAAGGACTCAAAAATCGACGTATTTACGTGACGTTTTCACTGCGCGCTCGTGCCACTGGTTGGAAAAATGTTGAGAACACTGTGTCTACACACAGCCAAATAAGTAGTACCTACATAGTACTACAAACTGATTGAGTTTCAAGTCACATCTTGTAAAAGTGCTATACTCATGAACTATGTCTTGAACATGGCTAGTCGTTTATCGTGCTTGGACGTTAGACAATAGCTAGGTACTATTGATTACGTAATATAACACCACGCCTGTTTACGTTGCAGGGGTAGGTAGAGATGTAGGATACTATAAACCAGGGTTCAAAGTGATGATTATCTATTTATATATTTATTTATACCTTAATTAATACTACAATCGCCGCCGTGTTTAAGCAACAAACAGAATGTCTAGTACATTTTGTGTTAGTTTCGCTTGTTACAATTTTACCCAATCAACCCAAGCGACTGTTATTTAGTCGATCCTCTAGTTGCTTCCTTTTCTATCCAGGCATAAATCCAAAATCCAGACTCATCATGAAAATTTTCTCGAACAGAAAATTCAGTGATTGATCCGACACGTACCAGCTCACGCGTACAGCAGCGTAGCAGTCACGTGTACAACCACTAGACCGGCAATCACATACAGGGTGAAAGGGACACCTACGCTAAAACGGTAACCACGTATTCAGTACAATCATCACTCTGAAACCCCGACCCATACGATTTTTTAGTTTAAAAAAAGAGACATGTTTCCTACTTAACTGTAATACCTACAAACTCAAAATGTATGGAACGGCTGATTTTTAGGGTTCCGTACCCAAAGGGTAAAACGGAACCCTATTACTAAGCCTCCGCTGTCTGTCTGTCTCCAGGCTGTATCTCATAAACCGTGATAGCTAGAAAGCTGAAATTTTCACAAATGATGTATTTCCGTTGCCGCTATAACAACAAATACTAAAAATTAAAAAAAATATGTTAAGGGGGGTCCCCATACAATAAACGTGTTTTTTTTCGTATTTTTTATAGATAATGGTACGGAACCATTCGTGCGCGAGCCCGACTCGCATTTGGCCGGTTTTTTTTATTACCGATGAAATCTTTCTTCCAGCCTATATATTTTGGGCTGCAGGACTGTTCGAAAGAGATACTGCGGCCCTGGAACACGAAGGGCAAAAGCAGGAACATGAATGGGTTTTAGTCAGTAAAAGTCTGACACTCCCTTCCGCTCCGCCCAGAGCGGGACGACTCATTTGATGATTTCCCATCCCAAAAAGATTTTTCACCTATTACGCAGTGCTGTAATGGGTGAAAAAAGATACTTAACTAATGCCGAAAGACACTTGGTTTTTCTTGTCATTACGATCTTTTTTTGTACTGAATTTGAAATTATACCTTGGAGCCTTCTGGTTACGCAAATAATGAAGTTCAAAGTTCAAATACAGCTTTTTCTCACACCAAAAATTAAATTCGCTTCCCAGCATTGAATTATATTGTGTCACGAGTTACTTCAATGTTTCCCACCAATTATTATTTTAGTTAACATCCGGTAAGAATGGAAGCCTTCCATAGTTGGGAAAAGGCTAGGGTGATTATGATGATGAGTTCGATACATAGAATACGAAGAAGACGGCTATGTGATGGGTCAATTAACATCCTATAATTAAAGTTTTTAAACTGACATGGTCACTAACCTTATCAATCTAACTAACACTGAAAACAGGATATTTACCATGTTTATGATCACGGATAGACTAAAGTTATTGCGGGTGGGTGTTTATGAGCAGACAAATCGGTCTACCCTCTTTCTTGTTAGGTTCATCATAGTGCTTGCTACAGCGCCGAAATATCGGGAACTCGAAACAAATACTTATGTTAAATATCACATTTCAGTGTTAATGATAATTAACACAATGTATTTCACCTAACTATAATTATACTCATACTCATCTCTGTCCTAAGGACTAGATTGAGGTCAAGAGTAGGCCCATCTAACATTAAAAAAAAAAAACAACTTTAATTATTTTATGTGATCCATGTTCTGAATACCTTCAAAGACTTATTGACTCTGTCAGTCTCTCATTCTTTCGATCCGTTTCCATTCGGAAATCCCAGGAGATGTTTTAACAGCGGTTGTTACCGTTGTTAAAACATCTGGGATTTCTATAAGTCCCCAGCTTTATTTGTCAGCGATCTTTAGCAGACATAGCGACTACACGGGGTGGAAGGGACACCGACGCGAAAACGGTTACCACGTATTCAGTACATCATTCCGAGCCCCCACATATCAATTTTTCCGTATATGGTGCATAGTTTTCTTAACCATTGATGGTTTGAGCTATCAATTAAGAGATAAGACCGATTTGATAATAAAGTAATAATAAAACTACTCCATTGCATATTAAAAGCGATAGCAATGGCAGTGGCTATCGCTTTTAATGTATTCATGCCAAATTACAGCAGTCTTTGAGCTAAGCTGCGGACGGAAAGACGGACGGACATGTCGAAACTATTAACCCTAATAGTTAGTAGCCCTTGTTGACTACGGAACCCTAAAAATGGTTAAAATCAGTCCAGTAGTTTCGGAGTTTCTTTGGTACAAACAAACAAAAAAAAATCCGATAATATTAGTAAAGATAAGTATAGATAATTTCACGCGAATGAACATCGCGACCGACAGCTAGTTTTATAATAATATTATTCATTTCTCTGATGTACCTATACTTTACAGGTTCAAAACATGTCATGAGGTGGAATTGTTTTCAAAAACGTATACAAAAGTGGACTCGAAGTATATAAATGTAGTTTATTATCGAGAATGAATCTAGTCAGGCAAATAGGGGCACTCTAATAGCGACAACAGCTAAGCTGTGCGGACTGCCGTTGCCATGGAAACATTGGCAGAGCGCACTCTCTAAGGATAATCTCTTTTACTCCCTTTCCTTGGATATTACGTTCAGGGGATGTTGAGTAGAAACTCTTTGCTAATTAAAAAGTCGTTCGCGACAAAAACTATGAAAGACTTGGACGTCGTAAAAGATAAAAAGTAAAATATAATTTTTGCGCGAATGGTCTGCGATGTGATATTTTATTCATACACAAAGAAACTTGTGTACCTAGCGTTTTTGTAAAAAGAAGTACATATTCATTTCATATGTAGCTCATATTGGAAGTAATTTCTGTTATTCTGTATGATATTCAAGTACTACATATTATGTTCATTTGCATGAACTTTACAGGCGAACTATTTAATTATTTTGCAATCAGTATTCATTTCATATGAATTCCTCTTGAAAATTCGTAATTTAACAAAAACAGCAGTGTGAAAATTATTCGCTTTTAAACGACTACCTGGATCTCGTGATACATAAGCACAACAATTTTGTTGCCATTTCCAATAAACCGTTACATAATAAAATCGCGCACACACCCAGCCTCAGTACATACAAAAACCGTAATACATTATGTACAGGCGAACACAGACACGAGCTATGTCATCGAAAAAATCAATAACCACCGAGCTTCATTAAAATATCATTTAATCAGGCAAAATGAAACCGAATTAATTGATGCGTTATTGTTTTCAGGAGTGACCGCGACTGTATCAATGTGGTCCTACTCGAGTGTGGATATTCCTGGACCTCACGTCAGCAGAACTGAGAGAATCAAGATATATCTGTCAGAATGCATTGTGTGCTTCTGCATAGTGTTCTTTATCCTCTGTGTAGGATTACTCTTATACTTATTCTTCCATTTATATAGCACTGTGACGACAGCTGGAAAACTTGCCGGCACACTCGCGGAGAGTTGAAGTTTTTACTCAGTATTATGATGAAGACTGAAAATCTAGTGTTTGTGAACAATATTTATGTGATTATTTAGTTTGTAAGGTAGATGACAGAGAATTTTATATTGGGGGAAATATGCTGCCAACCAGTATGATGAGACTATAAAATGATTCGAGTTGATAAAAAGAAAATCGTGGGATGGGTATAACCGAGAGGACCAACAATGTATAACTAAGTATGTTTTATAGTTTAGTAGTGCTATAAGAAGTCTAGCCACCAAACTGTAATCGAATGAATTGATTTGAAAAAGAAAATATCATAGATGACATAAAACGATAGACCCAACAAAGAGTATGAAATAAAACTGAGAAAACTAGGAAATAGGTCAGGAAGTAGCTTTCTTCTTTAAGCCAAATTTACAATGTCATCGAGATAAAATGGCCGGTCTTTATCGCCCATCTTTGCATTGATGCCAGATTACCCGTTTTCTGAAGAAAGCGGTAGGCAGCGGTGGCTTCAGAAGTATTACTCTTTACACAATGGCCCATCTCAGACACGCCTTATCTACAGACTGGCTGAAGTAACACAAGGTCTGACTTTGACAGACAGTGCTATAAAGTCTTTTGTGTATTTCCAGAAAATATGGATGTTAATATGGGTTCGACGCATGTTTCGCTAACGGAGACGTTTATTCCTTTAGATTTGCATTTATACATTGAAAACCTTGTGAAAGAACCTTTCAAATTATTAAGTTTGTTTGTTTGTGTTCACCAACAATTGTATACACTGGTATAAACAAATGAAACAGGAGCAATAAATAAGAATAAAGTGTAACAATCACTTACAGGTTAACTCTGCATGCTCACAAAACGTCGTAACTTACAAAATAAAAAGACTATATTATCAAAGTTGCACTAAATTAAAACGAAAGTGCCTTTACAGAAATGGTGCTCAATAAGAGACAGTCAATAAACAGAACCTCACCCCTAAATTCAAAACAATAGGGTTCAAAATCCCACATTTTCAATTTAATAACTTATCTCACAAAAGTGGCTAAATTACCACCCTATAGATTAATAGGATCCGTTTGTGGTACCCTGTGATTGGTTGACAGCTTTGTGGTTGGGTGTCAATGAGACCGCAGTACAGCATAAATGTCGCTTTGACCAGTATTTTATTGTACCACAGCTATGTGGTCGCTGCTTTTCTGATGAATTCGCGTTTGGAGATGGTGTAGGTATGTTTTTTCAGATACACACAGGCTTAAATGATGATGATGATGCCATCTAGCCGATTTCAGCCACAGCGACTGCATTCGATGGCTTTCTAGGGTGGTTGTCGAGAGCTTTGATGTGCTGTTCTCTTTTGTGCTCTCAATTGGCTTACCCAACTTTGGCCGAAAAACTCCGAGCACAAAGCGGACATGTCAGAACACCTTTGTCTACATTGTAGGGCCTAAATGTGTAACTATTTAACTAATGGAAGTGTTCTGTGGATCTACTTAGAGCCTTCGTCCACCACGACTGTTTGTAGCAATGCAGACGCAAAATGGCCGCCATAGTGATTGTGATGGTGTGGTTAGACCTTCGCTCATGTATCTACGGTTCTATATTGCTAGAATCGTGAATTATTATGAAAACTATCAATATTGTGTCGAGTCTTCTTCGCGCATGTTTTTATAATCAAAATCCTACTTAAATCATTGAGAGAAAATATGTTAATATAGAACGATTGATTTGTGAATGTAGGTATATTCTGTCGTAATGTCGTTTGTATTTTTGTAAATACGGTTCTCCCAGACAGCATTGTTCTCCACAGTGTGTTATGAAGCCCGATTTTCGGACATCCCATTTTTATTGCAAAACTTGACAGAAATTATCATTTAAATGCAAGATCTCGTATCCCCATTTAGCTACCAAGTCTATTTTCTGAGTGATAATTTTTTGAAAATCGTAATTTTTCCATCCGGATATTAAGAAAAAAATTTATTACGCTTAAACTAAGCGTGATACGAAATAATGATGTTAGGTACATTGATGGCGCATCTTATGCCGAGTATTTTAGTCCATAAATGAACCTCGCACCATTGTTAGATCGAGATTTATACGGGATTTTCGGTTTTTAGTTTTTCTTAATTTTCTCGAAAATTCCGCCGTTTCGGGAAAAGTTATCTATACAGAAATAATTCTATTTACTTCCCCAATACACCACATGATTATGACATCCCAAATCCATGGAACTCAGAAGTTATTCCAATTTAACTGTTTTTGTTAGGGTTGTCAATTTTTTAAATCCTAATTTTGTGGATAATTTTTTTCGTAAAAGTAAAAGTTTCGTTGTCAGAATGACAAACAGAACGTGAACCAGATTACTGGCAGCCTACCGAGACCTTTCAAAAATATATTTTTATTTATTATTATTTGTTAAAAACTCTATACACAAGTTAAAAACATTGTACAAAGGCGGACTTAATGCCTTACACATTTTATACCAGTTGACCTTATGGTAGTTCAGAAACAACTTGGCGGGTACAACTTAAAAAAGAGAAATAGAGAGGAATATAATATAATTGATAAATACATATATAATGAACAATTTTGTGAAGAAAAAAAGAGTCCCGACGAATTACCGCTGTGACGATTCTACCAACTTCTTGCGAGATATATCAAGTTTAAAGTCCCCTTTAGGTTTACTTCATTTGTTTGTTTTTAGGTAGAATTCGAAATAGATAGCAAATCAAGTGCATATAAAGTTTGGATTTAATGCTTTTTCAAATTTAGGCGTCGATTTTGATGTGTCCGATTATTTAAGTTAAACCTCACTCTCTATATCTTCTTCGTTGCAAAGCACCACACATTCTTCTGCATCGTAACTTTCAGTTTCGTCAGCACTGGTAAGCTCTTCCATCAAGTTCGGGTCTGGTAGAGGTTTTAGCAAGGTAATTGCGACTGCAGACAAAGGAATTTTACATCGCTTTTTTTGTCTTTGCCGCAGGTGAGCATGGGAGATTACAGGATCGGATGACTCCAAGGCTCTATGAAATAAATCAGTCATCGTTTTAACCCTGTCCATTTTTCGGCAGTGATGCTCACGGTCGCTTCTCCAAAACTTATTCCTTGATTCCGACGCCTGCTCTGAGAGCATTCCAATGGGAAGCGATGTTGAATTAATTATTGCAGCCCCATGCACCAATATTTTATGTATAGTTACTGTCATCGGATGCCATTCGTAATTTTCTACATATTTAAAGGCGATTTGTTTACAAAAATCGCCGAATTTATTGCCATCGATTGGTAGACCACTAGACATAACAGTTAAAATAACGTGTAAGTCATCTAGTAGCCACTGGTCGAGGTCGAGAATTTCTGCAAAAATTTGACGATTCTTGTCGGACAAAGCGATTCGCGCAGTATTGCCGTCATTAGTGGTGCCAGAATTTGGCCGCACAACGTCTACTAGTAAACCTAACTTTTCTCTAATTTGTTGCTGAACAGCTTTTTTTCGAGCATCTACAAGGCCTTTTTCTTCTGATTTTGTAGGTATCCTCCATTTCTTTACCACTTTTTTATAAGATAAATGCAAGAGGAACTCGAGCACTCGGATCCACGCATGAAGTGGACTCACACCATGCTTAAGGGCATCAATATTTATAGGTTGCTCTAAAGCTAGGTCAATATTGTTGAATTGCGTCGTCGTTAAACCACAATATGGGCAACGCATTTGGGAGGAAGTATGTAAAATGGTATTTAACACTTTACCATCAATGGCAGCTAAATTCAATAAGCAGGAAGATTTTATTTTGTGTCCCTTTGTGGTTTCGCCTAATAAAGGTGAAAGATTATTTATTGCGTCTTCCCCTTTTGATTTTTCCGACATTATTAATGCTGCCGTTTCTTTCCTGTACTGCACACATACTGGTCTACAGTACCTGTAGGACTGTGGAGCTGGATTCTTCCAGAGTATAACATTATTCGTTCTTACTACTAACGGAATAAATGTAGTTGCAACGAGGCTATTCTCTTCACCGCCTTCAGCATCCGAAAATGCTTGTTTGTACAGTGACTGTCCAGTACTTCCATCAAAACCCCAGTTTCCTTCCAATACACATTCCAACTCTTTCACAGTTTTTTTTTCGCAATATTGTGTTACAACTTCATCGCTGACTCTCAATAATCTGTCAAATGTGTGTTGTAAAAGATCTTGGATAGGAACTGAGGCTTCTCGCTCTGAAATTGTAATATTGGATGGATAGCAATCCTTTTTTGCTGCTAAAACTTTATAGTATGGAGGAAATGCAGGGAATCCGCGATCTTGAAGATCCATATGAAGAAAATTGTAGGTCTCGACTGTTAAATTTCTATCTATTACCACTGATAGCGCTTCTTCCGGGGTATACGGCCGAGGACAATTAGTTACTTTTTGTAAAATATTTGTTGGTGCTTCAGGTGCTTCTATACATGTATATATAATCTTTTCTAAATCTTTCGCTGGCTTCGATTGTAAAGAAACGCCTTCAATTGACAGTGAAGCAGTAAAAGATTTCACTTTTTTTATTAAAGGCTCATCCTGCAATTGCGTTTGGAGCCTTCGACGACTTCTTAATTGCTGTCGCATACTTAAATTCGCGAACGTTCTACTTTTAGGTGACAATGTTGAATCTTCAGCCATCAGCTGCCCGGTAATCATTATTTGGCTTAACCAGTCATGATGTTTTTTCTCGAAATGTTTCATTGTATAGTTACATTTTTTATACATGCTTCTACTTTTGCTTACAAATGTAGCAAGAACAGGGGCAAATTCTTCCTTAGTATGGGAGATATGGTAGCTCTCCCCAAAATATTCGAAAATTTTATTTACTAGTTCAGGTATTGACAGGTCTTTGAATTTATTCGTTAACAAATTAAAAACGTCTAATCTTGTCAACACTTTTTGTGAGGGCTGATTTTCGACGGCCTGTGCGTTTGCTGCTACTTCTAGAGACTGAAAAGCACCGACTTCGGTGCTATCCATAGCTTCGCTTGACATAGAGGCCACTTGCTGATCATCGTGTGCATTGGGATTGTCATGCCCCCCTGGCATTAAAGAGTCATCTGGTCGGGGCCCAGAAAGACCATCTCCAGCAGAGCGGGTCAGGTTCTGCTGAGGTAGAGTAGTCCCATGGGTCGTGACCGGCTCCATAATTACTAACAAATTCCGCTTACTATTGACTAAAATATTTGGTGGCTGCTCCCCTGCGTTACCGGGTAGGCTACCGTGCCACTAAACAGATGTAAGCAATAGACAAACGAAAACAACATAAGCCCGAAGGCAAAGCTGGTGGTCAAGTTAAAAATATTTATGGGAGTTTTAGCCAGTAGAAACTGTTACCGCCTTCACCGCGTGGAGGTACTCCCAGCTTATGTTATTGCTATTGCATTATGTGGATTTTGCTTGTCGTTTAGCAGTATTTAGTACGTACTACAAAAAACTGAAATAACACAAAACGCCTGAATATGCCTTTTAACGTACATCGATGAATAATATTTTATTTAGATATCAAGCTGGTATCCTGGCTTCTTCACGTCAGATAATCCAAACCACCGATTTTACTACGTGTAGATATATTTTTTGGCAAAGTTATATAAAATCCGGATATAAATAAAAATCTGAGATTTTGACAGCCCTAACGTCGTAAAATCCGGATAAAACTTAAAATCGATGTGGTTTCCAAGTTCCATGGAATTGGGATGTGAAATTTATGTGGTGTATTGGAAAAGTTATCGAAATAATTTCAGTATAAACAACTTTTCCCGAAATTACGGAATTTTCGAGAAAATTAAGAAAACCGAAAAACACGTATATATCTAGATCAAGCAAAGTTACGAGGTTGATTTATGCACTAAAATACTCGGCATAAGATGCGCCATCAATGTACCTAACATCGTTATTTCTATGATGCTTAGATTAAATGTAATTTTTTTTTTTCTGAAAATCTAAATAAAATTTGGTCGATTTTCAAAAAATTATAACTCAGAAACTAGACTTAGTGGCTAAATGGGGATACGAAATCTTGCATTTAAGTGATCATTTCTGTTAGGATTTTCAATAAAAATGGGATGTCCGAAAATCGGGCTTCATAACACACTGTGTTCTCGAATGAAGTAAATATGGTACTTATGTGTTAGTAAATGGAAGCTATTCCAAAGTAACTTTGGCTGTTATACATATACTTACGTTGTAAATATATCCAATAAACAATTATTGTTTTGTTGTTTATCGCATTTTTTATTTCATGTCAGCCCGTAAGCATTTCGTAAGTAGGTAGGTAATGTAGGAAATCATAACAAAGTTGACACAGTTCTTAATTTGTCAAACATTATTTATAGAAATAATAAAACTTATAAATGTAAAGTCCCATTTTGATTAAAATGATTTTTTTTAAACCGTTTTGTGGATGTGTTTATTCTAGAGTGCCGGCAATTTATTATTTTAGGTCAAAATAAAATCACTTTAATCAGTGTTTTTTTTGCTTGGATTTCTTTGGTTAGCCGTACTGACCGCTGTGTTAAAATTTGTACATCTATTTTAATGGGGCCGTATAAATATATTGGGTAGGTAGCTTATAAACGCAAAATGTTTGTTGATTTAACATAGAATTAGATCACGCCTGCAATCCCCGAAGGATTAGGCAGAGGCGTACCTACACGTACACCCACATTTCGCCAGTTTAGTTTAGTCTCATGTGATACGGGGCGAGCCTATTGCCATCAACTAGACACAAATCCGAACTCCGAGGCTGCTACTGAGAAATTCCTGATGGTAAAACCCAAAAACACTTTGCCCGACCCGAGAATCCAACCCAGGACCTCATTCTCAGCAGTCGCGTTTGCGACTACTAGACAGACCAACGAGGTTAACAAAGAATACTTCATAGCATTACGCTTTTTTGATTCAACTATGCCAATTTAAGTCAATAATAATTAGACTGAAAGCGAATTACCCTAATGCAACTGTTCACTGTTCAATAGCTGTCAGTCAGAGTCAATATTCCACAGAAATTAAGACACTGAGCTCTTGAACTCGGTTTATATGTATATTCATGAGATCGCATTATTTTTATTTGTGAAATTCAGATTACATAACAGTTCATCTTTAGGAAAAACCCATACAGATACACCTATCATTCCAAAACCTTGTTAATACTCTTTACTAATAAAAAAAAAAAAACTAGCACTCCGGGAGTGCCGGCAGAAGTGAAAACTTGATTATTAACGTTGAGCATGTTTGATATTTTGGAATGGTTAGGGAATAATTTTGCACCAATTGCTTTATCAGTATAAAAGTACTATCATTTATGGAAGTGCCCTTAGACTGCCTTAGTACGGGAACCAGTGTCGCCAAACTCATACACTTGCAAATTAAAATGAACATTCCAATACACAGAAAACGATAAAACATAGCAATGATGCAACTGTAATATTTTATTTAATAAACAAATTACTGTCCTTGAAAAAGCACTAACTTATTATGTATAATTCTTATTTTCGATTGTGGTTCAAAACATTGTTTGGTACTATGGTGAATACGGGTTTCGAAGTAATGCATTGCGATTGATTTAATGAGGAGAGTTCTGTGATTCCCTATAAAAGGCTGACTGTCGAAATGGTCATTAATAAATATATTAATATTGGTACGTGTGCATTCCTTGTAACACGATAATATAAGTGTTGACATCACATTTTTCTCATTAAAAAATGAATTTCCTTTATGTGAACGCGCTCGAAATATCTTTTCTGCCAATTCACAGACTTTATTTAAGTCAGTAGAAGGATAAATAAGGCCTCCTTTGTCTCTTCTAGCAATGATTCCGTGATTTTTTTTTTAATTTATTCATGACCATGGATACATGTCCTTCAGTCGTAATGATTCCGTGATACTTATCTGTGATCAAAGCCAAAAGACAATCCTCACATTTAATAACTTTCCTCAACTTTCTTGCAATAAAACCAGCAATATAGGTTATTATTTCTTTAGAATAAAGAGTAAGCCTAGAAGGATCTGTTAAATAATCATGATCTATGTTGATCATAGGATCACATCCTAAAGATTCATGCGGTAGCAGCAATCCACAAGTTTCTTATTTCGGGTTTATTCGGAAATCTGAAAATTTAATAAGATTTTTTATTATCTTTCATTTTTTGCGTCAAGTGAGTGCAGTTATACGAATTAAAATCGTATAATACGTGTGTTACTAACATAGATTTTAAGTAGTGCGTATTACTAATATCATATGAATCAAGGTCGGAAGAGTATTTTTTTATAGACATTGCATTATTCGGTATTACCCATATTAAAGGGTAAATTCCCCGTCAAAAAGTGGCAACACTGAATTTTGAGGTAAGATAATAAAATTATTGCAAAAATCACGATTATACGAGATTTATCCATTAAACGAATTAGTTGGTACATTACTGCGACTATTTTATGAGAAATAATAGGACACAAAGCGATTGAATACTTAAAAAGATCTAATACTTACGAGTGAAAGGACAGTCCAGCAATCTTCATCAAACTATCACTTTTACAGTTTATTACACTGCACCTTACCATTTTGCACAGTTGCACAAATGTACTGTTGTCGAATTAAGCTCGAAAAGATCATATAATGTGTATAATTTCGATGCAATTGTTAATAAACAAATTGGATGTCAATCTGGCACCGCCACAAACGTCAAACTTGTTGTGCACTGACAATGATGTGCTCAGCCGACACGCGATAAGGGACAGAAATATTTATACTCTGTCTCTTTTCTTTGCTAGTGACGTTTATATGTTCTTCTTTTTCTTGTGCGAATGCAAAGGAAGATATCCAGCAGTCTATAGAATACTCTGTCTACGGTTTTTTCTATTCCGTGTTTATCCCTAAAGCATTAGGTTCAAAGTTGATTGGAAACATTTAAAAATTTCTTTAAATGATTTTAAACCATAAAATGTTGAAGGTTAAGTTCAAAATCGTCTACACTCCATCCGTCTTACGCTTTTTCCAAATTTCTTTAAATGATTTTAAACCATAAAATGTTGAAGGTTAAGTTCAAAATCGTCTACTCTCCATCCGTCTTACGCTTTTTCCAAATTTCTTTAAATGATTTTAAACCATAAAATGTTGAAGGTTAAGTTGAAAATCGTCTACTCTCCATCCGTCTTACGCTTTTTCCAAATTTCTTTAAATAATTTTAAACCATAAAATGTTGAAGGTTAAGTTCAAAATCGTCTACTCTCCATCCGTCTTACGCTTTGTCACGTGTCCTGACGCGAGTGTCCTGACGCGAGTTTAAGATTTTATACCCATTACAGAACAATTTTTTTAAAGTGCTCAACGCCGCTAAAGAAGTTTTCACTTCAAAAATATGATCAATTATTTGCGTCACCCGTACATTAAAGCAGGGAACATAAATATAACATAAAATCACACCCAACTCCCGAGGTGTACCTCATAGTACACCCACATTTCGCCAGTTATATTTATGTCCCATGTAATAGGGGCGAGCCTATTGCCATCAACCGGGCACGAGTCCAGACTCCGTGGCTGTTATTAAGAAATTCCTTATGAAAAAGCCGTAAAGCTCTTTGCCAGACCCGGACCTAGAACCTCATGCTACTGGACTCGACCAACGAGGCTGCCTGCAGTCAGTAAATCAGGCAAGTAAGCGTTAAGCTATAACTTTATATCCAGCTCTAAGTAAATTCTAGGAAATTACCTAATTGGATAGCAAATTTACTACCGACTTAATTGCTCGTATTTTCAAATCACAAAGTTGTCATTCATTGACAGTTGTATGAAATGGCAAATTAACAGTGTATCAATTTGTTCAACAATTTACTTCCCTAGCTGTGCCTTCGCGTTATGTGTCATCTCGTGGCCATGAGAATCAGAGTCACACTCCTACAGAAAAAAACAAAAGAATTGAATGGCTGTGCACTAAGACACATTCTTGATAGGCGGGTGACATAAGTCTAGGAATTCAAGAATGACCTTCAGAGTTTTAGCTGTCTGACTAATTTTATTTACTATGAACAAGGTATGGGTTGAGAAAATAAAACGGGATGTACTCATATAAAAAAATCTGACTTTGTTCAAACAAAACGATTCAAATTGTAGTTTAGTAATTTAGTTAATTACGGCAAACTTATATTCCAAACGTGGTGTATTTAGTTCTACTTTCCACCTAAATCTTCCATAGATAAAAAAAGTATCTCAAAACGAACTTTACAATGAATCAATGTAAGCAATACAAAACTTCGAAAAAACAAGCTTGTTCTATTTTGACGTATGTTGGTTCGTTTTGGCAGAACCAAGTTCAAATGAAGCATTGTATTCTGGCGGAAAGCCTACGTTTCACCAGTTATAAATTCTAAAATGCCATGCCAATATAATGCCTGCCAAATTGTAGTTAAATGCTTTTGATTCAAAACAAGGCACCTGCGGGCGTTACCGGTGCGTCGCGTTGTCGCAGCGTTATGATTTCAACGCACTGAGTAGCTAACACACGGGCAATTTATTTATCACTTTTTTTTCAGGCCACGAAGTTCCATAGATACATTACGCAAAATAATCTTATAACAATAAAATAATACATATTAAAAACATTGACAATAAAATCAATCAATGTTGTGTCGCAACGCAATGACGCCGCTACTATGTCCCAGGGTTTAAAAAAACTTCGATATGTATTCTTCTTCTGATTGGACCTGGGTAGCTCTGTCGTTTGGCACATTGGAGTCCTGGAGGGATACGGGAGAAGGTGTGGCATATCCTGTGTTGGGGCTCTACATTCGCATTGCAAAAAATATTCGATATTAAATAAAACTAAAACTGCGCTGCCCTTCGTTGCCGCTCCGTGGAGTCACAACGCAGCCAGCTTGTGTAAAACGCTCACGATCCACCGCCGCACGCCGATTCAATGCACTGTGTGGCATGTCGTTAAATTGCAGCCATTGCAGGACCACTACCGTAATCATTTCTGTTTTCGTGAAGGCAAGTCAATGTGACAATGATAATAACTTATGGCTGAAAATCGCTTGACTATTCCATCTACCTGCCGTTAACGCCTCTGCAGTTCTCAGATCTCAGGAGATGAGTTGTAAGGCACTCAGAATGCAGCCAGTTTTGATAGACTACGGTCACGTGAACTATTAAAGGGATGGTGTATTGCGAATGGTATTTCTGCGTCGTCTAAGTGCAAGTTTACGATGGACTCACATTGTTTGAACCTTAGGTACTAGAACGAGCGCGCGGTTTAAACGAAACGTAAATAAGAACGATTTTTGAAACAAAAATACAACTATCCTATTGCATTCTGGTTAGACACGCACAATAAGAATCGCATAGATATGAAAGAATTCTTAAAATGAAGCAAATATACAAGGTGGCAGAGAGACCGACGCTTAAACGGTTACCACACGTATTGTACGTACTGTACATCATTTTGACGACCATAGAAAATTTTCATCGGAATTTAAAAAAAAAACAGAAAAACACAAATTTTACAAATTATAAAGTCGTTCATATTTACGTTAAGTCCGCGCTCTCGTGTTAGTACCTCTTTACTTGGATATAATCAAGTGAAGTACAGATGCAGTCAAGGCTAATATAATTCTATTATTATTTTGATCACATAATAGATAGGTTATGTAACGCAAAGTATTGCGTGCTTCGTATTTCCTAATGGTTTTGAGTAAGGTCAGTATTCAATACTAACGTCTCCTAATGCTCCCTTTATGAGATCATGCGATGCGACTAGCGTCCAGTGACACGCGCTTGTGTGACTTTTTTCCCAGGCCAGCGCGCCACAACAATTTTTTATACTGTACTAGCTTTGTCCGCGGCTTCGCTCGCATTGATTCAGAATTTGACAACCTAGTGGTGTGAAATATACTTTACGACCTATTCTCATGCCTACCAAATATAGCCGTTTCTGAGGAGTGCGACCACAAACACCGTGACACGAGATTTATATATATATAGATCTAGAAGCGCAGTGACAACGCCACTATCGCGACACGCGCTCGTCATTTTTGTGAATAGTGAAGTACCTAATAAGCTCCTAATTTTTTTATTGAACCTAAACAGTATAATGGAGTTCAGCTTGATATTGGAGTGTTTATTGAGGGGTTATTTTTCAGAATCCATCGCGTAACTGAGTTTTGCGACAAAACATCACTATTTCCTGAAGCTTGACTTGTGGCATGCTCTTATCAATTACTGTTTCATTCGTTTTCTTCACAGTTGCTGTCGCAAGACGTATGTCGCTTGTGCGCGTATGTCGTGGCCAAGCGGTAGTAGGTTAACATTTTATATCCAAGACATATTTACACATCATGTCATGCCTTCTTGTTCTGTAGCAATTATTTGGTTTAGGTTGACGTAATGCGTAAGGTAAACGTTTTTAAATTAAACAAACTTACATACAGAAATAGATGTGAATGTACATTTTTACTTAAACTACGAGTACTTTTTATCAAACCTACATGAGCAAAGAAAAACTTAGACAAAGAAGTAAGTATAACTAATGGAAAGAATCCATATTTGTTTACTATTCTGCATTGAATCATTTATACTTTTACTTCTCACTTATTGCTTATTTAGCCAAATCATAGCAATATTATAATTATACACTTATAAATTAAAATAACATAAAGTAACTAACTTAAAAATAAAACCAAAAAATGACGTCAAAAAACTCTTCCTCAACGCTGTCAACTGGTTATTGTCCCCAAGAGACTGGAGGCGTTGCCAGGTTGTATGGCAACGATAAGCCTCTGGCCAAGGTAAAAGCCAGGCCTTGGGTCACGGGAAGTGTCAACTAAGCGTTTTGAAATTTCCTTGAAAAGGCTGTAAGCACTTGGACCACGGTCCTAGAGTTTCAACCCCAAACGGCTCGAAAATATAATTACCAATGAGGTTACTATATTTACGTCGCTTGAGGTTCTCCACAGCCGCAGCGGCAGCCCCAGCACAGCGCGATGAGCTAGAAAGAAGGTATGGCGCAAGAGTATCGTCACATGGTGCGTCCCATGTTTACTCGTCTCATCATTTATACTACTTTAAACTAAACAAAAGACCAAAGAAGAATAATATTTAATTATGTCTTAATAATGAAGGCATACCTCTTTGTCTCATTTATGACACATTTACTCTATAAAGCACATGTTGTGTTGATACATTATTTCTCTTTTGTACATAATTCGTACCCTCTTATCAACAAGATGAGAGAAAATAGGTGACATAGGAAAAATATTTTATTTTTTGGATGACGTACATCTGATAAACATGTTTTGTTTATTTCTTACGTGTTGTATTATGTATATTTTTTCTGCCTACACTGTGACATACATCTGATTGCAGCGTACTCAAAAAAACTATCTGGTGATGAAATTGCACTTGTAGTATTGATTTTTATAGCTTATTTAGAAACAAAAGACAGTAAGTAATAATGTAAGAATTCCAAGTTTTCAAAATAGAATCATTACATCACCACTGCAATTTATTGAAGAAAAAACTTTCTGCAAAAAAACAACGATTTTCATAGAAAACACGAAAAATGTCTAAAATAACTTTATTTTCAGACGGCGGTGTGTCGCTGTTTTTTCGTTTTAATAACGAAGAAAAATTTCTATATCGCCCCCCCCCCCCCCCTCCTCAGCTCAGAATGATGTACTGAATACGTAGTAACCGTTTTCGCGTCGGTGTCCCTTCCACCCCGTATATGTACGAGATAGACACGTTTAGGTAGACATATAGTTGTCTACCGTGTATACCAGATTGGTAAAATAAGGTGATTGATGAGTTTCACGACCAATTAATAAAAAAAAGAAGACTGCCTCGTTGGTCTAGTGGTCGCAAGTGCGACTTCTGAGTATGAGGTCCTGGGTTCGATTCCCAGGTCGGACAGTGTTGTTGGGTTTTGTCATCAGGAATTTCTCAATTGTAGCCAGCCCGGTTGATGGCAACATGCTTTCCCCCTATTACATTGGACTTTAACATAACTAGTTAAATGTGGGTGTACTATTAGGTACGCCTCTGCCTAACCCTTCGGGGATTACAGGCGTTATTTTATGATGATATGTTAATAAAAAAATATTTAATTGAAATCAAGAGAAGATTAGCCGAAACAAAACTGTAATAATATATTATTACACAGACCTACCAATCGGATATATACAGTATCAGCAATAATATAGTTTTAGTCGTTTATTTCGTCGTGTGTTTCCTGTGTTTTTGCTCACACCATAATTTTTTACTATATGTCTATTAGATACGTCAGGATTTTTAATTGGCTTTCTGGTGACTATTATTCCCTTTTTGTTTGTTTTTATTAGCTGTAAGTCCTCCATTTACTAAAACAAATAAATAAATAATTAATTACTTAATTCGCCAAACCACATTCACCAAAATTAAAGCAACACCGAAACTTCGTAATTATGCAGCCTCACTTCTGTTATTTCACAAATATATTATTCAACATCAGCCACCATTTTCCGACTGACGTGACATGAACATCGATAACGCTTCAACGATTTCAAAGTGACGTCAAAGCAACACGTCAATTCTGACTCCACATGAGACTTGCTGGCGACTTTACTGGCCAAAACTATGACAAATAAAATAACATAACATCATAACATAACGCATGTAAACCCCGAAGGTTTATTTATTTTTATTTTTATTTGTTAGGGACAAAAAAAAAACAGTTTAGGCAGAGGTGTACCTAATAGGACACCCAGATTTCGCCAGCTATGTTTCAAGTCCGATATAATAGGGGGCGAGCCTATTTCCATCAAACGGGGACAAATTTAGACTCCGTGGCTGATACTAAGAAATTCCTGATGGAAAAACCCAAAAGCACTTTTCCAGGAATCGGACCCAGGACCTCATGCTCAGCAGTCGCTCTTGCGCCCACTCGACCAACGAGGCAGTCAACAAATAAAATACTAATACATATTATAAAGAGGTAAATTTGTATGTCCCTACATCCAAACTTACAAAATTTCGCAATGAAAAATGTCAAAATGATTTCACTAATGGGAAGCTACATAATCCCGAATTAGGCTTATATTTAAAACCTTCCCGTGGGTTAAATTCCAACCATAAAGCGAGCGAAGCCCCAGGAAAAATCTACCGACCAATATAAGTACCTACAGCCCAGTAAAGTTAGTGAAAATCCAGAAGTTTCAGAAGTTACACAATCTAATTGTGGCTGGATTCCAAGTTCGAAACATTGGGACAACTCTATACGGAACTTCAGTATTAGTATCAGAGATGGATCGAAAATCGAAGTTGCTTGCGCAACACTGGAAATTGGATAAGATGGCCGTTCGGATCAGTAATGACTTATCCGTCTATTTCAATTTTCGCCATTGCTCTCTAAAACTAAGTACATTAGATAATATCATGCCTTATTTTCCTTCTAAATTCTTTGATGACGAAGAAGAGGAATGGGGTTTTGAGTGTCGCAAAAGTATGATCTAAACAAAATATGCTCCAATTTTAGCAAATGGTTTTTTGACATATTCTCTTTCATTCGATTTGAGAAGGAGACGGACAAACCATAGGGGTTACACTTAATAGTGAGAGATTATTTTTCTCCCGTCCGAAAATCTTTATTATTTATTTAACAATTACACACTAAATACAGAAAAGAAGAAAGGAACCGAAAAATAGGTACAAAGGTGATGTTTTTTTAAAAGAAATCTCTTTCAGCATACCTGCGAAAAGAGATGTAGATATCTTTCCTACAACTGCAAAAATACTATCTACTACAAAAACCTACTGTTAAGATTTTATGATCGCTTTATCATTATACGATCTGATAACATAACGCAACCTTATTAATAAGCTCACAGTAATCTACACTACTTATCTATGATCCAAATCCGCATTAAAGGCAACTTCAAATTATATACCTGATTAAGCTATCAGGATTAAAATGAATACAATTAAGGAGTGACGGTCGACAGGGGAGAATGGAAGAAAAAAACGTGTTGTGCCGACCCCAAGTAACATGGGACAAGGGCCGGAAGATGATGATGATGAATTAACGATGAAGGACTTTTCAAATGACTCCTCCCGCTCTGGGCGGAGTGGAAGGGAGTGTCAGACTTTAACTGAGTAAAACCCATCCATGTTCCTTCTTTTGCCCTTTGTGTTCCAGGGCCGCGGTATCTCTTTCGAACAGTCCCGCAGCCCTGGCAGGCATCGGCCCTTGCGGGCCCCTCCTGTTTGCTGTCATCTCTTTGAGGCGCGCGTGGAACACGAACGCGCCGTCGACACGGCCTGTCGTCATGAGACGGACAGACGGCGAGCCAGCCCATTACTCACCGTCCACAGGCCCGCGCCGGCCACCACGTGGCCCCCGACGCCCGGGGCGTCTCCCGCGGCGGCAACGATGACGGACTGGATCAATTACTACCTCGTTAGTTGTGTGTTCTCAAGCGCTGATGCCGAGCATAAGTTCTAGAATTCGAATCCCTGGTCGGTCGCCAAAGATTTGCTGTGTTTTTTCATCAGGAATTTCTGAGTAACAGCTCGGAGCCAGGATTTGTGACTGTTTGATAGCAATAGGTACGCCCCTGATTACTTAGGACTTATGTTTAAGTCCAGCGTAATAGTTATACCTCTGTCAAACCTTTTGGCGATAGCAAACATGAGTGCGATTTTATTGAGTTGGTATGTATGCTGAGGGTAATCTCCGGAGACACGGCACGTGTTATAAAAATTCTTTCACCTTTTTACACGCACATTATATCGGAAGGACTTAGGCTATGTTTATCTGTGTACCACGCGGGCGAAGCCGCGCACAGAAACTAGTAATATTATTAAGCGGTAAAGTTTATTAGTTTGTATGTAGGGGTAAACTTCGGACCTACATACTTCGGATCCGATTGCAAAAAATCTTTCACTAATGGGAATCTATCTACATTATCCTCGAGTGTCATAGGCTATAATTATTTAAAATGTTCAAAATGGTGTCACAACAGATTGACTGCTTCAATTGTATTCTGAGTGAATTCACACGGGCCGCATTTTGCAAAATTACTCTTGGTTATAAGTTTTTTAACTGTCATGGTTGCTAACATTATCATTAACACTAGAAACGGGATATTTACCATGTTTACTGTTTGTTTTGAGTTTGTTCGGAAACTCAAAACAAACAAACACGTGGTAAATATCCCGTTTCTAGTGTTAATGATAATCACTCTTGGTTGTTAAGTAATATAATTGTAAGTCTAATTTTTGTAAGCTATAACTACACTATTGTATTAGGTAAGCCTATGATGACAGTGGTATGTATTTTAAATAATTAAATAAATGTTCCCGTGGGATAACTTCTAACAATAACGCGATCATAGCTGCAAGCCAAAATTAGTCATGTAATACACTCACAGCTAATAATGATTGTCATCTTGATTTGCGGTTTGCGGTGTTCCAAGACAATTAACATTCTATTACTGACATAATGACTTATATACATAGCAATTTACGATATTGTATATCGTAAATTACAGGGTACATGTAATGATATAATGTACATGATATTGAATAAAATACATGTTATAATATAAGAGGATAATAATAATTGGTTATTTGCAGTATCCTGTAAAAAAAACTGCAGATTACACATATGTGAATGTTCACAGCTGCAACTACAAACTACAATATTGGGAGGTTTACTCATATTTTTTTAAAGTTAAGTTAGTTTTAAGTATGTTTTGCTTAACAATATCTATAACCTTTAAATAAGGATTTAGGTATAAGCGTACTTTCCAACCGGACCCCAACATAGTGTGGAAATGGCTAGACAAATGATAATGGTAAACGTACGTTTTTGCTAGCACACTAGCACTCTTTGTTTCGTCACTTCGGGCCTCGGTCATTACTGAAAAAGAAGATGAATTCTGCTTAAAACAAAAGACAATCAAGAAGCTAGACGAAAACGGAGTGAAGCTGCCTACAGCTAAACCATATTTCGGTATAAGACGAAAATAACAAACACGGTCTAGCAGCCGACAGCCGTGAAATGAATCGGTGGAACTGACAGGCGGGGTCCGTAATTAAGGTTTGTAGACACTGACAACCAGGATGCTACAATGTGGCACAGTGCAAGATGAGAATAGTCTATGTATAACTTTGCCGCAGTGATTTTTCTGCAATACGGTATAGTACAATGAAACGGAAAAGCGACTGCATCTTAACTCAGATTTTGAACAGGAACCTAAATTGTTACCATCTTAATACAAAAGCCTTAGAATGTTTCGTTTACAGCTTAATTCAAAGTCCTTCATTGGTCACTTTTCTCTTCTGAGTGTATAGCTGCTTCCTACGACTTTCAATGTAAAGGTGCAAATAAATTAGCTAGCGACAGTTTTAGACATGAATGACTATTCATATGTAAACATGAACGACTATTCATATGTACACACGAGAAAAAGAAAAAAATGGGGTTCTTACCTAATATTTCTACCTGCGGTCGTTGACCCCGTAAATATTTTCACAAAGTTATTCAAATTGACCCTAATATGGGCCGAAATGTTAACAAATAAAATTCATATCTTGCAGGACTTATATCTATAAAAAATCTTTCACTGGTAGAAAGCTACATTATTTGTGGTTGATACTTATAGGCTATAAATTATGTTTTCCGAGCTATCACAATTTTTGCGGACGAAGTCGTGGGCGATGTGCTAGTATAATATAACCGGAAACTTAAGATAATATTATGTTCTACATTGTTTTACATTTTAAGATAATCGTTTACAATAATAAATACAGAACGGCGTGCGGTCAACGACTCGGCCTAGAGGAAATGATAAGGCCTGGTACAGACACTGATTAATGACGCTGTGACGTAGCAACCAAGATTGTTGGTTCGTTTGCATATAAACGGCTAAATAGTTAAGCAAACAAGGTAGGTACATTATTTTTAAGTTCCATACATAACATAACAACACGCCTGTAATACCCGAAGAGATAGGCAGAGGTGTACCTAATAGTACACCCACATTTCGCCAGTTATGTTTAATAGGGGGCGCGCCTATTGTCATCAACCGGGTGCAAATCCAGATTCCGTGGCAGTTACTGAGAAATTCCTTATAGAAAAACTCAATAGCACTTTGCCAGAGCTGGGAATCGAACTCAGGACCTCATACTCAGCATCCTCACTTACGATCACTAGACCAACGAGGTAGTCAAATTAGGGTGTTACCACACCAATCAATCGAGCGACATCGGTCGACGTTGATAGATTGGTGTGGTTGCTTTGGCTGAAGTCGACTAATACATTTTAACATCGATCGATGGCATCGATCGACGAACGATGGCATCGATCGATTGGTGTGATAACACACTAAGTAGTAATGACCGTTTCACAGGCTGTTCAGTGTAGTTTGATTCACAACTGTTCATTGTGTGGCTATCTCTTGGCCGAATTTCTTATTAAAATCTGCCCACAACTACCTAACTAGATTGAACTGGTGAAGATCGGTGAATATGCTGGATGCGAGGAGTACAAAACAGGGGCCTAAAATAGCCGCTTCAGCGGAATCATAATATGAATCACGTTAAAATTCTTAAAATGGTCACAGACGCAGTTAATAAAATGAATTGACACTGTGAACTTTTTATATTATTATTACAAAATGAGCCTACTCTGCCCATTTTGCACAATCAGGTTAATTAATATAATAATATATAATTATATCGATCACGCCTGATGGAAAGCGATGGATGAGGTACAAGATGAAACAAGCGTGCCTAGAAGATAGAATTAATATTATTATCCTACCATGATTCTGCTAAAGCGGCCATTTTGGACCCTTGATCTGGTCAATGTGGCGATGCTTGGAGACGTTTCTATTCAGAAGACAAAGCCTCTCAGCCGAATGATGATGAAGCCACATAGCGCAGTGCATCTCAGAGTTCCGCACAACCTACCAATGGTATATGATAAAGCAATTCACATGAAACGAATTCATGTTTTTTGAACCACCAAGACACAATTTTGCGGTTCCACCGGTGTTTCCATACCGAAGTTACTTTTCATGGAGCTACGTTTGCAAGTTAATGTTATGACAACAATAGATAACAAAAAGTTATAGCGAAGCCGCAAAAGTTACGTAATATTATCACGTTTTAAAATGTTATTTTACAAAAAGTAACTTCCGTGTGAATGCAACACTAAAGACAAAAACCGGATAATCGAAACGTAACTAAATTCCACTTTGCTCATCACAAATTAGGACCACACAGACGAATCAACGACTCTATTTAGGAATCGACACACTCAGCTACTATCGCCGACGACATGCTATTTGTTGATCGGATAGTGGCCACCGATTCTGTCAGCGGCTGTCTCCGACCTCCGCCCGACGCGCGACAGCCTGCCAGCAAACCGGAGACATGTCGGAAATATAGCAGTTTGTTTGTAGAGACCTATTTTATATGAGGTTATATTTTGAAGTAGACTTTTTTATTAAATAAGCGGGGTATATATGCACATAGATGGGATAACAGTTGGTCGTGAAAAATATTGCCATATCAAGAATAATGTACTGACGGCACGGTTGGCGCAGTGGCTGAGCGATTGACTGCTGCGTTGCGTGTCGCGGGTTCGATCCCCGCACGGAACAAATATTTATATGGCCTACAGATAGTTGTTCCGGGTCTGGCTGTTTGTGTATGTGAGTTTAATTAGCTGTATTTATTAATTTTTCACATATTAATTATTTACAAACTACAAAACTATAATAGAAATAAATATGTACAAGTATAAAAGGGTTACAGGGCGTCCAAAAATTCGTCCGCATCGTTGTCAACAGGAAAAGTGCCCAGAAGGCTGGCAGCATTTAATTGTTGTGTTCAAGAGTTTAATTTTTTGTAAATACACCCACGATACAGGAGAAATTCCTAGTTTTCAGCAAAGTTCAAAAAAAAAAAAAAAGAAATTGTTGGTACTGATTATCATATTGAATGAAGAGTGGACGATGCGATACAAATATGAAAGGAAAAAGACGTGAGTTTACTTTATACAGGGTGAAATTTAATTCATGGGCATCCTTTTAAGGGGTCATTGTACTCATCATTATGAACAACTTTTACTATAGGACCAAACCTGAAATCGCGAAAAAAAATCAGCTCTTCCCTACATTTTGACGAGTTATGTGAACATAAATGCAAAGAACAGCTGATTTTTTTTCACGATTTTAGGTTGAGTCTCATAGTAAAAGTTGTTCATAATGATGAGTACAATGACCCCTTAAAAGGATGCCCATGAATTAAATTTCACCCTGTATGTATGTTGCTACACTTACATTAAAAAAGTAGAGGTTTACGTAAAAAAACTGAAATAAAAACCTTGTTTTGTGTAAAATAATTAAGTATTGATTCTGAGTTATTTTACACAAAACAAGGTTTTTGGTGGTTCAACCAACAAAAACCTTATACAATGCTAATCTACTAGGAAATGCTACGCTTCTTTCGATCTTTGTTCTTGCGACGGTAAATCAACACACCTACATAGGTACATTCTTAGCACCAAAGAGGTTTAAAGCGAACATATTTGATGATGTCTTTGCTTAGTAGGTACCTAAAAAAATGGCAGTTATTATATTCATCTTTAGAAAACATAGGCATTTAAATATCTCAGTATTCTATTCAAAACAAGACACGATAATATTCCGACAGTTGCAGTGAAAACGTTGAAGTACGGACTTGTGCTAAGTATGGCAAGTTACACAAAGCAGTAACATCTACTTAGCTCCGTAGTTGGGGCAAGTTCTCTGTAACTTTCTCTTCGTTTTAATTATTTTCCTTTGAGAGAATTTAACTAGGGATTTTCCTTATTACATTAAAATGTTTGATGAATAAACGAAAGGGAAGTCCACAAAGAGATTTTAGTATTTTCATGAATTTCATTTGTCTGAACTACGTAGTCAAATCAAAATACTTTTTTTAAGCTGAATTAATTTGCAAATATAGACACTGAGTTTTAGTGACTTCGTCTGTAAGATTAATAAAAGGTAAATTCAGGAGTTTTTTCCCTTATAAAAATCCAAAAATTACCTTTGAGTTTTGCCGAATGGTGTTTCAGGTCAAAACTTAAAATCAGTTAAAATATTTCCTGAATATAGGTTAGTTTCATTATTGAACGCTTTATTCACTTGACCCGACCTTTGGTGCGAATAAAAGTGTATCACTGCAGAAATATTCAAGAGGAAATCAGATAGAAAATATTCGATTTAAAAGCGACGATACCTTTCAACAAAAATTTTTCGGTATTCTTTCACGAAAATATCTCAAACATACAGCCAGCTGTCCAAACAATGACTTTTATATTTTAATATAATTAAATACATTCAATATAGTTTGACTACAAACAAACAACGTCAAACAAGGTTACCATGCTATTGTTTAAAATATCCAATAAACCACAAGGTTCGACACGTTCAATCTGGAGGTCAAATAATAAAAAACCGATTTCATCGAATCGTTCACTCAAACTCGTTCGTTCTCGAAAATTTTCACGAAATCCTAACAGCCGACGTTCGACGTAATTCTAAAAGCCTGCAAACTCTATAATGTGGAAACTTTTCGACGATGTCAGGAACTGGAATAGCGGAGGCAGCAGCCAGTTATTTTAGCTAGTTCGGAACTTTACCTGAATGTCATCGTGTAGAGGAAACTACCGGACTGTTATATTGTAGTCTGGCCCTGCCACGAGCGAGCGCTGTAAACGCAATGGAGAAACGTCGATTTTAAAATTAACAATCTAGTTTCACAAACATTTTCATAATTTCAATAAATTATTCTTAGGGATAGGGATGACACTGATTGTGCTTTTTGCATTTTCGATTAAAAAATCGACGTATTGACGTTATGTTACGTTTATACCGCGCGCTCGTATTAAGCATAGGGTAATATGGCAACTGTAACTTATGCGGTGCGCGTGCAACTACTAATTTAGTTCTTTGTTTGTTTGGCTGTGACACGTGTTGCGAATAAAAGTTGTGCTGAGCTAAAAACTAATTCAGAATGTACTGGCACGACTAGTTGTTTTTGCAATAATTATCCAGGCTAACTACTATTTAAATGGTCTGGTCGTAATCAGTGAGGCGCTCGTGGCTAAATAATAGCAGCCGCTTGGGTCGATGGTTAGGCCGCGCTTGCCTAGGTTGATCCGTGGATGGGTTCGTTTTTGGGTAAGAGGCACGGAGTGACGGAGCAAAACTCCGTGCCCCGGGAAGTACGTTAAGCCATTTGGTCCCGGCTGTCCTTTGTAGATTTTTGTCAATGGTTACAAGTAGTCAGTGGCCCGAAAGTCTGACAACCAGTCTTACCAAGATAACTATCTGCAGTGACTGTGGAGGTCAGATAGGCAGTCGCTCCATGTAAAATACTGGTATTCAGCTGCATCCGGTTAGACTGAAAGCCGACCCCAACACAGTTGGGGAAAGGCTAGGCAGAACTAGCTAGTTGTTAAGAAAACAGTGCACATATCTCTCATAATATGGCAAACAGGAGAATTTACCGAAGTATCTCTGAATAGAAAGTAATAATTCAAACGTCATCCTGGAAAGATCTTCCTGTCGGAATAAGGGCTACCGTTTATGAGCTCACTAGATGGCGCCACTGTCGAGTAAGGTCCTGTCATTAATTCTATTTTATACTTTAAAGTATCAATAACTTTATAAGAAGTTTATTTTATTACGTATAACAACATACCTAGTGTAAACGAGTAAACTTATTATTAAAGATATATAATAACAATATTTTTCCAAAAATTAGCAAGCATTTATCAACATTTAAAACTCATTCTTCCTCCAAGTACTAATAAATAAGATCCTAACTTACAATCTTCAAGTCATAATTAATCAGTAATGGCTCAGTCTTGACCACAATCGTGAATGTTAGTAAAAATACGTGATAAAAAAGCGCGCATCGTGCGACCACTCTATGACATCTGACATTTATGAAGACCTTACTCTACACGAACGCCTCTAGCGGCGAATTCATGCGCGATAGCCCCCCTTGCAACGTATATTTAATCAAAAGAAAAGAAAAAAGGTAGGCAAAGGAAGTAAAGCCCCAGTCTTGCAATGTAAGGACAGTAAAAGAAAAAGACAAAGATTGTTCAAAAGAAAAGCAACGTCGGACGTAGTACTTGTAAACATAGCTTCAGAGTAAATTACAAGAATTTGTTATTTACTATGTGCAGACGTGAAGATAATGATTAAAAAATGTTCTTTGGAATGTCTTTGAGATGTTTTTATTCGTATTTTGCTTTGAATTTTAATTTCTGCAAGTCAAAGAAAATGAACAGATAGAAAAATCTTTTTAGTTGAAGTCAACTAAAAAGATTTTTCTATCCGTCTGACGATGTTACTCGTAAATTGTTAAAGTTGGTGACTTATCTTATCTATGCTCCTAGTTTACAATAACGTTAGGCAAAACCTAAAAGAATTTATTTATTTAAACTTCATGTACAATAGTGGTACATAGGCGGACTTAATGCCACAGGGCATTCTCTACCAGTCAACCTTTGGGTTAAATAATAAAACATAAATAAATCTAATCTACAGAAATAAATACAATTGTAGTGTCTGTTACTGAATGCATATGAAACTATTTAAAGAAGTTGTTTTGTTATAATTAATTAGGTACGATTAATTATAACAATATTATTGTTTTTAAGTTCTTTTTTAAAAATGTGTCTGTCTGTATAAGGAGTAACTTAGGCTTTTTATTACAGAAAAACCGGCCAAGTGCGAATCGGACCCGTGCATTAAGGGTTCCGTACCACCGTAGAGCGGGAGCCCCCTTTAATTTTTAATTTATTTATAGCGCCTATAGAAATACATTCTGTGAAATTTTAAATCGTCTGCCCATTACGGATCATGAGATACAGCATGCTGTCAAAAGAGGGACGGACTGACGTACGGACGGACAGCGGAGGCTTAGTAATAGGATCTCGTTGGTTACACTTCGGGTACGGAACCCTAAAACGCTGGGTCTTTAAAGTATGGAACTTTTTCACAATAGCTCCTTAGTAGCAAGATAAAGGTATGCATGCAGTGATGAATTATTTCTGAAAACGAATTCCCTAAAGGGATTACATACTTGTTTAAAGAGTTGTCATTTTTGTCGTTGGGAAATGCCATTTTACTCATCTTGTGTGGTGCAATTACTTAGGATTTCTATAATCAATTGAAACATCACTATCGTATAATAGTACAATGTAATATTATTACTTACTTACCAACAAACCAAAATCAACTGCTGTTAAACGCCTTATTAAATCTGCTTCAATATTACAGACCGTCAATTTGCTATTAAATTATATCAGGCGCTCGAATCTCTGTGGTATCGTTCGGCAATGTAAGTGGCGAATCTGCTTCGACAAACTGCGCTAATTAATGATATTTTGGTTAGTAATCTGTGTTTATATTTACTGTACATTATGATTGAAGATATATAATAAATAAAGGCTTTCCGATCCATTAGGTCCATAAACGTATTTCGGTACTGACATCCTTGTAGATACAATTGTAGTATTCTTCTACAAAATAAATATGTCATGTTTCTAGAAATACTCAATACAAGGCGTCTCTCAATCATCTACAGAAAACACCTTATCTCAATGACATCACGTGCTACCAGTTTTGTGATGATGAGACGGGAAGCAATAGACAGACAGAAAGACATACATTGTGTTTATGAACTACAGCACATCCACTGAAATCGCCAATTGTTCTACCAAACCGCGATGCATTAATCATCAACGAAGCATTTTGACGACACACTAAACGCGTTAACAGCAAAAACTGTGCCGGAAAAAAATATAGAAAACCTCGACACGTCAGCCGAATATTCAAATTATTTTCCAATAACATGTTTCTCTACACACAAAAAAATAAGGAAAAAAGGGGAAAAAATAAAAGTTTGTTAAACCCTGTTACGTAAAACGAAACGTCACGTGTCTCGTTAGTCTTTTTTGCGATCTGCGCGATCGTTCACCCTGCCCACTGTGCAGATTGACATGACACAAATAGTTCTGCGTGCAGACTGCACAGTGGGACAAATATACAAATGATTTGAACAATAAAGTATACGACAGAAACATGGTTCCATTGTTATTTAGTTAGAGTTACTCTGTGAAGGCTTGGCCTCGACAAATCATTGTATCTATCATAAATAAGGTTTCACAGGGTAATTAATATTAATAGTTACTCGTAATCTTGTAACAATGAAGACGATAACATGACAACTACATTATTTATCTGAGTAAAGGTTAAATCGTTTTTGAAAGCAGCGTTGGCCACGTGGGGCATGAATAACAAGATAGAAAGAAAAACGCATGGCCTATTTCCACATTCAGAGAGGACTGTTTCCTGAGTGCTTGTGCGTACGTTGAAAAGTATGACAAACCTGAGTCAGTTTGCATCACTATTACAACCCCATAATTCAGCTTGATCTCTTATAGATTACAAACACTCATCATAGGTACATCAAATACAACCTGACGACTTCATACGCCGTTGGACATATCTCTTTCTTTGTCTGTATGTCCACATTTCCGTGCCAGCCTTATCCAGTTTTTTCCCGCAATGGCCAAAATTTCCCATCTTGCCATGCTTTTTTTCCCAGTCCGTGGCAAACACTCAGTTTAGCATTTATTAATTTTTCTTTTTTTTTTATTATTGAGAAATCAGATCCCAAAAGCGCGTACCGTCGACCTCATCTCAGTCCTCAAGACAAGATTGAGGTCAAGAGTAGGTCCATTTAGTATTTTTTTAAACGGTTCTGACGGTGAGGACGGTGACCAGGGGCCCGATTCTGCTATTACAATAGTGTCAGAATGGTCCGTCATTGATTTCATAATTGTTGATTTTGACAAGTTTGGTAATCTACTAATATAATGGCGTCATTATGACTTTCCAATGGTCAACCACTGACAGTCCATTGAAAGAAATGGCATAGAATGGTAATCTTGTACATAATGACAAATGAATGACTGACTTAGGCGGTAATCTGCTAAAATTTTGACAGTTCCTTTGATCACTGACCTACCATTAGAACGTCATCGTGCAGTCATTGCTTTTATTTAGTTACGAGTAAAGTGTTTGTGGAATATTGAATGGAGACAATGTATTCTCGAGCTAGCCAACGCAGTGGATGTTAGATAAAGAAGATGGGTGGAATGCAGAAGACGTCGTCGGGCCCATAACTTGACGAGAATGAATACGAACCCATGATATACCCGAGGCGGAATTTGTAAAAACTTTTCGCCTTTGAAAGGATTCAGTAAGGGGGTTAATTAAAGAACTCATTCCCCTTATGGCCAGACCGCGCCGAAACGATAGCGTAACGGCAGAAATGAAGGTGAGAAAACTGAATTTGACATTGATTTATTATTCTATAGCTATATACACGAAATAGGTTGATTAATGTTGATATTTTTTATTGCAGATTCTAATAGCACTTGCATTTTATGCATCAGGGTCCTACCAAAATTTGATTGGACAGATTGCCCTCCATAATGTTTCACAAATTACTGTATCAGGAGCAATTAATGAAGTAACAGGCATTAGAGAGGTATTGAATGAATTTCTTGTTATAGAACTTTAGATGCAACAGTTCTTGTACCTATATGTCAAGAACAGTGAGTATATAAAAGTAATAAGACGTTCAGTAAAATGGGGTTGTATAAAAGTAAATTTATTTTTTGCAGGTGTTTGCTTGCAGCGTTGCAGCACATGCTTTACGTTATAGTCCAACAACTGCAGGCAAGATTGTGAATGCATGTTGCATATTGCACAATATTGCAAACATGGCAAGAGCACCGTTGCCACCTGCCTGATGAAGTTTATGCAGAAGCACTTGGCTTGCAATAGGTATGTGATTTCTATTTCATTATTTTGGAATATAATGAAGTTGGAATTTTAAATGATACTACTACTATGTTAAAAAATCAACATTTAAATTACTTTTTATTTATCATAAACTAAATATTTATTTAACAATATTTAAGTTGACTTTCAAGCCAATTGAAAAATGTGAAAATCATTTAAATAATAAAACAAATCCAAGTTAAATTATCATAATATTTTAATCATCATTTCAAAAACAAATAACAAATTTTACCATATATAATGAAAATAATAACAGTCATGTCATTAATCACTAATCAGTCTTTTAATTTAGGAGGAAAATAATTAAGCAGCACCTAATCATCAAGACCATCAAAGGCTGAATCGGGATCTTCTTGAAGGTCGGGCACTGCAGCAGGCTCTTGTTGACAGACTGTGGAGAAATACATAAATTAAATTAGCAGATATGTAATGTAAACCCACCTCAATATTCTAGTGAAGTGCGAAAATGCTCTAATTATTATTAAAATGATTTAATTCTTTTTTACAGATCCACAGTATTGTACTAAATATGATTTAAAATAAATTAATACTATTTTTATAAACACTTTCATTTAATCATTTATCATTACAGCCATTTGGAATCCACTGCTGGACATAGACTCCTCCTTAAATAGATTTCATTTATCTTTTAATAATCTGACAAAACCTCTTGCATACTTTAGAAAACATTAGTCAGACTCAGAATCTGATGACATTATAATTCTGCGGAGTTTCTATGAAAACAAATACAATAGTTACAACACTTCAATAGGATGTGTAACCTAGCGCTCAGTATCTGATCTGAGTTACAATCAAGATGTCAAATTCTGCCCAATGTACTACCACTGATGTGAGTCTACACCTAACAAAGGTTTTAAGCTTAGCTGGAGGGGTTATATTAATTTTTATTGTAAGTATTGTTTTCAATGCTCCTTAATACTTATTGTGGGTATGTTTGTAGGTACATACAATGAGTAACCTGTTGCACTTATGTGACTCTTCTGTGATTTAATTTTCTTTAACATTTTACTCTTATATTCATTGTACTTAGAACTAAAAAAAGTGTAAATATTACAATAATGATACATTTTATAATGCATACCTAATTATACTGTATTTAGGTACTTACTTACTGTGCGCCACTCTGCCGGCGTTTTATTGGGGCAGTCCACCGATACCCAATTTAAAAATTGGGCGCACTTCATACAATATCGTTTCGATGAACTTCGCCCTCCAAGAGTCGAAATTTGCTCAATTAGCACCATTTTGTATAAAATCAATAAATATAGGCTTCTCTGTAAAGGGAATTTAAATATACAAACAAAAATCTAATAAAAACACTTAAATGTAAAAACATAACAAAACACCGGCTGCTAGAAATAAATAAACAGATAAACGTCAAAGTAATGTCACATTTGACTTTGACAGCTAAACATGACAAATTTAATGTTTTTTTGCTATTTACGAACTTCTTACTACTTCAGATTGCTTATAATACTAATAAATAATATGTAAAAATATATATAAATAAAATCTCACATGAATAGATGTTCAAATTTAGTAGTAGTTTTTCGAAAATCATTTCTACCAAGGAATTTTATAATAATGGCAATACTACAATGTCATTATAACACAATTCTATTACGAGACCACTGACCGACCAATGATCGACCATTATGAATTTAGCAGATTACGAACTTTAAGCAAAATGACAATGGGATCGTGTTGGAATGTCGAATTTTATAAAAATAGCAGAATTGAGGCCCAGACCATGTGTGACTAAAGCAAAGAGTCAGATGAAAAAAGAAGCTAACACCAGTCTCAGTAGAAAATTTTCTTAAGTCCGATTCCAAGACTATTTTTATCCAGCCATTACAATATTAGTAAATCTTGTCAGACGCGGAAAAAATCCTTTTGTCTCGAAAGGACAATGAATATTAAATAGCTTGAAACTAAGGTTTACATTATGTTAGACAACGGAACCTATCAAATTGATTTATGATCGATCGGCATTGATGATAACGAACAATGAAATGTTATTCAATGTTAGATATGATTTGTAGTCCCCTAGGCCTCCTGATACGTTAGTCATAAAAGTTTAATATGTATTCTAAAAATAAATGATAGTGGAACTTCCCACTCCCAGCCTGTCATTGGAATTGACATGTATTTAGTGGAAGCCTGCCCCAACATAGTTGAGAAAACGGTAAGGCAAATGATGACGATGACGCCACCGCGAGTACGTCCGACCGTGAATAAAATAAAAAATAAAAACTTTTTTCAGACCTTGATATAAATGATGTTAGTAATACACACTACTTATAAACTATGTTAGTACCTAACAAACGAAATAAAAGATCTTAATTCATAATGTCTGCACTCACCTGACGCACCGGGTACATATGCGAAATCATTTTGCCTAGCCTTTTCCCAAACTATATTGGGGTCGGCTTTCAGTCTAACCGGATGCTGCTGAGTATTTGACATGGAGCGACTGCCTATCCGACCTCCACAACCCAGTTAGTATTTGGTAATAACGGTACCCCTTGGTAAGACTGGTAGTCAGACTTTCGGGCCACTGACTACTTAACTTGCTTTCCGAGGCACGAAGGAAACTCGGTATGGAGTGACGGTCACCCATCCACGGACCAACCTCGGCAAGCACTGCTTAACCTTAAAAGATCGACCCGTGCGGCTGTTATTATTTAAACAGGAGCTCCTCGGTCTTGTAGAGTAATCCGGTAGAGCATTATCTCTATATCTGCTCTCTGTGCCTGTCTGGCAGTCTCTTTCAAAAGCTCTGTGTTATTCTACCAACTCAATTAACCTTGATAAAATAATATGTGACATCATCATTTAGCCCACTTTCCCTGAACTATGAGAATTATATTTTTAAACTATACGATTTTGGCGTATTGACAATCTTATGAATTGACTAAGTAGCTACACATCTGTACTTTTGCCAAGAGGAAGAAACTATTAAAATAAAGCTTCGTTATTTTATTCAGAGTTGATATTTCTTGAATGAGTCCTTCTGTTTCTATTTTGGTATTTCTTTTTGAGCACTAAAACAAGTTAATTAACAATTAGATTTAATTTGCAATACAATTCAATGTTGATTTGTTTGCTATTACATATATGCTTCTAACTGTCTCTTTAACTAAGATATATTTATTTCATACAAATTGATGAGTATTTTAATACACGAGTACCACAAATAATACTAGCATTGCTTGTTAAGGCGCTACCTCGAAAATCAATCGATGAAGTGCACCGGGCGGCTGATCTTCTAAGGGACCGAAAGTGATGCAATTACTTTTGAAACGCAAAAGAAGAGATGGCTATAATGTGTGTGCGCTCGGAATAAAACGACGTATGTGCCAAAAGGAATTTACTCCTTTTTTCAGTTTGAAATGATAATTTTCTATGTTTTAAAGTAAATTCCATTGAATAACTCTTTTAAGCGTTACGCCATGATGTCAAAAAAAGTAGTAAAATAGATATAACTTTGCAATTTTTTTGAATCGAGAAAAAAATCATTGAATCGTGTATTCCTTTTACATGATACTAGACCAAAGAGTCAACACACATATACTAAAATGTTAAATCCCTATTCCGAATACTGAACAAGTTACACGAAATAGAAAAAACACATTTTTTTTCAATATATCACCTTAATTGTTTTCTAACTGCTCATAGCAACTTTTTTTTACTCAAGTAATCACTTCGACTTGTTTAATGATACGGGTGTTCGAGCTAGACCACCAACAGCTATAACTTACGTTGTAATCACTGGTGTTCTGGCATGTCCGCTTTGTGCTCGGAATATTTCAACCAAAGTTGGATATGGACTCACTTGGAAGCACATGAAAGAGCAGCAAACCAAAGCTATCGACAACTACCCTAGAAAGCCATCGTATGCAGTTGCTGTGGCTGACATCGGTTAGAGATGACATCATCATCAGAGGTAATGCTAACCACCAACCCATAACAACCAGCACCGCAACCACTGAAACCATATATTACGGAAAAACTTAACTTTATGAGCTTAATGTTACTCTATATAAAATGAATGAATTTTCAATTACTGCACCATTCGGATAACTATTAAGTGTGCTAAAATAAATTGTAAATCATTATGTATAGAATACTAAACATGTATCTATCCATCAGGTAATTCGGCACAGTTAGTTCCAGACACAGCGAGTCTGAGTTAAAGATGGGACGACCTTAACATTTTCTATTCTAATTGCGGACTAGGCGACTAGGGCTGTCCTACAATACGAAGTATTAAATAGGGTATAAATATCCTACATTAGACGCAAACTGCCGTTATTCCGTCCGGTCCATCGCGACGTTCCGGCCCAAGCCCTCCCAACCTTTGCTCGAGCCAGCTCGCGATGCTGAGCCTGTACTTTTAAATTCGTCCCTAAATAATGATCTTGTTCCTATCCAGCCTGTCCCTTGCTGTTCACCCCCGTGCAGGCCACACCGCCAGCTGGTGGGTGAGCGAGCGGACGAACGACGCATCGTTTCACCTCTTTTCATACTTTGGTTCATACAGCGAACTATCAAAAGAGCCGAACGAAGTATAAAAAGGGCGTCGTTCGCGTCGCTCGCCCGCCAGCTGGCAGTGTGGCCTGCGCTTTAAGCCGAGGCTCGTAGGATGTCCTTAGCGTGTAGTCGTTTACAGGTTTAGGGTTTTAAGCCCCTAGCAGTTTAGCTGGAGGCCTTACACTCAAGACACTCGCAGGATAGTCCGGTTAAGAAGACGACAACCTCCTAGGTCCACCAGCGAGATGCCACACAAAAAAATCCTTCATTAGATTCTCGACCGTTAATAAGACACAGAGAGTTATAGAAGGAGATTTTCAACCTAAAGTCTTTGTACCAGAACGTATACTCAGGATCGAGGTTTGAAATAATTCACCAACGTTAACAATTTAAACTGATTGTTAGAGCATAATGAGCCTCCAATAAAACCCACAAAACACACAAAAGTTCTCCCAGTCAGAGAAACTGGTCTATAAAATGCGGTAATCCACCACATTTGCCCAATGCGGATTGGTAAATGTCCCATGTCATGTCATTCTCCTACCCTTCTCCCAATTTATTTGGGGCTGGCGCAGCATATCTTCTTCTTCCATACTTCTATATTACTCGTAATCTCAGCATTCAGCCATAATAGCCGTCTATGATAAATGCCCACATGTCTTCGAATTTTCGATTAGGTATCATGCCGGATTCCTCACGATGTGTTCGTTCACTGTTTTGAGACATTACAAAACTATACGCAAATATGCATGCTAAACTATGGGAAATATGGGATACAAATACAACTAGATTTTCAACGGCAAATCAATAGACGACTTTGATAGAAACCTGCCCCGGGCTATTTAACTAACCGAGATATATTGGATAGCGCTGTAAACTACGCCTGTGCATTTTACTACGCTACGGATTACTGCGCTTTATCAACCAAATTACATATACCGCATATACGTAACACACATGATCTGATTTAATCCTTCTAGAAATAATGAGTTATGAGAATAAACTTATGTATTCTGAACATCGTTTGAAAAATACGTGGAATTTGATATTTGAAATAAATCAAATTGAAATGTCTTGTTGTAATTTCAAAATAACAGCTTTTTACTGAATGTACTTATATGAAAGTATGTACGGTACCTACTTACTCGGCAATAAAAAAAAACTATTTAAAAAAAAAAAAAAAAAATATTTATTTATTTAAAACACATACCACTATCATCACAATTGTTTGTCTGTCTGTCTGATTGTTCCGGCTAATCTCCAAAACGGCTGGATCGATTTTGACGAGACTTTTACTAACAGATAGCTGAAGTTATAAGGAGTAACTGAGGGGTTTTATTTTAGAAACGGGATTAGGGAGTCGTGCAATAAAATTAAAACCCTAAAATAATTTGACGCAACAGTAGTACGAGTATTACAATAAATAAAGAAACATTGGCATACTGTGTTCGTTTTCACACACACTAAATGACACGTGGGTAAATGTAATGCCTGTATTAATTGCTCGATAGATTTTCAAGTCTCGGTGCTGAACTGCGAGTAAAAAATCCTGAAGCGCGCTTTTTCTTCGTTCGCCGAGTGTCAATGAAAACGGAGATTAGTGTTGATTCAGATTATGTTTGAGGCTGTGTCTTACTTACTACACCAACTTAAAACTTCTTTGTCAACTAAAATGATCAAGTTTTAAATTAACAATCTTCAAAAGACTAGTATTTCCTTAAAATCCAGTAAAGTATGTGATAAATATTATTCAAACTCAGAAAGAGTAATGTTATTATAAAGATAATAGGACAGCCTTGCGCAATCCGCGAAAATTTTCAACGTTAATGAAGTCAAAATTGAACATACTGGTAAGCAATAAGGTCAGCTCAGCTCAATAATAACTCATTGACAAATTGCGGTACTGCCAACCCTAGCGTTCCTTTAGATTCATGGCAGCCGTCGCATGCGCGCGATTCATTCCTCCTCGGCAGACAATGCGGCTTCATTTCATCAAACCGATCGAAGCTTCTCAATAGCTTGGTGACGGAACTAACCAATTTAGTTATTGGTTATAGAATTTAAGCTAAGTTGGTTGTTTAAGCTTCGCCTTATGCAGTATAGTAACAATAAATTGTCCTGAGACAAATATTGAAACTTTCTACAACTATTAACTGTTCCTCATTGAATTCATTCATTTTTTCTCATATAATTTTCATTTTTAAACGCAAAAGTATATGTATAAAACATTTAAAAATATAAAAAATAGATGGCAGGAACAAGGTCAGGTTGCCGGTGGTCAGGGCTCTAGAGAGAGGAACCTCCTCATTTTGCGTGCCTGGACATGGCACGCAAAAGGAAAGCAGTAGGTACTCCTGGGAGTACTGCTTTCTGAATCAAGCCCTTGACATCATGTAATGACTAGAACGTTATGGATCCATCATCTTCCCATCAACAAAAAGAGATACATCGCAGGTTCGTTGTCATCCTGTAAAAAAGTACTGAAATCACTCTGCCTTTACAACATACCAATTCTGTTAGCTTCACTTATTTCATTAATATTCCTTTTCAACCGATTAACTATTATACTACTTACTATACTTATTATATACTATTGGGTTGTCGCAGCAGTGGTCCGCCGTTATTGTTGTGTTGTTTGTTTTTATGTGCTTACTAACATAGTCGTAAGTTTTACTAACCGTTTTTTGAGTCATGGATACTCGAATAAAGAGAAATTCTATTCTATAAATGCCAAAGTTTGTGAGGATGAACGGATGAATCTGTTTCTTACTTACTCTTTTACACAAAAACGACTAAACCGATTTAGTTTGACATATTTTGGTACACAGACAGTTTATATAACACTTAGGATACTTATTATCCCGGAAATACAATCCCGTGGGAAACCGCGGGCATTTAATATAATTTTCCATGCTAGTTTTAGCGAACTGTTTGAGAAACTGTAAAAAAAACTCTCTATAATATACCTACCTAATATAACCCCAGCAAATAAATATTTCATTTTATCCTATTCCATAAAACTGAAACATAGCAACACTGCTTGGCGGCAATAACTACCAGGTGCTTAAGGCTCACGGTCGTGGTAACACTAACCTGGAACTAGCTTATCGTAGTAGGGAGTTTCAAGGAAAAAAGAGGCAAGCTCAAGCTCATGTTGGTTCTCTTGACTGATGTGCGGCCTACTGTACCCTTGACAGATTAATAGAGTACAATTACGATAATATTTTTTTATATGTATTTTTTTTTTGTCTACGTGTGGAGGCTTGTAATTAGCGATTTGAAAATATTACACTTTTAATATCAATTTTATTTTTTGTTAGTCTGTAAGCCTTCTTTAAAATAAAATTAATAAATATTTTACTAGGAGTATGCAAGGATCGCAGCAGGCGGCGTTCTGTGGTTTCTGCCTACCTCCATGTGAAAAAGCGCGAATTTATGTAAATGTATTTTACGGGTAGGTTGATGTTGTTGAAGGATGATACGGCTAGAAAGGAGGTGAGTGCTGAGATGATGAGTAATAGAGAAGTATGGAAAAAGAAAACATGTAGCGGCGAACTGAAATAAATTGGGACACGGGATATAGGAGAATGATGATGATGACTTAAGAGAAGATTGTTTCACTGTTAATGGAAAAACAACTGAAAAATTCAAATTCAAATTATTTATTTATGAAACATAGGTACAATGTAATAAGGTCTAATTCGGATGTCAGGATCGCAAACTAAAAAAAACTTGAAAACTTACCAGAGTATTTATTTATTTAACACTTCAAGCACAAAATATAGAGGCGGACTGAATGCCCTAGGCATTTTCTACCAGTCAAATTTTCTTTCAGTCCTTTGGGTGATGCAGAGACAAACTGTAGGTGTATATTTTATCTGCAAAAAAAAATACTAAGATAAACTACAAGGATATGTATAAAATACTATAAATATATTTCAAAATATATACAGTAATATCTTCTTATTCGCAATTTCCAAAAGCAATAAGGAAAAAGTTATTAAATCCACGTCACCGTTCAGGAAGTCTTGACAATCAAGAGATACACAGACCTTTTTACTCAAAAGTCAGTCGGTACTTTGGATAAGAAGGTCGTAATCATTGGAAAAATTGGAATAACCAGAATAAAAAACAAACAAATTATCACAAGCTTGTCAGCTCCATCGTTTCTCTGACTATTTTCCTCAATTACGTCTCTTAATTTAGATCAGGGTAAGCTGAAGAAGAATTTATTATTAAGACAATAAAACAGATTTCACATTTACTGGTATTGAGTTTTTCTATAGAGAATTTCTTTCCGGTTGATGGGAATACGGTCAGCCCTCGTTATGTTCGCGACGAAGCGTCACCAATAAACTTGTGTTAATGGTGTTTTAAATAGTGTTGAGCTATATAGAGTCAGTGACAAATGGGCAATAACAATGAAAAACATATCAAGGGCTTAAGTGATTAGAGTTTAGAATAACCTAACCGTAAGTACTACACCCTTATAATCTCGAACAGTTGGTTTGTATAGTCATAACTCAGTAAAAGTAAAATCCTGGTAGCCTAGACCGAGATCTAGCCCTGGATGTAATTTAGAGAACCAAGCCCTTCAAGCAATCTACTTAGTCAAGATTATAACGTTGTAAGAAAGCTTTGTTTTGTTCGTAAAATATTTGACTTTTCGCCGACTGACAGTCTGTTGAGAGATCATGACAGGCTGACAAACATAGTTATATGAATATATAGATTTCGATAGCTTATTTAACGATTTTCGATTAAATGGTCAAAATACGACTAATAGTTTTCGCGTAATTCAGCCTGAAAAATCGTTCAACCGTCGATGTTTGTGAATTTTGGTCATTATTTAGTAAACACTTTTGAATGTGATCTAGCTATAAATTTTATGTCATTAGATAGGTAATTTTGTATACAATTCTGTGATATATAACACTTTACATAGTTTTAAGTACATAATAATGTTTTGCCAAAAAGTTTAATGTAAACAAAATGAAAAATTGCAATAAAATTATGCATCAGGAAGCGATTCGTGGCTCTCGTTTCTGTAAAGATTCGAAGGATGTAAGCGTGCATAGAATTTCATCAAATTGTATAGTCATCAGTACCTACGGCAAATATTAAAGTGAAAAATAGTTCAGTAAAAGTTCCTGTTAGTTCCTGAAATGTTATGAAGAATTATCCTCGTTTTTCTTCAAACTCAAGAAACCCTGTTACCTCACGTCGATCGCTGGAATATACCTAGAACCTGTCGGTGTAGGACGTCAGCGCCGTTTGGACCGAAGAAAATATCATCAAGATAATATCATCTACGTGAATTTAAAAAAAAAACGTACGAATTGATATTTTTCTGACTGTATGAGGCGAGTTTATGTGGTGTTATTTATAAAGCCCAGTCGTAATATCGACTACTTCTTCTTATAAAATTAATGCTTTGTTTTATTAATAGAAAATTTGGGAGGATGGAAATCTCGACTCCATGAAATCATCAACTTCGGTAAGGTAAAATTTGTAATAAATTAAAATAAAATATGAGTGGGTCTGTGTGTGTTTGGTTTGTGTCACAGTATAGAATAGATAATAAAGGAGCAATTTAACTCTATTTTTAAGTTGTGTTAGTATGATTTTTTTGCAAAGAGTTGTTTGGTCTTATCGTACTATGATGAATGAATGGTAGCAGGTAGTTTGGCAACTTCGACCAGCGAAACGAAGGCTGCAATACGAAGACGTATTATTAATAGTCCATCAATTGAAGATCAGTGATCCTACAGTATGTCTGTACCCTCAACTTCACTTTTGTACTGGACCACAAGAGATGTATCTCTCTTATGGGTCAAGTTATAGCATATGATACTGATGGAGGAGAAGTCGATCATCAACAACTTCGGAGGAGCATTGCTTAATGTTTCCGCCAAAGCTCATGTTATAATGATAACAGTCATCTTTTAAAATTATCTGAAAGTGGCGCCGGTGACTGAAAAGTTGTGTGGTGATCGGTTGTTGTGGAATGGGCACACATGATGCGGAGGAATGAGGAAAATGTCGTGAGGAAAGTTTTGAGTATGAATGTAATGGCTATAAGAGTAGAGGAAGACCAAAAAAACGATGGATGGACTGTGTGAAGGATGATATGGCAAGAAAGGAAGTGTCTGATGAGATGACGAGAATGCTTCTCCTTCAACCTGGCGAAAGCAAAGCACGGAAAAAAGCTAATTAAACCATAGTTTCCTAATAATTCATTACTAAAGTACTTTGCGTTCCATTATTTTATTTCTTTGAAAAACGTTTGATACGCGTGGGCATTTGTTACTGCAGTTCTCGACTCCATAACACCCTCGCCTGCAGCTCGGGTGTGAATTCCGCCTCGAATGCAATAACAGCTTCCCCACTGATTTCAAAATATACTATTTTGATCCTAAATTAAGTCGTGAAGTGTATTTAGATTTATTGAATAGGTTACTGAAATCGTTTCTAATTCCTTGCTCCATTAGGTCGCATTTAGGGCAACTGACCATTTTAAACACACTATTGACGAGACCAGTCCAGTTATTTACAAACTATGGAAACCTTGGCCTGAAAACATAATGGCACCCGATTGTTGTCACACATTTAATGCTATAATTATACTGAAATGGATAAACGACGCGATTTAGATAAAGAAAGTAATAGAGCTCCCAATTTACTCGTTTGATTTGACTGATACTAGGTGACGTAAGTATTATTACGCTGTTGGATTCGCATTATAGGTACCCGAGATAAGGATAGATTAAATACCAAACAAACCATTTGGGAATTCCTAACTGAAAGTAGGTATGAGCCAAATCTTTAATAACGATATTTTTCATAATAATTTTACCATGACTATAGGTACCTACTTTACTATGACGTACAGTCGCCATCAGAAATTTCGTAGCGGGCGAGCTACTCAAATATTTCGGAGCAGCATTATTTTTCTATAAATTCATTACGAAATTTGTCAGAAATATAAGAGCAGCGACTTTTCAATAAATTACACAAAAAAACGTGTCACAGTTTAATTTGTCAAAATCATTTTTGAAAACTTAAAAGTCAATATTGTAACGAATTTAAACTGTGTGATACAGCCATAAGGTATTTATTTTCCATAAATGTTTCGTTTTTTTGGATCATCCTGACCGCGTAGATACCTTTGACGTTGTGTGCTTTCTGATATTTTTACCTCGTTATGTGTTCCGAATTTATTGAAAAGTAATGCTGCTCCGAAATATTTGAGTACCTCGCCCGCTACGATATATCTGATGGCGACTGTACAATCGAACTAACATATATATATTTTTTTTTTATTAATTGTGTAGATTTTTCAAAGAACAAATTCTGAATAGCAGTCTGCAGTCTTGCTTCACAGCTAACATAACATAATATAAAGCCTGTAGGTAGGGGCAGCCACACGCGTACCTAATAGTACACCCACATGTCGTCAGTTACGTTTAAGTCCCATGTAATAGGGGGCGAGCGTATTGCCATCAACCGGGCGCAAATCTGGACTCCGTTGCTGCTACTGAGAAATTCCTGAAACATTCAATAATACTCGTACTTTGCCCGACCTGGAAATTCAAAATCAAAATATTTTTATTTCACATAGGCCTACATGGGCACTTATGAAACGTCGACAAAAAGGTGCACGGTTCGGGTTGGTCGTTTCCTATGGAGAAGAACCGGCAAGAAACTCCATGGTTACTCTTTTAAAATGATTAGATTTTACAATATTATCATGTTACAGCATTAGTACTCAAGTATGGGGGGACAGCATAGGCCCGACAATAAGTCGTTGCTTACTACACAAGAAAAACGGAAAACAACATAAGAGGTTAACAAAAGTTAACACACCTCTAGGAATCTACAAGGCCTATACTGTTCACACATTCACAAACAATCGTTAAAAAGAATCTATACAAAGGCAAGAAAATATTATAAAAGACTAAATTAAACAAGTGACAAAAATATTGTCATCAGTGCTGCAACTATTCTGAACAAAGGGTGTTTAAATGATGTGATAACCATTGTAAAAAAAAAACCATTGTAAATTAAAATGAAAAGAAAAAAAAAATTAGATTGAGAATAGTTAGAGAATTAAACCTAGAACCTCATGCTCAGCAGTCGCGGTTACGACCACTAGACCTACAAGGTAGTCTAGTAGAGTAGTAGTAGTCTAGCTTCGTGCCCGGTTATTAAGCTCGTGTCTAGTTATAAGGGCCTTACAACATTCGGAATCAGCCTATAATATTCCCACTGCTGGGACACACGGCCTCCTCTCTATGAGAGGGAATGGGCTATAATCCACCACGCGGCCCAGTGCGGGTTGGTAAATGTCACATGTCTTCGAATTTTTGGTTCTAGGACATGCCGGTTTCCTCACGATGTTTTTCCTTCACCGTTTCAAGAGCATAACATAACATAATGTCACGCCTATAATCCCCGAAGGGTTAGGCAGAGGTGTACCTAATAGTACAACCACATGTCGCCACTTATGTTTAAGTCCCATATAATAGGGGACGAGCCTATTTCCATCAACCGAAATTCGAAATTCCTGATGGAAAAACCCAATAACACTTTCCCCGACCTGGGAATCGAAGCCAGCACCTCATGCTCTGCAGTCGCTCACTAGACCAACAAGGCAGTTTTAAAAGCGTAGCGAAATAAATTGCTCAAAGTAATGTGCCCGCCTGAGTTCGAACCTCATGGGTTACCTACAACTTGTAAGTACTGATACCGCTGGACCACCACTGCTCACTTATGGTTTATCACCAATAACTGGCAAAATATTAGTATCAAAAAAGACGTCTCTTTAAGGAGTAGAGACAAGATACTGTAATACTTAATTTTAATAGGTACACTTTCTCGAAAACTGGTTCGTAACGCACTACGGTTAGGTTCAACATGCAATGTATTTCACACGCGTGGATTTTTAACATTTTTCCGCACACGTACGGAAATAAAAATTTCCACAGATAACTATACCAAGTCCAAATGGGTTCAATGACTATGGTCGGCGGCGATTGTTTTTTTTTAAATCTCGGCAAAGAGATAAGCGTCTTTACGGCGTAAATATTTTTAGAGTATTTAAATTGTTTTTAAAAAGAAAATTCCATAAATAAACACGATTATTTAAAACAAATATTTACTTTTAGCAACAAATTAACATTTATTTGTGTTCTAAATTCAAAAATATTTGAATTTTCTATTTTTCATATTAAGCTGCTTAGCGGCATCATATCTTTGCTTTTTCTTCAACCTGCCGAAAGTAAAGCCCGGAAAAAAAGCAATTTAAATAATTCCTGTCAAAATACTTTCCGTTCTAATATTTCATTTCTTCGAAAGTATATTGAAAAACGTCGGCGTCGTATGATACGCGTGGGGATTTGTGACTGCAGTTCTCGGCTCCATAACACCCTCGTCTGCAGGTTGGGTGTTAATTCTGCCTCGAATGCAATAACAAAGTTTCCCCACTTATATCAAAATGTACTATTCCATCAGACTTCTAATAGAACGAGGAGGTGACCTATGTATTCTGTCAGTATCTTCTTTTTTTCATGTATGTTCACCGATTTCTCGCTGATTATTTGTCAGATTTGCGTGGCTCTTTTTTCATTTGGTAGAGGAAGCTGGCGCAGAGGTCCCATATAAATTTTATTAACTTGTCTAGGGTAGTTTATGCGTTATATTCTACTTATACTTCCGCGTCTGTTTTGATGGCATGATGATATCATAATAACAAAGTAAATTAATTTATATATAATCAGAATTTCTGAGGGATATCTCAACTAAAAAGGGTAAAACAAAAAAACTTTTTTGAAAAAGAAAACAAAAACACAAAAAAAATTAAAACAACTTCACTTACGGAATTCGGTGGCAAAAAAATCAATGAAACGAAATGTCACTTGTTTTATTTTGGAAGTCAGCTATTTCTTTTGCAAAAAAGCTTTTTGTCATTTTGTTCTCTTTCATCCCTCCGTTAAGCTATTGTCTCTTCCTGAATGAGCAGGTAGAAGCTTATTATTTGTATTCCGCACCGATCCCGTCATGCCGGATGACTTTAAAGTCATTCATTCCTTCATTAGCATTCTCCTAAAGACGCAGGTGGTGGGAGAGGATGGCAGTTCTCATGAATATGGACAACTTTCACTATGGGAAAGATTCCGAAATAACGGATTTTTTTATTGATTTCATTAGTAAGTTATGTGGTATAGGATATCTGGAAGAGGAGATGCTGCACCGACCCCAAATAAATTATTGGGGTCAAAAGAATGATGATGATGATGAGTGTCAATTATGAGTATTATTAAAAGAGAATGCTCATGGATGTATGGAATCCCGTACCATGCTGCATCAAAATCAAACTTTGTTTTTTATAGACTACACTGATCGTATTAACTCCTACAAAAATTATTTTTGAAAAAAAAACCCGCGTTTCAGAGTTATTTTATAAAATCGAAACTAACCTAAAAAGTAGGTCTATTTTTTCGACGCTACCAACGACGTATTTCAACACACATACATTACATTATTGCTCTAAAAACAGCGTAATACACTAATATTAGTAAGAATTAATATTATATTAATATTATATTAATTAATATTAGTAGTTTAACGTAGTCAGTCAGTACAGTACAAACAAAGAGTATAATAATATAGTACAAATGTCAGATGCCACAGATAAGATAACTATAAACCATAGAGTATAAGGAAGTGCTATAAATTAGTCGGGATTTAGGGATGTAATCGATAAATCAAAATCTTTAGGCTGAGAAAATCTATTTTGTGGCAAATAGCAATAAACCAAACTAAATCGATTTGGTGTACTGATCTTACTTAATTGTTGCTGTTATTCAAAGAAAGCAAAGCAAATACAGCTTGGCAAAAAAGAGTCTGACGCGGTGACAGTTGGAACTAATATCGATGATTGTGGTTACTTGTCAACTGCTAGTACATTCTGTGTCAACAGTGCGTATATCCTAGTGGTTTTTCATAGATTTTTAAAAATTATCAACTTTCCTTGCGTAATTAACTATTTAAAATGAATAAAACTATTCGAAGCAGTGGCAGTGGCGACCTCATTTATTCCACACTCTTTTTTGCCAAGCTGTACATATTTGTAATTCTTGAAATGTTTTTCAAGCAAACGTTATAGTTATATATGTATAATAAACAAAAGAAACGATTATGGTTAATCGATTCATCAAAAAATCGATTCCATTGCATTCTACATCAATAAGACTATCTGTGAACGGCCAATTAACCATAGACAAAATAACTATAATCTTCTCATTTTTATTGTATGCCCTACACGTTGGAGTAATTTGAAGCGAGGCAGGTATAGTTTTTCACATAAAATAACCGTCAAAAACAAAAGCGGCCGAATGCATTTTTTCACAGGACTTTTAGAGTCCGCTCGACAGACAAGGGTTTGTTCAATTGAAACGGAACGTCATTTATATTCAGTTGAAACGGAACGTCACGGAAAGGGAGTAAAACAATATCCATACTTTTAAACTCAAAATTATATTTCTAGTTCAAAAATCAAATCCCCGACGCGTAATGCCATAAAAAAATATGAAACTAATTACTATAAAATTTTGGTTTTGAGGCGCGAGACTTTTTGGTACCAACTTTGGTCATTGTCCTTTGTATTGGTAGTTTGTTAAAAAGAATTTACAGAAAGTAAGTCTACATTTCTGTTTATTTTTTCATCGTTATCTCGTTCGACATCAATGGATGCTATAACTTCACGTTTACTACCATTTGAGTTTTTTTTTTTTTCCTTAAACCAAACTAGTTATGTAAAATATTCTTTCTCTACCAACTTTACCGACACAAATCACCACGGTTCAACATTCTACAAACTTACACAAAATCATAAAAACGTACTCAATAAATTCTATAGTAGGTATTCAAGACGGCCGTTGATCGAGTAGCGCCAATTATACGACCAGCAGCGTTATCATTTCATCATAATCATTATCAATGAAACAGCGCGGACGCATATATTTTGTCCTTAGAATGCACGCCTTCGTCTTGTAGTTGTGCTCCAGCCGTCGCGAGAGCCGCACGTCTTTCGCGCGCTCCCGGTTCTAAGAAAACGTGGTCCGAACGCGTGTTACAATCATGGTGAGTGTTCTGTTATAGCATCGCGTGCAATTCCCATTATGGTGGTCTTGACTTATCAATTTTACAACTGTAAAAACCTTGATACAAATTTATTTTTTACGGCTAAAACTAACGGCCCACGTGTCGAATGGAAACATGGAAATGCTACTAATCGTGTTAATTTTTCACGGTGATATTTTATGGAGCATTTATTGAAAACAAATAGCTGAACTTGACACTTAACTATGAGGTTTTTGGCTTCGAATTCTAACTAGAAAATAGATCAAACAAATGTTCTTATCAAAAGTGTAGGATTGCATCGCTTTTCATATAAGTAGAACATTATGCAATTCTTAGTAGACACAAATAAAACGTTGTGTAAGGTAATGCAGACGTCATGTGCAAAAACACTGACTATCACGCAATTAGACTTAAGAACATACGTACAGTATTATATACTCGAAAAAACAGGTATTACTGAAGGTAAAAAGTGCGGAATAATACATCACGAGGTCAGGATTACTCACTTACTTGTAAGTTTTAATTTTAATATGAAGTTTTCTTACCTACGTTATACATACAAGTATAAACAATAACAAATCCAGGAACGTTCATAGAAGCAGTCGGAAATAGTCATGTGATATAGAGAAAACTATACAAAAGTGTGAAATGACTAAAACTTCTCTACACAAGTCAGTGACCGCAGTTTTGGCATTTGCCCATATTTGTATAGACTTACCAAGAAATTATTTCTAGATGGCTACTAGCCATGTAAATGTTACATTAATATCTGTGAGTACGGTTGTAAGAAAAAAAGTGGAGGTCGTCAAAAGTTACCATTTAATTTTAATTCCCTGTTGAAGTTAGCTTGTAGTTCATAAACAACATTACTTACCAACATCGTCAGTCACCTGGCAACAAAAAATTATTGGCCGAAACAACACAATCGGGACAAGTCGACATAAGTCCTAATTGTCCCATTTCTCAGAAAGGCCTTATACGTTTTATACTTCCCAAATTGATAATTTTCATTGATAAAGTATCTTAAAATTATATTTTGATAATTATCTTGTTAGAATAAAGAAACATAAAACAATAATTTATCAGCTTCAAGTGTAATACACGGTGGAAGGGACACGCGAAAACGGTTACCACGTATTCAGTACATCATTCTGAGCCCCCACATAAAATTTTTCGTCGGCTATTAAGAAAACAAAAGCTGTTTCCCACAAAAGTGCAATACCTACCTACATGGTCAAAATGTATGGAACAGCTCATTTTTTTTTAAATTACCGATAGAAAATTTTTATGTGGCTCCAAATGATGTACTGAATACACGTTTTCACGCCGGTGTCCCTTCCACCCTGTATATCATCATTCTCCTGCCCTTAGCTCAATTTATTTAGGGTCGCTGCAGCATGACTTCTTCTTCCATACTTCTCTATTACTCGTCTTGTCAGCAGTCACCTACTTTCTAGCCATATCATCCTTCACACAATTCATCCATTGTGTCTTTGGTCTTCCTCTACTCTTATTTATAGCCATCTACATTCTTAGTCAAAATGTTCCTTAGTACATTTTCCTCATTCCTCCACATTATATGTGAGCTACGCAATTGAGGCACTGGAATCACCGACTGCTAGGCAGGCTTTCCTATTTATTAAACTGCACATGTATAAATATCATCATCATCTGCCTAGCCTTTTCCCAACCATGTTGGGATCGGCTTCCAGTCTCACCAGATGCAGCTGAATACCAGTAGTTAACATGAGCAACTGCCTATCTGACCTCCACAACCCAGTTAGTACTGGGTAATACGATACCGCATGGTAAGACTGGTTGTTAGACTTTCAGGCAACTACCTGTAACGACTGTCAAAGATCTACGTGCTTTCTGAGGCACGGAGGAAACTCGGTATCCAATAGGTGGTCACCCATCCACAGACTAACCTAGGCAAGCGAAGCTTTACTTAAAGATTGATCCGAGCGTCTGTTATTATTTAGCCACGCGCTCGTCACATTTATAAAATATGTGAATGAATAATTATAACTTCATACGTAGGTAGGTACTCAGAGCGCTAATTTTCTATTATGTTTTGCAATACTTATCAACTGGTTCATTTACTATTCAACCTTAACACAGTTTGCAGTATTTTCATGTTTAACTTCTTGACAATCAGTTTGGTTTGCATAACAATATTGTGATAGCTAATTAAAACTGTGAACTACTTTTCAGTGTTTACTTGATATTCTACCTAATGCCGATATCTTAATTTCGACGAAAACTTAGTTCATAGAAAACTCTTCTACCAGTTAAAGAAAACTCCTCGTTGGTCTAGTCTAATCAAGCGTGACTGCTGTGCACGAGGTTCTGGGTGCGATTCCCAGGTCGGGCAAAGTGTCATTGGGTTTTTCCTTCAGGAATTCTTTAGTTGCAGCCACGTAGTCTAGATTTGTGCCCGGTTGATAGCAATGTGCTCTCCCCATCATTAGATGAAAATTCGTTGTCAGAGAATTCTGCAAAGTACATAGCAATATTAAAAAACGTATTAGCCAACTGTTAACATTGAGATAACATTAGTTATCAGTTCATATCACAAACATAATAAATATAACAAAGATTATGTTTATGCACATTAAGATATTCAAGCTGAATGTGAAAAATATTAATTTATTTATTTAGTCACGTGTCAATCGCCACTCGAGTTTTACTTACTACTAACACTTCGCCCGCGACTTCGTCCGCAAAAATTGTGATAGCTCGGCTAATATCGCATGATATAAATATAATTTAGCCGACAGCACCCACGAGTAATGTAGCTTTCTGCCAGAGAAAGAATTTTTAGAATTGGATCATTAGTTCCAGCGATTACCCCCTACATACAGACTTACAAACTTTTACCTCTGTATAGTATAGATAATTACATCAGACCTTTAGAATCTATTTTTATTACTTGACTGACGGTAACACAAATTTTCACGAAATCTGCCTTCATTTTTTGCTAATACTTAGGTCTACAATATGTAGCTGTATGTCGTAGTTATAAGTTTTTGAGAAATGTTTAAATTATCTCTTTCCGATTAAAAATCATCAAAACATCAATTCATTTATTTCCGACATAATATTCGTCCATAATTTTGTTATTAGGTACATCAAATAATTAAAAAAAACTCTCCGTCATGGTTAGTAATCAAATTCAGTCTTATATCAGGAAATATCAATGACTCGATAAATGATATTTATTAATTCTGTCAATAATAAATTCTTCTAAAAGAAACAGGGTTCGAAGTGATAATTATTTATTTATTTATTTGTTGGATTGTCAGGATTTATTCCATAAGGCTCGTACATCATGTGGGCAGCAGATGGGTTTCGTGCAATGAAATACACTGGCTGCTTTACACTGTTTCTATTAAACTAACAAATTACTTGAAATTACAACTTAACATAATAACACGGAGCACAATGAATCGGGGTACAGTTCCAGGACGACTCAATTCCGCTGCGATCTGACTTTGAACTTTGAACTGTCCTCATCGCCTCCGAGCTGTACACATCAGGGCTCTGTAGAAGTACGCAGTAGTAGGGGCAGACTTGTAACCAGGTCGCGTGATGTCACCAGTGGTAGCGTATTTGCGATTCATTTTAAGTCCGTACCAATGACCGGATCCGACATATTTATTTATTTAAGAACTATGGAAGGCTTACAGCTAAACAAAACAGAATAAAAATAGTGAGTGAACTAATAAAAATCAGACTGGCAAAGATGGTGTGAACAACACAGCACTGCCCACACAAAAAAAAGCCAGGACAACATCTTCTTCTTAAACTGGTAACACATTATCTAATATAGTATTACGGCACTAGTACTTACATCGCATCGTCATTGATAATATCAAAGAAAATAAACATAAAGTGCAAATAAACATAAACATAAAGAAAAGAAACAAAGTGGCCGCAAGAGCGACTGCTGAGCAAGAGTTCCCGCGTTCGATACCCAGGTCGGTCAAAAGTGTTATTGAGTTTTTTCATCAGGAATTTCTTAGAAGCAGCCACGGACCATGGATTTTTGCCCGGTTGATGGCAATAACCTCGCCCCCTATTACATGGGACTTAGCCATTACCTGGGAAATGTGGGTGTACTATTAGGGACAGCTCTGCCTAACCCTTCGGGGATTACAGGAGTCATGTTATGTTATGTGTTTTCCAATAACCACTACGGAGCTTTTAAGGAAAACCACTCTTATCCAAGGTAAATAAACAAAGTGAACTAGGATTTATCCTCCAAGCATTTGTATAGACTGAAGGAAAGTATAAACATTTTCCCGTTTATATTTATATTGTATTTATGTTTATATTGATAAATAAAAGTATGTTTTATGAACTTTATGTCTGTTGCCATAAGTTCGTATTTATTTGTAAGTTTTTGTCTGTGTCAAGCCACGCATATTAACAGTATTTGGCGTATCTGAGTGCTACGCAAATAAACTTAAGTACCTGACATTAAACATTATATTATTTAAGCCTAAGAACATTCCACAGTTAGTTTCTGATCCCAGGCAAGAAACAGAGAAAAACTTAATCGTAACTATCCATGAATACATTCTCATTAAGGAACACAATCTCTCCACACACCACTCAGTTTCATACCGACAATATATCAGTATCAATTCATATAATATACATGATATATGGAAGCATAGTACGGCACAAACTGTCATCATCAGTCATCATATATATTGTCCTGACCCCTGGTGACACCTGAGCATCTCGGGACATTATTTGTTAAATCGATTACGATATTGGCCTTGACTTGTTAAACTGATACTTGTAGGTACTAAATTGATCGGAAGTAATCGCCATGAAGTTTCACAGACCGTACACCAGCTTAAAGAATCGTTCATACCGTCACAGATTAATAATCATGGAGACGGCTCCGGACTGGCTCATTATCTCAGACAGACTATGTACTGAAATATCATCTTCTGCCTACCCTTTTCTCAAATATGTTGGGATTGGCTTCCAGTCTAAGCAGATGAAGCAGAATACCAGTATTTTACATGGAGCGACTGCCTATCTGACTTCCAAATAACCCAGTTAGTACTGGATACTACGATACCCCTTGGTAAAACTGGTTGTCAGACTTTCGGGCCACAGCTGACTACCTGATAATGTACTAAAGTAATGGGTGTAAAAAGACCCTTAACGAAGCTTATTCTCCCCGTCATGGCGATCATTGTTTTGTCATGGACCATACCCGGAAACCTTCTAGTTACGGATATATTTCAACATTTCACAAAAAAAAAAATTGTACATATATTTTGAATGTTATAACTTTAAATACCGTCATGACCCTTTTACTATTCAATGCGTCGATCAACACAATGTTTTAGGTGCGGTACATTCAGTCTTACCATAAAATGTGATGTTCCACCCCAAAAACAGTCATTTACCAGCAATATTTTTGGCGTAGAGTTACTTAGTTTGGTGTACGGAATGCTTGATTGACAGCTTCGTGAAAGGACATTTACACCTTTTTTTATATCGGTCTATGTCGGATATCCGTCAGTCTGAAATACCCCTCGAAAGGGAAGTAGGAGAGGTGTTCAAGGTTCTACTGACACGTTCAAAATTGATTCACATACGATAAGCTGTGCCCACATATCGTGAGGGTTTTTAAAAAAAATTGTCGAGAACCCCGTATACTGCTAACCTAAAAAAGATCCCAGCATATCAATCGACCCGGACTTTGTGGGGTGTGTTAGATTCCCTGGATGCTATAAAGCGGTGGCGTTCCCAATGTTGTCACTTTCACGGGTTTAAATCCTCCGCAAGTAAACGGGGCACCCCATCTTTTTTGTGGCTTACTCGTGTAACGGGTCCAAAAGGCACGCGTTCGGCCCGTTTTTCCATTTTGTTACTTTTTTTCCCGTACCGTGATTTTTCCTGTAGCGCAGTTCCGTTTTACTCATATATTCCGTCACAGTGAATATTTAATTTTACTTTGTACCTGTTTCGTATTTTTATAGGTCACTTGTTAAAATTTTAATTTAAATTTAGGACAAGTCACGATTTTTACTACATCATAACAGCAGATAGTTCATCATAGCTTCTAATAGTGTTCTAAAAAGCCTTGAAATTATTTATAATAATAATAAATCTTTATTTTCGGACCAGAGATCCATAATAATTAATTTATGCATTTACAATTTATTTAAAATTCTACAAAAAAAAAACCAGAAACACCAAAACATGTTCCAGAATCTCAGATTACCATAAAAAAGCAATAATTACTGACTGGAATAAGTATTGTAATCAATAATAAAAACTGATCTTTATTGTTCATCGATCAACAGTCATCATTCTCGATGAGTTGAGTAGATACAAATCACGAGTAATATTGATAAAAAATAACCTTAGCTCATCGTCAAGGAAACCATTTATTTTGAACATTGAAATAAAGGCTATTGTACACGAAATTACTAAATGATGCGCACTACTCTTGGTTCAGAGATTCATCAGAAAACAAATGACAATGTACATCTAGGCAATCAGGATATATCACGTAAGGACTAAATGATGCCGTGAGCCCGTGACGTCTGACAGGGGAGAATAGAAAAAGAAAACGTGTTGCGCAGACCCCATGTAGGATGGAACAAGGGAAGACAATCAGCACAGCCTATCACAGTCCATAGCTGAACATAGGCCTCTCCCAGGCTATGCCACAGCCACAACACCAAGTCTTCCGTCTTCTGCATCGAGTCATAAGAAGCATTTTTTTTAAACTCGTCAGTTTATCTAGCTGGGGGTCATCCCACACTTGCCGATACGCGTTGTCCACTTATGCTTAAGGGTAGAGTTTCGTTTATTAATCAGTCCATCACTCAGTTGATGACGTAAAGCTTATTCGCAACTTGAGAATATAAATAATCACGTTTATTAATACGATCAGGATCTCAACATTCATATCAAGTGCGGTATCTTGGGCTGAGTAACATTTGTTAATACGGGCCTAGGACTGTACAAATTCAAACTCAAACTATTTATTTCAAATAGACCAGTTAAAGGCACTTTTGAATATTCAATAACAAGAAGATGAAGCTCGGAATAGAGAATAACTCGGAAAGGAATATAGATTTAATTTGATTTATTGTGGAATAATAAACACTAAACAGCATAACTATATAAACATAGGGTTAACTATAAAAGATTGAGAATTAGAAACAAGTAACGCAAAATCGTGACTGAACGAATGGAAGGAGGCATTTTGCCCAGCAGTAGGACAGTATGGGCTAGTAACTAAAATAAATAATAATAATGTTGCCCACTACCATTATCGGCGTCACTACATTAAAACGTAGATCTCAAGAAGACCCAAGTAGTAAGCATCATCTAGTGAACTCGTGTACATAAGCCTTTATCTCGATGCCACTTACGCCAGTTTAGCTACGCTTACCGCTCATTTAGTGTAACAAAATGGAATCTATATAAAAAATATTGACAGTTGATTTTCGAATAACTAATGATATTGGAAATGTAGTACGTGCATGACTTGAACATTCTTGAGTGAAGACCACGTATTGAGATGTGGAAGGTAGGTTGCTCTCGAGCTAGTTGGTGCGACGACCTTTACAAGGTGAATGGATGAAGGTTGCCGAGGACCATGTGACTGATGATGATGTACAGTCTTAACAGAATAATTTTATAAGGAAACTAATGACCTTTCATTATGAATGAGCGTCTTACCAGATTTCCCAGTAGAACTCCGCAGTTAGGTTTTGCATCCAGTTAATTAAACATAACATGGACTGAACATGTTTGCCCAATGAGCTGTGGGCCAACATACCCACTTTCTGGGGCCCTGACACAGCCAGAAGGCGTTGCGGCAGCCCTCGTAGAAGATGGTGGGACGAGCTGGACAAGAGCAGCGACTGGTGGTCCACAGAAGTCCAGGATCGAAAAAACAGGAACTCATGGGGAGAGGCCTTTGCCCAGCAGTGGGCTGACGCAGGCTAACAGTATCAGTAATTAATTAAACATAACATTGCCATTTGAAGATATATGACATCTACCAGCCTGCACTGGGCCCACGTGGTATCCACCACGTGGGCCCAGTGCAGGCTCAACCCACTCATTCTCGTAGAGAGAAGGTCAGGTACCCGCAGTGGGAATATCATAGGCTAATTAATTATGCTATACTATGACGAACCATTTGTCAATGCTATCTAAGAGGTAAAATTAGTTTGTAAGTTTGTATGTAAGGGGTAATCTTCTGAACTACTAATCCGATTTCAAAAATTCTTTCACTAATGGGAAGCTACGTAATCGCTGAGTGCCATAGGCTACATTAAAAAGTTATCGTGGGTTAATTTACGTTCAGCACGGGAGCGAAACCGCGAGCAAAAATTAGTATACTTTATACCTCTGCATATCCCTCCGAGTTAAAGACGTCATGTTATCATATTGTACGGATCACGTTCAAACAATTTCACGACGATTAGCTCCGAGCGCAGTCAGATAATTCAGTGCAGTGTTGTTAAAGATAGCTTCGAAATAGATATGTTAGACAGTACAGCTATATTTAAAACAATTGAATGCTAAGAAAAGGAATCTGTCGCGTCGCCTACTTACTGTCTGCTATTCGTATTTGTAACACATTAAGGCGCATACCCACCACGGCGCATGGATAAGCCACGCACGTGTGTTAAACTTCGCTTTGCAAAAAATTGTATGTGATTGTGTCCACTGCAAACCACGCATACGCTATGCATCAATTGACATCATTAGTACATGCGTGGTTTGTCACAGAGCTCAACGCTGTGTACGCCATGCACGCTGTGCATGCGGTACACACTGTACACGAATATTAACCCACGGCTATGGCGCGGAGGGCCACGCACGGCACAGTTGTACATAGTTGTGCGTGTGTAGTGTGTACTGCAGTGGAAACGTAGACTCACGTTGTCAAACACATGAATCCACGCAGCTAAAATGCACCGCGTGCCCGTGCGCAGCGTGCGCCGCGGTGGGTTTGCGCCTTTACTGTGTAGTTAAGATGTAAATTTATTGCTATAGTCCTTCGGCAGTTTATTTACCGCTAGATAATAAGTTGGTTATCCTGTGGCTTGAACGAATTCCCTGTAGTTTTTTTAACCGACTACTGAAAAAGGAGGAGGTTATGTATTTTACTGGCTTCATTTTTTTAGTGTAGCAATGTACACCGATTACTCCGTGATTACTGGGCCGATTTGCAAAATGTGAGATTTTCATTTGGTAGAGGAAGACCGCGTGGTGGTCCCATATAAATTTTATTAACTTTGCTTAAGTAGTTAAGTAATGAGTTACCTCCTTTAATACGTATTTTTCCTCTTGACCTATGTTGACGACATAATGGCCACTTAATAACTTCTAGTTACAATGTAAAACTGATTCATGACAAGAAATTGTGTGGGGTCTAAACTACAACTAAAAGTGTAAAATAAAAATAATTTTGCAAAACAAAAACGACTTCCAAAATAAAATCTAAAATAACTTTACTTTCGGAAGTCAGTGGCCAAAAAAATCAATAAAATACACAAAATAAATAACACAGACACCTCATGTTAGCGATAAATAAACTATAAAAGGACAGCATTTAAGTTAAATTTAAACTTTGACATAACTATAGACCATCATCTGCCCAGCCTTCTCCCAAATTATGTTGCGATCGGCTTCCAGTCAAAATTTAAAAGTTGCTGGATGCTACTGAATATCAGTATTTTACATGGAGCGGCTACCTATCTGACTTCCGCAACCCAGTAACTGAGTAATAAAATACCCCTTGGTAAGACTGGTTGTCTGTCTTTCGGCCTTCAGACTACTCTTAACGACTGTCAAAGATCCGCTTAACGTGCTTTACGAGGCACAGAGGAAACAGCATGTATTGATGGTCACCCATCAAAAATCCACGCACCGACCTAAAAGCAAGCAATCAAGCAAGCATTGCTTAACTTGAAGATCGACTAGTGCGGCTGTTATTATTTAACCATGAGCTTCTCAAATAACAATAGACAATAACGATGACGTAGCTATAGATCGAGAGCGTAGGGCTCTATCGGTCAGAGCCAACATGCTGATACACAGGTTCGCTCGTTGTGGTATTAGAGTAAAGATTACGCTGTTTAAAGCGTATTGCCAATCATTCTACTGAGCAGCCTATGGGTAAAGCAGACTAATAAGACAATTGGGTCTAGTTGCCATAAATAAACAAATATTTAATTACATTTCTAATTTAATAAACACGTTAAGGTTAACAGGTATAAATACTAAATACTGGTATTCAGGTGAATCCGGTTAGACTGGAAGCCGACCCCAAAATAGTTGGGAAAAGGCTAGGCAGATGATGATGAAACAGGATAAAGTATCTGTGTAAACAATTAGGACATGTAAATCAAGTTATATAGACTAATCCATTGAAATTATGTCAAACAAGGTGTAAAGTTTACACCTTGTTTGACATAATTTGTCACGACGTGAAGGGTTCGTTTTTTCGAAACCGCCAACCAAGCATTCTGTTATCAAACTAATTAACTCTACGCAAAAATGATTGCTGGGAAACGTTTTTTTTTTTTTTGGGTGAAAAATCTCGTTTTACAGTAGGACTCAATGTAACGCACTCAAAACATTGTGATTAGAAAGTTGTATTTAAAAAGAACTTGTGAAAAAAATGGAACTTTGACCCGCAATATCTCCGTAATTAGACTTTTACACCCATTATAACTTTGCAGTGTTTTATTGTACTCGTATTTACATATTAAGTGATTTTATTCTTGAAAATAATTTTATTGAATGTAGTAAAGTATGCTCTCGTCTCTATGAGCTCGTGGCTAAATAAAAACAGCCACTCGGATCGATCTTTAGGTTAAGCCGCGCTTACCTAGGTTGGTCCGTGGATGGGTGACCACCCATTACATACCGAGTTTCCTCAGTGCCTCGCAAAACACGTTAAGCCGTTGGTCCCGGCTGTCATTTGTAGATCTTTGACCGTCGTTAAGGTAGTCAGTGGCTCGAAAGTCTGACAACCAGTCTTACCAAAAGGGTATCGTGTTACCCAATGCTAGCTGGGTTGTGGAGGTCAGATAGGCAGTCGCTCCATGTAAAATACTGGTATTCAGCTGCATCCGGTTAGACGCCGACCCCAACATAGTTGGGAAAAGGCTAGGCAGATGATGATTAAAGTATCCACCTAACGATTATTTTGATTACAGCAACATGACTTGAACCTTGACCCCTGTTTATTCGGAGGCCTTTATTCGGTAATAAACGTTTAAGAGCTTAATGATTTGGATGAGGTCTCTCATCAATTATATTGGTCAATTAATTGGATAGGTAGTTTGAAGACTAAAACATTGATTAACACTGTATTGAACCTTGATCCTGATTGCGTAACACGGTCACAAACTCAGGCCGTGTCGACGGCGCGTTCGTGTTCCACGCGCCCCTCAAAGAGATGTCAGCAAACATGAGGGGCCCGCAAGGGCCGATGCCTGCCAAGGCTGCGGGACTGTTCGAAAGAGATACCGCGGCCCTGGAACATATAGGGCAAAATAAGGAACATGGATGGTTTTTAGTCAGTAAAAGTCTGACACTACCTTCCGCTCCGCCCAGAGCGGGAGGAATCATTTGATGAGTTCCCATCCGATAAAAAAAAGGTCGTGTGCTAAGGCGCCAACCAAAGCGATTGTCGCACAAACCCTCGACCACCGCGGTCATTTTGTTCAGCGAACCCGAACACGTATTAACAGACGCCCTCTGTTTGTTAATACGTGTTCGGGTTTGCATCACACCGTTTTCAGATAAAAATAAGTCACATTATGAAAGCGGCAATCGCATATTCGCACGACTGATTGCTTTGGTTACGACATGGGGTCATAATCACAAACGCTTTCAATTTGACAATACTCCAAAATCCATTGACAAGCCAGTCAGCTTGACAGCTATATCAAAGCATTGATGGTCTATAATAAAAGCAATTGTTATTCTGCATTTGACAGCGGTTGTTACTGGCTACAGTATTAGATTATGTCCAAATGATTGTACTGACTTAAAGTTTATAGAACCAATGAAATGGATTCATTGGTTCTATAAACTTTAAACTAATTCAATTATATGCAACTAGGTACTGAACTTTCAGAAATTGCAAGTGCTAAATCATACTAAAATAATAAATAAAAAAAAGAGTTGGAGGAAAATTCTTTAGTAAAATATTAACTGTGGACCGATTTTTTAAATTATTTTTTTCATTCGAAAGAGTATACTATATATATATTCCCGTATACTCCCGAGTTGGTCTCATAGAAATATTGTCATGATCAGAATCTGATCATGTAGGTACTTCGGAGATATGGAACGGAACCCTTCAATAATAGACAGCAAATCTGTCGTGATTGCTGCAATCGCTTAGATGTTTATTGTTTACACCACATCATAACATAACATCACGCCTGTGTGCTCTGAGGGGTCACGCAGATGTGTACAGTACACCCACATTTCGACAGTTAGGTATGTTATGTTACATTTAATTGAGGATATGCCTATTACCATGAAATGTATGTATAACAATGTAAAATAAATGCATAGCAATTAATTGGATAGGATATTACAACTAAAAAAAATATAAAAAAATCTTTTTAGCAAAAAATAAAACCGACTTCAAAAAAGTGAAAAATAACTTTACCTTCAGAAGTCGGTGACTTTTGTTTATTTGACTCCGACCTCCTCTGTTTGACCTTGACTTCTTCGGTTTTATTTTTTGCAAAAAAGGTTTTTTTATGATAGTATTTGAAAGTAGTGGAGTAAAGTATTTGAAAAACAAAAGACAGTGCTCTACTTTTCGTAATTACAATTTTTTAATTTGGTATTTAAATGCAACTGTGTTATAAAGATAGTAAACGTGGTCTAATATATGTATTTACACTTATATTATAAAGATGTCAAGGTTTCTGTAAAGGAGATAATCTGCGCAACAAAACATGTTGCTGAGTGCCATAGGATATAAGGATATTATTTTTCACCGACTTCAAAAAAGGAGGAGGTTCTCAATTATTCGTCAAAATCTTTTTTTTTAATGTATGGTCACAGATTAGTCGAAGACAAATCATTTCAGGAGAACCGATTTGGAAAAATCTTTGTTTGTTTCGAAGAGTTATACTTCCCAGGAAGTCCCATTTACATTTTATCGAAATCGGTAGAGCGGTTTTTGAAAAATCAGCAAAAATCTAAAAAATTTATACATCGATGATAGGTATTATATGTATTTTCGTTTACTCCGAAACCTCGCTGTCTCATTGGAGCAGGGCACCAATATTTGCACAGGATACAACTAAAAATGAAAAATACAAAAACTTTTTTGCAAAAAATAAAACCGACTTCAATAACACAAAAAAAGCGTAATATTCACTTTTTTTGTGTTTTTGAAGACGGCTTTAATTTAAAAAAAAAAATGTTAATAAAGGACCTTTACGCGGGCAAATGAGACCTCGCTTTGTATGGGCTTCCTAGACAATGAGAGATCAGCTTAATTTGGTTTTTAAACAATAGATTGTTAATAAATGACCTAAGTATTTACAATCTGTCAGTTTCATACTATATTTATATTAATATGCTTCAAGGCCTATATATACATGAATCAAGCTCCAACAACCGAGCATAGGGTCTTCTGATTTATCAATACGATTCAATACGGACAAAATTCTCACTTGGTGTTTCCATTAGGAAATTACTACACAGTAGCAATCAGGAAATATATCCGGTTTTCTACCATCTTGTGTCTATATATTTGTGTACATGCTGTGTTAAATAAACTTCACAATTAACTAAGATTAAACGGGTAAGCCTTCGGACTATTATATGCTCCTAGAACCTGCAAACATTGATCGCAGATACTTAGAACTACGTACGATGTATGCTTTTTCTTTCATCTTGTGTCTACATATTTGTGTACTTAAAGTATTAAATAAACTACATCTATGACAAATAAATAAAATTAAAGTGTCGGTTTGTAATATAAAAATAACAGCTTTTTACTGAATGCACATGAAAATATATACGGCACTTATAAAAAAAAAACATATTTTTCAATTTTTGTCTGTCTGTCTGTTTGTTCCCGCTAATCTCCGAAACTGCTGGACCGATTTTAACGGGACTTTTACTGGCAGATACCTGATGTTATAAGGTCTAACATAAACTTTATTTAGGAATAAGAATTAGGGATCCGTGCAAAAAAAAAACCCGTGAAATTGGTAAAAAAATCCGATTCAAAAAGGGAAGTTGATATTTTTTATAAGTTCACGCGAACGAAATCGCGGGCAACAACTAGTATTAACTAAGATTGAACGGGTACAGTCTATAGGTCCTAGAATCTGCCCTCCAATTTCATGTCTCGTATTTCTTAGCTCGTCCGTCGTTAAACCTGTCGATGCAATAATGCACATCAGGCAGGATGTAGGGGGAACCCTCCCACCTCCCGCCGTCCCCCCTTTCTTAGTATGACGTCATCTACCTACGTTGCCTAGCAACCGGATGGGATGTCAAAGCCATTCCTTTGACGGGGTATATACCTCTAAGCTGGGACATTGCATAAAGGTAGATTTTGTAACAGAATAGAAGCTTGGAAAATATGATCACGTTGGCACTTTATGAAATTGCAAGGCTATCTATATTTTCTGTGCATTTTGTCTTTATTCAAATACAATATAAATTTTTATCGATCACTTTTAATTATAGGGTGTTCCAACTTTATTGTAGCTAGTTTAATTATGACTAAAAACGGTCGGAAGATTTTAATACATTAATGAATAGAGATATGCAGGGTGGAAGGGAACACCGAGGAAAATGGTACATCATTCTGCCACCAAATACAAAAAATATCGGGTGTTTCCTATAAAAGTACAATACCTACACGGTCAAAATGTATGGAACAGCTGATTTTTTTTTAATAACCGATGATAAATTTCTATGTGACGTCTCAGAATGATGTACTGATGACGTGGTAACCGTTTTCGCATCGGTGTCCCTTCCACTCCGTATTATGAATGCTCTCTGAAGCTAGCCGACACAAAAACAATAGCGTTGAGGCAGACATAATCACGCCTGTTATCGCCGAAAGGTTCGGCAAAGATGTGCCTCAATAGCACACCCAAATATTACGTAAAAAAAACATTTACCTCCTCCAATTTTAGTTCTATAACTTCGCAAGCATTGACGTAGCAACGCATGTCCATAGAATAACATTTTCAAGAATATAACGTTCCGTCCTCGAATATAGCCGACATAAACCGTAGATCAAATCCAAGATATTCCCCGTTCAATTCTCATACACACGGACAAACAAACAAACTACGGTAGGTAGGTATATCTCCTGTTCACATGTATCGTCCTCCAATTACACAGTTCACTTTGTAACGTCTTCCGTGATCATTACATACGTACGTAGACATATATGTACATAGACATCTGATGGTTATGCCTGAAAGCGTCTTATGCAATAGACAGGTCTCTTTGTTGGAATCATGATCAATGAAGACCACCATATCTACAGGATTAGCAATATTAGTAGGGGTGTGTAGCAATATTGGTGCGCAATCAAGTATTTTCCATCTTTGCATTTTCTTACCAATCATGGGAGTTTTTTTACAGACTTCCTTTGCCAATTTCTTGATGATAGAAGTGGGTTCCTAACAAAGAGATTTGTAAATATTTGAATGACTTTGGTTACTAACAAGTAATGCAACTTGTTACTGTTTTGCACCGTCCATCTTTCGAACTTAAAATGAGAATTAGTATCCTCTTTGTCAGGAAGCACACAAACCATCTTACTACAGAATAAGTAATAACTTGATATTAAAAACACTTTAACGAATCGAACACCTTTTCCATCAAAATGGCCGCTTTAGCAGAATCATAATAGGATAATAACATGAATTTTAAATTCGTAAAATGGTCCAAGGTGACAATTCATAATAGTAGGCACGTCTATGACCTATGATCTTTTAAGAATTCATTCTTTTTTTTTCATTCATATTATTATCCTATTATGAGTTTGTAAAGCGGCCATTTTAGACCCCCAGGTCTTAGCTGATCTGTTATTGAAAACGTTTTGATAAACCAGTAACGATTTGACTCACCAGCCATAGGTCGATGGATGGGATTGTGTAATGTGATCGCCTCCACGACGAGCACATGCGTCAACATTATGTCGAGCGGTGAATCTCTTTCTACATCGTGAACACTGACTTCATCCAGCTTTTTCAAAGACGTCAAGAACATCGGGGCCTATGAATCTCGGGAGTATTTATTTCATTTGTGTGGAGGAAATCACTGAGGAGTTTCTCCTGCACCAAAAGAAATTTTCCAAGTCACGCAGAAATGAGGAACAAAAAATTGAATCAATGCTCTATCAATACATTTACGGGAAAAATTGACTATCTTTGAAGGGCCATCATAGCTAGGTCCCTATAAGGTTTATAAAGCTGCGGTTGGGCTTAAATCGTTGCAAAGTTAGTAAAAAGCATAGTTTTTGAGTTTTAAAGCAAAAAATGAAAAAAGTCCCAAAATTTAAAGCGTGGTGCGCAGCGAGCACAAGTTTTTCGAAGTTGCTGGATTCACATCACCCTAACTAATCTATACAACATAATATCAAAAATGCAGAACATGCATGCTTGCAAGAACACCCTTACAAACTGCAAGATCGATGCATCTTACCTAGCTCGACTGACCCAGTTACTATACTAGCTTACTATACTTGTCACTCGACTTCTAGCCGGTCGTTAATGCTACTTCTGGTGGAAATCGATGTTAAATTGAATCGACCAAGATCAGGTTAAATAATTTGAATGTAATTGTATCAAAACCAATGTTAGTCGATAGCAAAAAAAAATGATAAAAATAATCACAAGTTCTTCAAATATGTATAATGTGTCTGCGACTGCTCGGCTGCTTAAAAACTGTGGTTTTGGTAATTAATCGAGAAAAATTTGATCGTAATAGGTATCCACATTCTATCAACACACAAGACAATACTCTATACTACATACTACAAATTAATATACATATACAAATAAAAAATTGAAGTGCCTGTTTGTAATACCAAAATACTACCACTTACTTTTTACTGAATGCATAATTTTTCAATTTTTGTCGGTCTGTCTGTCGGTTTGTTCCAGCTAATCTCCGATTCGGCTGGTTCGATTTTGACGGGGCTTGACTGGCAGATAGCTGATGTTATAAGGCCTAACATAGGCCTCTTTTATTTTAGAAAAATTATTAGGTTTCCGCGCAAAAATAAACCTTGTAATTTTAACAAGATCCGTTTCAAACGGCTAATCCTCGAAACAGTTGGACCGATTTTACTAGCATATAGCTGATGTCATAAGGAGTAACTAAAGCTAATTTTATTTTAGAATAGGAATTAGGGTTCCGTGCAAAAATAATCCTTGAAATTGGTAACAAAATTCGATTCAAAAAGGAAAATAATCTTTTTTTATAATAATTTCATGCGAACTAAGTTCGCGGGCAAGAGGTAGTTAAAAAAAAACGACCATTTACACCACTCATGCTCTTACCTTCTAAACACATTTACAAGTTCACCGATATTTAACACAGATCCAGATCGCGGGAACAGTGTCACGTTCATTCATTCATTTTCTTTGGATCGCTATCAGTCGGCCTTCTTATTATAGACTCTCTGCACTCTTCTTCGTAGAAATGACAATGTAACCGGGGAACTAACTTCCGGATTTGAAGTCTTGGAAACGGCTACTTGTCTTGTTAAATAGAAACAATGATTGACTCTGTCTGCGACGTTCTTTACTTTGACTTTGACAGTGAAGGGTGCAATTAATGAATTGAATCTGAAAAGTATTGTATTCCATGATGATTTCATTTTATCTTACTAGCTGTTGCCCGTTTTTGCATCATTTTTCATTGATGCTCCGCTCCTATTGGTCGTAGCGTGATGTTATATATCCTATAGCCTTCCTCCATAAATGGGCTATCTAACGCTAAACTTTTTCAATCAGTAGTTCTTGAGATTAACGCTTAACCAAACCAACTCTTCGGCTTTATAATAATAAAGTATAGATTTGGATAAACAAAAGAACTTGACTGTAGCTTTATTTTTTATCGGTTTTAAATTATAAAAACCTACCTACATAATCGGTGTATATAAATATCCTTAACGAAGCCGAAAGGTACTTGTTCTCCCCGTCATTGCGATATTTTTTTTTGTTCTAGACTATGCCTGGGGACCTTATGGTTACGGAGATATTGGGGGTCAAAGGTCCAACTTTTTCATAAGTTTTTATTTAAATTTCAAGTTTTTATGTTATTTACTTAACTTAACTTTACTTTAAACATCTCCGTAAGCCCCGTACTATGAAATTCATCCATTAAGCACCGTGTTTTAGAGCGTTACATTGATTCCTACAGTAAAACGTGATTTTTACCCTAACAAAAAATCGTTTCCCAGCAATTATTTTTGCGTAGAGTTACTTAGTTTGATGTACAGAATGCTTGGTTTACTTGGTTGACGGCTTTGTGAAGGGTTCGTTTACACCTTGTATACCAAGTCATATATAGATAGAACATAGAACTGCAATCTAGTATTCCAACCGATATATCTTAACGAACGAACCAGCATTATAACAACAATAAAATCAATATCCAATTGGAGCTAATAAACAATAATTGCAAAGGAAAATCAAGCAGCCAGTATTAAAAATTGCGTTGCATAATAAAATGGCTGCCCACAGGTACCAGTGCCTACAAACTACAACGCACGGGGTTTAATAACGAACTTAATTACGGATAATTGAACTAGACTTTAATTACAAAAATGGTGGACCAACGTAGTTCTGCGAGTTTATTCCAACATTTCCAATATGTACTCGAAATAAAACCATCAGGGAAAATGATTTTATAAAAATAAACGACATTACCTGTGTTTCGTAAATTGAAAGGTTTTAATGAACAAAGCTTGATGCTGCCACCGACAGTTTTTAGGGTTCCGTACCCGAAGTGTCCCAACGGGACCCTAATAATAAGCCTCCGATGTCCGTCCGTCTGTCTGTCTGTCTGTAAGCAGGCTATATCTCAAAATCTCTAATAGGTAGAGAGTTGAAATTTTCACAGAAAGTGTATTTCTGTTGACGCTATAACAACAAATAATAAAAATATAAATAAATTACAGAGGGCTCCCTTACTACGATGGTACGCAACCCTTCATGCGCGAGTCCGACTCGCACTTGGCCGGTTTTTGGCGAATCATTAGCTTTCCACTGACCTCGTTTAAACAAAATATTGGAAAATCAGTACCCGGCTTTAATCTGGGTTTTGTGTTGCAAATGGAAAATGAAATATGCTTTAATTTTGTACAGCTATGCTATGGAAACAGCCACGCCCCGCGGCTACGCGTACAATTTTCCATTTCCAGGGATGCAAAAGAGTACCTCACTACTAGTTCATTTACTTTTGTTCATGTAGGTACTTTGGTTATAAAACTGTCTTTCTATTACGCAGTCGGGAAAATGCATATAAACAAAAACTTAGTAAAGTTCACATAAAAACTTAACATAACCCCTGTAATTCTCAAAGAGGTTTAGGTAGAGGTGTGCCCATTAGTATACCCACATTTCGTCAGTTATATTTAAGTCCCATGTAATAGGGGGCGAGGTTATTGCCATCAACCGGGTGTGAATCCAGACTCCGTGGCAGCTACTAAGAAATTCCTGATGGAAAATCCAATAATACTTTGCCCGACCTGGGAATCGCACCCAGGACCTCATCTCAGCAGTCGCACTTCCCACCACTAGACCAACGATGCAATACCTACTTTAGTTAAGTTCTTTATAGAAAACTAGGTATTGGTAGGTATATAGGTAGGTAGGAAACAGTAGCGAAGGGTCAATTTTTGTAAGAGGTAAGCCGGAGAACATATCTTTAATATATAATACTGACTGTGCCATTTTTGGCGAGTTGTATGGTACAGTCAGCATCAAAAGTTGATGACCACATTTAGATTTTTAAAATCGCTGTACACCGTATTATACCTAAATCGCTGAACATGACAAGCGCCAGAAATTAATGATTATAATAAAAGGGCATAAGTAGGTGACCATCACTTTTCAAAAGTCGCTATACAAAGTTATAGTAAAAAAAACATAACATTCTTCGTCTCTAAAGTCTCTGAACAAATTTTTGACAAAAATAGCATACCATCGTTCATCTCTAAAGTCCCTGAATAAAATGAAATGTTTTTTGAGTTTAATATGTGTGTGTATTTTTTTTCGGTAGGTATATGTGTCTGGTAAATTAAGTAGACACATGTACATGTAAATCGCCACCGTTTTATTTATTATCAACAAAATTAAATTAAATGGTCGATCTTTAGATTAAGCCGACTACCCAGTACACACCCACCCCACACCTACTTAGGATAAACATTCGTGTGATGATGTGATGTAGATGATAAATAATTGCAACCGCAATGGTAGACCATTGCGGTTGCAATTATTTATCCGATACAAAGTGATAATTAAGTAGAAATATTATTTTTACATTAAAGGGTAAACAGTTTTTCAAATACCCACAACTATGTTTCCCAAAGAATTGAAATAAAACGGAATTTGTGTGAATTTTGAAAATGAGTGTTATATGTATACTGATTAGGTTCTAATTCAATCGTAACTATAAAAATCATAAACTAAGTCAACGGTATGAATTTGAACATAATCTGCGTGATTTTTGAAAATGAGTCTTATTGCTTTACGAATAAGGTTATAATTCAATCGAATTAAAAAAATCATTAATTACGTCGATGGTATAAATTCAAACAGAATCTGCGTGATTTTTGATAGTGAGTCTTATAGCTATAATAATAATAGGTATAGCAAATAAGCTATAATAATAATATAGCATATAATATAGCAAATAAGGTTACTAATCAATCATAACACATAAATGAAAACGCTTAGATGATGTCGATGGAATAATTTTTAAGCGGAATATGCTTATGCACCCACTTCTAATATTTCTCGTTGATACTATGACACAAAAACAATATTATTTTGGAAAGTTAAATTCGAAATTTACATCCATTGATTTTTTTTTTTACATGATTTAGTTTGGATAGGATAAGATTGGATTTATAACTGAAGATAATAACGAGCACTTTTTTAGTTAGCAGTTCAGATACTTTTGATAGTAGGTATAAGTTTACACGCTACGTATCCGAAACAAACTAATGTTCAGTAACTTTTGTTATTTATGATGTTAAGTTATTTTTAGACGTTGCCGTGATTACACTAGATAACCAAAACAAGCATTTTATATTGTTCAGTGACTTTTGTAAAACTGAATGTTATGATGTTTTCGGATACTATAACGATCAGCGATTTTTGACAAAATGGTGTTCAGTTAATTTTGAACTTTAATGATGTTCATTCAATACTGGGGCCCTTCTTGTTGAGCGATTTATGGGTGATATAATGTACAGTGATTTTGAAAATCTGAATGTGGTCATCGACTTTTGATGCTGACTGTACCTTCGTCGCTGGTAGTAAATGTTACTGAACTGTGTTAATTTTCAGTGACATAAAGAGATATTTGGTCAACATTTTATCAAAGTTTCATCGTGATTTCGACATATCAATGATGGCTCGAGTTCGGTGGAGCGTATGGCTTTTGTTTCAGGCTCGATAAGGCAGTGACCAAATATTTTGTTTGTTTTTAATTATGTACGAGTGCAAAATATGCCTATGTAATTGCGTAGTAGGGAAGTATAACATAAAATTTAAAAAATAAACCTTTTATTAGAACTAAATAACGTTACATGTTTCATAATGAGGTGCCAACTATTAATTAATAGTTTTTAGGGTTCCGTACCCGAAGGATAACTAACCAACGGGACCCTATTACTAAGCCTCCTCTGTCCGTCCGTCCGTCTGTATATCAGCGGGCTGCATCTCGTGATCCGAAATAGGTAGATAGTTGACATTTTAATACAATGTGTATTTCTGTAGCCGCTGTAACAACAAATAAGAAAAATAAACTAAACATTAAAGGGCTCCCCTACTTGGATGGTACGGAACCCTTGATGCGCGAGTCCGACTCGCACTTGACCGATTTTTTGTTAATTAGTATCATAATGAGAGCGAGGTCCGATCGTCCATCCATTCGATTCTCCACTAAGTTCATAGGCTGTAAGAAATCATTCAATAAAAAACACACACAATCTAAAAAATGCACTTTTGTACATTCATTGTTTTGCCATTTTCAGCAGTAATATTCGCTGGACTCGTGTTACGGTAATAAGTTAATAACTTACGTCATTCAAAATTCTTACTTACCTATAAGCCGTAAAACGGAATGCACACGAAACTAATATTAACATAGTAAGACAAAGTCACTTCGCTTGGATGTTCAGAAGGCTTATTATTATAAACCTTCTGAAAAAATGATACAAGAAAGTGCGACCTGCAGTGACACCTCTCATTTTCCTATGTAGCCCTTCACTAGAAAAGTGTGACGACCACTGATTTATAAGATTTTTTTAATGATTTCTTTTAGTATTTGGTATTCAGCTGCATCCAGTTAGACTGGAAACCAACCCGAACATAGTTGGGAAAAGGCTAGGCAGATGATTTTGATGATTTCTTTATTATAGGCGACAACGAACACAATTATTTTAAGATTCGTTCAATCCGAAATTACCATACAAGTTATTGTCATGTTTTATACTGTTATCTTAAATTCTAATTCTATTCTTAATTTCTAATTTTAAAACTACTAATTACTGCACGAGTGCATTTACTATTACTAAACTTCCTAGCGTCTTCGCGTTCTTTTTCTTTAAATTTCTATGTCTACCTGTGGACAGCGTTGTGGGTTATATGTATTATAACCAAAATATGATTTTGTTAAACTATGTAGTTTTTAGTTCTAATAATGTAACTTTTGGCTGTCCTTTTGAATAAAAATGACCCGGTCCGGACATGGACACCACACAAATACTTACTGAAGTATTCATCAAACAAATAGTTACATACTGAAGTCCCGCCCTCAATGTGGGGCTATAATATGGAAAACAAACCTGTCAGGAAAAACCACAGAACCTTAACGGAAAAAAAACGAATGAAATAAGTAGTCAAAACTTTTCCATGTCCCCTTTTCCGTAGTGGATATTCTGCCCTTACCTCCATAGTGCCATATTGCAGTGTCTTTGACTTGTATCAGATAGACATATAGGTACGGGTACGACCGAGCTTAGCCAGTACCCGGTCTTGGTGATGAAATTTCGCTCAATCGATTTTCTGTGTTCCTAGTTAATGCTCCATTAGGAATAAAGAAAATATGCTGTCGCTGCTTATAAAAGCTAGTCTTGAAGTTTATACATGAATATAAGTTTTTTTTAATGTTTTGACGTGACAACGTCCAATAAATTGATGATCTGCATGCACGAAAAAGGATGACTCATTGTACCGTTACGCTCATTTTACGCTAGCGCCGCATGCAAGTATGCAATCATTTCATCAATGTTTTGTTATGACGTTGTCACGTTAAACTATCGTCCGTAAACCAACTTTACAGACAACCAATTTTTTTTAATGCTTGTTTTTCATTTTTCAACTAGCCCACAGTATACATTTTTTTTAAATGTTAAATGGACCTACTCTTGACCTCAATCTAGCCCTGAGGACAGAGACTATATAAATACTACTACTTATTAATTCTATGTAAATTTTTTGTAATGCAACAAATTACATTTTTATAAGCATGATGACATTTAGTTGGGACAGATCTGCTTTGCGCAATGTACATGTATTGAAAAACACACATACACATGTACACATGTATTGTGTGTTTGTTTAATTTAAATACTTAGGTCACATGGTCACCACTAACCTTGAGGACAATGCTGACATTGAAAGGAAACGGAGGGCTCAATATGATAGCCCCGCATGTTTGCTTGTTGTACTGCAAACGTAAAGCTGACGCTCTTTAGAGCATTCTGTACCACCTTCTACACTTGCAGCTTGTGGGAGAATTATTCGCAAGCGTCATATGGAGCCTTTCGTATCCAATTCTATAGTGCGTTCCGGAGACTGATGGGGTTTCCATGGCGTTGCAGTGCGTTAGGGATGTTTGCGGCGGCGCGTGTAGATTGTTTTTACACAATAATGCGAAAGCGCGCAGCATCGATGGTGGTTCGCGTCATGGCCAGCCCTAACAGGGTTCTGGAAATCATTGCTGGCAGAGTGGACTATCCTTATGTGGTTCACGGCTGTCAGTTACATCATGTGTCACCGTATCGTGTTGTTTACTAACTACTACTATTTTTTTAAGGATTATGTTACTAACCCTCTATGAGCCTCCGCTCGAATTAAAGATTTTGAATTTTATGTAGGTACATAGAAATAAGGAATGATGATTTTTTTTAAACCCTCAAAATCATCATCTGCCTAGCTTTCAACTATGTTGAGGTCAGCTTCCAGTCTAACTGGATGCCGCTGAATATCAGTATTACAATTATAATTCCATCTTTTACCTAATTTTATTAAACCTGTCTAACTAAACTTACCATTTCAAGTAATTATATCGATAATAGGGTTCTACATTGATGTCGATAATATTTCTTAAGAAGGGCACATCCCTAGCCGAAAGCACCGAAGCTCATGGCTGTATCGATTACACACAACTGAGTACATACATAAGGAAGCTCATATGTCATCGGAATTGTATTGGAACTGTACTTAATGGCCTTCAACTATAACATTCTGTCATCATCTGTCTACCCTTTTCCCAACTATGTTGGATTCGGCTTCCATACCAGTATTTGACATGGAGTGACTGCCTATCTAACCTCCACAATCCAGTTAGTACTGGGTAATACGATACCCCTTGGTAAGACTGGTTATCAGACTTTTAGCCCGCTGACTACCTGTAATGAACTGACCTGTAATGACTGTCAAAGTTGTCAAACATCCACAAATGACAGCCCGGACCAACGGCTTAACGTGCTTTCCGAGGCACAGAGGAAACTCGGTATGTAATGGGTTGTTACCCATTCACGGACCAAGTTAGGCAAGCACGGCTTAACCTAAGGCGAGCGACTGTTACGAACTACACTGACACGAACTATAACACTCTGGTTATGTTTACATTATTTGTGTACACAATAGTTTAACACCCTGTTTAGCAGCAACTTATTCTTTAGCAGTCCACTGCTGGACATACCATTAAGCATTTTAATTTTCGATACAGATTTCAATGTTAATTTATTTTTAATTTTTGATGTTGATTTCAATGTTAATTTATTTGATTTTAATCGGACTGTATGGATCAAGTTATCTGATGTAAATGAATTTTAATTTAATTTTATTTTATAGGCTTCACCCACCCAATTCAACCCAAGTGCGCTGTAACACCCTGTCCAACCATGGCTAAAATTTGTAGTAACAGGAACAGGTAGACAGACGGATAGGACGAATCTATAATGTTGCAACTGTTAGAACACAGGCTCCACTTTGTGAGAGGCAGTGTGGCCAGGACATCTGGTGTCCTCGTAATGTTTTCTTTCACCGTTTGAGAACAGGGGTGATGAAATAATTTACATACAGTGTGTGCCTGCCTCAGTTGCGGCCTGAGCCTTCTCAGCCTGCTGTCAACAGAACTTTTCCGAACGACTCAAAAATCGAATGGAAATCTATCATAATAATATGATCATTGTCAAATAAGTTTTACTGGTCACAAACATTTATTTTTCTACCAAGTTGCACAAGAATGCCGTTTTTTCAATCAGAGAGAGAGTTTCTACGATTCTGAGTCCTACCTCAAGATATCAAGAAACAGTTTGAAAAATACAGCAGGATATAGGTACGTGAATAGGTACGTGTTGTCAATAGAAGATATAATATTATGAAATGGTAGAAAAGAATACCCTTTTTACTATCATAGTCATAACACAATGGTTTAACAAGCAAAGCAAGAACCATAACCATATATAATGTTTTCATGCTACGTTAACTCAAGTAATAGTGTGAAACAATGATTTAAATCATTAGACAAGCCCTCATTGTACTTCGGTGTCGTGAAAAAGTGTTCACACTGAGAAGAGTGAGCTTCACGCATCCTACATGGAACGATAGATGCGTTTTACAGCATGAGTAGCGACACAATACAATTACTAGTTTTTAAATTATCATGGTCACTAACATTATCATTAACACTAGAAACGGGATATTTACCATGTTTACTGTTTGTTTTGAATTCCCGTTATTTCGGCGCTCTTGCAAGCACCATGATCACGGATAAACTGAAACTCCTGAACTTCACTTTATCCGTGGTCATGGTGCTTGCAACAGCGCCGACGAAATATCGGGAACCCTAAACAAACAGTAAACATGGTAAATATCCAGTTTCTAGTGTTAATGATAACAATATAATAACTATTCAAATTTCTACCAAGCAAAAACGCAATTTTTGTCGCGGACGGGTGCAACTAATGACCTAATTCTTTGCTGTGAAATAATAATACAGTCACTGTGTTACCATATAAATGGATAAAAGTGAATACTTATACTGAATTATATTTAAATAACCATGAACTCAATGTCACTTTGCCGATGAATGGCTTTGACGTCACTGCACGACCATTATCGGGTAAAGAATGGGTAAAGACCGTGAAATTATTGTAAAAATTGCACCTGCACTTATTTATTTGTAAATCTTTTGCATAATAAATATAGGTAGGTATATAAATGATGAATTTACTAAATAAATAGTTATTAGAATTTAGAAAAATAATATAACTTGAAGGAAGATAATGTATTCTGATAGAGATCTATGTTTGACGTTAAAATAGTGATAGGCTCTGACTGCGCCAATCCTAAATTAAAATTATTTTAATAGCAAATCGGTATCTATACTCAAAACTATTGTTAGTCCACAGAGTCTCATCATCATTCATCATCAAGCTCCTGCCCTTACCCCAGTTTATTTGGAGTCGGCGTAGCATGTCTTCTCTTTCCATACTTCCACTATAATATTACTCGTCATCTCATCAGACACCTCTTTTCTTGCCATTATCATCCTTCACACAGTCCATCCATTGTGTTTTCCTCTACTCATATAGCCATCCACATTCATACTCGAAACTTTCCTCTCGACAAGAAGTTAGTTATTAATTCATGAAGTCTATTTGAATTGAATTTCCAAGATTTTCCGATTTAAATTCCATAGTTACAAAATTGTTGATAGCCAAACTGAATACTTACTCATCAGTAAAGTTGTTCTTTGCAAGCAAATTCATTATATTCTTAGATAACAGACTCGCCAGATTGCGAAACGCAAATTCGCAATTACTAAGGGGCCGTCTCCACGAGCGAGAGAATCGCGGCGATATTACGTATTTGTATGGGATAATATCGCTGCGATTCTCTCGCTCGTGGAGACGGCCTCTAAGAGAGTGTATAGAAATACGTGGCAACGACGATAATATCGTCGCGATTCTATCGCTCGTGGAGACAGCCCCTTAGTGAGTACCTGTGTCGGAAAATGATTTAAATTGGACTATTATACGCTGTACCTAATTGGCCAATTAGAGAGGATACGTCATTACTAATTTGTACATCCCAATTCCCAATATGTAGCGGAAGGTGATAATTTTATCTGAATTCAGAAGGAAGGACAGAGTTTCACCTGTAATTAACTTTAATGGAGTTTATTTTTATTTTTATATCTTTCCGAAAACAAGTTGGTTTGCTTCTGGTTAGCTGTATTTGCAATGATGTGATTCAAAATCGAACGTACTGTTTTTATTGACACACTAGCTGTTGCCCGACCTTCGTCTGCGTGAAGACAAAAATATTACTTCCCAATTTGAATCGGATTTTTTTAACAAAATCAAGTGTTTTTTTTTTGCACGGAACTCAAATTCTTATTATAAAATAAAGTTGACTTAGTTACTCCTTATAAAATCATCTATATGCCAGTAACAGTCCCGTCAAAATCGGGTCCAGCCGTTTCGGAGATTAGCTGAAACAAACCGACAGACAGAGAAAATTTGGCCAAAGGTCGCAAAGGATAGTGGTTTGGAAGGAGGAAGGGTTGCCTTTGCTCAGCAGTAAGACACGACATAAGGTAGCAAACCATCACATAATCCAGAAATGTTCCTCAATGTTCATCGATTAGTTTTCGCAGAACTATTGAGTCTATTGTAGTCTCCGTCACAGCTGTCAAGCTGTCTTCCCCATCCTTAGCTCCTATAGTGTCGGATATAGGGATCTACCGTTACCCAGTAAGGGTATCGGAATGTCTGTGTATATCATCGCACAGCCGTCGGAAATGATCGGGTTTGCGTATTTGGTGCTGAGCTATGAGATTAGTATTGCTGTCACGTTTTGTAATTGGACCTTTAGTAGGCTGGGCTGGTAATGACATTATAATTTGTGTTCTATATTATTATTAGACTAGCTGTGCCCGCGGTTTCGGTCACGAAAGCAAAATATCGTAAAACTCATGATGTATCCTGGGTCCCGACGGTTAATATCATTAAACATTTTAAAAAATCTTTCAACTCTGCGAGCTCAATCAACCGATGGAAAACAAAACTGAAAATATTCAAAAAACACGTTACTCAAAATTACTGTAAACGCTTGAATTCAATTTACATATAGTAATAGAACCAGAAACATTATGCGCTTCGATAATTATTATTAGATATTCCACATCGATCATGAATGAGTCACTAGAGTGTCATGAACCTAATGATGACACTCTCAAAGATCTGTAATACGAACTTTGGAATCTTACAAAATTCGAAAATCTGATTACAACCCTAACAAAGTCATACCCAACTAAAGGCAATGAAATAGGCTGAACTCAGTCTTGGGAAATATTAAAAAGCTTTGTTTTCGGATATACGAAAATTTGAAAACTTACAAAATACTCCAATGGCGACATAGATGGAAAACAGTCTCACAGTATACAACAATAAGCTGAAATGAAAAGGAACACTACCGAACCTGCTTATCTTGCAGCGCGGCAGACTAAGGAAATGGCATCCACCAGTGTTCGTAAATAGGAAATGGACCGCAGACACACTTTCACAAATTGCATGTTGTTTGTATGCTGTGGTTTAAGAGGGAACAGGACCTGCAAAGTAAGAATTTGAAAAACTATTGCCGTCGCGCTGCGTCAAGCCTGCTGCCGTAGAGTGCGATAGGGACAGCTACAGCTCAGACCGATTGTATCACAAAAATTTTGACGAAATCGACGTTTCGTATTCCCCTTTTTACTCCTCGAAAAATGAGCCGATTCAATTATTTTTGACATTAATATTTTAAGAAAGAGTATGTCTAGGTGCCTATCAATTTATTTTGTATTTATAACTTTTCGAACTTATCTGGTGGTTTTTTTCATTTTTGGAGGATCATATTTTCTTTACTTATTAGTTGCGGATTAAAACGGAAATGACAGGGACGTTACAGTCTACAGTAAACCTTGATTTTATGTAACTAAAAAAATATTGCCGTAGACGCATTATTCTGGACGACAAAAGGGGAATACATTTGTATTAATAATCGCAGCCTCTGTTCCCTCTTAAACGAACGAAAGGACAAAAAATGTAGTCAGAATGGTACAGGAAATAAAAAACTGTGTCAGTGGAATAAGATGTTGCAAGTCAAAGTTGTTAGTTAATTCGTTTAATTAATTTATTTGACACAATGATGCATAATTTTGCTATAAATAATGTTAGTAACCAAAAAATCAAAGACCACACAATAGTTTTGTTACTAAACTAAATGAACAGTCCATAACACCAAATTCAAATTTAAATAAAGTAAATACGAACACAAATAAGATTTTAAGGTTGGTTAGCCAAACACTATCCCACAGGTGGACAAAAGCTTAACCCAACAAAGGAATTGGGCTGCTAACCATTGTAGCCCTTACTCGAGAAGACTCAACAGAACAGTATATGATAAAACAAAAACATATTTGAACAGACCGGAAACCTCTAAACCGTAACCCTACATTCGTAATACCTACATTAGTTTACACGTGTACAATCAGCAACAAAAATCGTTTAGCACGTCCATAACGAGTTTCTGATGGACAAATTCTTAATAAAACTAAATTCTTAAATTCTTTTTATTATTGATCAAATAGATCTAACGCTATTTTTTTAGGAAATTCTTCAAAAGTCGTAACAGCATTTCCATTTGAAGTTCGCTATTCTTGTTTTTATTTTTGTGATAATATAATTTTGATAACAATCATAGTTCTGTTAAAATTCGAGACTATTATTAAGACCGGGTGAATAATCTTCTCAATGTTTATTTTCAGTTTTTTCGAAGGTCAGCAAAGTTATTAATAGCAAAAGGAATTAGCCATTTTGTTTTTGTTTTGTGTGAACCTATCGACTTGTGTGGTCGACTGCACATTCCCTCATTAAAATTATGTAGTAAGTATACAAATTACGTAATCTGTTATCTGTTGATAACATCGCTCTTATCACAGTGGAGGCAAAGTGACAAGTGTGTTATAATTATGAAATTATCATGCCGAGGCATTTAATTGTCGGAAACATGCGATTTACTAAACATACAACACTTAATTACGATGTATTTACACAATTAATTACACAAGAAAAAAACAGTTTTTTTTCGCAAAATTGTAAGTACTGTCACCAACAGCACTTGCAAAATTCTAAAACTTGATTGTTACTTTTAGTAAAGATTTAATTTTACATAAAGGGTGTAAAAGTACCCTTGGCGAAGTCGAAAGGCACTTGTTCTCCCCGTCATTGCGATCATTTTTTGTTCTAGACCATATCTGGGAATCTTCTAGTTAAGGAGATATTGGGGGTCAAAAGCCCAACTTTTTTACAAGTTTTTTTTTTAATACATGTTTTTAATGTTATAACTTCACTATAAATACACTACTTTAGGACAAATCGTTTTAAATCTTGCATACAAGTAACGTAAACATTTCCAAGGCATGTATACAACCACTGTATCTGTTTTAAACTCCAAGTAGTTTTACTCTGTTCCAATTTCATAAGATATCGATTCATTTTCTTTCTGCTGTTATCCCAATTTTTCTCGAAACACACATAATCATCATCATCTGCCTAGCCTTTTCCCAACTATGTTAGGGTCGCCTTCCAGTCTAACCGGATGCAACTGAATACCAATATTTCACGGAGCGACTGCCATCTGACCACCACAACCCAGCTAGTACTGGGTAATAGGATACCTCTTGGTAATACTGGTTGTCACTGACTACCTGTAAAGACTGCCAAAGAAACACTTGAAACATTGTACTAAACAGACCTTATTCCTTTAGAATGATAATACAAGCATACGCGAATTTTCATCTTTGTTTTCCAGCCTGTATTGATAGAATGGGCTAGCCTCCTATTATATGCAACTTAAACTGGGGAAATGCAGGTGTACTATATAGGTACCTTTATCTCTGCCTAGCCTTAACGGTGGAAAGCACCCCGCAACTTATTCCTTCCTCTGCAGTCTAAAATACAAATACATTGATTGAAAGTCAAATACAACGTTAGGCTTAGCGTTCCGTTTTTCCTTATTAACTTTGCTTTTTCTTTTAAGCTGTTAACTTTATTTGTTTCTGTCCTGTTGAATTTATAATATTTGATGCGCTTTATGATTATTGTTATTTCTTTTTTTTTTATATGCACGTCATGTCCCTGCGACAAAAAAATTTTTTTTTTTTTCTTATTTTTATCTGCAATTTTCCGAAGCGAGGAAAAGTCGAACATCTGAATCTTACTTTACCTCATTAGCTAAGGTTTATAAGATTAGTTCGATGGATTCAATTTTAATATAGACTGGCAAGCTTGAAAATTGATATGGTACTCAGTATGAGCAAGCTTGCATTGTTTTTTTTGTATAAGGATATAGGTACCTTGTTTACTTTGTGACCGATTATTTATTTTTATAGTGTTATAGGAGAATTATTCATTAAGTTCTACTCGCCGAAAGTCTTTCTCTGACATAAAACAGGTTTATTCAAACTTTTTTGCTTTCTCTGCGCATCTTATTTATTGATAAAACCAACAGAAATAGACTTTTTCGTACCAAATAAATACTAAGATGAACATATTAATTTGGAGATTACCCTTGTTGTTGCTCTGTTAGAATAAGTTATAATTTGTGTAAAAAAATATATGAATTTATTTGTAACTAAAAGCGTTTCACTTTTTGTTTTAAGTGTACCAACTTAGAGGTCAAGCGTAAACTTATTAAAAAGATGTTATTTGTTTCGCGAATCGACATAGATGGTATGATTAATTTTTTTTATTATGCACCCAACCCACAAAAGGTGTTGAAAGTATACAAATTTACATTGAAGTTCATTAACCAACCCATTGTCATTATTTTTCATAATATAGGACCATTGTGAATAGAAAACTACAAAGAAACAAACGGTCCTAACAATCAGCTGTCTAGTCACAACTATGTTTGGGTCGGCTTTCGGACTAACCGGATGCAGCGGAATACCAGTATTTTACATGGAGCGACTGCCTATCGTCGACGTCCACAACCCAGTTAGTACTGTTAGTAGTTGGGTAATGCGATACCCCTTGGTAAGACTGGTTGTCAGACTTTCGGACCACTGACTACCTGTAACAACTGTCAAAGATCTACAATTGACAGCCGGGCCCAACGGCTTAACGTGGTTTCCGAGGCAAGGAGGAAACTCGGTAATCGTCAATGGGTGGTCACACATCCACGGACCAACCTAGGCAAGCGCGGCTTAACCTAAAGATCGACCCGAACGGGTGTTATTATTTAGCCACGAGCTCCTCTGTAAACAAACCTCTTAGCCATCGTATACATATAACACTGGATTGAAGTATTTAGTCTACGTACCATCCATAGCTCACATTACTCTAAGTAGGGTAAGAATTTAATTAATAAACAACCACTAGAGCATAGAGCTAACATAGACAAGCTAGAAGCGAGACCACGACCACAGAGTCTTACAAACACTCCTCTTACTAATACTGAAAACTATTTCACTCCAATAGATTTTGAACTCTCCATCAGTAGTACTAAAGTACAAATTAGAAGGAGCCTGAATAAATCAGTGCTGTTAATTTGTACTAAAGAATTTCCACATTTTCACAGAGGAAACAATTTTTCAACTTTGAAGCGGTAACTCGGGATACCCCTGAGATTCTTTCAACTTGATTGCACTTAGTATATATTGCTTCGGTTTATTGCGACTGTAATGGAATGCTACGGTATATCTATCGAGAGATTTTTTTTAGAATTTCTGGGGTCTACATTTCCTTATGGAATGTAAATAGTACTAATTTTTTATCACAAGATGATTGCTACATTTTTGCCACTGTATTTTATACCATCATCGTAGAAACTACGTCTATTTAGTGCTTATTAAAAACATTTGATTTATAAATAAGTTTTTAAACTGTCATGGTCACCAACATTATAATTAACACTAGAAACGGGATATTTACCATGCGTCCATGTGTGTGTGTGTGTGTGTGTGTGTACGTTTTTTGCATATTGCAGGTCAGTGTCAGGTTTTATGTTGACAACAAAATGATTCGTGACATTAATAAATATAACTTTTTATATATGCTTTATTTATAACCATTTAAATCATCAATACAACATTTAATCCCACTGACTGAATTTTCATGAAATATTTATTAAAAACTACTTTAACATCCAATCCAGTTTTATTATTGCAATTCATTACCAATATTTGAGTGCAACACAAAGAGACATTACTTAATTTCATTCAATTATTGTTTTATTTATTTATCAAAACAGTGAAATATTTGTAAGTTACTTGCGACGACGACCGCGACGTAGCGAACTTTTAGAATGAAGTTACACTAATAATGTAAAGACGTAAAATTTGTATTTAGAAATACAAATTTTACGTCTACTACAACTACTGAACCGATTTCGAAAATTCTTTCACTAACGGGAACCTATATTGTCCCCGAGTACATAAAGTTCCCGTGGGTAAAATGTTACCGTACATAACGGGAACGAATCCGCGAGCAATGGCTAGTAAGTGAATAAAAGCATCTTCCTCAATTCGACCAAAGACCACAAGTGACAATAGACCAATAATGAGAGTCATTGATTTACTCGACGCCAAGACGGCATGTTAGATGATCGATTCCAACTGTTACGCAATCATTATAACTACATATACATACACACCTACCTACATAGCGTTGCCTTCCTTAGTAAATACGTTAACTGATTGTTAATCCCAAGGAAAATCCAGCATTACCCATTACAGTAAAGATCTGTATCTATTAAAACTTATTTAAATAATCTTCGTAAAAGCGACTAGGAGCAGCGGTGAGCCAGTGTGGCGGCCCCAACTTACGAGCAGTAAGTAACCCACGGGTTCGAACCTAGGCAGGCGTATTCATCATCATCTTCTTGCCCTTGTCCCATGTTACTTGGGGTCGGCACAACACGTTTTTTTCTTCCATTCTCCCGTGTCAACCACGCAATCATTTACACCTTTTTCCTTCATATAATTCCTCACACAATCCATCCATCGTTTCCTTTGTCTTCCTCATCCTCTCCATTTATCAACATTTATATGCACCACTCTTTTAGTCACATGCGATTCGTCCCTCCTCATCACATGTCCATACCAAGACAGTCGATTCCCTTTCAACTTTTCTGTAACTGGCGCAACTTTCAAATTTCTTCCTTCCTATTATTACATTTTATCATTTATTTCAACACCACTGCTGAAAACGGTGAAGGAAAACCGGCATATCCTAGTACCAAAAATTCGAAGGCATGTGACATCTACCAACCCGCACCCGGGCCCGCGTGGTGGATTATAGCCCATTCCCTCTCGTAGAGAGGAGGCCGTGTGTCCAAGCAGTGGGAACATTATAGGCTGATTATGCTTATGCTCCGCAAAACCTTTATCAGCCGAATACTCGGGACTTATCCATTAATCGTTCAAAAAGTACAACTGTATTAAGAATTCAAGAAGTGTCATCGTCAGGATAATTATGTCTCGCTTTAGATTTATTTTAAGCTATAAGATACTACTACTGATTGGGAGATTGATAGGACAGGTCATTAAACCGGCATTAGTTAGGCACAAACTTTTATGTCATTTGTGGTGAAGACTTGAATTAATACCTAGGTTATCTCACGAACTGTGGAGGCTCGTAGCTTTATTATAATTCCAGCCGCATGGGCCGGTCTTTAAAGTTAAGCAACACCGGTAGAGGTCTGTCAATCATCCATGAGGAGTGACCATCCTACTTCCTTCTTAATATTATAAATGCGAAAGTTTGTGAGGAAGTATGGATGTTTGTTACTCTTTCATGCAAAAACTACTGAACGGATTTGAATGAAATTTAGCACACAGATAGTTTATAACCTGGATTAACACATAGGGTACTTTTTATCCCGGTAGTATGATCCCGTGGGACAATTACCGAACTCGACTAGGGCGAAGCTGCAGGCATAAGCTAGTCCATTATATACCGAAACCCCTCCGTGGCCGTCCGTTAGACTGGAAGCCGACCCCAACATAATTGGGAAAAGACTAGGCAGATGTGTATTCCGTACTGACAAATGCGCGATAGATGCTGCCCCGTGTCGTGTGTGTCTGAAATGACTCTCTGAAAACATCATCTCCTAGTGTTTTCCCGACTGTGTTGGGGTCGGCCACTTAACTGAATACCAACTATTTATTCTCTGAATGATATTTTTAAGATGACCAAACTACCGAATGTTTAACAACTAAATGTTCTGGGCGCGCCTGTATCCAAGGGCTTTTGCTGGCACTTCGCCAGATCATTAGTGACAAATTTACAAATATTATGGAGTAGGTAGTAATTACCCTGTGCTAATATTATGTGTTACAGTGTGTTTGTGGGCGGTAAACTCTAAAACTACTGAACCGAATATAGAATTTGTTAAATCTACACTAACAGCCGCACTAAAGTCGTTCGGCCACGGCTTTTTGTGGCGATGAATAATGCTGTCCCGCGTTTCGTTAACGGGGTTCTGCATCCCTGTTATTACACGTTCGTCGCATTTGCAACGAGTGGCAGAAGCGATGCAAACAAAATTGTGAAAAAAAATGATATATTATATTATAATTATGAAAATAATATCGACGTCAATTTAATTTACCAGATAATCTCTAATATTTGTAGCTAACAACGATCCAATCTATGCTTATTTCCGATAAAATTATTGTATTATTATTTAAAACAACATCTCAGAATGCGACAGTAAATAGGGTCACAACAAAAATTCACATTAAGTTTTTAAAATCGACAATATTTTACGTTTCGAAATCACAGTCGGCTAATTTTCGCCAATACCTTAAAAACAAAATCATTTTTGTTTTTACATAAATCATGGAATTGGATTCTTATCAAAAGTAAAGTCATATCGACCTGATTACAACTTCGTTTTTAATTACCCGGACTACTGCATACTACCGACTGCACTGAAGGTCGATCAGTTTTCAACCTTATTACTTACTAGCTTTTGCCCGCGGCTTCGCTCGCGTTAAGAATTATTATTATTAATTAGGTTTAGTTTTTGCGGCTTTACTTTTGTTTAGCGTGTGTAAAAAATTAGGGCCTACAAAACTTCTTTGTACACAATATTCTTAACTAATCTGTCATTAGGCGCTAAAACTATCAAGCTATTAGGTGAACTTACTCGTGAGCAAGCAACATAAAACTGTCCATGAGAGAAGCAATGTTCTCTCAAGTCAATACCCGCAAATTTGAGAGTTTGCCCCTGAGACTTGTTTATTGTCATGGCAAAGCAGACTTTTAGGGGAAACTGTAATCGTTTAAATTCGAACGGGATATCATTAGGTATTAATGGGATTCGTGGTATAAATACAGTTTCCCCTTTCGCACACCCAGTAAATATAGTGGCTTCCACTATATTGCGATGTAACGCTTTCACTTGCAGTCTCGTACCGTTACAAAGTTTTGGTGGTTTTAAATTTCGCAACAACATAATTGGAGTGCCCACACGCAGAATAAGCTTATGATAAGGCAAACCTGGCGGTTTCAATGAATTTAAAAATTCTACAGGGTAATTAGTAGCGTCATCTGTATTAACCACTGTATCAATCGAAGTATAGACCTTTTCTTCGCCCTCAAACGACATGAGCAGGATATCGTTGATAGCTGCTGCTTGATCGTTCTTTGGAGTAAGTATGGCACGCTCACATAACCATTCAATAGGCTTGTCATGTAAATGAATAATGTCTGGATAAACTTTAGACAGCAATTCTTGAACCGTAGTAACAACTGTGCACAATTCTTCCGGGATGGTTATCATTCCATCAAACGATGGAAAATCACCATTACCGATTTTAAGAAGGAGATCTGAAAATCTACCAGCAGACTCATCCCCGCCCAAATGTGCTCTCATATTTTTAGAGAGCTTAAGAATATTAACCTGGGGCCACAAATTTGATTTCTTAATGCACGACCTTACTTCGTCAGCTCTGGTTCCTTTTGGCACCACTGGTAGAGTCTGCCGAAAGTCTCCGGCCAGCAAAACTGTTAAGCCACCCATTAATTTTCTATTACCCCTTATATCCCTTAGTGATCTGTTTAAGGCTTCAATACCACCTTTATGAGCCATCGTTATTTCGTCCCACACGATTATTTTTGTACTCTTTAAAACTTCAGCAAAATTACTTTGTTTGGAGATGTTGCAAATGGGAGTCTCGGCAGTGATTAAATTGAGTGGTAACTTAAAAGTAGCATGAGCAGTTCGACCACCTTCGAGTAATGTAGCAGCTATGCCGGACGACGCCACAGCCAGGGCAATGCCGTGAGTACTTCTTACTTTCGCCAAAAGTAAATTAATAAGGAAGGTTTTACCAGTTCCACCTGGAGCGTCTAAGAAGAATATTCGACCGTCATTTGCATCTACACTTGTGATAATTTTATTGTAAACTTCCTGTTGCTCGTCATTCAAGGATGCTTCATTTTTTCTCACTGCGTCTTCTAAGGCCACTGTATCGTAACTGGTCTCCTTCACGTACTCTCTATTTTCAAAATGTATTGATGTTATTGGCTGAGGTAATCCATACTCTTTAAGAGGACGGCCGCCTAATGATAATATGGCATCCTCTAATACCGACAGGCATTTGTTAAATATCAGGTCCGATGAGTGCTCTACATCCACGTCACCTAGCCTTTCCAGTTGTTTTTTAAAGTCTTCAGAAAGGTATTCTTTGTATTTTTCCCAAAGACATAAGGGGTCGGAAACCTGGCAGAACAACAAAATGATAGCAAAAAGCTCTCGAATCATTTGCGGTGTTTGACAAAGTGCTGCCTCTTCAAGAGCTGAATCCAAATGCCGATCATCTTCGAGTAGACCTAGAGCCTTGCACGCGGATTTGAAAGTGGGATATAAGTGACAATCTACAGTTTTCAACGCTTCAAATGAAATTGGGCCTCTGATCTCATGTAGAAGCATTCGAAGGTGGTAGCATTCTGTATTGTTTGGATGAACAGTATAAACCCTACCTAGAACGTGTTCTTTTTTGACCCCTGACCATCCTTCAACATTCACTCCTCTCTTCCTTCTCTGAAACGATCGCTTGTTCCAAACGTAATACGCAGGGACTTCCGAGTATAGCAATGTTTTTGCAAAGTCATCCACGTTACACAGATCGAAAAAGGAGAGGAGTGTAGTTGTAGGAGGAGTACTCAATTTGTCGCACAAGTTCTGCTCATTAAAATAAATTCTCTGTCCATTTTCTAAATGTACAGCAAGGTGCACTACAGGAGGAAAACGCTCATGTATTGGGAATTCCAGGATTCGCCAAACTGCTTCAGCTGAACTTATATATCGACCACTTGCGTAGGTTGTAACTTCATCCTTCCCATCCTTCCCGTTCTCTAAAGTAAACGTAGCCTGATCTGACCCTTTATTAACATATTTGCAAACGTATTTGATTGACTTCACTGAATGGCAATACTCTACGTTCACGTGAGCGTTACATGTTCTTAATAGCACTGGATTATAAGGAACCACCCAACGATTATCTATTGTAACACCCTTAATATTGACAGAGAATCCACCGTCATCCAGAGAACGTCTCCTGTACTGCGGATAACCATCATCACCGGTTTGAGTTTCCTTAATAAGGCCCTTAGGATAACGTTTGCTGCACGAATTATCTTTCATGCATGGAGAATTTCGGTTTAAACTTCCACAGGGGCCATGTATCATATTACTTTTAACAATTTCGTAAAGCTCAGGATCACGATCGGGGTTAGGTATTTCAGCACAAATAATATTGTCAATTTGATCCGGAGTGATGCGATGTTGAAGCCATAAAAGTATATGAATATGCGGAAGACCTCGCTTTTGCCATTCCGTCGAATACATATAGCATCTCACTTCACCGAATATTTTCCCTTTTATCAACAAATCCATGACCTTTTTTACCTTTAATCGAAAGACACGCGAAATAATATCGTATCGATCATGAGATTTTTGTCCTGAAAGTAAGTGCTCATTTATGTCACTCCAGCGTGGGTTACATGTAAAAGTAATAAAAAGGTCGGGACGACCGTAATGTCTAACATAGGTCATGGCGTCTTGCGTTTTTTCGTGCATGTATCTTGGTCCACCAGTAAAAGATGATGGAAGTACTACCATTTGTCCCAGCTGATTTGCTTCAGTATCTTGCCGTCCAATTGCATCTTTTAAATGAATATAATTATCTGCGCGCAATTTGGCTTGATTGTTTTTTATGTAGTTTAGTCTTTCAGTTTCTATTTTTGCGTATTCATCTACCAAATATTGACTAAAAAGAGCGCGATATTTAACCAAAAAGTTATCTTCTCCTTCTCTGATCATTATTCTGTATGAATAAAAACTCACAGCAGAGACTGTTTTTTTCAGGGGCAACTTAGTTGTGGGATCGCATTGTGGTATGTTGATTGTATAGCCATCATCCCCCCAGCAAAACATCAACGGGTACTGTAGCGCGTCATAAGCTCGATGTATCTCACTGATACGCTGAAGTGAGTTATTTCGGCTTTCGAGGATGATGTCTCTTCGGTCAAAATGCTGATCTACCAATACAACAGCCACTTCATTTGCCGTTGGTGCATTAAATCTGCCTCTGTGTTCTCTTTGTGGTTTTTTATCTGCATGTATTACGACCTTGAATGACTCTGAAGGCGATATTTTATCAATGGCTGTTTTTAGATCTTTTATGTATGGGTTCACCTCATCTAAATATATAAAACTCAAAGGTGACTGACTGACTGACTGACATAGTGATCTATCAGCGCACAGCCCAAACCACTGGACGGATCGGGCTGAAATTTGGCATGCAGGTAGATGTTACAACGTAGGCATCCGCTAAGAAAGGATTTTGATCAATTCTACCCCCAACGGGATAAAATAGGGGATGAAAGTTTGTATGAAACTTTGTCAATTTTAAACCGATCGGGCTGAAATTTGGCATGCAGGTAGATGTTATAACGTAGGCATCCGTTAAGAAAGGATTTTGATCAATTCTACCCCCAAGGGGATAAAATATGGGATGAAAGTTTGTATGAAACTTTGTCAATTTCAAACCGATCGAGCTGAAATTTGGCATGCAGGTAGACGTTATGACGTAGGCATCCGCTAAGAAAGGATTTTGATCAATTCTACCCCCAAGGGGATAAAATAGGGGATGAAAGTTTGTATGAAACTTTGTCAATTTTAAAGCGATCGGGCTGAGACTTTGCATGCATAAAGCTACTATGACGTAGGCATCCGCTAAGAAAGGATTTTGATCAATTCTACCCCCAACGGGATAAAATAGGGGATGAAAGTTTTAATAAATCTTCTTATTGAACTGAAATTAAAGATTGGAGCTGCTATGATGAAGACGTCCGCTTAAATAGGATTTTTATAAATTCAACCCCCATGGGGATAAAATAAGGGATGATGGAGGATGTAAATGAATTAGTTTGAACCTATCAGTACCTAATGGAACAAATAAATTAAGACGAACAAAATAATTTTTAGTTCTAAATGTTGACAATAGATGGCGTTAAAGCATTTAAAAACGCGCTATCGTTGTGTTTTCACTGAGTACATATATACCCGATGATGAGTGGCCGCCGTACCTAATAGTACATACTATACCTAAATATTTCTAGCGGATAATATTTGACGATTTTGGTTGTTCTTTTCTTGGCATATTTTGGATTGAATTTGCTTTGTTTCGGTTTAGTAGTTTTGGTTATAGACTCTGCTTTGTATTTGGCATTTGTTTTGTTTTCGTTTGGTTTAAGTATAGGTTTTGTCGGTTAGACTTTTTTAAAATGGCTAAAGAAAATTTGAACATTAATGGAGAAGTTGAAGAATGTACTGTCGTCCCTATTGTTGGTGACGGTGCATGTTTGTTTCGTGCTCTCTCTTATTTAATGTACGGGACACAAGATAGAGCGATGGAAGTGCGTTCAGAAATTGTCAGATATGTGGTTAATGACTGGAGCAAGTTTTCAATTATGACCCACGACAGGAATGGTGATAACTACGTAACACCTGACGAATATTTTGCTGATATGATGAAAAATGCTACATATGGCGGATTTTGTGAGTTAATAGCAGCAGGATTAATATTCCCATTTAAGTTTGAAGTTTATAGAAACGGTCTCATATATACGGAATCTGGATCTAACGACTATCCGGTAAGGCGATTACGATTCAGCCAAGATTTGTCCAGTGGGCATTTTGATGCCTATCTTCCCATATCAGCACAGAAAATTACTTGGCGTCGTATGGAGGTAGCTGTAGAAGAACATGATTTTGGAATTGATACACCTTCGCAACTTAAAGTTGATAAGGGTTGTCAGGAGGTACCTGTTTTAGAGCGTGAACATTCACCTATGGTATCTTCAATAAATTATGATGAAATTTTAATAAGAAGTTTATTGTCCCAATCTGAGTCTGTGACATTAATAGAAAAAAAGATAAACAAACGTAGGGCAAGGTTTACTAATTACACACGAAAAAAACAGATAAAAAAGGCACAAAAAAAATATGGACAGACTCTACCTGAATCCCACCGTAAAGCTGTGTCTGAATATAAGAAAAATAACCCTGAAAAACAGAGGCAAGCTATCGCCACCTACCAGGCTGCACACCCTGAAAAACATAGGCAATCTGTCGCCACCTACCAGGCTGCACACCCTGAAAAACATAGGCAATCTGTCGCCACCTACCAGGCTGCACACCCTGAAAAACATAGGCAATCTGTCGCCACCTACCAGGCTGCACACCCTGAAAAACATAGGCAATCTGCTGCACTATATCAGGCCAGGAATACCGATGTGCATAGAGTGATTCAGTCACGGTATAGAGAAAATACAATTCAACGTGTATGGAGAAGCAAGTTGCTTTCGGGTTTAGCGTATGACTCAGATATTGCTTATGGAACTGATAGCAGTGTAGTCTTAGGTTCTATGAAGTACAAGTGTCAGTGGTGTAACGCCTTGAAGTGGAAAGATGAGACACCTGGCATGTGTTGTAGCGCCGGTAAAGTACAACTTGAGCCGTTTAAACAACTGCCTGAACCACTTTACAGTCTGGTTAATGATTTACACCCAAATCATGTACACTTCATGGATAATATCCGAAAATATAATGCCTGTTTTCAAATGACTTCCTTTGGTGGAAAACAAATAAAAGAAGGCGGTTTTTCACCAACTTTTAAAGTTCAAGGACAAGTCTATCATTTAATTGGAAGTATATTACCGGAACCCGGGCAGGATGCACAGTTTCTGCAAATTTATTTCGTCGGTGAAGATGATAGAGAAGCTAATATTCGATGTTCTAAATTTCCTGAGTTGAGACCAAATTTAATCAAACAATTGCAGCTTATGTTACATGAGGTGAACCCATACATAAAAGATCTAAAAACAGCCATTGATAAAATATCGCCTTCAGAGTCATTCAAGGTCGTAATACATGCAGATAAAAAACCACAAAGAGAACACAGAGGCAGATTTAATGCACCAACGGCAAATGAAGTGGCTGTTGTATTGGTAGATCAGCATTTTGACCGAAGAGACATCATCCTCGAAAGCCGAAATAACTCACTTCAGCGTATCAGTGAGATACATCGAGCTTATGACGCGCTACAGTACCCGTTGATGTTTTGCTGGGGGGATGATGGCTATACAATCAACATACCACAATGCGATCCCACAACTAAGTTGCCCCTGAAAAAAACAGTCTCTGCTGTGAGTTTTTATTCATACAGAATAATGATCAGAGAAGGAGAAGATAACTTTTTGGTTAAATATCGCGCTCTTTTTAGTCAATATTTGGTAGATGAATACGCAAAAATAGAAACTGAAAGACTAAACTACATAAAAAACAATCAAGCCAAATTGCGCGCAGATAATTATATTCATTTAAAAGATGCAATTGGACGGCAAGATACTGAAGCAAATCAGCTGGGACAAATGGTAGTACTTCCATCATCTTTTACTGGTGGACCAAGATACATGCACGAAAAAACGCAAGACGCCATGACCTATGTTAGACATTACGGTCGTCCCGACCTTTTTATTACTTTTACATGTAACCCACGCTGGAGTGACATAAATGAGCACTTACTTTCAGGACAAAAATCTCATGATCGATACGATATTATTTCGCGTGTCTTTCGATTAAAGGTAAAAAAGGTCATGGATTTGTTGATAAAAGGGAAAATATTCGGTGAAGTGAGATGCTATATGTATTCGACGGAATGGCAAAAGCGAGGTCTTCCGCATATTCATATACTTTTATGGCTTCAACATCGCATCACTCCGGATCAAATTGACAATATTATTTGTGCTGAAATACCTAACCCCGATCGTGATCCTGAGCTTTACGAAATTGTTAAAAGTAATATGATACATGGCCCCTGTGGAAGTTTAAACCGAAATTCTCCATGCATGAAAGATAATTCGTGCAGCAAACGTTATCCTAAGGGCCTTATTAAGGAAACTCAAACCGGTGATGATGGTTATCCGCAGTACAGGAGACGTTCTCTGGATGACGGTGGATTCTCTGTCAATATTAAGGGTGTTACAATAGATAATCGTTGGGTGGTTCCTTATAATCCAGTGCTATTAAGAACATGTAACGCTCACGTGAACGTAGAGTATTGCCATTCAGTGAAGTCAATCAAATACGTTTGCAAATATGTTAATAAAGGGTCAGATCAGGCTACGTTTACTTTAGAGAACGGGAAGGATGGGAAGGATGAAGTTACAACCTACGCAAGTGGTCGATATATAAGTTCAGCTGAAGCAGTTTGGCGAATCCTGGAATTCCCAATACATGAGCGTTTTCCTCCTGTAGTGCACCTTGCTGTACATTTAGAAAATGGACAGAGAATTTATTTTAATGAGCAGAACTTGTGCGACAAATTGAGTACTCCTCCTACAACTACACTCCTCTCCTTTTTCGATCTGTGTAACGTGGATGACTTTGCAAAAACATTGCTATACTCGGAAGTCCCTGCGTATTACGTTTGGAACAAGCGATCGTTTCAGAGAAGGAAGAGAGGAGTGAATGTTGAAGGATGGTCAGGGGTCAAAAAAGAACACGTTCTAGGTAGGGTTTATACTGTTCATCCAAACAATACAGAATGCTACCACCTTCGAATGCTTCTACATGAGATCAGAGGCCCAATTTCATTTGAAGCGTTGAAAACTGTAGATTGTCACTTATATCCCACTTTCAAATCCGCGTGCAAGGCTCTAGGTCTACTCGAAGATGATCGGCATTTGGATTCAGCTCTTGAAGAGGCAGCACTTTGTCAAACACCGCAAATGATTCGAGAGCTTTTTGCTATCATTTTGTTGTTCTGCCAGGTTTCCGACCCCTTATGTCTTTGGGAAAAATACAAAGAATACCTTTCTGAAGACTTTAAAAAACAACTGGAAAGGCTAGGTGACGTGGATGTAGAGCACTCATCGGACCTGATATTTAACAAATGCCTGTCGGTATTAGAGGATGCCATATTATCATTAGGCGGCCGTCCTCTTAAAGAGTATGGATTACCTCAGCCAATAACATCAATACATTTTGAAAATAGAGAGTACGTGAAGGAGACCAGTTACGATACAGTGGCCTTAGAAGACGCAGTGAGAAAAAATGAAGCATCCTTGAATGACGAGCAACAGGAAGTTTACAATAAAATTATCACAAGTGTAGATGCAAATGACGGTCGAATATTCTTCTTAGACGCTCCAGGTGGAACTGGTAAAACCTTCCTTATTAATTTACTTTTGGCGAAAGTAAGAAGTACTCACGGCATTGCCCTGGCTGTGGCGTCGTCCGGCATAGCTGCTACATTACTCGAAGGTGGTCGAACTGCTCATGCTACTTTTAAGTTACCACTCAATTTAATCACTGCCGAGACTCCCATTTGCAACATCTCCAAACAAAGTAATTTTGCTGAAGTTTTAAAGAGTACAAAAATAATCGTGTGGGACGAAATAACGATGGCTCATAAAGGTGGTATTGAAGCCTTAAACAGATCACTAAGGGATATAAGGGGTAATAGAAAATTAATGGGTGGCTTAACAGTTTTGCTGGCCGGAGACTTTCGGCAGACTCTACCAGTGGTGCCAAAAGGAACCAGAGCTGACGAAGTAAGGTCGTGCATTAAGAAATCAAATTTGTGGCCCCAGGTTAATATTCTTAAGCTCTCTAAAAATATGAGAGCACATTTGGGCGGGGATGAGTCTGCTGGTAGATTTTCAGATCTCCTTCTTAAAATCGGTAATGGTGATTTTCCATCGTTTGATGGAATGATAACCATCCCGGAAGAATTGTGCACAGTTGTTACTACGGTTCAAGAATTGCTGTCTAAAGTTTATCCAGACATTATTCATTTACATGACAAGCCTATTGAATGGTTATGTGAGCGTGCCATACTTACTCCAAAGAACGATCAAGCAGCAGCTATCAACGATATCCTGCTCATGTCGTTTGAGGGCGAAGAAAAGGTCTATACTTCGATTGATACAGTGGTTAATACAGATGACGCTACTAATTACCCTGTAGAATTTTTAAATTCATTGAAACCGCCAGGTTTGCCTTATCATAAGCTTATTCTGCGTGTGGGCACTCCAATTATGTTGTTGCGAAATTTAAAACCACCAAAACTTTGTAACGGTACGAGACTGCAAGTGAAAGCGTTACATCGCAATATAGTGGAAGCCACTATATTTACTGGGTGTGCGAAAGGGGAAACTGTATTTATACCACGAATCCCATTAATACCTAATGATATCCCGTTCGAATTTAAACGATTACAGTTTCCCCTAAAAGTCTGCTTTGCCATGACAATAAACAAGTCTCAGGGGCAAACTCTCAAATTTGCGGGTATTGACTTGAGAGAACATTGCTTCTCTCATGGACAGTTTTATGTTGCTTGCTCACGAGTAAGTTCACCTAATAGCTTGATAGTTTTAGCGCCTAATGACAGATTAGTTAAGAATATTGTGTACAAAGAAGTTTTGTAGGCCCTAATTTTTTACACACGCTAAACAAAAGTAAAGCCGCAAAAACTAAACCTAATTAATAATAATAATTCTTAACGCGAGCGAAGCCGCGGGCAAAAGCTAGTGTAACATAAGCTGCAATTGTTTGATTAAATTTGGTCTCAACTCAGGAAATTTAGAACATCGAATATTAGCTTCTCTATCATCTTCACCGACGAAATAAATTTGCAGAAACTGTGCATCCTGCCCGGGTTCCGGTAATATACTTCCAATTAAATGATAGACTTGTCCTTGAACTTTAAAAGTTGGTGAAAAACCGCCTTCTTTTATTTGTTTTCCACCAAAGGAAGTCATTTGAAAACAGGCATTATATTTTCGGATATTATCCATGAAGTGTACATGATTTGGGTGTAAATCATTAACCAGACTGTAAAGTGGTTCAGGCAGTTGTTTAAACGGCTCAAGTTGTACTTTACCGGCGCTACAACACATGCCAGGTGTCTCATCTTTCCACTTCAAGGCGTTACACCACTGACACTTGTACTTCATAGAACCTAAGACTACACTGCTATCAGTTCCATAAGCAATATCTGAGTCATACGCTAAACCCGAAAGCAACTTGCTTCTCCATACACGTTGAATTGTATTTTCTCTATACCGTGACTGAATCACTCTATGCACATCGGTATTCCTGGCCTGATATAGTGCAGCAGATTGCCTATGTTTTTCAGGGTGTGCAGCCTGGTAGGTGGCGACAGATTGCCTATGTTTTTCAGGGTGTGCAGCCTGGTAGGTGGCGACAGATTGCCTATGTTTTTCAGGGTGTGCAGCCTGGTAGGTGGCGACAGATTGCCTATGTTTTTCAGGGTGTGCAGCCTGGTAGGTGGCGATAGCTTGCCTCTGTTTTTCAGGGTTATTTTTCTTATATTCAGACACAGCTTTACGGTGGGATTCAGGTAGAGTCTGTCCATATTTTTTTTGTGCCTTTTTTATCTGTTTTTTTCGTGTGTAATTAGTAAACCTTGCCCTACGTTTGTTTATCTTTTTTTCTATTAATGTCACAGACTCAGATTGGGACAATAAACTTCTTATTAAAATTTCATCATAATTTATTGAAGATACCATAGGTGAATGTTCACGCTCTAAAACAGGTACCTCCTGACAACCCTTATCAACTTTAAGTTGCGAAGGTGTATCAATTCCAAAATCATGTTCTTCTACAGCTACCTCCATACGACGCCAAGTAATTTTCTGTGCTGATATGGGAAGATAGGCATCAAAATGCCCACTGGACAAATCTTGGCTGAATCGTAATCGCCTTACCGGATAGTCGTTAGATCCAGATTCCGTATATATGAGACCGTTTCTATAAACTTCAAACTTAAATGGGAATATTAATCCTGCTGCTATTAACTCACAAAATCCGCCATATGTAGCATTTTTCATCATATCAGCAAAATATTCGTCAGGTGTTACGTAGTTATCACCATTCCTGTCGTGGGTCATAATTGAAAACTTGCTCCAGTCATTAACCACATATCTGACAATTTCTGAACGCACTTCCATCGCTCTATCTTGTGTCCCGTACATTAAATAAGAGAGAGCACGAAACAAACATGCACCGTCACCAACAATAGGGACGACAGTACATTCTTCAACTTCTCCATTAATGTTCAAATTTTCTTTAGCCATTTTAAAAAAGTCTAACCGACAAAACCTATACTTAAACCAAACGAAAACAAAACAAATGCCAAATACAAAGCAGAGTCTATAACCAAAACTACTAAACCGAAACAAAGCAAATTCAATCCAAAATATGCCAAGAAAAGAACAACCAAAATCGTCAAATATTATCCGCTAGAAATATTTAGGTATAGTATGTACTATTAGGTACGGCGGCCACTCATCATCGGGTATATATGTACTCAGTGAAAACACAACGATAGCGCGTTTTTAAATGCTTTAACGCCATCTATTGTCAACATTTAGAACTAAAAATTATTTTGTTCGTCTTAATTTATTTGTTCCATTAGGTACTGATAGGTTCAAACTAATTCATTTACATCCTCCATCATCCCTTATTTTATCCCCATGGGGGTTGAATTTATAAAAATCCTATTTAAGCGGACGTCTTCATCATAGCAGCTCCAATCTTTAATTTCAGTTCAATAAGAAGATTTATTAAAACTTTCATCCCCTATTTTATCCCGTTGGGGGTAGAATTGATCAAAATCCTTTCTTAGCGGATGCCTACGTCATAGTAGCTTTATGCATGCAAAGTCTCAGCCCGATCGCTTTAAAATTGACAAAGTTTCATACAAACTTTCATCCCCTATTTTATCCCCTTGGGGGTAGAATTGATCAAAATCCTTTCTTAGCGGATGCCTACGTCATAACGTCTACCTGCATGCCAAATTTCAGCTCGATCGGTTTGAAATTGACAAAGTTTCATACAAACTTTCATCCCATATTTTATCCCCTTGGGGGTAGAATTGATCAAAATCCTTTCTTAACGGATGCCTACGTTATAACATCTACCTGCATGCCAAATTTCAGCCCGATCGGTTTAAAATTGACAAAGTTTCATACAAACTTTCATCCCCTATTTTATCCCGTTGGGGGTAGAATTGATCAAAATCCTTTCTTAGCGGATGCCTACGTTGTAACATCTACCTGCATGCCAAATTTCAGCCCGATCCGTCCAGTGGTTTGGGCTGTGCGCTGATAGATCACTATGTCAGTCAGTCAGTCAGTCACCTTTGAGTTTTATATATTTAGATTATAAGGGTGAAAACTGGTCCACCGTAAGTGAACTCTGTAGTACATACTGGTAGTTGTGTGATAAGCATTATTAGACTGCTGATTATTAGCCCAATCATTTCGGCGATTTTAATATGACAGACTAATCTACATTGTAGTTTGCGTATGTTCACACCTTCTTTTTGCATGTTTCTAATCTTAGTGTCCAGTGGCCCAGAAGATAAGGCCTCACGTCTCATGTAGGAGGTGGGGTTCAAATCTGGGCAAGTACCAATGTTACTTTTACAATTCATATAAATCTACTGTACCTACTTTCTAAGTTATGTTAACCATTTAGCATAACAAAATGGTATTTTTCTTAATTATTTTTTTTGTACTCTATCAGAATGTACTCTATTTGATACAAAGTATGACTGGTAGATAATGCCTTGTGGCATTAAGTCCGCCTATGTACAACTCTTGTACATGAAGTTTAATTAGATAAAGTTCAGTTCGTATTGAAAATTACTGACGGCTGTTATCTTAAACCGGCCATCACACTTTCGGGTCTGGAAACCGGCTTCAGGCATACAGTATAAATTAATTCATTTAAAAAAAAACTTTATTTACAAAAAATGGCACCGTAACTACATAGTATCTCCATTTGTTCATGCTAATATCAATTATTTTCATTTCCGGATCACACGTAGATCATGCCTCCAAACAATGTAATTAATTTATAATAATGCAAAATGGATAACATATCAAATCTTTATCATGTATTAGATATATTCAAATCAATCAATAACTGACGTAGGTACTTTATACCAAATATCGTACGTACCCATGTACCGGCTAAACGACCATAAAACGTTACTTACAAACTATGTACAAAAATCTTAGAATATTTTGATTATCTGGTAAAGTTTGCATAGTCTTAGTTTCTGGGTTTTCCCAGAAACTAAACATGTACTGTTTAGTTTGGATGACGTTGCATGGTTAGCTACGTGACGTCATTATAAGTCCTAAAGATGGCGGACTAATTATTTTTTATAAAATGGGTATATTTTTTTTTAACGTCAAATAAACTTAACTACAAAACACCTGCACCTCTTAGGTTCCCCTATTTTAGAAGAAAGTTTTTCATCTTTCATCGATGACAAAATCAAAATTTTTAATGATATTTCGGATAGACTCACCAAAATTTATTTACATTCGGCATTCACCCTGCTCAGATATTGGCAGCATTAGCACAGATTAGTGCATTACCACTTTGGATGGCAATACTGATTCTTTGGTAAAAAAATAGGCCCGCCCTCTGGTCACGTGAAGAGTCGACCAACCGCGATTGGCGATTTCCCGAAATACTAGGTGGGCACTCGGACCCCATGGCCCTAGTGTTTCAACCCCAAACGGCTCAAACACATAACTACCAATTAAATTATTGTATTTGCGCCGTTTGAGGTTTTCCGCACCTGCAGCAGCCGCCCCAGCGCAGCCCACTGTGAAAGGAAGATGGCGCAAGGGTGTCGACGCATGTTGCGTCCCACACCAAAGGCCTACCCAACTTCCATGGCATTATGGTCATACCATCTAGTCTCTTCCCATCGACATAAAAAAATTAAGGATTAGCTGAGAAGAATACGAGAAATAAAATGACGTCACTCTGAAGAAACTGTAATATTATTTCACAAATGTTTACCGACGATGCCCTCCTGTCAGTAACATTCAAGCGACACAAGAACCATGCGACATTGTATATCTCTGTTGTACTCAAAATCAGCTGTTATACAAAGATAAAATCAACTAACAAATTAATTTCAATTAGGTATTTACTTTATTATGTCGATGCGTACGTACCTATAGACTAAAAAACAATATTTTCGATATCGCCCGTAAATGTGCAATCTACGATTGCTATCGTTCGAAGTATGATTACTGCTGCCGAAAATGAAGTATTTAAGCTGATATAATACAATTTATTGTTCTACTTATCTTGGAAGGTTAATTAAGAAATTAAAGCACCAATAAATAACGATATCTATCTATACTTCTATACGACATATATACAGTTAATTGTTTTTATTTTTAGTTTAGATTTTAGCGTTATTTTTGCACATGTCTCGACTGTTTGGAGGTGCCCACCTCCAAACAGTCGAGTCATTAACTCCCGTTAATGACTGCGACACAGTTTTATGCTAATGCAGTTGTTATGAAACATAGAGTTTTTGTAAACTAAGTTCTTTTTTTCCAATAAATTGTTATATTATTTAAAAAATATATAAAGAGGTCGAGTTTGTGAGGTTGTAGGGGGTAATCTCTGGATCTACTGAACCGATTGTGAGTGTCATCGTGATAGTCGAATTTGCGAAATTTAGAAAAAAATGGTTGAAAATGTTTACCACAGTGGGCACGGGTCCGCTAGTACGCAATAATACCAAAAGAGTTGCTGCGTGGTGGTCTCCTAAAACCATTCAATCGCAAAATCCGTCGAACAAGATAAAGTTTTTATGATTCCTGATTCGCGCTGCAGTAAAATCAACATTTAGAATTCGAATTTCAGGGAGTTTTTCAGACGGTCACCTTTTCTTATCAGTACAAATTAATTAATAAGATACTACATATTTATGTAATTAATTTAGATACAACAAAGATAATAAAGCCGATAACGAAACTACACAGTAAGTAACTCAATATCACCGTTGATCGTTACTCATTCCTGATTCTCACAAAATTATCTACACTTGGCCACGAGACGAAACATTGCACAAAAAAGCCGGCCGGCGACGTTCATTGAACTCCCGAATATCGTAACTTTAGTTAATTGTGAAGGCATTTACGCAATCTACCTGAGGTTCTCAGAAACTTATTAAGTTCAGACACTCCAGTGCAGGGTAAAAAAATTTAACCTGTTTTATTGTAGCAGAAGGATCGTTATTATCGGTATAAAGGCAGCCGCGTGCTGTCGTCGCATGAACCAAAAAAACACACATGAACAGTCACGAGCAGTAATATGTATACAACTATACATGTAGCAACTTTTCAAGGTAGTTTTCTCCTATAATATTGATTATAATTTGATATTGCTACGAACTTCGTATTTTGGACCTCATCTTTATTACATAGTATAAAACAAAGTCGCTTCCGCTGTTTGTACGCTGAGATCGTTTAAACTACGTAACGCGTTTTAATATAGTTTTCAGCAATATATAGAGTGATTGAAGAGGAAGGTTTATATGTATATTGCCCCCGTGCGAAGCCGGGACGGGTCACTAGTACTATGTATTTTTAAATAAGTCTTACTTAACTCAAAGTAGCAATCAATAATCCACGAGGAAATCACTTTTGAATTTTGTAGAGTGTACCAAAAAAAGTGTTGTTGTGTTTGTGTGTGTAAATACAGCGTGTCCAGAAAGGTGTGGTCATTTTCATAATAGTCATCGAAGTATTGTACTGAACAACTGATTTTTTTTTTTTTGTAAAGAAAAGACTATGCCCACTAGACTAGACCGCGTGCCATGCCCGGAGCGTCAATAATTATTGGCAAAAATATTTTGCCGATGCATGGTGGTGCATGCATGTAGCGTAACGGTACGGTACGTGCATGGCACGCGACGGTGTTGGTCGGTGACGCAACGGTGAAGTGGGCATAGTCTCATACTTTTCCATACAATGAATATTTAGTTACATGATACGTTCATAGCGCGGTTATGGTATGGTACGGTGTCGTGGACAGGATAATTTAGTGTGTAACTCGTGACCAAGCGAATAGTCTGTTTCGTCGTGCTTTCTTCGAAACAAGTCTTCCGTCTCCGTTTTTACAAACGGTCAACAAATAAAATGTATGACAGAGGAGGAAGTCATAATGAACTATTCCCGTCAATACCTAGTAAGTGGACGTCGCTGATCTATTTTTGTTGCGTCTTCAACTATTTAAATATCGTCACTAAAGTCAAGGTTCTTGGACGTTATTCGTATGATTTTTAGACGTAAAAGCACTGCAAAGAGGTTTTTCAGGACGGGTAATAAGTACCCAGTTTAATATATACGTGACCATTTTTTATTGTTGTGTTCTGGGAAGAGTTGTGGCACAGCATTTTCGTCTAAAAGACAAAAAGTAAAAACATTTTCGCCGACAAAATACTAAAAATATAACATTTACGTACAGACGCCAGCACATCAACCTACTAAAATCTGTCAAATTTCTTTAATAGATTTTCAACTTTATTTTTATACAATTAGGTTCAAGGTTGGTTGGGAAAATCTGACAGTTTCGGGTAGGTTGACCTGCTGGCGTCTGTACATAACAAAAAATAACACGTGGGAAAAGAGTCACGTGGAGTTACAAAATCGATCAAATATTCAAATCGAACAAATTGTATCCAGGTAAAATTGTACAAATCGAACAAATTGTATCCAGGTTCAGGTACCTATGTTGGAATTTGGTTAGGAATAGGTATGTTAGGATCTTAGTAGGTGGCATTGTCTACATAGTTTTTGCACCTATACTAAAAAGGCATGAGTTTATGCATGTAACCGAAACCGGCCAAGTGCGAGTCTGACTCGCGCACGAAGGGTTCCGTACCATTATCTATAAAAACGGCAAAAAAATCATGTCTGTTGTATGTATGGGAGCCCCACTTAAATATTTTTTTATTCTGTTTTAGTATTTGTTGTTATAGCGGCAACAGAAATACATCATCCGTGAAAATTTCAACTGTCTAACTATCTCGGTTCATGCAGCTACAGCCTGGTGACAGACGGACGTACAGACAGTGGAGTCTTAATAATAGGGTCCCGTTTTACCCTTTGGCTACCTATTTATTGATTTTTAGGGTTCCGTACCCAAAGTACTTTCTTGCAAAGTTTAATAAAAGAAATGAACTTAGTATTGCAGAACATATTCTTGTTGTATTATTAATGTAGCTGGTATGAGTATGAGATTACACTGGTTTGATACTTGAATTAAATTCTGCTTGATACCTTTTCACAGCTTCATTTCTATGAAATTTGGCACACATGGTAGACCATGACCTTAGTTAACACAAACGACAGCACATCAAGTTATCCGAAACTCGGCACGGGAGACGCCCGAGGTATCGGGTGCCACGTGGTGGCTCTCGGCCACCGAAGGCGCGGGCATGTGGACGGTGAGTAATGGGCTAGCTCGCCGTCCGTCCGTCTTATGACGACAGGCCGTGTCGACGGCGCGTTCGTTTTCCACGCGTGCCTCAAAGAGATGTCAGCAAACAGCAAGGGCCGATGCCTGCCAGGGCTGCGGGACTGTTCGAAAGAGATGCCGCGGCCCTGGAACACAAAGGGCAAAAGAAGGAACATGGATGGGTTTTAGTCAGTAAAAGTCTGACACTCCCTTCCGCTCCGCCCAGAGCGGGAGGAGTCATTTCATGGTTTCCCAACCCAAAAAAAAAAAAAAGCTACCCGAAACTGTTAAATTTTCCCAATCAACCTTGAACCTAATGCTTCAGTGTAGTTGAAAATTTCTTAAAGAAATTTGACAGATTATAGTAGCTTGATGTGCCAGCGTCTGAACATACTTAGGATCTTTTACTGTCCCGTGGGATCATTTCTAGCCTCTAGAAACTCTATGTAGAAACTGCGGGTAAGGGCTAGTTTGGTTACAAAAGACCGTTAAATAGTCTGAAGTAGTCTGTATGAATAATAGGACTGAGCTCAATGAGAGCTATTTGAACAATTTCCTTTGAATGGCTCTTAAAATAACAGAGGGTCGAATGTGGGCCGATACACATGTGGGACAATTGCTTCAATTGCATAACAACGGAGCATATAATCTATATTATTGTTTTTTTTTTTATTACAAACTGTTTTTTAAACTTATACTGTCACTTACGGGATATCTTCAGTGATTATCAATTATAATGAGCTCCCGATATTTCGAAGCTGTTGCAAGCGCCATCGCAGGATGACTGGAGAATGCGGGTAGTTAGTAAATAAATTGTTAGGTATAGACAAATTTGTACGTAAGTGACAGTAAAAGTTTGATTATAAACCGTGAAAGCTTACAGTGTTTAAAAGATTTTTTTTCGATGGTCTCATAATATTTAACCACGTTTTGACATTATTGATGATTTTCTGCTGGTGTTGTTGTTAGAATTAACATTAGCCTGTGTCTTTCCACTGCTGAGCGAAGGCATCCCTCCATGACCTCCAGGTCTTCCGATCCAGGGCCTAAGTGGATTACTATTGTCTAGCTCGATCCGCCATCTTATTCAAGAGCTACCGCGACGCATTCTGGCTGTGTCGAGGCTCTACCTAGTGGCTATTACTTCTTAAAATACAAGGTGGCTATTACTCGTACTTCTTAAAATACAAGGTGTAAAGTTTTAAAAGAACCCGTCACGAAGCCGTCAACCAAGCATTCCAAGCAAATCTACGCAAAAATGATTGCTGGTGAATAATCACGGTTTACGTTAGTACTCAATGTAAAGCACTCAAAACATCAGTGGCGAAGGTTCCATACGGGTTCCTTTGAAAAATGACACAGTCAGTATTCTATCGACAAATAATATAATCACATTAAAGATATGTAGTCCGCTGTCCGGCTTACCTCTTACAAAAATTGCCCCTTCGCTACTGCAAAACATTGTGCTGACGGATGCATTGAATGGTCTTGGAGGTATTTAAAGTTATGACATTAAAAACTTTCTAAAAAAACTTGGCAAAAAGTTGGAACTGTGTCCTCCAATTTCGCCGTAACTCGAAGGTATGTTCCAGAACAAAAACATGTTCGCAATGACGGGGCGAACTAGTGCCTTTCGGCTTCGTTAAGGGTTTTTACACCCATTTTATTCGTCGTCAACAGGGGGTGTAAAATGGCCGCTTTAGCAGAATCATAATAGGATAATAATATGAATTACATTTCAATTCGTAAAATGGTCTCAAGGTGACAATTCATAATAGTAGGTACGTCTATGACCATTTTAAGAATTTGAAATAATTCATATTATTATCCTACTAGCTTCTGCCCGCGACTTCGTACGCGGATCCCGTTGCTTATGCCAGCGACTACGGGGTCGTCATAATCGAAAATTTGAAACGTCTGATGTAGAATTCTAAGGCCCGGGGACGGGAAAACAACGGGATGAGCGAGACGATTGGAGTCGTTCCAGATCATTCATTTTTGTATTTCAACAGGAAATGCTCATCAGGCTGAACAACTCTTGCTAAGACGTCATTCCTATATAGGTTATAGTGTAGCTGGGCTCTTGGAGTTCCATATGAGCTGTTCCAGATCTTCAAATTTTATACGACAACAGAGAGTGTTCATCAGGCTGAGCAACTCTTGCTAAGACGTCATTCCTATATATGTTATAGTGTAGCTGGGCTCTTGGAGTTCCACATCAGGTGTGCCAGATCTTCAAATTTATTCTCTTAGCAGAAAATGCTCATCACGTGAAACAATTTTTGCTAAGGTATCATTTTTATATCTCATATAGTTTAGCTGGTCTGTTGCGGTTCTGCACCAGGTGTTAATTTTCCAAAATAAATTAAAGCCTTTATGTTGCCCAGACTATACAACAAAAAACTTTTCATCCCGTTACTCCGCAGCAGATCCCAAGGGTACACTGAATTAACTTCTGTCTCTTCATGCCGTACTCCAGCAATCTTTTCTCTCTCACTTTCTAACTGATTATGAATATTTCGTTGTGTGCGTGTTCGGGACAATGTATGATAATCTCGATCAGCAGTTAGTCGCGCATCACGTTCATCACTCGTTTCAAAAGACCTGTTAGTAGATGTGCGAATTCGCTGAGAACTCAAGCGTGATTCTGTATCGGTAAACGTTTCTGACTCGCGAGACAATGCATGTCGCTCACGATCAGCAAACAGTCGCGCATCATGTTCCGCACTTGTTTCTAGAGACCTAGCAGCAGATACGTAGATACGCTGAGAACTCAAGCGCAATTCTCTATCCGTGAACGTCTCCGACTCGCGAGATAATGCGTGACGTTCACGATCAGCGGACAGTCGCACATCATGTTCCTCACTTGTCTCTAGAGACCTAGCAGCAGATGCGTAGATACGCTGAGAACTCAAGCGCAATTCTCTATCCGTGAACGTCTCCGACTCGCGAGACAATGCGTGACGTTCACGATCAGCGGACAGTCGCGCATCATGTTCCGCACTTGTCTCTAGAGACCTATAAGCAGATGCGTAGATACGCTGAGAACTCAAGCGCAATTCTCTATCCGTGAACGTCTCCGACTCGCGAGACAATGCGTGACGTTCACGATCAGCGGACAGTCGCGCATCATGTTCCTCACTTGTCTCTAGAGACCTTGAAGCAGATGCGTAGATACGCCGAGAACTCAAGCGCAATTCTCTATCCGTGAACGTCTATAGGCCTACTCTCCAGGGGTTCGATCAGCTTTTGCTAGACGTCAATATGTAACACAATCCACCTACATCTATAATAAACTAAACCTTATGTGTGAAATATATCCCCTGCTGTTATACGAATGTAAAAAAACAGTGGGTGATTGGTTGAGATCTCTAACATACGAAGAAACAGAAAACATTCTGATCAGGATAAGCTAACATTCTAACACTCACATACTTTCACACACACACACACACTCACACATACATACACAGATACAAACCCACACGCACACACAATCACACACGCACGCACAAACACACACGCACGCACATTTAAATACGTGCACTCCAGACTACAACATCGAAAGCTGCTTAATTCATTTATTTTTAATTTTTACTTTTTTGTATTTTTTTTTTTTTTTTCCTGTTTAGTAGCTCTAAAATACTAAAATATCATTGTAAGATACCATTTAAGGGAAGAGTGAGACAGCCCCGACACAAGTACTATTTTGTAACTTACTGGGGCTGCCTCAGTTTATGTATGACACAATGTTTGAGATAAAATAAATATTTTTGTTTTATTTTTTTGTTTTTTTTTTTTTTTATAAGCAGATGCGTAGATACGCTGAGAACTCAAGCGCAATTCTCTATCCGTGAACGTCTCCGACTCGCGAGACAATGCATGACGTTCACGATCAGCGGACAGTCGCGCATCATGTTCCTCACTTGTCTCTAGAGACCTATAAGCAGATGCGTAGATACGCCGAGAACTCAAGCGCAATTCTCTATCCGTGAACGTCTCCGACTCGCGAGACAATGCGTGACGTTCACGATCAGCGGACAGTCACGCATCATGTTCCTCACTTGTCTCTAGAGACCTTGAAGCAGATGCGTAGATACGCTGAGAACTCAAGCGCAATTCTCTATCCGTGAACGTCTCCGACTCGCGAGACAATGCATGACGTTCACGATCAGCGGAGAGTCGCGCATCATATTCTTCACTGGTCTCTACAGACCTGGATGTAGATGCATAAATACGCTGAGAACGCAAGCGAGCTTCGCAATCCGAACAGGTTTCTACAGAGCGAGTTGCAGCCTGATGTTCTCGAACAGCATCAAGTCTATCCTGACGCTCTTCGTTAGATTCTTGGGGTCTTATGATCTTCAATCTTTTAGCTCCTTTGGAACGTTGGGAAAGATTTGACCTCTTTCTAGGCATGGTTATAGTTTTATTCTGAAAATACCTGATCAATTAAAATCTAAGTGACTGCTCCCCTGCGTTACCGGGTAGGCTACCGTGTTACGAAGATGAATGGAAAAGGCAATAAATGGGAGTTTTAGCCAGTAGAGTCAAATTTTCAATGATTCATAGAATTTTCATCGAAAATCAGTCCTAAACTGTTACCGCCTTCACCGCGTGGAGGTACTCCCAGCTTATGTTATTTTATAATTATTATACAGTGAACTCTTGGGAGTTCCACAACAGGTGTTCCAGATCTACAATCTTTATACGTCAACAGAAAGTGCTCATCAGGCTGAACAACTCTTGCTAAGACGTCATTCCTATATAGGTTATAGTGTAGCTGGGCTCTTGGAGTTCCATATGAGCTGTTCCAGATCTTCAAATTTTGTACGACAACAGAGAGTGTTTATCAGGCTGAGCAACTCTTGCTAAGACGTCATTCCTATATAGGTTATAGTGTAGCTGGGCTCTTGGAGTTCCATATGAGCTGTTCCAGATCTTCAAATTTTGTACGACAACAGAGAGTGTTTATCAGGCTGAGCAACTCTTGCTAAGACGTCATTCCTATATAGGTTATAGTGTAGCTGGGCTCTTGGAGTTCCACATAAGCTGTTCCAGATCTTCAAATTTTATACGACAATAGAGAGTACTCATCAGGCTGAGCAACTCTTGCTAAGACGTCATTCCTAGAAATGTTATAGTGTAGCTGGGCTCTTATAGTTCCACATCAGGTGTTCCAGATCTTCAAATTTATTCTCTTAGCAGAAAATGCTCATCACGTGAAACAATTAATGCTTAGGTACCATTTTCGTATCTCTTATAGTTTAGCTGGTCTGTTGCGGTTCTGCATCAGGTGTTCAAGTTTCCAAGATAAATTATAGCCTATGTGTTGCTCAGACTTTATACCTATACAACAAAACAAAAATCATTCAAATCCGTCAAGTAGTTCCGAAGATTAGCGTGTACAAACAAACAGACAAACAGACAGAATTTTTTTTTTGGTTTCGTGCTCTATTACTGTTTCTAAACCCCCCTCAATTATTATTTTTTTAATATATTCAATGTACAGACACAGTTTTTTTACTGTTTTATTATATGTATAGATTATCATTCTGCTAAAGCGGCCATTTTAGACCCCCAGATCAGCTAACCCCTTGTTATTGCATGTGTTTATTTATTTATTTAAGGACAACCAACAAAGCATACACCAAAAATACATGTTATAGCACTCATATTATTTTTACATTTTATAGTGTAACCTTAATTAAAGGCTGCCACGGCATGCATTGAACATAGGAGTAGCAAATGCAGTTACAAAACTTATTATACTTATTTGGGTACATATATTAGTTAATTGTTACATAAATCCGAAATACAAAATACAAATGAAAAACTTACTAATTAATTAATTAATGCTAGATTGGTTCGATTAATTCAATCACTATTTGGTTCGACGTTGTGCCGCTCAATAAAAAAATACAAACGTTATCTAAATCTTTATGTACCTAAGTGAAAAGGACAATAAAAACTACAGTATTGTTTTTTCACTTTTATAATCTTTTATGTCTTGCATAGGGCATTCCCTATGCAAGACAGACTTGACTTTATGTAAAGAGTAAGACATATCAATACCGTTACCATCTTCTATTGCCATGTCATACAATACATTGCAATCATTTCTGTGCCTACTTAGTCAATCGCTATGATTGGTCTCATCATGTGACAGTTATGTTATGTGTGTGTGTGTGTTGTGTGTTAGTTGTGTGTGTTGTTATGTTATGTGTTGTTGTGTGTTGTGTGGTGTTGTGTTAGTTGTGTTGTTGTTATTTTTTTTTCTCATTTTATACGGGGTGGAAGGAACACTGACGCGAAAACCGTTACCACGTACTCAGTACATCGTCGTTCTGAGCACACGTAGAAAAATTTCATCGCTTATCAAAAAAAAATGAGTTGTTCCATTCATTTTGACCGAGTGGACACTTTTGTCGGCAACAGCTGGTTTTTTTTATAACCGATTAATATTTTCTATGTGGGGGAAGCTCAGAATGATGTACTGAATACGTGGTAACCGTTTTCGCGTCGAAGTCCCTTCCACCTTGTATTATAGTTTAAAGCTTATATGTACTACTCTTACTAGAAACATGTTAAACATGGGAATGTAGGCAAGTGTCCTGCAAAGTTTGTAAAAGCTGTTTTAAACAAAGGACCGTCTCAAACATTAATTGAATTGTCTTTATGTTGAAACAGCTAACAAAATTGTTCCTTTTATTTGTGTATTGGAATTTAAACATCATTGAAATTCTTACAAGTTAAATATGGAGGCGTAAAAGAGTGTGCTTAGATGGTTTTGTCATTTTGAGAGGGTGAGTGCAACGCGACAACGCGACCAACAAAAGGTACCAGGTAACAAGAAGGCAGATGTGAATGGAATGATAAGGGACGCCCTAGAAGGACATGAAATTGACCTTATTGGTGAGGATCTTCAGAAAGGTTAAGTGCGTAGTACTCGTAACCGGCGTGTGTGTATGACCAGATGTATGAACGTGGACGAGGCGCACGGAGTATGTAAGGATCGTAGCAGGTGGCGTTCTGTGGTTTCTGCGTATCCCCTATTTATGTTTGTATGTGTTTTGAGGTGAAAATCAGAGATGTAACCCCCGCAGTCATCTTATAAAGTTACTGGCATACGAAGACAAACATTAATTCATATTTAGAATAGATCTAGTTGGAAGCCTGACGGCAGACTTCAGCAGACTTTACGAAGTAAAAAGTGATTTATTTTAATAACTATTATTTTTCATTATCATTAAGTAGAACCCAAGTCGGCCGGAGCAAAGACAATTTCTGCAGATGGGGGTTCATGGACGGCTCAGACCTCAAGTGCGTACGCGGCGTCCACATACAATGGCCCACCTTCCATTTTGCACCGCATGCCACCACCTGCACTCTTGATGATTTATTTACTGCGAGGTTCGCGTGGCTGAGTTTTGGGCTAAATATATTTAAACTTTTTGCCATCGAAACGCTAAGAAGATTATCCCAAGAAAAACCCATTTGATAAAGTTAGTGACCATGTCAGTTTAAAAAATATATTATTTATCAGTATGCGTGTTCAATTAATTTTTTTATGTATCCGTTATTCCCGGTAGAGTACCTAAAACCCTATTTTTTTACAGTTTTTTCGCTGCTACTCTTTCACTTTGCTGAGCCTCGATAAATAATCACCTTTGGACAAAATAAATCTGCAGTATTCAGCAAAATTCATAGGTACATACGTGTACAATAATATGATCTATATCAATAAAAAACAATTGCCACGTGTATGAAGGACCATCACTTGAGAATATGGCAGATTATTTTTAATCTGATTTGTCAGGACAACGATAATCTGAAAGAACGTTGTGATTTATTTTTTTGATTGGCGCGCTTCTCTTATTCTGCATTAGTAAATTGCGAAGCTGGGTCGTATCGCTAGTAATTTATATGATAGCTTTTGTTAAGTGAGCTATCGCTGTGCATCTGATTGAGCAAATAAACACACGATTCCAACACAAGGCCGTTTGACAAGTTCAACGCAACGCGAATTCATAAATGGAATGTTTTCATCGTGACATTTAATTTTTTTACTGTCTTTTTTAATGGCATCGGCGTGCACGTCATTCGTTCTGTTATGTATGGCATTAAATAAGTTATTAATCAGCAATGATAGCCTAGTGGTGTGACCGTCGGACTGCAAAGTCATAGGTCCCGAGTTCGAACCCAAGATACGCACCTCCGATTTTTCGGATTCATGTGCGTAAAACCATACCAGCATGTCTGAGAGATATTTCTCGACAGCATGAAAAGCCAAGGCAGAAGTCCATGGGCAGCCTAGAAAGTCTGACACCAGGTTAGTAATAACCACACGAAAAAGAAGTTATTAACAGTCAGTTTAAAGGAAAACAAATATTAAACGACATTTTGGTGTACATACAATAATTTGACTGGAGTTCCATCTTACAGATGATACTATGTCCCCATAACCCATCACAGATAGCATCACGCCTGTAACATTCGAAGTTTTAGGCAGAGGTGTAGCTAATGTGGGTGTACCAACAGCCACATTTCACCAGTAAATTAAAGACCAATATACAAGGGGGGCAGCCTAATGCCATCAACCGTGCACAAATCTAGAATCCGGGCCTAATAATAACGATAGATTTAGACGAAGCGGACATTCTGAAACTCTTTACGTTATACCTACTATGAAGCGGACCTCTTTGTACAATTGGAGAGCATCGAGATAAACTGACCAATTACATGATAAAGATCATAAACGTTGTTGTTTAGAGTCACGACAACTTGCTCTTTTATTTACTAAAATGTTGGAATGCCAACCAATGTTTGAGTGATACTGCTGTTTGTTATCTCGGCAGCTCTTTAAAAGCAATTTAGATCACACGGTTCATACTTTCATAAATGACGTTTGGGCGCAATAATTTGCTACATAAAACCTTTCAGGCGCTAGGCCATCTCTAAATCAGCTATAGCAGCTGGCATCAACATATAACTTTCCCACTACCGGTGTGTGCCATAATACGCCACGCGGGCCCAGAGAGGGAGGAAGGTTATTAAAAAAAAATCCGTCACGGGACGCCCGGTAGATGTGAAACGTCTATTAATATTAGAATTAATAATTTTAAAAAAATCTACAAGGAGAATAAGGAGTAAAATAAATATTACATTAAAGTATTTTCTTTTATCGATATCTATCGATCAAATCTGCATACGACCTACGACTACATCACTAATTATTATTGAGAATGTGTAGTTCAACAATCGTTCCAAAACAAACTTTCTTCGAATGAGAAAAGGTTGATTTTACGTGGCATAGAGGAGGCATCACGCCATGACAGCGTCATACCATCTTCCTTCACGGCATACGAGTCGATTTTACGGCCTAGACAGCGCACGGTGTAACAAGACCCTTAACGGATCTGAAAAGTACCTACTTGTTCTCCCCGTCATTTTGATCATTTTGTTGTTCCAGACCATACCTGGGAACCTTCTAGTTACGGAGATATTGGGGTTTATAAAGATCCAACTTTATCACAAGTTTCTTTTTTTTTAGGGTTCCGTACCCAAAGGGTAAAACGGGACCCTATTACTAAGACTTCGCTGTCTGTCTGTCTGTCTGTCTGTCTCCAGGCTGTATCTCATAAACCGTGATAGCTAGAAAGCTGAAATTTTCACAAATGATGTATTACTATTGCCGCTATAAAAACAAATACTAAAAATTAAAAAATATTAAATATTAAGGGGGCTCCCATACAACAGATATGATTTTTTTGCCGTTTTTATAGATAATGGTACGGAACCCTTCGTGCGCGAGTCCGACTCGCACTTGTTTAAATACTTACTTGTTTTTAACGTAAGATTTTTACTGTAAACACCTCCACGACTCTATTCAATCCACCCATCAGCATAATGTTTTGAGTGCGTTAAATTGAGTCCTACCGTAAATCGTGATTTTTCACCCCAAAAAAAAAGTTACTTAGTTTGATGTACATAATGCCTAGTTGACGGCTTCGATAAGGATCTTGTTACACCCTGTATAGACGTTTCAGATCAAAAATCTGTTCATAAAAACAAACATTACATAATATCTGCATACCTCTGTGCCTCAAAACAGAGAAAAACAGAGTACAAAATAATGAAATCATTCAGTCCGCCATTCACTAGTTCATTCTGTTCACTCCGCGCGGACTAATGCGCGAGGCTAACTAGTGCATATAGCCGTATAATAGGTACAATCCCGGCCAGAATCCCTGAAGGACTCAATTTCAATTAGAGCGGAACCATGATATCCACTTTTCACGTCAACGTGGCGCTGTAAATGTCAAAATAATTGCACTATTCGGATATGTCTGTATCTACCTATTAGAAATGCATGTATTAGGCTTGTCCAGTAGATAATTATAAGGTCCTGGGTTTGATTCCTGGGTCGGGCAAAATGTTATTGGGTTAATCCATCAGGAATCTTTCTGTAGCAGCTTTGGAGTCTGGATTTGTGCTCGGTTGATAGGCACGCCCCTATTATATGGACCTTAAACATAACTAGCGAAATGTGGGTGTAGCTGCTATTTAGGTTAACCTTTGCCTATGTTAAGTATACTTTGCTGAGAGCCAGATCAAGTCTGCTCTATAAATAATTAGGTATCGTTATTTTGTAATCGGTTGTATAATATACAATATACAACCTAACTAGATGGTTATTATGTTCAAGATAATCTATTAATGCAGAGAGCAGCGGTGGCCCAGTGGTGGCGACCCCGACTTACGAACAGTAATTCGTGGGTTCGAACCCAGGCAGGCACATTACTTTGTGTAATTTAGTTAATCAGCACTGCTCTTAAAAACGGTGAAGGAAAACATCGTGAGGAAACTAGCACCTGGCACCCGGAGTCAGAATCATCTGCTTATGTCTACGTAGTTCAGAAAAGGCTAGGCAGATGATGACCTACCTTAGGTTCACACAGTGCCCGGTGCCAACAAACCACCTGAATAATAAAAAAAAAATATTTGTTTTTGAAAAAATTTCACCACCATCACGTTCCTATCTACGGCCCAATTTGTGACGCAGCAAAAAGTAATTAGTTTATCGAATCGGCCTCGGGTATCAGGCTGCGCGTATAGATTTAGTAAAAAAAGGAATTTTCGCGGGATTTCCACGGGCTGACCGGGCGGCGGCCATCGCGTGCGTGCAATTTCCGTTTCATAAATGTTACTGAATACCTACATTTGCAATATTGTAGTGGTATGCAATGACCGTTGTTAATCATGATTATGCGAGTGCTATTTTTAGCTGAAAAGGATCGATGTTATTATTTTACAAAACGTCATATAAGTAAGATTAATATCACGCTGTACTGCCAGATGTGGATAGACTCTAGGATGGGTAAGTCTCTCCCTTAGTACCCTTCGCGAATATTGTGCATAGTATGCAGGCATCATTGGCACGTGGAATTGTAATTCGAATTTGTGTCCACAAAAGAATCCTTCATCAATCTCCCGTACTAAATAAAGTAAACAATTTGCCGAAATTGCGTTGAGATATTAGTCGAGTGCAATTAGACAATGGAACGAAGAATTTCATGGGACTGTTTTTTTTTTAATTCCAAAAATATTCCAAAGGAAACGTCAAAATATTCAAGAATTTATTATCTGTTGGTAGCAGCTATAATATGGATATTTTCAGGATAATATTTACGTTGACGGTCATAGAAATATTTTGAGAAAAAGGACCTTCTTTAACTTTTACATACCTAGACGATTTCCTGATAGTCATGAGTTCATTTTTAGTCACTCACTCACTCCACTCGTAAAACTGGTTTTCTTGAATATTTTCTCATCCACTAATTTGTGAAAAGCATCCGTTACCAATTTCGAAAGAAATCTTAGTCTTAAAATTCGATATTCAGAAATGAATGAAGAAAATAGAAAATTAAAAAAAAACTTGAAATGTTACATCGACAAAAATGAACAAAGAAAACGACCAAATTGGCGTTCAATGAATGCACACATTACGTCACAATATGAATTCATCGAATTTGAAGTTATTCATAAAAGAAAAAAAAAGAAAATAAATCCAACAGAAAAGTCGCGAGCGGCGAAACAACTCAATAAGAAAAGTCCCATGAAAATCCGACCACTATAGACTTCGTTCTACCTTTTGATTATTTTTTGTCTAATTACACTCGGCTATAGGTATTTAAAGTTCCTGTAATTGTGGAACTTCTATACAAGATAATGATACTCCAACACAACCAAATTCAACACTCAACACATGCATAGTGGATTTTGTAATCAAGCAGATAATTATTATTGTTTTCCAATCATCGTTATAAACCTCTACTACACGTGTACTAGAGTCACACATGGCTAATGTCACTTGCACAGCTTTGGTTCAAACAAAAGTAATAATTACTTATAAAATTTGTGAACAGCTGGTACACATGGAAATACAATAGTAAATTACCACACAAAGTGAGTCGACTGTCTTGGTATGGACTGATGAGGAGGGATGAAAAGCATGAGACTAAAAGATAAATGAAACTGAATGTTGATAAATGGAGAGAAAGTGAAAAAAATGGATGGATTGTGTGAGCAATGACATGAAAGCAAAAAGAGTAAGAGAATGGAAGTAATAGGTGTGAGACAGGAGCAGGCAGATGATGACCATGATTAAAAAATTAGAAAGAAAGAAAACACATTTATTTGTCACACGCCACAAGTGCACACTATATAAAAATAAATAAAAGAAAACCAAAACAACTTAAATCTAAACAAAAAACGTAACAATGAATACTAAATTAAATTACTAATTAACTAGATAAATGTACCAAGGACAAGGGACTCAATAGGTATGCAGATTTTTAATTTCCATAACGTGAGAAACAAACCAAAAAGGACCACGACTTCATAATAGGTAATATCAAGGTAGCTAATGTCAGGACAAGCACGATGTGGTGAATAGTTAAGAAAATAGTAAATGCTGATTTGAAGTCATCGCTATGATTCTCTCTGAGATTGTTATTAGACATGGTAGTATCACAGGTCTTTAATGATCCACCAAAACTTAAAATCACTTTTCATTAAAATTATTCGACCTGTCGTACTGTATAGATCAGCATGCTGGGCTGTAAAGATCCAGGATGAACGATTGCATGTATTATACCATGTTTCTGACAAATAAATAATTTGAATTTGAATTTGAAAAAAAGTTGGACATAACAGGACGTGCATTATCTATCTATAACGTGGAGTGATGGGACACAGGCCTCTAACTAACTGAAATAACTGAAATTATATCATAACATCACGCCTGAATTCCCAGAAGGGCTGCTAGGCAGAGGTGAACCTAATAGTAGTACACCCACATTTCGCCAAATAACTGATCCTATTAACATAATGACTAACTTTTGCAATGGAAACCCCGAAATCGCGAAAAATTGCTGTTTCTTATCAAAATGTTGTTGAGTTATAAATCTATGGTGCAGTGCAGTGGCACTCGCTTACCTTCACTAATGGCAATAACGTTAGGCCATGGTTTTGACAATAAACAGATATCTTAAACAAAACAATATGGGGTGGAAGAGACAACGACGCGTAAAGGGATACCACACCACGTAGGTTTTCAGTACATCATTCTGAGCTTCCCCTACATAAAAAATTTACATCTGTTATTAAAAAAAATCAGCTGTTCCATACAATTTGACCGTGTAGGTATTGCACTTTTGTAGGAAGCAGCGGATTTTTCTTTTAATAACCGATAAAAAAATTCTGGGCTCAGAATGATGTATTGAATACGTGGTAACCGTTTTCGCGTCGGTGTCCCTCCCACCCCGTATATAATTATATATTAATATTCTTATTTTTTAATATTTCGAAAACAAGTACTTAGTTTTTTTTAGTTACTATTTTTTACCCTATCACAATGTTTTCCTGTTCAACCCAAAGGTTGACCGGTTGAAAATGCCTTGTGGCATCAAGTCCGCCTATGTACCAATATTGTATGTACATGAAGTTTAAATAAATATCTAAAATTCTAATGTAACAAAAATGTGTTTTCTTTCTAATGGCTTAGTCACTGGACCAACCAACCGATCAGTCTACAATTCAGTAAACGCAGCTGTCATCAATCAATCTAAATATAAACCCCTATAATTTTATTATAGGTTATAGTTTTGCGACATACATTGCCGGTTACGTGGTCACGTACGCAATAAAACTCTTACCTGACCCGCAGTGAATCCTCTCTACATAATACAGCCGTCCGCATGCTTTATTTACCTTCAATTTTATGAGATTTTCAGCCGTTTTGTTTGGCCGTGGACAAATCAATAGACCGGCGGAAATGATTATTGAATGATGTGCCGATGAAACAATATTTGTCATACAGCAGCCAGACAGTATAAGGACGTTTCGCGAATACGCTATATAAAAAGATGACAATAAATCATTATGACATCATAGGTAGATAGGTACTTGAAATGTAAAAAAAACAAACGAGCCTAGGAATTCCCTGAGGTACACCAATTAGAAAAATAGTTGGACTTTGGACTTTATTTAATGGCAGCAGTACGGTGAAAACACTTGCACTAATTAGAGAAAAAAAAAAGTTTGCGTTAAAATCATCATCTTTCCTGTTTTGTCCCATTCTACTTGGTGTCGGCGCAACACGTTTTCTTCTTCCATTCTCCTCTGTCAGACCTCACGGCATCATTTACTCCTTTCTCTTTCATATCATTCTTCACACAATCCATTCGTCTTTTCTTTGGTCTTCCTCTCCCTCTCCATCCATCAACATTTATATTCATCACTCTTTTAGTCACATGTGTCCTATTCCTCCTCATCACATGTCCAGACAGATCCAAGAAACTTCCTCTAATATACCCATTCCTCACTCTATTATTGTCAATACATGCAATCGTTCATCCTGGATCTTTACAGCCCAGCATGCTGATCTATACAGTACGACAGGTCGAATAATTTTAATGAAAAGTGATTTTAAGTTTTGGTGGATCATTAAAGACCTGTGATACTACCATGTCTAATAACAATCTCAGAGAGAATCATAGCGATGACTTCAAATCAGCATTTACTATTTTCTTAACTATTCACCACATCGTGCTTGTCCTGACATTAGCTACCTTGATATTACCTATTATGAAGTCGTGGTCCTTTTTGGTTTGTTTCTCACGTTATGGAAATTAAAAATCTGCATACCTATTGAGTCCCTTAAGTTTAGTACATTTATCTAGTTAATTAGTAATTTAATTTAGTATTCATTGTTACGTTTTTTGTTTAGATTTAAGTTGTTTTGGTTTTCTTTTATTTATTTTTATATAGTGTGCACTATATAAAAATAAATAAAAGAAAACCAAATAAATGTGACAAATAAATGTGTTTTCTTTCTTTCTAATTTTTTAATCATGGTCATCATCTGCCTGCCCCTGTCTCACACCTATTACTTCCATTCTCTTACTCTTTTTGCTTTCATATCATTGCTCACACAATCCATCCATTTTTTTCACTTTCTCTCCATTTATCAACATTCAGTTTCATTTATCTTTTAGTCTCATGCCTTTCGTCCCTCCTCATCAGTCCATACTATTGTATTTCCATGTGTAACAGCCACAGAAATATTAAAAACAGGTAACAGCTGTTCACAAATTGTATAAGTAATTATTACTTTTGTTTGAACCAAAGCTGTGCAAGTGACATTAGCCATGTGTGACTCTAGGACACGTGTAGTAGAGGTTTATAACGATGATTGGAAAACAATAATAATTATCTGCTTGATTACAAAATCCACTATGCATGTGTTGAGTGTTGAATTTGGTTGTGTTGGAGTATCATTATGTTGTAACATGGTGCATCATATAGAAGTTCCGCAATTACAGGAACTTTAAATACCTATAGCCGAGTGTAATTAGACAAAAAATAATCAAAAGGTAGAACGAAGTCTATAGTGGTCGGATTTTCATGGGACTTTTCTTATTGAGTTGTTGTCTTATTTCGCCGCTCGCGACTTTTCTTTTGGATTTTTTTTCTTTTATGAATAACTTGAAATTCGATGAATTCATCTTGTGACGTAATGTGTGCATTCATTAAACGCCAATTTGGTCGTTTTCTTTGTTCATTTTTGTCGATGTAACATTTCAAGTTTTTTTTTAATTTTCTATTTTCTTCATTTATTTCTGAATATCGAATTTTAAGACTAAGATTTCTTTTGAAATTGGTAACTGATGCTTTTTCACAGATAAGTGGACGTAAAAATATTCAAGAAAACCGTTTATTTTTATATAGTGCACACTATATAAAAATAAATAAAAGAAAACCAAAACAACTTAAATCTAAACAAAAAACGTAACAATGAATACTAAATTAAATTACTAATTAACTAGATAAATGTACTAAACTTAAGGGACTCAATAGGTATGCAGATTTTTAATTTCCATAACGTGAGAAACATACCAAAAAGAACCACGACTTCATAATAGGTAATATCAAAGTAGCTAATGTCAGGACAAGCACGATGTGGTGAATAGTTAAGAAAATAGTAAATGCTGATTTGAAGTCATCGCTATGATTCTCTCTGAGATTGTTATTAGACATGGTAGTATCACAGGTCTTTAATGATCCACCAAAACTTAAATTCACTTTTCATTAAAATTATTCGACCTGTCGTACTGTAGGTATAGATCAGCATGCTGGGCTGTAAAGATTTATGAACGATTGCATGTAGTGACAATAATAATCAAAGTGAGGAATGAGTATATTAGAGGAAGTTTCTTGGATCTGTCTTGACATGTGATGAGGAGGAATAGGACACTAAAAGAGTGATGAATATAAATGTTGATGGATGGAGAGGGAGAGGAAGGCCAAAGAAAAGACGAATGGGTTGTGTGAGGAATGATATGAAAGAGAAAGGAGTATGTATGATGCCGTGACGTCTGACAGAGGAGAATGGAAGAAGAAAACGTGTTGCGCCGACCCCAAGTAGAATGGGACAAGACAGGAAAGATGATGATTTTAACGCAAACGTTTTTTTTTTTCTCTAATTAGTGCAAGTGTTTTCACCGTACTGCTGCCATTAAATAAAGTCCAAAGTCCAACTATTTTTCTAATTGGTGTACCTCAGGGAATTCCTAGGCTCAATTGTTTTTTTACATTTCAAGTACCTATCTACCTAAGATGTCATAATGATTTATTGTCATCTTTTTAAATAGCGTATTATTATTTCATCGGCACATCATTCAATAATCATTTCCGCCGGTCTATTGATTTGTCCACGGCCAAACAAAACGGCTGAAAATATCATAAAATTGAAGGTAAATAAAGCATGCGGACGGCTGTATTATGTAGACAGGATTCACTGCGGGTCAGGTAAGAGTTTTATTGCGTACGTGACCACGCAACCGGCAATGTATGTCGCAAAACTATAACCTATAACACAATTATAGGGGTTTATATTTAGATTGATTGACGACAGCTGCGTATACTGAATTGTAGACTGATCGGTTGGTTGGTCCAGTGACTAAGCCATTAGAAAGAAAACACATTTTTGTTATGCTAGAATTTTAGATATTTATTTAAACTTCATGTACATACAATATTGGTACATAGGCGGACTTGATGCCACAAGGCATTTTCAACCGGTCAACCTTTGGGTTGAACAGGACAACTTTGAGATAGGGTAAAAAATAGTAACTAAAAAAGAACTAAGTACTTGTTTTCGAAATATTAAAAAATAAGAATATTAATATATAATTATATACGGGGTGGGAGGGACACCGACCCGAAAACGGTTACCACGTATTCAGTACATCATTCTGAGCCCAGAATTTTTTTTATCGGTTATTAAAAGAAAAATCAGCTGCTTCCTACAAAAGTGCAATACCTACACGGTCAAAATGTATGGAACAGCTGTTTTTTTTTTAATAACGGATATAAATTTTTTATGTAGGGAAGCTCAGAATGATGTACTGAAAACCTACGTGGTGTGGTATCCCTTTACGCGTCGTTGTCTCTTCCACCCCATATTGTTTTGTTTAAGATATCTGTTTATTGTCAAAACCATGGCCTTACGTTATCGCCATTAGTGAAGGTAAGCGAGTGCCACTGCACTGCACCATAGATTTATAACTCAACAACATTTTGATAAGAAACAGCAATTTTTCGCGATTTCGGGGTTTCCATTGCAAAAGTTAGCCATTATGTTAATAGGATCAGTTATTTGGCGAATTGTGGGTGTACTACTATTAGGTATACCTCTGCCTATCCCTTCTGGGATTTCAGTCGTGATGTTATGATATAATTTCAGTTATTTAGATTACACGAGGAGCTCTTACAGGGAGGCCTGTGTCCCATCACTCCACGTTATAGATAGATAATGCACGTCCTGTTATGTCCAACTTTTTTTCAAATTCAAATTATTTATTTGCCAGAAACATGGTATGTTTACAAGGTGTTCATAATATTACATAGTGGTACATGTCTCACCGTTTTAACGCATGCATAATCAATTTATAATTACAGTAAATTACAATTCACATCAGTTACATTCCATTAATTTTAAGATTATACATTATTTCAATTATTATATTGCACACACTTCTTTTTTTACCATATTATAAAATTAAATTCAACATAATACCAAAACCATTGACTTAAATTACTTACTTATGCCTTTATTTGGATGCCAGATCAAGAGAAAAGAATTTACAGGGGTATTATTGAACGCACGTTCTACTAAAAGGTTCGGTAGTAGCAACGCTGATTTTAAATCAGAACTACGCGTGCGCCAATAAAAGGCACACAAAAATATATCTACAGCGAATCAAACAGTCGCAACTCAAACTAGAATTCATACACGCTACGCGAGGCCTCGCCGTTAATTAGTGGATGGCTTGTGTACTTACACATAATTATAATCCATACTAACATTATAAAAGCAGAGATAGTCTAGTGTGACCGTCGGCCTGACAATTCAGACAAGTCTTGTCTCGAGTTCAAACCCAACTCACGCACCTCTGATTTTTCCAATTCATGTGCGTATTGTACAATGATCACTTGCTTCGGTGGAGAAGGAAGTGATCATGGAAAACATCGTAAGGAAATACATACCTAAGAGATATTTGTCAACGGCAAGTAAAGCAAAGTTAGAGGCCCATGGGCGGCATAAAAACTCACACCAGGTTAGGCACTAACCACAGGATAAAGACGAAGAATGCGAAAGTAACTCTGCTTCTCTGTATGTTACCTTTTCACGCCTTGACAGTTGAAAGAACTTCAATGAAATTTGGCACACCATGTCCTGGGTGGGTACCCTACATATTAACCATGTCTTGGGTAGGATATAAGAAACGTTTAATATCGGTAGTACGTTTCCGACAAACATACAACCGGGCGAAACCGTGGGTGAACGCTAATAATGATTTTTTGAATTTAGGGAGATAACATTTTTTTACTATTTTTTCCAAAATCGGTAACACAGGTAATGGTAAGCTGTAAGCTAAGTACACAATGCATCAAATATAATTGACGTAATAATAATACTCCAGGGGGAGGGTAACCTTCTTCTCATATTAGAGAAGGGGTTATATATTTTGGGGTTGTATGTTAACGAACGAAAATAAATTAATATAAAAAAGGTGTTAAAAATACTGAATATGGGCTACTGAAATACTAATTGGGCCATTCGCCCACTGTTTGTCACAGTGGGCGAATACAAATGTTTATATTCAATTCAGTCCTTTAGTTTGTAGGCTTTGGACATCAGAAAATAGCCAAAGACTAGATCATCAAGAAGAAAACGCTATAAAAGTCCAATTAAAAAAACAGATGAAGGAAGGGTGGGGCAACGCGCCATCAGGCCGAGGCAGACAAAAAAATGTTTTTTTTTTTGTTGTTGGCTAATGATTACGGCCTTTTTGTTCTTTGTCCAGCTTAGTTGCTTACATGAAGAGGAAAAGCACTTTGTACACTACGCAAGGGGAAGGCCAGTTTTTTTTTTTTAATTTGCCATATGGGGCATGCATCGGGGCTGCATCGCGGTGCCTATCTACTTTTTTTCATAAAAGTCTTCTGCACAATTTCAATCTGATCAAATTATGGGATGATCTATGAGACGCTCTTTGCTCAATTTCAACCTGAGTATTGATTTAAAATATTTGAAAACCTCTAAAAACCATTCTAAATTTCCCACCAAAATCTCAGAACAGTGAAAGAAAACATCGTCTTTATCCACTATATCGCCCCGAGCCCTCAGCGAAAAACATTAATTTCTGTGAAAGGGGTGGATTGTAATCCACCCCTTTCACAGAAATTAATCTTTTTAGCGTACCGTACCCAAAGGGTAACCAACAGGACCCTATTACTAAGCCTTATATATCAAAAACTAAACATCAAACTGTTGAATATAATACAATACAACATATGAATGAGCCTTCAAAATATTTTTATTTTATTGTTAGGTGCTACGGAACCCTGTGTGCGTTTGAGTACGACTCGCAAAAAAATGTCTGATTTAAAATGAAATGCATATGAAACAAACATCGACCAGGACTGATTAAAATCCCCGAAGAAGAAATAAACCAACAGAATCAGCTTTCATATCCAGGACGTGTCTTAACATTGTATTTTTTTTGCTTTACAGAAAGTCCTACTAACAGCATTGCTGACGGTCGCAGCGTTGTCTTCTGGCAGCGTGGTGAAGGCGCCAGGAGAGGTCTTCGAACTCCTCATCTTGCACAACAATGACATGCACGCGAGATTCGAGCAGACGTCCCAACTCAGTGGAACCTGCACAACCGCCGACCGGGAGGCTGGCAAGTGCTACGGTGGCTTCCCGAGAGTGGCTCATGTGTAAGTATGAATGAAATACAAACGAGATCGGTATCGGCGGCATCTACACCATCACACAGGGTTTACTCACCATCCTAACGGCACGAAAAATCTTCGCGCGATCAAAGCTATCCGTGAAATAAGGAAATATATGCAAATAAATTATTCTTCCTGGCCTTGTCCCATGTTACTTGGGGTCGGCGAAACACATCTTTTTCTTACATTCTCCTCTGTCAATCGTCATGTTATCATTTACTCCTTTTTCTTTCATATCATTCGTCACACAATCCATCCATCGTTTCCTTGGTCTTCTTCTTTTTCTTTATCCATCAACATTTATATTCACACTCTTTTAGTCACATGCGCTTCCCTCCTCATAACATGTCCATACCAAGACAGTCGATTCCCTTTCAACAAAGTGGCGCAACTTTTAAACTTCCTCTAATATACTCCCTGGTTCTTTTCCCTTATCCATTCTTGTCACACCACACATCCACCTCAACATTCTCATCTCCGCTACATGCAATCTTTTTTCATCCATCTTCTTCACAGCCCAGCATTCCGATTCAGTACGATAGACCTAATCACGGACATGCAAATAAATAAATATACGACAGCCTGACACCAACTCGTGCGTTAGCACACCAGACGCAACACCCGTCTGGTGGGTGGATCCCCCCTTTTCTATAGAGGATGAGGAACTTTACATATAAAGTACATAAAAATCTGTGCGTTCTGCGTGGAGAACCACACAGAAAATCAGTATGGTTCTTTGGCAGACACGTACTCTGCAAGGTCCTCATATGACCTGACCAGGATTCTGCCTGAACTTGAAAAGCTTCTGTGATTTCTGAATTTGATTCGATGTTTCTTCACAGAGGGATAGGACACACCGGTCTTTCTAGTTTCAAAACACAATAATTGTTATTTGTAAAAGTGTTTTTTTTAAACCTATTTCATCATCATCATTATTCTCATGTCTTCTTCTTCCATACTTCTCTATTACTCGTCATCACAGCAGTCACCTCCTTTCTAGCAATATCATCCTTCACACAGTCCATCCATTTTAAAACCTAGTTACAGAAATAAAAAAAACTAGAGAGGTGTCAAGGGACACCCGGATGGAACGAAGTTCCTTTCGATGAAGTAGAGAAGGAACTGTAAAAAAATTGGCACAAAAAAAAACCACGACCACCACGGCTTACAATAGCTTACTATAGCAAAAACACATTACCCTCCTTTGCGTCGCGCAGTCGGATAAAAGTGTCGTACACACTTTTCGTCTGAATTTTTTCCGTCTAGCCCCGCACCGCACGATAAGGAACTACGTTCCAAAAACTATTTTATATAAGTTTTTTGTCTATAGCCATACCCAAAGCCTATCAGACCTCTGTTGTGACTTGTAACTCTCTCAATTTCAGTGTAAAGGAAGCCCGTGAAGCCGCCCGCTCTGGTCAGGGCCCTCCGGTCCTGTACCTCAACGCTGGAGACACTTACACCGGCACAGCATGGTTCACCATATACAAATGGAAGATCGCTGCAGAGTTCGTCAACGCCCTGCAACCAGATGCTGTCGTGAGTAACAAAAAAAAAAGAACTTTGTACCGGTTTTTCTGTCCATCAATGTCATCATCGCGATTTTTCGTCCGTCAATTATTCGTGCTGTGAGCGTCCCATCGGCGCGTCCCATTTGTGTGAAACGTTGTTTTTCATCAAAGTTTCGATATCCATTTTGTTTATATTGCTTCTGTTTCACGTCAAAATCAGAGGTACGTAAATATGCATTAAAATTGTGGTGCGGCTTTCAAAGTGTTATAGTTAAAAGAAGATTGCAGTGCTGTCCGTCCGAGGTACTTAAACCTTATCAGCAACAGAGTTACGGAACCTCTATCTATACACCTACGTGTCTTGTAGAAGTATCTACTGCTTATTGTTAAAAAAAAACACCTCCGGAAAGTATTAGCACATGTATCTATATCAAATCTGCTGCCAAATTACACTGTTGTGTAATTCAGGGTAGATACCTAATGAAATTACAGGTGCAGAACTTATCACTTTAGTCTGTGTGTGAAGAGCGTTTTTATTAACATTTTATGTGAGGCTGAAATCACCATTTAATATCAGATGGGCAAACCACCAAACTTTAGTTGAAGAACGTATTTTTAAAAAGGCAAAACAAAATCGGTCTTCATAAGGTACTCTACACAAAGTCACAGCCGTGCTATAATTCATAACCCAGGCGCCAGGTGATAGTACATACCAATACCGATTCGAAAGGTAGTAGCATTACCGAATTTGAACACAGTTTTTAATGGAACGTGAATGGATTCACAATTTAAAATGCAAATCCTGTCACTTTTTGCTTTTACGTCAACCATAGTTTATTTGGCGCTTGAATGATGCTGCACTACAGGAGAGCGCTACATTAAATAAACAATTATAATATTGTCTATGGATATTGTAATGAAAAAACACAACAAAATGTCGGTGTTAGTATTCAATGGCAATATTAATCTTCATACAGTTCGTTTTAGAAGAAGTACGAAAGAAAAAAACATGGTAGTTGTGGTTTTCCATAAAATCTAACTTCATTAAAATGACAGCTGCCAAACTAAAGGGACTAATAGCTTTGGTCTTAACGAAATAAATAATTATAAACGCATATTTATGCGGTCAATATTTTACGCTATGTAAATATGAGTATTAATTAGGGCCAATTAAATTAAACTATAAAAATCATACTCTTAATAAAATTATCGGCTTAATTATTCACATCCTGACCGGTGATTTTAATCAAGTTATATTTTAAGAACTAGGTTTGACTATACTAACTAACAACAATTTTGGTAACAACCATAGAGATTTTAACGTAATATTTGAATGTCTTTGGTCACAACATACATGGAAATATTTGCGTACGTAACGGTTAAGCTCGCAAAAAGAAAAGTACAAACTATTTGTATTGTCGTCGTTTCGTAGTTGTCTGCATTTTATTATCATGCCATACCATTCGTGTTTCTTCACATGCCAACACATTGTACATTCTCAAAAGGTTTTTTAGGTAAGGTATCCAATTGTTGAATTAAAAAATAATTAATCTCATGACATCAAAATTCTCAATTTTTTGTATTTTGATCTCAAGTAAGTAATGTTGTTATGAACTTTTAATTATTTATCATTGTAACTTGGTTGAGGTACTAACTTATTTTTTTTTCAACTGCCTTAGTGAAGTTTAATTGAATTCACTGCAATGAAAATAATGTATGTCGTAAGATTTTATGCATTCAAGTCAATTTCATATCAAATTAAATAATGAAGTTACCTTAAAAGATTTTTCTGAACTCGAAAATGATATAGGTTAACTGTAGGGTGTTTCTATTAAAATCAATAAAAAGGAATACGAAAGGAAGATGAGACGTTAATAAATAATAGATAACAGAAACAAAATTTTAAAACGAAAACTTGGACCACGTCATGAAACCATATTGTAAGTATTTTCTTAATCGAGTAACACAATCACTAATACTTACTAATATGGAAGAGGAATAAATGGAACAGAAATTCTTACTAAACATTCTAGCCAAAACTACGATTCATAACACTGCTTGGGTGATGGTAATTTGGTGTTGGAATGAGTAAAGTATATACATAACGCCCCTTTTCTCAAACTCTAACATTTCTACAATATGACATAACTAACCTAACTTAACTAAAAAGGCTAATACGAAATTACGTACCTACTACTTAGAATAAACTGTTAATACTAATTTCAATATGTATTTTAACCTTTCAGTCACTTGGAAACAACGAAGTCGACAAGGAAACTTTGGAGATTTCACCTTTCCTGGAAAACATAGAAACCAATATTCTAGCCAGCAACGTAATTATAAAATCAGCTGAAGGAAAAGCCAATATTAAAAAATCCGTCGTATTTGACATACAAGGTGTTAAAGTTGGTGTTGTGGGCTACTTAACACCCGAAAACAGTATATTGGATAGCTTCGGTCACGTTGAATATATCGATGAAGTTTTAGCCATTACAGAAGAAGTAGAAAAATTACAAGCTTCAAAAGTCAACATCATAATCGCTTTAGGTCATTCAACTCTTAAGAAAGAGCAGGAAATAGCGAAAGAAGTCGCTGGTATCGATATGGTTATCGCCGGTAATAGAAATACATTCAACTGGAATGAAGACACTGCTTCAGATGTATATCAGCCCATAGTTGTGACTCAGCAGTCTGGGAAACAAGTACCAATAATTCCATCAACGGCCTATAACAAATACATTGGCAGTGTTAAAGCCAAGTTCGATAAAAATGGAGACATTTTGGAGTACAACGTCGATCCTGTTCTACTTGATTCGTCAGTCCCTCAAGATCTAACGTCGCTGGCGTTAGTTAAATCTTATACCCCAGATGCCATCGCAAGAAACGCTGAAGTCATTGGAAATACCTCAGTCGTGTTGGATGGCGAATCTTGTTTTCTAGAAGAGTGCAATTTGGGAAATTTAGTCGCTGATGCCATTATGTATTGTTATGCCACAAGGTATGAGGGTAGAGAATGGACAGATGCCTCTATAGCTATCATCGATTCCGGTAGTGTCATTGTGGGCCGATCATTTGCACCATCTAATCGACCTGCCGACATAACTAGAGGGGACTTACTTTCTATTTTACATTTAGAAACTGATCTAGTGGCTGTGACTATGAACGGATTAATGCTCAAAAGAATTCTAGAAAACTCCGTCAGCGCCTACGACATTAATAGTTCTCGGGGATTATTTCTACAATTTTCTGGGATACGAGCAGTATATGATTTGACACGACAACCTGGATCTAGGTTAGTAAGCGCGGTCGCTCGTTGCTGGCACTGCTATGTACCAGGATTTTATGAAATCGATGATAGGGGGAACTACAAAGTATTGATGCCTGCGGAGTTGATTCAGGAACGTTTCGGATACTCTTTCTTGTATAATGCCCCAAAAGTTGAACTTGAATATGATGCGGTGACGTGCACGGAAGAATTCATCAAATTGAGAAGTCCATTATACCCAGAAGTGGCTGGCCGCATAGTTTTTCGTAGCGACGCTACTTCTGCTGTACTAAGTTCCTCTCTACTCCTTGTTGCTCTAATATCCTTTGCTTTGACATAACTAATTCATTTTAAATAAGTCGTTGCATGCACACAAATGGATATTTTTAGATATTCATGTTTATTTTGTAATAAATATTCAATACATTTTCAAAACTTGTGTTTAAATTCATTTCACCCGCAGAAAACGTAAAAGTAAGTCATGATATCAAGTGTGAAATTGAATAGAAGAATGTCTTTTTTGCTAGGAGAAGATATCAAAATTCATAGTTGTAAGTATTCTATATCCAGATAAAAGCATGAAAGCTTCTATCTGGATGATACATCAATTTGCAGATTTGAAACTGGCATGTTTTTATGCACCATGACAAATTAAAAATATTGATTCACAAATGCACGCTGTGATAATAAATTAGCTATAAATTTATCTGTTTTAGCTTTACCTGCAACTAAGCAAAGCCTATCGCATGTAATTCATTATAATAATTATCAGAATGAAAAGATAAGTGTTGCTGAACGTGTTTGTGAATGTCATTGTTACTAATGCGCGATTCGATATTTACACGACCAATAAGAAAAACAATAGATATATGGCAAACTTAAACATAATTTAAGTAGACCCACTATTATGTACAGTCTAGAGCACATCAGTGGTAACACTAGTGCTGCGGCAATCATGCCTCCGCTACGAGATAAATGCGCTGTCAATGGCAAATTGTGATATAAATGTGTGCGATGATTTTGGCACTTTCAGTAGCGTCCATCAGCTCCTGTAGTGTGCAAACATCAGGACAAGCACTACACGTTATCCAAACAGTGTCCCATCGTTTGTGGAACCACACCATAATTACACAGGGGCAGAATCATCTATGAATCTCCAACTTACACACACCGGCACAAGTTTTCCTGGCTGCAGTCAACCTGTGTCCAGAGTCTATTTAAAGAGTTCCGGGTCAGCCATGGCAATACGTTTGTAACCTCAGAAGTGCATTGACTATACCAACTGTGCTACGCATTTCTGCTTTGTTTATGGTACCACAACAAATGAAATGCGAGAAACACGATTGGTGCTCGAATATAGTGGTTGGTCAGAAATAATTAATGCTTCGATTTATTAGTAAGAGATTCTAAATGGATGTCTAACTAAAAGAGCGCTTTTGAATTTTTGAATCATATACATATAGGCACGTTATTGTTACTTGTGCTAACCAATTTTAATTTATTGATTACTTCATGGACAAGATCCCTTTCGTAATGTCAACATCCATGGAGTCTTAATTTGAATCCCGCAAATAATGTTGATGAAAGTACAATGATGCACTGTTCTTGTGGTCAGTGTTTAATGTTTCTAGTTGCAATAATCTCAAACAAACATTTAAGAACACTGTTTGGAACTTTTAAGAAAATGGGATACCGAGTTCCAGCCTGCCTTACTAGGGTCTAAATACTGTGAATGACAAAAATGGTTTAACTTGCATATGTGTGTTGTGTTGTCTGTATGTTTGCATGATTGTTACCCGTTAACTATGTACTGCATTTAAACATTCTTTGTTTCAGTCCCTGGGAAATCACGATTTCGATAACAACGTATCAGGACTCACTCCATTTATTAGAAACCTTACGTGCCCCGTTCTGGCTGCCAATCTTATTCTTGTAGAAGAGCCAGAATTGCAAGCAGAGTCAAATCTAAAAAAGTCGGTTGTCTTTGTCATCAATGACATACATGTTGGAGTCATAGGATACCTCACACCTGACACTAAATTTATAGCTTTAGAAAACAATGTCGAATACATAGATGAGGTCATAGCTATACGACAAGAAGCGGCTATCCTGAAAAGTAAAGGAGTGCAAATACTCATTGCTCTTGGTCACTCAGGTTTATTAAAGGATTTAGAAATTGCCAGAAATGTAGAAGACATCGATCTAGTAATAGGAGGTCATTCGCACACCTTTTTGGGGAACGGAGGCAAACCCGATTTTGAAGATCCCGAAGGACCTTATCCAACCATGGTTGAACAAGAATCTGGCAAATTGGTTCCTGTAGTGCAAGCCTACGCATACACAAAATATCTTGGAAAGTTACACATTACATTCGATTCTGACGGTGAAATTATCGGTTCTAATGGTAATCCCATACTTTTGGATGTAACAATACCACAAGACAGCGAAGTTTTAAAACTTGTAAACTACTACCATGAAAAAGTCCTTGAAATTACTGAAGAGATTATAGGCAAAACTTCGGTGTTTATAGATGGTCATACTTGTCGAGTAAGGGAATGTAATATGGGAAATTTTATAACAGATGCGATGATATATAAGTATGCTTCTACTTATAGAGGTCGCGGTTGGACGGACGCTCCTATTGCTATTATTCACAGTGGTGGGATTAGATCCTCATTCAGACAACGAGGTCTGCCAAACAAAATCACAAAAGGAGATCTTTTAAGAGTTATGCCGTTTGACGGTGTCATAGTAAAAGTAGTAATAAATGGGCATGGTATATTGAAAATGCTGGAACATTCTGTCCAAAAGTACAACCCATTGTACCCAACAGGTCAATTTTTACAAATGTCGGGAATGAGAGTAAAGTACGACTTAAGTCAACCTCGTAATGAAAGAGTCACGGAGGTATCCCTGCGATGTGGCAAATGCTTGTATCCCGAATATTTTGCCCTTAATAAGACAAAAGAATACAACATACTGATGCCTGTATTTTTGGCAAATGGAGGCGACGGTTTCTTCATAATGGATGACTTACCAATGACTTATACAAATATAGATGAAATTCAAAGCACAGCGGCTTATATAAAAAGTCACAGTCCATTATATCCTGGCTTGGAAGGACGTATCATATTCCATAATATCACACATTATAGGAAACGGTTGAATTGAATCTGAATTTGAAAGTTAATTTTAGTTAAATGTATTTATGAGTTTTAATATTTACAAGGACGTAATTTGGAATTTGATCTAAGGTAAAACTTTTCTGAACTACTACATATTCCTGTGGAGTTTTACATGTGAAATGATAATGAGAGAAATTGTGACTGCTTTTACAATACATCAGACAAGTCAGTGGGTACGACCAAAATTGAATTTAAATACCACAAGACTAATCTCATGTTAGACAAAGCCCAATGAGTCTCTCACTAGACAAGGAGCCTACTACCTACGTACGTCCATGCAATTTGCCACAATAATCCAGAAACAGATCTAGACATGGACATAAGTGTCATAGATCTACTTAATGAAGAAGAGAGAGATTACAAAAACTGATTTCATGAAAAAAAACTTGGGATACTTCGGAAGATACGTATACACATGAACACAATTACTAGACAATATAGTTTTGTGATAATAAAATTTCTATTCACTATGGGAACGTTTACATTCTACTTCCTTATTTAATTTAACCTGTACCTCTTATAAATACACAAAATAAACATGTTAGTGAGACTTTTCTATCTCATGTATGTATTATGTTAAACTGATAGTACAATATAATATTCTGATTGAAATAATATTTAATATATTACTTGCAATCATTGTGTGTGTACCGAGACTAATTCATTTCAGTTACAGACATGATGTAGGTGTATTGTAGGTTACTATGCTTTGTCACAACCAATTTCTTCTTTTATAATTTCATTACTGACTTAAAATATCTAGAAATTACCAATGAGGTAAACGATTTAAATGGACTATTTTGTAAGTATCTATATTTTAGTAGGCATGTTAAATTAAGTAATTACTTGGAATAAAACTGCAATAAAATATTCTACAAGTAGTACCAATATCTTTATACTTAAACTATTCTTCTTGAAATAATATTGTGATCAATAATTTTACGTGTAGGCGTAATCTTTGTTGCTAATTCATATTTTTACTAACAAACATTTGTAGTTTGTCGCACTAACCTAATTTTAATCTCAATGTTGCCTGTATTATTCATTATTATATTAAAGTATGCATGTACCTATATTTTTGCATGAATCTTGTAATATGTTTTCAGCATGATACATTATTTTGTTTTTTGTTTCAGTCCCTGGGGAACCACGAGTTTGATAACGGAATATCTGGTCTAACACCTTTCATTGAAAACCTCACATGTCCAATTCTTGCTGCCAATCTTATCCTCACTAAAGAACCAGAGTTACAAGCCGAAAAGAACTTGATGGACTCTGTTGTATTTGATATAAATGGCACTAAGATTGGTGTCATTGGCTACTTAACTCCCGACACTAAAGTCTTAGCTATAAGGAATGACGTAGAATACATTGAAGAAGTGATAGCAATCCAAAAAGAAGCTACCAGACTTAAGAGTATTGGAGTGAATATTCTGATTGCTCTTGGACATTCTGGCTTTACCAAAGATTTAGAAATAGCCGAAAAAGTAGAAGATATCGATTTAGTCATAGGTGGACATACAAATACATTTTTATGGAACGGGACCAGTCCTGACGTTGAGAAACCAGAAGGACCATATCCAACCTTAGTAAAACAAAAATCGGGTAGATTGGTGCCCGCGGTACAAGCCTACGCATATACTAAATATCTAGGTAAATTACACATCGTATTTGACTCAGATGGCGAAATCATCAGTTCTGATGGGAATCCTGTACTGTTAGATAACTCGATACCACAAGAGCCTGATGTACTAGCAATTGTCAATCGTTATCGTGAAAGCATGCTGCAAATAACTGAGCAGGTCGTTGGTACTACTTCAGTGATATTGGACGCGCAGACATGCCGATTGAGAGAATGTAATATGGGGAACCTCATAGCTGATGCGATGGTACATAAATACGCTTCGGGATACAAAGGAATTGGTTGGAGTGATGCTCCAATTGCAATAATACAAGGTGGTGGAGTAAGAGCTTCCATCGCTCATATGGATTCACCAGCAAACATAACAAAAGGGGACTTGTTACGTGTGATGCCTTTTGATAGCAATATAGTAAAAGTAACAATAAATGGCAGTGATGTGTGGAAGATGCTGGAACACTCTGTATGGAGATACAACCCGACGCGTGCTCCTGGACAGTTTCTACAAATGTCCGGAATGAAGGTTGAATATGATTTTCGTCAGCCATCAGGGAAGAGGGTCGCCAAGGTTTACATGCGATGCGGAGAATGCTTAAATCCTGAATATTCGATTCTAAACAAGACAGGAACATACAAAATATTGATGCCAGCATTTTTGTCGATGGGAGGGGATGGCTTCTCAGTCTTCGATGGTCTACCTTCAGCACCTTTAAGTTACGATGAGCTAAGTTCTACAACTGAATACATTGAGAATCACAGCCCTGTGTATCCCGCTGTTGAAGGACGAATCATCATTAAAAACCTTGAGAAATTGCGTAACTCGGCAGTATATTTGAAATTATCCATAGTATCAGTGTTTATTTTTGTTTGTTCATTGTTTCTATAACATATTCTTTAATCAGTAGCGCGAACAAAATATACCACACACATTTTGAAATTAAGATTTTAGTAATTAAATAGTAAACTTTCAATGGGTAGGTATAAAATGTACGCATATTCTGTGGTTGTGGGTAACTATTATAGCAGGTACTTATTATACTTAAGAACAATAGCTACTGTAAGTAATTGTACAGGCAATCTTACACTCTAACAGCCATTACCTATATCAATAACGCTTAGTTGCATTTATCCAGATCAGTATTATTATTCATAATTATTCTTATTCTTTTTATGATCTTTAGAAACATGGCTTTAGAATCATTCTTAAATAGAAGTACAATATTATATTATATGTAGTTATTATCTAATATATTTTTATGGTTGTGTGTTTTAATGGGTTTTTATGCTTTTACTTTCAATAATATAAAACACAAAAGTTTCGATGATGCTTGTATTCATTTTCGCTCGACGCCTCATAACAGTGACATATTTTAAGGAAAGTAAGTAATACACATGACTAAACAAATATAAATACACATTTCTAAAGACACATGACATACTTGTTATCATTTAGCTACTTAGGTAGCAAAGACAAAACGAGATTCATCACAGAGCTCCCATAGTACGTTAAAAACTACACAGCTTCCAGCAAGCTATTTATAAATTCGGACGCGGACGCGTAACAAAAATCGTTAACAGACAGTACATAACGTTCTATGTACTACCTACAGTAATACACCGCACTGACCAATCAATAAAACTGCAATTGAGCTCCGACACAAAATATGTCCGAACAAAGTAATCACGATGATTGAATGATGTTGCACCGCATACATAAACGCTCGTGTATGGAACAGGCTAACCACCCCGTGTTTCAAACTTTCAATGGATTCACAAGCGGTGAATTTTCTCTTTGAACCTCGAATTTTGAAGCACCTACCTATATATATACCAATTGAATTCTGATGTTGGCGTATTCAAACAAAGAGTGACCGGAAAAACAGACGCGAGTTTATTACGCAGGCGTAAACCGACCCCAGTAACTAGCGAACTATTTATTTGGGAACCTACGCATTACTTTCATGATGTTTTAAATTTAAAAGTGCATTGTTTAAGTAAGTTGAATTCTTGCTACATTACGCGTTTTTGTTTCAGTCCCTCGGAAATCACGAGTTCGACCAAGGAGTCAGCGGGCTCACACCGTTCATAGAAAATCTGACATGTCCAGTATTGGCTGCCAATCTCATTCTAAATAAAGTGCCGGAACTTGCCAAGGAAATTAACCTCAAAAAGTCTGTAGTGCTTAATGTTGCCGGTCACAAAGTAGGCATCGTTGGCTACTTAACTCCCGAAACCAAAGTATTAGCTATACCAAATGATGTCGAGTATTCCGATGAAATCATTTCACTCAACGAGGAAGTAAAGGATCTGCAATCTAAAGGAATTAACATTATTATCGCTCTCGGACATTCTGGTTTCCACAGAGACCTAGAGATAGCAAAGGGAGTAGAAGGTCTTGATTTAGTTATTGGTGGACACTCAAATACTTTCCTCTGGAATGGCACAAGCCCAGATTCAGAACAACCAGCAGGCTCCTATCCTACGTACGTGAAACAAGCTTCTGGAAGAACAGTCCCTGTTGTTCAAGCGTATGCTTATACAAAATATCTAGGAAAACTTCATTTAGTATTCGATTCTACAGGTGAACAAATCAGCGCAGATGGGGTTCCTATTCTTTTAGACCAGAAGGTACCGCAAGACCCAGAAGTCCTTCAAATCATAAACAGGTACAGAAACAAAGTCCTCAATATTACAGAGGAAGTAATTGGATCCACTGGTATAGCGTTAGATGTCAGAACATGCAAAATTGAAGAGTGCAACATCGGTAACTTGATCACCGATGCGATGGTATACAAGTACGCATCGGAATACACTGGCGAGCATTGGACAGATGCCCCGATTGCCCTTATCCAAGCAGGCGGTATAAGAACATCCATAGTGCGTGCAATGCCAACAAATATTACTAAAGGTGATTTACTCGGAGTATTGCCTTTTGATGGCATCATGGTAGCAGTAACAGTCAACGGCAGCGTCCTTTTACGAACGATTGAACAAGCAGTTTATTATTGTAATAATGATCAGGAACACGGAGAGTTCCTTCAGTATTCTGGTATTAAAGTTGTATACGACGTTAATAGACCACCTGGATCTAGAATTGTCAGTGCCGAAGCCAGATGTTGGGCTTGCTACGTCCCCAAGTATTCAAAAATATTAGAAAAAGATATTTACAAAGTGTTGATGCCTCGCTTTGTTGCTATGGGTGGGGATGGATTCGACATGTTCGTCGGCTTACCTACACAGAACTTAAATTACAATGAATTAAGTTCTACTCAATATTACATATCCCATCATAGTCCAATTTACCCTGAAATCGAAGGGCGGATTACTTTTGTCACTCAAAATGAAAGTAAAAGTTCGTCGTCTATTGTTAATGTTTCAGTTGTATCAATTCTGATAGGTTTTGTTACTATATTTGTAGCTTAAGCGTTATTTTGTAGAACAAATTGAATAGCGGTAATTAATTAATTAAATTCGTATTAATAACGACTGAAATTTTTTTTAATGTTGTTTTAATGATTAAATACAAAACTAAGTATTATTATTTTATCTACTAAATGACTGATTACGATGTGTCCTAAACTTGTTTTTTTTTTGTGAAATAAATATTTTACCTAGTACTCTGGATCGTTTTATTTTCTTCCAGCTTAAGTATAAAATATGCTCCAATCTCTACAATAGTTTCAACAAATTCTGTATTTGTGAACACAATTACTAAATAATTATTTCGATACATTTAGATCATACTCAAAGAGAAATATTCTACTTAGGTACGAGTTTCACAACAAAATCATCATATTTTTGCGAGTGACTGTACAGACCTACACCAATGAAGTCTATTTCATACTAGGACCTAGAGAACCGCTTTTTATGTCCACCTAACCCAATCTAATCCAAGCATTTGACCAACAAGATAATGTATCTATACGTTTATATCATAATACCAGCTGTTGCCCGTGATCTTCGTTCGTGAAATTATTTTAAAGAATTAATTCCCTTTTTTAATTGAATTTTGTTACCAATTTCAAGGGTTTTAATTTTTTGGCACGGAACCCTAATACTTGTTCTAAAATAAAAGTAGCCTTAGCTACTCCTTATGACATCAGCTATCTGCCAGGAAAAGTCCCGTCAAAATCGGTCCAGCCATTTTGGAGATTAGCCGGAACAGAAAGACAGACAAAATTAAAAAAAAAAATGTGTTTTTTATAAGTGTCGTAACTAGGTATATATTTTCATATGCATTGAATAAAAAGCTGCTATTTTGATATTACAAACAAACGTACTCATTTAATGTTATTTATTTGTATAGATAATATGTTTTAATAAGTACATTACCTGAAACTACCCAAACACATACATAAATGTGTTTATCAATGTACTAACAAAATGCTTAACACAATACTAATAATCTTATTTCAGTCTCTCGGCAACCTCGAGTTCGAAGAAGCTGTTGATGGACTAGTACCGTTTATCAGAAACTTGAGCACGCCTGGCGTAGCAGCTAACCTCATCTTAGATAAAATTCCTGAACTAAAGAACCAGAAGAACTTATATAAATCTATTGTGATCTATGATTGTGATAGTCAAAGATCATGTTAAAATTGGTAGTAGGTATAGGATATCTGACGCCAAAAACGAAATATCTTGCTCCCTAAAACAATGTTGAATACGAAGATTAAATTTCAGCCATTAGAAGATTTAGAAGAGAAGTAAAAAGAACAAAATGTTAACATTTTGATTTCTTTAGGACATTCCGGATTTGTGACAGACTTAGAGATTGCCAAAAAAGTCGACGATATGGACTTGGTAATCGGCCGATTATCGGCCATTCCAATATATTCCTTTGGAACGGTTATAGCAATCTATCTGAAGCCCGTTATACGGTTATAGTATATCCCACAGAAGTAGAACAAGCAGATGGTAGAATAGTAAAAGCCATACAAGCATAAGCTTACACTAAATATCTGGGAAAATTACATTTAGTTTTTGACTCCGCGGGTAAAAGTATAAAATGCAAAGGTACTCCCATATTGTTGAACCAGGAAATACCAAGAGATTCCAGAACTTTTAGAAATAGTCAATAAATTTCGTCAAAGAGTTGATCACATCAGAAACGAAGTTGCTGGGAGTTCATTAGTTCAGCTGGACATAGAGGGATGTTGACTAAGAGAATGCAGTTTAGGTGACTAAATCACTGACGCCATATTAAATTATACCAGGAAAGAACATCACAGCAAGTACCCGGATGTAAACATAGTATTAGTGCAAGGAGGCATACGATCATCAATTCATCATGAAGGATTACCCATTACTCTGACTAAAGGCGACTGGATTAATGTACTGCCATTTTCAGGCTCGTTGACAATAGTCACAATGAACGGAACAATGCTCAAAAGAGTCTAGAAGATGCCGTGTCCACATGGCGCACTATAGTTAGTACGGGACAATTCCAACAGTTTTCCGGAATAGAAGTCACCTACGACTTAGCAAAACCAGTAGGTTTGCGTGTAGTAAAGGCTAAAGCAGTATGCTCAAACTGTGGATTTTATATACAAGATGATTATAAAAACAAAATATTGATGCACACTTTCCTTGCAAACGGTGGGATGGATATTATAGCATGTTTGTAGACCTCCCTAGAGAAACCCTATCATACAATGAATTGCAGTGTTCTGTACTATTTCATAAAATACAGTCCTGTCAATACGCAACTGGACGGACGTATTGAACTTGTCAATGATGCCAAGTTTAGAAGATGGAATTTTCTACTGTCGACAGAAAAAGTCAAAGGATTTATTCAAATGTTAATGCCAGTTCATAATTCCAATTCGTTGATCCTAGACTAGACCTATTGTGACCTTACTGCTCATTTCAATACTCATATGGATAGATGCAATGAAGCATAGTTTGAATCTAATTCATTTAATACGATGTAGAATGATGTGTAGAATTTTAGGGGTGATACACCAAAGTAGATATTACATGATAGTTTAGTTGACTAGTGTTAATTATCCCTGCGTAGCAAAGGTTTATAATTAGCGATTCATAATTGGCTGCCTTGATTCGATAGGACGCGTTATATTGCCAATACATAAGATATTGATATGTATCACATGTGTCTACACCTAAATACCTTGAGCTAGTTATATAGTGATAAATACAGCCTAAAATCTACACTTATATATTATAATATATATCTATAATATAAAAATGAGTCGCAAAATGTGTTGGTAAGCGCATAACTCAACAACGCCTGGACCAATTCTTTTTTTTAAATGTTCGTTGAGGTTCAAGGATGGTTTTTACGGCGAGAAAAATTTAAAAAATTGCCTGGATAAGTCTAAAAACAACACTAGGATACTTTTTTTTTTGGTAGGTTTAGGGTAGGAGTAGGTAGTGTAGGAGTAGGTTAAGAGTAGGGTAGGAGTAGTGTAGGAGTAGGGTAGGAGTAGAGTAGGAGTAGGGTAGGAGTAGTATAGGAGTAGGGTAGGAGTAGGGTAGGAGTAGTGTAGGAGTAGGTTAGGAGTAGGGTAGGAATAGTGCAGGAGTAGGTTAGGAGTAGGGTAGGTGTAGTGTCGGTGTATTGTAGGAGTAGGGTAGGAGTAGGGTAGGAGTAGTGTAGGAGTAGGGTAGGAGTAGTGTAGGAGTAGTGTAGGAGTAGGGTAGGAGTAGGATAAGAGTAGGGTAGGAGTAGGTTAGGAGTAGATAGGGTAGGGTAAGGGGTAGGACACCACGCGAACGAAGTAGCGCTGGGCAGCTAGTAGTAGTATAAAGCTGAAGAGTTTGTTTGGTTGAACGAGCTAATCTCAGGAACAACTGGTTCGAATTGAAAAAATCTTTTAGTGTTAGATAGCCCATTTATTGAGGAAGGCTATAGGCGATAGGAAGGCTTAAACATCAAGCTACTACCAATAGGAGCGGAGCATCAATGAACAATTTTGCAAAAACGGGAAAAATAGTATTTTTATAATAACATCACGCGGACTAAGCTTGCGGGCAACCGCTACTACATTATTCTCGTACCAAAGACGCTAAAGGGATGTTATAGCCTAGATACTTTTACAATTTGTGCCATTTTCTTCTTTACCTACTATTTTTTTATTTTATTTGATTACTTAATTTATACAGGGTGGCGATTTAGTAGCCTGCATTTAAAACTTAGGTACTCGTACATCCAATTCCATTTTTATTTTTACCTCTGTTACTGTAACATTCCATAGGTATGTAGTACGAGTATGTAATGGGTAACTTTAAGTAGTTATAAGTTCATATTTTCATTCTTAATTTACGGGTTGTTGAAAATTATGAATATTATATTATTTTATTCCGTTATGTTGTTTCATAACATTACCCAGAAACCTGTTTTTTTTGTGTAATCCTCAAAGGTTATGTTTTATTTTAATTTCTATTTTTCTTTAAGAATACTCTTTTAAAGACTGCTAAAGTTAAAATGTAGCAGATCGTAGTATCAACATTATGAGTAAGTAAGTAGGTACAGGTTTGTGTAAGAATACATGTATATCTTTATATACAGGGTTATTTGTAAAACACCAACAACCTTACCTTTTCCTCTTACATTTTGACGAGTTAATCGATCATAAATGTAGGGAACAGCTGATTTTTTTTTCGCGATTTCAGGTTTGATCCCATAGTAAAAGTTGTTCATAATGATGAGTATAATGACCTCTTAAGAGGTTGCTGGTGTTTTACAAATAACCCTGTATATGGTATAGGATGTAATGATACGCTTGTCCTGTAATTAATAAACATTCTAAGCAGTAATTATAGAATACGCTCATTTGCTTACATTTGTATTTTTATTTACAACATAAGTAAACTGGTATTCAAATAAAGTTACCTATTCTACATATTCAATGACATATGGTCATCAGTCTGTCAACCAAGAATTTGTATTTCTGAGGATTCATAAATAGATAGAATAGAATAATTATCTATTGACACACAACTTAGGTAACATACAGACATAGAAATGGAAAATACTTGAGCAATCTTCAAAAAACACTCAGGAAAAGGTAGCCGTGGACCTTAAACTAGGGATACAATGAAGTTACCTACAACAAATGTGTTAGACACACCAGCCACCGAAATGTTTAGAACAATCCGAAATGCTTTGAAAGTCAATGTCACTTGACTAGGACATCTAGTTAAAATTTAAAGCACCGCCTGGGTAAGTAAGAATTGTCGATCTAATTTTCTAGTAGTAATGTAACGGAGCAATCATCCGCAAGTGCGGAACTTCAGCAAGAAATCGTACCTCCGCTTCCGCTTCCGCCTCCGTTACTATATAATACATGGTAAACTTAACTGGTAATGCTACATCAATCTACCCGAAACTGTCAAATTTTCCCAATCAACCATGAACCTAATGCCGATAAAGTTGAAAATCTATCAAAGAAATTTGACAGGTTGTAATAGCTTAATGTGTTGTATTAACTAGAGGTAGAAGTACCTCTGAATAAAGACTTTTTGAATATGATTATGTAGCCACCAATCCATTATGTACCTACAATTTAATTAAAAACATTATCCTCCTTCTGGGGCAGTCGCGTAATAAATGTTTATTGACCTTTTAGGGGCCGTCTCCACGAGCGAGAGAATCGCGGCGATATTACGTATTTGTATGGGATAATATCGTTGCGATTCTCTCGCTCGTGGAGACAGCCCCTTATTGGAACGGTTTAGTGGGCAGTCTTATACTTTTCAATACAAATAATATTTTTTTGCTTGATACATTCATAGCACCGTCATGGTATGGTATGGTGTAGTGGGCAGAGCCCTAAAAATTAAAAATATATCATCAAACAATGTATGTTTGTTGCTTAATCAAATATCTCAAAAAAAACGGCGATTAGACAATGGGACGAAGCCAATGACGAAGCATACAAAGGTATTCCAATAAATTTTAAATGGTAGAGAGAACAGAATGTAAATGATGACATTTTAGTCAGACGTAATGATTAGGACAAAGAAGTACTACAACAAAAAACGCTGTTTTATAAAACTATCTGATAAATGAAAATACATATTGTAAGCTATATTTGTGTAATGCTACAGAATACCAATACATACAAATATAAATAGGTTTAAGAAGAATAGGTATGTGATCAACCTGGCTGCCAAATAAATATTTTTTACACATTTGTACTGGTTTTTTTTCCTCTAGCTAACACGTGTTTGTAAGCATGTAGTATGTGCAACTTCATATTATTTTGTGTCTTTCCACTTTCCACCTTACCCGGGTGTCCTTATTGTATCAGCACACAACTCGAAGGTACAGTTACTCGTAAAAAGATGATAATTAGGCTTTTTCAAATCCGAGGCCTTTCAAGGCAATACATAGAATCCCTCCACCAACACCATCACTATCTATTGTACTAACAATATAACACAACACTAACTTTTCCTTTCAGTCTCTCGGCAACCACGAGTTCGACGAAGCTGTTGATGGACTAGTACCGTTTATCAGAAACTTGAGCGCGCCGGTCGTAGCAGCTAACCTCATCTTAGATAAAGTTCCTGAACTGCAGAACGAAAAGAACTTATATAAATCAATTATTATAGCCAAAGACCATGTCAAAATTGGTATTATAGGATATCTTACACCTAGTACAAAAGATCTCGCCCCCAGAAGCAATGTTGAATATGAAGATGAAATTCCAGCCATTAGAAGAGAAGTGAAAAAACTAAAAGAACAAAATGTTAACATTTTGATAGCTTTAGGACATTCCGGATTTATGACAGACTTGGAGATTGCGAGACAAGTCGAAGATATTGACTTGGTAATCGGAGGGCATTCCAATACATTCCTTTGGAACACTGATAGTACTTCAGAGAAACCTGAAGTCCCTGAGGGACCATACCCCACAGAAGTGGAACAAGCAGACGGTAGAATAGTAAGAGTCGTACAAGCTTATGCTTACACTAAATATATAGGAAAATTACATCTAGTTTTCGACTCGGCAGGGGAAATAACAAAATGCGAAGGCACTCCCTTATTGTTAAACCAGGAAATACCAAGAGATCCAGAACTTTTAGAAACAGTTAATAAATATCGTAAAGAGATGGATCGTATCAGCAACGAAGTTGTTGGAACTTCAGTAGTTTATCTGAATGAAACTGGCTGTCGACTAAGAGAATGTAATTTAGGAGACTTCATTGCTGATGCCATATTGAATTATACCAGGGAAGAATATCACGAACAGTATCCCGATGTGAATATAGCAATAGTGCAAGGAGGGCGGATCCGTACATCCATTTACCATGATGGAACACCCTTCACTTTAACTAGAGGCGACTGGATCAGTGTGTTACCATTTTCGGACTCGCTAACAATACTAACAATGAACGGAACAATACTGAAGCAGAGTCTAGAACATTCCGTGTCCACATGGCGCACTATAGATAGTACGGGACAATTCCAACAATTTTCCGGAATGGAAGTCACCTACGACTTAGCGAAACCAGCAGGTTCTCGAGTGGTTGAAGCTAAAGCAGTCTGCTCAAACTGTGGATTTTACAAATTGCAAAATATACAAGATGGTTATGAATACAAGATGATGCTGCCAACTTTCCTAGCTGACGGTGGAGATGGATACAGCATATTTATAGAACTTCCCCGGGAAACACTTTCTTACAATGAATTAGACAGTATTTTACACTATTTGAAGAAGTACAGTCCCGTGGATAAGCAAGTGGACGGTCGAATTAAACTGCTCAATGAAGACAAAGCTTCAGATTACACTTCTGGCATCAAAAGTGAAGGCCGAAGGAAGCATTCAAATGCAGCAGCAACTATGTATAGTCTTAACTCGCAATACGTACTTACTATCTTATTTTTATGCAAATACTCATTCGAATGGATGTAAGCATAGTTGGAATATTATTCATTTATGTATTATTATTAGACACTAGCTTCTGCCCGCTTGCATGTCGAAAAATATTCGTCGGGAACGTACTACCGGGATTAAAAAGTAACCTATAGGTCAATCCAGGTTACGGTAACAAACATAGTTACATACCTACATTCCCTCTTTTTAACCCTTCGGGGGTAGAATCATCAAAAACGTTGAGACACGTATAAATTAATCTTCAATTATCAGCCTAAACACAAAATTTGAAGTAACTAACTTCAAAACTGACGAACTTTCATAATATAAATTTCCATTCCCTATTTTACCCCTTCAGGGGTTGAATTTCCAAAAATCGTTTCTTAGTGGATACTTACTCTTCACAAAGATCACACCCTCCAAGTGTCATGTCTCTAGGACCAGCGGTTTGGGCTGTGTTGATATATCACCCAGTCAGTCAGTCAGTCAATCAGTCAGTTTACCATTTTATATATATGATATAGATTAGTGTAGAATTTTAAGGGTGACAAACCAATGTTGAAAATACATGATTGTGTACTTAGTCATAGTTTATTTTTCCAGTGTTAAAATCTAAGCGTAGCGAAATAGACATCTTCAAATGGGAGTCGTGAAATGAATCGTGAATCCACGAGTACATCAATAAATATGAAATCAAGAAATCAACTTCCCAACTGGCTGTAGTACTTTTTTAGATACCAATAAAATAAGTCTCTCCGCAAACTTCTGCTTCCTCACTGCGTAGTGGTAGAAAATGTTTTTTTTTAGGAATAGCTAGGTATTATTGAATACAAGTAGTATGTGATAATCATTTGATATTGGTTTATTGGAAAATTACAATACAATTTTATTGATTAAGGTTTGAATTTTTCATTTTTTTTTTCATTTACTGAATCTCACTTTGCCATGCTCCTAGAGCGAGAAACAGAGTAGGGTATGCAGCATCGACGATGCGATCGGCAGCACGCTCCGTTTCTCGCGTCAGTAAAAGACAGGTCTGAGCGACAGAAAACGATAGAAGCATGGAAAAGTGCGATTCCGTGCTGCCAAATAAGGTTCAACCTTAAGGTATAAATCCGCATGCGACCGCAACCAGTAACCGCAGCGGCAAAGCCGCACAAACGCAATTACAGCCCTCCGCAACACGACTAGTTTCTATTTAACTCAACGGCAGCAGGCAATAAAATGTATACAGCGCAGAAAGGTGTGGCCATATTCAAGGATTAGCTGTGCGCCGCGACCTTACTCCGCGTGAAATGATGTAATTATTTGTTTGCACGAAACCGTTATCCTTTTTCTAAAATAAAAGCCTTATAACATCAGCTGGGATTACAAGGAGTGTTGTTATGTGGTAACGATTGGGAGTCTTTACCGCCGCGTTTTGTAGTTGCGGTCGCATTCGGAATAATTGTACTTTTAATTATCTAGTATTATTTGCAAAATGTTATTTTATTAGTTTATTTTTTATTTGTACAATGTTATATTTATCCTAATTGCATGACAACTTATCTTATCCATTTTAATTACTACCTCTTTTAAGTACAATACAGTACACGTGTTGGGTTTATGTTTTAGTGCATTTATATAATGAGTATTTTTAATTGATAACTGTGTTGTTTAGTAAATAAATCGCATTTTAGTTAAACATTTATTCAGTTGAAAACTGAAATTCTTAATTTAATTTTTTGGGGTATATCATCGGACTAGCGTCCACACCCACGATTGCCGCGAGAAGTTTTGGGATATTCCCTAGTTCAATTGAAAACACGGTTTTTTTTTCACAAACTTTATTCAGAAAAAAAAGGTAGAATACAAAAAGTTAGTACATGAAATACATAAGACAATACAAGATTCATAGATTATTGTGATACAGAACCTTTTGAACGCCAGAGCATAAACCTCCACGCCAAGCTAGATTTCACCTACCATTTTGTCACATATTTGTGTCGTTTGGCGTACAGGGCACGTGCTTGCTTGTCACACATGTCACGAATTATGTGCGACGCAATTTTTTTTAGTATATAACAGAGTACAGTTGGTTTAATACTGTATAAAGCAGAGCATTTATAGAGATTTTCGTTTTATATTGAAATATTGTTCCTTCTTACCCAACTGCGCGACAGAAAAGTTATTTTTTTCGTCAAAAGCTTTGTTTGATTTGTCCTTGAAAACTGACGGATACGCGCTGACTCTGGATTTATAGTACTCACTTTCTAACACACTAACGCCCGCACTACAAAAAACGAGCACAAAAAATGAAATACTATCAAAGGTATAAGATCGCTTCCATAACATATATTTAAATAAATTTTAATAATCATGAAATAAAAAAACTGTAAATTAACTTAGTTTTCGATCTTTATCAAGAGAATGCGTTTCCAAAAGCAATAAAATCACACTTATTAACAGTGCTTAATCTTTTGAACGCCGGTGTCACATAAACGTACAAATATGTGACAAAATGGAAGGTGAAATTGTGGCTTGGCGTGAAGGGCACGCGCGTGCTTTTATGCTCTGACGTTCAAAAGGTTAATTGTGGCACGCGTGCCACGCCTACTTTGCACTTCCACTGTTTTTCTGTTCCGTGAATCCATTCACACATTATTATGATGATTTTATTTTGTTTAATCACAATGAAGGAGAAATAACAAACGTCTTTGAAGTAGTCAAATACTGAAGTAGAAAATAATAAGAACAGTCAATCTATGTATGACTGTCCCATTCCAAATACTCTTAAAATCTAAGTACAAAATCAAAAACACATTTATGTGTTACCTAAATATACCATGAAACATCCAAAAGATCCGAAAAGACAATGTTATATTGTAGACATCAATGTTAAATACTAATTAATTATATGTATTAATAATATAAATACTACTGTATATGTTATTTGAGATTAAAAGGTGCTACTTTTTTTTGTGTTTCCTTTCCAAAGTCCTTTTGGTGCTCTCCATTCTTTTTCCAGTCTTTATCGTTCGTTCGTACATTCTTCCTCGTCTTACAGAAAGTTCGCTCCGTATCATATACCTACGTACTCAAACCAGAGGGCCTTACACAAAACGACATTTTACCAGCGAAACCGATGATGAAGTCAAAAATGTATTGGATTTAAAAATACCGTAAAGGTTAACAATCCTGTTGGAAGTCATATCTATTTATTATGTATTCTGAACGAGCCCTCCAGGGTACACAAAAAGAACCGAAAACTTAACAATTACTATGTCAAACAAAACCTTACAATTTAGGCACAATTCTGTAGTAGGCTCATATTTGTTCGATCAGACCATGTTTCAGACCCAGGAGATGGACCCTAAAATGGCCGCTCTAGCAGAATCATAATAGAATGATAACATTAATTACGATACAATTCGTTAAATGCTCACAAAGTAATATAGCCACACACTACACATTCATACACGATTCATACCAAATCTGAGTCAAAAGGTTTATAAAAAAAAAACAAACCAACACATGACTAACAAGAATAGCAAACGCTTTGAGTATGTTATCTATCACACGAAATCCCATTCAGAGACGACCTCTTCATTCCAAAATCATAACTTAAACCTTGTTAGTACATAGACAGAAATAACACACAAGTTCTTAAATACTAAATTAGATCTTACACACTAAAAAAACACTGGATATTAGAAAATTTACCATTTTAGCTTCAATGCTTAATGTCAGTATTGGTACGCATAAAGGCATGATAAAAGCAATAGCAAATCGTGGCGGAGCGATATGAAAAGTGGCGAATGAGCACGCTTTATTGACTTCACTCGGCATGGCCACATGGCACCGACTATACCATGATGTCGATTGGCTGAGGGTGCAGCACCACAGCGTTAGCTATTTTCATGTTATAAAGTAGCTCATATGAAACAGAAGAAAAAGTAAGTACCATTCTATAAACTTTTCATGAGGCCGTAAGGACAAAGTCACTAGACGCTTGAGCGGCCGATGGCAACTAATATGATGAGACACTAAAGACATGTCTGTATTGTATGGCAGACGAGGATGGAAGGTTATGTATGGAGGCAAGCCTTTGTGCAGCAGTGAGGCACAATATTAGTAAAACAATATCTGTCTATGGAACGGAACTATGCTCCGAATTCTTTTGAACGAAGGCGGAAAACCGGACATTGTGGTGCAACTTGAGCAAGGCCTATGTCCAGTGCCGGCGTTAGGGGGGGGCGCGATGGGGCAACGGCCCAGGGCGACAAATTCTGGGGGGCGCCAAGGTCTGGAGTTGGAGTCTCTGGCCTCCCCTAGTGCAAACCCTCAAAACTGTGCTCTACGCTCTGTGCATATGCATATTTTTTATTGAGATTTTTTTTAGATGGATTTTTTGAGGGTTTGTGGTCGAGGAGTGATATATAAGTTGATCAAAAATTAACAAAATGTTCAATCTAAATGAAAAGTAAAAAAAAAGAATGTGCGAGAAATTCAAATTCGAAATTTGAAAAAAATTGTGAATGACAAAAAAAATCAAAAGGAATAAAAATATTAAAAAAAAAAAAAAATAAATGTAAAAAAAATAAAAAATATAAAATTAAAGTAAATATATATAAAAAAAGAGGAGCTACCAAAACTTTCTACGTCCGCGTCGTTAGCTCTGGGTAACGCTAAAGGAAAGATGAAATTCTTAATATAAATTTTACTTGGGATCAGCAAAAAAACTAACACTTGATTTGACTTGATATTGCTTCCCTCAAGTGGGCGCCACAATATTTTCGCCCGGGGTGTCAGTGGCCCTTACGCCGGCACTGCCTATGTCCAGCAGTGGACTGATTGCGCATACTCCAAAATCCCCGTGGACATACTATTGACGATACAAAGAACTGAACGTGTTCAAAAAAAACAAAATGGTAAGTTTCCGTTCACCAGTATTCTATCAAATAAGGTCTTAGAATAACTTAGATATCTAAACATAGAACATGCTACTAACTAGCACTGTTTTACAAAACACCCGTTAGATAAATAATCATTGACTGTCTAAACGACACACATCTACTTGGCTCTAGTAGGTACGCGCGATGACATATCAATATAAGCTGACCTTTCATTATTATGTATACAATAAAGGAGTGACCACACTTATCGACGTGGGGTCGGCTAGAGCCGGTCAGAAAGAGCTTTAGGTCCACGTAATAAAAGCGAAAAAGAAGTCGTTCGCCCGATTTCGGTCCGGGAGAACCGAGTGGACACCGCGTCGGACTATTCAAGACTATGAGGTCAGCTTATACTGGAAGCACCTTCACATGTCGTCAAGCTTATCTTAGCTACATCACTTATAGTTTAATTTGAAAGAAATTAAGGTTCTAAATCAATGGTTATATAGTCATATAGAAATACTGTTAAATTTTTTAATACGGCCATCATCTGATCGACTGTAATTGTGATCAAATCGGTATTCGTATTGGGCATTTTGAATGATAAAAATAGCAGCAGCACTAATAGTTGAGATCGCGAATGCAGATGCAAATAATTTACATGCCAAATTATACTTTACAAATAATGAATTTCCGCCCAGGGGGTTATTTTTGCTGATAGTTTAACTAATGATCAGTTTTTATACCCTCTAAGAGTAGCAAAAGCTCTGATATTGTGATTTTTATCCCTGATACATCCAATAGTCTCATCAATTCCTTCTCTTAGATAATTAGTTACCAAAATCATAAATGTTTAAACTTATTCTAATATCATACGATTGGGGACTAGAAACATTTACTAAGCCAAATAGGTGGTTAACTTAATCAAATAATTATCAGTTTTAATCACAAAGAGATTATTACGTTCTAGTTTTACATTTTAAAACATTCATGTATTTTGTGCTAAAATAACGATTATTTTCAAATTGTTTGTTTTAACACTGTTTTCTTCAGCCATGATGGCTGTGTAACTACATCCACATTTGCAGAATGTCATTAAACTCTAAAAAGGGTTTTAGCAGCTGTGGGCATAATATCAAAATTTTTGGCAACAACGGGCCAGCCGGCTTTACGGTACCAAATTAAATAATCAAACAAATAAACCACTAAAATAATTAGGAAACACTCAAATCGCGTTGCTGAGCAAGTGTATCTTTAGAATTCTACAAAGTCATAAAAAACGCAAAGCAAAACAATAGAATACAAAAAAAAACATTAAATAAAAACATTTCTATGTATTCACCGTGTCAAACGGAGTCAATCCAGTATAGAACCTGGCAGATATGGGAGCACCTGCATTTCGTGGTGCAGGAATTGGAAACTCAACAAATTTGGTAAAACCATGAGGGAGGACACCTGCAAGTATGGCAAGACACTGCTTCAGTGCCTCTTGGCATTCAGCTGCCTCTTTGCAAGGAATATAAGGTTCTAGACTCGTGGCTAACTCACATAGGGGCTTGAACAGCTTCAGTGCTTTCTTTTTATCAGCTTTCTGCAGTGTTTCAATGACCTCTCCACTCAATAACTGGTTTTTCTTCTGAGCTATAGCCAGTGGTATATTCGGGATGTTGTTCAAGCCATGATATAGTGGCCAGTCATTAATGCAAGCCTCACAGATGCAGGTGAACTTATACTGAGACTTCAGCATGGCTTGTCTATCCTCCTTGGTGTGTACTGCATGATGTGCTCTGAAAATTAAATGGTAGACGGTATTAGTAATTTTGTAAATTTTAATATGCCTGTAAGACCACTATTTAAAAAAATATCTAGGTTGCTGAAGTAAGCTAAGACTGGCCCTATTCATGGTGAAATACTATCTTAACTACATCAGTCAAAATCTCGACTGTGATATCCACAACTCAAGTGTTTGTTTAAGATAATTGCTACTATGTTTACTACTATGTATATACAGTGGATTTCGGGATTAACGACGCTGAAGGGACCACTCTAACTTCGTCGTTATATCCGAAAGTCGTTACAAGCAAAGGTAAACCGACAGTGTTGCTACTCAGAATATCATTTTGTAACTGAATCATACTCCGAAACGTACACGGTTACCTACCTACTTAGCTAATATCTATAAACAAAAGATAAAGGTCTCCACAGTTACTGACCATCTGTGTGGATTTAAATAAAAGATGAGAAAGCTTTTTGTGCCTTTGGCGGCCGACTCCAGTTGCAATATCTGCATGGGATTTCTAGGGATTTGTTACAATTGATTCGTTAAAAACAGCTACACCCGAACTCGGTGTTACTTCCAGCCACTATAGCCACATGAATTTTGTACTAAAGTATGCTTTAAATTCAAGGGACTTAGATTAAACGTCGCTATAGCTAAATGGTGACTGCAACCAAGGTCGTAATAAATGAAATCCACTGTAATTGTTTTCGTGCAATTGTACTAAGTATGATCTTTATTCGTAAATTATAAGTGGAAATATGTATATTGTTGTGCCATAACAGGGTCCATAATATTGTTTTTAGCTGTAAGTCTTTTATAACACCTTTATAACATCGTAGATCACAAATAAAATGAATATGTATCATGAAATAATTGTAAAATTTAATTTAAACTTTTAAAGAGGTTATCTTAAGTTATTGGTGCTTAAATAGTTGTTTTTTGAGCACTTTGATTGTTTCAATTTCAGTCGCCTCTTTCAGCAACAACAGGAAAAATGATGGCATAAACTAATCAGCAGGTTAAGATGCACAGCGCGACAAAATCATCTTCCTGGCCCATCTCGCGCCGAATCGAGAAATGATTAGTTTACACATACTCATGTCGCGCTTTGGCCCGAGACAATGCGAAAACAAAACCTTGTCGCGTGCACATGTCAGTTAGGTGGCATGCATTAGTTAGATCAAGCGATAATTAGGATCTGGACACTATTTATGTTTCCAAAAATATGTCTAGGTACTTTTTTGTGGGATTCATCACCATCCTCGCGCTCAGTTCAGTTGGGACGATCTCGCTGATGCATTCTGCTGGCATGTTCTCATCACGGGGCATCTCGGAGTACCTAATGTTAATTACAGAAGCATTCAAAGGTTAATAGGCATTGTCTTTATACATTGTAAGTTAGAAAGATATGAGTTATTCTAAGTTTAAAGAGGTATTCGCTTGTTAAGAAAGGCGGCGTTACATAAATGTCAGAATTTAATTTATCTCTTCTTGTTTTATAAGAGACCAAGGGAGAGACTACTTGCTGTCCCTCCCCTGGTCTCTTATATATAAGAAAAATAATCAAAATTAACTGCAAATCTTACAGATATGAACAAATTAAAATGTAATGGTTCAATTAAACAAATGTTCATACCTCCGCTAAATATTTTGGTAAATTATGTATTATTATGCACAAATTAAGAGTCAATATAAAAATAAAGTTGAGTATTTACTTTAGCTAAAGACTTATAATATTGAAGTGACCAGGAGAGACCACGTTCAGTCAACAGCATCCATAGGCCACAATTAAGGATGATGATTTGATCACAAATCAAAATTACTGGCAATAAGTGTAAAAAGATGATCTTTGTAACACAATCTTTGGAATACAATGACTTTTAGGACATAAGATCTTTCCTTATAATTTGTATTTTCTTGCAAATAAACATTTTTTATTTGATTTGATTAACATTGGTTGTTAGTTTAGTTTAGAATCAAATGGATTGCAATTAGAATTAAGATTGCAATAATTAAGATCGTAAATACAATATTTTTAACATAACAAAATATGGTGGAGAAAATTTATCGTGAATATTTTCTGTAAAAACAAAAACTAAGGTATACTTCATTTAAAATTTATGAAATATACCAAATTTAACGTTCCAATGGATTTAGACCTGCATAAAGTTACTGATTTAGGTGCTGTAAAAAGGTGAAAGGAACAGGCCAGGGGAAAGACATTTTTCATGTTTGAGTTGCAATTGTGACAAAACTAAGTTAATGAATTCAAATTGACTGTCCATACAGTAGATGCAATGTATTAAAAGGTACTAAGGTCATTTATTCAAAATGGACAATGACCAAAGTTGGTACCAAAAAGTCTCGCGCCTCAAAACCAAAATATTATAGTAATTAGTTTCATATTTTTTTACGGCATTACGCGTCGGGGATTTGATTTTTGAACTGGAAATATACTTTTCGAGTTTAAAAGTACGAATATTGTTTTACTCCCTTTATATGACGTTCCGTTTCAATTGAACAAACCCTTGTCTGTCGAGCGGACTCTAAAATTAATTACAATTAAGTAAGATCAGTACACCAAATCGATTTAGTTTGGTTTATTGCTATTTGCAACAAAATAGATTTTCTCAGCCTAAAGATTTTGATTTATCGATTACATCCCTAAATCCCGACTAGTTTATAGCACTTACTATACTCTATGGTTTATAGTTATCTTATCTGTGGCATCTGACATTTGTACTGTACTGACTGACTATTGGCAAATATTGGCAATGTAAAGGTCTAAAATAAAATCGAGTTTCAGTCAAGCATACTGTGGATGTTACTTTAACTCGTAATTCTTACTAATATTAGTGTATTACGCTGTTTTTAGAGCAATAATGTAATGTATGTGTGTTAAAATACGTCGTTGGTAGCGTCGAAAAAATAGACCTACTTTTTAGGTTAGTTTCGATTTTATAAAATAACTCTGAAACGCGGGTTTTTTTTTCAAAAATAATTTTTGTAGGAGTTAATACGATCAGTGTAGTCTATAAAAAACAAGGTTTGATTTTGATGCAGCATGGTACGGGATTCCATACTTCCATGAGCATTCTCTTTTTTAAGAAAAGTATGGCTATGTATCATGGACATCATTAATACCTCTTAACTTATAATGACCCATATATTTCATATGAGACATGCAACTCATCATATTAGTACTTTGAAAACATGCACCTGAAATCGTCAGTTTTCAATCAAACGTAACAGTTTTATGATTTTTGTTAGTATCAAGATAATTATCAATGATAACTACCACTATAAACCCTGGTTTCAAGTATGAAACCATGGGCCCTCAAAACTAAATCTTGAGACAAACAAAAATTTGGTTGAACCATGTGGCTCGAAAAAGAGCCTATGTACATGTACTATGTAGCCTCAAAATTTACGGTATTCCGTATTGCACACAGGCAGCCACAATCCCCGTCTGACTTACAAATTGGGCGAAGGTCAACTGAGGGAGGTTAAGGTACAAACAGACCTAGCGGTGAAGCTTATAGAGGGTCTGAAGTGGGAAGAGCATATAACAACGATAACTAAGAAAGCTAAAAGCTTAATCTAACTTATCAGAAAAGCCATTGGCGCCTTGACACTAGAAAAGATACTGCCGATCCAGAATACTTTTCTCAGACCAATCCTAGAGTATAGTTTTCAAATCTGGAGCCTATTTCGCTAAAGACATTGAACTTCTGGAGTCACAATGCAGCTTCACTAAAACACCACGATTACTGAAACGACGCCCATATCAGGAATGCTTATAAATATTAAAGCTCACATGTTAAAAGACCGCAAGGACCGTGGAGACCTAATAGAGACATACAAGATCTCAAAAGGACATAAGAATCTTTAACAACCGATTAATCAACTATACAAACAAAATAATAACCCGCATAAACACTTTCTAAGCAAAAAGTCAGAGCATGGAATAAGCTAAGCAGAAGTACAGCTTCAGGTAGCTTATTCCACACTATGACTCAGCCCAAAATGTAAAACAATGCAAAAATAGACAAGACATCTAATGAACTGCAAAGCTGTGTCTATGCTAGGTAAGCCGAACACAAGCAGAGCACAAGTGAAGCAAATTCCCTTGACGGGAGTTTTTGGTAGTCTTTTAAGTCCACCAAGTGTTCAGCTCGCCTAGCGTAGTCACAGCTCAAGACACAGGCAGCTATCAGTTGTCTCAACTGCCTGTCTGATAATAAATAATAATAATGGTGTACATTATTATGGCTATGTAATAAAAAAGTTAACTCACCCATAATTATCAAAGATTTGCATTCCTTTCTTAATAGGTCTTATGGCAATTAAATTCATTTTTGTAGAGCCCAGTCTGGTATATCGCACAACATTTGGTGCACAGGAGTGATTGATCAAACTCAGAAAACCATATGCACCGCTCCCTATATTATATTCATCTATGTAATTCCCCTCTTCATCCTCCACATTAGCTGTGATGGCATGCATATTTGTTGGAGCAGTCATCATATGTTTAAGCAATGTTGATGCTGCAAATTTCTGGATATTTCTCTTTAAAACACTGTTATCTGCTATAAATAAGCTTTTCAAACCCAAGTAGTGCATGAACACAGCAGCACTAACAGACTTCTGAAATAGATCTGATACATCTCGTTTCTCAAAATTTGTAGCAAGAGCATGTATGGCATGATAGTTTTCTGAAACATAAACCATGTCGCCGCCTGGCTCACCCTGCTTACATCCTATATTTTCAACATCTGTGCAACTTTCCACTTCCGCTAATGTGACAAAAAGCTCATCCCATGTTTGATGGTCATTCCTAGCTCGGACAGTGGTTCTAAAAGCAAGCAATTCCAATTTTGTGAAATTATTTTTGATGAAACTTGCAATAAAAGGACATTCATAGAAATGGTACTCATCCCATGCCTTGACAACACACCGCCTGCTGCAGTACATGGTCATACAACAATATGGACAGGGATACAGATTAAATTTCCTTGAAAAACAGTAAGCACAGCTAATCACTACTTGATTTGCTAAGAGCACATTCACATATGGAATATCTTGGGCTATTAGTTCACCAACTTCAATGTCCTCTGCTGCAACAACGTGTCTACCCATTTCTGGAGTACACTTTACCATCAACTTTGAGCTTGCACATTGATATTTTTCATTCTTACTCTTCAAAAGAAATATGTCTTCTACATACTTATCATCTTCCTGAAAACCTTCTTGCTGTAAAGCTTCTTGACACATTTTCCTTCTTTTAAGAAGTTTGTCCCTGATGTTTTCTGGGTAGACTAAAGTGAATACCATTCTGATATCTTCTAAACAAGCCTTATATTGTTTTAAACTGGCAAGTGTTGCTGATCTGTTAGAGACAGCTAAACCATAAGACATACAATCTAAAGGCGAATACATTAGTGCCAAGTTATAATATTGCCATGCCTGATAGTATTCAGACCGTTTGTACAGCTGGTTGCCAAGGTTACGATAGTGTATGGATGTATACTCACATTTGTCTTCTTTTACAATAAGTGGTATAAAATTGTAGTTTTTCAGGAGCTGATACACATACAATACTTTTTCATCGTTCTCTGGTATGGCTAAAAACTGTCTAGTAATATCTTGTACTCGTCCTTCGCTTCTGATTCTCGCTATAAGTTTGTGGTAAATGGAATCGATAGTCAAGTTGACGTTATCTAATGGAAACATTATTGATTATTTCTATGTTGCATAGACTCTACTGAAAGCAGCTGCTGTTACAATGTCACACTTCGCGACGCCGTTTCTCGTTGTTAATTTGGGATGTGAGATGATCTTCGTAATAGACCAGAGGCTGAAAGCTCAAAATATTCAACTGGACAAATCTGAAAAAGGTAAATTGTAGACGTTTTAGTGTTCTGTGATACCTACATTCAAAAATAGTTGAGCACTGTTTTGTTAAATATTTTACTACATTTTTAGACATATTTGATTGTGTTTATTTGATTAATTTCAGTACTCACCGATGTAGCGACTGTTTTACTTCACCCTAAACTACTTGATGAGTTATTTACACCGCAGCCGGTGGCAGCTCACGCACTCATAAAACAACTACTACAAGACATAACCTCCTCATCAATAATGAAACTAGACGATTATTCCATGAGCAAATTGTGGGATCTCATGACTATGATCTTCAAATGGCAACTTTCTGTAGCAACTAATCAAAATGTTTTCGACATCACCCGCCGTCATTTAAGAAATGTTGCCATGTTAATGCCACAATTTTTCCCTAAAAGTATTATTGAACAGGTTATGAAAAGATTCGAGAAGTTATCACATCAATTCACTGACGATGATTATAAAGGTCTAAACAATACTCTTATTATTTGGTTTTCAGAATATCATACAAAAATTTCTGTTTTAATGCGATTGGGGCTACAAAGAAAAGACGGAACTTTTAATTTACCGTCTACAATCAGTACAAACTTTTTGCATAACCTTGGGGAAAATATTTATAAGTATGATAATCAGAAAAATCCTATTGAAGAATTTGAAAACCGATGTGCTGATACTAATGAAATAAAATGTCTTTTAGCTTCAATAGAAAAAGTTCATTCCACGAACAAAGTTGAGCTACAGTTACCTATTGAATTTGGAGCTACAAGCTCGAATAAAAAAACTCTAGAAATAGCTAGAGACTTTCAATTTGAAACAATAGATACGAGTGTCAAAATAAGGAACACTGATCTTACTTTTATTCCAGATATTCCAAAATCACCCCAGGAAGACTTGTTAGAAATGTTAGGAACAATAGGAGATCCAATGTAATTCAAGAAATATTTGAGTGGTGAAATCTTAAAGTATTAGGTACTAAGTTACCCATTTAAATGGGACACTTTAAAAATATTTGGCTAGCAACATTGATTTTATCGATTCCGTTTCATCTTCCTGTAGAACCCGCCTCCCGCCCACCCCCCGGCCGGAGTGAAGCTTTACCTCCGGCTCCCTCCTGTCCTGGGACGGATCACTGGCTATTATTATAAACTAAATAGAATGAGGCACCAGGGAAATTGTTGCCATTGAAATTCTGGGCCCCCTATCTGGCGACTATTTATCAAATCTGTTCACGCTTGTATTATTAGGGTTCACTTATTAAGTAGGCCAGACAGATGGCCAGATGAACTTTCGACATTACCTACACCGATATTATTGCATCATTTGCAGGTTCCATGGATAATGTAAGGACCTATAGAGATACCAAATAGATTCTTCATCTTTCTCGTTTCCTCATGATTGAGGGTCGTGACCACATTAGGTCGTTGCCTTCTCCACCAACGTTTTCGGCCATGCGAACAAATGCTTGGAAATTTCTTCTGCAGACTTCCTTCACCACATCTGTATATCAGGTTGGTGATCTTCCACGGCCCCTTTTTCCTTTCACGTTACCAGCCACAATAAGCTTCTCCAAGCTATCAGGTTCCCTCCTTGCCACATGTCCGAAGTACTGCAGGAGTCGTTTCATGCAGATGGTCGATAGGCGAGTGAAACCAAATAGATAGGTCTCGTGAAATTTTCAAGTACCTAATCGAATGTTCGAATCGAATCATAATTAGACAGCGCGCAGCGACAGCGTTGGGGTTTACTACCTATTTACCTAATAACAGTTTCCCGCGATGTCGTCCGCGTGAAAATTTCGATGTGTAGGTTTTTTTTATTATTAGCCTGTACCGTCCCACTGCTGGGCAAAGGTCTCCACCAATTCCCTCGATGTGCTCTTTTCGCGTCCAAATCATCTCGCCACATCTATCTGGGCCGGCCTCAGCGGCGCCGTCCGTCTTCCGGGAACCATCGTAGTGTGGAGACTTTTGCTCAGTAACCTGTGTGAGAAAAAAGGATAGCCTATGTCCTTTCTAAAAAATATCTTTAATAGATTTTCAACTTTATCGCTAAAGCATTAGGTTCAAGGTTGATGGGGAAAATTTGATGGTTTCGCGTAGCTTGATATGCTTCTGTACGTTAGGATAGTATTTACTCGTAACCTTTCTTTTGGCTTTGCCGTAGTCGGGCAAAAATTTAATTGGCTGCAGATAATTTAGACGTGAAAGTAGCCTTTCGGAAACCATGTTAGTTTATATACATTGTAGAATAATCCTAAAGCTTCATTTTTTGTGCTCTAAAAATTGATATTAATTTAAGTTTTGTTTTAAAAGCTGAAATAGGAATACAAATACAAAAATATATGTGTGATTGTGTGTTATGTATGTGTGTGAGTATATATGTATTGAATAAAAGGATGACAAGGTTTACAAAAATACTTTATTTCACACATAACAAGTTCCGAAACCCCATACCGGGTAAAGGTTACAAACACATCTTTTTATATTCAAACAAAGATTGACTTCTAAAAAATGACTTAGACTTCATTATAAAAAAAAACATGTGTTTGTATTTACAATACGTTACAAAAAGTTAGTTGCATTGAAATGCGAATACAATCTTAAAAAAAAAACAACTAATTCTAGTTCTTTGAGATCTTATATACAAAAATTGTATTTACATTTCTATAACATACACTTATTTATTTATTAATCACTAGCTAGAGTAAGCAGAAGAAAAATGCAGTTTTCTATTAATTATTTAGATATTCTGTCGTCATTTTAATGTTATATTATGTCTACTGTATTTATTTACCATGTCAAAACATTCAAAAGGTGCTTACAGATTTGATTCTGTTCTTCTGGATTGCCACGTGTTGGAAAACATCGAGTTCTATCACAACAATAACGACCGTCAAAATCGGGCAAATCTGTGGGCACTATAAGTTTAAATGAGCTAATAACAAAAATTCCTTGGTTCTAAAAAAGCGAAGCGAGGAAACCATAACACTACTATAACCAACCAACCAATTATGTCTACAACAATAAAATAACCAATTATAAAAACAAACATTAGGATACCTTAGTATCTTTTTGAAGAAAAGTCGATTTTGAAATTCATATTTTAATGTATTTAATTATTTTTATGCACAACTTTGTTAATAACTCGACAAGAATAAAGTAAATACGTATTAAATTTGTATTTTCATTTGGTTCCCTAAAATTCCTGCTATTTTTCTAATATAATGAAGATAATGTAATACTTATTCTGGAATTGGTTTGATAACCTTTCACTACACCACTTTTTAACACCATTGAACGGTTGGCCGACGCTTAACATTATACAGGGTGGAAGGGACACCGACGCCAAAACGGTTACCACGTTGTACATCATTCTGAACGCCCGGGGACATAGGAAATTTTCATCGGGTATTAAAAAAAACAGCTGTTTCCTACAAAAGTGCAATACCTATACAGTGTGATCAAAACATGTCACATGTCTGGGAGGCTTTTGCTTCAATTAAAGCAAACATTCTTAATACTTTAGAGCATAGAATAATAGGGCACGAGTCTATTGCCAACAACCAGACAAAAAACAAAAAAAAAAACAGATCAAAATTCCGTACTGCGAACAGTTACTGAGTTGTGTACGCTATGTAAATTGGTATTCAGCATTAACTTGTTTCCTTTAATTTTTGAAATGAGGTATTTTAAAAGGGATTTATTTCTACTTGTTTTTACTGATAGGATTTTTTTTTAAATTTTAACTCACACATTTAATTAAAAATATTTTGTTGGAATTAGACCATATTTTATCAATCGTCGGCTTACTGCAAGAACTCATTAAGTTACGTTAACATAACTTTGAGAAATCATTTAATTACTTTGATATCAGTGGATGTCCTATAATATAGAACATCCAATGAGATCAAAAGTAATTAAATGATTTCTTGGATGTCCTATAATATAGGACACAATACTTGTTTTTGTAGTTACATGGTCTGAGACACCACACGACAGGTCTTGCGTTTATTATGTTACACCCTGTATATAACACTGCTAACTTGAACCTCAATTTACACCTAACATTGTTATCTAAACATTAGACATTGTCAAAATGTATTCTATGACTGTCTTAAAAACTATACTTACCTGAGGTTGACTAAGAAACCTCACCCTTCGGCCTTGTTCAATCTTAGCCGCAGAAGCTTCGACCAAGGTTAACAACCAGTCGTGGTCACGGCCGCGAAGTACAAAGGCTCCTTAAATGTACCTACCTGGTAACACGGGGTGAACAGAGACGCAGGGATGAATCGAGAAAAAAGCATAGCCCTAGCATGAGCTTTTTTTGTAAACGTAACGTCAATACGTCGATTTTTGAATCCAAAATACAATTACCCTATCGCATTTTAGTTAAATTGTTTGCAACAAGTACAATCAGTATCATCCGTAGATAAGAATAAATTCTTGAAATTATGAAAATGTATGTGAAACGCGTATTTTTAATCGACTTCTAAAAAGGAGGTGTTTATGTATTCCACCGGCATTTTTTTTAATTTTAAAATTTATTTAATAAAGAAAGAGAGTAGGTACTTGTTTCGATTTAACCCTGCGTCTATATTCACCTCGTTGTACCCGGTACGTAACGATTGAAAACGAACGAAAATGGACATAAGCCAATGTGTACGACTCTCACAACCATTATTTCGTCTGAGGTCACCTTATTAACTATTTAACATTACAATACACCGATAACAATATCCTTATAGGGTTACCAGATCAGAAGTAACGACAAACTTGATATTATTTATATTACGGTTTATTCCCAGTAAGTAGCCTTTATTTTTATTACGGTATTGTTGAAGTTCAGTCTGATATAATTAGTTGTAAAAAATTAGCTCAAACGTTTTGTCTTTAGTTACCCAGTAGCGACGTGTATTATAAAAATATGAAAGTTTTAACTGCCTGCAGTATTATCTATTCTTTTCCCTTTAATCCATCCAAAGGTGCAAAAGTAGTCTTAAAAAGATCGCTGTTAGCGATAAGACCGCCCATTGTGTCATCCTATGCAAAATTTCTTCGCCAGCACATTAATCTACTACAATCTGTCTAATTTCTTTAATAGATTTTCAACTTTATCGCTAAAGAAAGTTCAAGGTTGATTGGGAAAATTTGAGTTTCGCGTAGCTTGATGTACTGGCGTCTGTACATAATTAAAGAGTATTTTGTTCTATTCTTTCACACGAACCAGCATAACTTGCTCTTACATACATTCGCCTCCGAACACTCGGCTGTCTGGCAGTGAAAATATGTACAAAGGTTCGTACAAAACGACCCAAACCAGTACAGATAACTTATGAACCCGAACCCGCACGACGACCAATCAAGCTACACAAAACCAGTGTATGCGGATCTCTCATTGTACGGTTGATGATACAAAGTGAGGCTATGTTATACTGGAAATGTAAAGCTTGATGTGTCGCTGTGTGTACCTGAAGTCTCTGTAAGTATGCAATGTCCGCAGCCGTTCGTCATTTATCTGCACAGTTTGACAGATCCTTAAGGGCTTACTTTTCAGGTAATAAACCTTAAAAATCCGTAATCAAAAGCCTAAAAAACCGTTTCACATACTGGGCTAAACCCCTCGCTCTCTGGCTACCCTTTCCTCTTCCAACTGCTATAGGAACATGGAGTTCCTGGTGGTGTTGGGCGAGAAGCTCTGCTCGGGCAGCATGCTGGCGTCGCCGTACACGGGCGCGGCGGGCCCGCTGCTGGTGAAGGGGCTGCGCGACCACGTGCGCGAGCGGGGCGGCGGGGACGCGGGAGGTAGCACGGTCTCGTTCGGGTCTATTGGCATCCGGATCTGGGCTTTGCGCTGCATTCTTTGTTGTACTGTGGGAGAAATGGTTTGTTAGAATTGTGATAAGATCTCGCGAAAGCAGTTTGGTGACATAATGTACGAGATTTGTAGATGTGCACTTTTTTCTGTGTGCGTAAATTATGTTTTAATATTACGTAAATTCCTGTTAAATAGTTTACAATTCCACTAATTTCCAAATGATTTTAGTGATCTCTCGAATGTGAGTTTTCGACGGGTTTGCCCAACAAAATATGTCACAAAAAGACAGCTGAAGAAACATCACTGGACCGTTTGTGTGTGGTCTAAGTTGTTCTCTCACCAAATAATAAACAAAATCAAATGACTTACTATATAAATACGCTATAGCAGCCGCAGCAACAGTAACTAAAGTTGACATATAAGGCTTCAGGAGAGAGAAAAGAGCACCCAACAACGTTCCACAAGCGACGTCGCATTCTCTCTGCACCTCCACGCGTAGTTCTTGCGCGGTCAGCTTCGACCGAACGGTCACCCAGCCGTGACCGCAGGTCGACGCTTCGTTTGTTATTGTTACGAGCATTTCACCTGCGAATATAAAACAAAAGCAGTGTGGATTTATTGGCCAAGAACTAGGAAGCGTTTATAGAACTTTTATACAATTTTTGAAGCACCTCAGAAGAAAAATAGTCGTTTTCCAGCAATCATTTTTGCGCAGTGTTACTTAGTTCTGTGTACAGAATGCTTGGTTGACGGCTTCGTAAAGGGTCCGTTTTCGGAAATCATCAAATGACCCCTCTCGCCGTGGGCGGAGCGCAAGGAAGTGTCAGACTTGTACTGACTAAAACCCACCCATGTTCCTTCTTAACCCTTTGTGTTGCAGGGCCGAGGTATCTCTTTCGACTGTCCCGCAGCCCCGGCAGGTATCGGTGTGCTACATCTCTGTGAGGCGCGCGTGGAACACGAACGCGCCGCGTCGACACGGCCTGTCGTCATACGACGGACGGACGGCGAGCTAGCCCATTACTCACCGTCCACAGGCCTGCGCTTACGTTGGCCGTAGAAGGACCGCGTTGGCTGGAACTTGAGGTTCTCTCCCTCGTCCGTTTTCACCCTGTGTTATAGATTAAAACAATCGCTCACCATTATCAACACTAGTTTCCAGCTTCAACCCAGGCGAAGGGGTCAACCTGACTAACTTCAAGGCCTGCGGGTGCCCCGACACAGTGAACGTAGTAGGAGGTGTCAGTAGCGACACCTTGGTCGCCGACAGCCGGACTTGAGGCAGGAGCAACACCTTGGTGCATGCCCTGAAGGCTCCCCATTCAGCGCACAGCTCTACTTCTGAAGCCTCTATGATTGGCGTCGCTGGGATTATTTTGCAGCCCATTTGCCCTGTAATTAACATAAAAAGTTTAGTTTCAGGTCCGTGTATGCACAATAGTTCAAGAGACACCGTGAGTTAGGTATTAAATGAAGAAAATTCACTCAAAACTGAATAGAATATACTTTATTGTAAACCAAAATTAAAACACTACCATACACAGCATGAGGACAGACTGACACCCCATTGAAAGCATAGTATGGTTAAATTCAACCAAATAATGTTGTACCAAGAATACCAAGAGATATCGTATTAGCCAGTAACTAGCTTGTGCAGGCAGTAGCTGAATGTAAATGCGTATTCAGCTGCATTCGGTCAGACTGAAATCCGACTTAAACTTTCAAGGAAAACTGGGAAACTAGCCTTTTCTGCCATAGAAATTATGTGTTGTACAGACTCGTCCAAAATCTATACTTATATTATAAAGAGGTATTTGTTTTTAAGTTTGTATGTGGGTATCTCTGGAACTGATGACCCAATTTTAAATTCTTTCAGTTGCAGAAAGCTACATTATCCGTGGGTGCTATAGGCTACAAATTATATTATAAACCCAAATGTTTGCATGTCACATTATTATGACTTAGTATTATATGGATCTGGATTATTTATGTTAAGACCGAAATTGGGCCAATACTTTATAGCAAATAAATTGATTTGATATTTATATCATACATTAAGAAGAGCTATTTTGCGGACGAAGTCGCGGGAGAAGTGCCAGTGTTAAAATAAAGGGAGGAAATGATTAATTATCACAACGTTCTGCCTCAATAGTGTTAGCCTTTTTCTGTAGATGGCTGATGACATTAAGTTTTTTTCCAATAACATATATCTATCTTCCGTACCATTAATAACATGCAGCACAGACACGGCAGTGTGCGGCGTCTTAGTCCTGCAGCTGTACGGCAACTCGATGGCGGCGCCCTCTAGCGCGTAGCGTTGTTGTTCCGTGCACAGCAGCGGGCCCGTCGTCAGGCCGGACGCGGTGAAGGACAGGGGGACTAACGCTGATGGCCATTCGCCGGGTAGGAACTCCATCTAGGGGTTGAATGTTGAGTTAGTACCAAATATTTTAAAGAGACAATATTATATTATCATAATCATACAATTTCGATGAAAATAGAATATTATAATAGAAAATTATGAAAATTAAAGTGGCGGTACTTTCATTACAAGCAAAAACTCCCGGCTTCCTTTTATCAATCCAAACATTACGTAGTAAGCAGTAGAACCGGGTGCGTGCCCTAGTTGGCAGCGTAGCAGTAGGGAGAGCACTGTTTGGAAAGTGTATTCCAGTTAACGCTTTAACTATTCGTTATTTAAGCGGAATCATTATTCGGAGACAATCGTGCGTCAGTGAACACTGTACGTATGGCGACCAAGCTATACAAAACTAGGTATAGCTTGATGTGTCGCCGTGTACGTGACATCACAGATCTCACATACCTTGTCTAACTGTAGCTGATGCAGCGTGAACATGTTGTGCGGCCGGTCTAGCCGCAGCACGTGCGTGCCGGGCGCGTCCTGCGTCACTATCGCGAGTGACACGTCACTGCCTGTGAACACTGACACGCCGGCCGGTGACCTCCAGCCCACGCCGTCTAGGCACACGCCCCAGCTGCCCGTCACTGGGGAAAATGAATAATCTTTAGTTCATCTGCCTAGCCTTTTCCAAACTACGAGTATATTGGGGTAGGCTTCCAGTCTAAGCGGATGTAGCTAAATTCCAATATTTGACATGGTTAGTACCGGGTAATATGATACCCCTTGATAAGACTGGTTGTTTAACTTTCGGGTCACCTGTAACGACTATCAAATCTTTAGCTGGGACCAAAAGCTTTTCTTTTTTTTAAATTTAAATGGGCTTATTCTTGATCTCAATCTAGTCCTGAGGACAGAGATGAGGTCGACGATGGAACGAGCTAACGTGCTTTCCGAGGCAAAGAGGTACTTCGATATGAAATGAGTGATCAACAACCAACGCGGTTAAAGCTAAAGATTGACCCGATTACCCGTTATAATTTAGCCACGAGCGCCTCAATGAATCTTTAGTTGGAAGTATGAATATGGGAGAACACAAACGATCACAGAAATCTATCTGAGAAATGTCGACGAAAATAGAACCAGCGTATAAAGTTACCACAAACTGTCCTCCAAATGATTCCAGATTTTAAACCACAAAATTTTGATTTCAAAATCAATTTAAACGGTTTTTCAAAAGGATAAGTTCAAAATCGAATGAGAAAACTTACATGACATAAGTCACGGTACCTTCATACAACCCTAAGATCCCGAATTTCGTAATCAAAAGAATCACATAACGAACTTTTCATATGCAAATACATAGTACTTCAGTACTTACCAACAACCCTATCAGCCCGCAGATCAGTCCCGGTGACCCAAACTTCGTCTTTAACAGTAACTCCACTAACAGATCCTTGGAAGGTCATGAATGTTCCCGTTGCATCCAGGTTGGGTATCAATAGATCGGTATCGAGGGCACTGGGAAAGAAAATAATAATTTATTATTAAATGTAAAGAGTGCTACAAAGTAGACTGGCTCCATACAACGAAGGAATGAACAGGCAGACCGTACATATTCGTATGAGAACCTACGGTCACCTTCAGAAAACGTTGATCACTTCGGAGTTAGTCACATGAAACAGTTCGTTGATGCGGCACATTCTGACGTCACCATTTGTAATTCGACTGTGCTGACCAGTGAATGACAGTTGCAGGGACACTTGCACTCGTTGTTCACAGACACGTGTCTATGTCTGCATTTTTTATTGTGGAGCCGACCTTATTTGTGAAATCCCCATCCCACAGAGTTAGGGAGATATTCATTTAAAGTATTTGTTCGTAGGATGCATGGGTTTCTCTAGTTTATGGCATGTTTACCTGTCAGTAGAGCGCTTGTGTCGCTCGTGCGCGGCGAGCGGCGCCAGCGCGGACACGTTAGCGTGCGGCGCCAGCAGCGCGCGGCCCACAGAGTTCCGCATCACCAGGCGCACGCTGCTCTCGTGCACAGAGCCTGATGGTTCCGCAGTGCAGTATGTTGGTACTGCCACCTCCACGTGAATGGCCTAAGGAAACAAACAATTTATTCCTTCAAAAAATTTAATGAGACAACTAACAACAAAGGATATTGATATTTGATTATGTTTATGATGTTGAAAATTTATCTTCAAAAATTTGGTGAGAATAGAACATAAGTGGCCAGACGCTAGGCTTGCCCTCATCACAAATATAACAACACTAAGCGATGAACTGCCTCCCCAATATGGGACACAGTACTGTTTAAATGACTACTAATAATAATCAATCAGACCATTTTTTCGCGTCAGATTATTATAATTGACGCCCGAACAAAGGATCAGCAATTTACGTACAAAAAATGGACCATATTTACACTTCACAAATTACATCAAAAATATTTTAAAACAACAAAACTAACTTCATAAAAGCTATCTCACATAACGCAAACAAAACAACTCACCGTCTCCCTATAAATATGATTCCTCTCATCTTTATGCTGTGCCACTATAACTCCGTACCCTGGCCTCACAGCCGTCACTTCACCACCAGCGCTTATAGACAAGGCACCATCACCATATGTCTTCCAACTTCCTCGAGGCAATGACTTCATCTTGATCACAGAGCTGACTGCTAAGGCAAGCCGGTCTCCTGAAGATAACTCCTTGGATTGACCTTCGATTGATGTTCGAATGTCGGATAGACCTAGGATCTCGATTGTGCTGTCCCAGGAACGGGTTTCTGCTGCCTGTGGAAAAAAAAATGGATTTAGAGAAGGAAAAACACTTTATTTCGAGGCCGTTTTAATGACTTCGCTAACTCTGAGTTTTATGACTGCATCTGACTGATTGTGAGGTTAAAGGCGAAAATATACAAGTCCGTGAATAGACCTGTCGTACTATATGGGACAAAATGCTGGGCTGTGAAGAAGATGGATGAAAAACGATTGCATGTAGCGGAGATGAGAATATTGAGATGGATGTGTGGAGTGACAAGAATGGATAAAGTAAGGAATGAGTATATTAGAGGAATTTTGAAAGTGGCGACAGTTGCAGAAAAATTGAAAGGAAGTCGTTTGTAGTGTCGTTTGTGTCGTGTGTCTGTTGGTCGTTTGTTTGTATGGGCATGTAATTATAAAACGCAAGTGACTAAAAGAGTGATGGACATACATAATTGATGGATGTAGAGGGAGAGGAAGGCCAAGGCAGGAAAAGATGGATGGATTGTGTGAGGAATGATATGAAAGAGAAAGGAGTAAATCAAGCCGTTACGTCTGACAGGGGAGTATAGAAGAAGACGTGTTGCGCCGACTCCAAATTGAATGGACCACGCTAGGAAGATGATGATCTGACTGATTGTGAGGTGGAAGTTATTATACAAAATATTAATATAAAGCTTTCGAAATACTATTTAGTATATTTCTGTTTATAAGTTTCAAATTAAAAGGGAGATAAATGAACACGTAAGCAAAACGAAAACACAAAAAACCTATCTATTCGTAATCATTCACAATTTCTAGTATTTAAAATGCTCTGTATTTGAACGTTTGATCATACCTGTCCCATGTTCCTCACTCGAACATCAATAGTAATGACTCCTGGCTTCAACGGTACTACTCGCACCGACAGACCCTCGGCTACCGATCTCTCGAGCATGTCTGTGAATAATTACAAAATGTTAAATATGATATCAACTACACGATGCCGTTATTCGAGGTCGTGATGTTGACCCGCTGTATTATAAGCAGAGGACAGCTTTCGACTGAGTAATAATGATTTAAACCTGAAATTTTCAGTTCTGCTCTGACTTTTAGGCATTTTTATTTAGATACAAGGGAGTTTATAGTACATTACGATATTAGTGTGAGAAAGGTTAGTATGGATGAAGTGAGAATAGCAGTAAATGGAATGAAGAATGGTAAAGCGTTAGGACCTGACGGTATACCAGTTGAAGTGTGGAAGTTATTACGGGTGGATGGATGGGCGTGGTTAGCTTTATTTTTCAATAAGTTGTTACTGGAAGAAGCCATACCTGACGAATGGTGCAACAGTTCGCTGGTGCCCATCTTTAAAAATAAAGGTGATGTGCTGGAGTGTAATAACTATAGAGGAATAAAGCTAATGGCGCATAGTATGAAAGTTTGGGAGAAAGTTATTGAAAGACGACTGAGAGAAGAGAGTGAAATTTCACGAAATCAATTCGGTTTTATGCCTGGTCGGGGAACGACAGATGCCATTTTCGCCATCCGCCAGCTGTGCGAGAAATACAGAAGTGCGCACAAAAACTTGCACATGGTGTTCATCGACCTCGAAAAGGCATACGACCGGGTACCTCGTGAAGTTTTGTGGTGGGCCCTGAAAGAGAAAGGTATGCCTGGGAAGTATGTGCAGTTGATCCGAGCGATGTACAGTAGATGTAGTACCCAAGTCCGGTCTACAGCGGGCACTACCGGCAGCTTCAATGTGGCTGTTGGCTTGCACCAAGGGTCGGCTCTAAGCCCTTACCTCTTCCTGGTGATAATGGACGCACTAACGTCGGACATACAGGAAGAGGCTCCCTGGTGTATGCTGTTTGCCGACGACATTGTGTTGGTTGCCGAGAGTGGCCTAGAGGTCCAGAGCAGATTGGAGGTGTGGTGGCAAAGACTGGAGAATGTTGGCCTGAAAGTCAGTAGGACCAAAACAGAATACCTATTCTGTGATTTCGGCGGTCTCTCCAGTCCTGTGCCCATAACTCTTGCCGGAACGCCCATACCGATCTGTTCCGATTTTCGGTACCTCGGGTCACTTGTCCAAGGGAATGGCGAAGTAGACCGAGACGTAACACACCGGATCAACTCAGGATGGATGAAATGGCGACAGGTCACTGGAACAACTTGCGACCCACGGATGCCCCTCAAGTTAAAGGGGAAAATATACAAGTCCGTGATTAGACCTGTCGTACTGTATGGATCGGAATGTTGGGCTGTGAAGAAGATGGATGAAAAAAGATTGCATGTAGCGGAGATGAGAATGTTGAGGTGGATGTGTGGTGTGACAAGAATGGATAAAGTAAGGAACGAATATATTAGAGGAAGTTTAAAAGTTGCGCCAGTCACAGAAAAGTTGAAAGGGAATCGACTGTCTTGGTATGGACATGTGATGAGGAGGGACGAATCGCATGTGACTAAAAGAGTGATGAATATAAACGTTGATGGATGGAGAGGGAGAGGAAGACCAAAGAAACGATGGATGGATTGTGTGAGGAATGATATGAAAGATAAAGAAGTAAATGATAGCATGACGGTTGACAGAGGAGAATGGAAGAAAAAAACGTGTTGCGCCGACCCCAAATAACATGGGACAAGGGCAGGAAGATGATGATGATGACGATATTAGTGCGTTAAGATGGTTATAACATGCGAGGCGGAATTTCAGCCCGAGCCGAAGGCGAGGGCGTAATTGAGCCGAGCATGTTATAACCAATACGCACGTATATCGTACGACGTTTTTTAACACATTTGCGAGGAAACAGAAAAAAAAGATATTCACAATACAAGTATAAAGAAAAGAAAATTTGAGAAAAATGGCGCGAGGATTATTTTCTGCCGTAGCTGTGTGAAAATTTTGGCAAAGACGCTAGAGCATGCAGCCAAGTTATTAAATCACCGAATAAACTGTTTTTTTTTATTTTAAATAAACTCAATCTGTGAATGCACACTGTTGCTTTCCCGCCATTTTAACAGCGCGCTAGCGCTGCCTACTGACTGGCGCCGCGCGGCGATTAGTTCGAAATTTGAATAGCAACAGCGCGCTGCTCACTAGCTGGAGTCGTGCGGCGGCGATCAGTTCCATATTTGAAATGGCAAATAGTACTGTCATGGAATTTGTATGGACTATAACTTAACTATTTGCTTTGGTAACACACGCGTTTTTTATGACCTGCTTTACATATTTAAAACCGGTGGAATTACATCAGCTTTACGAGCAAGGGTGTTAAAATAAGGTTTTCAGCAGCTACCATCAGCATGTGTAGTATAGAGCCGCGCCGCGGCGGGGTCCCGCAGCGTCCAGGTGACGCGCGGCGGCGGCTGCAGCGCAGCCAGTGCGCCTGCACTCAGCCCGCCCGCCTCCACCCACACCGGCGTGGGGGAGCCTACCAGCAGGGTCTGCGTCGCTGCCTTGACGCGGACGCCTGATATAGGTATCACCTGTAAACAACATATTTGAAGATAAAATAAAGCCGCTTACATCATGTAAAGCTTGAAACACACAGAGAACGGGCGGGTCATGTCCGTCGAGTAAGACGCGCTGATCATTGCCTTCACACAAAACACGGACGCGTGTCGGCAGCAGGTCGAACGTGGTTCGGACATACTCGACTAGACAGTGACAACGGTTGCTATCAAAACGCAGGAAGATGTCGTGAGATTCGGACACGGATGAAGAATCGCGCGCTGTCTGTGTGTACCTTCTTGTTATTCTTGTGTATAATTCAGCGGCGATACCTTCAAGCAAGCATTAAAGCTTGGCTTGCCCTTAACATTCTACCTAACATAATTTTAAAGGTTTTGGAACAGTATGTTTGCCTCATGAGTGGACAAGCCCATAACTTGTAGAAATGGTGATCCTTAAGCATTCCACAAGTTTTTGACTTGATTTTAATATGCAAATGTAAAACAGTCAAGTAAACGCAATCAAAACATTAAATCAATGTTACCTCAACTTCAGATTCAGCGCTCGCCATCTCAACATTAGCGATGTCGGTAGCCACGAGCTTGATGCGGGAAGTGCCGATTGATAAGCCGTGTACGGTACCCGACGATGTCACCTGTCGAGGAAAAATAACTAGGATAAAAATAAATAATTTGTTTTGAAAACATCGTCTCATTAAGGCTGATTTTATCAACGTCATATATCTGTAATTCAAGGAAGGCACTCCGGTCAAATATTGCAAATACCACGCTGAATGTAGCGACATTTTTAATACATAACTGGACGCTCCGGAAAATATTGCCAGCATACTATTATTTATTTATTTATTTATTTAACAGTTTATGTACACACTAACATACAGAAAAGAAGAAAGGAACAAAAAAAATAGGTACAAAGGTGATTACTGATTGACGTACTTTTTTATCTGGCATCGTTCGACGTATACAGACTTTTTACATACTTTCTAACAAAAATGGACAAGATGTTCTGGAGTAAATGATTATTATTATGAAAGCCGTTGCCATACCTCCACATGACTGAGTCCCGTAGTAGCCTTGTAGTGCAGCGCGGCCAGGTGCGGCGGGGGCCCGCCCTGGTGCCGCAGCTGCAGGCGCGCGCCCGGCGGGACGCGGGACCGCGCCGGGACCAGCTCCAGTGGCGGGAACACTAGCACCTGCACAACAATGTTAAGGACCTACATTTAAGTAGATGTATGTATTCAATCTGCTAGTTTTAGGTCTAAATTGAAGACTAAGTATCGTACTAAAACACAGACTTTTGAATTAATTAGGAAAAAGGATTGCAGTTGGTCGATGACATCAACCGGTGCTAGCTGTGCATGGCTGCAGGACTATATTCATTGATTTTTATTATTCCATCTGTATCGTGTGGTTAGTGCCTAACCTAGAGTCACCGTATTAATGCCGCCCATGGGCCTATTATTCATTGTCCACATTAAAAAAAGAGAGAAAATGTTAAAACAGGGACAGCTTATGTACAACCGCGATCTTAACCCAGAATTGGGTTTACTAACAGAAAACCTGAGTGCGATCAGCCATAAATTATTTGTTGAGGCTATGCTTAATGCTGATCTACCACAACGTAGTTTAATCTGAAGACAGATATATAAAAAAACCCCTTATCAAGACTCTCACCTCAACTTCAGGGCTCCAAATCCCTCCAAACAGCGCCCTGACCCTCCCCGTCCCCTCCTTGAGCCCGCACAGGCTGCCGTCCTGCACAGACACGTGCCCGCCGGCCCGCCACTCGGGCGCGCGGCCCGCGGACAGGTAGCGGTGCGACACGCCCTTCACGAGCGCAGAGATCGGCACGCATGCGCCCACGCCGACTGCGCGGGATGTTGATACTTCCACGCTTAGAACCTCTTCGATGTGGACCTGTTGGAAAACAGATTGAGATAGATAAAATCACGACTGTATTCCCAAAAAGGATATTCTAGATTATTCTAAAATAGTATTTAAAACCGGACCTATGAATGACTAAAACTGGACTTGTTAGTGTTTTCTGTTGATCACAATAATTCTACTAGGTTACAGCATAACGATAAAGGTGTTGTGACACGCAAGAAGTCATGAAATCAATCTAATTTAATTAATTAAATATTAACACAAAAATATTGATGCAGCAAAAATATTGCCAGAACTGTTTTACTTGCCGACAAATTGTTTTGTAATTCAGCAAATACTGATTAATTTATATTATTATTGTTTGAAAAAACATTAAAACAAACATTTCGACTTCAGAGCAAGCTATCACGTTTTTCGACGTCACACATAGTCACATGCTCTCTGATATCTTTCTTGAACTCACCTCGATCAACTGTTTCTCTCCGTGCACACACATGTCCGTGACCAGCAGGTCGTAGGTCCCCGGGCCGGGCACGGTGGCCGCGAGCGCGCCGGCCTGCAGCTCGGCCGCGACGCCCTTGGGCGCCTCCACGGCGTAGCGCCCGCTGCCGCCTGTGACGGTGGCTATGTTGCTCACTGTCTCGCTTTCCCAGGCTATGTTCACCTAGAACAAAAGTGTAGGTATTTGTACTTCAAGGAAATTTGATTGACAGTCAGAAACAAGTCAGTGGGACAGAACACGCTTATTATTAAAAAAAGTATGGAATTGATCTGACAGGCAATTCTTGTATTTTAAGAATGTTTGCATTCTTATCTCCGAGTTTCAATCAGACAAAAACACCTCGCCACACGTAACACCACAATTTCTGTATATTTTTACTAAGTTTTTCATATTTTTTATCGCCGAGATGAAATTGTGACGCGATTTTGAACGTTTCGATTACGGAAATTGGTATTCTAATCTTGGGTTAACATATCCAACAGCGGTCATAAGCTAGTGGAAAAATTTAAATAATCAAATATAATAATAATTATGGATCGTTTACACTAAGCATTATATACATCAAACTAAGTAACTTTACGTGAAAATTATTGCTGAAAAACGATTTTTTTTTTATCGCAATAAAAATCACGTTTTACGGTAGGATTCAATGTAACACACTCAAAACATTGTGCTGATGGATGGAAATGGAATAGTACGGGGGTCGTAGAGGTGTTTAAAAATCTTACATTAAAAACATGTATTAAAAAAAAAACTTAGTTAGCAATAAAGATTTAGTTTTAACGGCATACCTTGATTGGATCGCATTTCAGCGGAGCGACGACTCTTGCTTGTATAGACGCAGTCGCATCAGGAATGCTCGCTTTTATCACACCAGTCCATCCAATAGCTAGGTCTTCGGCTAACACTACCTGAAAACAAAACAAGTACAATTATATCTAAGGAACCAGTTCCTTTTGCCAGTGATCTTCTACCACAAGAAATAAATAAAAAATATTAATTCCCTATTTGAATCAGATGTTTTTAACAATTACAAACTTTTAAATTTTTTGCTTGGAACCTTTTTTATAAATAAGAGTAGCCTTAGTTACTCCTTATAACATCAGCTATCTACCAGTATAAGTCAAGTCAAAATCGGTCAAGACATTTTGGAGATAAGCCGGAACAAACAGACAGACAAACATTAAAAAAAAAAAAAGTTGTTTGTGAAAGTTTCATTTCAAAGCTTGTGTCTTATTTAAGTACTATTTCATTGTAATAATGAGAAGACTGAAAAGGTAAGGATTCCTCAAGAATTAAAAAAAAAACTGTATTTTAATCTCTTGATATACTTACTTGATAATACTTAAATGGTACGGGCACAGGCACGTACTCAGGATGCGGTTCAACAAACAACCTGTTAGTAGCCTTGTATTGTAAGCCGGGGTGATGAGGTTCAATTTCCCATGACATCTTGGGGCCATTCTCGTCGAGAAGTTCGCGCCCTATCGCGTCTAATAGAGTCACTTTCACTGACAACTCTTGACCAGGACGAAGCCAGATTCTGTAAGGTAATATGGGTATTATTATTGTTGCTTAAGTCGGTAAGTCGCTAAGTTCGAAGAATTGTTACACAACCATTGCTTAATACAACATAACATCAAGCCTTAGGTTAGGTAGAGGTGTACCTAATAGTACACCAACATGTCGCCCGTTCTGTTTAACTCCCATTTAATAGTGGGCGAGCCTGCTGCCATCAACTGGGCACAAATTTAGACTCCGTGGCTGCTACTGAGAAATTCCTAATGAATAACAATATGCCTCATCAGAGAATCGAGCCCAGGACCTCATACTCATCAGTCGCGACCAACAGACCAACAACGAGGCAGTTCGATTGCTTAAGTAATCGATAAAATAGTTGTTTCTTATGAAAAACCACATTCGTCAAAGGAACACACAATATGCGCTTCGACATTATGTTTTATTCGAATATAATATGCATACGCATAACTTGGAACAAGCCTATGTCAGTCTCTGAGTTGTGATTGAATTGATTGTGAGATAGGAAACCCACAACACCATGCTAGATGACGTCAATATAGTGGGTGTTAGTGATCAATTTCACATCGTTAAGTCACATTTTATCATTCGACCAACGGCGGTGTAGCGTTGCGGTTGCATTAGCGCTACGGTGTCAGTACACGTGACGTACTTGGGCGGTGTGGAGCAGTTCCCGGGCGCGTCCGGCGGCTCCAGGCGCACGCGCGCCACGTGCGGCGCGCAGCGGGCCTCCAGCGACACCGCCGAGCGCTCCTCGTCCGTTTCCGATGTTAGTTCTACACGGGACTCGCCTTTCTGTAAAGAATGGGCGTCACATATTTTACTGAATAGATTCAGAATGAACAAATCCCATTTTTTGTAGTAAAAAGTCGACTTGTAATTTATCCAGTCTGCCACAAGATATTGACCATAACAGAAGTAATAGCAACCACTCTGTTAGATTAATTTTGTATTTAGGTTGCCTGCCTTTTTAGAACTCTATAAGATCAAACATTTTGATCTACTGACGTACAAAAAGAATTAGGGTAAAATATGATTAGAAAAAAACCGGCCAAGTGCGAATCGGACTCGCGCACGAAGGGTTCCGTACCATTATCTATAAAAACGGCAAAAAAATCATATCTGTTGTATGGGAGCCCCCCTTAATATTATTTTTTTTTTAATTTTTAGTATTTGTTGTTATAGCGGCAATAGTAATACATCATTTGTGAAAATTTCAGCTGTCTAGCTATCACGGTTTATGAGATACAGCCTGGAGACAGACAGACAGACAGCGGAGTCTTAGTAATAGGGTCCCGTTTTACCCTTTGGGTACGGAACCCTAAAAAAAATAGAGTACACTTATAATAAAATTCATGTGTGCTGTCCATACTAAACAAGTAATAATAAACAAACACATACCCTACGACACTTGAAGGTGAACAGTTGAACATCAGGGTATTTATGAGGGGCCGGTCCATCTCGCTTGCTTATCTCAGCCACTCGGGTGTCGTGGGACACAGGAACTAGTGCTTCACCCTCTGCTAGAACCTGTTGAATATAACATTGATATTATAACGCTTGAAGGGCTAAGTCTGTTTCATGGATGAGATGTTGCATCATGGTGAAATAGTAGCCTTATTGGCAATCCATGTTTTTTTTTTGTTACTTTTGTTGTCATTTTTATATTGTTTGAATCTTTTCTGCGTATTCAAATAGAATACTTTTCTTTTTATAACCATGAATTACGTTATATTATTGTAGTAACTATAGTTTTAGAGCCAAGCTATGCTGCAGAATGATGTGATGATGGCACCGATACCTCCGCAAGGCGTAGTTACGTCCACGAAAAGTAGACACGTCCACAAGACTTAGAAACGTCCGCAAGACTTACAGGGAGCGTAGCGCCAGGCAACGCAGCGATGTTTTGTGGCCACAACAAAGTAGGAGCCGCGCGAACAGCCACGCGAGTGGTATCGCCGAGACGTCCGCGAGACACACGCACTGTAGACACACCGCGGGTACTCCAAGCGCATTCTAATACGCAGCAGGCACCATCTGGAATAACGGACGTTTCGAAAATATAAGAAGAGTATTGAAGAGAAGAAACGTGAAGACCAATTCGATAAGAAAAAGATCTTCTCTATTCTACAGCACTGCTCAAAAATTTAAAGAAATGCTTTCTTGAATAATAATGTATACGTCTGATAACCATATTAAAATGTCATACTAACCCATAGGTTGCATCCAGTTTGCTACAGTAACATTCTGAGGTTCCGGACCCTCCAGTAACGTTACGGCAAACGACCCACAGTTGCACCTGTAAAACCAAGTTAGAATTTAATTGTTATGTCTGTCACAGTAATATACAGCGCGTAATTTTGTCGTGCAGTTGTTGCATTATAATTTAAACTTTATGTCAATGGCCATAAAACTGACACGAGCCGCGATCGTGGTTTAGAAAGACTACAGCTAATCTTACTTTACTTACGTATGAAAGTTGAACAGTTCACCGGTTTCAGCGTCAGTTGCTGTCAGTGCTATATGCAGGTGATGAGGTTTGCCGACGCGAGCAAAACCAGAACTTGATACTTGAAGCAGCTCGAATGGTGTTGCCAATACTCTGCAAAAGATTTTAATGAATGCACATCAAATTGAATTTTCATGAGAATAAAAAATTATAATGGTATTTAGCTTCAGCCGTGTGTATAGTTAATGCAAATTATTAGAAGATAAAAAAGAAACAGCCATGAATTCTGCTTATTCATAGTAACAAGTTTAAACAACATCACAGCAGGTTTGGGAATAGTGCGGTGGGCTTGTCCCAGGAAAAAAAAACTTCACACCAGTTGTATGTTTTTATATCTTAACTTATAGTAGCAAACAATTTCCACTGTGAAAATGCCTTTAGAGAAACAGTGTGCTATTTAATTTTTTTACAACTTTCGTCGCCAAAAATCGATTTAAATTGTCGATTGAACGCAACACAACTTCGCCGTTTGATAAATACATGACTAAAAGCTCCGTTCAAGTTTAAAACCAGTCATAAGAACCGAAATTACATAGTAGAGTTCCCCAAAAGAAAAGTATACAAAAGCAAAATCTACATGATCAACTTACTTTCCAATAGCTTTAACATGTGGGTACTCCTTCAACTGCACTCTAACGCCGATCTCACCGGTCCCTCGGATCGTCACAAGTCCGTCGGTCGTTAGAGTGAGAGGTCCTGGTGCTATCTCGCTCTCTATCTCCGACCATACGACGGGTTCATCGCCTCCACCGATATGTTTGAGATTGATTTCCCTGGAGAAACATTAAAATTATTTTCTAATAACATAAAAACACGCTCAACCAAAAATTCGAAGATATGACGTAACAACTACTAATAGCCACTGGGCCCGCATGGTGGATTACATCCCACTTCTCCGCACAGTGAGGAGACCTGAGTTCGTCTAAGGTCTAGTTTTAAAAGGGTGTAAGCCTAATAACAAAAGCTAGGTCCAGATCCAGGCGTCAGGCTTCTTGGAGCCAAAACCCAACAGTTTAGCCCAAACCTGGAGGTCGAATCCAGGAACTTATGCACAGCAGGGATTGCAACTAGTAAGCCAAAGAGCGAGCCTAATATGTTTTTTTTTTTAATAAGTAAGTAGTCGGGGGATATTGCAGCCTAGGTAGACCGCGGCGAAGGTGGTGTGAAGATCTGATCTTGTTTGCGGGGCGATCATAGCCAGAGATTGCATACGATAAAGAGGTTTGGAAGGAGAAAAGGGAGGCCTTGGTCCAGCAATGGGATAATCAAAAGGCTAACAAAAAAAAGGAAGAAAATAATAACTTACTGCACTGTGTCTGTCCATGCTACATAAGTATATGGTGGTACTACTTCTAAAGGATCCACTGCAACAGCTGTGATTTGTCCTTCCACCTACAAGGAAAATTAATGAATTAAATTTACAGTTATTAGTATAACAACAACCAGACACCAAAACAGTAATAATATGTTCGTCGGATACGGTCATTGGTACGGACTTAAAATGAATCGCAAGTACGCCTGTGGTGACAACACGCGAACTAGTTAGAATTCTGCCCTCACCACTGCGTATTTCTACAGAGCCCTGATGTTTACAGCTCGGAGGCGACGAGGATAGTTGAGTGTTGCAGCGGACTTGAGAGGTCCTGGAACTGTACCCCGATTCATTGTGCTCAGTGTTAAGTTGTAATGTCAAGTAATTTGTTAGTTTAATAGAAACAGTGTATAGCACCCAGATAGGCAGTCGCACCATGTAAAATACTGAAATATTCACCTGCATCCGGTAAGACAAATGATGTTGTGGTTGACTTTCAGTCTAACCAGACAGTGGTTAGATCTACAAATGACAGCCGGGACCAAGGATGAACGTATTTTATGAGGCACGGATAGTTCTCAGTATGTAGTGGATGGACACCCACCCACGGGCCAACCTCGGTAAGCAGTTCTAACCTTGAAGATCAACTATTGTGGGTGTTCTTGTCTAGCCACGAGTAGTAATAGAAGTGAATAGTGTTTCAAAGTTAATAATATCTGTCACTACCGAGCACTCACCCCACTTAATTTTTAGACTTTATCACTAGGTTATAAGAGCAATGATAGTAAAACAACTTTTTATCGTCATACCTTTCGTGATACCGTCCTCCCAGCAATAGAATACAACCTCGCCGTAATAGTCAAGGACCCAGCATTCTGCGCGACTGCATCAGTCAAGGTGCCATTTTCCGTAGACCGCAACAGATCAACATTAGCTTCTCCCTCCGCTGTCAACCTTATCAGAATCTGATCCCCAGACGTCAACACATGTCCTTTATCATCTAGCACAATACAGTGTACTACAAAAGGTTCTCCTTTTATAAGTAAGCTTGAAGGGCGTAGTGTAACCCGGATGCTGTGTGCCTCTGCAACGGTTAAGGTTGCTGTAGCAACCTCAGTTGCTCCCGACATGAGCTGTACGTTCGTAGTGCCTATGTCTGTGCCTCGGACTAGACTGCTTGTGTCTTCAAGTATGGCTACGCTGTTTTCTGGCACTTTTAAGTAGTACATAGTGTCGGCGATGTCCTGGACGGTAAGGCGGCCTGCGCGTGCGCGTACGACCCTAGAAAAATATTGTTTATATGATAATTTACCAAAAGCTAGGCAGATGAGATTGAGCTACAATCCTCAATAATTAGACTCCCGAAAGTTTAGTGAACTCTTTTTTCGCTTTGTGGATTAAGAAACCAAAACATTCGAAAACATCAAAGGACAATGACCAAAGTTGGTACCAAAAAGTCTCGCGCCTCAAAACCAAAATATTATAGTAATTAGTTTCATATTTTTTTACGGCATTACGCGTCGGGGATTTGATTTTGGAACTGGAAATATACTTTTCGAGTTTAAAAGTATGAATATTGTTTTACTCCCTTTATATGACGTTCCGTTTCAACTGAATATAAATGACGTTCCGTTTCAATTGAACAAACCCTTGTCTGTCGAGCGGACTCTAAAATTAATTACAATTAAGTAAGATCAGTACACCAAATCGATTTAGTTTGGTTTATTGCTATTTGCAACAAAATAGATTTTCTCAGCCTAAAGATTTTGATTTATCGATTACATCCCTAAATCCCGACTAGTTTATAGCACTTACTATACTCTATGGTTTATAGTTATCTTATCTGTGGCATCTGACATTTGTACTGTACTGCCTGACTATTGGCAATGTAAAGGTCTAAAATAAAATCGAGTTTCAGTCAAGCATACTGTGGATGTTACTTTAACTCGTAATTCTTACTAATATTAGTGTATTACGCTGTTTTTAGAGCAATAATGTAATGTATGTGTGTTAAAATACGTCGTTGGTAGCGTCGAAAAAATAGACCTACTTTTTAGGTTAGTTTCGATTTTATAAAATAACTCTGAAACGCGGGTTTTTTTTTCAAAAATAATTTTTGTAGGAGTTAATACGATCAGTGTAGTCTATAAAAAACAAGGTTTGATTTTGATGCAGCATGGTACGGGATTCCATACTTCCATGAGCATTCTCTTTTATTTTTCGCGAATGTAGTTCTATAATTTACTTTTCTCGAATGTCTCAAAAAGGAAAACTTTTTATTTGTCTCCCACAGGACAAAACAATAAATGGTTAAATTAACAATAAAACACAATTATATAAAAAAACAAACTTAAGAGAAAAATAAGACAAATGAAATTGGTCCTGTACAAGGCCAAATCTCAGCATGGTGCTGCAACATTTAAAAAAAAGTCACAGCGCTGGACGCAAAGAATATTCATATCACTTTTCTCAAATACATCATTTAGATTGAACATTGTCAAGGGATTCATATATACCTATATCTCAGCGTATCACCAGGCGCGATGCTTGCCGTAGCCGGCATCAGCACGACACTAGCTATGACTTGCAGGTTGAAATCCGTGCATATGACGTCATCAAGACATGCGGTGACACGCGACTCGCCCATTGCCTGACCGTATAAGAGAACGGAGTGTGAGCGAAGACCACGGGCTTCCAGTTCAGTGATGCCGCGGGGAGCTTCGTAGTCTGTGTCCCGCCATCTGACTAACCTGGGGATTAGAAAAAATAAAACTAGATTGTGCAATTGTTCTGATGTGAGAACTACATTAGGTTTGTTGGTCTGTGGTTTGTGGCTAGTTGGTCAGAGTAATTTTGTTATTATTCCAATAAACAGGAAGTCTACTATAATAAATGTAAAAATTAAGTTTTGTGAAGCCGTATGTGTTCTAGACCATACCTGGGAACCTTCTATTTATGAAGATATTGCGGGTCAAAGTTCCAACTTTTTTTTAAAATGCATCTTTTAATTTTATAACGATGAGTTAAGGTATTTAAAGTAATTTAAATACCTCCACGACCCTAGTACTATTCAATGCCTCTATCAGTACAATGTTTCGAGTCGTACCTTTATAACCCCAAAAAAAAGTTGTTTCCCAGCAATAATTTTTGCGAAGATTTACTTAGAAGATTTTATGTACAGAATGCTTGGTTGACGGCTCGTGAAGGGTCGGTTTACACCGTGTATATTACATAAAGTGTTGAAAAGTTTCACAGTAAATTATTGATGCTGCAAATTCTAGCTTCTTTCCTTCAGCTTGGGACATGGTCATATGCTTTTCTGGATTTCTCTGATTAAGAGACAAAAACGAATGATTTACAGAAAGCATAGTCAATAAGCTAATAGTTACAATGATGAATAGAGGAACTACTAACAAGAAAAATAATCATGGATATTTGCCAAAAAATATATATAATATAATGGATTTCTGCTTACGTAACCAGTGGAACTTCTCCAACATTGCTGCCAAGATTATCTATAGTCCATGTGAAGCTTATGCCTTCAAGAGTCGAAAATGTGTTTCCTAGAAAAATGAAAATGTTTTCGTAAATTAATCTACCTAAACAAATAAATAAAATTGAAGTAATTTAAAATAACAGCTTTTTACTGAATGCATATGAAAGTATTAAACAAAAAAAAAATCTTTTCGAATTTTGTCTGTCAGTCTGTCTGTTTGTTCCGGCAAATCACCGAAACGGCTGGACCGATTTTGGCGGGACTTTTACTGGCAGATAGCTGATGTTATAAGGAGTAACTTAGACTATTTTTATTTTAGAAAAAGGATTAGGCTTTCGAGCAAAAAACCCTTGAAATTGTTAACAAAATCTGATTCAAATAGGGAAATTATTATAAAAATATTACATTTTTATAATAATTTCACGCGGACAGAGGTCACGGGTAACAGTTATTTGAAAAAAAAAAAACAACTTTATTCCCCTATAAAATATTAGGATGTTAACTTTGTCATGTTTAACTTGTGATGTGAGTACAAGAACAATAGATAATGAATTGTGTCTCAATAGACTGGCATCAATAGGTTAACGCAATGTTCACACGGCGACAGATCAAGTAAGGATACGTTTCCAGTAAGTATAACATGGCTAGGGCCAAGATTAAGATTTATGTAAGATTTCCCGTACAATGAGAGATTTGTATAAACTGGCTTGATTGGTTGTTTGTTGTGCATACTGATGAACTGAGATAGACACAGGAATCAATCATCACTAAACTTGCCAAACAAGCTGGTTATTGTATTTGGTTTTATGAGAAGACCCTGCCTTAATAATAATAATCCTTGTGTCCAAACTCAAATTGTTTTTATCTATCTTCATGTGCTAACATGTGTTAACATTGGAGACATTACATCACAGACATTTGGAGTGTTTTCTTTTATGCACCTATGGTGTATCATGCAACACTCAAGAGGTTAAAAATAACAAAACAATGTCAGTTTGAAATATGTTTAGCCCTCAAGTAATTCTGAATTTATAATTAGTATTTTTTTTTAATTTAGTGATTTGTGATGCAAGCAAGAAATTTTTACATATTTAAACATACCTTGATCATCATATGCAACAATGTCAAAGGCCTCTGGTGCTTCCTCCAGAAACAGGTTCCAAGTTGTACTCATCACTTTTATAGACCTGACCTTGTCTATGTCTACATCTCCTCGGAGAACCTGGACAGATGAAAAATATAACATAACAAAAGACCCCGCTTGTAATCCTCAAAAGATTAGACAGAGGTTTTGCTATACCTAATACACCCACATTTTACCAGTTATGTTTATGTATTACCGCATTCTTCATTGACAGTTGACTACTTTTCAACCTTATTACTCAGAGTATAAGGACCAAAAGTGGTTGACCGGCAGTGAGCGCTGTAGTGCCATAAAATGGGTGAGCTTATTGCCCCATCAACTGGGTACAAAGTCATACTCCAGGCTGGTATTGGGAAATTCTTGATGGAGAAAACCCAACAAAACTCTGCCCAACCTGGGAATCGAACCTAGGATTATATTTAGCAGTAGCACTTATAAGCACTAGATCAATGAGATAAAAATATTTACTTCAATAATAGTCATTTACATAATTGTAGCTGCTTGTTGTACAAGTTTTTGTTTAAATTTTTTTAAATTATTTATCCCTTATCTTTAACAACTGCACCAAGATTAGAACAGTGTTGAAGTGAAAAGTGCTTACATATATAAAGTAACAATTTCTGGTACTTCAGAATACCAAACACAACATTGTACAACACGAACATCACTACAGAATTATCAGCTACTTACAACACAAACAAATCAAAATATTAACCGCAAACATATCTGGTAACGTGATAATTTAATAACCAAAAGTAAATAAGTTTCCAATGAAAATAGGATACAGTTTCCCGCCATTTCGCGTGGCTATACTTTACCTCTCCTGTGTTGACTTCCTCGGCGAGAATGATGACCGAGCCAGGTGGTACACATGACTTGGATACCGAGACGCGGGCCGCTCGTGAGCAGTGCCCTATAGCATCATCGTACAGCGGCTCCAAGTCTATGATGTCATCGCGAGACAAACTCCTACAAAAAATACACTTTATCTAATCTTTCTGGACGTCACACGGAAAATATGTAAAACTTATTAACCTTTCTTTTTAGACTTACCATGTGTAACAACCTCCCTCAATGATTTCAAAAGTAAAGTTTATATACAAATCTTCAAACCAAGGCAACAACACCCTTGGCGTGTTTATTTTAGCTCCATCACATGTACACCCAAGTAAACACAATAGCGATAAGAAAACAGCAGTCTTCCTAGTCTCCATGATATTATTTTAGTACATACATCAGCAAACAGTCAAATTATTAACTCTATTTTGAAAATCTAACCTATCTATTCCTAGATCGGCAAATCGCGCATTTCATTCAAACTTTTGACAGTAGTCTATGAAAAAGTTGTTGAGCGATTTTAGCATATAGAGTAAAACCACTAACAATCGACTATAGACCATCGAACTATTTAAGTACAGTGCTCACGCTCACTATGACTGGAAGTCAACCCCGACAATCCGACATAGTTGGGAAAAGGCTTGTCAGATGATGATGATGACGATGCTCACGCTCACTATTTTTGGTTAAGGTGGAAGGCCCGCGAAATTAAATTCATCATACGTTTTATGCAAAAAAAATAATAATTTCATAAATACATTTTAGTGATAAACAGCATGCGTAGATGTAAATCTCCTGGCCACGATGGGCTCAGTATTGAGCACTTAAAATATGCTGGTCTACACGTGACGAGTGTCCTGTCCTTGTTCTTCAATAAGTGCATTAGTCATTCATACTTACCGGATGATTTGATGAAAACGACAGTGGTGCTGTATGGTGCCCATAGTGAAGAACAGGACAGGAGACATATCGGACAAGGAAAACTATCGCCCGATATCCCTCGCGACAATAGTAGCAAAACTGTTGGATAGTGTGCTTGAGTCTTCTCTGGACAATTACATCAACATACATGACGCACAGTTCGGATTTAGGCCTGGACTGTCAACTCACAGCGCGATTCTGGCTCTTAAGCACACTGTCCAATACTACACTGAGCGTAGGACTCCAGTGTACGCCTGTTTTTTGGATCTCTCCAAGGCCTTCGATCTGGGAGTGCGGAGTGAGACAGGGGGGGGGGTGGTCCTCTCCAAAGCTGTTTAGCCTGTACGTTAATGACCTCATAGTCGAGCTCAGCGGCATGTGTGTTGGTTGCCGGGTGGGGGGTGTTTGTGTGAACAACATCAGCTACGCGGATGATAATTATGGTGTTGCTGGGCCCGACTGCGAGGTCAATCAGGGAAATGTTGAAGGTTTGCGAAAGGTGCGCCGCATCACATGGTCTGATTTATAATGTACGGAAAACCTAGTTCATGGTCTTCAGGACCGCCGGCAAGTGCCCAGACACAATTCCTTCAATTACTTTGAACGGTGCTAATATAAAGCAGGTGACCAAGTTTAAGTATCTGGGGCATATACTTGTCGACGACCTTAAAGACGATGATGACGTGGAGAGGGAGCGCAGGGTGTTGGCAGTCCGCGGGAACATGTTGGCGCGCCGATTTTTTCGTTGTACTGATCAGGTCAAGATAACCTTGTTTAAATCGTACTGTCAAAGCCTGTACACGGGAAGTTTGTGGTTCAGCTGTTCACGGGGGACGCTAAATGCACTGCGCGTCCACTTCTCGGGGTCACCACTGTAGAGTGTATGTGTGTATTGGAGGTTTCGGGAACTCTTCACAATAAACACAGCTCTAACAATTTATAAAAGTTTATTGGCTTAAAACAATATCATAAAAACATAAGTTCAACACTGCGCGATTTAAGTTCGGGTAGCCCGATACGTTGGTTAGCGTGGATTTGCGTGGACTGGCGAGGGCGACCGAGGGGCGCATCTCTCCGTGCGGGGAGGAGGCGGCGGCGCGTCGAGCCGCAAGTCGCGCGGTTCGGTAAACCTCGGCAATGTTCGAAGTAGCCGAACGTACGTAGTGTAGGTAGCTAGGTAGCTATAGCCTACAAATGTTTTCAGGATGATGTTGAAACTCCCTCGATTCTGTAGTGCCTCGGGGATGTTTGCCCAATCGCATACAGATGGTTTTCATGCAATCATCAGAAAAAAGGTGGCATCGCTTGTGAGGAGGATTCGGGGGAGTAGCAATAGCATCCTGAAAGCCGTGGCTGAAGACCCGAGAGCTCCTGTGCTGAGACATCTCATGCGGAATCATTGTCCGCAGGAAATGCCTCGTAAGTACATGACTCACTAACTTTGTTCTTCTTTTGTTACTAATCCTAGTGTATAAGTTGTAGTGTATAAGGCGTTTTACTAACAAAAATGGTTCCAATGTTGTCCCAAACAAAACAATTTATTATTATTATAAAAAAGTCATTCAAAGGGGTGAAATGAACTTAGAGGGTTGTATTGATGATTTTAATTATTATAATTCTGTAACTGCATACGTATTACTTGCGTGTCTTATTTGAAATTTGAATTTCGCGGGCTATCCTGGCGCTGAACTGAGAGCAGCCAAAAATATGCTCACTATGTGAACTACGTCATAACGGAAATGCGATGGCGCTTGCTTGGGCTCGGAGAGCTGCGCTTACAGTTCCAAAACTTTAAATAAAATGATGGTGCACACGTCAACACATCAAGCAAGCAAGACTTTCCGCATAATTAAATGTCAGCTTATAATAGTTCCGCATAGCTTGATTGTTTCGTTATTGTGTAGTTATTTTGGCTTCGTTTGCGTTTGTAGCAATAGGATCCATGTCTCCATGTGTGATTGTTAAATTCCCGTAATGTGCTGTATGTTTTCCTCACCTCCCGCAAAAAGTGGCAAAAAATTTTGTTTGGTGATTCCCTCCTTGCTGCCTACATAGCTTATTTTTACACTACTGCCCAAAAAGGAATTTCTTGGAATAGATCTTTACAGGTCCCGACTTCGAAGAAAAAATTGATTTTCAGTTTTCCACTTTATGGCACAATGGCGTTTTATTTGCACAGTAAATATTATAATCTATTTAGTACCTACCTTGTGGCCATTCAACACTATAATCGTGTACCTAACTTGTTTAAATTTTTTAGTTCACTTTTTAAAATACACTTTTTTAAATGGCAGGCGCAAGGGACAATAAGTTCCTTGGGCAGGCGTGTGTTTTTTTTTAATTATTTGTTTTTTTTTCTTGAGAGCTAGATGGCAATTATAATTTTTAATCGACTAAAATACCTTTTTTATTCTGTGCCAAAACTGGTGCACTTAAAAAAAAACAAATAAATGTCAAAATGTTAAATATGGCTGCTGTGTATTCGTCATGTTTTGTGTCGTATTTTACATGAATTTTCTAAATAAATGGCAAAATGAGTACGACTAGTAATTAAAGTGAGACAATATTAACGCTCCTAAGTAATAAAAAACTATTCAAATAGCGCTCAAGTGTCAGAAATCATGATGTCTTTAGACAAGGCTACTGAAATAAAAAGCAACGAGATCGATAAAAGCAAACGTCGTCATAAAACTGACGACACTGTTATTGCGACAGCGGCAACAAACGGCGTTGAAGATACAGTGCAATTCGCGAAGATGGAGTGCGCGGACGAAAGCGCGGGCAAGCCCACAGAGCTATGTCTTCAAGGCAACACTCACTTGATTTCTAGTACAACGAGTAGTTTGGCCGATACGCCCGGTGATTCTGGTGTTTTGTGTTTAGATAGTGAGGCCTCGGAGGCCACCAGCCAAGCGCTCATGTCGCACAGTCTCATAGGGGCGGAGGAATTAGCGTGTGACAGTGTTTACGACGCACCGCCGTCATGCTCTCAGGACATGATCAAGAGTACCACCAGTAGCATCATGACACGCAGTGATATCGATAATCAGAACATTGGTGTACCTGATGACATGGTCCCAGAACTAATTGTTGAGTCACATAAAAAACCCTATGAAAACTTGCCAGATTTAGTTCTAAAAGCTTTAGAAAGTGAGAAAGGTGCTGAAGAATCTCGAAAGCCTGCTTTGAGGAATGAACCAAAGAAGTCTCTCTCTGAGGATATTGTTTACAGACGAAGATGTCGGAAAAAGTCTCAAAGTGGACCTAGTTCTCAGAAGAAAAGAGTTTCATTCCATGAAGATATATTAAATAACACTAAAACTGATAACATTCACATTGAAAGAGGTTTTGTATCATATGGACCTGATAGTTCATACTGTGATAGGTTTAGGCAGAAGAATAACATTGTGACTGACAGGTTCTCATGGTGTGCTTCAGGGGACAGAACACCAAAGTATGCAGCTGATGTAGCTCAACAGACTATGTCAGATATCCTTACTTATGGTGACTCTAAAAATGATCGGAGTGGTATTTTTGAATACTGTCAGAACTATGGACAAGCAAACCAAGACAATAATAATGATAAAGACAACAATAATGAACCCAGGCCCACTGGGAAGCTCTACGGATGTGATTCAAACAGCTCCGATTCTAATTTCAGCTGTGACTCTGAAACCTCATCCAGTGACTCATCCTCCTCCCATTCAAATAAAACAGAAACTTCAATGCTGCACAGAAAATGTGACAAAGCTCAGAAATCCTACTCCTGTGATGCATTTGAAAACAATGGTCATGTTGCATTTATGAGGAAAACATATTTTTCTGAAGCTGATATTGACCAGTCCACTGATCGAATGAAAATGCCCCTAGAAGTTTCACACAGTCCTAACACAGTGAAATCTGTATTGAAGAAGAAACGCTACATTACTACTAGTATTGTTGAGGAAAGAAAATCACATAATAAAGTATTAAATCTACTGGATGCCAACAATATCATAGATTCTTTGAAGAATTTTTACAAAAACTTCAACTTCAATTTTGCTCCAGAAAAAGGTTTACCTGAAAACAGTTTGGAATTGAACAATGTTGTTGAAGCCTTGCCTTGTGATGTCAATCATAACAAAAAGCTGTCTAAAAGCTTGGATTCTGGTTTCCAGGCTGAGGATGAAGATGACTTTGTTGAAATCAATCTGAATGGCCAGCCATTAGAAACTGCAAAACCTAAAGAAATTACGACACCATCAAAGTCAGCAGTGGCAGGTGATAGAACTCCCAATGAAGGATCTCCAAGACATAAACTTACACTGAACATGAAAGCTCAACTTGATAAGAAACCTAACAAAGCTGACCTCCCACCACTTAGCAAGTATGTTGTGAACTGTGAAAGTACTGTCTATGAACACAAAGGAGTCTCCTACAGCTATGTCCATGATACATTCCAAACTGCTTTTGATGCTCCCAAAGAGACTTTTGTTCCTATTCCTGAGACAACACCTGTGCAAGAGCTAGTCACTAGCACAAGTAAAGTCGACCTCAATAAATCTACCGATACTGACTCTTCAAGCAAGACTTCAACACCCAAGAGACAATTCAACAAAAATATCCAAGATGAGACTGAAGCTAAAAATGGCATTTCTAAGCATTTGTCTTCCCCTAAAAAGCAGAATGTAAACAGGTACAGTCGTAAGTCTGCCTCGACAGTTCAGAAAGTGAACGACGAACCGCCGCCACAAGTCAATAGCGACAACTGTTCAAACACCGACAACTCAACCTTGAAGGGGGCCGAAGACTTTAATGACGACTTTTTCGACAGTCCCGGGAACCAAAAGCTACAATCTAACAAGTCGGCGCTCTTGAACCGATATTTGAAGAATGTGTGTCAAAGAAAAGACCTTGAACTCAAAATCAAGAACAATAAGTTCTTTCAATTCAAGCTTCGAATGGAGAAACATTTCCCGAGCATAATACTTCCACTGAAAGAGGTGTCTGATACATTCCACGTGTCGGCTGGCAGAATGTCGAGGCTCATAGACAAAGAGGTGATAGAGAACAAAAGGTTGTCTGTGAGGCTGCTGACAGCGGACGAGCCGTCCTACTTCGATAGTTTCGAAGATAATGTCGCCATTGAGTGCAATGAAAAGCTCAGGCTACAAATATTCTCGTATCCAAATGAAACTTTGAATAGGGTAATTATGTTTGATTACTAAATCGCTCGGCAATTTCGTTCACCGTAATACGACCTTGATTACGCGATGTTTTGTACAAGGTACTAATTTGGCGAAAAAGTTTTGAAAACCATTTTAATCATTGGGCGAAAGGTCAATTTAACGGTTGAAATGTATTCATGAGGTATATTTAGCCTTTTTCTTTTGACCTTCATTCAGTCTTTGATGTTCTTTCAGATGATGAAAGTGAAGTCACCTTACAGCATGGAGGATGGTTCTTGGACACCTTTATTGGTTTTTATCACTGACTACGCGCTGTATGTCGCGAGCGTGAAGCCTGGGGGTACCGAGTACGAAATGCTGTGCCGACTACCTCATAACGAACTGGATGCTATTGTTGTAAGTAGTTTACTTATAGTACCTACCTACGATCGAACAGAGTGGTGTTTGTCGGCGCTTTCAATTTGATGATAATATGTACCAAAAATTTAAGGGATCTGAAGACCTTTCGTAATCTACGGAAACAACCCATAATGTGCATATCAGAACCATTACACTGCTCTATAAGTAATTATGTATCTAAACCTTGAGAAAATGTAGTTGTTTATGCAATTACAGACATAACTAAAGCTGGGTCAATAATATCTTAACGATTTGAATGATTCATTTAAATAACGCCTCGATAGTATTCCAGACCTATTAGCTCATAGTGCATCATAATATTATCGACCTTACAATACGCAAAGCTGTTGATATTGATATTCAAATCATTGACCCTCATAACTCATAATACAGACAGCTGCATAATAATTTTTAATGTATATTGTTTTGATTTATGTATTTAATTTTATTTGCTTTTTAACCAAATTGTTTGTTTAGCTAGGGGCTAGTGAATATAAACACAGCCATGTTTAGTCGAGTTAGTGGTTCGCGAAATCTCCCCGACTCGGGAAAACTCGGTAAACATTTGTCCTGGCGGTTATTTGTAGATATGTGACAATCGTTATGGGTATTTTAAAGCCCAAAATTCTGTCAAGCAGTCTTACCAAGTATATGTCTATGTCAGATTGGCGGTCTGCCAAACCCAAAAGGCAAGGCCAGGCAGATAATGATGATTAGGTACCCACCAGGCGCTAGGTGACAACTGTTCTGCCATATAGTCCCCTGATATGACTGTCGTCAAAAAGATTATAGCTATACTTGATCCAGCGAACTAGCGCGATTATACGGGTGGCATTTATCGAGGGACCTTTGACCTTAGGCCGACCTTTGACCGTGGAACTCGTCGAGCAAATACGAGAATAATTAATACAAAAGCTGCGTCCCCAGAACTGCCTGCACGAGTTTGTCTATTTTAAGAGCGGTCGTTTGAAGACAGAATAGGGGCTGCAGCAACTATAAGTTAAAACAGCACCCTCAAAAAAAATAAAAAAATTGGCCCATCAGCATTTCATTTACGGCCGTGAATAAAGGACTATCAGACCAATTTGAAAAGTTTTAACATAAAATAAATTTATAGGAACCATTATGTTAAAAATAATTAAATCGGCTCAGTTTTCGAGAAGAAAAAAGGGGAATACAAAACGTCGACCTCGTCAAAATTTTCTCTATGGGGACAGACTTGAGTTAGCGTGACGGCAATAGTTTCTTCAAATACCTATTTTCAAATTCCTCGCAGGCTATGTTCACTCTTTAAGACTTTTAAGCATTTTGGTCGTTCAAAAACTGCTAATTTTGCCATAACACCCGTACTATTCCAGCACTTAGCTCGGAGTCATGTCACACGGACCCACGCTAGGGCGGCACTTCTAGCCTAGCATAATCAGTCTATAGTGTTCCCATTGCTGGGACCCAGCCCTCCTCTCTATGAGAGGGAACAGCAAGCGGGCCTAGTGCGGGTTGGCAGATGACACATCATGTCTTCGAATTTTTGATTCTAGGACATGTCGGTTTCCTCACGATGTTATCCTTCCCCATTTGAGAGCAGTGGTGATCAAATAAATGACACAAACTTATGCGCCTGCCATTGTTGATGGGCAGACGACATTGTTGCCATCGCGGGAATATCCGGATGAGGCTGGCACAAGAACGTGGAGCTTGGCACAAACAGAGTGGTCTAACCCAGCGGTGGGTGAAGTCGGGTTATGGAAGATGATGATGTGTCTCCCTGGGTTTGAACCTACAACTACAACTCGTGGCCATTATTACCACCTTTTAGGCCTGCACTGCACTTTTTTCCGATTTCTTACCATTTCTGTTTTTCTTAACACCAACAGGTAGGCCCAGAAGCGCAATACATCCAAATCTTAGACATCGCGGGTAATATAGCCTGCTCGATCATCACTGGGGAGGCTACACTCGGGGCTCGCTTCGCGTCTTCTCTCGAGTGGAGTGCAAGGACGTCGCCGCTAAGGATTCAGCGGCCGCCGGCCATGATCCCGCTTGGATGCAGGGAGTTAGCAGCTGCGGTGGCTAGGCAGAGGCACGAGACGAGGGTTTGTATCTTAGTATCTGTTTTAATTTTGTGGGTCATTACCGGGGATCGGAATAGGTATAGTTTATTTGCCTAAACTTGAAGGAAGTCAGAGGATAATAATATCTACGTCTAATTTAACAGCTTTATTACGGAACTTAAAAGTCATTCCGGGATTTTATAGGGAGGTATTTCCACATGTTACTACTAGACTTACTTCCTTAAAGTTTAGGCTAATAAAATCTACTTATTCCTGTCATTTTTTACCAATGAATTTCGTATCCGTAAGAAAGAAAAAATACGATGGTAGATGAGACTGTGGGAAAAAGGCTAATCATGGCTTAGGGTTTAGCTTGCTAGAGAGATATATGGAAGAAGAAGACATTTCTTTATTTATTTGAGAAGACATGTACAACATAACAGACATCCATATTGCACAGTTATAAGAAACAAGGAATGACAAAAAATTCTCTTTTATATAAAAATCTCGTGTCATGGTGATTGTGGTCGCAGTCCTTCGAAACGGCTCAATTATTTTTTATGATTTTTTTTTTTATGTATCTGGTATGTATGAGAATAGGTCGTAAAGTATTTTTCACACGTACGAAGGTCGCGGGGCACAGGTAGTATTAAATAAAATACTTAAAAATAACAAGAAAAAGTCATCCTTCGTGCAGCCTCTCACAGAAACAAACATCCACGACATTATGTCTACCCATCTCTAAGCAAATAAATCACACTCCGGTGTCGATGTCAGTAGAGCATTCAGCATTGCCCAAACATGCTCCTCAAATAAATTGGGATAACGGCAGGAGGCTGATGACAATGAGGGTCGACTGCTTCTAAGTGGGATTATAAGAAAAAAATGCTATTAATAATTACCGGCAATACACCAGCTCTGAGCTTGTTTATTTTATTTATGTTTGGGAAAACAAACGGTTACACATTACAGTATTACACAGCATTAAAGCTAGGGAATGAGTAAATGTATGACCAAAACCTATACACAACCAACCTATACAACCTATAGGTGTTTTGCAATGTTTTTATAATATTATTATAAAAACATGGCGACGTGAGCTTACAATAAAATGACATAATGTGTTAATGTTAACCAAAAAAGGCATGCAAATTAAAAAAGAAAAAGAAATACATGAAACGATAGTACTCTAATGCCAAAGTAAAAGGCACAATGCAAATGCAGGTCTAGAAGTTCATTTTACTACTTAACGAAAGTGAGCACTAAAGAAATATTTTTGGCCAACACCAAGCACTAAAACTGTTTTGCCGGTCAAGCATGTCGGTTATTTTTTTAAGAGTTGAAAGAAAAATATCACTCAGTAAAATCCAAAATGGTTTTACGAACAAGGCCTTTTAAATGTTCCTATTGGTACAGCAAAGATGTCAATATTTTGGCCAATGATACATATTGACCAGGTAGGGGAAGTAGGGGTGCTCGTAAGCCCGCGTTCGTACGACTAGAAGATATGGCAAATAGGGGTCGTGCGCTCACCCCACACGGCTTGTAGTTGTTCTAGGTACTAAGTAATTAATCTGATTAGTGATATCCATACAATCACACTCGTTATTGCATAAATCATATAAAAACATTGTCTCCAAAATAATACGTCTGACTTTAAGATTATGTAGCTTATAATTATTCAAAAAATCACAAGTACGCAAACAACGGAAATGCATGGATTTCAGAAACTTGCTTTGTACTTGTTCGATCGCATCTGAGTATTTCCCATAGAAGGGACTCCATACCGGAACAGCATACTCTAACTGGGACCTGATAACGATTTGTAAAGGACTAAATATGTATATGGGCGGACAAATTCAATGGCTGATCTCATAACAAACCCATACATTCGGAAAGCATTATTCACTATTTTACTGATACGTTTAGGCACATAGCTGCAAAAATATAAATATTGGTATAACGTTGCCAGATCTATATTCTCATCATCATCATCATCATTCACAGCCCGACTTCACCCACTACTGGGTATAGGCATCTCTTTCCTTGTGCCAAGTTGCACGCTCCTGTGCCAGCCTCATCCAGGATATTCTCGCAATGGCAACAATGTCGTCTGCCCATCTCGATGCCGGACGACGAACACTCCTCTGTCCATTCCTTGGACGCCACTCGGTCACAGCTTTACTCCACCTGCCATCACCGCGCCTTGCTAGGTGTCCTGCCCAACTCCATTTGAGTTCCATAACACGATTTCCAATATCGAAGACCTTCGGACGTCTCCGGATTTCGACGTTTGGAACTCGGTCTATTAGTTTTATGCCGAGCATGGAACGTTCCATGGCTCTTTGTGCTACTCTGAGTCTGTACACAGCCTCCTGTGTGAGCGTCCACGTCTCAGCACCGTACGTCATGGTGGGCAGAACACTGATTACTGTGTATAGAGACGGGTCTTGCTGATTTTAGAATGTCGTCCAATTTGCTGAATGCAGCCCAGCGATTCGTCTCGATATCTCTGCTGTTTGATGCTCCTTGCCAAAGGAAAGATATGACCAAGATAGACATAACGGTCAACCTTCTCCAACCTTTCATTTCCGACCTTGACAGATCTATATTCTACATATTTCGAATGTTTATTGTTTACAAAGCTGAAGACAATGAGTAGTGCCAAATAGTATGACTGCAACTATTATTGATTCGTTTTGTTTTCATTTAGTCAAACAAATATTATTCAATTGTTCTTTTCTTCTGCGTCAACATTTTGAGGTTGTCAACCTGTTAGTGATAAACCTTAATTAAAATGAACTTCGTTTTATTTGACCTCGCTCTATGAAACCAAAACAATATTATATTAATAAGCTGTTATCATCATACGAGTACATAAGTGTCCGAAAAATGTGTTTTTAAGTATTATCGGTTATTGGCTGTATGTTGTTTCTGTTACTAGCCCAATATAATGATAAGGGATGCTAATAAAGTTTCTAGTAAATACTTTTTGGTGAAAGAACTAATATAACAATGAGTTTCATTACCTACGGTCCATAAAATTGTTGGTTTGTTTAATAGTAAACAGAATGAGAGCGTAAAGTTATAATCGCAGGTGGTAATAGTCGTTCTCTTTCCATGCTTTCACATTTGCTCATATTGTTTCGACTTGATTTTAGAGAAATCGTTTAGTATAAATCGTAGTTTGGCAATAAGGCGGCTTTCGTCAAATACCGGTCAATATAAAAAAAAAGCACGAAAGAATAAATAAATATTTTTTGTGAAATAATGAGAATCGATCGATGAATGAATTTTTCAATGGGTATCGTTCGCATGTGTTGCCGAACTTGCCGATCGTGGATACGTTTTACACACACATATGCATTTGAGTTCTCATTATTTCACAAAAAAAAACATTAAATTTATTCTTTCGTGTTTTTTTTTATTGTTATTTTTTGAAAAAAATAGTCCCAATCGTTTCGAGTTCATGGTATTCAGTTCCAGAAGGACCTAAAAATAATGGTGTATATGTCTTGTAAATTTGGACCTCTTCTGAAGTCCTAAATGATTTAAAGCAGATTTATACTGAATATTCATGGATTTATATTTATGGATTGGGACTTTCTAATGCAAGAAGTAGACGTGTATTAAAATAGGTGTAATACCACAATTCACAAATATGAAGACAGAGCAAAGAAGGTCCTGGGATGACCTGCGTCAGTGAGCTGAGTGGTGAAAGGGTGCGCAGCCCGGGTTCGGTACCCGACACCCCGCGCACGTCTGCGTTCGTGAGGCGCGTTTTTATACACTCTAACACCATCGTGGTTGAAATAGCACGATGGGGGTCTCAGAACCAAAAATCGGTAATATAGGAAAGAAGATCTTCCGTGTAATCATACCATCATAAAGGCCTCCCAAATGAATATGAAAACTGTATTACGAAAATCTTGTTCCAGATACCGCAAATTCTATTCTACGGTCGCGTATGTTCCGGCGACGCGGGCGACCGCCTTATCGAAGCGCCCGGTGCCTTCGCCCCGCCGCTGGAGGGGTACCTCATGTGCAGGACAGACAGAAGCCGGCGGTTCGAGCCTTGTTACTTCTTGCTCAGGTAAATAGGCATTAGTTTGATGGCACATTGTCACACGGGTATTGAGTAAGAGGAATAAACTCCTGCAAAGCCGATTTTTTTTCTAAAGCTTGATTTGTTAAATCAAGCTTTAGAAAAAAAATCGGCCGAGTACTGGTTTACTGCACCTAGAATGTACAGAATTATACCACGATAAAAACCATTCTAACTAATAAGTTGATGTTTTCTATTGTGTAAATGTCTGACCAAAAAATGTCCAACAGCTACTACAGAACACTTTACACACACAAGTTTTCTTCGTCCCCAGGGCTGGCGTCCTTCACTGGGGCCCGCACTCCCCAGACGGCACCTCCCCCCTCCCGCACAACATCGCCCTCCGCTCGGTCTTAGGAGTCAGAAGACACCTGGACTCTTCAAGAAGGCCGCATTGCTTTGAGATCGCCTTAGCAGACAACAGCAGGCTTCTACTAGCGGCTCCTGATGATGCTACCGCGTCGTCGTGGCTGCAGAGCTTGTTGTTACATGCGGCACAGGTATTTAGTCTTTTAAACAAGAAATTAAAAATATTATCACGCGTGTATTTGACTGGTGGGCAGAAGTGTATATTAAACCTACATTTCTCCGGTAATGTTTATAGGGGCGAGCCTATTGTTACCAACCGAAGGGCAATCCAGACTCTGGGCTGATAAATCCTTATTAGGAAAACCCAACAACGAAATGTCCGACCTCATTATCTAACTCAGGACTCTATACTCCGCACTTATGTCCACTAGGCCAACGAGGAGCTTAAGAAGTTGGCGGTGTCGGTGTTGCGGTTGGTGGTATGTTAACAAAACATGTAGGTTCGACAGGAAATTCATAAACGGGTAATCGAATTTTCCCGCAATGACATTCAGGAGACTGTTTGAGCTGCCCCGGAGCCTCTGCAGCAGCGACGCGGCACGCTTACATCAGTATGCGCATTCGAAAACATTCCCGACGCACTATAGAAGCTTGGCAGCAAACCCTCCATCACCAGCACCACTACCTACCCCTATTTAGCGTGTAACTTACTACTCTTTATAATTAAAAGATTACTTGATAGTTTACTTGTCCTGGTTTCCCATAACAAGCCGTAATGTCGACCCAGAGGCATTCCACTGATTCAGGAGTAGTTCTTTAAAATAATTCAATCTCAAATATAATTCATTTTGAATGTGTACATATTAATCCTCAATAAATGACTTAATTCTTGTCCTTCCTTTCAGGCACTCGAAGAAAAGGACGGTGCTAAGAAGTCGTGCGAGCGGCCCGGGCCTCCGCCCGCGTGCACTGTGCTGGTGACGCCGACTGAGGTCATCAGTGTGCGCGACACACTCGACCTTGCCTTTGTTACGGGCGCTGCTGCGTATCTGAAGGATAGGGGCTGTGAGGCGCTGCTTAAAGGTATTTAAATGCTGCCTTTGAGACGAATTTAAGGTGTAAAAAAGTTGGATGGATTGTGTGGAAGATATGGCCAGAAACGGCAGTGAATACAAGGGATACGAGGGCTGCACTGAAAATTTCGGGAATCAAGGAAGTGACACAACATTACTTTTGAAAAATGTATTTATTGCTTTTCGAAGTATTCTCCGCGAAATTTGACACATTTTTCCATACGATGGAACCAATCATTGAAGCAACCATTCCATTCGGAAGTTGGGGTCTCCAAAATGGCCGTTTTGTAGGCGTTCACAGCTTCTTCAGGTGATGAAAATCTCTGACCACGCAATTTATTCTTTATTTTAGGGAAAGTATAGAAATCATTAGGGCTAAGGTCGGGGCTGCACGGCGGATGGTCTAATAATTCTATGTTTTCTTGCTCTAAAAACTCTTTTGTTCTGTGTGCGGTGTGAGTACTCGCACTGTCGTGATGGAGGATAATGCGGCGGTTGCAGTTCTCTTTACGGAGTTCAGAAACGACCTGTGGCAAACAAATGCTAGCATACCATTCTGCATTAACCGTTCTTTGTCCCTCAAGAGGAATAGTCGCAACATGGCCGGTTTTGTGAACAAACGTGGCCACCATTTTTTTTGCAACACTCCGTGAACGAACAATTTTTGTTGGCTTTAACTCATTTTCGAACACCCAAACTCGTGACTGGTTTTTTGTTTCGGGTTTGTACGCGTATATCCAGGATTCGTCACCTGATACGATGTTGTATACAGCATTTGAGGATCCTGCGTGGAATCTTTCGAGAGTTCTGATGCACCAAGTAACGCGAGCCACTTTTTGCTCTTCACAGAGCGAATGCGGTATCCATCGGGAAAACAACTTTTTTACACCTAATTGTTCATGCAAGATTATTTGTATTTGACTCATGCCAATGTCTAAAGTTGCCTGAATTTCGCGGTATGTCACATGTCGATCTTCCTCAATCAGCTTGCGCACAGCATCAACGTTTTCTTGGGTGACTGCAGTTTTTGGACGACCTTGACGGGGATCATCACTGAGCTTGACACGTCCACGTTGAAATTCAGCAAACCAGCGATAAATTGTGGTTTTGGATGGGGCTTCATCACCAAATGCAGAAATCATCCGGTCAACACACTGTTTTTGTGTTAAACCACTTCGAAAGTCATAATAAATCATCGCTCTTGAATTTTCTCGAGTCAATTCCATTTTCTCAACGACTAAACAAGTTTGACAAAACCTTGTGACAAGACCGAGAATCTTATTTTAAATAAATAAACGGTATTCGATTTTTAAAACCAAGGAGTTTTCAATTAAAAAGAATTTAATATGACAGGACAAGTGGAAATATTCCATTCCCGATACTTTTAGTGCAGCCTGTGTATGTATGATAATACAAGGTGTGAACTGTCCTTCACGAAGCCGCCTACCAAGCATTCAGTACATCAAACTAAGTAACTCTTCGCAAAAATTATTGCTGGGAAACGGACTTTTTTTTGGGGTCAAAAATCACCTTTTAGGGTAGGACTTGGAACGTTGCTGATGGATGCATTGGTAAGTACGGGGGTCATGGAGGTATTTAAAGTAAAATTATGACATTCAAAACTTCCCCCTATATCTCGGTAACTAGAAGGTTCCCAGGTATGGTCTAGAACAAACAAAATATCGCATTGACGGGAAGAACAACTGCCTTCCGACTTCGTTAGAGGTTTTTTTACACCCATTATATGCTGCACCGCCCTCTCATAAATTAGAGGAAAGACTGGAAGATGTTGATGATTTCTATGAATTTGAATACAGCGAATGCGCACGGCGCCGCGGTTTAACAATTTGTTTATGATTCTGGTGAGCTCTCTCACTCAGTACGAGTAAATGCGCGCGTTTCAACGATTTCGAGATTAGAGAGAACTTCAAATATCTTGAAAAAATCTTTTCATGCAAATAACTTTTTTCAGAATACATCGAAGAGATGCGGACAGACATCGAGATCCTAGCGTGCGGATCCATTAAGAACTTGACTGCTTTCAAAATACCGGATACTGATGAAAATTGGTGCTGTTTGGTAAGTCTAAATACAAACTAGTGACATACATAACATGAAAAATGGCAGCTGGTATTTTAATTATAATATGATCTGTGTCAAAAAGTTCGTACCGAAAAAAAAAATCCGTGGCAGTAAAGCGTCAAGTTTCCACAATATAAGTCGTCCAAAGTCACAATATTCGCCATCAGTACAACTTTAATATTTAATATCTCAAAAACGTGACGCTTTAGAAGATTGTGTCTCATGCAAAACTTGTTTGCATTGATGACAGCTATTGAAGAATTCTTCTTCTACATCAACCTTTGGCCACCTAATGCTGAGTCTCTCTTACAAATCTCTCCATATTTGGCGGTTTTCTGGCATTGAAGAATTTTGTGACCGCTGTTATGAGAATAAAAATAAAATGGCGGATTTAGGCAGGCCCAATAATTCAAAGCCCTTTCTATAACTTTTTAGGAGTGGAGCGTTTGCGAGGCCCGCGAGCGCGGCGCGGGACTGGCGCTAGTGCTGGCCAGCAGTGCCGAGCTTGAACGGTTCATAGCGGCCGTCGAACAAGCCTTCTGTGCGCTCACTGTAAGTTACTAACATTTCACTTTACATTACGTAGACAAAGTGAACAAGGCACAGTGTGCCTATTAAATAATAGTAGAAAAACTGCTTTAAAATCCAGTTGTGCAGTTCAGAAAAACTAAGAATTACTCAGACACGAATTGCGTCTTTGATTTGTACTATTTGTAGATTATAGATATCTGACAATATCAAGTATCATTGTAAAATAATTATTATGTACTCGAATCAAGCTTGTCAATCCACTACACTCAAGTGTATATTTAAAAAAAAACTGCCTAACAATATCAAGAAGACTACTCAAGTACAGAAAACACCTGAAATTAATGATATATTGTCATTACACCTTATTACCATGACATAAGAGTCATACTCGCGCTCGTAAATCGCATTTATCCACACGAACTTTAATTTTATTTTACAGTGCGAGTCATTCCCGCTTTCGGTGGTAGAGGCCGCGAAATCCGCATGTAGTTCAGCGCACACAAAATACGAGGCCGCCTGGTCGCATATGCTACCGCAACAGTAATGCGGCCATTAATCGTAAAGCTACATCACTAGTGGTAAGATTACAGCACTAGGAATGAGCTAGGGATGTGTGAATGATATCGATCAAAATGTATGCACTTTGAAAAAGAGATTATCGATATCTTATTTTATTCGACTTCAAAAGAGAACTCGGATATGTGCGTATGAGGAAGCAATATTTTTGAGGTAAATCCATTGAAAAATATTGTTAAGAATGTTTAGGAACAAGTATTAAAATGAGGCTTTTAAGTATAAAATTGAAGTGTGGAGATGCAAATACTTCCTAGAATAGAATCTTACCACTAGTTTGTAGTTAGGGCAGTTTTAAACTTAACAATAATAGGAAATGTGAATTTTTAGTTGTTAAATTGTAAGCGCTTTTTTGCCTCGTTCTACTCGATATAGAGGATTTAGTGAACTTATTATGAATGACATAATAAATAATATTATCTATCAGTTTTAACAACACCGTATAGTTGGTCCTAGCTTTTGAAAGTGAATTCAGTTCATCGCATAACACACTTAATAAAAGACCTTATGAACCACAACTTAGAGCTTTTTCTTCAAAATGTTGTCAAATCATATGATTTTTAAATCTGGAAATAAATTGCAGTTGACGACGTTCAAAATTTAAATGCACCAGCTAGAATGTTGGAGTAATCTGCACTGCCAAAATTCCTTACGTTGCGTCTCTAACTGCAAATCGAGGTCGAAGTCTGTACTTAGTTCCCGAGTTGCTACTACTGCTCAGGGTGTTTTCAAATCTTTCCTATGGCCCACTATATGGTGTTGTTAAAGTTATGTAAAAAAAAAACTCTCAAATACTCAATCTAAGCTTAATAACAACAACTATCCTCTGGGAGTCAGAAAAAGCGTCCTGCGAGCACAATTTAGTTAAATTGTAAAATATTGATACGCTTCCATGTTAAAGTTTCGCTCGTAAATAGCTAATTTCGTTGATTTTAAAAGGAAACGACGATAGAATTTTATCTGTAAAGACTGGCTAGTAGAAAAGTTATATTTTTTCTTTAAACACACATTCCATGTTTCCTAGCTTCAATGGACAAAGATAATTGAAAAAGGTTGTGCTGTCGTCGTTAGCTTCAAAAACAACTTAATAATAAGTATTATTTACAGTTATTGTTTATCTATGGTTCTTATTATTATGTATTTTGATGATATTACTATTAATTATTAATATATTGATTCCAGTTTGTATACTGCTATTACGTAGTTACATGTTCTCACGTTTAATAGTAATAATAGGTCACAATACTCCACTATGATATTATTTTAGTGTTTATATGAATGCTATAATCGATAATATAATGTTCAAAGACTGCTCTGAACTGCAAAGGTACTTTCAAGTTCAAAAGTGAGGTAGCTAAAGATAAATACTTCTCAAATTACGTTTGTTATATTCTTGCCTAAATTTTATGTGGTTCTTTGATGACGTTAACACACTTTTTGACTTGATTGTACACATTGTACTAGCTCAGACGACAATAATAGAATTTGTAGCATCAATATAAACACGAAAAAAGTAGTTATATCAAATCGAATACTATGAAACATGTATCATAAATATATACCTCTAAATTAATAATAATAATCAATATATTTTAAAATCGGCCAGAGTTAATCGTTAAAGCGCTGATACTTTGAAAATTGTATTTAAAAATAATCATAATTGTATTTATAATTTGTTCTGGTCACATTTCCCAAATGTATGTATATGTAATTATAAATTTTGTATATCTATTTGTATACTTGTTTAGAAGAAGCACTAAAATGAGGTTTTAGTGCAGTCTCCGAACAAAGTGCGTTCTTATTAGTATTTTAAAGGGAACAGTAGTGGGGAGGAGAGAGCTTTGGCTAAGTGTACTGTGAATTCGCGCTATTCTGAAACTTGGTCTGCGAAACTATATCCTAATCGATAATCGAACTCGGTAATCGGTAAAAATGGGTATCGATATACAAGTTTACAGAATAAGTATGCTTTGTGTGACGGCTTAGTATATTTTGTATGCGGAAAAATTTAGTTTTTTTTTACTACAAACCTTTTGTAGCTTTATTTGTTTTAAAGCTAATTTTAACGGTTTTGTTTTAAAAAATTGTTTCGGTTTTAAAAAAAGGAACGTTCCCGCGGTTTAAGGAGTGGCGTTATAAGCTTTAATATTTCGTTGAAAAAGGTCTCAAAAATGTTATTTATGCTACGTATTAGAACAATTTCCTGATGGTTGTCCGCTGTTACCAAATATCAATCGTATATCATTTCGTATGTGTATTAGGCCGCTGTAAGGCCGTGTGATATTAATGTATATTTAGGGTAGGCATTAGCGCATGGAGAACTATGACGTCACGTATTTTTATCTGTATGACGTGTTGTTTAATTTCCTTTAAAAACTGTTTACTGGTAATTAAAAACAATAAAACCGCAGAAAAGCAAACATTACATATTCAGAATTTATTAATGAGGAAATAATAAATAATATTGTGGTTTTGCGCAATTGTTTAGACAATACCATAGAGGTAAAATTACGTGGTGTTACATTATGAAACATAATAATGTAACTGCAAATTTGAATTCCATAATAATATACTTTTATATAGGTATCCCAATACATGAATAATAAATATTATTATGAATAAATATTGTTATATTTGGCACTTTATATTAATTTTTAATGTATTTTTGTTCCAATTTATTTCTAGTATTGTCTTATATTATATAGCTTTATTTTATAATATTTGTCGATATGTAAACCTTTTCCTATATCTTTGTTGTGTATGAGATTGCGCTTTTACTAAAGGCTATTTTTTACTTCAAATTAGGACGATGGCAACATTGATGCTATACGCGCCACCCGCCGGTTTGAAACCAAAGAGAATGTTTCTCTTAGCTATGGTGCTGGCACCAAAGTTCAGTTTGAATTTCTGAACTTATCATAAATTGTTAAATATACAAGATGAAATTAATTTACCAAGTGAAATCCATAGGCATATTTCGTAACTCATAATTCCAAGTAACTGCACCTGACGTGGTTATCAGCCGCGGGTAGCATGTAGTTACTTAGATTTTTTTTTTAAATATCGATACACATCACTCTATGGTTTCACTATACTAATTTGATCTTGTATATTTTTGACAGGTGGAGTTTTTTTTACCGAGTTAGTTTTTGCCATTATTCTCGTTTAAATGTAAAAATAGCCTGCACTCTATTTGCTACGTAACTGTGATTTGTGTTGTTTACCATTAAGTTTGTTGTTAACGCATAATATTAGATCAATGTTTTTAGCTTTTAGTATTAGATAATTATTTGAATATTATTATACAAGGATTAATTAATAGAACTTATTCGAAGACTATTATCATAGAATACATAAATAAATACACATATTACGATCATTGCGTGATAAACAAAAATGCTCGTTATCACTAAAAATAAGCGACGCCTGTATTAATGCCTAAAGTTTTTCACTGTTGAAATTTCAACTATCTCTCGATCGTTATTATTTAGGTATTCATTAAAATGTCGCTTAGTCTTGGTGAAAACGAACTTCTTTCTCTGAATGATTTATTTACTAATTTACTGTCGGTAATACTGTAAATCAGTAATAAGCATGAATATTGTACATTTTGTTTTATACGATTAAAAGAAACTAACATCTTTATAATTGCATTACTAACTGTATTAAAACAAAAAATACAAAACTACTAACTATTCATCATCATCATCATCATCATCAGCCTATAGCAGTCCACTGCTGGACATAGGCCTCCTCCATCGCACGCCATTCAACTCGATTCTCAGCAACTCTCATCCAGTTGCTACCAGCCACCCCGCGAAGATCGTCACTCCACCGAGCCTGAGGGCGTCCCACCTTACGTTTGCCGATTCGCGGTCTCCACTCAAGAACACGTCTACCCCAACGGTTATCGGTCCTACGGCTAATATGACCGGCCCATTGCCACTTCAGCTTACTTATTTTGTGGGCTATGTCGGCAACTCTGGTTCTCTGTCGAATCACCTCGTTCCGAATGCGATCCCTCAGAGAAACTCCAAGCATAGCCCGTTCCATAGCTCGCTGAGCGACCTTAAATTTATGGACTAGCCGTACCGACAGTGTCCACGTTTCGGCTCCGTAAGTCATAACAGGCAGGACGCACTGATTGAAGACCTTAGTCTTTAGGCTCTGTGGAATACGCGACGAGAAGACCCGGCGAAGCTTCCCAAATGCTGCCCAGCCCAGCTGAATTCTTCTATTAGCCTCCCTCTCCAAGTTGTTCTTACCAAACTGCAGAGTTTGCCCGAGGTACACATATTCTCGAACAACCTCGAGAGGACCGCCATTGACAACAATAGGTCCTGGGGTGACGTGTTCGTTGAACATAACCTGGGTTTTGTCCAAGTTCACCCTGAGACCAATGCGTATAGAAGAATCAACTAGGCCATCCAGCATCTGCTGCAAGTCGTGCAGCGATTCAGCCAGTATGACGATGTCATCTGCAAATCTCAAGTGTGAGATGTACTCGCCGTTGATATTAATGCCACGTCCTTCCCATTTCAGCGTCTTGAACACATCCTCCAGTGCGTTGGTGAACAATTTCGGGGAAATTACGTCCCCTTGTCTTACCCCCCGACGCAATGGGATATGCTCCGTTTGCTGATTTTGAGTTTGGACGGTCATTGTGGCGTTCTCATAAAGGTTTCTCAACACTTGGATGTATCGCCAGTCGACTTGGCATCGCTGCAGAGATTCCAGAACTGACCAGGTTTCGACAGAGTCAAAAGCCTTCTCATAGTCCACAAATGCAAGACACAGCGGCCGATTATACTCTTCGGACTTCTGTATGATCTGCCGCACTGTGTGGATGTGGTCTATGGTGCTATATCCTCCTCGGAACCCGGCCTGCTCCGGTGGCTGGAAGTCGTCGAGCCTTCGCGCTAGACGATTTGTGACGACTCTTGAGAACAGCTTATACACGTGGCTAAGGAGCGAAATGGGTCTGTAATTCTTTAGTAGGGTCTTGTTCCCCTTTTTAAAGAAAAGAACGACCACACTCCTTCTCCACGCTTCTGGAGTTCTCCCAGAGAACAGGACCGAGTTGAAAAGCTCCCGAAGCTCCCTTAAAACAGGACGTCCTCCCGCTTTCAGGAGCTCAGTCGTTATCCCATCCTCACCAGGGGCCTTTCCATTCTTAAGCTGTCTAAGAGCCGCCTCAATTTCGTCTTGGCTGACTTCTGGCAGGTCTTCTGTGAAATGGCGGGTTAAAGTGGCTCTGGAATCCTCATTTTCGGGATCAGGTCGCGATGCATGCGATGCGTACAACTGGCCGTAGAAGTTTTCGACTTCCGAAAGAATCTCCGGCTTCGAAACGACGATATCCCCACTAGATTTGGTCAACTTCGTCAGGTGGCTCCTCCCAAGTGATTGGACGAACACTTTCGACCCCCGATTTTGCTCAATCGCTTTTTCTATTGAGCGTGTGTTGGAGCATCGAAGGTCGCGTCGTACCAATTTTCTGATTCTTTTATTGAGTGCCTGTAGTTCTGACGAAGTGACGGGTAGGTTTTCACGTCGTTCCGTCATAAGCTCCAGAGTCTCCTCCGAAAGTTTGGACTTCCTGCCCTTACGCCGCATTTTACAAAAACGCGTCCCTTCCTCCCTGAGGATTTCCACCATTTGTTCGAGCGCCTGGTCAACGTCATTTGTGGTTTCCACGGCCGCGAATCGGTTCTCCAGGTCTGACTGGAACGCTTCAGACCCTAGCATGGTTTGGAGCATATTTGGACGGAGCCTAGACTTCATCAAACGGGTTCGCTCCAGCTTGAAATCAATATTCAGAGTGCCTCGAACAAGTCTGTGATCGCTACCGGTGTTGAACCTGTTGATCACCGAAACATCTCTAAATATATGCTTTTTATCCGTTATGATGAAGTCAATCTCATTTTTCGTCATAGTGTCGGGGCTTCGCCATGTCCACTTCCTTTGGGGCTGTTTCTTAAAGAAGGAATTCATCACGAAAAGCCCCTCCTTTTCAAGGAAGTTGACAAGCATTTGCCCCCTATGATTTCTGCTGCCAAACCCGTAGGATCCTACTACCGATTCACTGCAATTCTGTACTCCCACTTTAGCGTTAAAATCCCCCATGACAACGTTGTAGTGGGCCTTAGTAGTGGAGTGCAAGGCCTTGGAGATGTCCTCAAACATTTCCTCCACCACGTCGTCCGGATGTGCCGAAGTCGGTGCGTACACCTGAACAACCTTGAGGCTATACCTCTCAGTTAGCTTCACTATGAGGTACGCTACCCTGTTCGACACACTAGACACTTCTACCACGTTGTCACAAAGGGACTTGTGTACCAGGAACCCGACTCCGCCTTGGGATAGCTGGTCTCCCTCTCGAAAGTACATTAGGTGGCCCGATTCAAGGGTTATTGTGTCCTCCCCCTCTCTTCGGACTTCACTCAACCCAAGAATGTGCCACCTTACTCTTTCGAGTTCTTCCTCCAGCTGCACCAGGTGTTCGTCGACTAACTATTACTACCACCAAATCAAAAATCTCTTGTCTTTGTTTTATATGAATTGGCTATGATTCTTACTATTGGTTATTTATTTTGTTAAATTATTTTATAAAGTTCACGATGGTATCTTCCGTTCTATTGTAAAATGTGTAAAGTATAGATGATGTTATTTTTGCTTGGAGTAAACGCATCTGGTCTTTGTGGTTGTTGGCAGTTGAGTGAGTCATTAATAGACTTCCTTGAGTGACGACATCTCTGGTAAAAAAACAACGGGTTGCACTCCGGGAGTGCCGGCAGAAGTGAAAACTTGAATATTAACGTTGTGCATTTTTGATATTTTGAAATGGTTAGGGAATAATTTTGCACGAATTGCTTTAATTATCAATATAAAAGTACTATCATTTATGTGGTAAAATACAATATTCATTTATTGCGCTATCGGACACAAACATGACAATTTATATTACATTAAAAATTTAACACTTCAGAACTCCCTCCGTCTTACGCTTTTTCGATCAGGTCACGTGTCCTGACGCGAGTTTAAGATTTTATACCCATTACAGAAAAAGTGCTCAACGCCGCTAAAGAAGTTTTCACTTCAAAAAGCGCTCGTTATTCTCTCACAGTTTGGTGAAAATATAACGATGATATTATGTCAGTTTTAGTATCATGAAATGAAAAAAAATGCGCACATACTCTATCTGCATTCTGACAATAGTAATTTAAAAGTCTGCACTTGTTAAAAGTAAATAAGAACTCACATATTCATTTGTATTTAGCTAAAATGTTAATTAATTACGAGACTTAATTTTTATTTTAAAAAGATACCGAACGAAACAGATTGTAAGTGGGTTTCTATTCAAAAATAAGTAAAAATAAAGAAAATGCATTTCATTTCGCAAAAAAGTATAACAACATATTGAAAACAGAAAAATAGAGGTACAGATAAACACGCAAGGGTATGTACCAATCACAAAGTTCAGACGCGCACGCATTACGACCAATCAAACTATGCAAACCCAAACTTAAGCTGATCTCTCATTGTACAGGAAGCTTATACAAAGCGAGGTCAGGTTATACTGGATATGTATATCTTGATGTGTCGCCGCCGTACTAACAGCAGAAATACCATATCTACACCCTCTCCCCTTCCGTTAGATACGCTAAGTATTATTAAGAACAATAATAAAGTTAACGCTGTATAATGTAGAAGCTATCTTACGATTGTAATGTAATTTGTATCATTACCCGCCCTTTCTTGTCATAGGCGAGTGTCTCTTCAAAGAATTTATTCGTCTGCCGATCTTGCCAGGTTTATGTAGGTACCTTTTTTAGTTACTCTACCTTATTTTCATTTCTAATGATTAGTTATAGTTTTGTGGTGTGATTTGACAACATCACCTTCGGATATGTGTCTACTTAACGGATAAATTACCTAGCAGAAAATTTCACAAATATATTTTCCATTTCTTAATTTATCCGGTAGATAGTGATTTTGAAAGTTTTGGAACTCGTCGTTATGCTCTCTTGTATTTATTTATTATTAAAATCGAAATCGATGTTTTTATTCCAAATAAAACCCTTCTTAGCAGTCAGGCAATGTATTTTACTGTGAGATCTTTTCACGATCCATCACGAATCATGATATCGCTGGCGATACATGAAAAGGTTTACGATGAGCTTTACCAAATTATTAACCTACAGCAAAATAATTCCCAAAGAAGTCAAAAATCTATATTTTGTAGATATTTCTAGTAATCATTGAAGAGACACGTCGCAACATCACCATTGTAGAATATCAGCATTGTAATGTCCTAAACTCGGTTAAATAAAATAGGCAATTCGAATTTAATATCGCTTGACATTATTGTTCATATAAACAATATTATAATAAATATTTGCGGAAGTAAATTATGTTATATTTTTTACCGACGCGAAAACGGATACCATGTATTCAGTACATCGTTCTGAGCCCCCCACAATCCCCACATAGAAATTTTTCATCGGTTATTAAAAAAACAGTTGTTTCCTACAATAGTGCAATACCTACACGGTCAAAATGTATGGAACAGTTGTTTTTCTTTTTAATAATCGATTAAAAATTTCTATGTGGGGGGCTCCAAATGATGTACTGAATACGTGGTAACCGTTTTCGCGTCGGTGTCCTTTCCACCCCGTATTACACCATATTAAGCAATATTTAAATAAGTAGCAATAGGTAAGTAGATAGGTACTCGTATAATATGTTTTTCTCGCTTCCATAAAACGGGATTGACAAAAGCAGTTCTAGAGAACGGTATGAAACCAGTTCCCATGTAATGTTCGACATACCGGTAAACACACCTCCGTGGACCAATATTATTGAAGCAATCGCTAAGATTATTAATAAAGTGACGCAGTATTGAGAAACAGAAAAACATGTTTATTCCTATTATGCTAATAAGTTGTTTACTAGATGAATGTCAATTGGTGCAAATGCTCTGTTTTATTCTTTGTTTTAAAAACAGGAACTTTAGTGGTCACAGTTATCGAGACGGAATCGTTTTAATTTTATTTTTCCTTTTTGATAAGCCTATTCTGTCCAACTGCTGGGGCAAAGGCCACCCCCATTCTCTTCCAACTCTCAGGTTTTGCGTTCTCTAGCCAATCAGTCAAGAACGAGTCCAAATCGTCACGCCACACGCCAGCATTTCTTGGGCCAGAAACTTACCTACCCTTAAATTGTTGTTTTTTTTTTTATTTAGTTTAATTTCAGTTCCACTGACATTCAGTACCTAACCTAGCCTAGCAACTCTAGTATATAAGCTAAAATCTATTGAGACGAGTAACCAGAAAGAGAAGGTCTATTAGGTGTTTGCCGACTTTCGCTCTTTGCCGATCTTTTTCCTTTTCATTATTAATTTTGATTTAATTATTGTTTTGCAGACTTTTTCTGCAGTGCATTTTTTTGCATGTGTTTTGCCAACTTTCGTGTTTACCGAAAAGCTGAAATTCGATTAACAGGCATTCTTGGTATAGCGACTATTTGTACAGTCGGCAACAGAAAGTACTAACTCTGTTGAGGAGGTCAGATATACAATCGCTCCATGTAAAATACTGGTGGTGAGCTGCATCTGCAGATGATGAAAAGCGTCGAGAAAAGAGATCAGCGAGGCTTTTACACGGCGAAGAGAAAACAAAATTGGAGATGAATCATCACAGGAGGACTTGTTCAGCAAGCATAATTATTATTATTGACAATCAATTTACTGGTCTTCGGACACATTTTTTTCAATACACTTGTTCGACTTGAGAGGCGACATCTAGATTAATGCCTGACTAAAAAATAAAAAGAAGATTGGCATTTATCTAATTGTCGCTATAGAGACTATATGGTAGTGCAAAACGGTGTTATGCATTCAATATATTTCTGTGGTATATGGATCTCTGCTGACTTTTGAATAAAATTATTATCACAATGAGGTTTGCTGTAAGAGAACCCAATTCTGGGTTATGCTCGCCTTTGTATCAAACTTTTAAATAACAAGCGGCTCGTTCCGGCTTTGCACGGGTGCCTATGTTACTCAGGGTGAATGTAGCTTTCCAATGGTGAAAGAATGTTTGAAATCGGCATTAGTTTTTGAGTTTATTCATTACAAACATACACACACACAAAAATACAAATTTTTCCTCTTTATAATATTAGTGTAGATTAGGTATATAATTTTGTCTAATAGAGAAGTAAGTAGTCCAAATGGATAAGGTCAGGAGAATAATGATTATGTAATTTTGTGTGTAAAATAAAGAATAAGGCTACACTAAAATGACTAGACTGCCTCGTTGGTCTAGTGGTCGCAAGTGACTGCTGAGCATGAGGTTCTGGGTTCGATTCCCAGGTCGGACATAGTATTATTGGTTATATAAATCAAGCAAGCAAACATAAAAGTACTCTCGCTGAGGACAGGATTCGAACCTGCGCGGGTATAACCCATTGGATTTCAAGTCCAACTCCTTAACCACTCGGACACCTCAGCTACGAACGTTAACAGTGAATCTGTTGTGGTATTTAAAACTTTTCTTTACAGCGCAGAACAATGTGTAGTAATTTACAGAAACAGGTGTTTGAGTAATTATTGTTTACTAAGAACAATTTTACATTTGACTGCCTCGTTTGTCGAGTGGTCGCAAGCGCGACTGCTGAGCAAGTTCGATTCCCAGGTCGAGCAAAGTGTTGTAGGGTTTTGCCATGAGGAATTCTCAGTAGCAGTCACGGAGTCTGTATTTGTATCCGATTGATGGCAGTAGTCATCAGCCAGTAATGTTAAGTCCTATGTAATAGGAACTAAAATATAGAGACTAAGACACAATAGGACTAAAACTGTTAAACATAAGGGGCTATCTCCACGAGCGAGAGAATCGCGACGGATCCGTGCTTCTATCGTCGGGTCGTCTGCACGAACGAGCGATTATTCCGCCAGCGTATCGTCGCGACTGGTATCGGAATCGCCGTGTTTCCGCGACGAGGCGTTGTGCAATAGTTTTGTTGAAAGAGTTCGCCCGCCGCGCGCTCGCTGCGAGAGCGCCACGTTCTGCGGCGAGCACGCGGCGGGCACGCCACCAGTAGCGACCAATATAGTAGTCTTTGGTAGCGACGATACCGCGGCGATACGACGACGTTACACGCGCACATTGCCACTCGTCGCATCGCCGCGATAACATCGCCGTGTGAAGACGCGTTCATAGAGAGTGTATAGAAATACGTGGCACGACGATATTATCGCCGCGATTCTCTCGCTCGCGGAGACAGCCCCTATCTGGTGAAATATGGGCGTACTATGAGGTACACCTCTGTCTTACTTCGGGGATTACACGCGTGATGTTATGTTATGCAGTACTTAAGCTACACTAGAAAGGTACCTATGCAGTAATATGTTGTTGTTGTTACAACATTTTGCTGCGTAATAGACTCTATGTAAGTTATCTAAAAGCCTGGAAACCCGTCTCACAAGGGCTGCGTGCTGTCGTCCATGTCTATTAATTCTACAAATTGGTACTGCGGTTACAAATAAAATCCGATATGGTAGGACAATAAGGAAAGGGTTTTTACCAAGTTGAAGCAATTAAAGCGTCAGTATCGTAATAATACCTAATTATGTTTCTAGTGTAATAGGTACATACTTAATGTGTAAAAGATCATTAAATATGTAGTAATTAATATCAATGACTTACGCATTGTTACCCATTTTCAGTCATCGAGTCAGAGGCGAAAGGAGTATAAAGGATCGCAGCAGCTCGGTGGCGATCTGTAACGTGGTTTCTGTCTACCCTCATGGGAAAATGCGTGAGTTTATGTAAGTATTCAGGGTGGAAGGGACACCGGCGCACAATCGGTTACCACGTATTTAGTACTCATTATTCTGACATAAGTATACAATTTTTACAACACAACGACAACATAGATATTTTTTATCGGTAATCTGAACATCTATACTGAGTCTATAGGTACAGATAAATAAAATTGAAGTGTCTGTTTTTAATATTAAAATAACCGCTTTTTACTACATAAATATGAATTTTATACATATACCAAAATAACATTTTTTACAATTTTTGTCTGTCTATTTGTTCCGGCTGTCTCCGAAATTGCTGGACCGATATTAATGGGATTTTTACTGGCAGATACACAGATATAGGTGGTCAGATAGCTGATGTTATAAGGAGTAAAAAGAATTAGGGTTCCGTGCAAAAATTAAAACCCTTGAAATTGTTAACAAAATTCGATTCAAGTAGGGAAGTAATATTTTTAATTTTACGCGAACGAAGGTTTCCGGGCAACAGATAGTTACAAAATAAGTCCAAATCGTTGGTTCAAACTGAGTACTTCTACTACTACTACTACTTTCCACATTGTTGTCTTTTGAGTAGGTACATATGTGTAACATAATAAACACATGACCTCTCGCGTGGTGTCTCGGACCATGAAGCTCTCAAGATGGCTCCTACCCGATGATATACAAGACCGAACCACAGAAAGAACTTACCCTTTTTTAAACAATGACAAAAATGCTCAAGATTACATACTATCACATAATAATATTATTCTCCAAGTTATCTGTATCTCAATATACATAAATGCCATTCTTTATCATAAACAAACCGGCTACATTTGCATAGCAGTCCGTACTGGGTAGTCAACAACAAGACTCCGACATACTTAACTAGCGTAGTCTGTACTCAGAGTTGATTTGATCATCTCGTGTGTTATACTAAGATGGAGGAACTGAAGGTAAGAAATCAATAACATGTTCTTCTCATTAGTGTCTTAATGTATGGTAGATAGATACAGAGAAATGTAAGAAAGTATACCTACCTTAGAAAACTTTTAAATGACGTTGTGTAATACAATTTTGTTTGAAACCAGTTACCAGTTAGTCTGTGAGACTTGTTTTTAGTCGGCTTTGAGTAAAAATAGATTATTAGAGATAAGGTTTTGGTATCGAAAAACATTTTCGAAAATCTTTGATTTAGGGCCCGGGCGAAACGTGCTAACTAGTTAATTTGAAAGCACTTCCTTATTTTCTAATTCTAGTAACTTATAAATTATAAAGTCAATTTATACAGTATGATATATTATAGAGTATTAGGTACCGTATTAATAAACAATGTTATTAATATGCTATAAAGGGTAGTGAATTAATTGTCACCGACATTGTCAAGGGATGAAAGGAATAATTCTACATGTAGGTAAATGTGATTGTAAACAGCTTTCCAAATGAATGAAACTTATATTTTAAGCCTGAACTTAATTTGTAAGTTAGTAGAAGTGTATGATGAACATACATACGCCAGCACATAATTATGATCAATAAGCTAAGCTGTCAAATTTTCCCAATCAACCTTGAACCTAATGCTTTAGCGAAGAAGTTGAAAATCTATTTAAGATATTTGACAGATTGTAGTAGCTTGATGTGCTGGCGTCTCTATAACTTTAGTGCCGCTATCGGGAACGAAAAACCGCAATAGTTTATTGAATCGAAAAACCCAGAGGAGTACCATTTGGGTTTTTCAACAACGCAACGCGTTGTGGCTTGTAACTATGGAATGTGGGATAACAGCAGCGCATAAATGAAGTAGGTACTCTGAAGTAGGTATACCGCATCAGAATCTGAATAGGCTTTCAAGCTTTAACCTTTGGTATGCCGCCGGAACGTGGATCCGCAAACAAACCTAAAGTTATAACCAAAAAACAACGCGTGATTTCGTTTAATCGTTGATCTGCGTTCCAAATACCAAAGGCCTTAGTAACTTTCACGTGAACTTGACCAATGCTCCTGCGTTTTCTTCCACAGTACCTCTCGGGCTTTGGCTCTGAGTTCTCGTCGGAAGACCCTCGAAGGCCTGGCGCCCTCCCCGAAGGTCAGAACAGTCCTCAGCGTTGCCCCTACGGACTGTATGTTGAACAGCTTTCCGGAACTGCGTTTACTGCTCCCAGACATGAGAACAAACGTTCTTGGCTGTACAGGTAATATAATACTTTATGTACCTAAACTATTTTTCTTTCTTCCATAATAATCTTTTTTCTTCTTTTCTGTATTCTTCTTTTCTATTTTCTCTTCTTCTTTTACACACTATGTCTTCATCTCTTTTTTTTGTACTCTCCTTTCGCGGGTAATCGGGTATGCTGGAAGAGATTTAAATAGAAATAAGCATCACCTTTGTACCTATTTTTTCTGTTCCTTTCTTCTTTTCTGTATTTAGTGTGTACATAAACTGTTACATAAATAAATAAATAAACAGTAGGTACAGGGTACCTTTTGTGATCATAGTGACATACGTAGAATATTGCAGTCCCATGGTTTTATCTAAACTGGTTTCATACTATACATGTCTCGGTGTCATATAGCGTGGTTTCTACATACATGTCTATACATGTCTCGGTGTCATATGGCGGGGTTCATTGGTGTCACATGTCTCGGTGTGAGCTGACCCTTAGGGTCAGCTCACACCGAGACGCGACGCGACGCGACGATACTGGAAGAGGCCAGTGATTTCGTGCTGCGCCGCGCGGCGCCGCGAGACGCATCGCAACGTCGCGAGGCGCATAGTAAAATCGTTGGCAACACGACGCCTCGCTGCGCAGCGAGACGCCGCGCAGCGCAGCGAGACGCCGCGCGGCGCAGCGGAACGTGTCTACATTCGCCACGTAGATACCCCGCCCCGCGTCCACCCGCTGTCTACCATTTGCAAGCGCATGAGAACGACGTAGATTTGGCGGGTACTCGTACATTATGGAGATCGAGGAGAAGTTGATTTTTTTTGTGCAGCTCTACGAATGTTTGTATAATGTATCATCAAAACACTATAGTGACAGAAATGCAAAAAATATTTTTAAAAAATTATTTTGGTATTCTTCTTCCTCTTCCTCTTCTGCAAGAAGTCCGATTATAACAAGATCCCAGTCTATGATTATAATTTCACTCAAGCACTCGACCGAACTGCATCAATTCTACACGAAGTCTGTAGAGAGAAGTCGCCACGGCAGCCGCGGCTGCGCCTCGCGACGCCGCGCGGCGTCGCGCAGCTTCGTGAGGCGCAGCGCCGCTCTTGCACGCTGCGCGTACCGGCGATGCAGCGATGCGTCGCTCTACGCCGCGAGGCATCACGAGGCGCAGCGCTGCATGGGGCAACGTATTCTAAATTCTGACAATGAAATGTGTATCTTTTCGTGTAGAAAATAAAGTTGTATTTTGAGTCGCTCTTTTAAAGTGTACGCGCAGCGTCGCGTCGCGTCGCGTCTCGGTGTGAGCTGACCCTAACTGATTTCCCGCCAGTTATCCCCGAAAAATTAAGCAGAGGTCTAGTACACCTTTTCATTGTGAATAATTGTCGTCACCTGGGTACAAATTCAGATTCATTAACACCCTGCCCGACCCGAGAATCGAACCCCAAGACCTCATGCTCAGCAATTTCGATTTAGATCTATGAGGCATGTTACTCAATACAGAACCTTTTGAGAAAACATGATTACTTAATGATTGATCGCGGAAATTTAAATTATTTTCATTGTATTTCAGAATTCGTCCTTCTGTGATTCACAAGCCTTTCCAGAAGTTAGAAGTCGCCAAGCATCTTACTCACAAGTGGGATGAACAGGAACCAGATCCAAACCAGGTACGCATAAAGCTCCATCGGCGTAGCGCAATAGCACGCTATTTCATGCCGCTCTCGCTATTGCTTTAAGGGCGAAGGGGCAGGGTAGCCGTAAAATTTTCCTTTTTAGGGTCCCGTACCCGAAGGGTAAAACGGGACCCTATTACTAAGACTCCGCTGTCTGTCTGTCTGTCTCCAGGCAGGTCTGTATCTCATAAACCGTGATAGCTAGAAAGCTGAAATTTTCACAAATGATGTATTTCCGTTGCCGCTATAACAACAAATACTAAAAATTAAAAAAGGGCTCCTATACAACAGATATGATTTTTTTGCCGTTTTTATAGATAACGGTACGGAACCCATCGTGCGCGAGTCCGACTCGCACTTGGCCGGTTTTTTATTCAAAGTACAACCTGACACTGACCGGCAAATTGTAAAACGTAAGAAAATATGTATTTCGGCTACCCTGGCGCTTCCACCTGATGCACAGAAATAAAGTTATGATATAGCCTAAGACCTGCTTTTCAGTTATAAAATAGCGTGCTGTTTGAACCCACACCATTTGGTTACCTAAAAATCGCACCGATAGAATATAATCCTGAAAACCTGTATTACTTCACAGTCCCGCTGGCTTCCCTTCGATATTCCACCTCCAAGTGAATCCGTAGACTTCGTGGCTGGTCTCCACACCATCTGTGGGGCAGGTGACCCTCGCTCTCGCAATGGACTCGCCATCCATGTCTACTTGTGCAACAAGTCCATGGATAAAAGCGCTTTCTATAGCAGTGATGGAGATCTGCTTATTGGTAAGTACAAAAATACTTAAAATTTAACAATACCATTATTATTGTATTTTGCTAAGGTTAATACTATAGTACTTACCTACAATACCTACCTGTTCTGGTTAAGGGGGAAGCGCCAAGGTAGCCTACTAAATACAAATTATGTTACTTTTTTGCAATTTCTAGGTCAGTGTCAAGTTGTATGTTGATTAAAATATGATTCGCGCAAGTAACAAGTATGACTTTACAAAGTTATAATCATTAAAATCATCAATGCAACCCTCCAAGTTCATTTAATCCCATTGAATGTCTTTTTCATGAAATTGTCATTAAATGGGACTAGAACTGAACTTTGTAAGAAAAATTGAATTTCGTGAGCGCTGGCTTCCACCAACCAAAAGGCCTCTTACGCACGGGACTTTTTACAACGCGACAATTATAAATTTATTACACACACTGCTTACCTTCGTCCTTTGAGAGTTGAAATGCGACCTTTTTTATGCGACAAAAAAGGGTCAGAAGGGTGCACTTGATTTTCATCGAACATAGCGCATATGTTGGATGAAAATCAAGTGCACGATAAAAATATCGAAGTGTTCAAAATCGCCCGTACCCACGGCCCACGAGGGCTAATGACTCCTATTAACATCAACTGGACACAATACTGGCTATTACTGAGAAACTGGGATAACCTAACGCAATTGATGCTCATAACGTTGTAGCTATAGGTTCTGCTAGGACCTGTTTTTTTTTAATTTTATCTGTAAGGATGACAACGATCTTCAATGTTTCAGTGCCACAGCAAGGTACGCTGAAAATCACGACGGAGTTCGGCATAATGACGGTGGCTCCCAACGAGATTGGGGTCGTCCAGCTTGGCATGAGGTTCGCAGTGGCTGTCGATGGACCTACAAGGTAAAGGAAGCTTTAAACTATAATGAAGTATGGTTCTTTTTGGCGCGTAGCCAGTTAGTCGGAACGAATGCTGCAATTTTGTTTTTGCAATACAGTTTCCATAGATTTGAAATTATTTGCCAACGATGGAATTCGATTCTCAAAAGAAACATGCTACATCCATAATAATTCCTACCTTGCTACTACGTTCTTTTAGATTGAAGAGAAGTTTGTTGCGCCACTTCTTTCCATTAGTTTTAGTAGGCGACTGACATTCATAATTTTGCCGTTGATAAAATGGTGATGAGCCTAATTTCTGAGACTTGACTTTTGATTTTATTGATGGTTATTAGCTTATTAGTGATGGCTGTTTTTTTAATAGTAGGTAATTATGTATGTCATATAGCAGCACAACGTTTTCACCGAAGGGATTGGCGGAGTTGTTATTTAGAAAAAAGTTTCATACGACAAACTGCTGCTGTAAATACATAAGCAACGTTGAAATTTGATTTCAGAGGATATATTCTCGAAGTGTTCGATGGACACTTCAAGCTACCAGACCTCGGACCTATCGGAGCGAACGGACTCGCGAACCCAAGAGATTTCCTGACACCAGTTGCGCGGTACTTCGACGAAGAAATACCTGGTAAGTTTATAAATGTTAAAGTTTCACCTTGTAATTAATTTCATTGTCATACAAAATATTCCTGTAGCTAAAGGAAAACTGGGTGTATCGTAATTGTTTTTTTATGTTTATATTACTGCCCGTCCAGGCATATCGCTGTTCAATCATATGGTTGCTAGAACCTTTCGTTTCGCCGATGAAACACTACCTAGTATTATCTCAAGTCGGGTGGTAAGGCTGGGATCGAGTTGGCCATTTACGACCCGGCTACCTGGCGAAGTCGACATCATTTTTTTTCTAAAATAACGAGAAACCGAGATACCGCTATTCTCTACTATACTAACTGCGTATGTCTCGTTAACACCATCCTCCACACAGTAATGTTGGTTGTTGTTATTTGCCATTGACAGCAGATGCAGCAGATTATGCGCACAGCCAAGGAGCGGAATTCCCTACTTGCGTCGGTGCTCCCTAGTTCATATTATAACCCAATTAAATAGGCTTCTATTGGGTTAGCTCGTTCCATCATCGACCTCATCTCTGTATTTAATATATTTAAAAAGATTTTTGGAATAATTAAGCTGGCTTCTAGAATTTCATCTGTTTGTCCAACGAGAGTCACCTCAAGCATTACAGCTTAGCACCTTTTACCCATTTCAAATCTTTCTCCAGGCTTCAAAATAGTGAGCAAGTACCAAGGGTCCCTGTTCGTGGCGGAGCAGAACCACTCGCCCTTCGATGTGGTGGCGTGGCATGGCAACTATGTGCCGTACAAGTACGACCTCAGCAAGTTCATGGTCATCAACGCCGTGCTCTACGACCATTGTGTAAGTTTATTCCGCTACTAACTTTCGAGCTCTGCCCGCGAAAAATGATAAATGTATAAGATAATAGAATGGTAGAGACATCGCCGCACAACCGATTACCTACCACGCGTTCAGTAAGTACATTATTCCGTACCGGCAGAAAATTTTCATCGGTAATAAAAAAAAAGGTTATTGTTTTCGGGGCAGTTTTTTAGGACTAATAATTAAAAATATTTAATAATATGTAGTTTTTTAACAGACTTCAAAAAAAGGAGATTATACAAAGACTGATTGAAAAGCAGCAATATAAAGCTTATTATAATCTCTAAGTGGACTTGGGATTTTTGGAATAGGGTGTCTCAAGTAGTCTCAACGTTCGGGATATTAAAATTCTCATTTGAAAGATACTGCATCTTTGAGCCATTAGTGTACATTTGAACTTATTATTAACTAGCGTGTTTGCATCATCCATAAAAAGTAAAACACAACGTAGAACGAAATGCTTGTAAATATTTGCAATCTTGACTTCGAGCTATTTATACATCTATCTATATCTTATTTATATTCAGAAACTGAAATACAATCCAATTTTACACTTTTTAGTGCAATTTGTTCTGTTTTAATTGTTTAGATTTCTAGCTAATAACATCGCCAATTCGCTATCACTGATGCCATGACGTCACCCCCCTGATGTTTAGTAGCTTTGCCAAACCGATAGATGGCGCTGTACACTGACGTCACGTTTCTGAATCGCGGTGTTAAGATTCTCCGCGAGCGAATGACTACCCCGGTATTACAATTGCACAGTATCGCTTCTCGGCCTTTTGGCTAAGATCAAAGTGTAGTATCTGTTCTTTTCAGCTTAATATCTGAAAGTTCCCTCACTGAGGGACCAGTATATTAATCTGATTTTTGTAAGCTGACGGGATGTTCGGGGCTCGCTCCACTCCCGTCGCGGGTCGGCCCGGCATTGCAGTGCCGCCGGGATCGGCCCACATAATTCTTGTTAAACTGCCTAGTACGTAATTACTACAGGCTCGTGCATGACTTTATCCATGCAATGCCATGCATGTATGTCATTAGATGATGGAGATGATGACGAGTTTGCCAGTATGTATTTCAATTCAATGTTAGTAATATTTTAAGACATGGCATACGTATATAACTCATCATAATTCTGTACCTTCAGTGAAAAGTGATTTAAGTGAAAAATCATAGTATTGAGTATTTTAAGGTTAAAGATTTAAAAAAATCTCGTTATTTTTCTAACGTTCTAAAATAAAAAACGATATGTGGTACGTGTAGATAATATTATAATGATTATAAAGAGCTTGGTTTGAATATATTATTTTGCACGGAATTTAAGTAATTAGTAAAAATAGCCAGTTATATCACCGTACACTATAGTTTTCTTTGCTTATTTTTGTGTATTTAAATGTATAATGAAATGAATTATTTTACACATTTAGTTACCGTTTTGTGTGAAATGTTATAAGGCTTGTGTTTTGGCATGTTTTGCCTGCAAATAGTTGTTATGAGAAAAAGTCGTAAAACTAATATGATCATTTTGATTATCAGCAACCTTTTTTCATAGTTTTATTTAAAATTCCTACGTAAATATTCAATTGTAGGTACCCCTAAACACCAATGTATTTTTCAAACTAGTAAGTGATTAATGCTACAAGCTAGAATTTATTGTGATACATTTTGTTTACATCGAAGTGTTTATTGATACAAGTAATAAGTATTTTCAATCGTTTTTGTCACAGAAAGGGTAAAACTATGTTAATATCATAATAAAATAATAACTAAATTAAACAAGCGTTTCTTTAATAAAGAATTCTTGAATAAACACTTTTTTATGAATTACAAGTAGTAGCAAAACAATAAAACATTTTTATAAATCAAACTTAAAACATAACTTTTTGACCTAAGTAGGTATTTATTGTTAATCTGATTATCAGAGTAGGTATCGTTAGTCTTTAAACATGTTAAAACAGGCTCAATAAATCAAACGACAGATTTGTTGTAGCACTTCAACTATTCGCTTATATAAAACAATATAATTAACATCCTTATAAAAAAAACATAACTTTTAAACCTCTTTATTATTAATATTGAACAGTATTAAAGCGTATTTAATCAGTCTCAAAAAATCAAATAACAGATGTGTTGTACATGTAGCACTTAAACTATTCGCTATACAATACAATATAACATCCTTTTAAAAAAACACAACTTTTAAACCTACTTATTCTTTTTTAACTGTAAAATTATTTTTAGCAAACATGGCAAAATCGTAAAAATCTGTCCCCGCCATTTCAATTACTGAAAATTTATTAGTTCTAGTTGATGCACTCCTTACCAATTGACACCAATCGCGTGGGTGGTGAATATTCATTGATGTTCGTTTTGTTAAACCGACTTCAAAAAAGGAGGAGGTTCTCAATTCGACCGTATATATATTTTTAATTTTTTATGTGTGTTCGCGGATAACTTCGTCGTTTTTGAACCGATTTTGATATTTTTTGTTGGAAAGGAGATACTTCAAGGGTGGTTCCATGATAAGGAAACTGGGATCTGATGATGGCATCCAAGAGAAATTGAGGGGAGCTTTCAAAAATTGTAGTGGCGACTAGTGCGTTTGTAAATTTTATGATTAAGTATTTTAAAGCACTATAATTTAAAGAAGGTCTGGAGTCGCTCTGATGATGGAACCGAAAGACAGTCGAGGGAACTCCTCAACGGTTTACAGCAGTCACCTTGTGTTTGGGTTTGATTAATTTGTATGGATGAGAAATTTACACCTAGATGGGTTGTGACTGTCATAAGGGGTCTTCTGATGATGAAGACGAAGGACAGTTAAGGGAACTCCTCAACTGTTTACAGTAGCTACCTTGCGTTTGGACTTAATTCATGTATATTGATCAAAACTTTGCACCCATCTGGGTTACAAGTGCCATTACAGGTCTGATGATGAAAAATATTTCTATGGAATATTGCAACTAAAAATAAAAAAACTTTTTTGCAAAAAATAAAACCGACTCCAAAAACACAAAAAAAGAGAAAAATAATTTTAGCTTCAGAAGTCGGTGACAAAAAACTGAATCAAATAAACAAAAGTCACCGACTTCTGAAGCTAAAATTATTTTTCTCTTTTTTTGTGTTTTTGGAGTCGGTTTTATTTTTTGCAAAAAAGTTTTTTTATTTTTTTTTTGCTCTTTCATTGAGCACAAATGGTCACTATCAACTTCCATGTGTGTATGGCCGGGTACGAGAAATTTATGTTCTATGTTCAAAAGTTGAGGCGAGTCTTTTAGTGCAAATAATAAAGCTGTGCAAATAATAGAATTTTTGTTTTGTCCCGAACATGAATCTGAATACATGATTAAGGTTTTAGCATTTGAGTGAAGCAACGGAAGTCTCACAGTGATAAATTCGTACAAGCACGAAGCTATTTGATTGGCGCCCCTACCACCACTACGCAGTTGTATCATTAGTCACATATTTTTATGAAAATAAATTTGTGTTTGTATGGTTCATGTACAAATGTAACACTTTTCACTAGAATATATTGTTTAAATTTTTTTATGTTTTGTGATAGGATTTCACTTGTATCACTTTGTATTAATTGAAGTAAAAGCTTTCGGTTCGCGTAAGATGTGGTAACTCGAGTCGTATTAAAATACATTTTAGAAATATAAAGATCGGTTCGGAGCACTTTGGTATGAATCAAAAAGTATTATTTTACACAATAATTTCAATAAAAAATTGCTTACTTATATCAATGTACACAAAAAAATCTCATTCATTTTTAATCTTATAACAACGGGGATAAGATAGAAATTAAGTTAATTTTTTTTTAATAAGTTTAATCAGAGAATATAAAAACCGATCTGGGTCGACATGTATCACTTTTCACTGAAGGTACAGAATTATGAGATTAAGAGGCGAGTTGCAGTTCTTCTGCCATAATGTACCTGGTGCAATAATACATTATAAACAACGTCATTGACCTGGGGACCTGTTACAGGATCCATCAATATTCACGGTACTGACGTGCCCTTCGGCGAAGCCCGGCGTCGCCATTGCCGATTTCGTGATCTTCCCTCCGAGATGGTCCGTTCAGGAGCACACCTTCCGGCCACCATACTATCACAGTAAGTTATTAATGTTATAGGGTCTACGACTAATTAGAGGCGGTTAGAAAGGTCAGCCAGATGGGAATAATTCAGATTGTTTGTCCAAAGCGCTTTCTTTCTACCGTACAAATACATAGGTACCTACCTAGTAAGAAACCTACAAAATCGCGTGCGTAACAAAATAAAACCGCAATTTCTAAGTTTCCACTGAAAGAAAACAATGGAACCAATAAAAAATGTCACAGCATTAAACTGTAACTAATGTGTTATTTTGAAACAAGCTTAATAGTAACTTAACATCCTAATAGTTTTCTAGGCAGACTTAAAAAATTGTTCGCTGAGGACAGGATTCGAACCTGCGCGGGTATAACCCATTGGATTTCAAGTCCAACTCCTTAACCACTCGGACACCTCAGCTACGATCGTTTGTCCCCAATTTGATATATCATAGGCTTTTGTCAACATACATAATGTACCTATAGGAAGTTGAAACAATAGACCGCACTTCAATAGCACAGTAGGCATAAAGATAATAAAATGCGTCAATAGTAACAACACTAGTATAAGCTGGCCTCTTGTCCTATAGTAATTCCGTACTATGCTAGGCCAGATCAACGTGTGGTCTGCTGCGTCATACTTTATAGTTATTTACACAACTGTTTATGAAATGACATTATTTGCTTTGAACAAGGGGAACGCGAGTTGTTAACCTACCAGTGAAAATGCTAAGATAAAAATTCTCACTCAATTTTCTTCACTTACAGGAAATGAATGTAAAGTAAATGGGTCTCCCTTGTTTTACCGAAAAGAAATTGCCAAATTATCACTTCCCAAACAAATTTTCGCATAATTTCATTTGCCAAATTATTACTTACCAAAAAATCTCTTTACAAATAATTGTTACGAAAACCTATGTTTGGCAAGTGAAAGTTTGAACAATAACTTGTTCACCAACTAGTACTTTTACCATTTTTTATCTAGTCAAATATTTCAGTTGGTATAACATATTTTACGCAAAATTAAATAAGCCAAATATTTGGTGTCGCCAATTTTAAAGTTACCATTTCAGTCAAAAGCACTATTAACTAGTTGGAATCTCCTATTTGGATTCGGTTGGGGCTCCTATTTCTGTCTGCAGGGTTTACAGGCACCTAACTAACCGAACCTCGGGGTGCCCCTGACGTCGACCGTCTAGGGTTAGCGTTTCCGTCAGCAGGTCGACGGATCCCCGCTGCGCGGGGCTCCTATTTCTGTCTGCAAGGTTTACAGGAACCTAACTAACCGAACCTCGGGGTGCCCCTGACGTCGACCGTCTAGGGTTAGGGTTTCTGTCAGCATCTGTTAAATTTCAATTACGTTATATTAAATCAATTTGTGTTATGTCTTCATTCCAAAATTTTTGCCTTTATATTTTTTGTCATAACAAATCATTTGACTAAACGTTTATTGTCTTAATTTTGTTTGCTGTAATAAATCATTTGATTAAAATCAAAATCAAAATATTTTTATTTCACATAGGCCTACATGGGCACTTATGAAACGTCGACAAAAAGGTGCACGGTTCGGGTTGGTCGTTTCCTATGGAGAAGAACCGGCAAGAAACTCAATGGTTACTCTTTTAAAATGATTAGTTTTACAATATTATCATGTTACAGCACTAGTACTCAAGTATGGGGGGACAGCATAGGCCCGACAATAAGTCGTTGCTTACTACACAAAAAAAAACGGAAAACAAGATAAGAGGTTAACAAAAGTTAACACACATCTAGGAATCTACAAGGCCTACACTGTTCACACATTCACAAACAATCGTTAAAAAGAATCTATACAAAGGCAAGAAAATATTATAAAAGACTAAATTAAACAAGTGACAAAAATATTGTCATCAGTGCTGCAACTATTCTGAACAAAGGGTGTTTAAGTGATGTGATAACCATTGTAAAAAAAAGAAAAAAAAAACCATTGTAAATTAAAATGAAAAGAAAAAAAAAATTGATTGAGAATAGTTAGAGGCATCCACATATTTGTGCTGTTTATGAGCTACCAGGGAAGCCGCATGCGCAGAAGGAACTAAAGCCAAACCTCTTTATCTTCAACGTAGTCCTTGATTTTGTAATATGCTTTTTTAATAAGGACACGTTTAATGTAATTTTTGAACTTTCCATCGGTCAGTTCTATAACTGACTTAGGTAATTTGTTATAAAAACGTATACTGTTAATAAGAAAAGACTTACTAGTTTTTGTTAACCTGAATTTGGGTATTACAATTTCGTGTTTACTGCGTGTATTAATATTGTGGAAGTCGCTTCTAATTTTGAAAAGCCCTCGGTTTTTGCGGACATATAAAATACATTCTAGGATATAAAGGGAAGGCAGAGTCAGTACATCGATCTCTTTAAATTTTTCTCTGAGGGACTCGCGAGGACCCATTTTATAAATCGCGCGGACTGCCCGCTTTTGTAAAATGAAAATTGAGTCAACGTCTGCCGCCGATCCCCACAGCAGAATGCCATAAGACATAATACTGTGGAAATAAGCATAGTATATTAACCTAGCTGTAGCTGCATCAGTTAACTGCCTTATTTTCCTTACTGCATATGCAGCTGAGCTTAACCTACCCGAAAGAGTTCTAATGTGCGGTCCCCACTGCAATTTTGAATCGATAGTAATCCCTAGGAATACAGTTTCCGCTATAACATCAAGTTTTTTGCCGTCAAGATTTAAATTTATATCCCGTTGAGGTACATTTGGTAAAGAGAATTTTAGACATTTTGTTTTGTTCGCATTCAGTAAAAGATTGTTAGCTGCGAACCATTTCGAGAGAACAGTTAGACTTTCGTTGGCATGTAAGACATCCGTATCCTTTCTATCTATTTTAAAAATTAGCGAAGTGTCATCAGCAAATAGAATTATATCTGATAATTTGGCCATCATGTAAGGGAGATCATTAATGTAAACAAGAAATAGGAAAGGCCCGAGAATTGAACCTTGGGGCACGCCCATCTTTAATAGAGACCCGGAGGACGTCGCCCCATTTACATTTACTTTTTGCTGCCTGTTTGATAAATATGAGAGAACAAGATCAGCAGCTTGTCCACGAATTCCGTAGTGGTGTAATTTACAGATCAGTGTGTTGTGGTCGACGCAGTCAAACGCTTTTGAGAGGTCACAGAAAATACCAATGGCATCCTGGGACTTCTCCCAGGATTCCAGAATGTGACTGATGAGTTTTACTCCCGCGTCTGTTGTCGACCTACCCTTCGTAAAACCAAACTGTTGACTATGCAGAATCCCATTTGAGTTGAAGTGAGACAGCATCTGGTCCAGCATTATTTTTTCATAGATTTTACTCAATGCTGGAAGCACAGATATAGGTCTATAATTAGAGGGGTCACCCTTACAACCCGATTTGAATATTGGTATTACTTTACTATGTTTCATTAAGTCAGGAAACTTGCCGCTATCCAAACATTGATTGAATATGCCAGTTAGGAGAGGAGTAATAGAGTCAATAATATCCCCAAGAAGTTTGACGGATATCCCCCATAAGTCTTCAGTATTTTTTATGTTTAGACTTTTGAATGCATTTATAATTGTATCAATACATATTGGTTTAAATTTAAAGTTTGGAATGTCCTTAGTAAAGTTTTCTTTAAGAAGTGCTTCAGCTAATTTAGATGAAGAGGGGAGAGATTTCGTAACCTCTAACGGAATATTGGTAAAGAAATTTTCTAGAGTCTCAGCGACTTCTAGCTTATCAGAAATAGTTTGATTATTTATTTTCAAAGACAATTCATTCTGATCTCGTTGTTGTGTCTTTCCGGTTTCTCTATTAATCACCTGCCACACGGTTTTTATTTTATTATTAGAGGTACCAATTTTGTTGACTATTAATTGAGATTTTGCTTGAGCGCAGACACTTTTGAATATTTTTGAATAGCTTCTAACATAAGTGTGAAAAGCTTGATCTGAAGTCAGAGATTTTTCGTGGTATAAATTATATAGAATATCTCTGCTTATCCTTATTCCCGTAGTGGCCCATTCACTAAATTTAGATTTGGAATTAACTTTAACTGTTTTTACAGGACACGTTTTATTAAATTCTTGACAAACTGACTGACAAATAATGTACCGTAATTTATATTGGGGTCTTTTGAATCAAAACTAGCGTTAGATAGATTGCAAAGAACATTATTAAATTTAAACGATTTTAATTTATTTTTAGTAAGAGGTCTTAATCGAATTGTTTTGGCTAAGGTTAACTTTTTGTCTAACTCAAAAGATACAAGTTTACCAGTATGGTCTGACCTAACACCACTAATTAAGGACGAATCTTTTACTTTACAATTAGTAAATACATTATCTATGCATGAAGCTGAAGTTGCTGTTATTCTGGTTGCTTCATTAAATAAATATTTTAAATTGAATGATTTGAACAATGAGATGAGCTTACATCTTTCTGGTGAATTGACCAATAGATCAATATTTAAGTCTCCACAAACAAAAACTAATTTATTATCTCTGAAAAGTTTACTTAATATTTCTTCCATTGTGATTAAAAACAATGACAAGTTTGATGCTGGTGGTCTATAGACACATAAGAAAGTATGCCCTTCAACCTCTGCACATGCTACCTCACATAAGCGATCAACAGAGTAAGCAGTGATATCCTTCCTTTCCTTATATCTAAGACAGCTATTACAAAGTATTAGGCTACCACCACCCACGGTGGATCTGTTGTACGCACTGGCAACTGAAAAATTATTCACATTAAACAACATCATATCTGGTTTAAGCCAAGTTTCACAAAAACATAAAATATCCATGTGGTATTTGTCTACTAACATTTCCACGTCTAAAATTTTGCCGGAGAAGCGATTTATATTCTGATGATAAAGTAAAATATTACTATTCATCTTCTCTTTTGTCGGCTCTAATAGTTTAAAGAATCTACTACAGTATTATCAGCGATACGAGATAATACTGTGTCATCACTTAACCTACTCTCAGTTAAATTATCAATAACTGCGTGTATATTATAAGCTAACAATGTAGCCAGCAAATGTTGACTTTTTTTGGGAAGAAACATATGTTCCCGAATCAAAACAAAATCTCTAACAAAATTGTTAGTATCAAAAAACAATAAACGGTCACTATGACGACATGATAAAATATGCATCAGGTTATTCATACCAGAAATATAATCATTCTCTTCATCAAGTAAATAGTCAGAGTATGGCAATGCACATAATATTAATTTTCCTAATCTTAACTTAAGAAGGGTGTCAATACCATTAACTATGTCCTTTTTTGATATACTAAGGCTATTTCCAATTAAAAGTACTACAGTAGACTCCTCATTCAATTGTGTGTGTTGAATTTTATGAATGAGCTCATTGAAATGCAGGTTATGATGGCAATGGTTCACTACTGTATGTTTAGAACGGTTATTTAACAATGATCCAAAACCAGTTCCTAGTCTATCAGAATACAATAAAATATTACTTTGGGTGGGATTTAATATGGGTAAAACAGCAGGAACAACATGTTGTGACATGAGAGGTGGCGGAGTGGCAGCACAGCTACAGGTAAGATTGTTAGTCAGTGACTCATACCTCTCTGCGCTATACTTCACCAAGTCCACCAACTCACAGGCCTCCTGCATGCGCTCACTCAACATCTGTTGACTACATTCATATTTAGAAAATATTTCCTTGAGTGTATTTTCTCTACTCAGTAATTCCCTTTGAAGGTTCAGTATGTCAACATCATACATTTGTGTACTACTTTCTAACTTACTATTACATATACTTAATTGGTTTTGTAAATTTCTGAATTCTCTTCTGAGGTTAACATTATGTTTATAAACACTTTGAGTTTTTAAAAGTTAAGACCAAAAGCCTTAATGATATTATCCTTGGTAATAATCTGCCAAGTAAACATTTGACCAAATGAAAATGTGCGTAGGTACTAAAATTATTCCAAATATTACATTGGTATAAAAAAAGGTTGCTAAAATTTGTTTGGGTAATGAAAATTTGGCAAAATGTTTTCGGCAAAACGGCAGGATCCCAAAGTAAATAAACTATTAACTTACATTGTACCGTATATTTAAACCACTACTCTTGACATTTGTATTAAATATCTAACACTTGTTACACTTGTATATCTATAGTCAAGTTAAAGTAATTACTAATTACTTACCTACTTGAGTTTAATTAATTACATAAGCAATAGGTAGACAAGAATTTGAATGAAGTAAGAACCGTCAAAGAAAGCAAAGCTAAGACAAGAAACCTAACTTTTGACAGTTCTAACTTCAAGCAATTACTAAATTACAGAATAAAAATCGCATCTTATCAATAATTAAACACTTTGATTTCTTTATAATCACTTTCATATGTTGATGAAATGGATGTAAAACATACCAAATTGACAAAGGGTGTCAATTTGCATAAGTTCAATTATTTTCAGTTAAATAAACACGTGGATTGCATCAGGCAGAAACTGTAGAACGCCAGTACAGCTACGGCCCTACGATCCTAGTATATCTTATAGCCGTACTGGCGTTCAACAGGTACTCATTTGTCATTTTATTTTTATACATATTGTAAACGAGCTTCAAGTTACAAAAGTTCAAAAACGAAGTTTTAAAAAAGTCCGTCTCGCTGAGGACAGGATTCGAACCTGCGCGGGCAGTGCCCATTGGATTTCGAGTCCAACTCCTTAACCACTCGGACACCTCAGCTGCTTATGATGATGGCTAAATGTTCAAATAGGCTTATGAAAGCCTTATCCCAGCAATGCTATAGAATAGGATACGCCAAATAAGAAAGATTGAGGCCAAATTCAACAAACCTACGACGTCATCTGCCTAGCCTTACCCAGTCTAACCGGTTGCAGCTAGAGATGAGCGAGGATGCGTAGCGAGGCATGTGTGTGGAACTAGCCATTCACATAGCTAGAGTACCTCAAGCTGTGAAAAACAAGCGTTATTATTGGTTAGTTTCACTCACATCCCTCGCTACGCATCCTCGCTCATTTCTTGAAAAGCAGCCTAAGACTGGTTGTTAGACTTTCGGACCGACTACCTATAACGACTGTCAAAGATCTACAAATTATAGTTGGGACCAACGGCCGTGCTTTCCGCGGCACGGTGAAACACGGTATGTATGGGTGACGGTCACCCATAAACATAACGACGAGACAAATCGATATATTGCTTAGTTTTTGTGTTATACATGAAATAGTGGAGTTATCAGCTTTTGCCGATTCTAGCGAAAAATAATCGGCTAGCAAGCTTCCGCTGGCCATTGACGGACAGGTTGCAGTTTTTTAATCTTTTGGTCAATAGGTTTGCCTTGCTTTTAATGCCGCCGCCGAAGTCGGTTCTACGTAACAAAACATCACGCCTGTAATCCCCGAAAGGTAAGGCAGCGGTGTACCTAATACCTAGTACACCCACATTTCATGTTATGTTTAAGTCCCAGGACTCCCAGGTAATAGGAGACGAGCCTATTACCATCAACCGGGCACACATCCAGCCTCCGTGGCTGCTACTGAGAAAAAACCCAATAACACTTTGTTCGATCCGGGAATCGAACCCAGGACCGTCCAACGATCAACTCGGCAGTCAAATGTAAAATTGTTCTTAGTAAACAATAATTACTCAAACACGTGTTTCTGTAAATTACTACACATTGTTCTGCGCTGTAAAGAAAAGTTTTAAATACCACAACAGATTCACTGCTAACGTTCGTAGCTGAGGTGTCCGAGTGGTTAAGGAGTTGGACTTGAAATCCAATGGGTTATACCCGCGCAGGTTCGAATCCTGTCCTCAGCGAGAGTACTTTTATGTTTGCTTGCTTGATTTGAACAAAATAATACTACCTAGGTACTTACTATGAAGCAAGTAGGCAGTTGGCCATCTACCTCCTTGCGTGAATTTTGATATTTTGTGAATAGATTTTAAATTCCTACACTTTCACTCGAGACCAATACTTTAGTTTTTTTTTATAAAGAAGTCAACGTGGAACTGTAATCGGCAATGATAAATCGGATCAGTAGGTAATTACGGAGTTATGTATGAGGTAACAAACGTTAAAAAAAATTCGGCCGAATTGAGAACCTCCTTTTTGGCAGTCGGTTAAAAAGAAAACAGTTTTGTTTTCTAGTATTGGTTTGTTAACAACGGACGGGCGAGATAACTATGTGCGTCATTAACACAAAGAATACCTAAATAATGTAAAGTATATTATAGATTATGGTTTGTGGTAAAATCGTGCAAGATTGGCGGGTATTTAAACTTAAAACTTTAGTGGATAATTCAGTCCTCATCTGTCCCTTTTGCCGTCAACATGAAACTTAGTGTCATAGCACTGTTGTTCTTATTGACCGCCGTAGCGGGAAAACATCGCGATCCCGCTAGAAGAAAACTCCAACCCATTCCGTATCAACAAAATGGCCGGACGCAAACGACGCGCGTATGTATAGTCGATAGATTTGGAGTATGTGTTGGTCGCGGCTCATACTATAATTCCTCCTAATTTTATACCCACTTCAAGAAATCAGGGTACTGCAAGAAGTGAAACTGATGACAAGAGACAAGTGAAGCCGGTTCAGACTACTATTTCTCCTAATTTGAAACCCACTACAAGAAAACCGGGTAAACCAAATCGTACCAGAGATGTAAAGCCGGTTCAGACTACTATTTCTCCTAATTTGAAACCCACAACAAGAAAACCGGGTAAACCAAATAGTACCAGAGATGTAAAGCCGGTTCAGACTACTATTTCTCCTAATTTGAAGCCCACAACAAGAAAACCGGGTAAACCAAATAGTACCAGAGATGTAAAGCCGGTTCAGACTACTATTTCTCCTAATTTGAAGCCCACAACAAGAAAACCGGGTAAACCAAATAGTGCCAGAGATATGAAGCCGGTTCAGACGACTATTTCTCCTAATTTGAAACCCATAACAAGAAAACCGGGTAAACCAAATAGTACCAGAAAGGTAAAGCTGGTTCAGACGACTATTTCTCCTAATTTTACACAGACTACAAGAAAGCCGGGTCAGGACAGCCTCCCAAATCCGTGGTATAAAAATTTATTTGATAGTGCTACTTCTTATTTGTCTGAACCCAACCAAGAAAAGCCAGTGGTTAGGGCAATCTCGAACATTCTCCCAAAGTCCTGGTCTGAAAATTTTCTTAATAATGTTACTTCTTATTTGCTTAAGTCTATCCAAAAAAAGCTGGCTTAAGCTATGGTTTCTGATAATTCGAAACCCTGTACTGGAGAGCCGATTAGTTAAGGTGCCAGGGTAGTCCGCGAAATTAAAATTTTATTACGTTTTTTGCAATTTGCAGGTCAGTATCAGGTTATATGTTGAACATAATAAGATTCGCGACCGTAACACGTAAGTATGTATTTATAGAATTATTGTCATTAAAATCATCAATACAACCCTCTAAGTTCATTTAACCCCATTGAATGACTTTTTCATGAAATACATAGTTATACAATGGGATTCAATGAACTTGGAGGGTTGTATAGATGATTTTAATGATTATAATTCGGTAAAGCCATATTTGTCGTCGCAAATCATATTTGACAATGACCATTGAATTCAGCAGGCTACCCTTGCGCGCCACCACATAAAGAAAGAAATACCCCAACTTATGATAAAGAAATTTACTTGATAGTGCTAATTCTTTTTTCCAAGTCCATCACCAGGAATTACGAATAGTTCAAATAGTTCCCTTGGTAACCGGCTTTTCCAAACAAAAAAAAAATAAGTATAGATGTAGAAAAGAATATTACTTTTCAAAATAAGTCATATATTATTTAGGTGTTTTATATGCCAAAGATAAATATGCTGTATTATTTTTATAAGCAGCTCTAAGTTTAGTCATAATTCTATAATTTCCAAAAAAAATTTTATAAGTTTATCATTTTGTTTTAATTCATTAGTTATTACTTGTCCATTAAATAGCTCGATCCATGATTCTGCCGGTCGATGTTATTTTCACTAAAGGAAACAAACATCATTATGTCTCTATAAATAAGTTAATTTTAATATGAAGTTTCAGCACAAACCGAATTTTACGTTTAAGTAGTTAAGTTTAGTTTTCCTAAACTCATATTTGGACACATAAATGAAACTTAATTGCGAAATCAGAACAGCATGGACATCTGGTAATAATTACGTTACCACATTGTTTATTCATGAAACAAATTTAAATACAATAACAGTCAATGAATTCACTTTAACCATCAGTAGCTGAGGTGTCCGAGTGGTTAAGGAGTTGGACTTGAAATCCAATGGGTTATACCCGCGCAGGTTCGAATCCTGTCCTCAGCGTTTACATCAATTTTTTGACCACTAATTCAAAACAGTTTTTGGGTCTATGGTGTTTTTGAACATTGTTTAGATACTGTTTAGGAATAAATTATTATAACTATGCTTATCTACTTAAACTCGGAAAGCACGTTAAGCCGTCATTTGTAGATCTTTGACTCGTCAGATTTCTTAAAACCCTACTATATCTGCGTCAGATTTGCCTGTTTATGTAGTTTTAGTACAGGCCCCATACGATGAGGAGAAAATCAACGTCAGTGAGCATCCCGTCGTAAGGAAAGTTTTTAAACCGGTCCGCAGAGCTCCTACCTGAACCTTTTCAAATATAATTCTGGCGTTCTCTCATCGCGTGCTATCTACTCCGCTATTAAGCTGTTATGCTGAATTTGCTTGTTGTAAAACCCTCTGCGCTTCCCTAGCCCTACCTACAGCAGCAAAATAAAATATGGGTAATGTAAGAATACACAGGGCGTGTTTGTCGCCCTTCAGTAGTTTCAATGATACAGAATAAGCGTTAAACACTAACACGGGCAACACACGTACTAATAGAATCTAGCTCAGAGGGCCCCAAGTGTAACACACTGCATCACTACCCGAAGAATTTTCGCAATGCTACTTAGGTGCGTCGGCCGGCGAGGAAGCAGCCATCGACCATTCTCTCGCTCAAGAGACGTACAATACATATACATGTAAGGCCTATGTGTATCGATGTTGCTCATGCGAGGATTTAATAAAAATATGTTATAAAAAGTCACGTCTCGCTATGTTCGTACAAGCTAATCTACGAAACCAACCGAACCGATTACAATGGAATTTTGTGTAAGGTGTATTATACAGCTTGAAAGATAGTTGTGGATCCAATAGGTGGCGCCATGCGAAGCAGGGGCGGGTAGAACTATATAGCCAATGTTAAAGTAACATTCAATTTCTTGGTAATTTCCAGGAAACTGTATGAGTGAGTTCATGGGGCTTATTCTGGGTGCTTACGAGGCGAAGGAAGGAGGTTTCCTGCCCGGAGGCGCGTCCCTACACTCCATGATGACCCCCCATGGGCCCGATGACAAGTGCTTTAATGCTGCCTCTAATGGAGAACTGGTTCCGCAGAAAATTGCTGTGAATACTCAGGTAGGTATCCCGAAGGTACATTTGTTACATATTTTGAGCATTTATGATGCGTATTTCGGTGTTTGACGATTTTATGTTGCATATGATCCGATCTCTATTACCTAGAACCTAACAACAACAATTAACAATAGTTGGTTACAATTTTATTTGATTCTCTTGCGGTTATTCCATTTTATCGCTTCGGTCTTTCCTGGTAAAGTCGATGAAGGAACTTTTTACATACACAGTATTACATATTTGTAGGACATGCCGGTTTCCCCACAGTGTTTTCCTTCACCGTTTTTGAGAGCGGTAGTGATGAAATAAATTACACAAAGTAATGCGCCTGTCTGAGTTCGAACTCACGACTTACTATTCGTAAGTCGGGGCCACCACGACTGTGCCACCGCTGCTCTCATTATTACATATTATTATACATTTCTATGCATGTAGATATCAGTAGGCAGAGATGAAATGAGCAAAGCACTAAAGGGTTTAAATATTTTATTAGTATAAAGCTTGGCCTGCCGAACTTCCGCCATTTTCATAATCGTAGGACCTACCTACCCCCACCTACCTACCTACCACCTACCTACTAACGTACCTACCGTACAGGACCTACTTGTTTGTATTGATTTCAGCTGTTGACTAATACAGGTTTTATGTGTGGCCTCTTCTTGCAATGCTGTGTGTGTAGGTCTCTTCCAAATCTCTCCACTTTTGGCGGTTTTTTGTCTTGGCTATCCAGTTTCTTCCGGCCACTTTAATCAGATCGTGTGTGGCTAGTTTTTTGCTAATACAAGTATAAAATGGCGGAGAGTTGGGCGGGGTAAAATATTCAAATTTCTCCGGATGGCTATTACATTTTAAGGACATTCTTAACTTATTCTATGTGTTTTTTCCAGTCATTTATGTTCGAGTCTTCGCTAAGTTTAGCTATAACAAAGTGGGGCGCAGAAACTTGTCAGAAACTGGACGCGAAATACTACGAATGCTGGCAAAACTTACCGAAGCTTTTCTCAGAAAATATCAACGTTTAATTTTTAACTTTAAGCATTATGTTCTGTAAAAAAATTAAAACTGAATCATTTTATATAATAGAGTTTACTAGTAAGTAAACTCTATCTATAAGTTATGTAAAGATCTCCCAGAAAAAGTATGCGCTTCCGCAATCATCGTCTTTTCGGAAACATGAAAGCGCGACGATGAGCGCTCTAGAGCTGTTTCAACTATGGAAGCACTGTTTTGTACTACCATGGTCAAAATTATATGATTTAAATACTAATGTAGTTCTAAAATAAAAATAAAACCTTTGCCAATTTGGGTCAGTGTGGGAAGGTTATCTACTCTGTGGTACAACGTACGTAGTCTTACTAATTCGGAAACTCGAATATTACAGAAGCGCATAACTTTTCTGGTTTTCCTGTATCTGCTTGTAAATATTGTCAGTTTTTTTTTCTATTTTTACATTAAAACGAATCAAGACATTTTGAATAAGAGTTTTATTTTCACAAATACGTAGGTATAACTACATTTGGACTTGGGAAATTTAATTTTGAGAAACGACTTATAACTGAACAGTAGCAACTCTGTTGGGGTCGGCTTCCAGTCTAACCGGATGCAGCTGAATATCAGTATTTTACATGGAGCGACTGCCTATCTGACCTCCACAACCCAGTTAGTACTGGGTTATAATATACCCCTTAATAAGACTGGTTGTCAAACTTTTTGGGGCACTGACTACCTGTAGCGACTGTCAAAGATCTACAAATGACAGCCAGGACCAACGGTTTAACGTGCTTTCCGAGGCACGCAGGAAACTTGATATGTAATGGGTGGTCACTCATCCACAGAACAACCTAGGCAAGCACGGCTTAACCTAACGATCGATTTGAGCGCCCCCCCCTTAACTCCGAAACTATAGAGCTGAAAATTTTGACAAAAATAAGATCTTTGCCTATATATTGCAGGAAAACCTGTAAGAAATCTTAGATTTAAAACAACTTACGGAATTAAGATAAGTAACGTACGGAAAGCTCTCCACGCGAGTCGAACTCGGTATGTAATGTCACCCATCCGCAGACCAACCTAGGCAAGCGCGGCTTAACCTGAAGATCGACCCGAGCGGCTGTTATTATTTAGCCACGAGGTCCTTCTACCTAAGACGTGATTACGGGTATAACATAATTATGCGTTTGATAATCCAGCGATGATGGCGCGATGCGGGTCTTACAGACAGAGATCGGTGATAAGACCGGCTTGACTGAACGGCCAACCTTTATTTTAATTATAACAATAATTTCCTCTTGTTACTGCCTCGTCGGTCTAGTCGTCGGAAACGTGACTGCTGAGCATGAGTTCCTAGGTTCAATGCCAAGATCGGGCAGTGTTATTAGATTTTTTTTCCAGAATTTTTCATTAGTGACCACGGAGTCTTGGTTTGTGCCCGGTTGAGGGCAGGTGGGTTGGGCTCGCCCGCTATTACATGGGACTTAAACATAACAAGCGAAATGTGGTACAGTTAGGTGCACGCTCTGCCTATGCCTAATAGGTGTGATCTATGATTACAGGCGTGAGGCGTGCTGTTAAATTATAATTTCCACCTCTTCGCTCAACATTCTCTGTCATTCTTTTGCAACAACTGAAAACCGGAAGAAAAGTGGTCATTGTACCCATTATTGTGAATAATTTATATGATGGATAATTGGGTATGGTATGGTATGATAAGAACCATTTATTTAGGCACCATTGTTAGTACTCATTTAATTTGACAAAATGTAGGAAAAAGACATAATGTAATTTTAAAAAAGTTTTATTGGCACAAATACGCATATAAATTATTAAAGTATAAAAAAACATGCAATAATTGGTATAATTATGTAAGTTAGACAATAACAGTATTCTAATAGAATATTGCCGTTTTATGTGAAAGTACAATATACCTACTCAGAAGATCATATAATGTATGTATAGTCTACGCATTGAATGGCGGTTTAAAAAAGTGCTCTACTTTCAATTAAAAAATTCCGTTTCTGCTACCGAACCCTAAAATTACCAGAAGGACCACCATGGCTTTGACTTATCATCATGAATCTTCTCATCTTGGGTCTCCTCATCTTTATAGAAAAAATCGATAGAATCTCTTATCAGTACTAATGCGTTAATTGCACTTTCTATTTTTTGTTTGAAAGATTTTACTCTTCCTACTTTCTTCTGGAGTGTGCTACCTCGCAAGCGAGGTGGTCCGTATATGAGTAACTGCTTTCGCTCGCTTGTGCTTTAGCATGGACTTCTTGATTGTTCTCGTCTCCGTAATTAACATCGTCAATAGAATCGATTAATTCCTCTTCTTCAGGATGTTCCACGACTTCTTTTGTTTCTTGTTAGAGACTCTTTTGTTCGGTATTCTTTCATACCGAGAATAGAAGACAGGGTCATCCATTAAAGGTCCATTATCATTTTTTGGGTGCAAAGCTTGTCTCTGATATGACTCTAGTCTTTTCTGCATGTGGGGATGTTGTTCCAATTTTTGCTGCATCATTGCTTCGGTAAATTTGTTGTCCAGGTTTCGGAATTTGGGTGCTGGTTCCAGGTAAGATGCACCAGGACTCACTGGCTTTCGGGTTATTGAAGAGGATGGTGACATCTCGAATCTTGGCGAGTGATGTCCCACGCCCAAGTGCCTGGACGCAGCTGCCGCGACGATGGTCATTGAGACACATAACAAAAGAAGAGTAAACCTCTGCATGTTGCTAGTGCGACTGAGTGTACAGGACTTAATGATGTTGAACTATTTGTTTCCCAACATTATATAATACATAGATAGTTTTTCCCGTACAATCATGTCCAAATATTGATGTGAAATTCAAACGCAATTATCTTTAAAAGTTCGATGAATATGTATCAAATTTTTTTATAATCCTAAATACATACTTACTTTATTTCTTAACTATTATTGTAGTGAAACATAACAACTTAAGATAAAGTATTAAACAATTGTATTTGACAGTCTGCTAAACAGTCGCCTCACAGCACAGGTTGAGTTGCATGATGCCCAGTTTGGATTCAAAGCAGGAGTCTCAACAGAGAGCGCTATTCTAAGTCTGAAGCGAACTGTCATGTACTACACAACGAGGAGGACGCCGGTACTTGCGTGTTTCCTCGACTTGTCAAAAGCATTTGATCTGGTCGCATATGACGTTCTGTGGGACAAGTTGAGGGACGCGGGTGTGTCGGAGGAGTACACTTCCCTTCTCAAATATTGGTACTCTAACCAAAAGAACCGGGTGAGGTGGGTGGGTACTCTGTCGGACGAGTACAGGCTGGAATGTGGAGTCAGGCAGGGGGGGTTAAGCTCGCCTCTTCTTTTTAACCTCTATATCAACCGGCTCATCGAGCGACTCAGCTGCACACATGTCGGCTGCCACATTGACGGAACGAGTGTCAACAATATAAGCTATGCAGATGACATGGTGCTTCTCAGTCCCTCGATGGGTGGGTTGAAGAAGTTGTTATCGACCTGCGAGGCCTATGCGGAGGAGCATGGCTTAATATACAACTCGAAGAAGAGTGAGATTCTTGTATTTAAAGCACCTAAGCAGCAGCCGCGCAGTGTTCCTCCCATAAGTCTCAACGGTGTCGCACTTAGAATTGTGGATAGCTTCAAGTACCTTGGTCACGTTGTCACGAGCGACCTAAGGGATGACTTAGATATAGAGATGGGAGCGCAGGGCGTTGTCTGTGAGGAGCAATATGATTGCCCGCAGGTTCGCTCGTTGTACTACAGACGTCAAAATAACCCTTTTTAAGGCGTTCTGTCAATCGTTTTACACGAGTGGCCTGTGGGTATCATACACGCGCCGAGCCTACAACGTCCTGCGTGTTCAATTTAATAATGCTTTTAGGATGCTGTTGGGACTGCCATGGCGTTGTAGCGCTTCAGGAATGTTCGCGGAGGCTCGCACAGATGGCTTCCATGCCATTATGCGAAAGAAAGCGGCCTCCTTACTACAGCGCTTGCATGGTAGTAACAACAACATCCTGAAAATGATAGCTGCCAGACCGGACTGTCCCTTTCAAGGACACTGGGTGGGGACAGTCATAGGTCTAAATAAATAAATATTTTTTTTGTGAAAACTAACAATACTAACCTACTTATTTAAGCACCATTGTTACTAACACCAAAATACTAACATATTTATGGACCTTACTGTCTGAAATAAAGTTTTTATTATTATTATTCCCTTTATTTATTTTTAGACATATTAAGTACATTTTTAAATATTAGAATATAAAATAATATAAAAAAACATTTAAAAATATAAAAAATAGTAGCCCACCGGCATCGGGAACAGGGTCCGAGCTACCGGTGGTCAGGGCTCTTGAGAGAGGAACCTCCTAACAATACGCGCCGTGTCCAGAAGAACTGCCTTCTGAATCAAGCGCTTGATCCAGCTGCCCAGCGAGAGCCTCCTCAGATGGTGGTCGAGGCTCTTGGCTATTAAGCCATTGGCCGACACGACTATCGGCACAATGACTGCTGTACTCACGTCCCACATGGCGACAACCTCGCGAGCCAGATCTAGATATTTGAATTGTTTATCTTTCTCTGCTTTCACGAGGTTCTCGTCATGCGGGACCGTTATATCAACAATCATTGCGCGACGCTCCAATCGATCTATCACCACAATGTCAGGCTTATTGGCAACAATAGTCCTGTCAGTGATGATAGGTCGATCCCAGTACAACGTGATATTACCATCATCGAGAACTGGGTCGGGCGCATACTTATAGTATGGCACTTCTGATTCCACAAGGTTGTACTTCAAAGCAAGTTGCTGGTGGATAATCCTGGCAACGAGGTTGTGTCTATGCAAGTACTCTCCGTTAGCTAGACGAGAACACCCAGAAATAATGTGTCGAATTGATTCTCCTGGACGGTGGCATGCCCGACATATGTCAACCGTGCCATCCTTCACAATGTATTTCCGGTAGTTATTCGTCATCATAACTTCGTCCATTATTGCACAGACAAAACCTTCGGTTTCCCCGAAGAGGTCACCGAAACGCAGCCAAGATACGGACGCTAAGAAGTCTACATCGGGCCCATGTAGGGCCCGGTAAAAGCGCCCGTGCAGCTCCTTGCTCTGCCATACCTCCATGCGGTCATTAGTGTCTAATACTCTAGGCTTGCGCCAGTTCTCGTTAGCCAGGGAGAGCGGGGTAAGGCCCTTATCCACTGAGACCACATCTCGGTGCATACCCACGTCGGCTTCTAGGAAGTATTCCCTGAGACTGCATACCTCACGGTTGTGCAGGATCTTAGCATTTAAGAAGCCACGACCCCCGCACTTCCGCGGGATATAGAGTCTCATCACCGACGACCGTGGGTGATGCATCCGATTTGCGGTCAGCAGTGAGCGGACCCTCCTATCCAGGGCATCAAGTTCCGTCTGAGTCCATTTGAGTATGCCGAAAGAATACATCAAAACCGGCATGACCCAACCGTTGAAGGCGCGCACCTTGTTTCCGCCTGACAGAAGACTGCCAAGAACCTTATTCAGGCGGCCAAAGAAGCGTTCCTTCAACGATTGTTTCATGTCGGCAGTATTGACACCTAATGCTTCCGACATACCCAAATACTTGTAGGTTTCTGTTGAGGAGAGAGATCTAAGGTGTATGGAATCCGAGAGTTGAGTTCCCACGGATTCCATAATCTCCCCTCGCTTGACATGCATGACTGCACATTTGTCCACACCAAATTCCATCCTGATGGCGCTACTGAAAGTTTCTGTTACCTTCAGTAGCTTCATCAGTTGCAAATTGTTGGGGGCAATGAGTTTCAGATCATCCATGTAATTATTATCATTCATTATTATTATTATTATTAAAATCGTTGCCAATAAATCTTCAAATCAAATAATTTATTCGCATAATATGGGTAGATAGATGGTACATAGATGTTACATTACATAATAATATTAACCATTTCTGGTATACGAAACATTAAATAAAAGCTTATAATTACAATGAAACGAAATGGGTGATATAACTATTCTTAGGAACTCTTTTTCATTTTATACTAACTTATCTAGCTATTATTGCACTAGAATAGGAACATTAGTCTTCACTACTTTACAATAATTTTCTATTCTTATAACTAAGATATTCCTGGGTCGTGTAGAAACATATTTTGACTAACCAGGTATACAATTTTTTTCGGAATAAAGTAATGGGTAGGTCTTTCAGTTCACTGGGTAATTTGTTAAATAATTTAATTGACATGGGGTAACAGTTTCTTCTGCAAATATTATTGGCTGACACAGTAACTATAACTTATGATTACTAAAAATACAACAAAAAAAAACTAGTAGTAAGTACTACACATTTAAAGATTATATTAGTTTTAGGAATTACAAGACAAATGGAGGTGGACGGGATGGATGGACTACAAAAAAATAGTACATAGGTATATATTTTCTTTAGCGACTGTGCCATGGAGTAGGTAAGTTCGACAGTGGGAATATTCCAACCAAATTTAAATACTTACTATCATAGAGCTGCTAACCTAAACCAAGCTGACGTATTAAGAGCTTCCTTCTACGTCACAAACCATGACATTATTTCGTCAATAAATTATGTGTGGTTAACTGATTACTTTTTTTTTTTTTATTCTTTTGAACATAAAGGGGTTTTTGTCCATACGGATATGCCAACCCCATCGTACCTTATGAACTATTTACATTGTAGGGAATATTCACTTACTAAATAATAATAATCAAATAAAAGGAAGAAAATAATAGAAGGAGAATCATTGGTTAGAAGTCTTCACCAAGCCTAACTGATTACTTAAATTGGTTAGTTACAAACTAATTTGTAATAAAGCTTTACATGCCGATATCGTCGAGTAATATCTCTTAGGCATGCTGATTTCCTCACGACACGATGTTTTTCCTTCACCGATGCAACTGATAATTATACAATACGCTGTACGCACATGAATCCGAAAAATCGGAGGTGCGTGTCTTCGGTTCGAACTTGAGACCTATGAATTGGCAGTCCGACGGTCACACCACTAGGCTATCACTGCTGATGCTGAACAAAGTATTAAATCGATGTAAATGGAAGCTGAAAAATTCAGAAATTGGTAATCTTTAACTTTAAGGTGTCTTACTTCACTACGTAATATTATTATGTAGTGAAGTAAGACATCAAGCCTTTAAGTTTTAAGTACTAACCTAACCATTATTATAATATCACTACCTACATAGTATAAAACAAAGTCGCTTTCTCTGTCCCTCCCTATATCCCTATAATAATAAGAATCCCTTATTTCTCTAAACCTGCCCTCTAGCACCTACCACCTGCTGCAGAAGGCAGTAATACTAAACACGTGCAGACTGGTGAGGAAGTTCCTGCAATGTGATTCAGACAACCCGCACCAACATTATCTTCTTAAACATACCCTCTGTTAACGCCTAGCGTGTGTGTGCACCGACGTCTCACGCACACACGCACACGACGTAGACTCAACGCCGCGCACGACCCCGCCGCGCGCGCCACTCGACCAAAAACCGTCTCAACGTCAACACACGCTCAATTATTTTAATTTTAATATTCATTGTAAAACGTTAATAAACGTGTTCTCAAAGCCTGTATCGCATCATTCTTCGACCCTGACCAAACATCCACAAAAGCCGCAGTACCGGCGTTCACACCCTCTTTTCTCTCTCAAGCTGCAACTCAAAACCGTAATGTACCTATTACTACCTCTTTAACTCTTAACCCAGCTGATAATCACTTGGCTTAGGCCCGTGCTATCAGTACTTTCCGGCTACCCGGCTAGCCGAGCAAAATAAACAGATAGATTCCTGAACACATGCAGGATTGTCAGAAAATTTTTGCAAAATGAAAATGAATCTGTAGTCACCACCACAAACACACAACATCAAGTCACTGCACACACACAGTTTAACAGACACAGAGACTCACCATCGCAAAATTCAATCATATCATCATCTCATCAAATCACCACTTTCCCGGGGTAGCACTTGGCTTCGGCCCGTGCTATTCTATAAATCCGGCAATAAAGCCGAGATACGTAAAAGTATAAAAACAAATAATAATAATAAAGCCTTTTATTCGGACAACAGATTTACAATTATACAATTTTGTTCTTACACTACTGCACTGTTATACATATATATATATATATATTTAACTTAAAATTATTCACGCATTTGGTGCTTCTTTACTTTCTGTAAGTCCGTTTGCCAGTTGGCAAAGGCCTCCTCCAACCTACTCCATTCTGATCTCTCTCTGGCTACTCTACTCCATGTTATGCCCGCAACCTGCCTGATATCATCGTCCCATCTTTTTTGTTGTCTACCTCTTTTCCTTTTACCTTCCCTTGGGTACCATTGTGTAATTATTTTGCTCCATTTGTCCCTTCCTCTGACCATGTGTCCCAACCACTTCCACTTCAGTCTTTTTATTTTTAGGGTTACGTCCTGTATCTTAATATTTTTCCTAATGTTGATGTTTCTTATTCTATCCCCTCTCTTCACTCCTAGCATGCTTCTCTCCATTGCTCCTTGGCAAATAGCAATTCTATTGGTTGCGTTTTTTGTTATGGCCCATGTTTGGCTCCCATATATCAAGATTGGTAGAATGCAGACATTGAATAATTTACTCTTTGTTGCTATATGAAGGTTTTTGTCTTTCATTACTTCCCTTAGGCCCCAATACCTTTTCCAACTGTTTGCTATCCTTCTTTCGATTTCTTTGTTTATGTTATCTTTAGGCGATATCAGCGGTCCGAGGTATATATATTCATCAACATAGCTAATGTCTGACTCGCCTACATTTATGCTGCTTTTATTTCCATTTGTCATTACTTTTGTTTTTTCGGGATTTAATTTTAGACCTACTTTTTCACTCTCAGATGCTAATTCGTTTAACATTCTATTTAGGTCTCCTGGCGTTTTTGCGAATAACACAATATATCATCGGCAAATCTTAAGTGTGATAGTGTGCGGCCGTCGATATTTAAACCCAATTTTTCCCATTCAAAGTTTCTGAAGATCATTTCCAAAACTATATCCTCCTGTAACTATATCTTATATCCCTATACGTATGCTTAAATCTTTAAAAGTACGCAACGGATTTTGATGCGGTTTTTTTTAATAGATAGAGTGATTCAAGAGGAAAGTTTATATGTATAATATACATGCACCCGTGCGAAGCCGGGGCGGGTCGCTAGTAATATTATAAAACGAAGTCCTCCGCCGCTTCTGTCTGTCTGTTCGCGATAAACTCAAAAACTGCTGAACCGATTTTCATGCTGTTCACCAATGGATAGAATGGTAGGTACTCGAGGAAGGTTTTAGTATATAATTTGTCTAGTTTTTGTACACATTGGCTAAAATACAATGATATTTGTTGGAGGTGTCGGTAAAAAATAAGCTGTCTGGGAGCTTTCAACGAAAACGCTGCCTAAACCGTTTGAGATATAACAAAATGATGTAGGTATGGTGGAATTGTGTATCTTGGTTGCGGGAACGGGAGCAAAATTTCATGATTACTTTTGGTCGCGATAACCGACATCCACGCGGGCGAAGCCGCGGGCATCAGCTACTTAGTAGTTCCTAAATTAATGTGAGTTACTAATTTTGAGTCGACGCAAAACAAACACTCAAGGAAGATCAATCCAGCTGCAATCATTTCAAGCATTGCGTACAGGCACGAGCACCATTATTTAACACTTAACATGTTTTAAAAGTGTTTTTCTCCTAATGTTCTGATTAAAAATTGTATGTTGTTACGAACATGTTGTTGTCACGTTGTTCGATTTGATGTTGTCTTTAATTCATACTTCTATGAAAAAGATTCTATCTCCAAGTTACGATCGTTATTTTTCTCGCGAGTAAGTATAGCTTTTATATTTAGGAAAGTGTAGGTATACATATTGGTGGTCGTGACTGTACTTAGATTGTATTAGAAAACGTTTTTTTTTTTATTTTATTTCAGTTTTCGATTTTTTTTTACTAAGTAAGGATATACATATATATATTTTGCCTTGACCCTCGATGATAGATATAATCCGGCTTGGTTTAATGTCCTAATCGAGATGAATTAAATAAGCCCAAACACGATGAATGCGTTGAAGCTACTGTAAACTGTCCAGGTATTCTCTCAACTGTGTTCGGTCTTCATCAACAGATCAGCTTCAGGTCTATATTATGTTGTAGTGATCAGAAATACACACGTATGCCAATTTTCGACAGAATCCGTTCACAGGTGAAAATTCAGTATCTAGGGGAAAAATCAATCGAACCCCATTTTTCCACCCATATGGCGTCCGCTAAACTTCGCGCGGGTGAATACTTGGACTGAGCTGGTGCCCGCTGTCAAAATGTCCAACTTAGAAAAACCGCCCGCCGCTCATACTATTTTTCAAAACTGGATATAGTACTGGGCCGGCAGTCTCATACATAGATACCGACACTGTCGCAAACTTTCGATCGCTTAATAAGAACGAAAAAATTCTATTGTGCGATTCTTGTTTGCGAGAAACGCATCTTGGATGTCGAACCTTGTATTTCTCACAAACACCGTTATTGCAACCGAATTTTTTCGTTCTTATTATGCGATCGAAAGTTTGCGACAGCGTCGGTATCTATGTCGAGACTGCGGCCCTGGTATAGTCGGAACGGTCTGCAGCGTAATTCAGCGTATAGCATTGCAAAAAGCGCGGTACGGCCGGGCCTGCCTCGAGCCGTTCAATCTATACAAATAAATAAAAATTGAAGTTTCTGTTTGCAATTTCAATTGTAATCATAACAAAAAAGCATTTATTTTTATCTGTCTGTTTGTTCCGGCTAATCTCCAATACGGCTGGACCGATTTTGACGGGATCTTCACTGGCAGATAGCTGATGTGATAAGGAGTAATTAGGGTTAGGTTTGGTTACGTGAAAAAAAAAGTAAAAACCCTTGAAATTGTTAACAATATCCGATTCAAACACGGAAGTAATATTTTTATAAAAACTTCACGACGAAGGTCGCGCGCAACAGCTAGTACGAAAATAAAATTCAATGTATAAAAGTGGTCAAGGTGAATTATCGAGATGCGTGCGAGTGCGACCCACCCAGTTCGAAATAATCCCACTGACTTATTATTTTCCACCTGTGGTTACCAGTATTAGTAAGGGTTAATTTTTGTAATAGGTAAGCCGAAGTACGTATCTGTGATGTAATTTTATTAGAAAACTGACTGTGCCATTTTTCAAAGGGAATCCGGTAGGAATCGAGTTGTTTGGAACCTTCGCCACTGGTGGTTACCTAGATCATGTCAGTTGTTAGAGATATCATCATTCAACCTATTTTTGTCACAAACAATACACATTGCTATTGCGATCATTTGTAAAAATTTACGACAGTCCTATTAAAGTTCAGTCAGTCATTTATTATTCCACACAATAATGTTATTATGTCCATTATTAATGTGAGGTAGTCGAAGGGATTCCTAAATAATTATATAAAATGAATCACTGGTGCGTCGTTTTCAAACAAACTTGTTATTTACTATATATCCCTAAGCCAATAAATAATGAAAAGGAAATTAAATAGTAATGTCTTAAGAGGCGACAAACCTTGTGCCACACTTCGGTGTAATGAGCTTCGCGCGTACTCTTGTAAAAGTCCACAATCCACAGATTTTCGCATAGTAGTGCTATCTCTAGAGGTTCTGATCATGTAACAAGTCATGCCCGGCGTCACTTGTATAGAGGGACCCTTCACTTTCAGAGCGTCCTCCACAGAGTTGCTTGTCGTCGTTACTGTCGATAGTGACAAATTTCCAGTTCTGTTTACAGTCTTCAATGTCATCTGCATTGTGTTCTTCACAACTGGTTGCTCGTTCTTTGTTGTGCGCGTCGTGTCATCCCAAATAAAGCTCGACATCAGGTTGCAGTCGATGCGTGTCTCCTCGTACGTGCCTCTTTGTTTACTTATGCGCAGCTTGCATATCTCTCCCGGGGCGCTACTGTACTGTCTATCGGAGCTATAATGATGAGAGTGACTGTTGCGACCCAAGTTGTACAGCGCTAGTCCAGTCAGCAAGGTATCGAATCTGCTGCCAGAGTCTCGGTACTCGTACACGTAGACGGGCGGGTGTCCTTGATACACAGGGTGGAAGGTAGACCCGTAGCTTATCTGCTGCGGTGGACTGTAGTGGTAGTGGTGATCAATTTCAATCTTCGGACTGGGGTTATTTGATTGTAGAGATGATTCTCCAACTTTGAAACTGCTTGTATTACCTACCTGACTTTTCAGCTGAAGGAGGTTTCAATGTGGATGAAGTATGTTCAGACACGATTTGCTGTTGTGATATCTGTCCATCATGGGTACTTTTCACATTGCCCGACTTTTCTGTTGTGGACGGTTTCAAAGTGGAAGTAAGCCTATATTGGCCCGTTTTTTTCTTTTGATGTATCTGCTCAACTTTATCACTGGTTGTATGACCAGATTTGCTTAAAGATATCGATTTTCCAGCAGAGGCGATCAAATTAGGAGAACGAGTTTGAGTAGGTTGAATCACGGCTTGCTGTTGATGTGTCTTTCCAATTCTGCTACTAGTTGAATTACTCTGCTTTTCAGCTGAGGAAGGTTTCAAAGTAGAATTATGTTGGGATGCACTTTGTTGTTGTTGTGTTCGTCCAACAATGCCACTCATTGTATTACCAGACTTTCCAGCTGAGTGGTTCAAAATAGGAGACCGAGTAGGTTGGATCACGGTTTGCTGTGTGTGTGTATGTGTCCTTCCATCTTTGCCACTTTTAGATTTTCCCGACTTTCCAGTAGAAACGTTCAATTTAAGAGCAGGAGTTCGTTGGACTGCGTCTTTTTGTTTTTGACCTGTCCGTCCATCTTTGACACTCTTCGCATTACCCGATTTTCCAGATACGGGATGGTCTTTCTTAGGAATGCGAGTTCCGCCGGAACTATGTCCCACGTTATGTTTTCGAGCTGCATGGCCTGCCGGCTCAGCCGGGCTAGGGCGGCTCGCCACGACCACTGACAATAAGAAAACTAGTACAGTGAAACTAAGCTTCATCTTGGCGACGCGAGCGACTGTTCAACAATATTTTGCAGGCTAAGGTTTAAATAGAGACTTTCTGACCACAGCCCTTAACCATTTCCATTTTGGTAAAAAGAGGTCAACTAATAATATTTAATATTATAATAAATGCATTGCAAAAACATCCTTAAAAGGATTTGTCGATTACATCCTTTCCTGTTTATTTTCCTACAGTTGTCGATACTTATATGAATGTCACGTAGTTTATGCGTCGAACTCCTAGATAGATTTATCTAGGACTAGTTCTATTACTTATGTCATAACACATACAACTACGAGTACATGCAGTGGCCTACCATAACGTCGCGCTGTACAGGTCGTCTAGTGCCATCTCTTTCCCACACTGGAATTACTCCTGCTTTATGACGTCATAGTAACCCTCCAGTACCGTCAAATTATTGATTAATTAAAAAACAGGCAGGTGCCTCCTGTTCAAAAAATGTTTCTTTACTGCTTGCATTGGTGCAAAATAGGTCAATGCCGAGTCCACAAGAAATTTCGTTAAAACTGCGACTGACTCTCGGAAAGTACCTATGCATTACACCCATAAATTAGTGTACGTAGACAATTAGCCAGTTATGTTTTAAGTCCCAGTATTAGGGAGCGAGCCTATTGCCATCATCCGGACACAATTTTTTAGAGAGAAATCCCGTGACCGTCAGGACCTACGCCAAAAAACACGAACGTCATTTTATAAAATCTGAAACTTAATTAAAAAAGGTTTATTTCTTAATATTTTTTATAATATTTTGCTTAATATTACCTAGGTACCGAATTTGTACGAGTCCATAATTCTGTTTAAATGTGCTTCCGAAGGGGTGGAGAACTGGTGTCCTGAAATACAGGCCTTTCGTCGAATCTAGCTTAGGCACCATTCTCCCACAGAAGTATATAATAAACCTATGTATTGTTCAGGAGACTTAATAATGTACAGTCACTTGCACCAATAATTATGTAAACACTTAACAACTTTTAAAAGTGTTTTTCTCCTACCGTTCTGATTAAAGTTTCATGTTATTACGAACATAGTATTTTGAAACGCATACTTTTATGAAAAAGATCCTATCTCCAAGTTACAATCGTTATTTCTCGCGAAAATTGCTTTTTTTCAATCATCCAGACAGCACAAAATTTGGAATACCTATCCATTCCACATTGCATTGGACTGAATACACTCGATGTGGAAAGCATCTAGATCATTCGGACAAATAGTTTTTGCTGCCGCGAACCAACTTGCACATGGCAAATTGGTTAACCTAACTCGACCTAAGTATTTTGGTTTTTATCTGACATAAGAAGAAAATGTCATTCATTTCATCATTTACCTAGCCTTTTCCCAACTATCTTGGGGCCGGCTCTCCCAGTCTAACTGGATGTAGCTGAATACCAATATTTTACATGGAGCGACTGCCTATCAGACCTCCACAACCCAATTGGTCCACTGTAAGACTGGTTGTCAGACTTTCGGGCCACTGACTACCTGTAACAACTGTCAAAGATCTACTAATGACAGCCGGGACCAACGGCTTAACGTGCATTCCGAGGCACGGAGGAAACTCGGTATGTAATACGGTCACCCATCCACAGACCAACCTAGGCAAGCACGGCTTAACCTAAAGATCGACCCGAGCGCCTGTTATTATTAAACCACGAGCTCCTCCAGAAGAAGAAAAAGTATTATCTTGTAAATCAACGTCGCATCGTCGCAGCGACTGCCTAAACGGACGGAGTCGCCCCGTTTTTTTCCTAACTAGTAATAAAACTACAAAACTGTTATATTTTTGTTTTATCTAAAGTCGTAGACAGTTGACACTAGACATCCAATTTTACGATTCATTGAAAAAAATACAAACTTAAATATTTAATAAGTTTTATTAAAAAAAAAATTTTTGTTTGTGTTTGATATCATCAACACACAAAATATCTTAGACTGTTATTAACTTGCCCTTAATATGTTACTAGGTAAATATATTATCAGGAAATTAAATACTATCGTCTTAAGGGGCGTCAAGCATTGTGCAACACTTAGCTGTAATGAGCTTCGCGCGTACTCTTGTAAAAGTCCACAATCCACAGATCTTCGCATAATAATGGTGTCTCTAAAAGTTCTGATCATGGAGCAAGTCATACCCGGTATCACTTTTATAGAGGGGCCCTTCACGTTCAGAGCGTCCTCCACAGTGCTATTTGTCGTCGTCACCGTCGATACTGAATAATTTCCAGTTCCATTTACAGTCTGCGTCACTGTCAGCTGCGTTGTGTTCTTCACAACTGATTGCTCGTTCCGTGTTGTGCTCGTCGTGTCATCCCAAATAAAGCTCGACATCAGGTTGCAGTCGATGCGCGTCTCCTCGTAATAGACGTACTGTCCTTTGCTTATGCCCAGCTTGCATATCTCACCCGGTGCGCTATTGTACTGTCTATCGGGGCCGTATTTATGAAAGTTACTATTGCGACCCAAGTTGTACAGCGCTAGTCCAGTTAGCAAGTTATCAAATCTGCTGCCAGAGTTTCGGTACTCGTACACGTAGACGGGCGGTTGTTCGTGATACACAGGGTGGTTGGTAGAGTCGTATCTTATTCGGTGAGGCGGATTGTAGTTGTAGTAGTGATGGACTGCTGTTCTGGGGCTGTAGCTGTTGTGATGGATCACGTGTTGTTGATGGTGCACGTTGCCACTGTGACCAGACGAGGCAGGGTATGAATGGCTTGTATGAGTTGTATGACCACCAGTTGAACCAAAATGAATCCTCGGTTTAAATCTGAAGCTGTGGCGTGAACGCGCGTAACGAATACCCGGATCTGCGATGGCGATGGTCAACGGTAAGAGAAATAGTGCTATCAAACTTAACTTCATATTGCCAGCGCGATAGTGTTTAGGATTGAAATTGCGACGGAGATTCTCTCAGATAACGACCATTATCCGTCACTAAATAACCGCAACTAACACTACGAGTCTTCATACGAAAAATATAAAATTTCTATTTATCTGCTATTTCGGGCAGCAAAGCCACGTGCCAAGGAATGCGGCTATAACTAAAGCTAGATCATAATGAAAATAGAATCATCAATATTAGCAAAAAAGTAGGAAACGCTGCTTTTGCCACCAGGAACCAACAAGATATGAAAGAAAAGAAAGAAAGAAAATTCGTTTATGTGGTCGTAGAAAGGCTAAAATGCACGAGGCAATGTGACAAACATTATCTTGAATGCAAAGCCAACCCTGACGATCACCCACAACAACTAATTTACACAGACAGGAAAATAAATAGGAACCAGAAAAATCCAAGAATACTTTGGAAGGCTATAAAATATTTACCTTTAAGGGACAAACAATTGTCAAAAGTCACACTATTTAATAGGTTAGAGTTATTAAGTAGTAAACCATGCAAACAAAAGAAAACAATTTCAAACAAGGGCGCGGACCACCATGTCTGCGGTAGATAAATCTTAAATAAAAAAAAAATAAAAAAAATAGGTTAGAGTAAGAGACGTAATTAAACGTCGTCGTGTATTTACTCAATAACATCAGTTGACAATTGAAACCAAAGTTTCGTAGGGGAGGGAGCTCCGAGTTCTAAACACATATTATTTCTATCTGCATCGGATCAACAAAGACGAAGACGTCTCAATATATTACAAAACTTATTTCAAACAAAAACGTTTTGATGATGTGCTTTAATTAATAACAAAGATTTGTGTAAAAAAACCGGCTTCCAAACATAAACACTAAAAAGTGGAAAATAATTTTACTTTCGGAAGTCGGTGGCAAAAAAGTCAATGAAACAAACAAAAGTCACCGACTTCCGAAAGTCAAGTTATTTTCTACATTTTTGTGGTTTTTTGGAAGGCGGTTATTTTTTATTTTTTTACACAAATCCTTGTTATTAATTAGCACATCATCCACGTAGACGAAGAAACCTCTGTAAATTGGTTTCGCAGCTATCGCCGATATCTAAATTGTAAAATAGGCAGTCATCGAAGCAGGTTTCTTTTGTTTTTAAAATTACTAAATTAACTTTTTCAAAACACGCGGGGGTACGTAGACTCTCTATGAACTAATTCATATGTTTTTTGACAATTTGGTGAATGGTCTACAAAGACAAACTAAGATAAACGCAAACTTAACTTAAACGCAACGTTTTTGTCGCTGACACGACTGCAAAACGAAACGACCCTTACACGATTTAAATGTTATATAATCTGCGCCCAAACCCGCAATTTCATAGGCTGAAAGTTAAATAAAAAACGTTATTGTACCATTTACATGACATTATTTTACTACTGTTTTTTTCCTGCTATGTGAACAAACAATAAGTAAGTAGCTATTGAAATGCGTTTACGTCAAAACTATTATAGTTTTGACGTAAACGCATTTCAATAGCTACTATAATAGTACCTCTACCTACACAACCTAAACTTTATTTTACCCTACTAAGGCAGAGTCAAAAGGAAGGTTTTTAATTATGGATCCTTGAAAAAGTTAATAAGGTAGGATTGTGTATAATTCCCCGTAGGATGAAATGGCTAGAAAGGAGGTGACTGCTGAGATGACGAGTGGGATCAGGAGAACGATGATAGTTCCCGCAGAAACTGAAATCCAACATACATAATTATATAAACTCACGATGAGTGATGGGTAACGCAGTTTGCCTCATTTCATAAAAGACCATCAAGACTTGCAACTGGCGAAATAATAATAAACCGTTATTTTTTTTTGAGGAGTTAATACAATAAAATATCTATGAAACGGTGGCAAAGTATCATATTCAAGCATAAATGGCATAATATTAACAGTCAAATAAAACCAATTTAACGGATAATAACACGTTATTCTGTTTTATTTCAATTTAAAGTTTTCTGTCTCTAAAAACACTCTTTAAAAGTAGGTAATTTTACTTTTCTGTCGAAAAGTTTTTCTTGACAAATTGATCTAGAAGAGGACACCACTATAGATACATACTGACATACAGACATATACCTAAATACTTGGCACTACATATAATAAATTGTGCCCCGTCGGGCAGAGGGTCTGTTTGTTCGGGATAATCTCAGGAATTTCATTCATTCACATACTTACATTGAAAATCAAGATCAATATTTGCCCAGACTTTTCCCAAGTATCTAAGATTCGGCTTCAAGTCTAACCATCCGGTTAGAGCGGTAGCAGCTGAATACTAAGATTTAGCATGTCTATCTGACCTCCTCAACCCGAGTCAATCCAGTTACTGGGCAATACGATACTGGTTGGCAAGACTGGAAGCCAGACTAACAGGTTTCTGACTTCACACATACCAACAGCTTAACGTGCTTGCCAACACAGAGGGAACTCGATATGTAATGGATGGTCATTCATCCACGGACCTGACTTAACCGTTGCTTAGCCTTAAAGATCGACCAATCAAGGTCGGTCTGTGGATGGGTGACCACTAATTAATTACATACCGAGTTTCCTCTGTGAGTCGATGCAGGGTATGAATGTACATCGCTTGAATACCGAGGTGGTAAACGAGCGAATGGATTAACTCCTGAGCCACTCTTCGGATTTGAGTTCTGCACGTTTCCGCTGTAAGAGTTACCAGAAGATCCAGACGAGGCAGGGTATGAATGAACATGGCCTGAACCACTCTTAACACTATAATGCGGTTTTGTGGTGCTAGAATAACGATAATTCGGTAAACGAGCGAATGGATTGACTCCTAAGCCGCTCTTCGGATTTAAGTTCTTATGCACGTTTCCGCTGTAGGAGTTACCAGATAATAAAGACGAGGCAGGGTATGAATGTGTATCGCCTAAACTATATCCCGCATTATGGTTGAACGCGTTATGTTGATGGGATGCTGGTTGCACATTTCTTGAACCGTATTTAGGAGAATAGTTACTGCGACCAAACGATTGAGCACGGACGCGGCTGTGAGACCTGTAGCCTGATACGACGGCGACGATCAACGACAAGAGTATTAGTGCTATAAGACTAAACCTCATATTGCCGGTGCGGGAGTGTTGAGAATTTTAATTACGACGGAATTTCTCCTGAGACAACGACCAATATCCGCCACTAAATAATTAACGCAACTAACACTACGAGTCTCTGATACTGAAAATGAAGGTTGTCCGGAATATTTTAGGATACCTAAATTATCTAACCTAACATCCTGTTTTTTCCTGCTGCGAAAACAAACAAAGGGTAAAAGATGTAGCTATTATAGTAGGTATCCGATTAAATTTTATATAGGAATTCCTCCCACGAAAATGTAAATTCGGTTTCGGTTTAAAGAAACTTTATTCTCAATAAAGACATATTATATCACTTACCTACTTGAAAACAATACTAAAAAACATACACATAGGTATATAGATTATAAAAAGTTCGTTATCTAGCTACCCATCCAATGCATTCATTTCTCCAAGTGATTGATCCGCAATTATGTGCTGGCTATGTTGAGTTTTGAATGGATTGAAAGTGTGTAAATTTGTTAAACAGGACTGTAATTTATTAAAGAGTTGTGCTCCTTCAAAACTTAGCATTTTTTTGCCATAGTTCTTGTTTTAGGTAAATCTAGCAAGCTTGCTCGCCGTGTGCTGCATTGATTAACTTGTTTAATTGGGTGAATATTTCTGATGAAAATAATTAGGTATAGGTCCCCGATGAAATTGAATAGGTTTGTACATTCCGCTCCAAAAAAGGCTCCGAGCTTCATGTCGGGCTCTTGCCAGGCATGTCTATCACGGGATTTCTCTTGACTTGATTCTTTTTACCGTGGCGGTAGACGTTAGTGTATACATTCTTAAATTGAAAATTGGTTTGAATAAGATTTGATATCGAGCTTTTGAGATACAGACTTTTCATGAAACTGCAGCAGTAACTTTGTTTTTTATAAACATCATCATCATCTGCCCAGCCTTTTCCCAACTCTGTTCGGCTTAAAATATAAAATTCACATACAGATTTACAATATATTCCCTAAAATTAGCAAGCATGAAACAAATAAAAATCATTCTTCCTCAGAGGTACAACCAAATTAGACTTACTTGCTACTAAAATCTTCAAGTCATATTATTAATTAATCAGGAATGGCATTTTGACATCAATCGAGAATAAGTATATGCGCTAACTGTGGACACTATGTTATCTGACATTTGTGAGGACCTTACACTACATTACCGCCTCTAGCGGTGAATTCAAACGCGATAGCACCCATTTCATCAGCTTCACCATCACCTTTACCACTCAAACATATACACACTATAATTTTAACTTTTGGGAAATAGTTTTTGCTGCCACACGATTCAAATTGGTCGACCTTCAACTCGACCTCTTTTGTAATTGATTTGATATCAGAAGAAACATAATATTATTATAATATTGCTTCCTTCCTCTGCTCTCTTTTTCATAGCTTTTAATAAAACTAAAAAATGTTGTTTTCGTTTTATGTAAATTCAAACCGAGACACTCAGAAATCTAATTTTATGATTTATTGAAAAAATACGAACTTTATAAGTATCTCAGACACACAAAATGTGTTACGACTGTAATTATTAATTTGCCTTTAATATCTTACTAAATATACTATCAGGAAATTAAATACTATCGTCTTAAAGGGCGTTAAACATTGTGCAACACTTCGCTGTAAGGAGCTTCGCGCGTACTCTTGTAAAAGTCCACAATCCACAGATTTTCGCATAGTAGTGCTATCTCTAGAGGTTCTGATCATGTAACAAGTCATGCCCGGCGTCACTTGTATAGAGGGACCCTTCACTTTCAGAGCGTCCTCCACAGTGCTACTGGTCATCGTCACCACAGAAGAATTTCCAGGTCCGCTCACAGTCTGCGTCACTGTCACTTGCGTTGTGTTCTTCACAACATGTTGTTCGTTTCGTGTTGTGCTCGTCGTGTCATCCCAAATAAAACTCGACATCAGGTTGCAGTCGATGCGTGTCTCCTCGTAATCGCCGGGTCCTTTGCTAATATGCAGCTTGCATATCTCTCCCGGGGCGCTACTGTACTGTCTATCGGAGCTATAATGATGAGAGTGACTGTTGCGACCCAAGTTGTACAGCGCTAGTCCAGTCAGCAAGGTATCGAATCTGCTGCCAGAGTCTCGGTACTCGTACACGTAGACGGGCGGGTGTCCTTGATACACAGGGTGGAAGGTAGACCCGTAGCTTATCTGCTGCGGTGGACTGTAGTGGTAGTGGTGATGGACTTCTGTTCTCGGGTTGTAGCTATTATGGACCACGTTGCCGTTGGGTTGTTGATGGTATGGCTGTCGCGCGTGGTTTGTATTACCAGACATCCCAGTCGAGGCAGGGTATGAGTGTGCACCGCCTGAACCATATCCTGAATGCCCAGTAGACGCGGGATAGTGGTGCGAGCCTCCGTGCGTGGAATGGCCATGGCTGCGTCCTGAGACTGAAGACGTTGCGAGTAATAAAACTAAAAAAATAAGCCTCATGTTGTCGTCGCGAGTGACTGGATGGGACTAAATTAGTGTCGACTGTGGTCACTCCCCGAGCCCGTCACTAAACAATCACATTAAGCATGACGCAGTGGGCGCGGTGTGTACTCGGCACGCAGGTGTGTTCCTCTGTGGCCGGACCACAGTTTAGTACTCAGATGCTATAGTTCGAAATAATACCTACCTAAAGTCTACTTTCATCGGAATATATATATCGACGGTTGAAAGGCTAATTGGTCTAAGCGACATTTTTTGCGATATTGAGTTATATACATATTCGGAATCAGCAAATTTTTCTCCGTCGTTTGAGTCGGGTTTCAATTTTTTTTGACTACTTTTTTGGCGCTTAGCACCCACAGTAAAACAGGCCTCATTTCTAAGCTCATTGATCTATACGACACCAAATTAGACAAAATTTGAGGACTCCGTAACTTAAGCTAATTTGATTTTTCGAACTTTTATAACATGTGTTGGTTAAGGCATTTGGCTTTTTCGCCATGGTTGTGGTTTTGTCGTTTGGCCTATTTTGCATTAAACTAAAACAATAAGCTATGTCGTTTGGCCCATTTTGCATTCAACTAGATACATTAAAAAACTTAGGCTTCTTCTTGTGTATGTTACGCATTACTGGGGCGAGGCCATTGAGAAACACGGCAAAGCCCTTGATGTATCGCTTGATATTTCAAAGGCCTTTGACAGGGTCTGGCACGCTAGTCTGTTGGCTAAGCTTCCTACATTTGGCATCTCTGCTGACTTTCGCAACTGGATTTCCGACTTCCTGAGTGGCCGTTCGATCAGAGTGGTCAAAGATGGCTGCTCATCGGATCTTAAGGCCATTGATGCCGGTGTTCCTCAGGGGTCTGTTCTTTCTGCAACTTTATTTCTGCTACACATCAACGACCTGCTACAGCTTGGTGCAATCGGGTACGCTGATGACAGCACAGTCGAAGAAAGATACCTCTCCAGTGCAAGAGGCAGCAGAGAGGAAACAGCTACTCATAAAGAGGCCATGGTGGAGCGAATGAATTTGACCCTAAATCTCGTTTCCCAGTGGGGCGACGACAATCTGATCAAATTCAATGCTCTGAAAACACAGGCATGTCTTTTCACTGCTAAAATGAGCCAGTTCCAGTTGTCTCCAGCTTTCCGAGGTACAGTTGTACCAGTTACCGACCGCCTACAGCTCTTAGGCATGGAGTTGACATCGGATCTCAACTTCGGCTCAACCATCGAGTCGAAAACTCAGACCGCAATTAAGAAACTGGGCATCCTGGATAAGGTGAGGCGATACTTCACATCTGGATAGCTTTTAAGTTTGTAGAAAGCACAGGTCCGATCCTGTATGGAGTATTGCAGTCACTTGTGGGATGGCTCAGCAAAATACCAGCTTGCTGCACTTGATTCGGTGGAACGCAAAGCTAAAAGACTCATAGGCGACGAGACTGATAGTTACGCTTCACAGCCTAGCTCATCGGCGTAATGTCGCCTGCTTGTCAGTCTTCTACAGACTGTACTTCGGAGAGTGTGCGCAGGAGCTCCACGATCTGATCCCACCATCACCCTTTTACCACCGGACTAGCAGACGTACTAGTAGGGGAGCCCACGATGCTAAATGGGGATTTACTCGAGCGTCATAGAGACTTATTAGGTTGCAAAGCTTAGATGATAAAAAGAAAAAAATATATATAATATATACCTTTTCATCAGTGGGGTAAGCGGCTATAGATTTTTAAATATGTAAAAAAATACTGTTGCATGGACATACTCGAGCGCGTCAGATATTGATAGCATCAATGTCCTACGTATTTTTAATAATGTACGTATGTTAATCTGATTATTTGCATGATGCGGGTGGTTGTACGTAAGGGTTAAAAATGAAAAGAAAAAAAAAATAATCGAGCGCGTCAGGTTTTTTAAGGGGGTGTTAAGTGCACCAAAAAAAAAGCTCTCATTCAATAATCTGACGATTCCGATCTGACGCAAACTCGCGGCCATTATTTTAATGTGCAAAAAAAATTCGCCATTTTGAAATACTCAAGCGCGTCAGATTAAGATATATATGGTTCATCTTTATGTTCTAGACGTGCTGTCTCATAATCTGACAATTATATGAAGGGATTCGCCTAATCTGACAAAAAAAAATTTTTTTTTCAATTTTTTAAATCATTGAACTTAATTTATTGAGAAGCTCAGGAAATAGCATGCAAATACATAAGTGTATGTTTTTTTAAGTAGAATACTTGTATTTATCAGAAAATAATTTAAAAAAAAATGCCCAAATAAATTTATTTTTTTATGATTAATTGATTAATTAATCATCATCTTCATCTTCATCAGTAGCACCAGATCATTTTGAATTTTCCGTCGACAACTTTCCATCCACAGTCCGTTGGTAAAAGATCAGTAATTTTTGCATTATGGGCATTACTCTACAAGCATGGAATGAATCTTGTGCGTAACACTTGCTGGAGTAACTCCGATTCACAGGGTGGCAAGTTGCACGCATCGTAATTCCGGACACTCAAGGAGAAAGCTTGTGATTTGTCTTTTACCTTGTACTTCCTATTGAAGATGACCATCCTGGCTTGATTGACATCGTCTAACTTTTTCAACCCATACAAGTGGCAAGTAAAAGACTGTATGATGTTAAAAGAATCCTGCACATTATGTTCCTTTGATCCCAAATCCAGAAATGCTTCTTGGAAAATTTCTGAATTCATCAGATATTGCAAAGGTTTATTTTTTCCTCGTCGGTACAATGCTGGGTTGAAATCGCAACCAGTGAACGCATGCAAAGCTGGAAGCGCCTTCGAAATTTTTGGGCCTAATTTCTTGTAGAGAGCGGATACGTTGATGTATCGGTGTGCATTGCCAACTCCAAGATCCATCCAAACTTCTACTCTTGCTTGCAGGTGTTCCATATTCGCTAACATGATGACCACTATATCAGTATCAGAAGTTTTGATAGTAATAGTAGAATCTTCATTTTGTTGGCAAGCAAGAAATGCTAACACTTTATCGACGATTTTTTATTATTTCGGCTTGCGGAAATCGTCAGATTATATATTTTTCGTTATCCTTGAATTATTTCCTTCAAAATAAAAAAAAATTTGGCTACGCTCGAGAATGTCGAGATGACGTTTTTTTTTACAACTTTGCTGCCCTCCCCTTTCTTTACGTCACTCTCAAATTGTCAGATTAGTGGAATATACACTTTTTAGCATGTAATTAACTCACCCTACCTTAATCTGACGCGCTCGAGAATTTCTAATGATCAATTTTTTTTTACTAATCTGATCCTTTATCCTTCACGGGCGGCATTATATATGGGGCTCATATTTGGTGGAGGTACTTAACCGGATACAAGGTATCGCCTTGTATATTAATCTGCCGCGCTTTAGTAAATCCTGAAATCCCCGCTTGGGCTCCCCTACTATACTGCGTACCATCCACACTTGGTTGATATCCCGACAAGTCGTACTCGGCGCTTCTCCTCCACGTTTATCATGCGCACAGCCAAAGTGTGGAACTCTCTGCCGGCATCTGTGTTCCCTCCCACATATAAGCCGTCTGCCTTCAAAGCAAGAGTGAACAGGCATCTTCTGGGCACACTCGTTTCATCATAGACCTCATCCATCGCTTTCCACCAGGCGTGATTGAGGTCAAGAGCAGGCCCATTTTGTAATAAAAAAAAATAAAAAAAACTTAGGCTTAGGGTGATATACCTTAGGGCACGCCACGATAGTGGCGGTAAGTCCCCTCTTTGAGGAGTGGCTTGAGAGGCGCCACGGCGCCCTCACCTTCCGCCTGACGCAGGTCCTCACCGGACACGGATGTTTCGGGAGGTACCTGCACCGAATCGGGCGGGAGGAAACGCCCGGGTGCTACTATTGCGAGGATCGCCCGGAGGACACGGTGGAGCACACCGTCGAGGTCTGCTCCGCTTGGGAGGAGCACCGCCGTGTCCTCGTAGCGGCGATTGGCGGCGGCGACCTCTCGCGCCCGGCCCTGGTTCAAGCCATGGTCCGGGGCGAGAGGGAATGGGAAGCCGTCGCCTCCTTCTGCGAAGCAGTCATGCTAGCGAAGGAGGCGGCGGAACGTGAGAGGGAGAGAGCCTCACGTCCCAGCCACCGCGGGAGGAGAAGCACCGGGCGTCGGGGGCCACGCCGTGATGGCTCTCGGCCACCGTAGGCGCGGGCCTGTGGACGGTGAGTAATGGGCTAGCTCGCCGTCCGTCCGTCGTATGACGACGGGCAGGCCGTGTCGACGGCGCGTTCGTGTTCCAAGGGCAAGGGCCGATGCCTGCCAGGGCTGCGGGACTGTTCGAAAGAGATACCGCGGCCCTGGAACACAAAGGGCCAAAGAAGGAACATGGGTGGTTTTTAGTCAGTAAGAGTCTGACACTCCCTTCCGCTCCGCCCAGAGCGGGGGGGGGGGGTCATTTGATGATTTCCCACCCACCAAAAAAAAAAAAAAGGGTGATATACCTTGTTCCAAAACACGTTAAGATCAACATCTTGAATGATTCTTCTACACAAAAATGTTTTTTTTTTTATGTACAAAACGCTGTCTAAAATTGTATAAAGTGGCATACCAACCTGAAAAATATCTTACGGACGTTGCTGATTAACGAGGGCCTAAGCACCAATATAGATCTACTATAATCTAGTAAGGGTTCATTTTTTTCATCCAGCAGTCCCTCTAATGGGCATCTGCATCAAACTACTTCACTCTGGTGCAACACCATCATGTTGCTTAGGTTCATTGGGCATATTCAACTGTCGGTCGACTTGGCGCTACATTCGTTTTCTCTCGTATTATTTTGTTCTAAGTCGATGCTTGGGCCAGTTTACTTTCAGCTATTTTATTAACGGTAGGCATTTGAACCATTTTGCTTTTCTCAAAAAATAACTAACTTTGATGCATTTTGGGCTAACCAACATAAATTTTCTAAAATAATACACAATTTTCAACAGTAATAACTTAAAAAACTTCCTTACTTAATTACGGATATACTGTATTAAATAAATAAAAGTCTATCAAATAGTTTTTTATTTATGATTTTTTTTTCCAAAAAAAAAACTTTGATCCGTCCTCCTGCAAGTTTTACAAAATGTCGCTTAGATCAATTAGCCTTTCAACCGTCGATATATTTTTAGTACCTCAAGAGATATCTTTTTAATTAACCATTTATGTGGTCCGGCCGCCAGGCAGTGCTCTCTGGCCGCGCCACCTCAAATTAAATAGAGTATAATGAACTATTAATAAATCAATATCCCGAAAAAAACTACCTAAAGAGTACCTTGCATACGACAAATATGGTCCAATAAACCCCTTTAGTTAAGGAGTTATTGGTCGTAGGGTGTGGTCCGGCTGGAAGGTATACTCTGCAGCAAGTCAATTTTGCAATATTTAATATTAACTATCCATAAATCAATTTGTATAATAGTACCTTTTCTCTACTCTTCGTTGATACTTTTCTCTCTCAAGAAATTATTCATTTTGATTAATTATTCTTTAAAGTATGTGGCGCGGCTAGGGAGGATTACTTTCAGCAAATATAACGAAATATGCTTTATTTCTTTATGCCAACGAAAACTGCACAATAAGTACTTTATAAAAAGACCTGAACCAAACCAAAATTTTCACCTACTTCGTCAAATTAACTACCTATTCTTAGGTAGATAGGTAAACCGGTGGAACTTCGTGGAGCACTTCCGACGTTTAGCTTCCAAACTGGAACCTCTTGCCCAACCTGAGGGGTCCAAACGCCTCCTGCCGGAGGCTCTACGCGGGGGTCGTGCGGTCCATGGCCCTTTACGGGGCCCCGGTGTGGGCGCGTTCCTTGAGGCGGCGAGCCGCCCACTACCTGAACGCGCCCCAAAAGGTGGTAGCCATAAGGCTGGTCCGTGGGTACCGCACGATCTCCGGCGAGGCGGCGAGCCTCCTTGCCGGATTGCCGCCATGGGATCTGGAGGCGATAGTCCTCGCGCGCCTGCACGTGTGGCGCGAGGAGGCACTACGCTAGGGGGAAACTCCGCTGCCGCGGCAAATTGTCGCTCAGCGCACAGACCTCCAGCGCGATCTCATGGCGACATGGAGAGAGCGACTGTCGCAACCCCGTGCAGGGCACGCCACGATAGTGGCGATAAGTCCCCTCTTTGAGGAGTGGTTAGAGAGGCGCCACGGCGCCCTCACCTTTCGCCTGACTTAGGTCCTCACCGGACACGGTTGTTTCGGGAGGTACCTGCACCGAATCGGCTGGGAGGAAACGCCCGGATGTTATCACTGTGAGGATCGCCCAGAGGACACGGTGGAGCACACCGTGGAGGTCTGCTCCGCTTGGGCGGAGCACCGCCGTGTCCTCGTAGCGGCGATTGGCGGCGGCAACCTCTCGCGTCCGGCCCTGGTTCAAGCCATGGTTTGGGGCGAGAGGGAATGGGAAGCCGTCACCTTCTTCTGCGAAGCAGTCATGCTAGCGCAGGAGGTGGCGGAACGTGAGAGGGAGAGAACCTTACGCACCGGGCGTCGGGGGACACGTGGTGGCTATCGGCCACCGTAGGCGCGGGCCTGTGGACGGTGAGTAATGGGCTAGCTCGCCGTCCGTCCGTCTTATGACGACAGGCCGTGCCGACGGCGCGTTCGTGTTCCACGCGCGCCTCAAAGAGATGTCAGCAAACAGGAGGGGCGCGCAAGGGCCGATGCCTGCCAGGGCTGCGGGATTGTTCGAAAGAGATACCGCGGCCCTGGAACATAAAGGGCAAAAGAAGGAACATGGATGGTTTTTAGTCAGTAAAAGACTGACACTTCCCTTCCTCCGCCCAGAGCGGGTGGAGTCATTTGATGATTTCCAATTCCAATCCCAAAAAAAAAAGGTAGATAGGTAAATAAAAACCAAAAAGTGCACCTTTTTCAAAATCATTGTTGGTAATAAAAATAAAAGTTTAAAGATGAAGTCCGGGTCTTTTTATAAAGTACTTATTATGCAGTTTTCGTTGGCATAAAGAAATAAAGCATATTTCGTTATATGTGCTGAAAGTAATCCTCCCTAGCCGCGCCACATACTTTAAAGAATAATTAATCAAAATGAATAATTTCTTGAGAGAAAAAAGTATCAACGAAGAGTAGAGAAAAGGTACTATTATATAAATTGATTTATGGATAGTTAATATTAAATATTGCAAAATTGACTTGCTGCAGAGTATACCTTCCAGCCGGACCACACCCTACGACCAATAACTCCTTAACTAAAGGGGTTTATTGGACCATATTTGTCGTATGCAAGGTACTCTTTAGGTAGTTTTTTTCGGGATATTGATTTATTAATAGTTCATTATACTCTATTTAATTTGAGGTGGCGCGGCCAGAGAGCACTGCCTGGCGGCCGGACCACATAAATGGTTAATTAAAAAGATATCTCTTGAGGTACTAAATATATATATATATTCCGATGAAAGTAGACTTTAGGTAGGTATTATTTCGAACTATAGCATCTGAGTACTAAACTGTGGTCCGGCCACAGAGGAACACACGGCACGCAGGGGTCGCGAGTCGCGACCTACCCAGATATCCCACCGTCGCGTATCGCAGAATGCTATCGGGACAAACGTGCGACGCATTAGGTTAATCTTATTTATTAATAGCGTAGGACATAAAAGTATAAAAAAACAACAAAGATTATTACGATACTTTTAATCATAATAGGTAATTAGCAGAGCTTAAAATTATTCCATTACTGCATTAAAATTATAAAATACCGTCGGTCAGTCGCGTCACCAGTGTAAGAGCATCTTTCACTTTGTGCTATTAAAGATATGATATACTAAACATAGAACATGCAGGTTACATCGAGTTACTACAATTCGATAGCTCAGCATATCATTACTATCAGGTTGAATTGTTTACGTATTGGGCATAAACTATGATAGCTAAGCTATCAAATGCTACATACTACGCGTTTTTAACTGGAATTTTATCCATTGTATTATATCTAATTATACATTATATGCAATAAGGAATACTTATTTGGATGTGAAAGAGGCCCTTAATATCATAATAATGACAGTTACAACAGAAACACATCCTTATGACTTATCGGATAAGAAACAATAAATTAAAATGGAAATAAATTGCCACGGCTAGCGAGGTGTCTCTATAAAGTGAATAGTTTGTGTTACAGGATTCTGGCGTCGGCCACATTAAGTCGCACCAGTACATCGCACTTGTGTGGTCTGCACGCACATTTATTTTAGACGAAAATAAATTAGAATATTTCACTTTTAAATATATAAAAAATATTTTCCAAAATTCATTTAAACTGAAAGTGTTTGTGAGATTCTTGTGCGTACATACCACATGTAATTGGACCCTTTCCATTTGGACTAGTCCAAAAGCAGAAACCTTTTATAAAAACTAAGTTTACAGCTTACTTTAGTTAAACAGTTGTTTTTTTTTAATTAAGATATACCCTCGAGTAGTCTGTATTGTTTTTGGCGACGAGGGCGATATAAAAAGGAGATCTGGCGGGTTACTTACTATGACGTCTTAAAGCAGGAGTAATTCCAGTGTGGTAAAGAGACAGAGCTATACAGGTCGACTAACGCCATCTCTTTCCCTCACTGGAATTACTTCTGGTTTAAGACATCATGGTAGGCCACCTGATCTCCGTGTTTAATTGTTGTATGGCATCTTAGCTATCAGCTAGTTAAATAAATCAATTATTTCCCATTTCCAAAATATTGACACTATACCAAATATGTTTATATTTTTTAAAACAACCATAGTTACTCAATGTACTCGTCCATAGAATCTTGAGCTTAATTTAGAAGATATGCTTGCAAGAGATCTTTTTTAACATTTTCAGTTCAAACGAGATCAATTTTACAAAAAAAAAAAGAGAGAAGGGCAAATAAACGGAAATTAAATATTAATTACTTTTACAGGTTCTGCCGATGGTCTTAGTCAAAGCACATGAGCATCTGAACTGTATAATTTAAAATACAAAATATGTGTTCCAAAATAATTTTCGGATTATGCAAAAATATTCAATTTCTTACTCTATCACCGCAAAACAATGATTGCAGCACATTTATTTAATTCTAACTCCTAATATCGTACAGTTTATGTACTTGTTGACCGTACCAATAATTTTTACATCTATTTTATACGACATAAGACCCAAATTACAATGTATTCAGAGCTCTTTCATTTTCTTTGTGTAATACAAATAGTGCAACAGGTTGCCAAGCCAAACTTGCATTCAAATTTATTTATTTTTTCCGTTTATTTCTAAGATCTGACTATGTACTGCAGAATTACGTCTAGATTAAATTCTGGGATTAGTATATTCGCCATATCTCCAAATGGTGAAATAGGTTGGGAACACTACTTGTCACCCAATTAGAACAAATGGATCACTTAATAAAAAATGTCGTGTTGAATGATAAGTGTGTCTGGATCCTTGAAAACAATTTTATTAATACGGCGACAAATTAATTGGACCGCACCACATTATGTTGATTAAATTAGCATCGTGACTACTAAAAAAATTAGATGAACGGTACGGTACGGTCTGCCGCGTATCAGCAGTAAAACAACTTCTTCGACTGCTGCTACGAAATAAACGGCTCGTCCCATGAACGTGCGATCGTCTGTACAATGACTAACACAATAACGCACATGAAAGAGCTCAATCAAAAACGTCCATTATTGAAATGTGAAACTTAGTGTTGGAGCCCGGTTACAAGTGACGTAGTAAGTGTATAGTCTGTGGCACGGTACGTACACTCAGCGGCGCGGGAGGGGAGGGGGCGCTAGCCGTGGTTTACGTTGACGCCTGACTCAAGCTCCGACGCTGGCGTCTCTGGTTCTTCGTCGTTGTAGATGTTCTCTGCCATCTGCCATACCTGCGCACAAATTACAATCATAAATACATAACATCACATATTAGACCAGTTCTCTATGAATCCTTTGTAATAGGGGGCGACCCTATTACCATCAAGTGGGCACATATCCAGCTGCTACTAAGGAATTCCTGATGGAAAACACCTTACGCGACCTGGGAATTGAACCCGATGACACCACCACGACGACACACGTTAACCACCACGATGATAACGTCATCTATAGCATAACTACTTTCTTGTTAATTTGTTTGGACTATCAACACCACCACTGAGCCCATGTGGTAGATTGCTCTCAGTATATGGCTCAGTCCCTGTCACCATTAGTGGGAGCATTATGGCCTGATTACACTTATACTATGTGTCTTCTCTGTCATTATAATAATATGGGACTTAAGAATTCTGTTTATGTTGTCATTGGCGCAATGTGCGTGTGCATACAAAGTTTAATGACGTCATGTGATAAATAGCGGATGGCTTCTAGCTAGACTAATAATTATTCTGATGGCGGGTTGGATTTGCCTAGCTATATGTATGTACGGTTGAAATTAAATGTCCCAATCTTGTTTTGCCAGACAGCAAAACACACAGATCGAGCATGACCTGAATCAGCATATAGGTAGCTTTTATTCCCAGAAGTTAGTTCCTGTGGGATAATTATCAACATCCCCAAGAGCCATCATCATTTTATAATCAGAATCCAGATTCATCTACAAACCTGCATAATATTGTCTTCTGAGACGGAGCAGATGACCCACGGCTCGTTGGGGTTCCATGAGAAGTCTGATATCTTGGCGGTGTGACCTCCGTGGATGAACAGCAGCTCTGGAGGGCCGTCCTCGGCGTCTTCAGCCGTCTGCTCCTCGCCTATCTTCGACAGATCCCACACGTGAAGCCTGCAACAATATTCGTTACTTATCAAATTTCAGTTTGGGTGGTTCTTGTGGGACGGGCGCATCTCAAATAGACAGTAACTTGGAGTTCGTCATAGTGGGGTTTCGAGTCTCCGGTTTAAGAGTAACTGTTTCCAGAGACTTGAATTATTTTATCTTGTACTTTTTTTGACCTGCGGCTTAGTGAAAGAAGATTGATGAGTTTAATGAGTGAACAAGCTGAAGTGGCAGTGTGCTGGTCTTGTTTGCTGAAGGACTGCTTGCATCTATCAGCACCATGTTTTGAGTGCTACTACACTTATATTGAGTCCTAAATCCTTAAATGTCAATTGACAAAAATGATTTTTGGGCAGTGTTACTAATTCTGATGTACAGAATACTTGGTTCACGGCGACGTTTTATGTCTCGCGGATAAGTTAGATTGCTAGAGGCAAAATTTTCGCGTGATGTTATGTGTTGCATAGTTGGTGTGTTGCGTGATGGATCTGTCAAGTTGTTCTGTGCATTACCTCCTGTCGGTGCCGCTGCTGGCAAGGATGGTCTCGTTGTGCGGCGACCACTGCACCTGGAAGATCTCGTCCTTGTGCGACTCGAATGAGTGGAGCTTTAGCTTCAAGTTGCGGAGGTCCCATAGCGCCACCTAGTACACAGATCAATATTAATGTTTGCACATATGATTCCCTGGGGTGAAGACTTCGTATTAGCGAGTAGCGTAACACTCCCCCAGCTAGATGGACCGATAACCATAAAGGATAGAAAAGCAGATTATGGCGGGCCGCGCCACAACGCAACGCAGTATAAAAATCGTACTACATCAACCGTCGTACATTTATGTATGAATTATCGCACACTACAAGCGAGCCATACCACTCTATTTTGTATTTAACAGAATGTGCGGCGGAGAACCGCGTGTTGTGGAGCGACTTCCATATGGGAAGTCTACTTTCTGAAAAACGTTCAATGTCCCCTTGTCGACATGTCCACTCGCCTTGTAATGTTACTTTAGTTAGTAGTTCATTCATCCTCTCAACAGGACTAAACCATCTAAGCAGTTTAAAGCAAATATAATTACAGTTTTATCAGCACTGCCTGTAGCTAGTATGAACTCGGAGTAAGGGTTGAAGCTGAGACAGTTCACTTCAGCAGTGTGGGCGTCCACTGTGTGCGACGGCTTTGACGTGTTGTTACATCTGAAATGAGATTGAGATTTATAGTATGACATTGTATTGTGTTGAACATGGTCTTTGACAAATCAGCAACGATCTATACGAGCGGTAGGGATATGGAACAGAGTAGTTTGGGTACGAACTAACGGACCCGGGTTAGGAGTACGACAAACAGTTTCATCACAATGACTAGATTGACAAACAAACTCACGGCCCCTTTGAATAGCAAGCCTACATTGTGGCCTAGATGGACATGGCTATAATGGATAAGACTGGAAAGACAGTAAGGAGGCCTTTACTCAGCTTCTGGCAGTGCGGAGAATGATAGGAAGAAGTGGGGCCTAACCCTTTAAATTATACTCTGGCAATACTGTGCGGTGATCCGATCTACGATCATCGACGCGGTCGTGGTCTGGTAGCTCCCGCACACTAGTTACAGCCTCAAACAAATTACAACGTATGGCAAGGCTTGCCTGCAGGGCGACTACTGGATGTATGAGGACTACTCCGACTGCAGCTCTCCAAACCATGTTGGGGTTCCCACCACTCCATCTGTTCATACAACAGGAGCAACAATTGCGGGAGTACGCCTCAAAACACTACAACTCTGGAGTAAGTAAGTTTCACAACACACCACAGGTTACAGGAGGGATTCTACAATGAGTTCCCCGTGGCGAAAGCCATAAACCACTGGGTACCAAAACAATTCATATTCAACAAGAAAAATATCGCATAGCACGTCCCGGAGCTTGTTCCGCATTAAGGGCTTCAACATTTATCATACTCCCCACCCCGATGGTAGTGCGCACGCTGGCTCAGCGCTGGCCATTCGGGAAAACTTGAGACATTCACAGATAGAACCGTATTCTACAGTGCATTTACAAGCAACCTCTGTTAGATTGGAGGACCGAGCAGGTCCTATTATCCTCTCCTCAATCTACTGCCCACCAAGACATAAAATAACTTCAGAGATGTTTAAAACCTACTTCAACACTCTTGGCCACAGGTTCATTGCAGGCGGTGACTGGAATGCCAAACATACATTTTGGGGATCACGCTGTAACAGCACTCGTGGACGCGATCTGAAACGTTGTGTTGACGAAAATCATCTAAAATCGATCTCCACTGGTGAAGCCACCTACTGGCCTAGCGACCCAAGGAAACTACCGGACCTCTTAGACTTCTTCATAAATAAGGGCATAGACAGCTTACATACTACAATTGAATCGAGCCTAGACGGATCATCAGATCACACACCGGCGATCCTCACTATTAGCACTAGTGAGCTCACTCGAGAAATAACCGAGTCTCTGACAAATAGCCGAACTGACTGGGACGGTTTCAAGACTTACCTCACTGACAACTTTAATTCTACTATTCCTTTAATGGATCAAAACGACGTAGATAATGCCTGCCGGTATCTCACAAATGCCATTCAAATAGCTGCCTGGATCAACACACCCATTCGATCCAGAGGTTCGACCAACCTCTCCCATCCACCAGATATCATGCAAAAGATCTTAGAAAAACGCAGACTTAGAAGAATTTGGCATCAGTCCCGTCATCCGCTTGATAAACACTTCTATAACAAGGCAGCTAAAGAGTTAAAGGCTATAGTCCAGGAATCTATTAATTCAACGGTGGCAACAAACCTACAGATGTTGTCGCCTACGGGGGTTGGTGCAAACTCGCTCTGGATGGCAACCAAAAACCTAAATAAGCCTCAACAGTCTTATCCTCCAATTAGGTCACAAGCTTCCTGGGCAAGAACTGACTTGGATAAGGCCGAAGTATTCGCAATGCATCTGAATTCTGTATTCAAACCCAACGAGAGCGATGCAGATGAGCGTGATATTGATGCAATATTAGAGCAAGATCTGCAGATGTGTCTGCCCATTAAACCAACAACACCTAAAGAAATTGCGAAGGAAATCAGACAATTGAACTCGAGAAAAGCCCCGGGGTTTGACCTGATCACACCCTCCATACTTAAAAATCTTCCCAGAAAATGCATTGCCTTCTTGGCTAGTCTGTTCAACGCAATCTTCCGAACATCTCACTTTCCTGACCTTTGGAAAATCTCCGAAGTTGTCATGATCCACAAATTAGGAAAACCTGAACATGAAGCGTCGTCTTATCGGCCGATAAGCCTAACTCCTGTACTGTCCAAACTGTGGGAGAGGATATTCCTTAATCGACTAAAACCATGCATAGACGTCAATGATGTTGTTCCACCTCATCAGTTTGGCTTTCGGAAATCCCATTCAACAATAGAACAGGTTCACCGTGTTTATCAAACAGGAAGACAGGCCTTTGAACGCAAAAAGTACTGCTCAGCGGCATTTCTTGATGTACAGCAAGCCTTTGACCGTGTCTGGCACAAAGGATTACTCGCAAAAGTGAAGGAAAAACTTCCACACTCAATGTTCCTGCTCATTCGGTCGTACTTATCCGACCGCTGCTTCCAAGTTAAACAGGGTGAAGCAAGATCAAGATTGTTTGAAGTGGAAGCTGGAGTACCACAGGGTTCTATTCTTGGCCCAGTGTTGTATAACATATTTACATCAGATTTACCCACATTAGACGACATAACAGTTGCAACATATGCTGACGACATAGCCTACTTATCAGTTGACGACAACCCCGAAATGGCCAGCAATAAACTACAAGATCAGTTAGACGAGACACATAAATGGCTCTGTAAGTGGCGGATACGTGCCAGTGCATCCAAGTCTAACCATATCACCTTCACGCTCAGGCACGGAAACACCCCTCCTGTTAGACTTGGACCTGATACCTTACCACACACAGACTGTGTTAAATATCTTGGCTTCCATTTAGATAGGCGCTTAACATGGAAGCATCACATAAAACAAAAAAGGGAGGAGATAAACCATAAGTTCCGCAACCTGTATTGGCTCAAGGGAAGAAACTCGGTACTCTCTGTAGACAACAAGCTACTCATCTACAACTCGGTCCTTAAACCAATATGGACGTACGGAATCCAATTGTGGGGCGTAGCCAGCAAATCTAATATTCTCTGCCTGCAAAGGGTTCAAAATGGTATCCTAAGAGCCATAGTAAATGCACCTTGGTTTGCTCGGAATAGCGAAATTCATGACTTCCTGCAGGTACCGCCCGTAGACTCTGAAATCGAGCGGTACAAACGCCAACATAAGGCACGCCTAACCATGCACCCAAATCCACTAGTGACTGAACTGTTAAACCCGACAGCGGTGGTAAAAAGGCTGAAGAGGAACCACCTTCTATAAGTGGGAGGCGCAGCACTGGCTGCTCCACCACAACGCCATGTAACTGCAACAAATTCGCTTATGGTCTGACGACCGATTGCAAATGTAAAGAAAGAGGGAAAAAAAAAACAAGAAAAATACAAAATCCAACTCCATGGGGTTACGCCCTGAAGAGCTGCGAATCTTCACGGACGCTTTCTAAACAGGTGGTCGGGCTGACCAAACAACAGCTGTGCACAGTTACAGCTGCTATAATTGCACACGGAGCTTTTAATAAACACCTCTTTGTCATAGGAGTCACAAGCAGACAGCCCATTGTGCCGAGCCTGCACGGAGGAAGACGATACAGCGGCCCACGTGGCTCTAGACTGCCCAGAAGTTGCCTCATGCAGGGCAAAGTACTTCGGTAACCCAGATAAAGTTTGTGCCAAACACATGATTAAAAAATTAACAGCTTTCTAACCTGGTATCCCAAATCATGAGCTTCTGGTCATCAGCGACGGAGCCGAAGAGTGACTCGTGCAGCAGGTGCCATGCGACGTCCTCCACGACGGCCGTGTGTCCCGTGAACACCGACTTGGCTTCGATGACGCGGCCCTCCTTGGGCGTCGCGTTTATGTCCCACAGGCAAATTGTGTGGTCATCACTGGGGAATCAATGTTATGGTTAATATTTAATCTTATTAAAAGGGTTTGATCCCCAAGTCAAGCATAAAGTGTTGTGTTTTCGATCAGGGATTTGTCAGTAGTACTAGTAGTAGCCTGGAGTCTGGATTTGAGCCCAGCTAATGACATGGACTCTTGCCCACATAATATATATTAAAAGGTTTTTATTGAAAAACCATTACTCTGACCACTCGGATCCGTACCACTGTAAGAAGCCGAGGCAGGCATTCAAATAAAAAAATAATTTTGTTAATACCTCCCACACAGCTGTTTTATTTCATTTCAACATCTACCCGGGGCTTATTGAAAAACCCTTTACAACACAACTAGTGAAATGTGGATGTAGTATAGGTCCCTCTCAGAGGATTGAGTCCCAGTGGAAATGCTACAGGTACCCCTCTGCCTAACCCTTTGGGGATACATTGGAGTGATGTTATGTTCCTTACAACAAAGTATTGAGAAAACATAATATTATTATTTTTAAAATATTAATATTACTAGCTGCCCAGCGCTACTTCGTTCGCGTGGTGTCCTACCCCTTACCCTACCCTACTTCTACCCTACTCCTACCCTACTCCTACACTACTCCTACCCTACTCTTAACCTACTCCTACCCTACTCTTAACCTACTCCTACACTACTCCTACCCTACTCCTACACTACTCCTACCCTACTCCTACCCTAATCCTACCAAAAAAAAAAAGTATCCTAGTGTTGTTTTGAGACTTATCCAGGCAATTTTTTAAATTATTCAAGCCGTAAAAACCATCCTTGAACCTCAACGAACATTAAAAAAAAAGAATTGGCCAAATTGGTCCAGGCGTTGTTGAGTTATGCGCTTACCAACACATTTTGCGATTTATTTTTATATTATAGATTACTTATTAATGGAAAATCTAGTTGCAAAGCTACAAAGATGTGTTGCATGTGCATCATTATTCTCTTGCCTTTATCTCAGTTTATTGGGATTGGCGCGTGTGTTTTCTTCCATACATGTATTGCAACCAATTATATAATTTTATGTGTTTCAACACATTAGTGACAAAATATTACCTCACAAATAAGACTAGAAACCTATCAGTTTGTCAAGACAGAGAGTTGATGTGGTATAGTAGGAATTAAAAAGTATGATATCAGAAACAACATGGCAAAATATGAGTGTACTATTAGGTGTACCTCTGCCTAACCCTTCGGAGATTACAGGCGTGATGTTATGACATCAGAAATAACAGGAGTAGCATCCTCACGGCATTATCATGGTGATGTCATACTTGTTTACTAGAATAAAGTGGACCTTGGAAAAAAAAACCGGCCAAGTGCGAGTCAGACTCGCGCACCGAGGGTTCCGTACAAACCTGTAGGTATATAAGTAAAAGTTATGGTATTATGGTGAAAACGGGTAGAGGTTTTGATTCCCTTGCGAGTAGTTGCGAGTTTCAAAATATGCGGCTTTAATTGCTGTATCTTTTGATTGCGTTGACGTAGACGTTTGATTTTGTTACAGCTTAAAGATATTATAGACTTGAGTATTTGTTAAGAATTTCAATATAATACCACTACGCGTTCATGAGTAAAGGGGTAATAAGTTTAAAATTATTAAAAATATTTTTATTATATGACTAGCTGCCCAGCGCAACTTCGTTCGCGTGGTGTCCTACCCCTTACCCTACCCTACTCCTAACCTACTCCTACACTACTCTTATCCTACTCCTACCCTACTCCTACCCTACTCCTAACCTACTCCTACACTACTCTTATCCTACTCCTACCCCACTCCTACCCTACTCCTGCCCTACTCCTACACTACTCCTACCCTACTCCTACCCTACTCCTACACTACTCCTACCCTACTCCTACTCTACTCCTACACTACTCCTACCCTACTCCTAACCTACTCCTGCACTACTCCTACCTTACTCCTAACCTACTCCTACACTACTCCTACCCTATTCCTACCCTACTCCTACCCTACTCCTACCCTACTCCCACCCTACTCCTACCCTACTCCTACCCTACTCCTACACTACTCCTACCCTACTCTTAACCTACTCCTACACTGTCTACTCCCCCTAATCCTACCAAAAAAAAAGTATCCTAGTGTTGTTTTTAGACTTATCCAGGCAATTTTTTAAATTTTTCTCGCCGTAAAAACCATCCTTGAACTTCAACGAACATTTAAAAAAAAGAATTGGCCAAATTGGTCCAGGCGTTGTTGAGTTATGCGCTTACCAACACATTTTGCGATTCATTTTTATATTATAGATGTAACTAAAAATTTATGCTTTTCGCAATTTTTCCTGTATCTGTGTTATAAGACGTTGCTTCGTACCAAATTTCAAGATTCTGAGTTCACGGGAAGTACCCTGTAGGTTTTGATTCCCTTGCGAGTAGTGGCGAGTTTCAAAATATGCGGTTTTAATTCCTGTTTCTTTTGATTGCGTTGACATAGAAGTTTGATTTTGTTACAGCTTAAAGATATTATAGACTTGAGTATTTGTTAAGAATTTCAATATAATACCACTACGCGTTCATGAGTAAAGGGGTAATAAGTTTAAAATTATTTTTGTTATATGATGTAACTAAAAATTTATGCTTTTCGCAATTTTTCCTTTATCTGTGTTATAAGACGTTGCTTCGTACCAAATTTCAAGATTCTGAGTTCACGGGAAGTACCCTGTAGGTTTTGATTCCCTTGCGAGTAGTGGCGAGTTTCAAAATATGCGGTTTTAATTCCTGTTTCTTTTGATTGCGTTGACATAGAAGTTTGATTTTGTTACAGCTTAAAGGTATTATAGATTTGAGTATTTGATATGAATTTCAATATAATACCACTACGCGTTCATGAGGAAAGGGGTAGTAAGTTTAAAATTATTAAAAATATTTTTATTATATGATATAACTAAAAATGTATACTTTTCGCAATTTTTCCTATATCTCTGCTATAAGACGTTGCTTCATACCAAATTTCAAGATTCTGAGTTCACGGGAAGTACCCTGTAGGTTTTGATTCCCTTGCGAGTGTCGAAAATTTGCGGCATAAACGGGAGTATCTTTTGATCGCGTTGACTTAGAAGTTTGATTTTTTCACAGCTCCAAGAGACCATAGACTTGAGTATTTGATATGAATTTCAGCTTGATACCTCCACGCGTTCCTGAGAAAAAAGGTCTTGACAGACAGACAGACAGACAGACGGACAACAAAGTGATCCTATAAGGGTTCCGTTTTTACCTTTTGAGGTACGGAACCCTAAAAATTGCTTCAATGCTTCAAGATAGATATACAACAGGCTTTTGATAGAGTCTGGCAGAAGGGCCTGCTATGTAAAATTAAAAGTTGTCTTCCACACAACTATTTCTTAATATATAGTTCTTACCTCTCAGGAAGACTGTTCCAGGTCAAAGAAGGTGTAACTACATCAATTGTTTTTGAAATACAAGCTGGTGAACCCCAGGGGTCAGTGTTGGGCCCCATACTCTACACTATTTTCACTGCTGACCTTCCATGCTCGAATACCAAAACTACAGCTACATTCGCCGACGATACCGCTATCCTGGCGAGTCACAAGGACCCAGTAATAGCCTCAAAAATCCTAAAGCAAGGTCTAGACGAGACAGCTAAATGGCTTCGAAACTGGTGGATTAAAGATAGTACTTCAAAATCAGTGCAGGTTACTTATACACTACGCAAAGTCAATTGCCCCCCTGTGAGACTAGAAAACGCCACCCTTCCTCAACAGAACTCTGCTCTCTCAGATACCTTGGCATTCATCTAGATAGGTGTATGACATAGAATGAGCACATCAAGAAGAAGTGAGATGAAGCAACCACAGGAAGGTTTTGTATTTAATATTCAGATATTAAATACAAAAGCTTCCTGTGGTTGCTAGTTCGAAACAGCAAACTGTCAGTAGACAATAAATTGCTAGTGTACAAGTCGATCCTGAAACCTGTATGGATGTATGGCCTCCAACTGTAGAGTAGTGCTTGTAACTCCTCCATCATAAGATTCCAAAGAATGCAGAATATAATCCTCCGAACAATCAGTAATGTCTCCTGGTATGTGACTAATGCTGACGAACGAGCACCTGGAAATGCTAACAGTGAGAGAAGAAATTACTAACGTCAAGACTAAATACAGGGAACGGCTTGAAGCCCACCCTATTACCCTTGCATGACAGCTCACAATTCTCAGCTATGCTAACCGCCTTAAAAGAAAAGACACCCTATAGGGTCGAGAATTACGAGTAGATGTTTTCGCTGGAGGACACACTTTGCACTTTGAGAGAAGCATGCAACACATCTGCTAAAAGTGAATGCACTGATTGTAGATGCAATAAAGGAAAAAAAAATGCTTCAAGATACCTCAAGAGATCGCATATCACACTAACCTTGCTGACAGAAGATAGCCATTGAGGTTGGGATTCCAGGATAAACCATAGCCTTCTTTTTGGTGACCACGTAACCTGTGGGTAGAGGAGCAGACATTTAATGTTTACCAACAACAAATAGTAGATTTCACACTGCAAAAATGCAAACAATGCTCATTAATTGGTCCCACTTTTGCCAAGGCAGACCAAAGCACAATAATTAGTTAATCAAGTCAAACTAATCCACTATTTCAAATTTGGTATTTAACCACAGTAAGCATAGTTTACAGCTGCAACTAACAACAGCTAAATGCTAATTACCTAAAGATGGTTTATTTTCTTCAGAAAATGGAAGAATGATGTGAAATGGTATGCTTTGGCCTTTACTGTTTCTAATTATTTAATGGATTTCAACATACCTGAGGTCAGGATGACATTCACCAGAAGGTTCAGGCTTTGATGGATGCTTAGTGTAGTCAAAGACCAGCACATCGGAGGAAGGGGTCTTAGTGGCGATGACGCAGGGGTTCTGGGGCATGTAGCGCGCCCTGTTCACCTCACCTTCATGGTTGATCTTGATTTCAATGTCAATTTTACCTGACACTGAGCCAAAGCCACCAAATTCTGTAAAACACAACATTATGTCATTTGAAACTTAGTCTTTGGTGACAGTTTAAATTGGAGACACTTAAGTATGTAAAGTGTGATCACCATCTTTTTGTGTTTTTTTTTTGTATTTTGTAATAATTTTATTGATTTAAGTAAAGGAAGGATTTGACTTGTTTGTTAACCAATAACAGTCAATACTACAAGATGTATGAGAACTTTCTTTTAACCCAATAGTCCTGAGAAAGTTCTATCGTCAAGAGATAAAGGTTGCTACTTCTATACCATACTAATTTTAAATATTGGTGACAAAGAAATGAAAATACTCCGAATGATGTGCTGAATATATGGTACCCGACAAATAAGCTGAAGTGTAGGTTTTTAATTTGGACATGTTAATCTTTGGAACTCCCTATTGGATTAGATAAGTTCTTTTTAATTTCATATACCCATTCTTGAACAAGGTTATTAAATGAGAAATGGTGATACCGTTGGGCACAGCAAATCATGCTCTCAATACATACCTCCCTTATCATTGTCATAGTGGCTAGCATCAAACTGTGCATCTTCATTGGGTAGCTGGACACTGGCAATCAGCAGGTGGTTCTGTTCATCGGATGTGTGTGTGCCTAAGATCAACCTACATAAACAAAAACAAAGTTTTTTAAAAAAAGCAAAAATGCAGGTATCAAAATGGGAAAAGAATTGCAGGGCATCAAAAATTTTGTCTACATCACTCTCAATAAGAAAAGTGTCGGCCCACTGGAAAATAGAAGAATAGAATATTCTTTATTATGCTCACCATGCAAATAACATTTACAAAGGAAGACATTTCACATAGGGTGACAAAATCTTTTGTTAAAAGCAATCTTTTCAAGACAACCTTTCTATAGCTACCTGGACAGGTACACATAGCTGAACTCCATCATTCTCCAGCCTTTATCACAATTTATTTGGGGTTAGAGTAGCATGTCTTCTTCCATATTACTCTATTACTCATCATCTTAGCAGTCACCTCCTATCTAGCCATATCAAGAAGACCAAAGAAACGATGGATGGACTGTGTGAAGGATCACACAGTCCATCCATCGTTTCTTTGGTCTTCCTCTACTCTTATAGCCATCTACATTCATGCTCAACATTTTCCTCAGGACACTTTCCTATTTTCATCGCATCACATGTCCATATCACACCACTTTTCAGTCACTTTCAACCACCACTGCCACTATCAGACTTCCTCTTATGTACTCATTCCTCAAGGAAACATTCTATGATTGTTGTTCGAGTTAGGAACTCCTTTACTCAGATGAGTATCTCATACTATCACAGGACTCTAATACCTATGATGCACCCAGGAAGTACAAACAATATAAAAAGAGAACAAAAGAAGTTGAAAGACCTTTGTTCTAATTTCTTGAGAGTTGACAAAGTGCAAACGTAAATTGTTAGATGTAGGCAATTAATGATTACAAGTGTAATATTGACATGACTTTCCTCAAGATGATGTGTCAAGGAACATCATCAAGAAGTATCGAGCATGAACTAAGAATTAAAAATGTGTTCGAGGTTACTATACCTGTGAACTGAGTAGTCCTTTCCTTCAGGCCGGGTCACGTCTGGAAGCCACTGAGCAGTCAGCGAGGGCCACTCCAGAGCGTGTGTCATCACTAAATCATACAAAAACGGAGTATTCTTCTTCCATATTTTGTACTCCTCATTGATCACCCTCTCTTCAACCGCATCATCAAAGGTTTCTACAAACGACAGAAATTACAGATTCTCTACGAAGTCTTTTTTGATAACCAAAAAATCACTGGCTGTCAAGCAGAACTTCAGAAGCGTCAGCAAAGAACAGCACCACCATCGCGTGAAACATTGATTTAGTATACAATTACCTCCGTCACCTTTGTCAGCCATTATATTTAACAGAAACTTGTGTTTGTTTGATCTAAATTTACGAATTAATCAGTAAAAACCGACCGGCCCCGTAAAGGCGCCAAACAAAAGTCCTTGGCGTTACTGGTAACAGACAACACACAAACTTCCGGTTGCCAATTAATCTATAGGAATTATTAGAAATAGAAGGTACGATTTATTTTCATTCTGCATAATTATTTTTCTTTCAGGCTGCCAGCGTACCCTTATATACGCATACTTATTTGAATAAAATTTTGAACTACTGCTACTTTGCTTTCAATCATTTAACAAGCCGGTTAACATTACCGGTTTTACCGGTTTTTTTGAGATTTCGAATTTTGATTCACCCGACCTAACACTTTGTCTAACGCACAACTTAGGATAACGGCAAGAAAACCAAGTATGTATTCATGAATAACTGAATAAACTATTGTGTTTTTGATGCTTAAGATTTTTTTACAAAACCGGCTTCGATTTCCAAATTAAATTTTAAAATCATGATGGCAATAATTTAATGAAATGTCATTGCACTGTGTCATTTCATCATTTGATTTGATTAATGTCAACATGGCTGATGCTGCAGCAGCTCGTCGCGAAGCTCGCAGAAGGAGAATATTAGAAAATTCTCACAATAGACTTCAATTTATATCCGGGAAATGTGGCGACGACGGTCCCAAAGGTATTATAAATAATTATATACTGCTGACATATCACAGAATACGCAAGCTAGGCTTTGCTTAGCACATTGTTTCTTTTTCAGAATCTCCGGTCAGAAACATAATTCCTGATCCAATTCCGGAGATTTCGCTTTCTTCGGACAGTACTAGTAGCAAGACTTCGCTTAACAATGGTGTGATCGTCCCTGAACCAGATTCTTTTGAGTTGTTATCATCACTCAATCATGACATCGCATCAGGCGATGGACAGGTACCCAGTGAATTGGCACCTTTCGTAACACCGGCAGCAGAACCAGCACCGACATCATCCCCCTGGCAGAAACTCACTAATAACAAATACGACGTAGTTTTGTTATCGCTTCTATTTCAATTACTGTACAGTTTGTCATTGGTAACGTTTGATGGTACTTACTTTTTCTTACCAGTACTCATCTATGCTATAACAAAACTGATATGGTTTCCGTCACAAAACAGTAGTTCTAAACTCGCTAATGCATTGCAACTTTTGCATATTATGTCTTCTAATAGAGTGCAGAAAATTATTTACATGACACAATGTATGGGTGTAATATCATGTGACATTTGTATATTTCTCTTTACCACAATTTGCATACAATCACTACTGATCACTTTGAGGGATGGGTTAATTACATAGTAATGACTTAATTTGAACTGTTTTGACCCGAACCAAGGGCATAAAATTGACTGAGCAGTTTCTAACAATAGCTGGCTAGATTAAATTGAAGTAGTGTTCAAAATTCAACTCGGGTTCGGGAAAAATCTCAATGTGTTGTGTACTTGTGTCTGTTAACTTAAGATGTTGAATTTTGAAAGTGCTCGACAATGTTCCATAATAATTTGATTGCTTGTGCCTTTATTCATAAGTGAGAAGATGTGAAATGTGTACGTTTTAGTCACATATTGCCATTTTTAGTTTTAAATTAGAATCAATTTTGTATATATAGCAACAGAAACAGAAGTTTTACACTCCTGATTATATATTTTATCTTAGCTCAATGCATTCATGTTGTGTATAATGATTATGTAATTAGATTATTTTATTACTCTCTTGCATTTAAAATTGTATTTATATCAGTAACACATATGAAACAACATATTTATAATACTAGAGAACATCTAATAATGGTAAGAATGTTCAATGGTAGGCCAAATTAGTAAACTATTTTCATGCTTTATACTTGTAAAATATAGTATTTTGATAAAAGGATCCTTATTATAGTCCTTTGAATTATAATGGCCTGTATCTGTATAACCCATTTCAATGGCCTGGACTTGTATATTTTTTATTCCTGAAATTTAATACTATATCCAATGTTATTAAATTAAATCAATATTATACTAACCACTTGCATGTATGGCAGTCTGTGACTTGTAGACCCTTTTGTAGATATTTTTGTTTTTATTTAATTGGTTTTGTTAATACTTTTAACCTTTTCAATTCTAACACTGCCTTAATCTCTTTAGACTTATTAGTCAAATTATATCAATTTATTAAAAAATAAAAAAGTTATGTTAGTTATATCACTACTTACCCAATGTAACTGACCACTATGTGTACCTAATCTAAATCATTACTAATGTCCCAAAAATGTAACATTATAATCCTCAACCTTGTACTTACTTTTTAAATCGGTTTATTGGTAATGGAATAGTTATTTTTTTACTACAATATTCGTAATTAAGCTGGTATGGTAATACCAAAGATTTAAATGCTATTTTTATTTGCTCCTGCCAAAATTCTGTCTATAAAATTTATTGGTAGAAGTTCTTATTTACAATAGGCTGTAAATATATACATAGGCTTTAGACTAGCATGATGTGTTTGAACATTGCCTCTTGCCAGTTGCCACTTCAAGTATAAATATGTAATGTATATAAATTGTTACAAAATGTCTTCCTCCTATTGGTACTTCTTTGTTGTCCTATGCATAACACTTATTTTTTCGTCATAAATAAAATACGGCACTCGCACGCATATGAAAAATTATGCATGCATAGACAATTTTATAAAATAGTTAATTCTTGTTGTTAATCTGTACCTCTCTGTATGTGAATAATTTAGTGTATCAGCTTAATTCATATTGTAAATAAAGGTCAACAACTATAAATAAAATAAAAGTTTATTTGAATTATATTTTGTAACATCTTTGAATTAAAAAATGGTTATGAATGGTATTTTATTTCTTTCACTGCTTACTCTTGCTCCATAGGCGTCGAAAAAAGGCTGAAATTATTAATAATTCATTTATTTCAGACAGTCCATACATTATATAAAAATTAAAATCACATAAAAAAACTTAATTACATTCATCAAAATAAAATTCATTTTTGATCATTAATTTATCATAATTTTAATGAGATGTGTGGCCTTAATCATAATGTTGGGTTTATAAATACCTAAATAAATGTTCCAGCTCTAAAGATTTAAGATATCTGGTTTATGAGAAGTAATGTGGATATGAGCAAAGTAAGAAAAAAGAAAGCATCTTTATTTACCTGTATAAATGTATTTACCGTTTAGTAAAGCTAATTTAAAAAAAAAGAGCAGCAAGATTAGCAATCATGTTGTTTGGTCTGTTCTGACCATAACATGGTGGCCCTTCAGAGTAAGCAGGGGTAAAAATGACTTCAACTCCAGGCCCTGGAGCTGCATTAGGGAGGCACTCCGATATCACCGGGTGCCGACCTTCCTCCGTCGTGTGGTCGGGGACTACCTGACGGACAGTGCTGTCATCTACCCTGGTCACAGCGGAGAGTGGAACCGGCGAGAGATGTGCGGTGTTCCACAGGGATCGGTTCTAGGGCCGCCCTTGTGGAACATTGGTTACGCCTGGGTGCTGCGCGCCGACCTCCCTAGCGGCGTCAGCGTAGTCTGCAACGCTGACGACACGCTGGTGCTGGCGCAGCGGAGGTCGCACGAGGCGACGGCCAAGATAATGACACGCGGGGTTGCGGTAGTCGTGGAGAGGATCCGGCAATTGGGTCTGCGAGGTGGTATTGCACAAGTCCGAGGCCATGTGCTTTCATGGGCCTCGGAACGCGCCATCGTCTGGATCCATACTGACGGTAGGAGTTCCCATCGGCGTCGAGTCGACGTTGAAGTACCTTGGACTCGTCCTCGACAGCCGGTGGAACTTCGTGGAGCACTTCCGACGTTTGGCTCCTAAACTGGAACGGGCCGGGCTGCCTTCAAGCGGCTCTTGCCCAACCTGAGGGGTCCAAACGCCTCCTGCCGGAGGCTCTACGCGGGGATCGTGCGGTCCATGGCCCTTTACGGGGTCCCGGTGTGGGCGCGGTCGTTGAGGCTGCGAGCCGCGCACTACCTGAACGCGCCCCAGAAGGTGGTAGCCGTGAGGCTGGTCCGTGGATACCGCACGATTTCCGGCGAGGCGGCGAGCCTCCATGCCGGATTGCCGCCATGGGATCTGGAGGCTTTAGTCCTGGCGCGCCCGCACGAGTGGCGCGCGGAGGCAATACGCCGGGGGGAAACTCCGCTGCCGCGGCAAATTGTCGCTCAGCAGACAGACCTCCGGCGCGATCTCATGGCGACATGGAGAGAGCGACTGTCGCAACCCCGTGCAGGGCACGCCACGATAGTGGCGATAAGTAAAGAGGAGTCTATGAGGAGTGGCTAGAGAGGCGCCACGGCGCCCTCACCTTCCGCCTGACGCAGGTCCTCACCGGACACGGTTGTTTCGAGAGGTACCTGCACCGAATCGGGCGGGAGGAAACGCCCGGGTGCTATCATTGTGAGGATCGCCCGGAGGACACGGTGGAGCACACCGTGGAGGTCTGCTCCACTTGGGCGGAACACCGCCGTGTCCTCGTAGCGGCGGCGACCTCTCGCGTCCGGCTCTGGTTCAAGCCATGGTTCGGGGCGAGAGGGAATGGGAAGCCATCACCTCCTTCTGCGAAGCAGTCATGCTAGCGAAGGAGGTGGCGGAACGTGAGAGGGAGAGAACCTCACGACCCAGCCGCCGCGGGAGAAGCATCGGGCGTCGGGGGCCACGTGGTGGCTCTCGGCCACCGTAGACGCGGGCCTGTCGACGGTGATTAATGGGCTAGTTCGCCGTCCGTCCGTCTTTTGACGACAGGCCGTGTCGACGGCGCGTTCGTGTTCCACGCGCGCCTCAAAGAGATGTCAGCAAACATGAGGAGGGGCCCACAAGGGTCGATGCCTGCCAGGGCTGCGGGACTGTTCGAAAGAGATACCGCGGCCCTGGAACATAAAGGGCAAAAGAAGGAACATGGATGGTTTTTAGTCAGTAAAAGTCTGACACTCCCTTCCGCTCCGCCCAGAGCGGGAGGAGTCATTTGATGATTTCCCATCCCATAAAAAAAGGGTAAAAATGACAACAAATAAAAATAAAAAAAAACATAAGTATGTAGTCATAAACTATAATTCTATTATGAAACTAATACAACTGAAAAAACAAAAACATTACAACAAATGCATGATGTGAAGTTAAGATCTACAAGACTAACTTAACGATTAAAAAAGTTTTTAATACTACTGAAGATATTCTTACTCTGATTCGGTTGGTCACTCTGTACCGACGCTTTAGCCGGAGTGGCTTCATCACCCGTGCTCTGACGATCTGACTCTGAAGAAAAAACACTTTGAGGAACTATGCTTTCTTTATTCAAAATGTTTGGACTAGTGGCAGTTTGCTTATCAATACTTTGTACAATTATATCCTTATCGCTACTTTGAGGGGAAGAGTCAGCTGGTTCATCAGAGCACCCGAGTTCCTATTGGTTCTTTGCGACTGTCTTTGGCTTTTTCTCTCGTAAAGGTTTTTTGCGGACAAGGTCCGTACGTCCTATTGAAATCATTTTAAGTTCCCATGCTTCTAAGTCTTTCCTGAAAGCAAAAGAATACAATTTTAGTCTTTTGTATGTCAATGATTATGGCGGACTGGTTGCTGTGGCTTGCTAGTGCAAGCTATAGCAATTCCAAGATTATTTAATTACTAGGGTATCAATTTATGAAGCAAATTTTACTGAACTATGAACAGAGATCAGGTCATTTCAAAAACCCTGTCATTGAATAGGTGTCACAGGCAGGCCACTGTGTATAGCAAGAATAAATATAAGAGACAATGAGATAGATGAGATGAGAACAGCTCATGTGTTTCTTAAATGCCCGGAAGTCACCACATATAGGATCAAGTACTTTGGTAACCCAGGCACTGTCGGTGAGAGTATCAATAACATCAAGGTTATGCTGAACCTCTCTCAGGAGTAGCAGTGTAGTGTAGCAAATGATGAACTTTCCAACCCCATATGCAGAATCAGATGGGGGATTGCATTGGACGTTGAGTTGCAGGTACCAGCTCGATAAATACAATAAAAAGTAACTGGCAAAATGTTACAGGTAAAAAAATGTTCTCTATGAACTTACCTATATTTAGCCATTAGGTCCGCCGCCTGTTTTTCAATCTTAGCTTTTTCATTATCAGTTAATTTCAGCCATTCTTTCTTCACTTGTTCTTGAAATTGTTTTATGTCTTTGCCTTTGAACCCATCCTTTCTAGATTGAATGAAGAGGAAATATGAAGACATTGGCTTCTTTGGACGGCCAAGCTCTTTGTATTCCTGTAAAATTACAAACAAAGATATAAGCCAAACCAGTCAAGCCTTTCCAACTATGTAAAGGTCAGCTTCCAGTTTAACAGGATGCAGCTGAATATCAGCAATTTAAATAGAGCAAGTGACTTGCACAATCCAATTACTGGGTAACACAATAATTCTTGGTAACTGAACTGTATCTGTTATAATCTCAGTCTGAAAACCAGTCATTTTCAGACTGAGATTTTGACACATACAGTATGTGTGATTTAGTGACACTAAAGGTAGGTTCATACAGGGTGGAAGAGACACCAAAGCACAAACAGTGAATACATAATTATTCAATATATTTTATTATTCTGAAAATCCCCACATAGAAATTAACCTTTTGAACGCCATTGTCACATATACGTGACAAGAAAGCGCGTGCCCTGTACGCGAAAGAACGCAAATATGTGACAGAATGGTAGGTGAAATTGTGACGGCGCGCGGCGTGGAGGGCACGCGCGTGCGTTTATGGTCTGGCGTTCAAAAGGTTAAAGAAAAATATATCAGCTGTTTCCCATACAATTTGACCATGTACTTTTTTTTGTGAAAATATCTATGTGGGGGGTTTTCTGATCCCTGTTCATTATACTTACAGCTTTTAACTTTCTTTTTTCCTTAGCCTCAGTCAATTCGTGTTTCACCCTTTTTATGTCTTCCTTCTGTTGATCTGTGAGTGAAGATTCATACATTGCCTTGATCTTTTTATAGTCTTCTAAATCCTTTTCATATTCCTTTCCCATCTGACTTTTGGTCTGCAAAAAATAATCAGAATATTTGTATTTATGTTGCAAGTGCAGCTGCAGAAAGTGGGTTCCTGGATTTGATTCCCAAATTAGACAGTGTTGCTGGAGATTTTTACCAGGTATTAGTCTCAATTTGAGCCCCGTTATGGCAAAAGGATCACTTTCAACTATGAGACTTATTCAAAACATATATTCAACATCTCTGCCTAGCCCTTCAGATCAAGTTTATATTAATTATATTGTTATGACAAAATTTCTTTAAGGGTACTTAGTCAGATTCTAGCCTACCTCTAAATCCAACTGTTGCCAGTGTTTAGATGTCCAGGAAATGGCTTCTTTGGAAGAAATGCCAGGGTTCTTAGCCAGAAGTGCTGGCCTCATCTGTGTCATGAACTTGAAGAATGGAGTCAGAGGCCGTTTTGGCTTGTCTATGCCTAATCTCTCCTCGGCAGATTTTTTCGTATAGCTGCATGCTTGAACAGGGGCCAGCCAGTTTGTTCTATATGAAAAAGTGAAAGGTTAGCGTCAGGTAACAGTGGTTTGTTTACCAATAATTCGTTTATTTTAAATATAATACTATAGTTAAATTTAAACTGCAATACGAAAAGCGAATGGTTATACTCAGAAATCCCAATAGAAATAAAAAAAAAAGATAGCAATCGATTTTTCTAAAATAAACAATAACCCAAGCGTCATAACCTCAATCTTACCTCCCATGTAGAACACTTTTATAACTCCCCACGAAGTAATTACTCAATCGACAAATCTGATTAAAAGAGGACATAATATAAAATATTCGTTTGATCGACTTAACATAGAAAGATGAACGAGTGACACCAGTTTTTCAAAAGTATTATAGTAATGACAAATGACAATGAGTTTTTTTTTCTGGCTTCGCATTCACGTCCCACGGTTTGTGCATTTAGCCAATGTCATGTCATGTTATTTATATTTTAGTGTCTAGGAGACAAAGTTAGGAAAACTGGAATTTATTAATATTATTTAAAACGGAATTTAGGATATAGGATCAGTAGGATTATAACGAACTATAGTAATAATGAATGAAAAAAAATATTTAGTTTTTTGCAATTTGCAGGTGTATGTGTATCAGGTCCGTTGTATGTTGTAGAAAAATTAGTCGCGGCAGTAAAACGAATGTAGTTACAGAATTATAATCATTAATACAACCCTCTAAGTTCATTTAAACCTATTGAATGACTTTTTCATGAAATAGATATTTGATACAACCCTTTATGTTCGTGAAACCTAATTGAATGACTTTTTCATGAAATCGTTATTTTTTTTTTACTATATAAGCCTTATTTTAAAGGCACTATTTTTCATGAAAACTCGTAAGTAGAGCTAAAAACGTTTTTAAAATTTGAAATAAATTATTAAATATTTAAGGAAATTGCAACATTGACTTAGTGTCACACATGTCAAGTGTCACTTTAATTAGTCTTTGTTGTCATTGGAAACTAATATTAATTGTTGTATTTCTGTTTTCAATGGTATTTTCTCAAGCATTTTTCATTGATAGCCAAGAGTACAGTAACTCCTCTGCTAACCTCTTTCTGGCTAAAGCAGTGACCCCACCGGATATACTTCGGCACTATTACTTCGGCGATATTTGACGGCACGGTTGGCGCAGTGGTCAAGCGATTGACTGCTGCGCTGCATGTCGCGGGTTCGATTCCCGTACGGAACAAATATTAGTATGACCTACAAGTAGTTGTTCCGGGTCTGGGTGTTTACAAAAAAAAAATGTATACATGTAGTTTATCAGCCATCTAGCTACCATAACACAAGCATTAGGTTGCTTAGCTTGGGACTAGATGGTGCTGTGTGAAATGTCCAGGGTATGATGTATGTAGCTACGAAATGATACTGGAATTCGACAAAAAGCCTGTAAGGTCTTGGCTGAAATTCATATAAGAGGTCCGTGAACAATTTTCTTGTTATTCCGTCAGGATACAGAAATAAGCAAATTCAAGGGATTTTTCACCCGAACCATACCAAAGCTATTGAAGGCAGCATGTAGCGACAGGCGCGGTCCCAGGGGGGGGGGCGGTATCCCCCAAAATCATACACGCCAAATTGACAAACAAAGAGATTTAAAATACTTATAATCGCTCGTAAATATTTTTATTTGCTATCGCTTGCTGCTAGTGTATAAGTTTTTATTGTTACTAACAAATAATGGAAGTGATTCTGAAATAAATGTTTATCCCCTTATTTATTCGTTTATATACATATTAATTACATTTTTAAATATTAGAATATAAAAAAAAAACATTTCAAAATTTTAAAAAATAATAGTTGGGAACAGGGTCCGAGCTACCGGCGGTCAGGGCTCTTGAGAGAGGAACCTCCTAACAATACGCGCCGTGTCCAGAAGAACTGCCTCTGAATCAAGCGCTTGATGAAGCTGCCCAGCGAGAGCCTCCTCAGATGTTGGTTGAGGCTATTGGCTATTAAGCCATTGGCCGACACGACTATCGGCACAATGACTGCTGTAGTCACGTCCCACATGTCGACAACCTTGCGAGCCAGATCTAGATATTTGAATTGTTTATCTTTCTTTGCTTTCACGAGGTTCTCGTCATGCGGAACCGTAATAATATCAACAACGATTGCGCGATGCTCCAATCTATCTATCACCACAATGTCAGGCTTATTGGCTGGAACAGGGTCGCCAGGCGCGCGTGCGACCTTGTAAACCATTTAATCCAGAAGTTGTGCAGCCCATCCGGCCCTGGGGATTTCCAGTTAGGCAACGGACGGACTGCACGAACTACGTCTTGGGGGCTGATAGTGATTGCCCTAGTGACACAAAAGATATTAATGTTTAAAATTTAGTTAGTAACCTCATACGCGATTTCTTAATTATTTATGTAAATAGGTTTTAGTCGAAGTGTAGTCGGAATGGCTGATAGTGAATTTGGTTTTACTTTTGTGTTTACTCTTTGCATGGAAGTAATAAGTACTACGTACAACCCATTACGAAAAAAAATATCAAAAAATTAAAAAAATTAAAACAAAATTAAAATTTGAAAATCCACGACGTTGTGTGTGTGCAGCGCCGCAGTCAATTGCTCAGCCACTGCGTAAACCGTGCCGTCACATAACTGTGGTTGTGACTTCGTCGGGCATTGATGAAACTTTGCTTAAGGGTGGCTGGACTGCACATTCAATTTCCAAATTGCCGCTGAATCTTGCAAGCGAAGATACCCCAACATGCAACATCACCAAAAACGGGGAAGTCCTTTTGCAGCAGTGGAAGTTAAGCCTATATAGGACGAGTGCACAATGTCGCAGAAGCATGCATTAGAGGCGTTGAACCGCAGCTTGCAGGACATCCGCGGCAACCAGGCGCTGATGGGTGGCGTCGTTCGGCCGCTTTAGACCCTGTGGACGGTGAGTAATGGGTTAGCTCGCCATCCGACCGTCTTATGACGACAGAACACTGACACACCTCGTTGAAATTCTCAACTCCATGGAGTTAAAAGGCGAGGCGTCCCATCAGCTGGAGCTTAAAGTTGGCGTTCCAGTTCTGGTTTTGCGAAACCTTGATGCAACCAGACTGTGCAACGGCACCAGGCTTCGTATCACAGAGCTGGGCAGCAACATTATAAAAACGGAGCTGCTAAAGGACAGAGCGTTTTAATTCCCCGCATACCCACATTTCAAATAACCATTTCAATTTAAGAGGTTGCAATTTCCCTCAAAATTGGTTTTTACAATGACGATCAACAGATCCTAGGGCCAAACCATAAAAGTGACCGGCATTCAATTGTGCACTCCATGCTTTTCAGACGGTCAATTATGTGTTGGTTGTTCAGTGCCCAAAATTTGCACGTGCTTGCGGAAAATAATAAGTCATTTAATGTTGTATACAAAACGGTATGAGAATAAATAGTGCCCAACAAGGCGTGTGATGGTTCACTTTGAATATAAAGTTGTATAGCGCTAAAATAAACGGTTTTTAATTTTGTTTGGGACCTCTTTTTGTAGTCATCACCCACATTATCACATTTTGATCAGCCAGTCAGTTCTCACACATCACGCCATGTAATCCCCAAAGGTTTAGGTAGAAGTGTACCTAATCGTACACCCACAATTCGCCAGTTATGTTGAACTCCCATGTGATAGGGGCCGAGCCTATTTCCACCAACTAGGTACAAATCCAGATTCCGTGGCTGCTATTGCGAAATTCCTGATGGAATAACCCAATAACACTATTATTTATAGTAATTTTTTCAATTGCATACATTGTTTAATGTTAAGTGGAAGAGCAGAGTCACACAAGCATCGCCTTGCTCAAAAGGTGATCATGTGCGATATAGCTTTATGTAATTAAAATAAACATTTTTTTTAACACAGGACCTCATGCTTAATAGTCGCACTTGCGACCACTCGACCAACGAGGCAGTCTCTTACATACATATAAAATTTCCAGGCGAACGAAGTCGCGGGCAACAGCTAGTACTGAATATACATAAAAAAAGATTCCGACGAATTGAAGTCGGTTAAAAATGAAACAAAAGCCATTTTAATAATATTTTATATTGTAAACCTACACATTAGACACTAAGTTCTAATACTTACAATAATTACTTACATAAATAGAACTTATTTATTATTCACAATCAAATATTTTCAGTCATTATTTACATTACATACTTATACAATATTTTGGCAATAAAGAGGTGGGTTTTCTTTTCTCGCTATAGATTTCTTGTTTTAGCGTTTTTTTTTATTGGATGTATAGTTCTGTTTAAACTTTATGGCGGTTCGGAAGTTAGCTGCGAGTATCGGTCTGGGCAGTATCCAATCAAGACGATGCGTCCTCTGTGCCCCGCTGATACCTAAAATTGTGTTTTGTGCACCTTTATGTGAGATGTTCCGTGCCCCCATAGATTTTGAACCGTTATACCTGCGCAGACTGTCACTCGCAGCTAACTTCCGAGCCGCCATAAAGTTTGAACAGAAGTATAGGTAAGTAGACAATCTGGTAACACATCGCCGAGAGGGGTAGGTGAAAGTACTTAGGTACTATACACCTTTGCCTATCCCTACGGAAGATACAGGCGTAAAGTTTGTATGTGAATATTAAATTAACAGAATCATCAGGTGGTACATCTTAAAGCAAGAGTAATCCCAGTGTGGGAAAGAGATGGCGCTAGACGACCTGTATAGTTCTGTCTCTTTCCCACATTGGAATTACTCCTGCTTTCAGACGTCATAGTAACCCCCGTGTTACTTCAAATTGTAGGTAGTTATTAAAAAAAGTTACTGTAGAAAGACAAATATGAAATCCAGAAAGAGAGAAATGTAGCGGATAGTTTTAATTTTATATAAAACGTAAGAATAAAATGAGGACGTATATTAATAATACTTAATTCTTAGATACTTATTTTCCAATGATATTTACAATTTCGAGTAGATATTATACCCACTCGTTTAACTTATTTACAGTTTGTTTAGTAGGGATTTAGGTTAACTATTTACAAAAATAAGGTTTATTATTATGTAGGCAATTTTTCTCGGACTGAGCCTAAAACTAACCTACCTATACTTCAAACAATTTTAAGTTTTCGCGGTTTAAACTAAACTTGTACTGTCACTTACGGGATATCTTCCGTGATTGTTCATGATTTTGAGCTCCCGACAGACAAAGAAAGAGAGTAGACAGCACGATCGTGGCGCTTGCAACAGCGTCGAAATATCGGGAGCTCAAAATCATGAACAATCACGGAAGAAATCCCGTAAGGGACAGTATAAGTCTACCTATACTTATTCGTATGATACATTGATAGAAAACCAGTTGATTTTTGTATAGATAGGTAAAATTTAGGTACTTTCACTATTAATCCTTATATTTCACCATTTTATATACTTTCGTAGTAGATAGCTAATTACTTCACTACCATGATTACATTCATAATTGTTAGGTAGGTACCTACTCCAACCAAATGCGAGGTTTGACATTATCGACACAGCAAACAAAAAAACAGTCATTCTTCAATAATTATGCATTCATAACACTATAAACATAGTAATTACAATTATAAATACTTAGCTGAAATTAAAGGCCATATCATCATGACCTCAGTTAATTACAAAACTAATGGCACTTGAATATTAGTTCATTCATTTACAAGTTTAAATGCAGCAATGGAGGTTCCTCCTCTTAAATTGTCTTTGAACCGTCTTTGAACGTTACTAGTGAAATTGCAAAATATGACCATTATGCTCGTCAGAGAATAGTTTCACCGGCTGAGTAATGGTAGTGTCTAGGTTTCCTATACGACGAATGCGTCTGTGGAGGCCTGTACGTGGCATATTTGTGCGGATGTCTCGTCAGAGTGTGCGGATGTGACGCGTAGCAGTGCAGAGTCAGCGGAGTGGGCGGTGGACCTGGCGGACACTTCGCCATTGGCGGCTTCCTTGGCCCAGCGATCCTCCTCCACAAAGCCTTTAGACTTGGCGTCGCGATCCACACCGCAACCATGACACCGAGAATCTGTGTCGCAAATATTCGGAACAGAAACACCCAGAATGCAGGTTTTGGATGCGTTGAAGGTTCTAAGGAAGGCACTGGAGCAGCGAGCCACTCGTCTCTCCACGCGTACTCATACACCCATGTTGCAAGTATGCAAGCTGACGGCACGGCGTACAGTGCTGCAAACGCTCCTAGCCTCAGCACACTTTGATCCTGATGTGGTTGTGGCGGTGAGTTCAGTAGCACAGACGGGGCTGGCACGGGTGCTGGACGACGAAGGACAGCACGGAAGCCCGATGAGAGGAACACGGAGCCTAGCAGCAGACAGATGGCTTCGGGAACTATAACCAGCGCCAGTAAAGACTTACTGGATTGGTTACCCACGAAGCATGTCCCTGAAACAAACACAAAAAGAAAACCTTTAGTAAACGACATCAGCGGTGTAGAGGTTAGCGGATACCGAATTCTTTTTCTCGAGTGCTCTTTATAGATGTGAATAACATTCCAATTTCCACTAAAGCTGCTCTCAAAGCGAACACCTACACAAACATACGGCGAGAAAAAAGGCTTGCATTAATAAGGCGTTTAAAAGGGCCGATTTAAAATTGAAATACGAGCGTGCGAGGAGGAAAGGTGTCGTATTTAACGGCTCGAATAATGGTCGAGCATTTCTTTCGGCCGCCATAATGGAAGTGGAATGGAAATAATAAAAATAAAAGCACAATACTCGTGGCATGATTGAAACTGCAATATGCCTGCGAATCGGGCCGCGTGGCACTTCGCTCGCACTTCGCATAATGGCGATAAAAATAAATGTAAGAGGATTTTCAAATATATCCACAGGCCGCGATAAACAGATAGCGGACAAACATAGGAAACCATACATCAGATAGACGCTAGCGCGGCTAAGTAGTGAAAGACTAATAAATTGTTTTCGCAAATGAGAAACTTGTTGATAGATGAGTTTGCGCGAAGTTTGCACGCAGCTCATTAATTCTGGTTAGTTAAAGGAGCCGAAGTTGTCAAAAAAAGACTAAACTATGCAGTACCATATTCAGAAATGCAAATATCCCAAAATGTGATTAACGAAACTTATTTAAATAAATATCCAACATCCAAGTGTGACCGTAACGATGCCGTCATTATCATCATATAATAAACCTTCCACTTTTTACCGATCACGAATTTATTACAGCCGACAAGTTGGATGGGCCCAAGTGATTTATGTCCAAAACTTTATTTATACAACGAGTAAAATATTTTTAAGTAAATGTCCCCATAATTCAGCTTGATAAGTGATGATTGGCTCATTGTTCTCTTTCAATTGATAAACCGGTTCTTGGAAAAGAAGGAGAATGAAATTAAATGGGAATTCAGATATGGAAAGAGTTGATGTTTCCGACTATTATTAGGAAGAAGATATCTTTGTTCAAACTTAGAATCAACGAAACATTATCGAAAGCCATTAAACATGGCTTCAGGAAAAAAGAGGATACAAATTTTTGCTACAGACTAACACCCGTATCTATAAATAAGTCAAAGTGATTACCTACTTGAGTAAGTCATATTTAAGATACGATTTTTTTATTCTGTAGTTTAGTATAATTGCTTGAAGTTAGAACTGTCAAAAGTAGAATTCATATTAAAATTCTTGTCTATTGCATGAAAATGTTAGCTTAAGTAATTACTTAAACTTGACTATAGATACGGGTGTAAATGTTGGTAGAGGTATCGGACTGTTGTTAAACTAAGAGAGATTATTGCATATGAACGGATTACGCAATGTCAAGCCTCCTATTTCCTAACTCCCTGGAATATGTATAAAGGTTCGGAAAAGATGGTTGCCTTTGCCAAAGGACTAGTAGATTGCTACTTAGAAATTTAATCTCGCCACTTTTAAAGAGGACAGCAGTCTTTGTCGGCATCGCATCTTTGTATCACGCAAAACCACTAACGCTGGCGTCTTCTGATCCAAGTATTACCGACCACCCGATTAGGTACGATAAAAAATCCTTCTTTTCACTGAACGTTATCATTTCGCCGCGGTGTTTTTATATCGTTCGCTTGTCCGTTATAATTAATCGTCTCTAGCTTAAATGATAAGAGGATTTTTTGATAACTTCTGTTTTCTACCGCTATAATGTTAACAGAGTTTCATTATCTAAAGCTACTGTTCTTGTACCTGGTGTTTCAGACTTTTATGTTGCCGCTACGAACGTTGACTTTTATCTTTCATGTAAAGATGCTTTTAGTGAAGGGACACGTGTACTTCGCTATGTAAGTATTACAATTTGGATGTATGTATAAAGCCGCCTGTAACGCGGTCTGATTGTAGAACCCCAAACAGCGGAACATCGTACGATTCGACGACAAATCTCGGGATTTACTGATACCGATACTGTATATCTTGCCGAAAACCTCGACTCTATGTCAGATAGGGCATGCCGCGGTTTCTTTTAAAAGATTAAATACATATTTACAAGAATTTATGAGACTGCTTCCATGCTAGTCTAATCTAAAGTTGTTTCTTCGGTTGTTACAAACAGAAATGCAGTAGTTTTCTTACGCTCGCCGCTAAATACAGTTAAATGAGAACGGGCAATAAGTAGACAAGTCCTGCATTATATATTATATTGTCATACAGTAATCTGCACATATCCTCTAATGGCACAACCCGAGTCAGGATCTCATTTAGCACACGCACAACATTACAATGAGCCGGTACTTCCATACAAACCACTCAATACCATTACAGCATGAATACGTGCTCCCGCGCACTCGTACCAGATTTAATCGCTTTGAAAAATGCCGCCGATCAAACAAGAAAGGACTATTAAAACAGGAACGTTTCTTGCATTTGTGTTGTTTCGCTACGGACGTGTATTAGGACTTATTGATTGATTCAGAAACAAACAATGGGGCTCTGAGAATATTATTCTGAGTCCCATATTATGCGCGTTGTTCCTGCTTGGTAAGTTAGCTTTGTATTTTTAAGGGCTTATGTATTAAATTATGAAAATATCTTTACCTATACTGGTTTAAAATCTAGTTCGATCAATCAATGCTAGAGGATATGGAGTCCAATAAATAACTATACCGATATAATAGTGCAGCCTCTATTGGAAGCGTTGAACTTCTAACATGACCATTTAAAGATGTCCAAGCAACGAGAAAAACGACCTGTGATCGACTGCCTTTTCGATATGGCCCGGTTATACAGGATTTGGTATAAGGTATTGGTCAGACCGATTAGCTAGACCATTCAAATAATTATGTCTCTATATTTTTCTGAAGAAGAAGTTTCCTTGCAATAGTTTTCGCATTTGTTATTCAATTTGTCATTAGTTTTATTGACACATGCAGGATTATTATTCCGCCTTCTGCCGCGACAAACCTGCTTCATGAGTTTCATCTATGGTCAGTTATACACTCGCTAACTATCGAACCGGTCTCTAACTACCATAGTTGGTGGACCCAGTTACTGAGAAACGAGGTGTTATAAAAACTTATGATGGAGTCCAATGATGGTGTGTAAAAGTCGACTGTATAATAATATCGGAATTGTAAATCGTAAATTAAAATTCTATAAGAAAACTTGATCTTAATGAGGTGTCAAATGTTCCTTACATTTAAAGAGATAAATGTCACCTTTTTTGAGAAGATGTCACGACTCATAACTTCTAGTGGTCACTAATTGATTTGATATTATCAAACAGGAGTTATGTCTCATTAATTAGTCCGGCAACTGTCAATTACAATCAACATTGTTATGGATGTCACTGAACAGGAATAGAAGTTGACATTACGACAAGTTAGTGACCTGCTACTTCGTGGATTGAATTCGGCTAAAGACGGCTAGGGGAGAAATAAGTTTCAATGCTTTTGAAAACTTACAAAGAAAACAAATTTTAATTAACTAGTGGTTCTTTTGCGGTTGGTTTTTTTATTAATTCTTACATTCCTCCCATGTTTATCTACTTACTAAAATCAGGAAACAAATATCGGTGGAATGCCCCTAAGAACTGGCGTTGTTGAGACGTTTGCGTGTCTTCATTTACGATTTTATCACTAAATTGTCGAGTATCCCAATAACATTTAGAATATCGTCTAACCAATCTATATACATTGTATTGCATAGTCGTCTATTTCTCAAATTAGAATCTGATCAACAAAAGGTTGACACTCATTTATGTCTTAAATGTAGTTTATTTCTGCCAAATCCTTCCACATTATTCTAAAGAGCAGGCTCTTAGAGAACTTACCGGTAAGTTCATCAGCATCAACATCCCTGGTGACGAGCACAGCGGCAGCGAGTGCGGCTGGCACACCCCACGCTGCCAGCTGCAGGAGTGAGGAGTGGCGGTTGTTGCGAGCGCCTGCTGCAGGTGTGGGGGGACGCATCACGCTCGCCCGCCAGGCTCCTGCTACCACCACCCACCTGTAATAAAGAGGAGAGAGGGTTAAGATTTGTCAAGAGAGGTTGCCAACGTAAAAGTTTGAACTTGTGGAGGAACGTGGAAATTCTGGATTTGGTGTCTGTATATTCATAATGGAGGAAGATTTTGGTCAAGAGAGTTTACCATCAAAACTGAATTGTAGGATTTGTCTCATCTCAGGACTATATTAGCCACTATAATTATGATTCAGAAACCAAACTGGTATTTTGATTTTGTGTAGATTTTTCATTCAAAAGTCCATCTACGAGTGTAAGTTAAAATGCTCCGATGCTGCCGAAAGATGAAGAATGATGACAGTTATGTGATCCTCTCTTGTAAGAAGTGTCGAGTTGTCGACTAGAGCTGATGGATAGAAGGCGACTTCTGTGTGAACACTGATGCATTCACGAGGTCGACAGACCGACTACAAACTAGCCTCACTTCAGTGTGGAGCAGAATCAAGAGTTTCGAGGGAAACTATCTCACATTTTACACGACCACTTTAAGGACAAAAAAAAACATATCTATCACAGCACTTGGCGCCATTTCAGCATACTGTCCTTTCAGTATTATTTTACCTCTGATTTTGTGGAGTGACCTTTATGCTCGTTGTAATAAGGTTTCTGTCAGAGGAACTGTGGAAGGACTAGTAGTCGACCGGTCGAGTTGCCCGCCATTACCGTTGATCTAGATCTGACAAGTATACGTGTGAATGCGCTACTGACACTCACGCGCAGGTTTTTGGAGTTCAAATGGCGTAATACTCGTAATGCAGATGCATGATGTAAAACACGATGGGTAAATACTGGCTGGAAAGGTTTTATGCCGGCCGGCATGTTTTGTAAATGAGAGAACGAAGTTTTTCGTTATTTTCTTGGTACTGATGGATATTTCTTTTGTCGCTAATTGTAGTGTTCGATGTCGTTTTTAGTTAGGTAGGTCTCGTTTATTTGTTTAGGAACTTAATAGGATATCCTACTAATATTATAAATGTGAAAGTTTGTGAGAATGGATGTGTGGATGTTTCTTACTCTTTCACGCATAAACGGCTGGACCGATTTGGTTGAAATTTGGTATGTAGATAGGTTATACCCTGGATTAACATATATAGGCTGCTTTTTATCAACACACCACGCGGGCGAAGCCGCGGGCGGAAGCTAGTATTTCTATATTTTTATGTATCTATCTATACATGCCTCGAACAAAACCAACAGGGCCAGAAACTTTCACTACAAACATTAATTAAAACTTCCCTTTTACAAAATGTAATGTAAAAAAGTACTCGACCAACTAACCAAGATCATGATGGTTCGCAGTAATTAAGATAAGTAGACAGTCAATGGGCAAGGTCTAATAAACAGCTGTAGTAGGTACGCAGGTGTCTTCGAATGAACTACGGAGACCTAGGAATCCTACGATACCATGAGGTAGAATTACAATCAAGATTATACATATACAGTAGGTACGATGACGAGCCTGCTTGTAAAATATAGATCGTGTTAGATTACCTTATCGATATTTCGTGATATCGAGTATCCTACTTATTTCATGTTAGTTTATTTTTACGATGTCAACAACTTTTAACATGTGCTTGGTCTAGACTGCGCGTCTACAAGATTGGCATATTGTAGTTTCAAATGCTACTGGTGTTGCGTTATTTCTATTGTTATTCTTGGATAGGTTTAGCCACTGCAAATATAGTTTAGCTGCATGATTATCAGTTTAAATACATACGCACTATAAGGATTTCCTTTTTGACCTTTCGAGTGTCGACAGGCTTTTAAAAAGTAAGGTCTCGGATCTGAATGACATTGAAGCTTTTCAAAGAGCGAATATCGGTTTTTAATAACAATTATTTTAATATCGTGGGAGATTACTTATACAGGAATGTTTGAAACGCCATGCTAACAATTGCCGTTTAATTTTCAATGGGGTTTTTTCAAAAAAGCTTTATCTTTTGCACGTGACGGAGGTGCAATTAAGAAAATATTCGGAAAACAAGTTCTGTTTGCCAAACAATACATAAACCTGTTGGTGTTATGCGTGTCCAAATTGTAAATAACGCAAATTATTCACACAAAAAGGGCAATTAGAACCTGACACCAGTTTTGTGGATTTAGTGTTGCCATGCACGCTTTTTTTTGCGTAGTATTCTTGTGTTATCATCTTTCTTTGATTTACTCTTGTAATTAAAAAAAGTAATTTGATCTATTCTATATGCAGCAACAATGTAATTTTACTCCAGACTCGTTGGGCCGCTGATGTAAACAAAAAAGTGGTTGTAATCAAGATGACAGTGTAATTCGATGCCGATGCCGCTGAGAGCTGAGACTCGTTATACTATCATAAAAAAACTCTTTGTTTTATCTTTTTCTATTTACAAATTTAAATTTTACGATCTCGGCCACTGATCGATAAATCGTTAATTTCCGAACCCTGATTGCCGAGTTCCTAGTTTTATTTTAGACCCGTTCCATTGCGCTGGGTTCTCGTGCTCTCGGAGTCTCGTAAACGCTCGTGTTGGACTTCGCCTTGAGTAAATTATAGCCTTTGTCAACCCTTACTTAGCTCGTTAAAACATCTGACAGGTAAATCCTTCCCACTACGGCCGAGAAAGGTGTCGCCTTGTTTTGAACCGCCGCCATTGTAATAAGAACCACTCCGTCCCTTCCTGCTCGTTGCAAGATAACTCACAAAAGAGGGACTCAAAGGGTTCTTAGGGGCTTTCTTAAGCTGGACAAAGATCTCCGCAGTGGCGTGTCACTGGCACTTGAACAAACAACGGTCCCTATTTGTACAGAACCGAAAGTGGCGATAGTCCAAACACCGGTGTTTGTTCGCTTGCTCGTATGTTTGATCCGGCCTCCGCCGCCGGCACATGTTGGCTAACATTTTACTAATGTTTGTACGATTTGCATTGTGATAATTAGGCTCATTTCTTTCAAGTACTTACCGAACACGCCACGCACGGTTTTAGAGGTTTACGCGCTCATAAAAGATTAATTTAAAGATCACACGGCCATACGTTCAAACTAAAGTTTACTACTTTTGAAGTAATCGAATTTGTAAATGTTATGACAGTCAATCAGTATCGCAATAAAACAAAAACCTTTTAGCATATTAGTATAAAGTAATTGGAGCGGGATTTATGACTCAATAAAGCATTAGGATCTATGGAGCTGGTCGCGTCGGAGCGAGAACGAGTCGTTTGTCTGCAGCGCAAGTGCAAGGAAATGCAAATGTTATTACATGGAGGCGCGAACGGACGGACGCTTTTAAAAACATTTTTTATTTCTTTTTGTGTTTATGTGGCGTCGTGTCGTGGCTCAAGTGGCCATTAAACGATAACGCTATCTCCACAACGATTGGTTTCACGCCGTAAAGAAATATATTTATTTGACAAGAACAAGATGCGATGCAATATTTATAGGGTTATGGTGTTCATGAATATGTATTATGAGGAAAGTATGAGAAGCGCCATGTTTCTATAGTGGCTGTAAGTCAATATTAGTAACACGTAGGTAACTGTATATTTATACGAGAAACATTCTTACATTTTGTAATTGGCACTTTAATTTATTTGATTTCTGTGAAAACACGGACAGTACGGTAGGTACTTTATCATTGCATCATCAAGCCCAATATTTTTTTTTCAGATTACAAATAGAAGACTTATAGGTACACCATGAAGCGACACCAAGAAATCTTTGGAATTTTCAGTTTTACATGTAAACTCTGCATTGTAGCTATGGTAAAAATGCAGCCAGGGCAACAGGGATACAGGGCGTAAAAATTCACTACCTCTGAAGCAAAACAAACGTGTCTCCATAAAATCATTAGTAATGGGATATTTTTAATACATTCGTTAATAACTTTCTGGGGCACTGGCTTGTTTATGAGGCCACACATGTGGTCACTACATTTGTATTCTTATTGGAAAATGTCGGGTAGTCGTAAATGTCAACATGACATATGTCAGTGCGCTTGCACCGAGACACCTCGGTGCCCTCGGTGCTACAAGTACACCTACGTCAAACAGATAGACATGATTGACGGAGACTGTTTAACTTTGCTACAAAAAACTAAGACGGAGAGTCGGCTTCGTGTTTACAAAGTTAAATGTAAGTGGATATTTTCAGGTAGGTGAGACCGATGCATCCGATGCGTCGAGACTTGAAAATCTCTCAGGAATATAAGAACCAAGTAGATTTGTGTCTAAATTTTTAAATTGTAGGTGCTACATTCAACTGGAGCAATGTGACGTCCCCCTAACATTTCCACTGACTAGTGATTTCAATGTTTCAAGAGATCGAAGCTTGTGCAAAGTTTTCATGCTGAAAAAACGTCGGAATCATTGCTACTGTCCAAACCATAGGTCCAATCTTCCCTAAGAATCAACATTTTGTGCCATAAGCATCATCTAACAAAACTAGAGTCGTTTCCGAATTTACGATGCTCCGGAACAGAATACCGAAAAAGTAATTCTTGTGGAATCGTTTACAAACATGTTGCTCTAGGGAAGACATACTGACGAAGCTTTCGGCGCGAGCGCATGGCAGTGCGCCGGCGCTCGTTAACCCGCTCGTTACAATAAAACAACACCCACACCACTATTTAGGTGAACGGACCCATTTATTGCCTTACCCGGGACGCTATTCAGCTACGATACCGTTTTCTATCATTCGGGTAGTATTCAAATCAATTGTGTGTCCCTATTTTGACTTTAAATTGCGTTCCGTAAATAGACTCGCCCACGTTACGTTCGTCTATTACTTATTCCGTCATAAAAGGCGTACGAGGTCCGACATATTGATCGAATTCTTGATTAAAAGAACTGGTCGAATAGTGATGTCATAGCTGAGCTAATGTAAGTTTATGATTAAGAGTAGAAAATTCAAAACAAACTTCAAATTTAGAATCAGTGCGCTTGTTTCTTTAACAACATATGGACGTCTGCCGTCGAGTCATACATTTCCCTTCAGAAAAAGAACAACACAAGCTGCAGAATGTGACCGTCGATGATGCATGTTGTGCCGAAGGGACTCAGTTTATTTCGGGAGCTCGTAAAATCGATTATCCGTCCGATTCGAGCTCGGCTCGACACTCGGGCGCAGCGCTTCTCGACGCTCGCGCACGAAACAGGATGCACTATTTCTGTTGCGCCTCTGACAGAGATATGTGTATGATATTAATGAGATTCAAATGTATTATGAGCCTATTTATAAGGATAAATACGAGCTGCTGACGTAAACACCGTTAGGTTCCTGAAGTTATGCAAGATACTGCTCCAAAATGAAAAGCTATTTCTGAAACGGACTGTTTTGTTGCAATACAATATTATCTTTACGTTACCCCTTACATGGAAGCCCTAACGTTAAATAAAGTACTTATGACCTGAAATTCAGACCAGGTTAATAGGCTCCACCCGTTCTAATTTCCAACATATGAGAAACCTTTGAACTCCATACTCAACTGCCCAAAATGGCAAACAAGTTCACAGCAGGTGGCTAAATATGGCCGCGAGAGTTGAACGCACCACCGTAACCATCTGACAAGTTTACTTGGACCCTCCTTGAACGGATAACTGGGTGTCAGTGAAGGAGATTAATGACCTCCCAGAGGTCTAATTACACTGGTCGTGTCAAGATGTGGAATGGATATTCGATCAAGTGTTGAGATCGCATATGATTGATGTTTTTCGAAAGGAAAATAAATGATGGAACACTTTATACAACGTGCTGGGAATTCAAATAAGGGAATGTTAATGTTACACAAGTTTAAACTTTACTTTTCAGTGTTACATGCTCTTTTTGCGTGTGCTCAGGTAAATTAGCATGTAGTTAGCCGTTGCCAAATGGAATTAAATATGAATTGATTCCCCTGTCAGTGAATGGCAAGGGTGTAAAGCGTGTTATTCGTGGTAATTAGTGCGATTACTTACTTAGGTTTAATTTGTTTTCCCGAGTTTAAACATTCATTAGGTAGGTAGCTAATTAAGTCAACGTATTTTATGGAAAAGGTCAGATATGTTAGTATTACATAGAGGTTAGTATAAAGTAGGTTACATATAGTATCACGTCTTCAATCATCTAGAAACTTTTGAAAAGTTCTATAGATAAATGAAAGCATAGATTTAGACTTCCCCTTAATATGAACATAGAGCCTAAATTACTGCAAATACGTAAAAATATTGAATTAAGTATAGTATAAATAAGATCGTATTAACAGGCTGAAGTCTTTATTCCATGATGTTAGATAGTAGAAACAACAGAACGACAAATTATTTCCCGCCAATCTTCCTAGAACACTATTAAAACTTTGTAATTCTAACATACAAGTCATACAACAAATACACAAGCTGTCATTACTTATTATCCATTTCCTTTTGTAAAATTCATGTGATCTTATAAATATTGATTGATTGCTCGCGATCCAAGATGGCGGCTAACCAGTCGTACGTCTTGTTAGGAAACGACAACATGACAAGTCTTTTATGGCTGTGTCAGTTAATTAAGTTTGTTTTACGATGGCAAATTGCAAGCACGCCCTACAAGAGAACGGGGGCATAATTTCTTGTTAGCATAATAAGTGGTCTTAGTCTTGATCTAGCAAGTCGAAATTGCCTTGTTGATGTACTCGTAAGCGGATGTTGTTGGTGTCAATTATAATTTGTGTGGGATGGTGTATCTGTACAGTGTACACAACACACCCTGTATTTCTTGACAGGCTGTGAAATAGAGAACCGATTTGAAACTTTCAAAAAGTTTAGCTCATCAACACACCCTCAAATTTAGGGTTTTTTGATGTGCTGGCTCTCTAATGGTCCTCAACACAACTGGCAAAATGAGGGTAAAGACACCTTGATTATAAAGACCCTTGGGGATAATAAAGACGTGATGTTGCTTGAAAAGCAGTTCATGCAGCGGCAGCCGCCATTGCAATTGTATTACAGGCCAAAGGAGTGCGATACTGCAGCTAAACCTTCTTAAAAGCTCCTTTAATCTGTCCTACCTGCACTCTATTTGGAAAGACAAACAAAGTTTTTAATTAAATAAGCCATATTTACGTGTATGGCCACACGTAACTATGGCTTATTTAATTAAAAACTAGGTAAGTAACAACTAGTTAGCTAGCTTTCCTGTACCTTTAAAAGATGCTAAGAAAATTGCTGAAAGATCAACATAAAACTAAATTACCATATTGCCATACCGGATCTGCATCAACGATGCACTTTACCTTACTTTACCGGCAAGATCCAATCTGTAGTCTGTTGTAACAAAAGCTGTCCGTAACTCGTATGTTCCATGTCTTCTCGTGACAGCCTAATATTTACATAATGGGCACTGAGCACGGTTAACGAAACAGGCTCTGCGCATACAAAATATACGTATTTACATTTTCTTTCTTTTAAAACTTGCGGTGATTGGCGACCAGCCTCTATACTCTATGCACGGAATAGTAAGCAGCCGGCAAGCTCGTTATACCGCGATATCTTTTGTTTTAAGGGAAACTCTTTGGTTTTTAACCAAAGAGTTAGTTAGTTAGTTAGATTTTTCTTTGGGTTAGGACAAAGGCTGTATGGTTATTCTGGAGCAACGCAGAAACGGTTAAAAAAACAATAGAAAAGTCCATCGTGTAACCACCACACATGTACAGACGCCAGTACATCAAGCTTCCCGAAACTGTCAAATTTTCCCAATCAACCTTGAATCTAATGCTTTTGCGATAAAATTGTTTATTAAAGAAAGACAGATTGTACTTAGTAGCTTGATGTGCTGGCGTCTGTTCCTAAGTACTCGTAGATATCAAATAAAGGTGTAAAAGTCAATATCTTCAATCTTCATATAATCTTCAGTATCTTCATATAATTATATCTACCCACGGGCGAGAGCTGTTTATTATCCTATGAATCTAATCAGCTATTCCAATAAACAATTACTTTTTCAATGATGTTTTACAGCAAATAATTAAAGTTTGCAATCATTAAGTTATAGCGGTCGGTGCTGAATAGTTTTCTTAACAAGCCTTCAGCTTATAATTACATTGGAGATTGATAGTGCTACCTGCTATGATGTGATCCCAGCTGTTCACTCATAAATAAGATAACTAATTTTCTAACATGATACATGGACTTGTCAAGAAAGAGTGCAAGCTGGAAGAAAACCAAGCAATTAGTGATTTAAAAAAAGTCAACAAGATGCCGCCATCATGAATTTTCTTAACGGCCTATTTATTCGAAATAGACCGTCGTAAAACCACGCGACACGATTTTTAAAACTTTCATTAGCGAATACAGCTTTCAAACACCAATTAATTTAAAATTCCAGATTATTTTAATTTGTCATTAATTATGGCGGACTTCAAACAGGTCGCCAAAATGTTGACAAATAAAGTCGTTGACAGCAGGATATCCGCTGTTAATCAGCCATCAAGGAAGCGAACATAATTACCGAATAACTAAATTAGAAAGAAACAACATGGGAGATGATTGATACGCCGAATAAATTATTTGTTTACGCAACCAGTCCTAGAGAACAATTTTAATGAATTAAATTATTCGTGACCACAAAATGGAAGCTTTTATGAAAGAAAAACAATTAAAGTTTTATATTTCCACGTTTATTTCATTCGATTAACATTATTTACGGAACACAAAGCATTCAAATCGAGTTCTTTAACAACCAAATTGCTTAATTCTCTAAATAGCGATTGGAAAGCCATTTCAATTCTAATCAAACGTTATTTAACGAGGGTACTGTCAAGAAGCACTTCAGGTGCTTTCGTAAATTCATCTATATTAACAAGAATACAAGATTTAAGCTTTTAACTTCCCGAACCGAATGACAGACCATCCTTGTGCGATGACTGCGCTGGTTTTATTGTGGCATGGACGGAGATTTTCAAAGAGCTTTTTAATGCCCTGCGCGTACACATCTCGTTGGAAACTATTACGGTATACTAAAGCCGATTACACGTGGGCTGTAAGGAGACTGCGTATGCGCGTGATGCTTTGAAATAGGTGTTAAAATAGAACTTATTTTAACTTTAGTAGCTTGGTTCGAGAACTTTTCAGAGTCTCCAACGTACTAAACCTTCTGTATACAGTATACTATCGTATCAGACTAGCTGTAAAAATCAAAATCAAAATATTTTAGTTCACATAGGCCTACAGGTGTACTTATAAAACGTCTACAAAAAGGTGCACGGTTCGGGTTGGTCGTTTCCTATGGAGAAGAACCGGCAAGAATCTCCATGGTTACTCTTTTAAAATGATTTGATTTTACAAATTATCATGTGTGTATCTATTGCCTTCAACTGCGTCTGTGATCTTCGTGTGTTTTTCAGCTACCTATCTTTCAAATCAAAATAATAACGATTGATTCAGTGCTTTAGACATGAAAACGTTACAGACAGTCAGGGTGAATTAGTTTCGCATACAATATTAGTATGGAAATATCAGTATCCAGGATAGATATAGTGGCTAATGCCGTAATGTAGGACAGAAATATGATGCGACCATTCGCACAGTACGCCTCATTCATCACTGTGTTCTAACATCATAAATTACAGTGAAGTGACTTTGTATCGCGGACTATTTCGACAGATGCTCTTTACAGTCCATTTATTATCACTTGAAATGTTTCTGATTCATCTAATGACGAATGAAATCCAAAATTGTCTCACGTTGTAAGGAATCTGGGAGTTGTAAAATAGGGCAGTCAGTAACAGACGTACATAATACATGTACAGTTAGGGAAACGGATCGATTGTCAAATTGACTACCCACAGAAATGGTCAGCATTATTTACTTATTTACACGTAAGACACTTTATAAACGTAAATACATGAAGACTAGCGTTTAGGTACTACTTATTTAATTACAAATTTCTTCCAGCAGACCTGCTGCCTTCTAGTGACAAGAGAGTTGGATATGACTGATATGAGACGAAGACACCATGCGTAAAAATAGATATGAAAACTCACATTACACTACAGTTACCTTAACTTAAAACACATATACCCTTGCGAGTAAAATCACAACTGTTATTCTTTATTAGTCGTATGAAATGACTAGGTATAACACGACGAGGTTTCACAATTGATGAACAATTAATTTCCGTGACTGTAGATCCAAGCTGTTGCGCCTACGCAACTTCCCAAACAATCGCCGTGTGCGCACCGCTTAATTCCACCGAATAGTTTTTCGGCACGGTGATTAACTCTTTGACTGATCGGTCCGTCGACACGATGTAATTTTCTAAATTGTTATAATGGCTGTTGTTCGTCTACTCATCGGTCCATGGTTCGACCATAACAAACATGTAAGTGTTATATACTGCGTGATTCTTTAGGCACGTGGCCTTAATCGGAATTAACTCAGCCATCTTGTTTTTTCCATAGACATTTTCACAAATGAGTGTAGTTCTACCAAAAGTGTGTAGGTACCTACCGCATCAAAAGGACAATGACCAAAATTGGTACCAAAAAGTCTCGCGCCTCAAAACCAAAATTTTATAGTAATTAGTTTCATATTTTTTTATGGCATTACGCGTCGGGGATTTGATTTTTGAACTGGAAATATAATTTTGAGTTTAAAAGTATGGATATTGTTTTACTCCCTTTATATGACATTCCGTTTCAACTGAATATAAATAACGTTCCGTTTCAATTGAACAAACCTTTGTCTGTCGAGCGGACTCTAAAAGTCCTGTGAAAAAATGCATTCGGCCGCTTTTGTTTTTGACGGTTATTTTATGTGAAAAACTATACCTGCCTCGCTTCAAATTACTCCAACGTGTAGGGCATACAATAAAAATGAGAAGATTATAGTTATTTTGTCTATGGTTAATTGGCCGTTCACAGATAGTCTTATTGATGTAGAATGCAATGGAATCGATTTTTTGATGAATCGATTAACCAGTAATCGTTTCTTTTGTTTATTATACATAATTATATAACTATAACGTTTGCTTGAAAAACATTTCAAGAATTACAAATATGTACAGCTTGGCAAAAAAGAGTGTGGAATAAATGAGGTCGCCACTGCCACTGCTTCGAATAGTTTTATTCATTTTAAATAGTTAATTACGCAAGGAAAGTTGATAATTTTTAAAAATCTATGAAAAACCACTAGGATATACGCACTGTTGACACAGAATGTACTAGCAGTTGACAAGTAACCACAATCATCGATATTAGTTCCAACTGTCACCGCGTCAGAATCTTTTTTGCCAAGCTGTATTTGCTTTGCTTTTTTTGAATAACAGCAACAATTAAGTAAGATCAGTACACCAAATCGATTTAGTTTGGTTTATTGCTATTTGCCACAAAATAGATTTTCTCAGCCTAAAGATTTTGATTTATCGATTACATCCCTAAATCCCGACTAGTTTATAGCACTTACTATACTCTATGGTTTATAGTTATCTTATCTGTGGCATCTGACATTTGTACTGTACTGACTGACTATTGGCAATGTAAAGGTCTAAAATAAAATCGAGTTTCAGTCAAGCATACTGTGGATGTTACTTTAACTCGTAATTCTTACTAATATTAGTGTATTACGCTGTTTTAGAGCAATAATGTAATGTATGTGTGTTAAAATACGTCGTTGGTAGCGTCGAAAAAATGGACCTACTTTTTAGGTTAGTTTCGATTTTATAAAATAACTCTGAAACGCGGGTTTTTTTTTCAAAAATAATTTTTGTAGGAGTTAATACAATCAGTGTAGTCTATAAAAAACAAAGTTTGATTTTGATGCAGCATGGTACGGGATTCCATACATCCATGAGCATTCTCTTTTCTCCCATTTTCCGAAGTAATTGTAATTATTTTGGATAGTACTTAAACGCTGTTTAATTTTGAACCTGTTCTAAGCATATGTACGTTTTGGATGTCTCTGTTGAGACTGCTTTTACGGAATAATATATAGTACTACATTTAGAACGTTGAATTAGTTGGACGTAACGCGTGTGAAGCCGCGGGCTTATGCAAGTAATTCATATTTATATCTGTCACAACCACATACTGTGATAATATTCTCATACCATGCACGTATAAAATAAAAAGCCATATAACGACCCATTCAAAATATAACTCGGTAATAAGCCGGTCCTTTACAAAAGTATTTTTATGTGTCAAGCGAATTTTCGAAATAAGTACGTGCGGTATAAAATCGGTTACAGGTTAAAGAATCGATACAAATACGAACTTGGCCGGAGAAGGTATCGATTGAAGCCTCAACGAGGCAATCGGTCGAATCGTTTTCTACAGAAATACCACTTTTTTATCTTATTTCTGACCGGGACGGCCCAGGAGCGTTGCCTTCACTATAATAAACAAGAACGTTACTGTAGCCATCACTTTTAAAGTGTTTTACAGGATATAACAATATTTTAAATGTAGAATTATCGAAATGGTGTTTATAAGTATGTTTGCACTAATCTGTAATCGTGCTGATACAGTTTATTGGCAACATTTTCAAGTCTCGTTCCATTTTTAAACTGGGTAAGTTTAAGTTTTTAAAACCTTTATTTATTTTCCCGTTCTAAACTCTTATAGCTACATCCTTTTTGTGAAGCCACACGCTCAATAAATTATAATAATTATGCAATAGCAATAAAAAAGTTATAACAAGACAGGCTACCAATTAAATCTTGTCAAACTAGTACAGGAAGCTCATTAAGAACCTTAACAAAAAACTTTGAATACATTAGTATAAAATGTAGTACTTTTGTATATGTCTATGTTTGTTAGTTAGGATATATAGGGGGTATGATGGGGGTAATCATCGGAACTACTGATCAGATTCTGAAAACTCTTTCAGTAATGGCATTGACATGACATTATCCCTGTGTCATAATTAATTATTTTATTTCACATAGGCCTACATAACGTCGAGAAAACGTGCACGGATCGGATTTGTCGTTTCCTATGGAGAAGAACCGGCAAGAAACTCCATGGTAAATTAAAAATGTCCCGTCGAAAATTTCCGACCACAGGGCGAGCAAAACCGCGGGAAAAAGCTAGTGTTGTATAAAACAGCTAACAAAATCAGCTGATCTTCTCAAAAGCCTCAAAACAAAGTTGAAAGACATTAAAATGTATAAAGAATTTAAATTGATTGCAACTCGGAACTTACTCGAAGATAAACGTAAGGTGTTTTCTTCAGGCGATTATCCTGAGTGGCGTGACGGGATGGTGTCAGTACACGAGCGAGATAGCGCCGTGTTAGAACGGGACGGGTAGATGCGCACGAGTGAGGTGTGAACGGGACACGCGCGGAACATGCCGAGCAAGCCTCCGACTGAGATCGTCAAAGTTCAATGGTTATATGTGGTTATGGAATTTATTCGCAAGTTATATATATTACTAGCTTTTCTTACCTGCGGTTTCGCCCGCGTGTATGTCGAAAAATATCCGACGGGAACGTACTACCGGAAATAAAAGGTAACCTATAGGTTAATCCAGGTTACGGTAACAAAAGATAGTTACATACCTTCATCCCCCTTTTTAACCCTTCGGGGGTAGAATTGTCAAAAACGCTGAGACACGTATAAATTAATTTTCAATCGTAGGCTGACGATTGAAAATTAATTTAAACACAAAATAAAATAACACAAAATTTGAAGATCCTAACTTCAAAACTGACGGGCTTTCATATAAACTTCCATCCCCTATTTTATTCCATTAGGAGTGGAATTCCCAAAAATATATTTAAGCCAATGTATACAAAAACTTGACAAATTATATATTACAACCTTTATCATATGGCCGTTGGCAGTTCAAGGGATATAGAAGATAGATAAATAATAAAAAGATGTGCGTTTAGTTTTCTATTATCATCAATGAAATTGTTGGTTCATTGTAAGTTGTGATTTAAAAAAAATAAAACAATATAGATTATAACATGTATAATTGTATATTGTTTATTTCGTATAGAAAAAATGTAAATTAAAGAAAGACAGCTCTGATGTAATTTAAGTTAATACTCAGTTTCATAAATAATTTTCCGTGATTTAACATTTAACATAACTTATAAAATAAAATATGTTTGCCAAACAAAGTACACAAGTACACAATTCTTTACATAAAAAATAAGAAAAAGTCAAGAAGTTTGAGAACCTCAGTGAGGCTCGTGCTTTTCCTTCGCTTCTCGTTAAGAGCTTTTAACGAGCCGACCTTGCCGTAACGATTAGAAAGAGAGAGGAGCACCCACCCGCACCCAAACACCCACGCCAGACAAGGACGGAAGTCGTACCGGTAACAATAAGCTTACTAACAAGATGGACTCACTCACTGAAAAATGTCGTAACCACCATAATTACACATTGAATTATGCAACCTATTTTTATTTAGTTAAGGTGTGATTTTAAATAAACAAACATCGCCACTTACGAGACAGGCACCGCGGCAACTCGTCTGACTAACGAGAATGACTCAGGCGCAGGTTTTTTGTCGTTTTTCCGATATAAACCTTTCAGTCAAACAGGAGGGTTTAAATTAGATTGGTGTGGAGGCTCGCTATGGGGTTTTCTCATAAATGCCTTTTTGAAATTTATTTAAATTGGTTTTTCGTTGCGCAGAGCTAATCGTAACTATAAAGTATGTTACAAGCGCATTTTTATGAGATGCTATCGTTTCATAATTATTACCTAGCCGTCTTCGTGGGACATGTTATTATAGGCATAACACTAATCATGTTTTTTAGTAGATTCTTATTAGATAAATACGACTTAGGTAGGAAACCTCATTAAAATTTGGTCGTTAGAATGTTAAATATTACTAGGAACTTGTTGTTGACTGTTACAGTAGAAAATAAATTAGTTTACTTGTGTGTTATTTTTCCGGTTACGCGTGAGGTCCTCCCTTACAAAAGACATCAACGCATTAAAGCTGTGAACATTATATTTCTACAGCAATTAAAATTGTTTGTAAATATGAACCAACTACAAACATTTCTTTTTACAGTTACATATTTATTAACTGTGCTCAAAAAATATGTCATTAACATTTACAAAATCTAAAAAATTAAAAGTTTTTTGCTTCGAGTTGTGGTTGTGAACATTAAAATGCCATAATAAACCAGAAATAATCATGGTTTTAGATCTACTGTCACTTAAAACAACTTTTAAACTAAACCCGTTTACTTTGTTTCAAAAAACAGTTACCAAAATAAATCCTTTTATCAGTTTATTTATCAAAGTGATTAACTCGCGGCAACCATTTTGAAAAAACTCAGGCTCACAACGAGCCGTCCGTCAGTCAAAATTTGAAAAGCGAACATTAAAGTTTAACAGCACTTGAAAGGGTAAAGGTCTTCTAAAGAAAGGAATTTGAAATAATCAGGCACTGCTATGTTGCAAGAGATATTTTGAGATGTAGTGATTTGACTGCTTAGATTAGAGAGTGACAGGCTTTTTATTTTTACATTTAAATTATAAGATGTCTTGAATATCTCTAGCTTTAGCTATAACTGCTTACCCGGAACTTTTACAGTCGGTTGTCAGTCATTCATAAGCGAAATACAGATAATAATAACTTACAATCATAGACCACTATTATAATACCGAACTTGTTTATGAGCTTTCGGTCTTTATGGTGACATCAATGAATAATAATCTATTCGCACATATCCTATATTTCGTCTTCTCTTATCATTGCAAACTTCAATTACTTTAGTGAGTTCTTATCCCGACAAGCACCTTAGTTTCTTTTAAAATATAAAAGTAATGTTATTGAAGAACCTCAATTTCGCCCGCCAGAACCAAAACATCACACCAATATTGTAAAATACCGATCTTCAAAACAAAAAAGAATCACGAACTTTTTCTCGATACAGGTTTTCCGAACACCTCATTACGATGTCCGTTTTCCAGCGACCAATTAGGTGATGAAAAAAAAAACGTAGTCTATCGCTCGGTAAACATTGTTGGTGTTTGTGTCGGCGCTAACGCGGCGAGCCGTCGATCGTGTCCAAAGTTATTACGACACACCTTGTTGAGATACCACCGAACGTGGTACCGTAAAAAATGTACGTCCATATCGTTAATATGGCGCTCGATAATTTAATTGGACTTGTGAATTGTACTTTGTAAGTATTTTTTTTTCTATGTATGCTTTTGAATTTGGAATTTCCTTTTATTTTTTACTAGTGATATTAAGGCTTCTGAATGGTTGTGCAAAACTAGAAAATTCGATAACTTGTCAATTTTCGTAGACTGTCTCCTTAAAGAGATCAGACATTGCGTAAATAGAATACATTGTCCTCATGAGTCATTAACTCATTAATGATCAAAAATATTAAATTACAAAGGGCAGATGTGTGTGGGCTTCTGGCTATTTGTATTTTTCCACCAATGTCAAAGCAACCTTTGAAGTTTGATGTGAAAATATCTCTATGGTTGATCAAATATTATATTTCTTATAGAAAAAGAATGTGAGATTCTGTTTTCTCTGTGATCTTTTTGATTAATCACACGTCATACTCCGCCATAACCTACAAAAATATTGCCTCTGCGCAAAGTTGTTTCTTCTACTGATCAATTCAATCTTAGTCATCTGACAGCCTTTAATACACAAACAAGTACTTACTTTGAAGTTTCCTATTTTATTTACTTCCGTTCATTATCAAAGAAAACAACAAAATGACAAAAATATTCTGAACATCAAAGATTATTTGATCGGCTTTCGATACATCCAATCAGAATTTCAAAACGACACCCACTTTAAAATCTACTAACTGATTGTACTACCAAATCAGTTGTGAGAGTCAACAAGCAACATTTTACCGCCCACAGCCTCTGCGTGGATAGTCCCTCCTCAGTATCGGACGGAGCACGGAGGGCATGATTACTCCTTTGACGTGCCGCCTCGGAGATGCAAAATAGAGTTCAGAACTTCAAACTTACCGCCTGCGATGATTGTTATCGTTGTTTATCACTTTCCAACTACAACGAACTATTATAATGATTATCGAGTCGTTTTTAGTAGGTGTGCTTTAATGGCAGCGTTAAGTATGTGTGGCAACTGTAGAGATAGTTTTCTTCAGTGGGAGTGTATGTGAGAACGTTGGTAGGTTTATTGTGTAATGTTAGGTTTACTGCTAATACGAGTATCTAATGAAATAGGTGGGTGTTTGTGAGATTTATGTCTCGTGGACCCACGTTACACGAGAAATCTAATCAGAGAAACAGCGGTGCTAAATGAAATTTCATGAAAATTGATAAGCAATATAAATTAACTTTATTGTTCTAAGCGGGTTGAAAGTAATATTAATACTGAGTATAAAATGAGTTTGAACTAGTCTCAGTTCATAAAATGCCACCCAAGCATATTTTCTTTTCATTTAGACAATATTTTCCCACCTTTGGGCAAAGTTGATCTAAGAACTCTTCTCTTGCTACCTCAAATTATAAATTTTATGATAAAGTTACATCATCCAATCGCTCACAAATATACCTTAAGAAAATCTATAAAGCCCCTAACACAAACACATCACTATCGCTAATCACTACATAGTATAAAACAAAGTCGCTTCTGTCTGTCCCTATTAAAAAAACCGCATCAAAATCCGTTGCGTATTTTTAAAGATCTAAGCATACAGATCTTTAAAAATACGCAACGGATTTTGATGCGGTTTTTTTAATAGATAGAGTGATTCAAGAGGTAGGTTTATATCTATAATACATGCATAATATAGTAGAGAAACACTGATAATTTTAGAAGTTTCTAATGAAATGTCGTACATAAACACATTTTTTTTGCGCTTACTATGCAAACGCTGGCTGAACCATACGAGATAAATCAAAATAATGTACTACAGTATTGTACAACTTAAAAAGGTCTACAAAAACGTCCGCGATGGTATATGTCTATCTCTTAGGGATAACCCACAATAACCATTTTTATCTTTTACTTTTTACGAGAAATAATCACAATCTGCATTGCACCCGTGCGAAGCCGGGCGGGTCGCTAGTTAGTCCTAAAACACAGCAATAGCAAACGTAATGACGTACCTACAGACGCACACGATACGATCTGACTGAACTCAGGCATTACATATGTCTAGAAGTTACATGACCCCTTATCGAGACTTGGCATGTACAGGTATACAGCACACCCAGTCTACAGTACTTACAGACTTACATCTGTATAAAATTATCGTTTCACACTAATCTAAAGAAGTAAATGAGCGTAATGTATTGGAATAAAATAAGGGTTTTGTTGGTAATGTGATGGAAAAAAGAAGGGATGTTTTGTATCTGTAAGCTTCTAAACCTTCTCGTTCATCCATTTCCAGTTTCGTTTGTTTTTTATGTTTATGCCTCAGGTAGTTAGTGTGGCTACATGGTCAGTTTATGAACTCGTTTAGACTGAAAGTCAACTCCATCATACTTAGGAAAAAGCTAGGCAAAATATGACGATGTAAGACCAAATACGATAAACCACGTCGGCTGATTTCAAAGATTCTTTTTCTATAGGAGGGTGGCCCCATATTAATTTGGTTAAGTCAATTTCTGATGAGAAGTTTTTGAAGTAGCTTCCATAATGCGTATTAAATCCACAACGCTTAAGTTCATGATGTTATGATACCATTTACTCTGAAGGACTACGCAGACGTGTACAGTATACCCACATTTGTTTAAGCTCTAGGGGGGTTACTATGACGTAATTCCAGTGTGGGAAAGAGACAGAGCTAGACAGGTTGTCTAGCGCCATCTCTTTCCCACACTGGAATTACTCCTGCTTTAAGACGTCATGTAATAGGCCACCTTGTTATTAAATATACAATGAAATGTATTGTTAGCCAAATTCTAAATAGGAGAAGATTCTCAATTCGTGGCAATTTCTTTTGAATGGGACCTTCTTTAGGGGTAATTCCGTAAAACTCGTTTCATTATCATCATCAAATACCTACAAGTGATTTATTCACACCTCTCGATAAAGTTCGAATTTTGTATGCTGAATGAATATCTTCATCTGCACTGTTGCAATGCGATGTCCAGAAGAGATTGGATTGATTTCTAGATTACAATCAAGATATCTTGGTCATTTCGTTGTGTGGTCGTTAAAGATTCATTAAAGTTAATTTAAAAGTATATAAATATTCAGTAGATTACGATCGCATGAGCAAGACACGTCTGAAACTGAGCTTCGTCTAACAAAAGGAATACAGTAATATCATCATTAACACTGAAAACGGGATATTTACCATGTTTACTATGTGTTTTGAGTTCCCGATATTTCGGGTTGCAAGCACCATTATCACGGATAAATTGAAATTGTTGCGTGTGGCTGTTTATGAGCAGACAAATCGGGAAAAACCAATAGGTGAGCCAGGAATCAGGGAAGGGAAATATCTGTACGTATAACTAGTAAAGTATCTAATAGTTTTAAACAAAAAGGACTTGATTATCCAGTATTTTTTTCCTAGTAACAAAAAGCTCTGTACCTTTATTACCTATTCTATGTTTTTTCCTACTCAAAAGCCAACGACTAAAAAATCTAGCACCTTCTAACTTCTAATCATACAGCTTGACGGAGGCACACCGAAGCGTTTAAAATTAATAAATCTGCGTCGTAAACTCCCAGCTCGTATCACCATTCGTCATGCCCATCGCCCTTTACGCTCGCTGCTACACTATTTCAGTTTTACACTCCATTGTAATAGAACCTCACAGTAAGTACATTACTCTATGGTCTGGAGGCATACCATCTCTTCTTAAAGCAGTATTATTTTAGGCTTTCTTCAGTGTGGGAAAGAGATGGAGTTATGCAGCCTATGCAGGACTTATAGCTCTATCTCTGTTCCACATGGTTATGATGGTAGCCCCTTGCTCTCTGCTGGCGTGATGCAGCCTCAAGCTACTAATAATAACCGATAAGTCACGCTTTTCCTACTGATGATTACAAAATGCTTCATGGCATGGCACAAAATCTTTTGGCGCTTGACTGACATTGAAAGGAGACATCTCTTTGTAAAAATTTGTGAAATTGTCTGTGGGAATTGCACTGAAAAAAAGATGGCGGCGGCGTTAGTTCCGATTAAGACTACGCGCTAAAAGTTCCATGCAGCACTATACCTATATTTCTAAATCGTAGCTTCAAGTAGTCTATGGGATTTTCTCATGCAAGACTGTCTCAGGTGTGAATCATTGCGTAATAAATTAATACCAATCCAATTGATTAAACATGGTAGAATAACTAATTAGATTTTGCATACAACATGCTACCTGTTTCGTGCGAATGCTATTGTTCATCTACCAAAACAGTGTTGCCTACTGTTGCTTAATACGCACGATTTTCAAATTAACTTTACGATTCCAAAAAAATACGTTAAACTGATTCATAACTCAAAATATTAAATGGCATATCCCAAAAGGCTAATCTTCTCGTGTAAGTAAAACGTGTCGATATTTAAGTGTAAAATTAAGAATCGAGATAAAAATCATTCGATTTGGGCAACTGTATAAATTGGTGCGCGGGATATTCGGTCGGGCTCGTTATAATAAAGTTTATGGCCCGTTTACATCGCATGTTTTACATACAATCGAGCCTTTTCTTATACGTGCGATGTAAATAAACAGGTTATCTTGTCTTTTGTTAGAGGTGCGTGATGCTGCGTCCATCGAGGATACGTAGGTAACTACAAGCTTGTGAGATCGTGAGATTTGAAATTTAAATTTTACTAGCTAACTAAGTTACTTTTGCTATTCAATTTTATTCATCATTCTTCTCCAGTTTAGACAAGCTGCGCCGACCGCAAATAAATTGGGATAGGGGCAGGCATATCCCAATTTATTTGACGTCGGCGCAGCTTATTTTCTTCTTCCATACTTCTATGTTAGTCGTCATCTCATAACTTCCTTTCTAGCCATATCATCTTTCACACAGTCCACAGTTAAATAATTTTAATATTTTCATGGGATACTGCCAAAGGTGTCTCTGAAATGTGCAGTTATATAAAGGCCAACCAAATAAAAGGAATTAACAATTAAATGTTACTTCTTAGGCTTTATAAATAACTGTAAAAGGAAAGGTGCGAACACGGAGAGCCTTTAGTATATTTTAATTTGCCAGATAAACAGAAACTTCACCTTTAATTACTATCTTAAACACTACACTGTACACCACACTTTATAGCACACCTTAAAAATAAATCTAGAAAACCTAGACCTTACATTTTACTTGCTTAAGTAAGAATTCTACAAAATCGAAGAAATTTTTGAAAACTTTTGGACCAAAAAAGCTCTCCTCAACAATCTAATACTTACATACTTAATCGAAATTCTTACAGCAATAACGTAATTTGTAGAACTCTTATTCTTATCTCTTTCTCCCATATTGGACAGGTTTATTGTGTGAAAGGGACGGCTGTGGCGGTAAAACGATAGATAGCGGGTGGACGCAAGTATCGCTGAGTAGAGGTGTGCATCTGCTTAGCAGGGCCATTTGGAGAATAGGTATGGGATGGAGTAGCTTAGAACTGTTTATTTTTGAACTTCTCACCTCTACTGCCAGACACTTTGTGTGGTGGAAACCCTCGCCAGACACCTTTAAAATATGAAAGTGTCCTCCAGTCCTTTTTACTGGTTTCAGAGGTGATGCTAATTTGATGGGCGTTTCTCTGTATTTTCTATAATACAAATCTGATACGTCGTTTTACTACTTGAGCTATTTCAATAGCACAACTCTCTTTCACGTAGAAATAAAATTCTTAAATATTTACTATGTTTTAAGACCTAATAAATCTTTGTTAAAAAAGTATGCTGAATAAACAGATTAAAATAGAGCATTTGTAGTACGGCGCCGAATTTTGACGATTGATTGATATATTTATACAAACTCCATTCCATAACCAAACAATACTCCGCTATATTTCATACCAGAGACTGATAGATCGAATCAAAATATAACACAAACATAGATATGGCACGCACGCACACGTAAATACATCGGGTATTTTTATTTTACCATAAACATGTCCAAACATTGCCCTGTCCGACTCCGAACATGGCCGGCTTTTTGGATGCCCGTTTAAATTACGGCCGACGGGATTTCTCCTTACGATCAATAAATCAATAAATATATACGGCTAAGCCTGTCCGTCTGGCGGACATTAATGAAAATCTCTGTTTGTTTAGGACGCGATCCTCGGACGAATCGTTTGTTATTAAACGGAAGCTTCGTCGATCAACTTCCTGCAAGCTGCTTTGCTATTTTAGAAATTATGATTTAGGTGTAACGACAAATTGTTTAATGGCTTCCTAACTGCGTTGGGTGGTTTGGTAAAACTAGAAACATTGCTTTGGAACAGGATGGCAGTTTATCTTGTTGCTTGTGGGTGGTGCCGAGAGCTTTTATAGCTCCGAATTGTATGGGATACGTTTAGGAAGCGTTGTTCGTGATAATGAATTCCTTGTGAGGTTGGCACTGGAAGTTGCCTATATCAAGGCCAGTTACTCGAGACTTCAAGTGTTTCGAGCCTATTGTTTCAAGTCAACGTTGCAAACAACCACCACCAGCTAAACCTGTCTTACCAAATTCGTAAAGAAAGGTTGTTTTCAGCCGACTTTTTACAATAACCGTCGCGGGACCCACAACTACTGTTCAAAAACAGCCGGCTCCAATAAATTACGCGTTTTTTTCGCTGCCGGTACGACCATACGGTCGGCAAAAAAGTCTACCTGCTCCCCGAAATCCACACAATGGTTCCCTGGCCATTTATTTGGGCGAGCGTCGTCGTAACATTTCACGTTTTCTTATTCGGAAAAAAGGAACAAACTTGCACACAAAGAAATCTTTGCATTTTCGGAGAACGAAACTTAACCTTGTAAGTTAGTGTATAAATCAGTTAACGAGACATGGGAGGCAGTAAAAATAAAAGGACAGGACACATTTATTTTTATGATGGTCTTTGACTAATCTTTGAGCTAATATAAAACTAGGAGAAACGAAATCTTTGATGATTTCGAAACGGTCGGAGCCTATCTAAAAGTACAACTAATTAAGCAGTGTTGGGCGTCAGTTTTGGTTGTATTGTTGGTGTCAAAATGAACCGTGAAAGCTTTTAAGATGTACAGAACGTGCACAAGACAACGCGGGCGTAAGCTCGTTTAGAAGAGGAGGCGCTAAACGACGCACACGCATCCGCCGAGGTAACCACGGACTTCGAAACAGAAACAAACTGTAGAACTTGTATTTTAGAGAAAATTCTAGATAACCATCTAAAGCGATGGATGAAAATAATCCATTTAGAAACTAAGAAAGTCAGTTAGGTATAGCAGAGAAAAAAGAATAAGATAGCAAAATGAAGTCATATATCCATGCACACACAAGTAAATAAGTATCTGCAAGTAGCCCGATAACATTGTTTCCAACGGTGTTCACATTACGCGGTCATCAGTTTCCGCTGACCGTAGAATGCAGTGTTGTGTTCACGCTAAGAGCTGTGAGTCAGCGACCACCGGGAAGCGATCCCGAGAGAAGTAACTGATGACAATTATACATGATATTTCACAAGTTCAAAACACTCACATGCAAACACTTGTGCAAAATCTGGCTGCAAAACAAGACAGTATCAATTCACGATGGGGTCTTCAATGATGAAGATGATGGCATGAAAGGTGCTACTAACTAGTTTTTTCTAGTGGAAGGCTAACGAACAATGAAATTGATAAAATCCAGAGAGAGAGTGGGAAATGTCTTTAGCTTGGTGAGGAATTATAACCAGTGCGGAAAATTTATTTGCAACTTCAGTTTAAAATATTCATTATAACTCCATAAACCTGTACGAACCAGCAGAACAGCTATCGATAATAAGCTTATTACCATAACTGACTATACACATTAACAACAATTTTTAAATTCCACCAGACTACCCACTACCCAGTTTCCCCGAGGCGGGACGGGTAGACAGATAATCGGCTGTAATTACACGGCTATCCATCATCGAAAACCAACAAACGAGGTAGAAATGATCGGCCACCCACTGCACAACCTGACCTTTGAGGAACAAGCTTCTTACTGACAGGGGGACATAGGATGGGTCGGACTCCGATACGAATAGAAGGAAACATGATCTGTCTTTTAAAATTCTCAAATGAAACGCTAGTAATCAAGAGTGGGAAGATATATGCATGACACACTTTCCAAACGATAATTCTACCTGTAAAATGTCTAAAACATCAAACATATCACTGAAACGAACGCCACCGTTGAATGAATGAACACTACTCTAAACTGTGCCAGATTGTCTACAAAAAACAACGTCTTAAAGCTTTCATGATACTCTGAAATAGCTGCTGTAAAAATACTTGCAGATACCCACAAAATCTGAAGTAAAAATAGAAAGTGACAGTCATTCATGATCGTAACGTAGTGACGGCGAACAATGGGCGGCGATATGATCGTGGCAGGCAGGCGGGCCAGGGACCAGTTCTTGTATCTAAGCCGTGGATCGCGGCTAACAAGCCCGCTTGGTGCACCAACCGAGATAACACAATGTTTCTTGTAAAATAACTTTGCTTTAGGAGACGCAAGCAGCATTTCTTATGGCTTAACTTGGAGATAAAATATTTCTACAATAATTTTCCTGATCTCGTCAGAGACTGTGAAAGATAGGCAGAAAATTATGAAGCTGGATTATCGCATATATTTGTATATGGCTCTAGAGAATCTTATCTCTTAAAAAAACTTGGCTTGCGATGCCACTATGCGAAGCTCTTCCGAGGAGGCGACGTATCAACAATGTGATAATGTTTCAACCGTCTACTTTATCTTTATTAATGCTATCATCTCCCTCATACAATAAACATGAGATTATCGATGCATGAGGCAATAAACTTGATAATTGGAGTAACAGAAATTACATTTCAAAAGAAATTGGACTACGGGCCTACGCAACAAAATTTCTTGTTACTTTTTTTACTACCTACATAGCTCCTCTTACAATTCTGTGTATACTATTTTGTACCCAACAAAGCGTGTTCCAATAATGAGGATCGCTCGATACGATCTCGGCTGCGCTGCGCCCGCGCCGATCAGAGAGTCAGATATGCAGAATCCTCGCTCCTCGGCTCCTTTGTAATCCGGCCAGGGTAAACACCGCTTTGAGGCTCCAACGACCCATCTCACCGCACGCACGCGGTATTGTTTTTCTAGCACAAAATCAAATCACCAAAAAAAATAGAATCATAATGAGTCCCTCCCCTACTACATATTAAACGATTTTGCATCGGAATGATCAAAGAGCCCATAATAGAATTTATAGCCGGCCAATAAAAAGACGAGTGACTTCTCAAAAAAGCGTTTTTTACAACAGTGATTCTCGAAATGATTTTATTGGCTGCCAAAAGCGGCTCTCTTATTAGCTCGTAACAATATTGCGTATTAATTTTTTAACCACATGATGAAAATTACAGCAAATTGTTACTTTAAAAACAAAAACAACTATCGGATCCATCTCGTCATTCCATAACGCGGTTCTGCCAGGTTGGTTGGTTGTTAAAAATGAGAATTATTCTGCCAGCGCAAACTACGGTGATTACATATCAGGCGGTCCGAAGCCCGAGGGAAGCGCGTCTCTCTCGCTTATTGCCAGATGATTGAAGACCCCGCCGCCTACGACGCACTCCTTACTGGCACGAGAGCGAGACGGCAACGCCTCCTGCCTTGAGAGGGAACAGGATGGCGACAGCTCAGCATCTGATTAGCATCCCAATTACGGTGCGGGCGCGCAGTGGGATCGAATCTTCCTTCATAGTGTTGCACCGCATCATTTTCAGCAGGAGCTTTTATCGATATTTTGTATGTTAGTTTAGTTAATCATCCCAAATGTTGTTGTACGTTGATGAAGTATGTACGACGGTGTTGAAGTTTGCTGACGGTATTGAACTCAAACATTCTGGTGCAGCAACGACAACACAAAAATATGGCCTGTAATAATATTTACAATACGTTGTAGCTTAGCCGCGCTGTCGGTTGTCAATGTTATCTCTAACAACAATCACAGCTGGGTTATTGATCGATAATAAAATGTAGTAACGAGTGGCAGCCCTATTAACGAGAATGGCGGCCGAGGCGCGAGGCGGGGCGCTCGTGTCGAGATTACATCGACGCAGCACGGAAATTTTAAATAAACAAGGAATTATGAACCGACCCCAGATTATACACTTTCGTATTGACCAGCATCGGACGGTAACTAGAGGAAATTACCGGAACAACAATTATTTATAAGCACCTACCTGAAGCGGGTTGTGCAGTTTTATGCTTTTACTAAATTGAGGAAATTCCGCCACTTATTGAAAACTATCGAACGCTGGTAAAGTTAATAACGTGTAGGTACTGTGGCTTTCTATTCTGCACGACATTACCTATTATGGGATCGCAGTACATAATTAGAGATTGCAAATTATAACAACACAATGCTCCGAAAGTGCACTGCCGGAGAAAACCTAATATCAACCACGTTATGAAACAACAACAGTTGGAATTCATACTATGTTCATGCCATATCCGTGGTCTTTCGTCTAAATGAAAATAAAATTACTGTTATTTCAAGCTAGAAAACCTGCATTTTGCATTCTTTACACAGAAGCTTTAATGTTTATTGTTTAAAGGCATATCCACAAAGCAAGCGCTTACATGAATATATTTCTAGAGTTAAGTTAATTTTGTTTAATTATCATTTATTTAACTTATGTGCACAAGGGAATAGTTACGACACCTTTGGGAAATGAGATTTTTGTTGAGAAATAAAAACTGCAAAATGGTTTTAAGAGTACAAAAGGTCAGGAGAAGCTGAAATCGATCTGCAGGGGGGAAATGCAAAGACTTTTAGGCCAGGAACAGGTCGAAACATTGAGTAGGCAAAACAAATGCTAACGGATCGCGTCCGTAGCGTAAGCTCACTGCGCCAGCGCATGAATACAAAACCAATTTGACGTTTCTCATTACACAGCGACCACAACATGCGCTGGAGTCGCTCGACTAACTAGTTCCGCGCTGAGCGATCTGTTATTATGTTAATAGGGCTAGTTTAGAGAGGCAGTAAGAGAGACCTAGTAATACCCAGCCAACGTTGGTAGATTGGGGATTTTTTCCCTTTATTTGGGGAAAAAATACTTTCTTGAAGAAAACTTAGGGAAAATTTCCCCAAGGATTACAGACTGTTAAACTTCGAAATCAAGAGATATTTATTTATTTAATTATACACACAGACACAAAATTCGATACATAGCGCTGACAGATAAAGGTGAGTCTGTTGCGCGGGCTTGTGCACTGCGAGTGTGTGTGTGACCCGTCCATTTTGTGAAGAAACATAGTTTTAAGTCTCCCTATTTGTTTAACTTCCTGTTTAAAAAAGAATGAGGAAAAAAGTAGCAAAACGTGTCACTAATTTTGGAGAAATTTTGAAACTTGATCTAGCAACCCCATACCCAGCATAGAGCCTTCGCTTCACGTACGCTTCAAACAATTCAACCGGCCTCTTTCATGTGTCAATAAAACGCGATAACTACTTGTAATTGATGTTATAACTGCGACTGGTTACGCACATTGTTACCGGACCGGGAACAGTCATCGACTCGGTACTCGGTTCGATTGTTATTGGCGGCCTAGGGCGCTTTGTGATACTAGGTCATTGAGACCGGAGGGTCTTGAGCTTGATGCTATTAGAACACATGGTGTGGTTTTATTTTAAACGTTAACCTCTTAGAAAATATATGGAAATTAGGCAAAGTAGGTATCACTGATCCAAAAGTTACGAAAACTTCAATGTCCTATCTAAGAGGCAATCAAAAGTAAAACCATAGAAGATTCACGTTCTCTTAAAAATATTTCAAATCTAGAAAAATAATTGCCCTGATCCTGAAAGTTATGAAAGCTTCAATGATCTAAGCAGCAATCAAAATTAAAGTAAAACATAACATAAAATCACGCCTGCAATCCCCGTAGGGTAAGGCAGAGGTGTACTTAATAGTACACCCACATTTAGCCAGTTATGTTTAAATCCGATGTATGAGCCAATTGTCATCAACTGGGCACGAATCCAAACTCCGTGGCTGCTACTGAGAAATTCCGTGTGTAAAAACCCAATAGCACCTACCCGGGAATCGAACTCAGGACCTCATGCTCAGCAGTCGCGTTTGCGACCATTCGATCAACGAGGCAGTGAAAAAGGTAAAACAACATAAGATAAACCAAAGTTGCTGCAGATTTTCAGGATTCCAAAAGTAACATTCAAACATCTTTTTCCAATGGCATATTTCATTCAATAACTAGACGATGATCAATATTCATGGCTATAATAAAACTAAGATAACCAACAACATCAGTGTGAATGAATACGCGGATTACATTACCAAGGCGATTGAATGATTGCATGAAATCCTCGATAATGAATGACGTTTATTTACAACATCCAGTATCTGCAGATCTTATCTGCGATATAATAATCTGCGCACTTAAAACACCGAAATGGTAGCAGCAAAACTATGTATAAAAATATGACACCAGCACGCCGGTTATCTCCGAATGGTAAGGCAGAGGTTATAGTACACTAATATTTCGCCAGTTTTGTTTAAGTCGCATGTAATAGGGGGTGAGCCTATTGCCGTAGACCGAGCATACCGAAAAACAGACTCCACGCCAGTATTACGTAATTGCTGATGGAAAAAACTCAATAACACTGCGTGCCCAACCGGGAATCGAACTTAAGACATGCTCAGCAGTTCAGCTCGCGACAACTAGACCTAAAGCTATTTCTGTTCAGTTTATTTTATTATGTATCAATATTTTCTCACAAAAAATGTGCCCAGGATTAACATTAAACACATTCAAAGAACACCGACGTCGTATAAATCACCGGGAAATTATCATAACGAGTCAGTTTTGTAACGAAAATTGTGGCTTTCTAAGAAATTAATAATGTCCGCTATAAACCGAGATTTACAACAGTTATGGGTGTGTGTCCTCCTTAAGTATGAGTTGCGTGTGTGGACTGTGGATGTAGCGGCCGCGTGACGAAATTGGAATCGATGAAACACTAATGTGCCTTTAGATTTGGCTAGGTGATGATAGGTACAACGATAGTTTAATACATGAAATGGAGATGCATTAGGTCGAGCTTTGCGTAGGTGAAGATTGGTAAATCTTGTTGAATGCAACTGATGGATATAAGTAAATTACGCATCTACATCAAAATACGGAATGAAGCTTTCTAGCTGGATTAAACTGGTCTGAAGCCCCCGAGAACATCCCAAGTAACACATCAAAGCACTATATCGGCCGACTTCCAGCATTTCTGTATCGTTTTCGCATTTTGAGTTAGTTCTATGATAGCATTACAAACGTTTATACGGCTACTGTAATGCTAATTTGGGCACAAATTATACGGCTTTAGATCATAAATAAGTTCACAAATAGTTGTTTAATTGCATTACAGGCGCATTATATTAGCATTATTGTGACCAAATAAGTTGCGAATCGCATTAAAGAAGCATTATTACGATCAATGAAGTTGCCAATCGCATTACAGAAACATTATACTAGCAATATTATTGATAATGAAGATGCTAATTACATTACAAAAGCATTAGACTAGCATAAGATTGTTCTAAAAGTATGATTGAGGCTATTTAAGTGTTCACAGGTAGAACTTAAATCATCATTGCAAAATCATCTCTAATACCATAGCACAAATGTTATAATACAATTAACGTTGTAATTTCACTACTTTGTTCAGCAATATAATATGGACGAAGATCGTCAAAACTGAGTGACACCATACTTGTATTTGCATTAAAATAAAATTTATAATACTTGCTAAGTTTTTGACTCTTTTGTTATTTCATGCCTATTTTAAACGCAATCTAGTTTACTGTAAATATCTATATGAGTTTCATTGAAAATTTTCACGCGCCTTCGATATTTTGTAGTTTTGATATAAAATGTTATATAAAAATATGAATCAAATAATCAAAACAATTTTTTATTCCTAGTCTAGAATGAATTTTGCATAATTAACGTAATAGTATTGATTGGGCAGTATTAAATTAAGTTAAATCATTATGATAAAGGTCTATTGCTATTATAAATAGGTTCGAATGATAATATTTTTTGGTTATAAAATATTTTCAAAATGGCGTGAGTCTACAATAGCCCGGTGAACCTTTATAAAGGCCAATTAATGCCGTCAGCAGTATAAATAGTCACACGTGAACAATCGTTAAGCTAGAGGCCAGAGAGAAGACTTTTGATGAACCACCGTAGTGCCATTGGCTATAAAGTAGTTCTCTAAGGGTTCACCGATATACCAATAGACTTGATGTAGACTGAAATAGTGCCATTGCTTTAAAGTAATTTTGGGGATCCTTGAGCAAAACAATAAAACTCATTTCAGAATTTGTATTACTTGAATAATCACAACTTAATTTTGTTATTAGCATAATTATCATAATCATTACACACGGTTAGGCAACACACCATAAAAAAATGCTGTTATTTGTTGATGTATACACATATTATATTTTATGTGCTTTTCCCCAATATGGCCGACAAATGGTTTTAAGAATACAGTAAAGTGAATGTATATATAGCTTTAGGCATTACAATAACTCACGTGTATTTGATTAAAGAGCTGTTACTCGCACAACAGCACTCAGTTGATCTTTAAAAATGCAAGCATTATATTGATTCACGTTTATGCTGTTCAGCAGTATTAGGCTTTTACTTAGCACTTAAAAGTGCTATAACACAACAAAGGGCACTAAAAACAACCTAAAGCTGTATAACGGATTTACGGTGCATTATAATGGTACAAGTTTATGCTATTAAGCGGCAATAGGCATTATCTTACTGCTTAAAATGCTATTGTAAACCCTAAGGCACGAAAAATAGCTGAAAGCTGTATACTGGATTTACGATGCATTATAATGGCACAGGTTTATGCTATTAAGCGGCAATAGGCATTATCTTACTGCTTAACAATGCTATTGTAAACCCTAAGACACTAAAAACAGCTGAAAGCTGTACAGCTGCATTGTGGTTGGCTTCACTCAAACTAAAGGCTTTACAAAAGCATTTTGATAGGCCATTATCCAACCGTTATACATTGTAAAGCATCATAATGGTTTTGAAATACCAATATAAAGCATCAAGACGTTCGGTGAACTTTTGTAAGAGTTTATACGGACCTTAAGTTTTACATAAGTTTACTATTCGTATTTTAAAATGCTTCCTGTGTTACTTGGGATACTTCGCTGATCCTAGCCCTAGGAAGAGGCTAGACGAACAAACTCCGTCTAAATTGACTGTAACGATGTTGGAGCTACAGAAAGAATTAGTGGAAAAGAATAGGGAAGTGCCTCGCAGCCGGACAAATGAAAAGAGTATCACTATTTATTTTCGGTTGCGTAGGAACAACACACAGAAGCTTACAGCAGAAGGTAATGATTAAGATTCAGGAAACTGTTTAAAGTTTCTGTTAACTGGAATGTCAAGCCACATTTTTAACTTTACAAAAGATCCATCTTGACAAAATAACACGGCATCAACCTCGCCGGGACGTAAATGTTCGCAAGGTGAGTGGTTATAAGTTTAATAACCTTAAACAAGACACGAATTTGCACATTAAAGAGATTAAGTCACGTTAAATTGCAGATTAATTGGAAATTCTCATTGTACTGATGATGATGATGATCTCTTTAGTTCTTTTAATGTCGTGTCTTTGATAATCAGTAACGGTTTCTTTTATTAAGATGGGACTTAGTAATTACAATGTTTTAGAAAACTACGTCAACGAACTTACAAAAGGAAGTTTTCAAAAGCTAATGTGCCTTAGCAGGGGAGAATCTTAAGCTTTAAGAATCATACATCCATCAATTGATTAAATTCAATAGCTATTGAACCAGTAATTAACTTAACTACTGATAGCTGATCAACGTTCACTTACTCAAGTTTAACAACAAACATTTATATTATAATAAAGTACCCCACAGTAGAAAATTCAATTACGTACTTAGAACCCTTACCGGAATCAAAGTACACAATGGCCAATGGTACTTGAATGTCAACTCTTCAAAATGTCAGGGTCTCTTAATTAATACTAAAACCGTTGGTATTAAAGGATGAAACATCTACACATTCAAGCACGCACGTTATGGTGAACAATAAACATGAAATAAGACAAAAAGAGTATCCATTAATTCATTTAATTTCCCCATTTGTCTGTAATGTCAGGTAAAACGATGTGGTGGGGGTAATAAAAGTAATTAGTAAGGTCCAAAGTATGCTTACAATCGATAAAGATCACATTTTTATCACTACAAATCGTAGACTTACCATCATTTCATCACGAAAAGGATAAAACAAATACTGTTTATAACGCAATTAGTAAACTATTCAAAGAATCAGGTTTTACTTTCTTAAACGTGTTATGATTTCGAAAAATGTCTTCATTAGCGCATTGGTTTCGCAAGCAAGAACAAAACGCATTTCTGGAATGGCGGGAATATGTGCCTCGCCTGGCATTTCTTTTTTAATTGGTAAATCTGAGACCGGAGCAAATTTTTCGTTTACAAACCTATCAGTTACTTGCAAAGTTTATTGATTGTTCGTTTTGCAATATAAGTACTGTCTAAGGTTCTACCATTTTTTACAGAAATTGATACAAATACCTCATGGTCTACGGATAGCTGTTACAAAAAACTAGCAGCACATTATGTTTAATGTTCGCCGCAAGAAGTCGATCGCCAATATTTCTCAGATACCAATCATTGGATCGCAACTGCTGTATGGGTAGTTAAACCAATATTTATGTAGAAATGCAAGACGGCGAGTTTTTACAGCACCACCATGTCGCTTCAGATTTACAAAGTTTTCATAGCCATCGTATTGTATCTTACTGTTACAGAATAAGATTTATATTTGAAAATCAACAGAATGTTTGGTTTGCAGACTGTACAGGGCTAGTTTTTCTGTGTCCTCGTCAACTAAATGTATTTTGTTACAACCACGTGAAGTTTTACAGCTGCGTCTTATTATTTTTTGTGGAAGTAGATCATAACTCATTTCCTATGCAGTAAAAATGTCACTTTAAACGACAAAATGAATGGGCAAGATATTCTTAGAACTTAATTGTCTCTTGGGTCTTGGGACGTAAAAGTATAACTTTTTCTCCGGTATCCTAATTTAAATTCCGGTTCAATTTCAGCTTACGCAATGTAACACAGTGTTTCCAAGTTTGATGTCCGTCCTTCTTTGAACTGTGTACAATATAAGGTGCGTTAAACTTGCGGAGTTGGGGCGCACGTACACGAGCCGTGTTTCGTCGCTGCAACCGGCGCGGCGCGGGCGCAGTCCTCGCCTCCCCGTGATTTATTGGACCTCGTTTATTTTATTTCCCAATTCGTTTTAGTTTACAACCTCGATGTTTCTCTATCATTCTCTAAGGAAATGGTCTTACAAAGAAATTGTGGTGATTTATCTTCTCAGTGTTATTTGAAATTGAAAAATAGGGTTTAGAAAGTTTAGGGGTCATTTAGAATGGATGGTTAAAAAAGCCCCGCTTTCTAGGACCATGTCCAGCTGTGGTCTTGATATAAGCTAATGACGTTATTGAAGAATTTTGGTTTAATTGACGACAAGTAGGTAGGTACTTTAAACCTATCTAGGAAGATGTTGGAATTTGCATTTAGTTTATCAGAATGTGGGTAAATGAATAATTAAATATCCGCATTCGACGAGGAATTCAGAAGCTATCTCGATATTGACGTAAGTCCAGACATTACAAAAGCCACAGTTAACATTCCTATGAAATATTACCAAGTATTTGTCTTGTTCAAGATTTTTAAGTGATTTCGTTACGGCAGCGTCTATAACTTACGAACTAGACAAAGAGCTAGTTCCATTTGTGTCTAACCGTTTCAAAGCATGACTTATTACTAAGAAAACAATAAGTATTCCGTCTAGTAAAGGAGTTTGAACTCTGTTAACTCCATTCAAGTTTAAATAGCTTTGTGTAAGCTTCCCGGCTCCGACTACAAACAATGATAATAATTTCTGATTTTGTATTACCAAAGCGAACAGTGAAAGAGTTTAAGATCGTTGCATTTCTGGTTTGACAAAAGATGAAAGTCGATCTATGTGTATTTGTACCTGAAGAAACCTCGGTGTTGTATTCACTATTCAGCTCTGTTTGTCAAAGCCCAGGCGACAGATTAAAGGGCATTATAACACGACAAGTGACAAAACATAATTGATGGTTGACAAAGTTAGCGTTGGGAAGGGGCCAGACAATAAGGGCAGGTACCCAAATCGGAATACCTACAAGAAATGTATTGTCCATTCCGCTTTTAAGGGTCAATTGTTGCCAATTTTTTGCTTGTTTCGTTTGCTTTGAACAGGTACTAAGGTTTCTGCCAATTTTATATTTGGGTCCCAATTAGGGTCTGCCAATACACTATGTTGACTTTGGACGTTCTTCATTTTTAGCATGAGGGTGTAAAACTTAATGGTCTAACTAAATGAGAAGGATCAGCTGTGGGTGGCGTTATAGGCAACTAGGTAATTATGTTAAGAGTAGGTAGGTGGTGCCACGCTGCTTTTGGTAGCAATATGTAATTTATAGGTCCTGTTTAGATGACAATATAAAGGGACTTACCAAACTGATGCAGCAAGGCCGAAGTAATACAGCAGCAGGAAGACTACAGCGCAATTGGGGTTCGCAAGACCGTCGTGGGCTAATAGCATGCGAGTTGGTGAAGTGGAGTCCTTGGCGCAACCAGCAGCGGCCCGGCCGGCGGCGGCGCGCACGCCCCAGCCCGCCGCGGCCGCGCACCGGCACAGCGCCACCAGCACCAGCGCCCGCTCCCCGGCCCCCCCGCGCTCCCCGCACGCCAGCTGCGCCCCGACGGCCGCCAGCGTACACGCGAAACTCAACGCAGCCCATGTCGCCAACCACACCTCAGAAGCCTTCCGCTCTCCTCCATCCCACAGAACTTCCGCATCACAGTACTGTGCGCAGCGTGCCGACCCTCTCACCCACACCCAGTTATTGGGCTTGATCAGTCTCCGGCACGCTCCTCTGCCTCCTGCATTCCCCATATCCAGAGGAACTGTTCCCACAGGCGGTGCACGCTCTCCCGGCCCTTCCATGCACATATGTTCATGGTTGTTCTCCGCAGGGAATAACGAACAGTCCAACTCTGGAGGCCAGAGAAACCCGAAGCCGTGCAGCACAGGGTAACACCTGGTGTACACACTCTCGCATAAGCCTCTGCAGGGGCCGATGGGCAGCGCCACCTTGTCGGTGCACATGGGCACGTATACGGAGCACAGGAACAGGTGCAGCTGCGAGGAGCAGCCGTACTGCACGAGCGGGCTGAACGTCTGCAGAGTCACGTCGGCGTCCGCTTGCAGCGTGTGCCGCGCCAAGTTCGGCATCCCCGTCTGGTTGTATCCAATGTTCTTACACATCGCCACTTTAATAGGTTCACATGTCCGTACGGAGGCCTCGGTGGCGACTCCGGTCACTAGGGTCACGGTAAAAACAACAGCCACGATGCACTTCATGTTCGGAGAGGATATATCCGGTGCGTTACATCAAAGATCTCATTGTAGTCGTGAATGTTTACGCGCTCGCGCCGCGGACGCGCCTACAGCGTGTGTGCGTCCCGAGTGGCAGCAACACGGCGTGTGAGGAGCGCTCGGAGGCCGGCCGCGAGCCGCGGGGGGACCACCATCACAAAAAAAGGTCCGCAGGTATGCGCTACACTGTAGCGGCGGGAAAGGGAGAGAAATGGCCGAGGAGCCGCCGTGTGCTGTCCGCAGTGTCCGGCCGGTGTCCGGTGTCCGGCCGCACGCGTGCAACTGTCAACACCGCGCTCGCTTATCACCGCCACACCTTATAACTGAGGGTAGATTCCGACTCGTGATGCGGTTTCATTTATCCGGTATCGATTTTTCGATAACTATGATATCGCGCGGTTGATATGAAAACTGATTAAATTAGATACTCAATTTGGATCTTCGTTTGGAAACTTGTAATGAAATTGTTTATAACTGTTATGTTTTGAATGCGTCAATTAGTAGCCTTGCTTATATTGATTTAGATAACGAGTTTTGGCTACCTCATAAATCAGCTGTAACGCTTTGGACTCTGCAAAAACGTTAATCTCGAATGTTTTGGTTTTAAACTTTAAATTAATTTTAGATAATTTACAAGCGCCTAACTACAATCTATTCCTTGCCCCCAGTTCATCTCTCATCGTCTAAATACAAATACTAATACAATTTTGAAATAAATTTATTGTACATAATTTACTACATTGTATTTAAGCATTACTGTATAAATTTTTTATGAAACATAAATAGGTATAATGGTGAACATTATTAGTAGTACAAAAATTGGACCAAAATGTAGATCAGTGGGGTTATAAAGCGTTCGACAGACGTTTCTCTGAGAATCAAAATATTTACAGTGCGATGAGGCTGCGATCTAACTGAGGACCATATACTTAAAGTTACGACTAAAATGAAAGATAAATACTTTTACAATAATCTTATTATAATACAAGTTTTATTTCAACACATATTTCAGTTGCTAATATTGTAATCTGATAGTTTATAACATCTGTAGCGGGCCGCTCGGGCCCCTACGCGTCGAGACCTACTTACAAATAACAATCTTATGTACTCTTCATACTTCACAAGTCTTGTACATCGTTTTTCCCTTTAGTTCTTACATCTTGACATTTTTACATTCGCTAAGCTAATGTATAATACAACATTCACAAAATTTAACAAATACACCCTCCGTCTGATGGAATTTTACACTTAGAACGATGACAAAGCAAATTATAATAAGGAATGCTAATCAAGCAAATAGCGCCACCCTGCAGTAACATTTTTGAATTACAACTAATTCCTAATATTGTACAAACGTATTCTACGAAATTATAAATGCCACGGTACGAATACAACGAATTAGATAATTTGGAAAACTATGAATCTTATAGATTCTCAAGTATTTTTGGCCTCTAGAAAACGAATTATTATGTTTATATCTGTAGTTTTATAAATTACAAAAAATATCGTCAACGGATAGAAACATTATTATTTAGTCTTATAGTATTAGCCTTTTGCCGATTTAGATTTTACAAAACTTTTTTTATTTATTGAAACTTTTTTTTTAATAAACAAAATCTCAAGTAATAAACGATCCGTTCCGATATTCGGTTGAATACGAATGGAAGTTCTGATAAAATGAGTAAGCAAGCACAACCACTGAATAATACATTGCTCTATAATATACTTAGAAAACCCTAGAATAAGCGACAATTTCAAATCAATTATTTAAATCATATTTTTGGTACTTACAATTGATTTGAACATTGATCAAGTTTGGATAGTAAATATAAAAACGACGTTCGTTGTTGTAAATTCCTTCACTTCATCGAAGACCATTCTTTTGATGGTGTATTGGTGTAAAGACGTTTTCTTATATCTCTATAAAAGTCGTTTAACATTTTGTTGTTGTAGCTTCAAGCCCACAAACGTTTGCCCTATCAATAAGTCACACTAATAAGTCTTCAACACTGCTAACTCTGGAAATGTACTGGAGTGACGTCGTTATAAATTTAATTATATACAATACAATAAACTACATGTATACAAAATTATATAATGTGACCGAATCATATTAAATGCTACTGAGACTACGGAAATTAGTAAAGACGTTAAATACTGTGGCTCTATTAAATAATAGTTATTTTCAAAATAGCCTCTAGAAATAAAATGTAAATGGACCCCTTATGCTCAAAAATGTAAAAAGGCACAAAAAATATACTGCGCAACGCTAACGCTAGCTAATGTCAAATATTTCACAAAACGTACAACTTCATGCCTCAGGGCATTACGCGCAAGCAGACATGTAGACGTGAAGGCAGCTCGAGGCCGAACTAGTGACACGGGGTGATCAGCGAGGGCCGAATAAAATACACCGGTACATACAAATAATTAGTCTCACCGAATATACGATAACAATACTACATAATAAACGATTCACATTGCATGAGATTACATATTTGAAACAATAACATGGGCGTGGCGTGCGAGGCGCGTGGCGAGGCGCGAGCGAGGCGTGACTAGAGGTTGGCGTGGTCGAGGCGCACGCGCAGCGCCTCGCGGTCGCGCGTGACGTCGGCCAGCTCGCTGCACAGCGCACGGCACACGCGGTGCAGCACGGCATTCTGCTCCGTGAGCGCGCGCACGTCGGGCTCGGGCGAGCAGTCGCGCGGCTTGCGGTACACCTCGAACGCGCCGTGCATCTTGGGCGCGTCCTCGCGCACGTACCCAAAACCCTCCGCGTCGTACTCGCGCGGCGCGAAGGCGTCCGGCGGGAAGGCCGGCTCGCCCTCGCTGCGCTGGTTGATGAGCCGGCGAGGGGGCTCCGCCGTGGACGGGGAAGCTCGCGGCGGAGGCTGCGGGGGAGGTGCGGGCGCGCCTTTTAACCGGTTGAGGTCGAGCGAGCTAGAACGCGCGTGGTTGCGCAGCGGGCGCGGGGGGGGCGGCGGCGGCGGCTCCTTCTTGGGCGCGTAGGTGAGCGAGGCGGGCCCGTCGTCGTGCGGCGGGTCGCGCGCGGGCGGCGGCGGCAGCACTCCCGCGGGCTTCACGGGCTTGCGCGGCTGCGGGCGCTGGATGGACTTGATCTCGGCGCCGTTGGGCGGCGGCTCGGCTGGCGGCTGCGAGTGCAGGCGCTTGGGGCTGGCGAGCTCGAAAGCGTGCGCAAAGTCGTCACGGCGCGGGGAGGCTGACGCGCGTGTGTCGGTCTCTAGCGGCAGCGCGTTGTTGTCGGGAGTCACGCGCACCGCCACCGGGTGGAAGATCTTAGGGTCGCGCTCCACGGCCGACTTGTGAAAATCGAAATTGACTGGCTTAGGACCGGGACTGGACACGCTCGACGTGGGTGAGTCCACAAACTTGGTCCATTCTTTATTGTTGACTTGGGCTTCTGTTTTCGGCGGGGTGAGCGAGGGCTGTCGTTCCTCTGGCTTCTTGGGTGCGGCCTTGGTAGCGTCGTAGGGGTCGATGATGGGTTCGGGTTTTGGAGCGAAGTTGAAGTCTGCGGAGGTGCCGGAACTGAACATGTCTGCGCCGAGATCGACGAGGTCGGTGGTGACCTGGCGCGCGCTGTAGCGCGAGTCCACGCGTGGGACCAGCGCGGCGGGGAGCGCGTCGGGCACGGGTACGTTGTTCCGCCGCAGCACAATCAGGTGCATCGCTATGCTGAACTCCTCCAGTGTTAGCATGCCATCCTTGTTGATATCTGAGAGCTGCCATATTTTCCGAAGGTCGGGTACAGGTAGGTGTGATTTTTCGAAAAATAACCTGGGGATCAAAAATTATTTTATTATGAACCATGTAAATATTACGTCAATATTTTAGCATATCCAAACCAAACATTACGTTTAGATTTTTCCTGGAATGTTGGGGATAGTGATTATTATTATCGATATATTACATTGCTCTATAATCCTGCTAATAAATGATGAATTGATAACTAATTACGTAGTTCTTGAGCCATAAGATACAAGCACCAAGCTGACTTTGTGGCACACTCATCATATCACAATTTGTATTGTCAGCTTTTGACCAGTAAACATTATATTGGAAAGAAGAAGCACAGAATTGTGACCGTTGGAAGGAATACAGGGCGGCCATTGCCCAGCAGTGGGACAATACGGGCTAGCAATAAGAATAATAGTTACCTAGCAGTCTGTCCGGATAGCATGCCTCTTTCAGGCCGCAGCGTGGCGAACTGTCCCGCGTAGTGCCGCGCCTGCGCGTCGCTGATGGCCCAGATGTCGTCTACAGCATCACCTTCCTCTTCAGAAGAGTGGCGATCTGAGGACTCTTCTTCTGTGCCTGTAGATAACATTATGAAGGAATTAGAGAGGATGGTGAAGGATTATATTGCTAGAAACGAGGTGTCTGATGTGATGACGAGTAATAGAGAAGTATAGAAGAAGAGGGTATGCTGCGCAGAGCCCAAACTATTTTGGATAAGGGCTGGAGAAGGATGATAATGGTAAAGGACGTTAAATGTCTGCTACGATCCACGATGATGATCATAGCTAAAGCACAATGACAAAACTCAAAAGAGGTTTCTAACAGCCCGCAGAGCACGGAACCGCCGCTCCAGCAACTATCGAGGTTTCTCCGTGCTTTGTGTGTGGGCCGTAAGATGATTATTATCGCAGTGTAATAAGCAGAAGGACAAACCACCATTTAGCGACATCCGCCGGGTGAAGAAGTGGCCTTCTCATTGGTTTAATACAATGCCTATGGGGAAATTTCTTCAAAAAGTGATCGCTATCAGCAAATCTAAGAAGACTTCAAGATCTATCAGTGTTCAATATTCCGTAAAATCGTAGAATTCGCCATGAATGTCCTTTAACAAAATTTAAAGGTCCCTTTGAACACGCGTCAGGCTCTGAGTATGCTCATTTGCTTAACCTTAGGTCTAGCAATTTAAGCAGAAAGTCTAATCAAATTCTTGGGTTTCCCTGACCAGTCTGCGTGAGAATTTCATGCGTGATATCTAGACATTTCTTAATTTTAAGTATGTCGATAAAATTTTATCAACAATAATTACATACCTAGTGAAGGACGGATTCGTATGAAAAGTGTGAGTCATTGAGCGATGAAAAAATGGCCTAATTTAACTAGCGTCGAATAGAAATACGAAAATATTGCTAATTAAGGCCAATTGTCGCTATATACGTAGAAAGAAACCAGACGATATAAGAAAAACTTGAACTATAACTTCAGTTTCATTTATTTTTTGTAAGATTCGATTTCACTATAGAAGTAGTAATACTTCTTGTTTGTAACAACTCGAGTTGCGGTTGGAGATCCGATCGAGTGTATTTATATGTGACGTAAAGGAAATAACCGCAAAGCCGCACAATAGGAAAATTAAAATGATATATTATTTCACCAACTTAATATTATAAATACGAAAGTTTGTGAGATGGGTGTTTGTTACTCTTTCACGTGATATATTATTTCACCAACTTAATATTATAAATACGAAAGTTTGTGAGATGGGTGTTTGTTACTCTTTCACGCAAAAACTACTAAACGGATTTGGATGAAATTTAGTACACAGATAGTTTACAACCTGGATTAACACAAAGGATACTTTTTATCCCGGTATTATGATCCCGTGGGACAGTTATCGAACTCCACGCGGGCAAAGCCGCGGGCATAAGCTAGTATTTCATAAGAATATTAAAACTTCTATAGAGAAAACATTTGGAGGCATAGGTAAGCTAAATTCCATAGAAAAGGAAGGTTGACGATCAATGGATATAATGTTTTTAGTAGATGGAACCAAACACATTGTATAATATGGCGGTCCTCACACGACCCGCTCGTACGCGCGTTCTGGCGTTGAAGCGGAACTCACGTCGCATTGGCTTTATGAATTCTGTTGATGCTAAGGGTTGCGCCTTATCATGACCGTGCTGCCGAGAGCATCGTCAATGCTGCCGCGTACGATAGCACTCCCGCTCTAGCAAATGACGGTTCCGAGCGGCAGAAGAGTAATGGGCCTACCACACGCACAAGCTTCACCACAGATCTGCCTGCGCAAGCCGGTTTGTACACGGAACACCGTGACAGTTTTACCAACCGCACGCACGGTGTTCCGTGTACAAACCGGCTTGCGCAGGCAGATCTGTGGTGAAGCTTGTGCGTGTGGTAGGCCCTTAAAGGAGTATCGAAAAATGCGATTCCGTGCTGATTGACCAAATGTAGCTCAAATCTTAACACTAACATACGTACAACTACGCCGCCACCCCCCGACCGCGCGGACGAGCGGTGTCGTATGAGAAACGCCTAGAATACAGGCGCGCCATAACATGCTATCGTTACGAGTGACCAGAAACCCGAAAGTCTGACAGCCAGTTTTAGCATAAATGTATCGATTATCCAGCCAATACTGGTGTCCAGCTGCATTTGGTTAGATTGGAAGGCGGAAGTCGACCCCACATAATTTGTTAAAGATTAGACAGATGTAAAAGACAGGTAATGTGAAGACAGGAGCGGTAGAAGGGTACCCAGCCTGGACAATACAGTGGGTAGCCGCTGGCTTACGTTTATATCGCGCCAACTCGACAGAAGACCCAGAGATATTATGGCAACTGACAATGATATATGAAGGTTATAGGACAGGCTTCTTACCGAGTAGTCTCGTGTGTTCCTCCCCGGTGTTGGCCGGCCACACCCCCCGGCCGGTAGCACTATGTTCCCACACAGGGTGCACTCGCTCCGCCACGCTATTGGTCGGCGTCGGACTTTCGCTTGCTGTACTCCACGGCGAGCCGGTCTTGGGTCCTCTCCTCTGTAAACAATTATTTGTAGATGAGAAAAAGCAGTGGTGATAGCCCAGACGAGCGTAAACCTAAGCAGATACAGTCAGTGTCCTGCAACATTTGACTAGTGCGATGGGTCAGGTACTGCAGGGCACTGACTGTACAATTCGTAGTTTCCGAAAAACTCAAACACATGATCTGACGTCCACACAATCACTAGGCCCACATAGTGGTGCTTTACGTTTCGGGAGGCGGTCTTAGATGCATCTATGGTAAGAATATAGGCTCATTGTGATATGATCCATGTTTTATGATCATTCAGATGCAGCCTGACCCTTTGGAGCCCTCCCCCAGCGACGCCATAAGCCGAGGCTCGTACCCACGGGAAATAAAACACAGTTTTTTCTGTTCCGTGCCCGTACCCCACAGGCGAGGCCGCTTAGTTTATAAGTTTTTTGCGCCTGGCTGGAGACCTTACAGCCAAGGCGACAGGATAGTCCGGTTAAGCAGAAGCCAACCTCATAGATTGAACTGCGAGATGCCATTATCAAAAAAAATACATGTTTTATTTAGGTAAAATTAGTCTGTGTAATAAGAAAGGTCTATCTAAACTCATTTTTTGCCTGAATTTTGAAGTGTAAACTCCGATAGTAAACTGATGAATGAGGAAGTAACATTCATTATAACAACTATACCTACGTACGTGAACAAATACGGAAAAACTATGTGATTTTCCCAAAAGTTCGTACTACTCTCATTTGACAAATATTGTGAATATTTATCATCTGAAAATGGACACCAATTATGTATGTACATACACCGAATACCTTGTCAGTTAGCAAAAACTAGCATCGTAAACACACATAGGCGTATGTACTTATGAATATGTATCAATAAATTAACAGCACACACCTGCAAGGTCAAGAGCTCACTAAAACTGTACGAGTGACAAGTATGGCGTATCGATACGCCATCTTGTGACTAACAGCCTTGTTGATTCACTAGTTCATAGAAAACAATACGTATGGGACAACTGATTTTTTCCCGATTTCAGGGTTGGTGAAAGACCAACAAGGACAACGACGCGGTAGACCTCGCAGGAAATGGCGGGACGAGCTGGACAGAACCAACGACCAGTGGTCCACATTAGCCCTTTTTTTTTGGATGGGAAATCATCAATGACTCCTCCCGCTCTGGGCGGAGCGGAAGGGAGTATAAGACTTTTACTGACTAAAACCCATACATGTTCCTTCTTTTGCCCTTTATGTTCCAGGGCCACGGTATCTCTTTCGAACAGTCCCGCAGCCCGTCCACATTAGCCCTGGATCAAAAGATTTGGAAGTCATGGGGAGAAACTTTGCCCAGGAGTGGGATGACACACTAACAGTAACGGGGTTGGTGCCACAATTCAAGGTGATGACTACAAATCTACTCATTGAGATTACGGTTTTCCCTTTACCTCAATGAGTAGGTTTGTAGTCATCGAAACTAAGCTTCTACGAGTAATTTGATCTTTAGACCTAAGACCAAGATTGACTACCAGGCTAGTGTATGCAAGCGCTACTTCTAAGCAAGATCTGGGTTGGGAAAAATGGTATTGGGTATTCCATAACATAAAATCACGCCTGTAATCCCCGTAGGATTAGGCTGTGGTGTACCTAATAGTACACCCACATTTCGTCAGTTATGTTTAAGTCCTATGTAATAGCGGGCGAGCCTATTGTCATCAACCAAGCACGAATCCAGACTTCGTGGCGTGGCTACTACTGAGAAATTCCTGATGGAAAAACCCCGTAACACCCCATCGAACCCAGGACCTCATGCTCAGCAGTCGCGCTTGCGACGAGTCGACCAAGGAGGCAGGATTGGGTATTTTTAGGGTTCCGTACCCAAAGGGTAAAACGGGACCCTATTACTAAGACTCCGCTGTCTGTCTGTCTGTCTGTCTCCAGGCTGTATCTCATAAACCGTGATAGCTAGAAAGCTGAAATTTTCACAAATGATGTATTACTATTGCCGCTATAACAACAAATACTAAAAATTAAATATTAAGGGGGGGCTCCCATACAACAGATATGATTTTTTTGCCGTTTTTATAGATAATGGTACGGAACCCTTCGTGCGCGAGTCCGACTCGCACTTGGCCGGTTTTTTTAGGAAGTTCTCAGTAGTAGCAACGAGTTTGGACTTGTGCCCAGTTAATAACAATAACGGTTTGCCCCTCATAACACTTAGGCAATATCCTATGGCTTTCTAATTTTATTTATCATTTGCCTTCTCCGACCAATCCATTAAGAATAAGTCCAGATCTAATGGTATACGGGGTGGAAGGGACATCGACACGAAAACGGTTACCACATATTCAGCACACAATTCAGAGCATATCAAAAATAATCATTTGTATATCGATTGGATAAGGATAATGTGCATTTCTGTGAGAAAATATTGATAATGGCATAGCATACAGGGAAACTGCATTATATTTGCGGTTTTAGTATACCAATATTAAAGGCTAAATTGGCAAAAAAAAAAATATATATGTGTAAATAATATGGTGTACATAATAAAGAGTATTTTTGTTCTATCACAACTACAATGCAAAAAAACGGAGTCTCGGGCCGATTTTGATGAAAACTAAAACTGCATCATTGGATTTTTGGAAAATCAATATCCCTAACCAGGAATCGAATCCATTGATTTTGGAAAAAAAAAACACTGTAATTATTACACCATTCAATAACTTCGCTACAATGATCAAAATCTGGCAAGTTATGCATAGTATCGCAACTGAGATTTTTAGGAGTACCCACAGGCTTAATTATTTATTATACTACTAATGTAAACTAATAATATCAGTAAATACGTCAGATTAATTGTGAGTCCGAGTGTCGAAGGACAATGATTAGTTTATAATATCTAAATTTGATCTCATGTAAGTGAAATGTAATTTCTTTAACCAGAAGTAGTGACATACGGCAAACTAAAGGAAACCTTTTTTTTTATTAATTTTAATTTAATATTAAATAAATTTATGATTTACATACTCAGAGACTTCCCATAACAGACTGTGAGAAAAAAAATCTCCATGAAGGTATAGGTGAATATCACAACAATATTAACTTCTTTTTTATCAAATAGACTAATAAAACTGAATACAAAAATATTTGTTTAATTTCTACCTGGATAAGATTAATGACTGATTTTTTAAGGATCTGATAGTGAATTTATGTCAATATTTCTCAATCAGTACTCGGATAGGTTCTAATTATCAGAGTAAAAACTATAAAGGAGTTATTCATTATATTTGTATATGATATTCCTTATTGATTCAATGAAAGCAAGTACATAACTATATAACTCATAGTCCAGGTTTGGGCTGACTCAATTTAGGTTGCCATTGACAAACTTCAAAGAAGCAAGTACTATGCCAATAGCAATGAAACGAGTTCGGACTAATGCCACAATGTTAAATGCAAGGCATTATTCAATTTAGTTTCTTGCTCGGTAGATAGTTAGACAAATCAAAAATTCTCTAATCACCATCATCTCACTAGCCTTTTCCTGATTATGTTGGAGTCGGCTTCCAGTCTTAACCGGATGCAGATGAATACCATTATTTTACTAGCAACTGCCTATCTGACCTCCACAACCCAGTTAGTACTCTTGAAAAGACTGTTTGTCTGAATTTCAGGTCACTGAACTATAATGACCATCAAAGCACTACAAATGGCAGCCGGGACCAACGGCATAGTGATGTAGGTAGGTAATGTATGTAGCAAACAAATGGACAAGGCAAGCAGCAATCAAAGAAGAATGGAACTGCATTACTAAATGGGTCACACATCCATATACACCATAACGACCAAACAGCTCTGTCAAGAGTGTACCGACTTATAGAGAGCACAGATATGCAGTGGACATTTTTAGGTTGATGTGACAATTCTAAATGTTCTACTTTTTCTTTACTGTAGATGGACTGAAATAATACCCGACCAGCATGTGGCCACCGGCACAGATCTTTTGTTGGCTTCATTTAAATTCTAAATGTTACAAATAATGTTTATATTAACTGAACAAAAAATTCTATGTGTACAGCATATTAAATATCATGTATTACATTCAAGTAAAAGAATAAAGAGTCTCTTTAAATACCTGACCTAAAGAGAGCTGAGTATAAATGTAACATTGTATTGTTATCAACCTGCTCTGCTATTAGCTGGTTATTAACCTGACTGATAACAATGTCACCACAAAACAGAAAAACTTTTTATCTTGTTGTGCAGTCTTAATATATCACTCAGAATCTTTTTTGCTGTACAGAAAAATACTTTACTTATTTGCCAAATAAAAGGAGTAAATGATGAGTCTTATCTGACAGTGGAGAATGGAAGAAGAAAATGTGTAGTGTTGGTCCCAAGCAACATCAGACAAGGCCGGGAAGATTATGACGATTTGCCAAAATCTATTTACATAAACATTAAACTATGTTTTCATTACAATACATATAAAATTGCTTCGCTTTCTAATGAATATGGTTTTAAGCATTGATACAGGATATTTAATAGTTATTTTTGTCAATAAAGAAGTTTAGAGTATAATGTAATAAGTTGAATATGGAAAAGGGGTTAATGGTATAGGCAATAACCTACCCACTGTACCCAGTAATTAATCAATAATGGTACATTGTAAGATAAATACTATATTATTTTTAGCTTCGAGTATTTTTGTTGCTAACAGACAGAGCACTGTTCCACTTCCGTAACTAGGTCAAACAAACTAAGCTTATATTTCTTGGCAGAATTTTTACTTATTTTAATAAAAAAATGTATTCTGGGAATATTTTTTTAAAAGGTATGTTTTTGGTTTAGAATTCAACCAGAAGAGGATATTTTAAAGTTAGCAATTACACCACACTGTTTATAATGTATGATACAGCATAATAAAGCAGTTTAGTTAAAAATAACAACTATTTTGTGTATCACTTCTATGAGGAAAGAAAGAAACTCACCCCACGGGATCCTGATCGCTGTGACAATGTTTCTGATTCAATTTCAGAGTCTGTACTTAATCCTTCAGTGGTATCGTGAGACAACACCTGTGGGACATCGCTGTCCGACAGGTTGGATGACAGTCTTATAGGCTCATATGCACCACCAAAATTCCTTTCCCTTTTACTCAAATGATGTTGGTGATCATGCGGTGAATTAGACAATTGTATCAAGTCAGCGTTCGCCTCAGAATTAAGGGCCCACGTAAACCTTGGGAGAGGCAAGTCAACAGGAGTAGACAAAAGCTCAGGCTTCACTGTCATGTTTGTCTGATGGGCTGCTATTAGTTTCAGTGCTGAATAAAATTGTTTTCTGTTCATGTGACTCAGTGACGCACAGCTATTAGGAGCAACGCTTATATCCATGATCTGTAACATATAATTATTGCTCTAATCACTCATTCACAAAATGTGTTATCGTATGTCTAACCTATACCACTAATTACCTGTTTTAGGATATCGTTGTGTACATTTGATGATCGAAACAATTCTGTTGCTTTTAATATCGGTATTTTCCCATTGGATTCCTCGTCACAACATAAAAACAAATCACCGAAATATCTCATTTCGGTTTCTGTCAAATTGAGATCCTCCATTATAGTAATAAAATAACTATATTATGGACTTCTACACAGTGTCTTTAGTTTATTATTAAATAGGCAACATAAACAACCATTATCTATTAATGTACACCATATTCATTGATAAATAGACGGATTCGAAACTTGTACATCACAAAATTTACACGAAGCAAACCAAATGTCACTGACAGACAGCTGCCTGATGCGGCCATTAAAATTTTAGAGTTCGCTTTCACGTTCAGGAACCGATAATAGAGTAGTCCCACAATCGGTATTTATAATTTTTAAGTCGTCAGTCAACACTAAGTGAATTAGCATTAATTAGGAAAGGTTAAATATCACACGATTCTAAAATATTTATAGTTAAGCTTTTTTGTTGTAGCCAACTTTAACCTTTTGACGGCCGTAGTCGTACATATGTATACGTAAGACTATGGCCGTCAAAAGGTTAAAGTTGGCACGTATACGGTACAAGCAAGCGCGTGCCCTGTACGCCAAACAATACAAATATGTAACAAAATGGTAGGTGGCATTGTGGCTTCGCGTGGAGGGCACGCGCGTGTGTTTATGCTCTGGCGATCAAAAGGTTAATATTGATAAGAAAAACACATGGACTACCCACATCTGAACCTCCTCTTGTTTTTAAAGCATTGTTGACACAGCCCCAAGCTCGGGTCACCCATAGTCTTCTGAAGCGATCAACAAAAGCAACAATCAACGTGCATAAGCTTTTCGAATGTTGTTTGATATTCTTAGCTATTTGACTGTTTTTTTCAAGTTTGGTAAGTTGTGACTCATCCGACCGCTTTTCTATCTACTTACTACATGACATGACAGAATTATCCACACTTTACATCATTGTTTCTGAAAACTCTATCATCCCAGAAACTCCTTTTATGATTTATACTCAGCTTTTCTCCTTCATTGCTAATACTGAGTGGGATATTATGAAATAAGCAGCCAGCGTCTGTATTCCGCTTCTAGCTTTGTTGAATCTCGGATCTCAAGAGCCGACTCGTTAAGAATAAATTGGCAGACATCAGTTTTCATGTTGGCTGTTATATGGCGGCCTACCAAACAGTCATCCAATCAAATACTCCAATATAATATTATAGCTCTAACCAATTAAAAGTGTTAAGTCCTTTGTCGACAATGGTTGCATGATATTATATTAGTCCATGATTGCATGGCATAAAATAGTAGGGCGAGACAAACAACTGAGTAATTTCGTAACTTTTTATTGATTTCTGATTTAATTGCGATACTGCATTAAATACATAAATGTGATAATTTATATGTGTAATAGACCACTATCAAAGTGGTTGAATAATTTAGATTTGTCCGCTATACTTAAGCTTAAATTATAAAAGTCGATCTAGTCGACAAAATCATATTCTTAAACATTCATAACAACATATATCTCTACACAATCTAACATTTAATCCTTGGTCTGGATGTACTTGATGAGATCGATAACGCGGTTGGAGTATCCAAACTCGTTGTCGTACCAGCTGATGAGCTTGACGAAGTTGTCGTTGAGAGAGATACCGGCAGCAGCATCGAAGATGGACGAGTGGTTGTCACCGATGAAGTCGGATGACACAACTTGCTCGTCAGTGTAGTCCAAGATACCCTTCAGGGGGCCGTTAGCTGCCTCCTTAACCTTCTGTTTGATAGCTTCGTAGCTGGCGGGCTTGCCCAGGCGGACAGTGAGGTCGACAACTGACACGTTCGCAACTGGCACACGGAAAGCCATACCAGTCAGTTTTCCGTTCAGAGCAGGAATGACTTTGCCGACGGCCTTGGCAGCGCCGGTGGAGGCAGGAATGATATTCTGCTGAGCACCACGTCCATCACGCCACAGCTTTCCAGAGGGTCCATCCACGGTCTTCTGGGTAGCGGTGGTAGCGTGTACGGTGGTCATCAGACCTTCAATAATCTCGAAGTTGTCGTGGATGACTTTGGCCAAAGGCGCGAGGCAGTTGGTTGTGCAGGAAGCGTTGGATATAACCTTGTGAGATGGGTCATATGACTCAAGGTTGACACCACAGACGAACATGGGTGCATCAGCACTGGGGGCAGAGATGATGACTTTTTTGGCACCACCCTCTAAATGAGCTGACGCCTTTTCAATGGTTGTGAAAACTCCAGTGGACTCAACAACGTATTCAGCGCCAGCCTTGCCCCATGGGATAGCCTTGGGGTCCCTCTCGGAGAATACTGCGATCTTGTTTCCGTTGACGACAAGGTGGCCATCTGCGATATCGACGGTGCCCTTGAAACGACCGTGGGTAGAGTCGTACTTGAACAGGTAGACCATGTAGTCAAGGCCAATGAAGGGGTCGTTGATGGCGACGACCTGGGCGCCCTTCTCGACGGCAGCCCGGAGCACCAGACGCCCAATGCGGCCAAAACCGTTGATACCGATCTTCGACATGTCTGTAATAGAAACAGATAGAAAAACATTAACTTTACCTAATAATAAACCACTCCCAGATAGAGGATCATCGTAGGTAATTAAAAGGCATTTGAGTAATATGCCATGACAGGATATCTGTCTACACCTACGCTACGTGTACAACTATAAAATTATTTTGATAAATGTTTGTAGGTAGTTTGATTTCATCAAAGAGATAGCGCCAGAAATTCTGTTAAATGATACTGATAAAACTTTATTTTTATCCATAAAACGAGTTCTAATAACGATGTTCTTTTAACATTACTATAATAATTTGCTTATCCTATTATAATTCGAAAATAAATGTATAATTTGGATACAAGTTGAGAGTATTTCTGGTTTTTTAGTCGAGGAGGCGTGTCTCTAGCTAGAAGAACTAGTTTATCAAAATAAGCAACTTTACGTGAAATATAAAAGACAGGACCTCTTGCAAGGTCATTTACGGAAACGAGCCTTGGGACAAATGAGTGGACAAAATCATTTTTTAGGACCATCATCATTGCAACAAACGCTATACAATACAGAGTTACCTAATATTATGTATTGAAAACAACATTATATTTATGTTTGGCATAATGAAAAAAATCTTGTTTGTATGCCAAAAGTATATGACCTCTTGCAAGGTCATTTATAATGTCGGAAACGAGCCTCGGGACAGCTGAGTGGACAAAATATTTTTTTAGGACAATCTTCAATGCAACAACCGCTGTAAAATACCGAGTTACCTAATATTATGTATTGAAAACAACATTAATTTATGTTTGGCATAATTAAAAAAAACTTGTTTGTATGCCGAAAGTAGGTATATGTAGCAGATTCAGAAACAAATTACGTGACTACCATCAGTCGCACCTTGATGAATCATAAATTATAAAACTAGACATTTCCTCAAAGGAACAAAAATAAGAAGAGTGCTAACTATGGAAATACATGATGCAATTTCTCGTAAAAATATATATATATAATTAATTTTCTTCCTACTGATTTCCTGTCGGTAAATAAGGACCAAGTAACGATCAAGATCAGCTGGCTTTTAGTTGCGTCTTGCGACCGCAGTACATTTCAAGGTCATGGCAGAAAAACTGATTTAACAATAAGTAATTAATCTTGATTTTAACGGCATCGGAAAGTTAATGTAGAAGTAAGAAATACAGGTAAATGGTACAATTGAAATAAACTTAATCAGTTACCCTACAGAGAAAAAAAAACACATTCTAGCAGGAAAAATCTAAATTACCTTTTGGTAAAACTTCGCCAAATAATGGCTTTTAATGGAGCTGATATAGTAAGTCTACATTTTCAAATCATTAGATAGATGGAAACCTACATTCCTAATGACTGTAACTAGCCAAGCTGTTTGCCAGCACGTAGGTCAGTTTTACTGAAATATAAATAGAAAATTCCGGAAGCCGATGATATAATAGTACCGGCTTCGATTCTGGTGCACACAGTTATTCAATGCATTTGTTTGTTGCAAACTAAGATCATCCTGTAATTTAGTGTAGGACGATCGAACACCGGCCGGTATGGAGGGCACGTAGAGGTCACTCATGAAAACTGCATAAAATATTATGGAAAAGCAAAACAAATACTACCTAAAGGTATGTAGACATTTGTCAAAAGAATCGACTACTAAAATACTTGATACAAAACAGCTATAACATAAAATTATTCTAAAAGTCGGTAAAATGACAACGCTACGTGGTGAAGAAATCAACGCAGTAAATTATGCAATATACTATAGATGAATAAAATAAGCTGGAAAACACAATGGAATTCGAAATTAATTAACATGTAATGTTTGTGACTTACCGGAATAAATTTATGTAGAAACAAGTAAATAAGTAACTCCACGTATGCTCTCCACGAGATGGAGTTTTAAAATGTCAGCTGAAGGACAAGGCAGGACGGGCGTTGTATAGACAACTTCCAGAAGATCAATGAAGCATAGAGCACGCAACTTAATGCAGATAGGACAAAACTGCAAAACACTATTGTTTTTTTTTGTTTCGTCGTGGCTGTCTTTTTTTTTCACACAGCATAAAAAAAATACAAATAGCATGTTTTGTTATTATGATTCGTTAAAAATGGACAACTTACTGCTGTAAAAAAAATTACATTGAGTGATTCGGCTCAATCAAGCAACATCAGGTGAACTGGTTTTGATTCGTGATTTGCGAAAACGAAACGAAACGATTAAATTATGCGACGACGGTAGCTTTTGTTAATCGTTTTTTAAATACATGGATGAAATGGAAGAACACCTCATTATTTATAGGTCCAGCAGACAGCCTTTTCTATAATTATATTAAACAGTACGCCGACTATACAGCGGATCTCAAAAGGTATGGTCATATTATTTCAGGGTATAAATCAGACTTTTCTTTTCAGTTTGGTGGTCTCAATCACACTTTTCTGGTACACGCTGTATCAGCATGTCAAGCTGCCCGAAACTGTCAAATTTTCCCAATCAACCTTGAACCTAATAAAACTAATAATGTGCTGGCGTCTGTACAGACGCCAGCACATTAAGCTACTAGAATCTGTCAAATTTCTTTATTAGATTTTAAATTTTACCTCTAAAGTATTAGGTTCAAGGTTGATTGGAAAAATTTGACAGTTTCGGGTAGCTTGATGTGCTGGCGTCTGTACATAAGTTCAATGAACAGACCAAAATATGATTATCATCGTCATCGTGATACAACATTTTAGCTGAAAGGAGACTGCCTCAAACTAATGAATAAAACACAAAAAATATTCAATACATATTGTAATTTACAACAATGCTATGGTTTTTTACCTACTTACCGATCTATTATTACTTAGTCAACAGTCTCACGTCTATCATCTCGCGGATAGTCTATGAACTCTAGTGATTGCATTTTAATTTACCGGTAACAAAAATAAAATAACCGGTTTTCTAATTGAATTAATTTATATGCGTGATATGCTTTGTAAATAATTAACGTTGTTGTTTTAAAATAACAACGTTTGAAACTTTGGTGTAATTATCTTGAATCGCACATTTTATAATGTCGTTAATATCGATTATGTTATCATCTCATTGAAGCGCGTAATTCGAAACGTCAACCAACTCTTCTCGTCAAATAAATAATATTCAAAATATTAATGATTATTCAAAATCTAATAAATGGTTCTATCCAAGATCGTCGGGAATGGTTATAAAAGTAGGAATAAATGGTTTCGGCCGAATTGGCAGGGTGATATTCAGAACGTGTCTTCAGAATCCTGACCTCGAGGTAAATGTTTCTATCAGATTTTTAGTCTCATGATCCATTTATTAGAATTTTTTGTTATTTGTATTTCGTGAAGAGTAGATTTATATTTATGAGCCGCAAATAGCCGCTCTCTGTATTGACCTAGATTTGAAGTAAAAGGCTGAAAAGATTCCGGGTTGTTTGGTAGGCAGTTCCATTTAGCCAACGCCAAAAGGCGGTTGGTCGACCACCATAATGGTATTTATCTAGTATATCTAACATTCCAGAGATATGAGCTACCATAGGTACCTACATACAATAACTTTGCTGTGCTAGCTCGTACAGTACAATTTATTGTGTAGGGTAGGTAAATACGTTTAGTACCTACCTACTTACTTGAATAAGTACAACGCAACTCAATATCCAAGAATTCGTTTTCCACACTTGACTAGTGACCTCCAAACGTCATTACCTGTTTTAATGCACTTTTGCGTTGATTACAACAGCTATCAGCGATTAACGACCCTGCGATTGACACCGAGTACATCTGCTACTTGATTAAGTTCGACTCAACACATGGCAAATTTAAAGGGAACATCACACACACAGAGAATACAATTAATATCGATGGTAAATTGTCTCTTTATTCTTGTAATGTATTTATTACGTACAAGCTCTTGCCCACGGCTTCCTTTTCGTGGGGGTCAGAAATTAATTACCAGTTTTTTAAAACTAATTACAGCCGTTGCATCGTGAAAAGGTAGGTATTAGATAGAGTTACTTTCGGATTTATAATATTAGTATGCATGTAATGGAGACTTCAGGCTATTTAGACAGAACATCGATTTTGGCAGCGAATGTCTCCGGTCATCGGTTCTTCGTGTGGCAAGCAGAACTTCGTAATTTCGTATCGAGCTATCGGCAGCAGTAGCGGTCAGTAATGCTATAGGAACTTGATGAATTTTCTAGAAATAGATTCTCCGTGATGTAACCAGGCTTCAAATTTGAGCTATCAGCAGTAGAGTTAATTGGTGCGTCATCATAATTCAGTTTTCCTAGACATGGTCTAATGCCCCCCAGACAGCCATAAGAGGCGAGATAATAGTTTAGCTATTAATGAGTTAATCTGGACCCAGTGACCCTTCAATGTTAATTTGATTTATATAAGCACATACATTACCCGATAGACCCTGTTCATACGGCGTTGATCTGTAAGAAATTTTGTAGTATAACTTTGGGATCATAAGTACTGCATTTTCTGGGCACGCTCGTTCCATCATAGACCTCTTCCATCGCTTTTCATCAGGCGTGATCGAGGTCCAGAGCAGGCCCATTTTGTAAAAAAGTAATCCGTATGTACAAAATGGGCAATCAATACAATCTATCACATTTTTTAAACTTTATCTCTAAAGCATTAGGTTCAAGGTTGGTTGGGAAAATCTGACAGTTTCGGGTAGGTTGACCTCTCCGTCACCGTCTGTACATTGGGTTGGATTTGTGATCCTAACCTTTTATTGCAAACTATTGTGTAGGACATACAGACATCTATTAAGAAATAAACTATAACGGATCCATAATGTCTTTCGTACATAAATTCATTGTTTTTAAAATAATATTCTTATCATTGTTATGTTTTTGTTAAACAAGAAAACGCCTACTTTTTTAACCTATGATTGACTTCTCCGTAACTAATAAGATAGGGGAAGATTACTGCGTTTAACTTGAACATGGGCGTGGTGTCTCAAATTATCGCTATGATGTGATGACACTGATGATTATAATATGACCTTACGGCTTCTTGCGTCAAGCATTGCCTACAGATACCACCAGTGGCAGACGTAGGTTTGTAATCGGTAATTATTACAGACAGACCTATCAGGTACTTTATACTTGCCAAGCTATTTAGAATTTGAGCCACTTTGAGTCGGTACAAGAATAGACTGGCTCTTCTTCTAAAAAGTGGCTCAATAGAATTTTAGCATATTAAGTAGATACTTCCAACTTATTTACAAACACAGACCTTTAAAATGCTGAAAATATCTTATTTAAATACATACATTTTTAAATACTAAAGTCTCAAATAGCTGAAAGTACAATCAGGCTAGATTTTTCAGGCTCATAGTCCAAGAGCCTGGCTATAACTAACATTTTCTTCTTGCCATTCAGGTCGGCTAATCAAAGTATTTCGCGAAAAGCTGCCTCACACGGTGCCGTGGCAGGTTGCAGGCGTGCAGTACGTCGTCGAGGCCTCTGGAATGTTCACGGGTCTGGAAAAGTCTTCAGTTAGTTGTGATATACTTCTTCATGATTTAAACCTAAATAGATACACATTGTTTCTTAGAAAGGACCGGTCGATATGACCACGCTTGCGGCCTATATCCAGCAGTGGTCATATTTCTGCTGAAATGATGATGAAGCGTATCCTATGTACCTAAGGCTTAGCTCTGTGATTAAACGCGCGCGTTCAACCGTATGTTTGAAACCGCAAAAAAATTTAACACATAGCTTTCTATACAAGAGCGCGCATTAGTGACTTTATTCAGTGACTGATTTAAAAAAATAACTTTCTACATTTTGATCGCGGTTCGTAAGCGCGCGATTTTTATGTCTATGGTGGCGCACGCACAGCGTTTAATCGCAGTGCATGCCAAGCCAAAGTCTTGCCTTCCGGCATGAGTAATTTTACGTTCTGAAGTGTATTTGTTGTTAGCCTACCATATACCAGCAGAGCGAAGACCTTTCCAAATGATTAAAAAGAAATATGATGTTTATTTTCCATCACTATACCAGGGTCACCTTGCCAGTGACGGTGTAAAACGAGTGATAGTCACAGCACCAAGTGTGGACATCCCCATGATCATTTTGGGCGTCAATGATAATCAGCTGAATGCAGGTAATTTATTAGTCACTTCATTAGAGATGCGGGTGAATGGTTTGATGAATGCGTTTGCATAAAATTGAATGGGTCAAGTAATCGTCCTAATTAGGAGGAAATTATGCAGTGGATTAGTTAGGAGTGATGAGAAAAATTACTTTTAGAGGAATCTTAGTACAGCAGCTATAAGCTTATAGATGGCTTATTAGTCCAGTGAAGTACCTACTCCCACCATACCTATTGGTGGAGGTAAGTTATGTTGTGTTTCAAGGTTTAAAGGGTACGGGTGATTGTGGAATTACAGGCTCGTTTGACGTTTCAATTTCGCACTCACAATCACACTTTCAACCTCATAGCTTTGGACGTTGATTTATTCCTTTGTTCTGAGTGAGTGAGTTCACAAACAATGCATTGTTTGTAAGTAATTAGTTACAGAACTTAATATTGTTATTGTGTACATTATCGCATTAGGTAACCCTGTTATGATAGTTGTAAGATGGAGAAAACAAATAAACTTGTTTCAAAAATGCCACCCATGTGTCATGGTACTCATGGTAATGCAGATGTGCAAAGGCGGCGGTAAAAACTCGCTTTCAAGTGGGCAGAATTCTTCATTCATCTTTATATCAGCCCAGAATCACCCACTGCTGGGTATAGGCCTCCCCTTTTTTCTGCCACACTGCCCGGTTCTGTGCTTCCCTCATCCAGGTGTTTCCCGCGACTTTGACGATATCGTCGACCCAACGAGCTTTAGGACGGCCCTTTAGCCTTGCTCCATCAGCCAAAGGATCGGATCATCATCGGAATTCTCCATTATCGCCCAATAACGTTTTGCTCTCTAAAAAAGTAACAATGGAAATGTAATAAATAGTAGCAAACACTTAGAAACATAGATAGCAGTACAAACATATCCAAATACAACTCAGGGTCGCAGGTTCAATTACCGCAACGGGACAAATATTTTGACCTAGAGATACGAGGCGGGCTATCGTTCGGCCTCAGTACGGGTGAACATAGCGAGGTCTTTTACACAGATTGGCTTCCATATCACTTATGAAAGAAAATAAAGAAGAAATGTTCATAATAAAAATAATGATTGCGTCGTTGGTGGTCGCTAGCGCGACTGCAGAGCACGAGGTCCCGGGTTCGATTCCCAGTTCGGGCAGTGTTATTGGGTTTTTCCATCAGGAATTTCTCAGTAGCTGCCACGGAGTCTGGATTTGTGCCTAGTTGATGGTAACAGGCTCGCTCCCTATTACATGGGACTTCGTAAATATCGAAATGTGATGTAAACCGCGCAAGGGTTTGCGTTTTAGGTGTGCTCCAATGCAATGTACTCGCCTCTAGGAGTATATGTACCTGTTTCTTTTTCAATGTACCTCTGTACTTTTGAAGAAATATGCAAAAGGGGGTCGTGCCAGTCAAACGTTTTCAGCACGGCTCCCGTGTAACTTAAAAAATATATAGCATATTAAAAAGTTTCTTAAACTCAAGGAATGTACTCTAATAACACGTTATATAGCCACTAAAAACTATTAAAAAATAATTGATGCTATGTTATGTAAAATGGGATGGTCTGTTGGTCACAATTCTACTCCCCTTATCAGTAAGTATTCTAGTATACAATTTGATGTTATTAGTTGGGTTACTCTCCCATTTCATCCGTCAGAGCAGGAAAGCACTCCATCTTAATTCAGCATAAAATAACGCTTAGCTACTCACTAAAATTCTACCTACTAAACTGTCCACATTTCAGAACAAAAGGTCCTATCATGTGCATCAAGCACGCTCTACTGCCTCGCGCCCATCGTGAAGGTTCTAGACGAAAACTTCGGCGTGAGTGAGGGGTTCGTCACTAGCATACACGCCATGACACCCTCGCTCAAGCCCCTGGACGGACTCTGCTTGAGGGGAAAGGTACATAGTCACATAAAACTTTTCTTACAAGTCTTGTCTTTGTCGGACTGCCTCGTTGGTCAAGTGGTCGCAGGCGCAACTGCTGAACATGAGGTCCTGGTTTCGATTCCCGGGTCGGGCAAAATGTTATTGGGTTCTTCCATCAGGAATTTCTCCGTAGCAGCCACACAATCAGGATTTGTGATCGGTTGATGGCAATTATATAGAATAGAAAATTCGCTAAAGACATGAAGACAGCAATCTAAGTGGTCGAAATGTCGCGAAGGTCATGACATTTGAGTACTCCTACATCAAACTTCATAAATATGTCATAATACTCAAACAAACAAATAAAATAATAACAGTTTTTTTAGCAGACGAAATCGGTACAAAAATCTCTAAACAAAAAAAATAAAGTTAGGTAAAAACTAACACAAATTTAATAAAATGTGTTATCTTATTTATTAAAATGACAGAAAGCTCTGCCTATTACATTTTGGGACCATTTGCCTATTATGTATTAGTAGGGTGTTGCTTCGCTCTACTGTACATACGAATCATCTACAGGAGCCCCCGAGGTAAGGTATGTGTGGAACATCTATACAAATAAATAAAATTGAAGTGCCTGTTTGTAATATCAAAGTAACAGCTTTTTACTGAATACATATGAAAGTATAAACAATACTCTATTTAACAAAAACACATTTTTTAAATTTTTCCGGCTAATATCCGAAAGGGCTGGACCGATTTTGACGGGACTTTTACTGACACATAGCTGATATTGTAAGGTCTAACATAGGCTACTTTTGTTTTAGAAATATAATTGGGTTCCGTGCAAAAAAATAAAACCCTTGAAATTAGTAACAAAATCCGATTTTTTTATAATTATTTCACGAGAAGGAAGGTCGCGGCACGCGGGCAGCAGCTAGTCATGAATAAATAAATGATTTAGAAGAAATTAAAAAAAAGAATGTCCAATTTTCACGTGTCTTTAGCTAGAATAAAAATTTTGAGAAATATTTTAACTTCCTGCATTTTACCTTGCGACGAGTCTAGTGTTGTATTTATAGAACGTGAGAGCTCTTATAATAAAAATAAGGAATCATCTTAGTTTTCCACACTTGTAATATAGAAACAATCATAAATATGATAAAAATAGCTGTTACCCGCGACTTCATTCATGTGGATTCAATGTTGTGAATGTGTGAGAAAAAAAAGTAGCCTATGTGCTATTGCAGACTATAATCTATGTGTGCCATTCAGCAAGAGAGCAGCGGTGGCCCAGTGGTGGCGGCCCCGACTTACGAACAGTAAGTCGTAGGTTCGAACCTAGGCAGGCGCATTATTTTGTGTAATTTATTTCATCACCACTGCTCTCAAAAACGGTGAAGGAAAACATCGTGAGGAAACCGGCATGTCCTAGAACCAAAAAATCGAAGACATTTGACATCTACCACTGGGCCCGTGTGATGGATCCCAGTCCCTCTCATAGAGAGGAGGCCGTGTGTCCCGGCAGTGGGAACATTATAGGCTGATTATGCTATGCTTTATGCTTTACCAGCATTGGCGCGACCACAGGAGTATCCATCAGAATATAATCCCAGCGACTACTGGTTCGTGCAAAGCTCTCGCCAAGATAATTCCGCAAGTTAAGGATAAGATGGCTGGGCTGGCTTTTAGAGTTCCTATAGTTAATGTATCGGTGCTCGATTTGACTGTAAGGTACGTTTGTGCAAAGTATTTTGCGAGTCCAATTTTTTTTCTCTTGAGTGGAGACCGCGAATCGGCAATCGTTAAGTGGGACGCCCTCAGGCTCGGTGGAGTGACGATCTTCGCAGGGTGGCTGGTAGCAATTGGATGAGAGTTGCTGAGAATCGAGTTTACTGGCGTGCTATTGAGGAGGCTTATGTCCAGCAGTGAACTGATGTAGGCCGTATATGTGTAGAAGAGCCTGTAGGGTTGGGCTTGGGTTCTGTATTGTAGATTAGGAGTGACCACATTTGTAGACGCGGAAAAGGCTTGAGCAGACCAGAAAGAGCTTTATGTAAAATTGTCCATGCAAAGTGACTATTATAGTACGACGCGGTGGCGATTTGAGTCGTCCGAACCGAAACAACACGAATAACGTGTGTTTTTGTGTCTTTTATTGCAAGGACTTAAACTCTTCGAAAGAATGAGAAAGTATTTAATAGACTCGCCCAGGACAAAAAAATAAAAGAACATTAAATAAAATAAAACAAAAAATAAAAAAAAGGAGGCGAAATGTCCAAAAGGTCTTTCTGACTGGCCTAAACCGATTCCGCGTCGTTAAGTGTAGGCACTTCTTAATGATGCCAATTTGACTTAATAATGGAAGAATACTTTTTGACCATTAAAATCTTTATACACACAGACTAGATACCAACACGAATCTAGAAGACATATTCAACTCTGTAGAAACAGCAGGCAGAACATCTCTTCGGAATATTATAAAAATATCAAACGAAGAAGCAGTGTCCTCAGACTTTAACGGAGACAGTCACTCGTGCATCCTCGACGCCGACTCTAGTTTACAATTAAAACCAAACTTTTACAAAATCATATGTTGGTACGAAAACGAATTCTCATACGCCTGTAGAGTTATAGATTCCATATTTTTCTCGGAAAGGCAGTTTAATACCCCAGTCAGACTTCCATGTAAGATGACATACGTCCGCGCAAGGCTTACGAAAAAGCAAGACGAGGTACAACAAACTGAGTTGAGCCCAAAAGAGACATCATCGATAGAATGTAATACTGAGCTCCCTAAGTGCACCACATCAGCTCAGGACAATATGTGTATACGAAAACCACCCGTTCGTCCCGTGGTTTTAAGAAAACCGCTGTCTTCACATAGCTCTGGGACCCCCGTTACAGAACTCGCGGTCCCTCGCGATAGTAAAAAGAGAAATGAGCTATTCAAAATATGGAATGACAATAATGATGCACAGAAAAATGCTGTAAGGCAAAAAAGAAGTTCGTTCTTTCACAGTTGCATGGCATTTGGACCAAAACAAGCAGAGAACGCTGATTGTATGAAAGCTCAAGAACGATTGGAGAATGTCAAGAAAGAATTCTCTAAAATGGTAAACATAACCGAAGATTTGCTCAAGAAGTCTAATGCTGACAAATTGCAACTTGCTGGTCCGCAAAAAAGCTCCAAATTGAGACTTGGGAGTCCTCAAAAAAGCTCTTTGTTAGGACTTAAATCGAGTGCTAATGGAGGATCGATAGATTCCAAAATTAACATAAAGGGAAATAACTCGCCAACAGATAATTCTATATTCGGCGTTAGTAGTGATAACAAGAATGGGTTATCGGCCAGTCCTACTGATTGCAGCAATGAAGCAGTACGATGCTGTAGCTCTGGTGACCGAAACGAAAACAATTCAGAATATAAGATAGCTAGTGCAGTCAAAAAAATAGTTATTAATAAACCATACTTAATACCGTCTCGTGAAAAAATGGCATGTTTAGCTAAACAGAACTCGAATTTTTGCTTAAAGGCCACAGTTGAAAATAAGTTGTCAGCTAAGGCACATGATTCGTTGAAGATAAATAGTAAATATAATACGAACATGAATTTTAAGGCACACATGGCTAAAAATGACAACTACTCTATGGATAGTCTATCCAACACATCACCAGTTCAATGTGCTATGAAGGAGCAAAAAGGAAGTCCAAAAAATTCTGATACTGCCGTTAAGCAGTTTAAGGAAGAAAAGCAAACAGAATTTAAAATTAAAGAAGGTCGTCGATCACCACTTGTGAGTTTTGAAAAACATGCAAGTAACAATCGAGAGCTAGACCCGCCCGAAGAAATACCCCACAAAGAACTTGAACAATATTTACACAAAAAAGATTATAATATGCGTATCGTAGACGAAGCACTACAAAAGCGAAATATAGTGTTAGTAAACGATGAAACACCAAATAACTCCGAGTTGAACTGCAAAACCAGTAATATATGCAGTGAACAAATGATCGCGGAAACTGAGATGCGTGGCAAAACATTGAATAAACAGATTCTAGAGACGTTGAATAGAAGAGTTCCGGGACCAGTAGTGGTAGTGCCGGCGGAACCCTCGAGATGCGTCAATCCCGACCGAACGACCACTACCACTAGCAATTGGAACTGCACAAGAACGAAACTTGACCTCTACGACAAACTAGACAGTGCCAGCGCCACAAACTCAACTAACTCATTCGAAATAAATGAAAGAAAATCTCAAGTACTTCAAATCTGTGATCTGTCAAACTCTATCGAGGATTTAACACGTCTGGACAAGATTTGCCGAATCATCGAGATCTCCGACGAGCTATCAGATAAATTATTCTCAGTTTTGGACCATACGGAACTGACGGGTTTACAGAATAAATCATGGTCATTCAGAGATTTGTGCGAAAGGCTACAGCTAGACGATTTCTGTAACAAAGTTTTTGGTAAATCTAGAAGTTAGTACAAATTTATTGTCCTTGTGTGAAAATTAAAACAATGTACGTATTATATGAAATACATCTACTTTTATTTCAGGCACTTGTACAGTAAGTTTTTATTTCTAATGGCGTACAACAGATCATAATAAATTACTAATATCATACATAAAGTACAATACTATGAATTACTGAACGTATATAAAAAATATGATTTCATTATCACAGAAAAATCTTGTGTTTCGTAAACGCGTAAAAAAGCATCAGGTACATTCGTAAATAAAATGACACACTCGCCTCAATATGGGCTAAAATCGCTAAACCATAAAAATAACGAAGCTTAAATCGAAAAATAACAAGTGCTTTACCTTAGCCGTTGTTTGTTAATTCTGTATGCCTTAAAAGTTTCATGTTAAGATCTACGATGGTCCTCGGGAAGATGGCGTCGTTCATGTCGACAAAGTCTGCTATGACGACGTTGACGGGCGAGCGTGACGCGCCCTTGCGGTCACGTGATGTGGGGCCCGGGGTGAACTTGGTCAGTTCGGGCAACACGTCTCTTAGCACTGGGACGGCACATTTTTCACGTAAACTTGAAATCCACCTGGAATGTTATAAAGTATGTTTTATTGTTGCAATACAAAGTCTTGAGAGACCTATATTATGTCCATTTTCGTCCAACATCTAACTTTGAATTTAGTAACGCCATGAATTACTTTAACTAAAGACAGCCCGCTTTGTCTAACATAACATCAGCACCACATTACTGTTCCGGTATACTGTTTCCAAGCAGAAAATCACGTCGATCCCATGTTCCGTTGCTGCGGAAAGAAAGACAAACAAACGCACTTTTGAATTTACAATATTGAAAAGGATTCCTCACCGGAGCACAATAAAGGTGGGTGTCGGCGTGAGCACAGCCTGGTGCACGAACCCTGTGCTGGGAGGCCTCTCAACGTTGCGCAGATAGTTCAGGAGCCCCGAGATGCTGTCTTGCTGCGGCCACGGCGACGGCATCATCTGTGGCGGCCAGAACTCGCCCGTCGAGCTCACCGTCTCGTTGCGGTATACTACTATTATCTGAAAGGTTTGAGTTTGTTCCATCGAGTAACGATTTATGAACACACAACTGACAAAGGAAACATGTGGGAAACAAAAACATAATACAGAGTGGAATTTGTCAACCTCACCTGAGGGAAAGTACTCTAAATACGGGAGATAGAAAATTTTACTCAAAAGAAACATCTGTCATTCTTCAATCTACATTCAAAGATTTTCGAAAATTCACTTGTCACACTCGAGAATCGAACCGAATAAAATTCGAAAAAATAACATGTACTTTTATGACATCATTCGATTTGATAGAGAGAGAGATTTGATCCATACGATTGAAGGGTCAATCGTATGGATCAAATCTCTCCAACAAACATGATAAATTAAATGAAAGGAAAACCATGAAATCTAAACTTTTAAATTCAATGGGATAAGATAAAGTACTTTTACTCATAGCTCCATCCGATTACTTATGTTAGTACCTAATTAACAATTGATGAAAGAAGAATGCAATTAACACGTGTTTGTTTGTGCAAATTGCAAACTTCTTATCTAAATAGTTCTTCGTTATTTTAATAAATAAATGACGTCAAAGATAATTGTTTAGGTACTAAAATAAGTAATCGGATGGAGCTTTGAGTGTTAGTTTTAGTGCTTTACCTTATCCCATTGAATTTATAAGTTTAGATTTCATGGTTTTCCTTTCATTTTTATCATATTTGTTAGAGAGATTTAATTCTTATGATTGACCCTATCGATTGATGCCATAAAAGTACAGGGTGTTATTTTTTCGGGTTTTTAGCCGGCACGATTCCCGAGTGTGGCAAACGAATTCTCGTAAATCTTTTAATGCAGATTTATTTCTTTTTATAAATAAAGGAATGTTTCCTTTGAGTAAAATTTTCTATCTGCAGTATTTAGGGTACTTTCCCTCCAGGTGAGGTTGAAAAATCTTAACTGTGCGTTCGCACAGGAGTATCATTCAAGAGAAGAGAGAGAGAAATAAATCAAGATTTCAACATGTTTAGGTAAGTATATTATTTGTGAATATTTTGCCAGTGCAAATGAACAGTTCTGAAAATCGATTGAAAAAAAAAATTGGGGAAATTAGATAAAGGAGAAAAATGAACACCGGTTTCTCAATCGAGAATTTTAAGTTGAGAACTTGTCAAACACTATTCTTTCAATATAAAGCCATATTTGTTATGGTCGCAAATCACAATGTAATCAACATAAAACCTGACACTGACCGGCAAATTGCAAAAACGTAAGTAAATTTGAATTTCGCGGGCTACCCTGGTGCTTTCACCTAAGTAAGAGTTTTGTAAAGTTCTCAACTTCAAATTCTCCATTCAGAAATCGGGTGCCATTCAACTAAAATATTTACCCAGCTTCATATTTATAGTCACAAAAATGGGTGCAAAGCCACATCAAGGTCACCTATGCTATGGCAGTTAAACTTTTATGGGTTTCAACATGTAATGTTTAGGTAGGTATGTGAAAACATTATAATTCACTACCTAATGGTTTAGTGGAAAACAAAGAGTTCATATTACTCGGTCAATTAGGCACTAAAAACATTAATTAACTGAGTATATTTAGTCCAGAGCATTATTTATTAGACTTGGCAGCCATCAATTCATGAAGTACGTACCTTTGGTCTCATTAACTTATTTAATTATGCCGTTGGTATTTTGACACTCCTATAGTAACTTTTTTGTTAATGGAAAATAGAAATAAGCCCTAGTTCGTTGCCTGGATATCGCAGTGTTATTGGGTTTTTCCACCAGGAATTTCTCAGTAGCAGCCTGGACTTACACGATAACTGAAAAAATGTGGGTGTACTAACTATTGGGTATACCAGATATCTCTAGCCGAACCATTGTTATGAAGGAATAAGCTTTCTTTACTAATCTGCAGAGCAGGTCTTCTTCTTTACGCCCTCATGACTTATGACTTCAGCAGTGAGATTTTTCTAGGCTTACATCATCATCATCCGCCCAGCCTTTTCCCGACTATGTTGGGATCGGCTTCAAGTCTAACCAGATGCAGCTGATACAAGTATTTTACATGGAGCGACTGCCTCACATATGTCTTTTACACAATCCATCTATGCAAGAAAAGCATTTTTTTCTTGCTAGCTAGACGAGTCCCAGAGGAATGATTCAACTGTCTTGGATCTCACAACACAAATAATTCGAAAATAACAGCAAAGTAGTTGGAAAATACATTATCTTCAAGTTATGTTATCTGTGTATACCTGCATGTTAAGTCTATTGAGCGAGTTGAGTGTGATGGCTTGCAGGTCTATCTGGCGTGGAACGAGTCTTGGCCCAAACAGTTCCAGCAGGTACCCTCTTAGTCTATGATGGTCTTGACGGGTGAATTGGTAGAAATGCTGACAGTCTAGGATGACCACCTGGAAAGTTTGAAAAAGGACTTCAAATTTTGATGGAGATGGAGGCTTGTTAGCCATTTGGCAGCGGTTTCTGGAGACTGTATCAAAGCCCAGAAACCACCCAAGCCCAAGCCTAAGCTAGATTGATTGTGGTTATCTGCTGTAATTAACAAAATTATTTGTATATTTCAAATATCAAGATACTTTTCACATATCAAAATACTTTTCACACTTTACTGTTTCATGCATAACCACAATAGCTCACGAAAATTCAAAAATATTTTTTCGAGTCAGTAAAAGTAGTTACGGGGCAAACTCAATATTGATAGTCATTTGTTTAAAACACAGTTGTTATATACAAATGATGGTTGTTATATACTACATACCTCCCCAGGATGTGTATCAACAAACTCCTTAACTTGAGCCAAAGCATTAGTTATTTCTTCACCATATAGTCCATGAGTGAAATAAAAGCTATTTTCTTCATCAGCCTTAGTTGCCAGTCTTAGGTCAAAGTATCTAAAAATGTACAAAAAGTTTTTATTATATCGTAGAATACCTACAGGTAAAGCTCAGAGAAATATTTATTTATTCAGTGAGAAAATGATTAAATGTGCGATTTAAAAACAATTAAATGAAGCTATTTTAGTGTTACCGTGAAAGATAAAACAGTCAGTGCTAAATGTGCTAATTGTTACTTCAAAGATACCTAATGCCAATGAGAAGTTGGTGCCAAGTGTCACTGGCCTGCGTAATGGTCCATCGTAAAATCGTACCTCGGAATAATGGGTACAGTCGGTGGAGTATTGGTTCGGCGTCTGGTGCTACTGCACTAGACCTTGTTATGCCATATGTCATGGAGTCATGGCTTCCTGTAAAATCATTTTAAATTTATGAGGACATATTTCAGTATTGGGGCACAACAGCATGTCTCATTATGAATTCATGCTTCAAGATGATGCTGAAAGAGATTCGCCTTTTAGCTGGTATCTTTCTATGGTTTAATAAGGCCTATGAAATGAGACTGTCTGGATTAACAAGTAATAAGTGTAATATTTTATGGAGTTATTCCATTTACTACGATGTAAGTTGCACAATGTACACACAATTACCAGTTAAAACTTAACACATAAGTACATGATGCTGTTATTTATTTTCTTTTGTTTATTTTATGTATCATGTACCTATCTTTCAGGCTTTTCCATCTATTTAAATGAAAGAACAATTCATGACCTTTGACCAGGCCTTATCACTTTAAATTCATAGTTCAACAAATAGATATCTGGGTCAAGGTTTTCTGTGAAAAAGATTAAATTTTAAAATATCCTTAAAAAAATATTAATTTACCTGGTATAGCAAGATAAATCAGAGGCATTTCTTTGAGTGGAGAAGGGAGGTCACTCATCCAGTGTTCTAAACGAATCTTCTGTGCTTTAGTATCTTCACTCATTATTGCAGCTGAAAAATACAAACAAAGAAAAATTTAATGATCAGTTAACAAAACTTATTGGAATTTAAATTTGAATTACAAACGTAATTTATTTGATATACTGACCAGTAAACACAGTTAGCGAGGAACAAAAGATTACCTACCTACCTTGAACAAAATTTAGAACCACAATTGATTTTAAATACAAAGGAATCACGTCATCCTTACACTGTACTACTTATTTATGCTTGCGGTTAACGTAGGCCCTACGGAACAATTACTGTACTTCCAAATATTTGCTTAATGTGGACATTTTCAGTCATGAATTTGTGAAATAAAATTAATGTGATATCCCATGCATTTTTTATGATAGTTATTAGACGTTGCAATTTTATTGATAATCAATAGAACGGGATAACCGGGTGTCATCCTTCCTATTAAATTTGGTCGCTTAATACGTCAAAATCAAGTGACATTTAAAACAATGACACTGAATAAAAGACATTGACATTTGTGCGACGTTTCGTTACTGCTAAAGTTTAATCAAGAGCTAGCTTACGTTTTGGTTATTTTAATAACAGGTTTTGTTTCCTATTTCCGGATACGTTGTGTATATTATATCACTAAAACAACTAGAAATAACAAGTTTTCTGCCGGGTTTACAAAATAAATGCATAATGATTATTTAATCGTCTGTCTATCCTTTACCCAACTATGTTGGCGTCGGCTTCCAGTCTAACCGGATGCAGCTGACTATCAGTATTTTAAATGCAACAACTGCCTATCTGACCTCCACAATCCAGTTAGTAATGGGTAATACGATAACCCTTGGTAAGACTGGTTGTCAGACTAGATACGGAGGAAACTCGGAACCCATTTACGGACCAACCTAGGCAAGCGCGGCTTATCTTAAAGATCGACCCGAGCGGCTGTTATCATGTAGGTTACTTATAATAACTTTATCTTTACTATTTTGTTTATGATATTGTGGCCTGGAGTGACGTTGCAATTAACACAGACATCGACAAAGTGCGAGTCGGACTCGCACACAAAGGGTTCTGTAGGACCAAACAATATAATATCAATATTTTGGTATGTTAATGAAAAAAAAAGTTACTTGCTGTAGTTTCGCGAAAAAGTCCCATAACTCACAAGCTAAACATCAAATCTTATTCAAACCAATCAATTCATTCGTTCTTCAACTTTGAGTTCTTTTTACGTTCTACAAACCTGCAATTTTCCTCCTCTTATTTTAGAAATTAATGAGAGGCACTGCCCCCCCCCCCCCCCGGGGGGGCAGTGTCTAAAGCTAATAATTATCTCATCAACGATTGACTTAAGAAAAAAAGTATTTGATAAACCCAAGAGTCCCAAGACATTGTTTTTTAAGAGCTGTCGACAGCTATCCTACGCGTTTATACACCATTATTTTTAGGTCGTTCTGGAGCCGAATACCATGAACTCGATCATCGAACTCGAAACGATTGGGACAATTTTTTTCAAAAAATTCATTCATCGATCGATTCTCATTATTTAACAAAAAACATTAAATTTATTCTTTCGTGTTTTTTTTATTGTTATTTTTTGAAAAAAAATAGTCCCAATCGTTTCGAGTTCGATGATCGAGTTCATGGTATTTGGCTCCATAACGACCTAAAAATAATGGTGTATACGTTGAAAAATTTGTTTCAACATGTATGGAAAAACAATTTCAGTATACATGTATGTATTAATAATTTTAATAATCTTCTTTAATAATAATAATCTTAATTCGTAATTTCACCTCTTTTTTTGTGTAGCAGCGGTTCATAGAAGCTCCAAACTTCAATTGTGTGGTGTCAACAGTCGTGGAGTATGTATGTACAGACAGCACATCAACCTACCCGAAACTCAGATTTTCCTAATCAATCTTGAACCTAAAGCTTTAGAGATAAAGTTGAAAATCTATTAAAGAAATTTGACAGTTTGTGGTAGTTTGACATACAATGGCTGTGACATACAGGGACGGACACACAGATAGATGGGCAGGGTTCCGTTTTTGCCATTTGGCAACGGAACTCTAAAAAGGATTATTTACTTGGTTACAAGGTTTCTCTTTCACGTTGTCCTTCGATTCCTCATTCGAACCTTCGATTGTTAATATGGATGAAGAAACCTGATTTCTGCAAGTGTGGGTTAGTCATTAGTGAAAGTTCCCATACCCCAATTGGATGAGAGTAGGGGATGATATTAGTGAAAGTTTTAATAAGCTCTTGGTCTCTGTTTTTTTTTATAACCAGGATGTCAAATATATTATAAAACAGGATTCACGTACCTAAACGTATATTTAAATGTGTCGCTAATTTGCTATGGCTGATAAACTGGGTACCTGGGTACGTATGCTTCGTTAGGTTAGAGTGAACTAATTAAATTGCTAATTAGTCTTCGTAACTCTATACATAATTAACAACTGTTTACATACCTATTAGAAAGAAACTGAATCCAAACTTCATGTTACCAGTTACCACAAATAAAAAGTATACCGCACGTGTGGGTAGCGGGAAGTTCGCCGGTCTTCTTCAAAATATTAAAAAAATACAAGCACTACACCGAACAACCGTTATTAGTTCTACAAAGTTTTAGCACGTGTGTTACTTCGCACATGTAAATGTACTCTGCCAAGATTTAACTAAAATGAACTTATCATGCACTTCAATGATACAGCTCAGATGTTATTAAATGCGGAAAGTAGGGTTAGGTACTGTTGTTATTAAACCGGTGCACAAGTCACTTTGTGGCTCTAAGCCCGATGTCCACTACTTAGGATTAGGTGAAAGGAAACGTTTTTTGTCTTTGGTGCTCCAATATTAGCGTTGACCTTGATTTCATTGGGTTCGCCATAGAAGGCCGATTGTAGGTAAAGAAAAAACCCGGGAAAATAAAGTAATCATGTTTATAAATAATATGGTACCTACACGTGATTGCGAGAAAACATTGTAGTTTTTTGTTGATTTTCCCACGTTGCACCTAGTTTCAAAAGTTCAATAGCTAGTTTGAAAAAACCACGGAACCTTTCAATACGGAGCTCAGTTTAGACTTGGAAGGAAAAACCGCCATTGAATAGAAAACTAGTTCACTTACCTATGCCTAGTCTGTTTAATATTATAACAAAACCTGTTTGTTTTCATATCATTTAGATTGGAATGTCAGTGCCTAAGTTATAATATTATGTAAAAGACTTGTTATTATACCTATATCCACCAACTCGCACTGGCCCGTGTGGTGGATTACGGCTCACTCCCTTTGACAGAGAGGCCTTTGTCCTAGCACTGGGACAGTATGCTCATTTCGCTATATTACAAATTTTCTGTGAACTGTAGGAGTCCGTAATTTTGGGGATCTTAATCGAAAACCGGAAACCGACTTCTCCTTTCAGTAGTAGACAACCCTGCACAATAAAGAAACATCTCGGATGTGCCCCTGATACATGTTGCACGCAGATAATAAATTACTGATAGGTACACATTATACAATGTCGAAATAGATATGTTTACTGCAATTATTATACAAACATAAATAAATATATTTCAAAATTCATAGGAAACGGTGGAGATGCAAGGTTTTCAGAGAGCTTAGTTAATTTTAAGGTCGCCGGGTAGCTTCATATTTTGTTTTTCATTCAACGGCGTACCTAGGTAGGTCCAATAGAAAATTGGGACTTCCTAATAACGTCAATCAAGGGACCGGAGTGCTGCTGAACAACGAAAAAAGTTCTTAAAAGACTACCAAGTAGCCAAACATTTTTGAATGTGAAAGGCAAACTGCCATCGCTTCAGACAGATACTTTTCATGATAACATTACCAGCCTTTCACTATACAGGATTATGCCGAAAATTAGGTCATGAACTGATGACACTTTAGCAGATTTGAGCAAGCCGCACCGCATTGCAAAATCCCGCCTAAATCACTTGTATGGACCATAGCATATTGTAAGTGCAGCAACGTGCCTTTTTGCATTGAAATGCGATGCGCTGCGGCTCTATGCGGCTGTAAAATGTGCTTATCTTTATTATAGAGGTTCTTATTCTGCCATAGATTGAGGTGGGCGTCATTAGGTAAGTTGACTTACTTAAATCTAGCTAAAGCTGCAAACGACATTAAACCGAAGGAGTACTGATCAATACTGTTAGTTTTTTACTTTATATAAGACACTCATTGCCTGCTTTCCTCTCTGGATGAATTTCAAAAAGTTTTGAAATCTTTTTTACAGCAACTGTACGAGGTACCTACTGGCCAGAACTGCCTCTTCTGCTGTGCCACTCATTGGGTTTCTACTTGAACGGATCCCTTGGACATCGGCCATATATAAGGCCCAGATACGTTTTTAAAAAAGAAGTTAAGGACTATAATCACGATCTTTAGTACCTACAAACTTATCGAAAGAATATTATGGAGCATCCATCACAAAAATGGATAACTGTAATCCACTGAACGTGTACTGAAGTTGTTTTTCTAGAATTTAGTACTCTATCACAATGGTTGAATGGTAGAGACAGCCTTGTGGCAATAAACCCGCCTATGTACAACTATTGGCCATGAAGTTTAAAATAAATAAATAGTGTCTTCGACCGAATTAAGTACTATAATTTTATTTCTAAATCAAAATAATAACAGATTCATACTGAAAACTAGTGCTTAACATGGTGTAGGAGTTTTTATGCCGCCCATGGGCTTGGCTTTACATGCCGTGCCGGCGGCGGCGTGCCGTCGAGAATTCGGGCAATCTCTCAGGCATGCTGGTTTCCTCACGATGTTTTCCTTCACCGAAGCAAGTCAACCATCAATCAGTCAAACATCTTGAAACAATTTACGGTAACCCAAGAAGTGGTTATAGTCACATAGGTTTTCATACATTTTTCTGCATAAAAGTTTAAGCGACAAGAGCACCCGCCTCGGATTTTCTTTTGAACATAAAATTAAATACAGATATGGATGCTACGGAGCTGCAGGCTTAAAGATTAGTTACTTAATATATCAAGTAAATACGTGGCGGCAGACTAGAAAATAAGCACGAGCAAGCCGGGCGCTCAGTCTACCACCTCGGACCATGGCCCTCTTCCCGTAAGGGTAAATTCGCCACTGCACATATATTTATAATAGTCGAATGATGTGTGTCATTCGCGTATGTGTTAGCCATCAAACAAAGTGTGTATATGATTAAAATGAATGCGATTATTATTGATCCTCATGACCCCCGCCCCCCTGGATGCGCGTTTGCCTGTAGCTCTTGGCCAAAGGGTACCCATGTGAACAGCTATTGTTTTTACGTACCTCAACAGATTCCCTAGCTTCGTACACACACAACAAAGAGTGACTTGGTAACACCAGTAACACAAAAACTATAACATGCAGTGCTGCATCGATCGCTTTCGTGCTAAGGTCATTTCAGTGCGAAATGCAATCGGCAAATGCAAGGCCAAAGCGATTACTTGTCTGATGTGTTGCATTATTTATGGTTTCGTGTAAACAAACACTGTAAATAAATTATCATGTTGTACTCTAATCGATATTGCCGGTAGTTGTAGTTCTTTGTCTGCTTTGTGGCATTTCATTTGAATACGACCCTTGTGTCCGTCGGAATTTCCCGTCAGTCATCATTCATTCTCCAGTATTTTTTCGAAAGCCATAGGGACAGTTTCAAAAATCAATGAATATTTTTTACGGAGGTCTGGGTAAATAGAAGTAAAACCATGTTTCTAAATTCAAAATTGGCGACCTTGCATACAACACAACACAAACTTTCACTTTCAACTTATTTCATCCCTTGGAGGGGTCCAAACCTCAAAGGGCTGAATTTGTAAGAAAATCTTCACCTTTGTTACACCTACATTAGAGGAATTCTTTGATGCTTTTAGATTCAGCTGCCGAGCGCATCGTCGATGCTGAAACCTACTAATAATGGTGTTTCACTATCTTGATAAACTTTGTTGCCTAGAAAAGAGGCATGTTTATAAATTAAAAATTTAGGGCAAAATGATCGCAAAATTAAACTTTTTGGGATCATTTTGCCCTAAACTCAAGAATCGATATAAAACATTATTATCAGGATGATTTGTGATGAATGTTATTTACAATTAATATTTGACGTCAAAACTTTTTGTGGCCATTTACTTTGTACAGCCAATTTGATCAACAAATCGAGAACAGGCCGGTTTTTTTTTGTCTACCAGACCAGCACAAGCCTTTGATCATGACATGGCATGATGTATCATCTCGATTCAATCTTTGTTTAATAACAGGCAGAAGAAATGAGAGTCATCGTTGTAGTGGCTCACCAAAAGAGGTACGAGTATGTCCAAATAAGATGATTACGTTTGATTACATATAACAACCAACAATCATTGTTCGGGACAAAAATAGTAGCATCCTCTTTGTTTTATTGACCTGGCTTTAACAGCTTGTGAACTTACGTTGTTACTTAGACAAATTGTACGTCCTTAAAAAAAGTGTCGTTACATAAAATTGCATTTTTGAGATACGCATTGTGTCCTTAGTCCATAGCGCTTTCCGAAAAAAACTGTCGCTTGTGCCATTCGGTGACTTATCTTTGCAGTAAACCTATGTAGATTTTTTCAAATAAAGAGCAATAATAAATGAAGTGGTGTGGGGTAGCTAAAAAACTAATATATTTGTGATAATTCAGTTTTTTAGAGGATAATGCGAAATAATAAAACTAGTTGGAACCATTTATTAGCCTTTTCATAGATATCTTTAATAGTTTTTCTATATTTCTATACTACTATTTTATAGTTGACGACACGGTTGGCGCAGTGGTCAAGCGATTGACTGCTGCGCTGCATGTCGCGGGTTCGATTCCCGTACGGGACAAATATTTGTATGACCTACAAGTAGTTGTTCCGGGTCTGGGTGTTTTCTATCTATAATATGTATGTATTTACAAAAAAAAAATGTATATATGTAGTTTATCAGCCATCTAGCTACCATAACACAAGCATTAAGTTGCTTAGCTTGGGACTAGATGGTGCTGTGTGAAAATGTCCAGGGATATTTATTTATTTATTTATAGGGGTATTTGTGTGTTAATTTATAAGTATGTATGTAGGGTATGTAATCTCCGGAACTAATGTTCTAAAAATTCTTGCACTGGCAGAAAGCTACATTATTCGTGGGTGCTATATAAACTATATTAATATCATGCCTATTAGCCGAGCTATCACAATTTTTGCGGGCGAAGTCGCTGGCGAAGTGCTAGTTGATTACAAAAGGCAAGCCGTCTCTGCTTGTCCGATCGCCAAGTGCGCTTTTCCCATACTTTTCAAAAATCTATAAACCTCTATAAATCTATAAAACCTGCGTGTTTTTATTCAAGGATGAGATTTACTGCCTAGATTTTTTACCAAAATAAAGAGAATAGAAGTAAATACTTACATAACAAAAGCACGTTCGCTGCAGCTGCTGTTTTTACTGTAATAGGTAATAATGTTGTTATCTGATGTATTGATATCTGAAGCTCCATTCCTTTCATTGTTTACTGTTCTCGTCTTGATATTTCTCATTGATATTATGATAACGTGTGGTAAAGGCGATATCCTCGGATGTCATTAAAATAATTTCCGTTTGATTTTCTATAAATACGAGAAGGTAACTATGGATTCTAGGATGACCTTTGTCTTTGTTCTATTTTAATATAATAATGTAACTTAATTATTAAGTAGGCATTTAATGCAGTTTCGTGATAAGACTTTTTCTTGCACATCTTTTGCTTCAGAATTTACAAATATTGGAAATAAAAAGTACTTCAGTCAGTAAACTAAATGGTTTTCTCAGACAATTGTCTAGTGCTCGGAATGTTTTAACTAACTAATTTAATAACGTAGATAGCTCATCAGCTTGCCGATAAATAATGTAATGGCCGATCTTGACAAATACATGCTAAATTAATAAAATCCAAATGTGCTACAGCAGTTTTCATTTAGGGTTCCCAGTAGTATGCAAAGTGTTATTGGGTTTTTAATAAGGCATTTCTCAGCAGCAGCCTAACCTACAGTTTGAAACTTGGCGGTATGAAACCGCCGTGTCTTGGAAAGCTACTGTTCTGTCTCTGGTCGTGTATTGTCGTTGCCGTCCCTCCAGATTATGACAGCAAGAGCACCTTAACCTGTGTGTGTATAGGTATCTCCTGAGCCGATGGCTATAACGTCTCCGCTAAGATTGGTCACCATGACCAAAATTCGGTCCAGAGGAGGATTGTAATACCTGTAGGAGTCTGCGGGAGAAAATAACCTCCACAAGCATGTAGATATATTGTATTTGTACGTGCCCTGGGCAGTCCACGGTTCCCAACTTGCTTAATAATTTTACCACAACCATGGCGTAAGGTATTCCAAGAGTACAAGTGTGAGAAGGCGGATGCTACAGTGATGCAGTCAGTAACAATTACCTGCCTGCTTTTTGGAGTAGACCTAGAGGGGAGGGGAGTCTAAAAGTAAATAGTTGATTGATCTGCCACGACGATACAAGTAGGTAGACCCGCTGACGATGATGGACAATTGTATATGACCATTGAGATCACAAATTGCTCAGATAGACACAATGTATGCCGTAATAGTTAGTTGTTTGACTATTATACTCTTTGAAACACTGAGTTCGGTTTCAATGGCGTGAGGTAAACCAGTTTCTTAAATGGCTTGTTTCAAATTCTAGGAAATAAATGTTTACAGGTTGAAAGGGACACCGACGCAGAAATGATGTAATGAGTACTTGATAACTCACGTACTCATTACATCATTCTGAACCCTGAACCCAGACATCGCCAATTTTTAATTGGTAATTTAAAAATAATCTCTTTTCCTACAATAGTGCAATACCTATACGGTCAAAATTCATGGAACAGTTGTATTCAAAATGATGTACTGAATATCTACGTGGTAACCGTTTTTGCGTCGATCTCCCTTCCATTCTGTATTTGCGAGTCTCATCTTATTCCAAGCTGACGACTCCGATTAACAAGTTACGAAATAACATTGGTCCTAGGATAGAACCCTGTGGAACGCCTGCCGAACTCGCAGAAAAATAAATATTGTTATTAGGTTCACTCTTTGGGTAAAATGATTGAAACTTGTTTAATTAAATTGCTAATTGATGACTTTTGCGACCAACTGAATTTTTCCTTTAACATATAACAAGGAAAAAGTTAACCTGAACAATTTGTTTCAAAAAAATCTAGAAATATGAATTAAATACATTGGTCGAAGGTACTTAGAATTGAGTACAGTAATTAACTTTTCTTGATAACTTTGCTGATAATGACATGTGGCGTTCATTAGTGGCGTGATGGATTAATAAAAAGTCCAACGGCTTTGATAATAAAATTACAAATACAAATACAAATACAAATACAAATCATTTATTTGCATAACACAGGTTCAGAAGATGGTACAAAGGTTCATAAGGTGCACTGCATTATAACCATGCGAGGTGTGCAAATATTGGTGCCCAAATATATTAGGAACAGAGATTATTATTATTCATATTCATTAGTTATTAAATTACAATGTCATTCAGGATGTAGATGGTCAATTTCATTACACATAATTAAATCATTTAAATTAGTAAGTTTTAAGTAATAATAATGTCATAAAAATTAATAATATCATAGGTCATAGTAATTATATTATCAATCATATTTAATTATTGCACAAATAAATTCTACAATTAAAATACAATATCTTCATCTTCTAAATAGTCTTTTACATTATAATAACATTTTTTAATCAGAAAGTTGTATAATTTATTCTTAAATAGAGGAGTAGGTAACTTTTTAATGTCATCGGGCAATTTATTATAAACCAGTGATGCCATACAAATAACACTTTTATTGAGTAGTGCCGTTTCTCCATACGGAATTTCTACATCTAACCTTTTTTTGTCTCGTAATTGTCTATAGTAGCTCTTAAAGGCAGTCTTATAATAGCTTGGATTCGATTTCACAAATATATTTAATTCGTATATGTACAAGGAAGGTAATGTAAGAATTTTTAAATTTTTAAAGGAAGGTTGACAGCTTGTAGTACTATCTAAATGGTTCATTGCTCTGATGCATTTCTTTTGCGCTTTAAATACAAATTCCTTGTCTACCGAGTTGCCCCAGAATATTACACCATATCTTAATATAGGTGCAACAAGTCCGTGATATGCCGTTAGGAGGGCATCTTTGTTGACAATTTTGGATAGTTTGTAGAGAGCGAATGAGGATTTATTAATTCTTTTACAGAGATTATTTAGGTGTGTTTTCCATGACAAATTGTAATCTATATCAATTCCCAGAAATTTGGTATTTGTTACAGGCTGTACTCTCTGTCCATCGTAATTAACATTAATATTTTTAGGTTGATTTCTTTGGTGAAAGTGCATTATTTTTGTTTTGTCCATATTTATTTTAAGATTATTGTTTATTAACCATTGAATTATTGTACTTAATGTTTGATTGATTTCATCTTCATAATCATTTGGTTTGTCACATTTTATTATTACTGTACTATCGTCTGCAAACAGTACCATTGGTTGCTTGACTTGGCTAGGGAGATCATTAATGTACACTAGAAAGAATAAGGGACCCAAAACAGTACCTTGTGGGACTCCAAATTCTATAGTTCTAGTGTGGGATCTATATTTGATCTCATTTCGTGTTCTCTGGCATATTCGTGTGATTTCTGTGAATTGTTTTCTGTTAGAAATATATGAAGAGATTAGGTCGAGCGCTTTACCTCTTATGCCGTACATATTTAATTTCTGGAGCAATACTTTGTGGTCAACACAGTCAAAAGCTTTGCTCATGTCCATGAAGATAGCACATATTGGATTTTTTTTGTCCATACCAGAGTAAACACTTTTGATTAAGTCATAAATAGCAAGGTTAATGGATTTTCCCTTGCGAAATCCTTTTTGTTCGCTTACTAAAATATTATATTTTTCTAAAAAGTTGTATAGTCGACTATATATGATTTTTTCAAATAACTTTGAGAAGATGGGGATCAACGCTATCGGTCTATAATTTTCCATATTTTGTTTGTCATCTTTCTTGTGGATTGGAATAACAATAGATGTTTTAAGATTTTCTGGGTAAATTCCAATGGAAATGCATAGATTTATTATGTAACTTAGATGAGTAGCAATAGACTGTGACACATACTTTATGACTTTGGTGCAAATACCATCATAACCCACGCTTTGGGTATTTTTTAATTGCTTTATTTCCCTATCAATCTCCATTGGAGTTGTTGGGGAAATTATTTATCATACACACTAAGTTTACATAGTTATGCTGACGGTAGCTTCTAGAAAGGTTAATAAAGCTAGACATCTGGTTTTGTGGGACTAGGTGTGATCGCTGATCGGATGTTTCCATTGACCATTGAACTGCATGATGAAGTGAGATTGAATTAAGTGTTTTGAGAGCTTTGCTTTTTTTGACTGTAGTTTTGTGCAAAATATTTGTACTGTGTCCTTAACTGTTTCATGTTATATCTTCCCTGTAGATAACACGCTTGTGTATACCACAGTGTTATCAATGGTGTATATATACCCTGTATACCCAATAGAATGTGTTCACTGTACAGCCAGAAAAGAACAGCATGCCAAAACACTCCCTCCCACAGCCCGCCGCGCGGCCGAACGTGGCCGAACGAGAATCGATGTCACACGAAGCGAAGCCAGCCCGCTTGCAGTCCCGCTGACGGCTCCCTTCCATACATGTATAATAAACTTGCCTCGCTTTCGCCACGCTGCGATCCGACGCCAGTCAACAGTCCACGTTATCACTGTGCGGCTACATTATATAAACATTTTCATTGTGGATCAAATTGACAAAACCAACAGTTGTTAGCGCTCAAAACGCTTTTAGCCAAGTTACAATGAGCAAATTAAGATCCGGAGTGAAATAGAGCCGGGACGAGGCAACGCCATCGACGTGTTATTTTGAAACGCTGGACTATAGACGCGAAACTGTATAATTACTGTGTTACATTTCCTGTGCGATGTTGGGGGAGAATTTTGGTTAAAAAGTTGACTTTAGACGTTTATTGGGACTTATTGCGAATGTGTATTGAAACGTTCATCGCTATCCACGGGCGCACTGCTATGCGCCACGATTTGGTACATTTTATAAGACACACATCCTCTGATCACTACTGCGAAGGAAGAATTTAGTCACCGAAGCAGGTAAGAACTACATGTGTGTTTTTGTTTTATGAAATATGGTAATTAGTGAGCTGTGTTCCTTCTAGAAGTTGTCGGTGTGCGAAACGATGTTGAATTACCATAACGCATTGATAAAATGTCAGCTGTAATCGTGTGTTCATAACATAACGCAGGTAACGATAGCAATCACAAATGAAAAAAACTGTGACCAATGTGCAGTTGTATAGAAACTGAACTGTTCGTAGAAAATTAATCCATTGAAGTGCAAAAGTGGCATAAGTGTTCTTATTTGTCTTGAACTGGAATCCTATTTATTTATAATTAAGGCAAATGGTTGTTTAATGGGTCTGATCGGATAACGTTAAACACATAGATAATGCTGATATAAACAAACAAACAGGCTCTTATAATGCGAGCCACAAACAAAGGAGTACCTATTAATATTCTTAACTCGTCAACCTTGTAAGTTCATGCTCTGCTTCACCTCTGAAGAAACGGTAACGTAAGCAGAAACATTAAATAAAGGACGACTACAAAATAACTAGGTACACACAAAGAAGAGGTACCAGTCGCCTGTTTTACATTCAGGAGGATCAACTTTTATTGAAAACAGGTGGAGCGATGCAAAAACCATTATAAAAGTCAAGAATGCATAAACATGGAACATAATGCATGGCATTGTTACTGATAAGATAAAAACTCCATAACCATGATGAATACAGCCATTAAAACTCTAAGGGAAAAAACAGGAGAAGTCTTCTTACAGGAAGCTACTAGTAACCTTTTTGCACTTGTAAACAAAATGGTTATCTTATAAGTTCAACTGTAACTTCGGATACCACTTGTTAATAACTGCAACAGCCCGAATACTTCTACAAGAGTTAGCCCTTTGAGACACATAGGCTATCAAAAAAAAAATCCATTAGGTAAAAACGTGGGCTACATTATCTTCAAAGACATTGTTCTTTCTGCCCTTGTCCCATTCTACTTGGGATCGGTGCAACACGTTCTTCTTCAGGTTCATCATAATACACAATCAGCTTTTATATAGGTATTCATACCATGGATTATAATAGCCCCGCTATTGTTAACAATCTTATCTATATGTATAAAATGATAAACTGACTGATTGTTGATAGATCAACGCACAGCCCAAACCGCTGGTCCTAGAGACATGAAACTTGGAGGGTGTGTTCTTTGTGAAGAGTAAGTATCCACTAAGAAAGGATTTTTGGGAATTCCACCCCTAAAGGGGTAAAATAGGGGATGGAAGTTTATATGAAAGTCCTTCAGTTTTTTTTCACCCGACCTCTGCTCTCAAGGTACTAGGCTCCCATATCAAAGTAGAAGAAGATCTTAAATCCTTACTAATACCGGGCTAGCCTAGCGCTTCCACCTCAAGGCACCAGGATGTCATAGATGTAAGAGACCTCAGTATCAACAATCTGAATAACATTTTCACCCGACCTCTGCTCTCTAGGTACTAGGCTCTCATATAAAGTAGAAGAGCTTAAATCCTTACTAATACAATAAATGCGAAAGTAAGTTTGTTAGTTTGTTACCTTTTCACGACTAAAACACTGAACCGATCATCCTGAAATTTTGCATATACGTTTCTTTTTGCATTTACATCCCGAAAAAAAGTACTGTTCCCGAGGAAAACAACAATAACGTTCTCAAGATAATTGATAGCGCCACGCGACTTTCGAATTATGATTGAATTATATTATTACAAGCAGAGTACAACCCGAATTGATTGTCAAACTCTAAATTAACGCGAGCGAAGCCGCGGGCAAAAGCTAGTCTTCAATAAAATCCTAATGCTTCTCTCAAAATGTTTGCCGCCATCATCACCATTTTTGCCAAAAGCTCCATCCATTACTGGCCATAGACCCGCCACAAGTACAATTCCCTAGACCAGGTTGGCTGCAGCAAGGAAAACCTGCTCAGGTGGAGATTCATTGATGACTCTGCCCTGGCGTCTAAATATGGTGCTGGCCGACAAACGATGGGGTACTTAATATCTTGTCCTGCGTGTCCAGTTGGTTGCTCATTACATGAATTGTTGGATGCTACTGAGGGCGCCCAACTCATGGCTCAGTTCTGGGGCGACACAATTTAGATTGCCACTGACACACTAAAAAGCAGAGGAATGAACAAACCTCAAGCTATCGCGGCTCTCGCTGGGAAGAAGGTAGCTGAGATAAGCTTCAGAATTTACGTCTTAACTGTAAACATCCCGAAAAAATCAGGTCACCATGAGTCGACTCGGCCATAAAGTTGAGCAATAGAGGAGAAATAGTTTAAAAGCTTTGACATGTTTTACTATTGAGGTGTTTTCGAGTATTGCGCACGAATTCCCCTACAGACGACCTAGGCCGTTAGTAGAGTATTAATAAAAAACAAGACAGAGTTGTTAATATATAACATTTACGTGTCCACAAAAAGTGTTTACGAAATATTTGTGACTATTTTGCTCATTATTCTTGCAACTAAACCCAATACAAGAGCAAGGGAAGATCTTAGAAACTTTGTTTTATTAAATATTACTCAATATTTACTTAAAAGAGACTGTAAATAGGAAAACATGAATGATTGCGACTGGGTAATTTGAAACAATGCATCTTGAATTATTTTATAAATGAACCGATGAGTACCTATAGGGAAAATGAATAGGTACTTGTGTGATCAATATTTACCTACTTTATTCACGTGTACTGTGTGTACGTGACATTTTCACATAAAATGTAATAAAAACCATTATATTTGTGATGGATGACAATTTAACCGCAATGACCACAAGAATGTAAAATCCAAATTTTGCGTAAATTCATTCAATCATATCCATTTCTAATGACGCACGCAGGGTTTCACATGATGACTTACCTGCATCTATCAAAGCTAATATTACTATACGGTATTGCTGTTATTAAATATCTCAAATGACAGTATTGTATTTCATTACAATTGTTACGCAAAGTTATTTCCGGTGTCTATTACGGACAAGAAAGAGACTACTTCCGAAAGGATCTTTCAATAGCTTTTGATACTCTTAATCACCCGAGTATAGTTGCTCCAAAATAAATTGTGACAGTTAGTGAAAACAAGATAGGTATGCTTACTAAGAAAACTGATTTCACGAATCTAGGCCGCTTTACCTTAACCTACTTAAATATTAAAAGAATAATTAGGAGAAACCGAGAGAGACAAACATTTAGACAACACAACACACGATAAAGCTTTTGCTGAATTTGTCCATAAATTCCTTTCTTTTAAAATGTCTGCTTAACATTCTTGTTTAGTTTGGTGTTTAAAATTCAAAATCCCCACGAAATGACGTAAGCGGTGAAACGAGTTGCCTTGTACATGGGACACACAAAATGATCTAATCTAATTCTATATGCGGATAGCACATATTGAAGATGTATTTTGATGATATGGGAAATATTAGCCATTTGAAATCGAAATATTTGGCCACTGTCCTTCATAAAAAAGGCTTTGAGGCCGCTTTATGGCCAATTATTATCGTTTCATTAATAAATACGAATATGTCACATGTATAATTGAAACTGGTATAATTAATCGTACGGCTACTTGATAAATAATGAGGAGTGTGGAGCCATTAAAAAGCGGATATATAGGAATGGAAAACATTGACAGAGATGAGAGAAAGTACTGTGTCAACTGTAAACAAATTCCTAACATGAAGATAATGATACTATAAATGGCGGAAAATTTATTCAAGAGCAAAATGAATAGGTTTCTGTTATTTCATCATCATCACCAGTCTTATCGTTCGCAGCTGCCAAACGTTTTTTTTAGTAAACCAGTTTGATAATAAAGACAGAAAAAAACCTACACGAGCACAAATTATACAACTCATTTTAGGTCTTTCGATACACGAGGCTCTTTCTAATACTGTTCCTAAAGACCAAATAGGCACAACAGTCTAGACAGCTTTTGAGATAACATTAAACAACCATAGACCACCACAATTGTAGCTTAATAGAGGAATGCGGTTATAATTAACACTATCTATTGACACAAGTTGTGAAGTATCTTTAGATAAATGAAAAGATTCTTCTATCTTGCCTGTCTGATATTGTCTTTGTAGCTTTGCCTTACTTTTCTTAAAATACTTTTTACAAACTTCCAAAAATGTTGTCTTCCTGACCCCATTCTCTTTTTGTTCCAGATCGCTATTGATGGCGTTACTCAGCATCCAGGGCGATTGGTATTTGTATTTTTGGTTAATATACTGCAAAATCTATTCAGCTATTATTTGGTTGTTCAGCAATCACTGCCGCGGAGCTGATAAGGTTCGCTCAGTGATAACAAGTGGAGTAGGCGGACAGTCGCCTGCAGGCCTTCATAGAGTTCGCACGCGTCGCCGAAGAGCGCCCCAGCAGCACCGCGTTAAACACATCGTTGCTTTAGCAAGGAGACCGTCTCTAAGAAGGATCGTGATGGCACCAGGAGCTAGCACCACCCACACCATGATGGAGGACAAAGAGAAGATCCTCCATGGAGCTTTGGCAACCGGTGAGTTCATTGTTTTTAACGTTGTTGGATACGTGTACAACCGCTTTTGTAAAGGACTCTTTTGTTTTGTGCTTATGATTTCTGGCGCCGTCATATGTAACAACAAGGTGGCCGGTCAACCGAGTTATTGTTCAATCACGATGTTGTTTACCAATGTTTTCTAATCCCATGAACACGCCTCCGTCCGGCCAGTTTCAGAACTAGGTGCACTGTTATTGACATACATTTGAGTTATATTCTTGATTTTATCGTCAAAATTTTCAGCAACCGGTTGGTTAAAATTGTTAGGACAAGGTTTTGCATAATTGAAAAACTTGTAATTATTTAAAACTGCTAATTCATAAGATCCAATATCGTTTGCATTCAACTTTTAATTTTCCAAGTCGCTAGCAATGCAAGCAAGTGTTAATTAATCAGAATGTGCATAAATACATTGATATGAATGTATAAAAATAGAAGTTTTACATGTAGCTTTTATGCAGTGTGAATGAATTGATCAGTCTTGTCGAGTAACCGTTCTCTGAGATTGCTTCCTACTTAGTTGTGACTGATGAGGTCAATACCAAGAATGTAAAGCAAAAAATCACCTATTGAAATTCTGTTAACACGAATAAAACTAGGTCCTTGATAGAGCCTCCAAGCGTAAAAATAACATTCAAAATGGCTAAAGCAGGTAGGTAGTCTTCCGCCAGCTTTATTCAGTAGCCTTTAAATAACAATTTAATGAATCCATAAAGTAAATTCGTAATTACTTCAAGCGTGAAATTAAAGTGGTCGTTGCGTTTTGGGTTGTTTTGCTTTTTTCTGCGAAAGTCCGAAATTAGTTTCCAAGTAGGACGATCTATAGTTCCGATGTTTGAATATAATAAATACGAATGAAATTCATGGTACAAAAGTCTTTATACAGACAACAAGAGGTACTGTACATTCGTACCAATTATAGAATTTTCCACATTCATGTTCTAACACCTATGCATTGCTTTTTTAATTTAGTACTCATATAACGAATCCCGCAAACAACCGCATTGTTTGACTTGTTACCTCATTAGCTGTCAGTACTGAATCTTATCCAAACCATTGTTAGCATCTTGGCATCAAGTTTTAAGGCCTTCTTACTCATTTCTGAGAGTCCTTTCATGATTTCACGGCAATTGCCCGAAGAACTGCAGATCTTGATGGCAACGCGCCAGTAACATACGGTCTGGTCTGACAAATTTTCAGAGAAACCATTGGACGGCTATATTTATCATTTCACGTTTAGTCTGCGTGATGACGCTAAGTTAAATATATTAGATTTTTGCCATAAACACTATCTGATACGATGCAGCGGACATTAGCAATCGATAGTTTCATTACACCACTCAGCGATGGCGGACATTATCTGTGGGTACCTCTCTCTTTATCTTTTTTTATTATCTCGGAACATCATCCATTTGGCAATTAACAACTTTTCATTTATAACATCAGTTATTCGGCACTTTTCATCTTTTGAAAGTTTTGTTTGATCTGTTTGGTCGTGATTGGTTTCCTCGTTTGAAAGGAATAAGTTAAGCTTACGATATTTGAGAAGATATCATGTAACTAAGCGTTGTAAATTGCTTTAATAAACTGTGGAAAATCATTCATTCACGACTACAACCATTGTATTGTACCGAACCGAAGGACCATTAGTTGAAGCTCACGATGATGAAGAATGAGTTGATGATTCATACCTCTTAGTGTGGTGAAGGTGAACGACTATTCTAGATATTGTTACAATGATGTCAGTTACAAGGCTGGTTGACCCCGTTGGCGCAAACACAAATCCATCAGCCAAATGTCTAATGATGCCGCTTCAAAAACCGGATCACTCATCGACATAAGACATTTTCTTAGCTTCAGGATTTTCTTTTTCTTTTGTAGACTTTCTGAGAAGTGTCTCGAATGTGTGTCGGTTATAAAAAGTCCATGAAATGTTTAATTCGTTGCGTGGTGCAGTGTACTGGTCAAATGCTTCCGGCAATCGCTTCGTTGCCAGAGCACATGCAAGAAAGAAACTCATTGAATTTTGTTCTGTAATATGAATAACTTTTCACACTTTACAATATTAGATCACGCCATCTGCATTATTAACGTTTGATATAGTGAGTCCAATTCGTTTGGCGATAGGGATGTCTCCCTTTCTTTAATACACCTTATGGTTTTTGATGTTAGTTTTGTTCTTTCCTTGTCCGTGTCTTTCAAGGCAAACGCCAGCAGAAATCCGATGTTGCTTTGAAATCGTAGTTTACTGACATATTTACTACACTTTGCTTTTATAAATCTCATTTCTATCAAATGATCCACATTTATTCTGCGAAGTCACGCTTGCATATTTTGTTTATTTATATAATGATTTGAGTTAGAGGAATCACATTTTATTAAATATATAATCATGACTAGTGACACTGTTATGATCGTATCGTGGTCGTGGCACGTGTAGGTAAAATGATTAATGTAATTAATGGCCAATATTCATTAAGATGATCATATCGACGGTGAGTGACGAGAATTTAAAACAATATTACAAATCGCGGGTCTCCGACCTTTTAAAGATGGCCGGTTAAACAAACTTATCAAACAAAACATGGGAGATAAAAAAAAACTGAAGTAAAACACATTGTTAAGAATTATGTTATATTTCTAAATCTAAGCAGGCTTCACAATAATCAGCACCAGAACTTATTTTTAAATAATATTTTTCTCCAATGACACTTGACATCGAAGTTAAAAACATCATTGCCACATTGACGTGTCTTTAAAAAAAAAACAGCTAATCGCGCACTGTCGTGACGTCAAAGCCGCGCCTCCGATTAGAACCGTTGCTTTAGAAACAAACATAAAATTCCAGTAGGCAGTAGCAATAAAATGATTTATAATAATAACATTTTGTTTCATGACGTAAGAAATAATAATTTCCGCACAAGCAATTTTATCGATAAAGCTAGTTTGGCATGAAAATTACGCACATGCTGAAGATTTTCTTGATAAAAAAATAAGTAAGTAAGTAATATTATTAGTTATATTATTACTTAGTTACGATATAAAGTAGTCACGTCAAATAATGGATGAAAAACAAGCAATTTTATTTTGATCAGGTTGATGACATAATGATTTTAACAAAATGAGGTAAGAACCTTATTTTTCTTCTAAAAAGGAATGTGTCTATCAAAGTCTGTTACAAAAGAAAACTCATTAGCAATTTCGATAACATTTGTAATGTTAGATGTAAGAGATTACGTGGGTTTTATCTGCCCCCTGCAAATTTATCAGTGGGGGTGTTGCTATGTTCATTATCAAACTTCTCTACTAATGTTTACAAACCTTAGCACAAAGACTTTTTTACGAAATCATTACGTATAAGTTTAACTTCAACAAGATAAAGTTGTTTTTCATTCAACACATTTTATCACCTACTTATGGCAACACAAGGTGCCGCATAAATTAAATTTGCTATTTTATTATGCATCGGTATAAAATAAATATTGCTACACAAGAATTTTTTTATAAATATTGCAAAACTTCCTGGCAGTTTTTGCTTTTGTTTTAGCAAAAACGTTTTCAAGCAATTAAAATGGTGTAGGTACCTAGTCATCGGTTTAAAACGTTACTATTGAATTATATATTTTTTAATCTCATTATTGAACAATCGTTGCTCAAGATATATCGATGTTTTGAGGGCATGTTGATTAACAAAGTATACCTACTATACTGCGTGTTACGAAACAGACAAATCCACTGAATGGTGGGCGTGGGCCAGACATTCTGGGTAGCAACACTAGTTACTACTCAGATACTACAGCGGATGACGTTATTAATATAGAAGGCTGGTTCGTTTTAGGTCTATCTATTTTGAATTTTTGACAGTTGACCAGAGACAGTGGTTATATTTTTTTTCAAGTTCAATACAATCTGAGGTTTTTGATTTCAATTTGCAATAAAATGCAGTTCATTCATAATAAGCAGGTGTTTTTTATTGACAGAACTTATTTATATTGAAGATTCAATTGCAATATCAGCCACATACCTACATACCTACTTTGTTTTTTTTTAATTGGCTTGCTTTACAAACTTTTGTACCATTCGTATCGAAGGACCATTTTTAATTGAATGGCAGTTGTTTTCCACTCATTATTACACTTGATCATAAATATTCTGCCAATTAAAATAAATAACTTGTAGATCACTTACACATTGCTGTTATTTATACGCAAATTAGTCCTTTTACCTCCTACATAGAAATCAACCTAATTAAAATTGGTCTAAACATTAAGAATTTATAAACAGTTGCATTCGTAAACCCAGATGTCTGATGTTTAGATATTATCAGTTGTTAGATTTATATAATTAAAAAAAACCATAGATAAAATCATTTTCATCATTAGACTTGTTTTGTTTAATTAATGTCCTACATCTAAGTTGTTATTTTCAATCTAATCTGTATGGATGTGCAAGAGGGGTCAGTTCTAAGACTCGACGTCACTTGACTTGACCTGATGACTGTAAATCAATAGGAATTTTATAGCTTCACGCATATAGTGCATGCTATGCACGTCACCCATTGAAACGTGCTGCACTACTACATTCACTTTATTGCGAAGTATTTTATGATCTAACTATAAACATACAATCTTGAGAAGATACAAACAAAGATTATTATTTTATAAAATACTAGTTTCTGCCCGCAACTTCGTCTGTGTCGAAGAAACGTAATATCTTAAAGCACTCTGCTGTAATACTGTAGCTATACATCAGAGAAATATTTTTTGTAATAGGGTCAGTAGTTTCGGAGATTTACTACTCCAAACTTACAACCTTTACCTCTTTATAATATTGGCGTAGAAAACATTTTAAATATTCACTTTTTAAAAATAAAGTTAACTGTCGACATTGGAATTGGAATGCTAAAGTTATTTTCTCATGGACATCTAATCTAAAGATTTAACTACAGAAGTCTAACGTGTGTTGGAAAGAAGCCATTACAATTTCCAATGACACTTATTTTCTGTCAGCCTCTTTTTTATGTTGAAATACTACAAGCAAAAATAATAAACGCGAAAGAATAATTTGGTCACTAACCGTAAATTGAGGCCTAATTTTGGGCTACATTTTGCCTAGTAAGATGTATTACTTAGATATTTCTTTTCAAGTTTTCAATCCATCGCGAACGTACGCAAATCCGCATTACCATGGTTACTGTTAACACCAACACTGTTTAATAATTTAGCATTCTGGTAAATTCATGCGACAAGGTTCAATCAAACCGCTTTGTTTATTAATTATTTTTCCTCCACTTTGCATGTTTCTTTGAATCCAATTTTACTATGTACACTTTTTCCTTTATCGACACTTAATTTGGAAATGGCAATGACTAGACTTCTCAGAAAACATTGTTTAATTCTGCACTGCAACGATAACATCATCGAAGTAGGTCTAGTCTATACTAATCAAATACTATGAAAAATAAAATTTGTTTGTTAGTTTGTATGTAGAAGCTAATCTCCGGAAATAATGGTTCAATTTAAAAAAAAACCTACTGATAGAAAGATGCATTATAGGCTGTAAATTATCTTTATATTATGCATATTATTTCACAATTTTTGCGGACGAAGTCGCGCGCGAAGTGCTAGTCATCAATACATTTCCAGCTGATAGTATCCGAACACACAATCCATCTGTCACAGAATAATAAGTAAGCTTTCTGGAATTTTACCGTGTGGCGTGATGTACGTAATAAATAGAACTTTAATAAATATGTAGGTATATCACCTATCTGTCGTACGTAATTTATCTTTGGAGTACTCATTCCTGTTTTATAACACGCATGTGACGGGCAACGTGACTTGTCGTATATAGGAAAACTACGCTCAATAAACTTGTTGCCTTTGCTTGTTAAGAACTTAATAAGTTTTTTTTTTAATCTACATTAACATCAGCTGTAGCTAGGGAATGATTTAGTCTTTCTGTATTAGACTGGTTGTCTTTTTGTTTTCAAAAGGCTTAGACTGTTTTTATTCATATGTCATTTTGTCGTAACCAATAGTTAGCTATAATAAAATTATACTTGTTTAGTCTGTAAATGGCAGAACATCTTTCAATGTGACCGTTTCGCGCATTCCATAAATGATTGTCTCATTTGACATAGCATCACATAACAAAAAAAAAAACGACTGGACTGAACTTGGACACTTTGGAACATTTTAAACCACTTGCTTGCGTTTTGTAATTGATTTGAGTTAACGAGGCTGACGAGGTCAAACCACGCTATAATTAACAACTGAGACAGTTCTCACGCTACGTCATATCATCACATGTCACATTGTAAACTTTAATGATTATAAACAAAATATAGAAGCAGCAATTTAACCATGCATGGCCATGTGGCATCAATTTCAGAGATGCAAGTTTATTCGCCATAAAATTCCAGACATGTATAGTAATACAGTTTACCTATCTTTCACACAATGAAGCAGACTGAAGCATGGTTAACAATAGGTAACAAAGATGAAGGTTTTAACAACTCTATATTTTCCATTCATTTGCAAATATGCAGCATGTAAATTTGAAATATAGACAGAGATTTATTTGCCAAGACTTCTCGCGGATTAGCACAAGACTGGTTTCTAGACATAACAGATTCCTGACAAATAAAGTAAAGTTATATAAGTATCTGCTATCGTTTAGAGCGCTAAACCAGTGCAAAGTAATTAACTTATAAAACAAGAATCTTATGTAGTCATTTCTTTTTAGCTTATCAAACAACATTTAATTTAATCATCTTGAATTTAAGCCAAATTAAGCTCACAAGGATCATCTGATCTTTAGAGTCAAAGACCTGCTGGTATGCGGTTGAGGTTAAGGACCAGAAAAAACTACTTTTGTTCAAAATTTTGTGAAAGACCATATTTAAACAATGTATGACGTCAATCCGAAGGCTGGCGAAAGGTGTATTTCCTGTTTCTCCAAAGTTGTCTTGACAAAATAGGAAAATGTCGACCAACGGTAAAATTTTTATTCTCTCCCATGAAAAATTGACCAAGCCAAATCGTAAACAGCCAGACAGTTTTTCTGAAAGGGTACATTGACTGCGCGACATTTTACGAGTAGGAAACCCTGATGGGTATTTAAAAGTAATATATATGAGACACACCTCCATTGACATCGTTAATCTAAATATATCGTCGGTCCACGCGTCGCCGTTGTCGCCGCTCGATCGTTTCCTTGGCGGTACAAAGTCCGTGCTATCTGGCAGTTGCGCCTGCGCCGCTGAATTGCCGCATGCCGCGCCTGCACATGGGGCCTTGATGGTAGTTGCGAAACGAAAGTTTCTGTTTATGCTTTTGACACTATTTCAATCTTAAAATAGCCTTGTCTGATAAAAGAAAACAAAAATAAAATGCAGTTTAGAGCTTTGAAGAATTCAATCAAGACATACACGAGACCTTGGCTATTAATTAGTTGAACTAATGCAAACTTATCACGCATTCCTAGTGCAGCTGTATTGAAACCGTGGAACAAATAAGAAACATAATTTGAGTTGGTAATGCGTGGAAAATCGATTGCTTATCTAGGTATCAATCATTCTTGTTTGAAAGCGATAAGATGCAAGTACAGCAATGTAAAATAAATGTTACATTTAATGAAGCTGAAGCTGTTTGTTTACAAGGCATAAGAAATATAAAATAAGAAAACAAGCAATGTTTATTGTTCAACAGATTTAAGATCGCAAAAGTAAATGTTGTCATTTGTATCGTTTAACCTTTATATGCCATTAATTACATCAGATTGGGTAAGGATGTTCAAGTAAACAATAACAAAAAAGTTATATATTTTATAAAAACTCTAGTCTAAAATCGGTATGATGTCATTGTTTGTTAGACACAAAGGCAAGGTTGAAGGCGTGTCGTTCGTGCCGCAATTTTATTGGTCGGTTTCTGCCATATCAACAACCATAAATGCCACTTGTACAAACCGCTCAGGTATAATGACGCGGCGATACTTATGTAGGTATAAGTATTTAGCGCTTTCAAACTGGAAACCAACTTATCTTTATTCTTATAAAGTCACTCATAAATTGTCAAGCCTCTGACAGATGTCGGTTTATCTGCCCGTAATCTTGCTATATCTTTTCAGGAAGATTTGTCTGTATCTCTGCCGGGTTTGCTCATCGTTGGACCTTGATCTATTCAGCCGCACCTATCTTCTTTGAGTTTTATCAATTTGTGTCAACGATTAACTTTGAGACTGAAAAACTGTACAAATATTTGCCGTTGAGTAATTGCAGCTGGGTAGGCGTTCTTGGACTTAATTAATTTCTCAACATTTGCTAAATTATTGATGCGACTGTTCCAGTTTCAGAATATTGTTCTCTACCGCTCTTTCTTTGATGAGATCATATTTTAATCATTTTCATTCTGAGAAAAGTTCAATTAATAGATTAAAGAAAATGTTAATCCCCATAATATCATGAAAGTTGTTTACAGTTTAACTATTGCATGAGTATCCCTTTATCATGATTCTGACCCGGACTCGCCGCTAAGGTTAATGTTATTTCTGACGAATGTCTGTCTGAGGCAATCTAATAAATATTCGAGACAAGTGTAACTTTAGCATCTACTATTAGAAATTGGAACGTATTGAGAATTAAATTGGACACGCCCACGGTATGCTGCTTGATAAGCGTTTATTGCTTCAATAATATTTGATTGTTCAATAAAGTCATTATAACATGGCTTTTATGAGTGCAAGTACACGTTTCTATCTAAACTGGGCTTCATAAAACCATGATCCAGACACCTTATTTTAGCATTGTTCTCATTTATTTGGACGCTCTAATTGAATGCCTTGTCAGCCATCGGTTGGTCCCCATAACTCCAAGACAAATTCTAATGATATTATAAATTGTACTTATAAGTATTTTTGTCATTGTTTTAGTATCGATGCGCTCACGTCGCATCAGCCAGTTTGCGCCATTGCTGATCGCACTGGTGGGTCTACCGGCTCGTGGCAAGAGTCAGCTCGCGCACAGACTCTCCAGGCATCTCAACTGGAATGGAGAGAGCACTAAAGGTAACCTATGCTTGTAGAGTGTTGTATTATAAATTACACGTATACCCTACGGTTAAAACTGAAAAAAGAATCTACGTGCTGTTGATTTTTGAATCCACAAAATTTAAGCAGTTAACACTTATTTCTGACATATCTCTCATTTCTAGATGGTGCATAAATTAAATTAGACCCATTGCAAATGGATGAATGTACCCAGTACCCTGCACCATTTAGTCTGTCTGAAGTGTCTAACAAGACTTATAGATTCCATTAATTAACAATAGCTGGAAGTTTTGGTCTTCTCATAAATTGCTTAGACTGTAATAATTATGATTTATAACCTCTAACTGTTAACGAGTCATTAAAGAAGCTGTAAGGTTTATGCTTTGACGTCAGACCAATTGACTTCTTTTATACTTTGTTGGAACTGACAACAACAGATTAACAAAGCCTAAATGGGGACTAACATTGGAGTTCCAAATTGCTTCATTGAAGTTGTCTAAAGGAATGATCACCATGTTTTTTGTCTCGAATTATGTCTCACTTGATTGATGATATTGTAAAAATTATCCTTGCGTGGGTCAAAGTGATCTTATCTTGGCTTTCACCACACATTTACATGACTGAGTAGGTTTATTTTGATTGATGCTTTTCTCGAGTTTTCATAAAACAGCTTTCGGCTGTATCACTTAGTCATTTTGGATTTTCCCGCTGATGAAAATTTAAAATGACTTACAAAGTAAGTTTTATCGAACATTATTGATAATATATGATAAGATCGTCTTTAAAAATAAAGTGATTCGTAAATTAAATCCTTCCGACGAATGTCGTTGAGATTAGCGACTATTATTCATTAAAAGTGTTCTTAGTCATAATTTCAGAACTTTCAGATAGATATCTTTCAAAGGTTTATCTTATTTCATTCAGTAACTACAAAACAAATTGATTGATAAATTCCTCAGAACAGAACTAGCCGCTACCTAGTAAAATTCCTATCCTATCATACAATATTACCGTTGTCAGATCAAATTACACAATCGTGTTTTTTACAAAGTTGTGTTTACAAAAGGTTTCTTATGTGTTAACGGGTATACAATAAATCACATAAGCGCAGACTGCTTGTAGGTACACAATACTTCAACCCTGACCTAGATGGAAGCGTTGGTCTCGTCTCTATATATCTAATACAACGCTCACGGCCCTGCTCGCGAGAATACTCCTATCTTTATAACTGATGATTAGATATCGCGGGTTTCATCTTGACAAAAAGTGGCCTAATTGAAGAACATGATGTTTGCCAATCAAGGAATGATATGGTGCAGTTTGGTTGTTGTTTCCAGTTGCTCTAGATTGTCATAATAAATAAATATCATATTGCATAATATGTTGCAGACGTAAACAGAATAATATAAACCCATTGTGCAATATTATATCGGTCAAAATAAACAAATTAACGGTAGATTTGTAATGACTTCCGTACTTAGATACCAAATGCGTAAGCTTTAATAGCGGTAGACTAGCATTTACAAATCTTGAAAAGTTTATTCGTACAGAAACAATCGATTGACACAACGGTGCTTTGTTTGAAATTAACACTGCTGACTTATAGGTACTCACTTCTAAATATAGGCATCCAGCTACTAAGTAAATGTATTATGCAAGCCTTTACATAATGCAAGCCAGGTAGTTTCCTAGGTTTATCAAACAACAGTGATTGTTTTATACATTAACACTTAGCACAATGTAAATACTTAGGTACCTACCTAACACGTAATAATAACAGATAAGTAATAGAGAAACGCGTGTGACACGTGGTCCTTTTCACAAAGGACTAATTAATGAAAATATTTTGAAGACTAGGTACTATGTAACGACTAATGTATCATTGTGTCATACACTTCTTTTGTTTAACACAATAGCACGTATTCGCGAAATTCTGTTAAATCATGGCCTACTTTTTCACTCAATATTTTTGGTCCTTCGAGTGGACTTCTATCCTGTTAACTGTGGCTATTGACAGCTTCTCACAAATAAAGTATTTGAAATACTTTCAGTGTATGTATAAATAAAACAATACCACATCTGTGAATAATCTGGATAGCAATTACAACTTAATCACCCAAAAGTTTTGGTCCTTCGAACCGGATTCAAACTTTCTTCAGAAAAATCTTTTGTCAGTTTCTCTCAACGGTTTTTGCTTCCAGTGTTCGACTGCAGCGAGTACCGTCGCCGCCACATGTTGTTGTATGGCAGCCATGACATTTTCCGCGCAGACAACGCCCAGGGCTCCGCGATCCGTCGCCAGAGCGCCCGTGAGGCTGTACAGGATGCTGTACTATGGCTGAAGGATGGAAACAGTGTTGCTGTAAGTTTACTTCTTATCTTAGTTTTTACATATTTGTTTAAAAATGTACTTATAAAATTTATAAGTTACGTATAATTATATTTTTATTAAACTCTTTTGAACGTCAAAACTTAAATTAGAGACTCCCAAAATTGCCTGCCCTTCACTTCTTCCTACTGGTTTATATGGGCAAAAGAAGCAGTGGAAGAAACCCCTTACTTACAAAACACTTTAGAGTTTGCCGAAGCATACGAGTACCTACTCTGTAGTGCCTGTTACTTGAAGGTTACTTTACCAACGGTGAAAGAAAATGCTTGTGAAGTCGTTTCATTATCGTTCTTCTACAGTCTTCTCAGTAATTACGTGTACACGGACATTTGCTTACGTTAATCTAGTCTTAAACACGGAACCATAAAGACCGTAAACAAGTAGTTAACTAATCCGCGATCGAACCCGGAACCCTGCTAACTGCAGCAAGGACGTTGGTGTCTGGGTAATCAAATGATTCGAATGCATAGAAACAAGATGAATGAACGTGGACCAGGCTGAAAGGAGTATGAGGACTGTTCTAAAATGCCGCGTGGCAATCATAAGGCGGTGTGTCGACGCCCTATTTTTACTTTTTAGGATTCGAGGGGAACTTTTGATTTTGACGTTTTTCTCTGTGTATGACAATGGCTTCTCCCAAATATAGCAAAACGAATTGATCGTAGCATGTAGTTCGTCGTAGCTCTGTAGTTTCTGCATGGGAAAATTTAAGGCTTGAGTTTCTGTTTAAAATGTGATGTCACTAATTGGTTTATTAGACTAGCTTGTACCTTTTGAATTGATTGCATGATTGATTTGTGTTCGAACCGTACGTCTTGCGTAAGAAAGTTAACACGTGGCACGTGCTTCTCTGTTGGTAATTACTTAGGTAAATAATTTTGCCACGTAAATAAAACGTTTGAGTATTTCTTTGAAAATTAATTACATACTTGTTGAGAAAGTTAGTTTCATATTTTGATTATTATTTTTCCTATATTGCTATTGTTAGTTTTAGGGTTTCAGCACCCTAAATTAAATGAAGAAACCCTGACATTTTAGTGTTCATATATAAGTTTATTTATTGAGAAAAAGGAGTAAATTGTAGCGTGTTGATTAATATTGGGTGGGGCGAATGAAAGAAAAAAACGTGACGCGCCAACCCCAAGTACCATGAGATGGGACTAGGGCAGGAAGGTGACGAATTATTGATGAATTGATGAGTGCTTATTGAATGTTAGTAAGCTTTGTATATTCGTAACGTGAGTAGTGCTCTGTAAAACAAAACGAAGACAATAGGCTACGCGTGTTAAGTTATAGACACGACAAAGTCTACACACGTTCTCAGATTTATGTCACCGCCATAAAACATAATATATAAATACATAAACCACGTTACATATAATATATTTTATGTAATAACAAAAGTTATAAATAAACAATGAATGAACTCCTCAATCTTCATCTTACGGATTAAAGAAATGATTCGGACAGGATTATATCTATTAGTCATTGTTATTTTCAGGAAAAAGGCTATTTTTATCGTTTCAGTTTAAAATAAACTGATTAGATATAGACACGGTGACTAAATTGTAAAGCTTACCTACGTAAAAAATGTAATTTCAAGATCAAGTACATTTTTTTTGTAGAATTTTCCCTGTTCTTTGTTTGCAACCAACTTTAATTACTGACGCTTATTTAATCCACAATTAACCTCGGGTAGGATACTTGATCCAATGACAACTGAGTTGCCTTCTCCGCTAGAATATTTCTCATCTTTATCAATATTCAGACTGTAAAGGACATTCATCCTTATTAAAAACAAATCAGCAGTTTCATACAAAAGTGCAATAACTACATGGTATGAAACAGCAGGTTTTTTTGTAACCAATTAAATTATTTTTCTATATATCTATTTTTCTATCTATCAATTTATTTAGAAAGTGGCTTTCCTGAATATTTATATTCTTCCATTTTTAACCTATAATTCTTTCCTTCCAGATATTCGACGGCACAAACATAACTCGAGAGCAACGTCGCGAATTAAGCGAGTACTGTCTCTCCGACATGGGCTTCAGGATCCTCTTCATAGAGTGCGTCTGCGAGGACCAGGAACTGCTCGAGAGGAACATCATCGAGATCCTTCACTACTCCGCCGACTACAAGTCCATGAGTGAGGTGGATGCCGTCGATGACCTCCGGAAGAAGATGGAGCATTACATGAGGCAGTATGAGCCTATTGATGCAGAGCTGGAGACCGTCAGCTTTGTGCGCGTAGAGAATGGTGGGGAGACTGCGACAGCGCATCGCGTTGCTGGCCAGAAGGAGTCTGGGATTCTGGGATATTTGTCCGGGATGAGGGGTCTTCCGCAGACTTTGTACTTCACTAGAGTGAGTGTCTTTATTTTACTATTTTACCATTTTTGTGCAGGTTTTATAACCCCGCTCCTGATTCGACCCTATGGTGATAACGATGATGTAAAAGTTAAAAATGTGTTGGATTCAAGTTACAGCTTATGTAATGCAATAGCTTAAGTAGTCAATCCTATCGAAAAAGGCGACTGCTACTTTCCTTAGCTCTCTGGTCCCAATACTCCTCAGTGTTGGGACCAGAGAGCTAAGGCCGACACTTTCAGGATACGATTGCGAGTTAGACAGAAATTGGAAAACGACAAGGCTATTTATTCCTTTACTATTTGCTATCCATAATATTTGTTTACGTTACTTAATCTATAATTCAGTCATTTGGCTCTCAAGTCTCGAATAGATCATCATTGTTATCTCTGTGTCATCTTACATCCGCGTAAATAAGTGCTACATCATCTAATTATGCTTCCGTTTTAGACAAACATGTTTTCTCGACTCCATGTTTATTTTGAGCGGTAATGGCGTGAAGTTGCCGTTTCCCCCCCACGTGTTTCAATCGATAAACAACTTTCTGATTTGAATTTGAAACTTTGTTTGCAATAAACACAGCGATGGCGGATGCATTTGCTGTGTAAATATCGTACAATTTTGTTTAGTGTGGAAGCATAATTTTTTTCTGATGTCTGAAATCCCCAAATGGATATTTGCTTTTAACCATGACAAATCAAATCAGCCTTTAGCGGTCCCGCTGCTTTGGAAACTAGGCGTTTCTTGCGATGTTCATTACCCACATTACCTACCCACCTATTTCAATTAGGAAATTAAAAGTTGGCAGTCATTTACTGTCCATGTGTTCCGCCACATCTTCGTAATCATTATTCAAAGAATTAACTAGCCATGACACCCATGACATAATGTCATGTTTCTGGATAACATTCAAGGTATTCTAACGCCGTGAGCGCACGTCACAAGCCAGAATTGCATCCATTTCCAATGTCGCCGCGAATCCCAATAGGGTGCCAACTACGTCAGCTGCCCTATTAAATTATAACTAGTTACTACGTATTTCCTGATTTTACTGTAATACCTTGATGATATTAAAGGGCTGCGGTTCTTAGATAAATTTAATTAATATTAAAAACAATTCTGAAATTTACTCACTGAGAGTCACCATCACTTGGTGGAATAATGCACAACTAAAAAAGGAATTTTTGAAAATTCATCCCCTTAGCGGTTTAAAAGGATCACAAGTATGGAAATTCGCTGTTTTTGCTGATGGGCATCAGCCCTCGACTTGTATAATGTGCTATACCTACGTTTGCATCTGCCAATCGCGATACACAATCAACATATTATTATTTGGTCTTAGAAGTCACACATGTCTTATTTCCTACCATTTCTCCCAACAGCACGGTGAAAGCGAGTACAACATCCTAGGCCGTATCGGTGGAGACGCCTCTCTGTCGCCCCGTGGTCTTCTCTACGCTAGCGCCCTGGCCGAACATATGAACGCTCTGGCCTGCCGTGACCACATGACGGTGTGGACCTCCGAAAGATGGCGCACCAAGCAGACTGCTGCTGATATCAGGGCTCCGGTGCGAGTCGTTAGGGCTCTGAATGAGTTGGATGCTGTAAGTACCTTTAAGTATGATATTATATTAAGTCATCCTTTTTTGTAGATGTTGCGTTTTAGCATGAAAATAGCGGCCAAAGCCTTTTCGCGAATATCTCTTCCCACGAACCCCTCCAGCTTTAACATTTTAAAGCTTGAGGGGTTAGCACTTACTGACGCTGTGTGTACCAACCAGAGTATCATTTTTCATTAGAAAAATTTAGTCGTAAGTAAGTTCACAAAATAAAATAGATATCCGGACGTTTAAATAAATGGTACCAGTAACAGAGATGAACTGTCCCACTCCTGGGCAAAGACCTCCCCCCATTCCTTTCAGTTTTCTCTATGTTGCGCCTCTTCTCGCCAATTAACGAGAAAGCCATCCAAAGCGTCCCACCATATTTTCCGTCTGCCGCAACCGCGAGTGGGACAGTTCAGGCTAACAAAAAAAAACAGAGATGACTCTCTTGTCTCTTCTAAACCTTTAATGTGAAGTGCTTTAATAAGACTGCAAGCTTTTGGTCAAATGAGAAATAGGCGACATTTCTTATTCTGATTGGCTTTCAATGATGCAAGTTTTTACCGCTCTATAGTTTATGCCTGCCTTATACGAAAAAGGTGTGCGTTTATTTATGTTATACTGATTATTGTAAGTCTTTCGTCATTTCAATGTTTGTTCTTTTTAAAACCAAAACAAAAACTGATGACGTATCACAATTAGAATCACGTACACCAAATTATATCTAAGTGCGTAATATTATTTATCTGACCCCAAGCAAGCTATGCTGACACATCACAGATAATGACAGTAAAGTACCTTAGTAACCTGAGCTGTGACAGAATAAACGATTTTATCATGCACTGGTACTTAAAAGCTAAGTGTTTTTATGTTTATCACCCTTCACAATCGATAATTAGCTAAAAACACGATAGGTACTCAATTAAAGATAATCAGGAAAAACAATAGCTGTCGTATTACTAGCAGGTGATTTGATTACTATCTGGATTTGTTTTTCAAAAGCTTTCAAATACATTCAACGTCACAAAGAAGGAAACGTGCAAACAAGAACTGAAGAATAAACAAATAGTGTCTGGGAAATCCAATGATGTAGTTTCAGGAATATTCCATGGCAGCGTACTACTCGTATTTAAATGATTCACGAGAAATTGTTATGGGTGAGACATACAGGAATAGGATTGACACATCGAGCTCGAGCAGTAACCAAGCTATCACTGAGCATAGTATACTGCCTTGAAGTATCCCATCCGTTTAACCGAGGTATACGGTACTATCAATAATCATAGTAAGTCCGGGAACCGATTCATCGTACCTATAGCAACTGTGGCAAGATCTCTGTTGTTGTCTAGAACAATAGCGAGTCGTTAATTTAACTTTTCCTCTATTTTAGTTTTCTCGTGTTTTTGCACTTCATCATCTACGAATACTTTCGTAGAAAAAGCTAGAAGGTTCATTGTTTCACTCTTTATTTTATTTTTTTGCGTTTAGCTTTGTACTGTTATCGTTCAGATTTGTTCCTGACATCGCCAATCATTATGTTATCTTTTAGTACATCACGTAATGCGATGTTATCGTAGCCGGTATTGATTGGGGTTCCGGAGTGGTGTGATCGTCGCCATCTTTGAATAAACATATAAATATGAATAGCAAAATCTATTTACCGAGAGTGTTTGTCGAGAACTTTCAAGATAAGCTGTGATTAAAATAGAATAATAATATCTACTTATTTTGCAAGTTCCGTTATTACGCAATTATGTACACGTAATAATTAGATAGAGATTTCATCAGTAGGATCTTCTAGCAATTCAGTCTCATCAATTTTTCATTGAAAAATATTGTCGCCAGAAAATTAATTATTTTATAAGTAACTGTTTCCGTCAACGGAAAATAAAGGAAAAACACGACATTGAAACAGTCATCTTGTAACCTTCGGAATTTAGAATACCTATAGCAGCGATCTAGATGCATATCGAATCGATTGAACATTTCGATAAAAAAATCTTGATGAAAACCTATTCATGTTACCTAATGATTACATCGAAACAGTTGACAACACATAAACCAAGACCAATTACTGAATCCATAAAACAGATGATTGAACTTAGAGACTTGGTTACAGCTGTTGCCTTTAATTTACGACGTATGTCCGCTCGACCTACATCAAAATGACGTCTTTAGATAACCGTAGGTACTTCATTAACATAGGAAAAGTACTATCGTCGTCTATCGAGATTTTGAAACCGCAGATTCTATTTATTGTCAGCTTTATGAGTCACAGAGAATAGAATTGCAACTTTGACATTGAACTGGTTATAAATAGGCTAAAACGTTCTCTGAAATCGTTAGTGAGATGTAATAGTTTAGAGAACTCTTCTCATTTTTCTAGACGTTGTCTCATTTTGAAGTATCTATAAATATCTGGTCATGGACATCAGACATAACAGAGCCCACGTTTTTTTGTTGCCCTAATTTTATCAACCAATTCATCGTCTAAATAAGTTGGTACAGCGTTTTCAATACCGAAGTCTTCAAAATGCAAATGTACCAAAACAAATTCAATTAGATCAAATCTTGTGCCAAATAAAAGACGCAATGATTAATTACTACGTAGCAACTCACGTGTAACGCAACGGGATAATAAATTAAACTAAGTATTTGAATCTAATCATAATACGTACGCATTGACATTAGAAAATCACGTTTCCTAAGTGACGCTACTGATAAATCCCAGTTTATAACATTAACTCGTAATGCCCCAGCCTAAAACTACGTAACGTAGAATAATAAACCTGTTAATGTAATTACTAGAAACTCAGTTTAAACTAAAGTAAATGTGGGGAATACAACACATAATGAAAACAAAAACTAAAACCGTAGCTGAAGTGACTTCTGCGCTGCCACTGACAACGCGATGGAAGTGGCGAAGTTCTGGGCTAACAAAATATAAAAATTGTCGTGCCAGTAACACGGAGAAGAGGAACACGTAATGAATTACTATATGGGTCTGCGTACCTACTCTGGGACTGGGCAGTCAACCCAGCAGAATAGCTAATACAACCTTTTAGTTTTTGCTTAAGGAACTTCTACCAGAAATCTTTCACTTTCTATCATTAATAATCTTTTCCATCATCTTCTCCAGGGAATCTGCGAGGGTCTGACCTACGAAGAAATGCAGGAGCGTTTCCCCCAGGAGTTTGCATGGCGTGACCAGGACAAGCTGCGGTACCGCTACCCTTGGGGCGAGTCCTACATCGACATCATGACTCGGCTGCGCCCAGCCCTGTCGGCCCTGGAGGATGAGCATAACGTTGTGGTCGTTGGCCATCAAGCCGTGCTGAGATGCATGCTTGGATACTTCTTGGATGCTAAACTTGGTAAGAAAACCTTTTGTTACTGCACCCGCCAAAGCACGCCTCTCTTTTCTTATCACTTTAAGCCGAGCAAGCATAGCTCTTTTCCTCTATAAAAATCGAACTACTTTTTACCCGACTGCGTCAGAAGGTGGGTTATGTTTTAATTGCTATTTCTTATCCTCTATCTGATCTATCTATTCTATATGGATTATTAAACTGAGATTATTTTGCTTTCTGACAGTGGAAATATTTGTAAGATTATTTCATTGTGTCGTCAGTGCTAAAGTCCCATTTTTGCCCTTTAATTTGTAGTCTGTGACGCTAAGCTATCGCAATATAATTACGTGACTGCCTCAAATATTTCCATACACTTTCCCTCGTCTATCTATCGGTCTTTTTCTCCTTTTTCACTGACAAAACAGTCCTGCACTATGTGTAGTGATACTTCGCCTCAAGATTTGTCTCCATCTGGTTATGAATACAGTCTAGCGCATTCATTAACAGAACCTCCCATTGCTAATGTCTATCAATATCAAGGACATTTTGAGTTGCCATGGCTGACCTTTGAATAGACTGCGACCCAGGTTGGTCGCAGTCTATTCGACCAACCTGGGTCGCAGCAAGGAAAATCTGCTCAGGTGGAGATTCATTAATGACCCTGCCCTGGAGTGTAAATGTTGTGCTGTTCTACAAACGATGGGGCACTTAATATCGTGTCGTGCGTGTCCTGTTGTTTGTTCGCTACAGGAACTGCTCAGTTCTGGGCTGATAAAATTTAGACTGCCATCGACATGCCAAGAAGAAAAATAAGCGTTTTTTTTCCTAACCATCGACCTGTCTCTTTCCAGATGAGCTGCCGTACATGAACGTCCCTCTGCACACGATCGTGAAGCTGACGTCATACGGTTACAAGTACAAGGTGGAGATGATCAAGCTGCCGGTCGAATGCGTCGACACTCACCGCCAGCAACCCAAGGTAGGCACACGATATTTTTCGTCAATTAGTTAGTACTGGAAGATGAGGTATTTACAAGGCAGATGAGTGATAATGAATACAAACAGCCGGGAAGTGACGCCCTAGAATACACTGAACTTATTGGAGATGTTCTTCGAAACGGTCAGGTACTCGCAACCGTCGTGTATGACCCGATGTATGAATGTGAAAGTATAGCAAAAAGAGTTTATAATATACACGGTGGAAGGGACACCGACGCGAAAACGTTTACCACGTATTCACTACATCATTCTGATGGGGCCACTTAGGAATTTTTCATCGGTTATTTTTTTTTAAATCAGCTGTTTCATACTTTTTGACCGTGTATGTATTGCACTTGCAGGCAACAGTTGTTCTTTTTTTAATTACCGATGAAAAATTTCTATGTAGGGGGAATCAGAATGATTTTGAATACGTGCGAACCGTTTTCGCGTCGGTGTCCCTTCCACCCCGTACAGCATGTGGCACTCATGAAAAAGGCGTAGGTTGATGTATGTCATGATGTCTGCATGGATGCCAACGGCTAGGAAATACCCGGAAGCATACATTATGTTTACTAGAATTTTGACGTCATTTTAGTTCTAAGAACATGGAACATTTTTCCGATGCATCGACAGATGTTTTAGTTGCATTGCCAAAAATTACAAAAATTCCAACATGTGATTGACAAAGTTTTTTTTTCGCCTGTCTTGGCTACAATTTGTATTACACAACGATATTTCATCATGTTTCATTTGGATTTTTTTTTACCTAACTCATTTAGTTAATGTTAGATAGCTGTGAAGAGCAAAGATAAAATATTTATTTGCGTAACTGTTGCTGTGTCACTGAGTAGTTTCATTTGATTGTGGGAAAGTTTTATTGATTATGTTATTATAGCACTTATCTAAAGCAAAAATCACTCTAGATATCTATTGTGTTAATTGTTAATTGCAATGGAATATTTGATTTCTGCGATGATGTAACTATTTTTATCGAATCAAAACCGTTCTCTTGATGGAATATCCCATCCCAAAAATCACGAATTACAAACAAACTTCCATTCCGTATTAAAACCTCTTTATGTTTCGAAAGAATAAAAATATGAAGGAATAAGCAGTAAATGATAGCGTGACGATTGACAAGGGGGAATGGGATAAAAAAACGTTGCGCCAACCCCAAATAATAATGGGACAAGGGCAGGAAGATGATGATGTTTTGAAAGAATAAAAGAAAAATCTATTGCAACATTTCATGCTGTTAGACCCAGCGATATCAATTTAAAGATCCTAAATTTTTAATCGGTTATTTTTAAAAGCTGTTCCATACATTTTGACCGTTTAAGTGTTGTACTTTTGTAGGTGTAAACAGTTGTTTTTTTTTTTAAAATAGATAAAAAAATTCGTGTGGGGGGGGGGGCTCAGAATGATGTACTGAATACGTGGTAACCGTTTTCACGTCGGTGTCCCTTCCACCCTGTATAAACATTGAAATTATTTGCGAAGTTGAAAAACGATTTTTTTCGACTTTCGTTTTGCATGCCATGCATGATGATGAACTGCCTGAAAATCCAGACCTTTGTAATTAATATATAACCGTTTAACTTCTTTGTTTTCAACTTTGTCGTTCCTATCACGTTTTAGATTGTATCTAGCGATATCGTAGTGGAAAAAAAAGTCACGAAAATAGTTGTTGGCAAGCTTTGGGAACACGTTTGTGCAGTAATCGTGAGTGCGTGAATGTAATTTAGGAATATTCCTCCACATAGGTACAGACGCCAGTACATCAATCTGTCAAATTTCTTTGTTAGATTTTCAACTTTATCGCTAAAGCATTTGGTTCAAGGTTAAGGTTGATTGGGAAAATTTGACAGTTTCGGGTAGCTTGATGTGCTGGCGTCTGTAGTTCTGTACATATACAGTGAATATGACTATACAAAATCTACATCAGGATGTTAGACATGACTGTCACAATGGCAATGTGATCTTAAACTTTGAGGCAGTCCAAAAATTTAGTTTTTGTTAACTTCTTTAGATAAGTTTTTTAAAAGCATTTGTAACTTTTTTTGCGCTGTTGAAAAAGTATTTAATGTATCATCATATGTATAATCGGTCTAGACGATAAATATAATAGTCATAATACAAGTTCATTAATTAAATAATATGAGGTGTATCTTGAAGGTCATCATACTCATCATTAAAGCATAAACTCTTTAAACTTGAATTGTATGCATGATTCGATCGAATATGTTTGATATAATTTTTATCAGCGCTTTTGTCAGAAAATTGTAATCAGTTATTTAATTACAAATGCGTTATCTTGTTATTCGCAATATTTAGGTATTATGTCATAATATCAATGTAACTATAATAGTAATGAAATAACATCACGTCTATAGACGTGATGATCCTCGTAGGGTTAGAGGCAGAGGTACACCGGGGGCCTTTTGCCATCAAGTCTGCGGATCACTCAGCAATAGCGGTTGTGTTGTGACAACTAGACCAACAAAACATAATAACCTCTGAAGCTATAATTTAATTTTCTATTGTTCCAGAACTGCTCAATAACCAGAACGACGGACGATGCGTTGGTGACAGTCCCGTCTCACTACGACACCCTGCCGTCCAACTTGTGGCAGAGCCCCACCGAGGCGCAGCTGTAGGCGCCGCCCCGCACCGGGCCGCCAGCCCCACAGGACCCAAGCTCAAGGTCTACAGTCCAGGGACTTGAAAAACCAAGGACTAGGAGCGCACGCCACGCCAAGATGTTTCGGGAGTAATCTAGCGATCTCTTTAAGAAAGACTGGTGTGTGGTGTGAGTGATCCTTCAAATGAATTTGAATGTTAGCTCGCCGTACAATAGCCAATTTTACTTTAAGTTTAACTAATTTTAAGTATCTCTTTTAATTTTTTAAACCAGTGTTGCCAAACACATTATCGATCTGTTTTAAAGCTCAATTGAATTCGTACAAAATATGTAAATTTATTTTTAAAAAGTGATGAAGCACGCTGTGTGAATAACTTCCAACATTTTATACAAGACTGAACGAGTGGAATTCTTCAAAATCAATTTCATCTTTAGGTACATAATAATTTTGTGTTCTTTTAAAAGTAGGTATGAAATACGAGTAGCTCCCTATTATTTTTTAATGTTACTCCTTTATTCATAAGCACTTGATGCTCGTAATGCTTGATGCATATCTCACCTCTCACTCATTTCCTTACAATCAGAATGAGAGGACAATAGTTACAGAACGTCAAGTTACACTGTTTATGAATAAAGGGGTTAAAGCTAAAATAAGTAGAACGTAAAAGTATCCAAGTTATTTAAGATTTTATTAAGTCGAATAGTTTCATAATCACTACGGATACGGACATTCAGTTAACTCTATATTCCTTAATTCTAACTCTAACTACGATTAAGAATTACTTTTAAATGAAATAACATCTAAGTAATTTAGTTCTTTAAAGTAATTTTACTTATGATTGTGTTAATTTTCACTTTAGTTACTGGTAAGCCGGGATATATTTCGCAATCTTACGTTTCATGGAGGTTTTGTGCTATCTTGCTTACTTAGGTCCTACTTTATGGTGAAAGAAATTAGTACCTACTTTTAGTTTTTAATCTTTAGACTCGAAAGTACTTAGAGGGATAGATTTGTCGTAATTTACTTGTAATTCTAAGTAAGCCCGCCGGGCGTAACATGTATTATTATGGTATGTCAATTAGGATAGACTGACCCAGTATGGATTGTAGGTAACAGTTTCTTAGTAAAACTGTGACACAGGAAATGTAGGAATTTCAACTGTCTCTGCATGTATTTTTATATAAAAAATAAATATACTTAATGATAATATATGAGATTGTTTTATTTACCAAGCCAAGGAGATTGTCTCAAATCAGAAGCACAAATAGAAAATAATTACACTACTATTATACAACGTAATAGTTGCCACTGTATGCCCTAGGGAAAAAATGCAACGACTTTTTATTGCAAGCTAGCTGTTGCCAAAAATATTACTTCCCTTTATATTCGAATTTTGTTACCAATTTCAAGGGTTTTTTTTTTTTTGCACGGAACCTTAATTATTTTTCTAAAATAAAAGCAACCTATGTTGGACCTTATAACATCAGCTACCTGTGTCCGTCAGGATGAACGGTCACTAGGCGCATTTAACGTTGAATTTATGTCCAAGGATTGCTTCCCTATTGCTTCTTTTTGCTTCCTATTCTCAAACAATTGCTTCCATCGTATTCTAGAAGTACAAAAACAGAGTGACCGTTCATTCTGATGTCAGTACGGCCGGTCACCGAGTCGTAGTGTCCCTGATAAATAGAATGATTGAAATTCACAGTGTCCATTAATTACTTCTCGTTTGCTTCTCTCAATGTTTTACAACGATAATACTGTAACTATCACGGCAATAAAGATTTCGACAAAAGTGTTGTTTATCAATATTTTAGTGCCTGACAAAAAAATAAAGCAAAACTCTTATTTAACTTTGCAGTTATGCTCGAGTAGGCGATAAATCTTTCGAATTGTACCGGTTGCTTACAGCTAAAGTATTATGTTATTAAAAATAAGTGCCATCGTATGAAATGAAATGAAATTTATTTATTTGCTAGAATATAGGTACATAATAACAACATGGTAAAATAATTTTAGTCTCACTATATTTGACTTATCAGTCGTGCAAATATTTGTAGTACATGCATAGTCAATAAAACAATCATAAGAAAAGGGAGTGTTTAATGCAGATATAATACAACAATAAAGTGGTCATTGATGGCTGCTCCTCTGACCTTATCGCTATTGATGCCGGAGTTCCTCAGGGGTCTGTTCTCTCCGCGACACTTTTCCTGCTGCACATCAATGACCTTCTGGTTCCGGGTATTGTTGGGTACGCAGACGACAGCACTGTCATGGAGAGTTATGCATCCAGCGCAAAAACCAGCGGTGAAGAAGTGTGTTCATTGAGAGAGGCCATGGTGGAGCGAACAAATTCAGCCTTAAGTCTTGTCTCCAAGTGGGGTGATGAAAATCTGGTTGTTTTTAACGCCCCCAAAACCCAAGTGTGCCTGTTCACTGCCAAAAGGAGTCCGTTCAATCTGGCTCCTACTTTCCGGGGTACATCTGTACCAGTTACCGACAACCTCGAGCTTCTTGGTACGAAGTTGAGTGCGAATCTCAACTTCGGTGCCTACATTGAGTCGAAAGCTCAAACAGCGGCAAAAAAGCTGGGTATCCTAAATAAGGTTAAGCGTTACTTCAAGCCAGGACAGCTTTTAGTCCTATATAAAGCTCAAGTTCGGTCCGGCATGGAGTACTGCTGTCACCTTTGGGATGGCTCAGCCAAATACCAATTAGCCACACTCGACTCTGTTGAGCGCAGAGCCAAGAGGCTCATTGGTGACGTTGAGCTGGTGGGTACCAAGCTTCATAGTTTGGCCCACCGGCGCAGGGTTGCATGTCTGTCGGTCTTTTACAGGCTGTACTTCGGTGAGTGTGCACAAGAGCTCCACGAGATCATTAACCACCATCTCCCTTCTTCCATCGGGAGTCCAGACGTACTGCGGGTTATCACCCATTCCTTGTCCATCGTTTATTATGCGCACAGCCAAGGAGTGGAATTCCCTGCCTTCGTCAGTGTTCCCAAGTTCATATAACCCCAATCTTTTTAAGTCGCGAGTTAATAGGCTTCTTCTGGGTAAGCTCGTTCCATCGTCGACCTCATCTCTGTCCTCAGGACTAGATTGAGGTCAAGAGTAGACCCATATAATATAAAAAAAGAGTAGAAAACAAATACGTTTGGAATAAGTTTTTTTGTTTTTTAATATACGCAATAAAAAGTCTGACAACCAGTCTTACCAAAGGGTATCGTAGTATTACCCAGTACTAACTGGGTTGTGGAGGTCAGATAGGCACTCGCTCCATGTAAAATACTGGTATTCAGCTGCGGCAGATGATGATGATACGTAATAAAAAGGTGGTACCACATTGCATTATAGGTAGCATATCAGTAGCAGTAGCATAGCCTGCATAGCTCGGAACTCGTCCGGAGTAGTCCGGACTGAGTTACATCTATTTGTACAGGTGATTTTTTATTTATTTATTTATTCAGAAATACATTCTAAGTCTACAGTTTTTTTTACCAAAACGCTCATATTACAATGTCAAAGCATCTTATAATCAGTTAAGTGGTGTCATACATATCACAAATAAAATAATATTAATATTAATTTATAAAAATAATATAAAATACTGGCACTTCCTTTGATTTTACACATAATATTCCTTTGCAGTATTTGGTCATTATCAATAACACGACCGGTTAGTGTAATAGGATAGTACAGGGATGTGGATAGTACAGGGTTCGGTACTTGTAAAATAACAGGTTCAATTCCTGGAACCCGCAAAAGCTTTTTCAAAAATCTAATACTGCTGTTTTATAGTCAACTAAAATCAAAGGTATTTTAAATTAACATTCCAAAATAGGTTTGCTCGGGCAATGCTCGCTTCTTACTTCCAATGGACGAACAAATAGACAAGAATCTGTTGACTTTGACTTGTTGTTCACGGTTTGATGATTTTGAATGACCCTTCCTTTATTTTTTACTCAATGTTTTTACTTATTTTAATGTATACTTTGGTCTCAACCTCATTTAACATTATAAAATATTATGTAACACGTGTTTCGTCTCGAAAACCTGTTTAGTTGGGATCTCCAACAATGAACAGAGAGATATAATAGATATTAGATATCATAATTATTCTTAACAAAAAACTCAAAGTTAAGTCGGGCTATTTTAACTTGCACTTCTGGTAGCCTTCCATGACGTCTTAAGGCAGGAGTTATTCCAGTGTGGGAAAGCGATGGCGCTAGACGACCTGTATAGCTGTCTCTTTTTCTTTATCGTTTTCTGGAATTATTCCTGTTTTAAGACGTCATAGTAACCCCCCTGAATCCCTGATTTGGATCCTTTCACTAAATTATCGCACTATGTTATTTGCAAACCCTACCCAGAAATACTTATGAACCTTCAAGCTCATTTAAAGGAATTTAGGTTACAGGGAAAATCTACAAAATAACCTTTAATTTGTCGCATACTAAAACTTTAATTAATTAACGACTTTGACTTCAATAAGTGCCATTAAGCTACTATTTCATAATTGGGTTTTGTTACCAACGAAACTTAACAAAAAATACTTCTTTTTTTCGGATGGGAAATCATCAAATGACCCCCCCTCCCGTTCTGGTCGGAGCGGAAGGGAGTACCAGACTTGTACTGACTAAAATCCATCCATGTTCCTTCTACATCCTACTTCTTCCTGGAACACAAAGGTTGCCCTATGTGTTCTTTGGGTTCCTTTGTGTTCGGTTTCTCTTTCGAACAGTCCCACAGCCCTGGCAGAACAAAAAAATACCTTGAAATATTCTAGAATCAGAAATATTCTGAGTCATAACAACAAAGATAAGTAGTTCAGATTTGGATTGAGTTGACTCATTTGATCGCACATAACGCAAATAGAGGGCGAATGAATTTTTAAGGCGTCAATTTTGGTCATTGGTTTTTCAATCAATATGGAGTAAATGGGACGCTTCTGTGAGAATTACATATCCTAGTAGAGATGACGCGATCAGTGCATGGTTATCGACTTCCGACGCCACCAAAATTAAGAGAATTTAAGTATGTAAGAATCATACCAGGTAGCGTTCTATAGTATCTGCTGCCTACCCCAAAGAGAAAAGGCGTAAGTTTACATTTAGGATGCCACAAAAACTACACTTTTATCCAATCAAAACATCACGCCGGTATTCCCCAAAGGGTTAGGCAGAGGTGTAGGTACTAATAATACACCCTGTTATGTTTTTTAGTTCCATGTAAATGGGGGCGAGCCTAATGCCATCAACCGGGCACAAATCCAGATTCCGTGGCTGCTACTGAGATATCCCTATGGAAAAACTCAATAACACATTGCCCGACCTTGAAACCCAGGACCTCATGCTGAGCAGTCGCGCATGCAAACAATATACCAATAAGGCTTACAAGGTAGACAGGTGAGAAGGTGATTTATATCCAATCAAACTCCTGGTAATCAAACAATATATCACGATCACTTTGAATTCGCAAAACTTCCATTCGAAAGTGGTGATTAAATGTGAACCAGTCTGGACTGGGTCATTACTGCAGCCGGCGTGAAGGTTACTGTCGTGTATGTAGATCAGTATCTATTGGGCAATCTAGCGATACAATTACTGCTTAGCCTGTGGAGATAAAGTGGGTGTAACCATAGAGATCATTCTTGTAGTTTGCGTTTAGATGACAATAATTAACTGCTATTAACATAGGTCTTTATGTAGTGCGGCTTTCCATAATCTGTCGAGGGCTAAGATAGGGCTGGAAGCAATATATTGGTCCCTAATCATCTGCCTAGCCTTTTCCCAAGTTCTATGTTGGGGTCGGCTTCCAGTCTAACCAGTTGCATCTGAATACCAGTATTTTACACGGAGCGACTGCCTATCTGACCTCCATAACCCAGGTCGCACTGGGTAACACGATACCCTTTGGTAAGACTGGTTGTCAGTCTTTCAAGCCACTGACTTACGACTGTCAAAGATCTACAAATGACAGCCGGGACGAACGGCTTAACGTGCTTTCCGAGGCACGGAGGAAACTCGGTATGTAATGGGTGGCCACCCATCCACGGATCAACCTAGGCAAGCGCGGTTTAACCTAAAGATCGACCCGAGCGGCTGTTATTATTTAGCCACGAGCTCCTAATACATTGGTCTGCAATAAGGCATCTAAATACCCCAACGATTTATTTAGAATATTCAAATAACTTCTGAATCTCCGAACGTACTGACGGACTCTGTGCCTTTCGGGTGTTGCCAAAGGGGGGATTCACCCTAGTTTGTGTGGGGCGAGTGATGTTCTTCCATAATGTTTTAGGAAGAAGAGTATTGGCCACTGTGTTTAGTCTTTATTTAACCCATGATTATCCCTAGCTGCTGTTGGACTAGATATATCCAAGAGTACATAGGATATTAACATAATACTGTCTTCTTTCTACGACAGTAGACTGATATTTTTAGGGTTCCGTTGCCAAATGGCAGTGACATGTAAATGAGCGTTAAAAATAATGTTGTTTCAAGGTCGGTAACGCAAGTAAGTAACAACAAGTGACAAAATAAAGTCTATGGGGATTCCAGTTGTTGAAAATAATAAGAATATTTAGCCAATTTTACAATTACAGCAAAAAACGTACAGAAATACTAATGACGTAGAAAAAAAGAAACACAAAACAATAATTTAAAAATAAACCTTTGAACTTCAGAAAATATAAATCACCAAATCATCAAAATTCGCTTTAAAGTTTTTTGTTGTGTTTTAAAAGAAAACACAACATAAAAACTTCGCACGTTTTAACGCTTAATTTCCGTATATTAAATGATTTCAGCGAGTTCAAAACTTCTCGGTTACGGTTACGGTTAGGCAAGACTTAAGGAAAAAGGGTTCCGCATGTAAATAGAGAAAATAAACGACATAATATGGACTGTGTAAAGATGAAATGACCAAAAACTTACTGAGACAACTACTACTAGAGAAGTCTGGAAGAAGGAGACAAGAAGATATGCTGCACCAACCCCAAAGAAATTGAAATAAGGGCAGGCATCTAAAGAAAATTAAAATGAATAGGCTTTAATAATAATCTTTAATCTTTATTACACAATTGTATAGGAATAGGTTATAGGTATGTATTTCCAAGTTCCAGAGTTTTGGCTTGACTTGGTAACATAGACATGTACAGCAAGAACTTAACTAAAAACTGCACTTGGCAATGTGCCAACAAATTAATATCCGCAAAGTGTAAAATTGTATCATGCATTTAAGACAACAGCGAGGAATCAGAACACGGTAGTGGCGGATTACGATAAAATAAATTCATGAACCTTCTAGTGATACCTTATATTATTAAGATAGGCAACCTAGGCTATAATATTATCATCATCATTTTCCTACCCTTATCCCATATATTTGGGGTCGGCGCAGCATGTCTTCTTATCCATACTTCTCTATTACTCGTCATCTCATCCAACACCTCCTTTCTTGCCATATCATTCTTCACACACACAGTCCAGCCATCGTTTCTTTGTGTCTTAATATTCTAGGCATTAATATTATATGCCAAAGAAATCTAGCATCACACATATTTATTAAATAACATCAAAGAGACAAGATTAACGTAAAATAAATAATCATAGATGGAAAACCATAATTTAACCAGATATCGGTTTAATCTACATTGTCGATGAAAATCTTTCATACTTTATTAATCTATAATGACATCCACCACATCATTAATACCTGTAACAAAAATGATAATGCTACCAGATTATTGATATCAATGCATGATTGATAGTTTTCCTTCCATGCATCGCAACCGATAATGCATATCGTTCCCATTGATCGTTTCACTGGGAAACAAGTGAGTGAGAGGCTGTACAATACGGCCGTGGCTTACTTCATTGACAGATGGTGCTCTGAGATCGCAGAATACGACCGGCGCTGACGACCCCACGGCGAAAAATATACACCGCATTGTCATACAAATGTTTAAAACGCGCACACGCACGGATAACTGTGCCGTGTTTAATTTTTATTTTATTTTCGTGTCTCGAATTTTGGAAGTAACCAAGTGCCAGTTATGAGTGGATTTATTCAGTGATCTAAACGGAAAAAATATCAAGTAAGTACAGTGTTGTGTTTACTAAGTTCTTTTGATATGTTTTTGGTGTTTAGGGTAGGTAGAACATTTTATTGATTTCGTATGAGATAGCGAGTGATATGAATGGTTTATTTTGAAAGGCTTGTGATAATGATAATAGACTGACAGTGGACTGCTAAATAATGTGGTATTTTTATTAATGTTTTGTCCATTTTGGAGTGCTTTAAACATTATGATAGTGTAACACAATAAAATTAGCATAATAATAATATAAGATTGAATAGATAAAATATAATGGGCAATTATTTTATCCTGTAAGGAGACCTATTATAATTCGTTCTATTATCATTGAAGTTTTAATTATACTCGTAATTTTAAGGTCAATTGTCTAGACACTTAAGTGGGTAACCTCAAGAGAGAGAATGAAACATTTCTGTTTTTTTTCGTGAGAATAAATAGAATTTTGGTACCTCGATCACCAACTACAGAACTATCTATTTCCGTACATCAACTCTACTCAATTGTTTTCGTGTAGGAACCCATAATTAATTATCTGCCTAGCCAGTCAAAACGGCAGCAGCTAAATTCCAGTAAGCAATTTATTTTACACGGAGCGACTGCCTATCTGCTTTAGGAATCCGTTGTTTTCATTACCCGTGTCAGTTGAAAAGACAGAAAAAGTTTATTTATTTTGTAGTTCTGGATATTCTCTGTGCAGAAGAACTAATTTAGTGTTGACATGATAACATTTAGCAGCAGCATCTTCCAGTTAGTATTATATACATACGTACCTAAAGTACCTACCAGTTTCTTTGTTGTCATAACCTGTGATATTGTCATGTATGTGTCATGTACATAATATTATTTTCAATACACTGTCTGGAAACCTGGTCCTTATCGCAATAACATTAGGTTCAACATGCAATGTATTATTTTCACTCGCGTGAATTTTTAATATTTTTCCGCATTCGTGAAGAAATAAAAATTTCCACAGATAACTATACTTAGGTGTATTTACTAATATGTGAAATGTTCTATGACTAATTATGTCGGCGATGATTTTTTTTTTTAATAGCGGCAAAGAGATATGTGTCATAATTAACAGCGTAAATATTTTTTGAGTATTTATATTGTGTTTATAAATAGAATACAATAGATAAACATGTTTTTTTTATGAACAAATTAACATTTATTTGTGCTCTAAATTCAAAAATATTTGAATTTTCTATTTTTCATATTAGGCTGTTTAGCGGTACCTACCATACCTTTGCTTCTTCTTCAACCTGGCGAAAGCAAAGCGCGGAAAAAAAGCAAATTAAATCATAGTTTCCAAATAATTCCTGACAAAAACACTTTCCGTTCTAATATTTGATTTCTTCGAAAGTGTATAGAAAAAACTTTTTTGCAAAAAATAAAACCGACTTCAAAAACACAAAAAGGGAACTAACGAAAAGAAATAACTTTACCTTCAGAAGTCGGTGACTTTTTTTGTTTGATTTAGTTTTTTTGTCATCGACTTCTGAAGCTTAATTGATTTTTCACTTTTTTGTGTTTTAAGTCGATTTTATTTTTTGCATTTTTTTTATTTTTCCATTTTTAGTTGTAATATCCTATACAAATATTTGCTATGCATTTATTTTACATTGGAAAGCAAACGCGGTAAAAAAAAACAAATTAAATCATACTTTCCTAATAATTCCTGACAAAAATACTTTCCGTTGCTTTTTACAAAACATAAAACCGTCTTCAAAAACACAAATAGAGAAAAATAATTTTAGCTTCAGAAATCGGTGACTTTTGTTTGTTTGATTTAGTTTTTTTGTCATCGATTCTGAAGTTAAAGTTATTTTTCAGTTTTTTGAAGTCGGTTTTATTTTTTGCAAAAAAGTTTTTTTTTTTCATTTTACCATTTTTAGTTGTAATATCCTACACAAATATTTGCTATAATAATAATAATAATAAACATTTATTTCAGAATCAAGTTCCATAATTTGTTAGTACCAGAATAAAATGCCTTATATCTAGTGTTAGTAAACAAATATGCATATGTAATATGTATATGCTATGCATTTATTGATACTGGTACATTAAATGGTAATAGGCTTATTTATACATCTATATTACATAAATAATAAAATTGAAGTGTCTGTTTGTAATATCAAAATAACAGCTTTTTACTGAATGCCTACGAAAGTATATACGGTGCTTATAACAAAAACGCATTTTTGTTTTAATTTTTGTCTGTCTGTTTGTTCCGGTTAATCTCCGAAACGGCTGATTTTGACGGGATTTTACTTTTACTGGCAGATAGCTGATGTTATAAGGTCTAACATAGACTACTTTTATTTTAGAAAAATAATTAGGGTTCCGTGCAAAAAAATTAAAAAAAAAAAATGAAATTGGTAACAAAATTCGAATGAAAAAGGGAAGTAAGTAATTTTTTTTTTAATATAATAATTTTACGCGAACAAAGGTCGCGGGCAACAGCTAGTCGCCAATAAAATGGAACTTAACATACCTAACTGTCGAAATGTGGGTGTACTGTACACTAGGCGGCCTACCCCCTATAGCATAGGTACAGGTGTGATGTTATGTTAAGATGTTGTGTAAACAATACACATCCAAGCGATTCCAGCAATCACGACAGATTTGCTGTCTATTATTGAAGAATTTCATTCCATATCTCCGAAGTCCATGATCAGATCATGACAATATTTCTATGGGACCAACTTGGGAGTATACTCCTTCAAACATAAAAAGAATTTTCGAAATCGGTTCAGGCGTCATCGAATAATTTTATTTTATTTTGTTTATTAGGTCTACCAACTAACAATACATTTGTTTGTTGTAATCGGTGAACCTACATAAAAAATATAGAACATAGAACCTCCTCCTTTTTAAAGTCGGTTATAAACGTCGTTTGATACGCGTGGGGATTTGTTACTGCAGTTCTCGGTTCTAAAACCCTTTCCTGCAGCTCGGGTGTTCATTCCGCCTCGAGTTTAACAAAGTTTCCCCACTTAAATCAAAATGTTAATATTAACATCGACATATTTGTCGTACATAAGTGTTGACTAAGCGTCAAAGTAATTACACCTGCATTAAGTATTTTCTTTGTTTTTGTCTAATGTAGGTACGTGACTGTCGTGATTCATCTAATAACTACGATAAACACATTACTTGCTTTTGGATAACCGTCGCAGTCGATTAAAAAAAAAATTATTACGATTTTCTTCGTCTTGTCTCATGTATCGCTCGTAAATATTTGAATGTCTTTGAATGTATCGTATTTTGCGATCTTAATTAAAACTTTAGTCATGTCCTGACCAATTACGATGTCAATAAAGTAATGGTCCATTATACTTATTATAACACATTGGAATTGTGGTTTCCCTTTTTTAAAACGCATGAATAACATTGTGTATCCGTATCGTCGCGTTTTTGCAACGCAAAAAGCGCGTAGCAGTCGCGTCTGCGTAGTACTCGCGTCGCGTAGCGGGTGAACTACACAGCGTAGAAGGCGCGTAGCGGCCGCGGCTGTATAGCGCGTAGCAGCACGCACGTAGCATCACTGCTTAGGCCTGTAGCTTAGGCCTACGAAGTGTAGTAGGTAGCAGGTGTGCCTTCGTAAAACATAACATAACATTACTCCAGTAATCCCCGAAGGGTTAAGAAACAGTGATGTAGTTAATCGTACTAAATTAAGCAACTAAATTCTACAAAGACCTATACTCGAACCTAGATGACGAACAAAACCAAGGACATAAAAACGACCCAAACGAATGGCAACATCAAGAAGATCCAGAACCAAAAATATTGCCTATGGAAGTCGAAAAAGCCATACTTAGCCAGAAACTGGAAAAGGCTCCAGGCCCTGACAAAATCGCAAACGAACTTCTCAAAGGCACCCTCGAAGAACTACTACCCATACTTACATCTGTATTCAACGAAATAATGAAGACTGGCTTGATTCCTGCACAGTGGAAAACATCGCACATCATTCTAATTTTTAAGAAAGGACTCAAAGAAGACATAGGCAACTATCGACCTATAAGTCTGATGTCAAACATTTACAAGGTATTCTCCAAAGTGATCCTGGAAAGAATTACCAAAAAGCTCAATGAAAACCAACCACGAGAGCAAGCTGGATTCAGACGAAAATTTTCAACTTTAGATCACATACACACGGTGAAACAAATAATAGAAAAATACAAAGAATACAATAAAAACCTGTATATGGCATTCATCGACTACTCCAAAGCCTTCGACAGTATAAGTCACAACGCAATATGGGAAAGCCTAGAACAACAAGGGGTACAGTCAATATACATAGAAATCATCAAGAACATCTATGCAAACACCGAAGCAAGAATACAACTAGAAACGTTGGGAGAAAGGTTTAAGATCGAGAGGGGGGTAAGACAGGGTGACCCCCTGTCACCGAAACTTTTCTCGGCCGTACTGGAAAGTATCTTTAGAAAAATGAACTGGGACGAATTTGGCCTCAATGTACACGGAGTAAAACTAAATCATCTAAGATTTGCAGACGATATAGTCCTGTTTGAAGAAAACCCCCTACATCTCGAAGAAATGTTAATCTCACTCGACAAGGAAAGTAAGAAAGTAGGTTTACTAATGAACAAAAGCAAAACAAAACTGCTCACGAACTCCAAGCCAATAGCTATAAATATTGACAATCAACCACTCGAATATGTACCAGAATACATCTACCTGGGACAGATAATCTCTCACAGCGACCAAACCACTAAAGAAATCAACAGACGAATAGCAAATGGATGGAAGAAGTACTGGTCCTTGAGAGAGATCATGAAATCCAAAGAGCTAAGTATGTCAACAAAAAGGAAAGCGTTTGACACCTGTATACTGCACAGTCATCATCTACGGATGCGAAACATGGGCACTCACCAAACACCACAGAGAAAAACTGGAACGATGCCAAAGAGCCATGGAGAGAAGTATGACAGGTATAAAGAAACAGGACAAAGTGAGAAGCAGCAAAATAAGAGAAAAAACCAAAGTAGCAGACATACTTACTCGAATAGACCTACAGAAGTGGAGATGGACCGGCCACATGATTCGAGACCCACAAAACAAATGGAGCACAATAGTTTCCGATTGGTACCCCAGGGACGGGAAACGAAATAGAGGTCGCCAACAAACCAGATGGCAAGACGACCTGAAGCTTACGGCTGGACACCATTGGAGAAGGGTAGCGCGAGACAGAACCCAGTGGAAATTGTTGGAGGAGGCCTATGCCAAGAGGCACGCTGATCTACGAGATATTTTGTAAAACTCAAATTGTAATAATCTATGTAGTCAGAATAAAAGGGCTTTATTATTATTATTATATTATTAGTTAATGGTACACCCACATTTCGCCAGTTTTGTTTCAAGTCCCATGTAATAGAGGGCGAACCTATTGCCATCAACCGGGCACAAATTCAGTAAATGTTCTCTCTTTTTATACCTCGCCGTAGTCGGGGAAAACATGAGGTTCGAAAAGACTAAACGAGTTTCTCTAAGTATGGTACGGAATTCATAAAGGAGCAACCTAACAAAGGCGCCAACAACAATGTGTTGTTGGCGCCTTGGCGTACCGTGTAAAATAAGAATACCAAGAACAAAAATAATGACTTCTTCATAAACAAAATGAATAACAAACCAAATATGTCGAAGCCTTTGCTGATCGATTGACACGTCAATAACTGTGACCTACACAATCGCTCAAAACCACGTAATGTATGATGATTGTATGAGAGCAATACAACTGGTTTTATAATGTAGCGACAACTTTTTGTATGAGATTAATATTTAATATGACCATTATGGACACGTGCTTGCGCCCATTAATTAATAACCAACTAACCCAGTAGTTTGTTTACCAAATGATGTTTAAAATATGACAGACAAAATCAAATGTGGGAATTGCACTTTTCCCGGAAATTGCGATAAACCGTTTTTGACCCTTAAAAGTTCACCCTAATCGGGGACCCACCCTTGCCGACCTCAAACCGCCCGTAAATTATTTTTCCTCTTTTTTTATATTTTCTTCCTTTTGCAATGGGTGTCATCCTGTTTTAAAGTTTTTGGTCTCAAAAATTATCGGCCCCTGGCCTATGAAGCACATTTCACAATCCAAAATCGAACCAGCGAACGAAATTTTCGCAACAACGATTACACCGACCATAGACACACATCTAAACTAATAACACCTCTATTGCAAACGCCTAATCGTTAACGACCAAACCGATTATCGATTACCAACACGTATTCGATAATTACAAGAACAACTATGATATGGCCAGCTCCTACAAGCTCGTAATTCGTAATTACAATGACACGAACACGACAAGTTCGCCTTGGCCGATGAACAGGATCCCAATATATTGCGCTTGCTAGTTTTCGTTCGAGACTTTGTCGTGAGATTTGGCCGATCAGATGTGGAAGGTTTGCACGTTCAAGGCAATGGAAGAAAACTGGAGCATCAAACGAGCGGCCTTGACATGAATCTACCAAGGCCCTATCCAGATCATAGGCTGGTTTCTCACTTAGCTATTCAATTCCAGAACAACTTTAACTTTGACGTTCGCTGGTTATAACAACCATCCGCACTAGACCAAATAGATTGGAACATCTTTGGGTCCATCATTTGAGAAGCTAGAAAAAAGAATGCTTGATGCCTAGTTGCATTCACTAGGCAAATACTTATTGACTTGTATTCCGCTTACACTTACGACCTGCCCTGTGGCTTCCAAAAGAGATATTTTGGAAGAAGGTAGGTCTCGTAAAAAACCCAATGGCAAAGGGTATTTAGCTAGTCATCATTGTCTCATGGGATCGGCTTCCAGTAACTTAGTAGTCTTTACAGCTGAATACCAGTATTTTACATGGAACAACTGCCTAACTGACCTCGACAACCCATTTACTGTGTAATACGATGCCCCTGGCCAAATACAGCAAATATTAGACTAGTAAATCTATATTTAAGTCCAAAGTACTAACCACTAACACAGAAAAAGAGAAAACTAATCCCGGCGGATTCGTTTTCGGAAAAGCTTGTTATATTAACGACAACGTAAACCTAACAAATATTCCCGTCGCCCAGCCAAGAATATTCCCGTCATCCTTATTATTATTACTACGAATGTATATCTAAATATTTTACGAGAGTAGGTACTATGTACTCGCAACTCAATAGCATTGTTCAAGAGAGTGACGTAAGACCAAACAGTGAAAGCTGATGTCATAGATAAAGCTGAGGAAATCAGTTTGGCTGCGTAAATCAACGCAGGCTGATTTGACGGCGCGCCGCGCGATGATAGTTCTAATACGTTTTATTATTAATCTACAGTAATTCAACTTTTGTGAAAATAAGGTACTGTCCATAGTTAGAGTAGAATAGAATACTCTTTCTAGTATAGGCAGGTATAGTTCAAGATAAGTTATCTAACCCGAATAGTGTAAGAAACAGTTGGTGAGGTATGCTTAGTCCGGCGTAGTCGAAGTCTGGACCTGTGCCATTGTTTTCATTAAAATTCTATGATATAAAAGCTTGTAAGTATGCTCATTACTTGTTCAAATGCCTGCTGGTATAAGCCAATGGTATCACAACCGGGAGGTTGGAATGGCGGGAAAATGTCATAAATGCATGCTGGGCCATTCACACCTGGCCATCTTATTATTGGTCATAGAGGAACGGTCAGGAATACGATACAGATGCTTTTCCTCTCACTTAAACGCGAATGTTATAAATTCGCAGTTAAATTAACTAGTGTGACGTCATTGTATGACTAATATTAAGTATGTATTTATACATATAATTTGTAAAAAAAAACAATGAGATTTTTATGAGGTGCTAAATAACTAGGTGGTTATTTACGATTAGATACTTAATTCAAATAAAACACGTGCGATTCAATGTTAGAATTTAGGGTAGATACTCGTGTCACATGTATTTTATTTACATGAATAAATATCTGGGATTGTGGATTGGTAGGAAGTGACGTAAATTAGTGGAATTATTTCCGTGTTTAAGCTAAAGTTAATTATGTTGAAAAGTTAATCTTCTTTTGTTTGTAAATTAACCAAGCGACATTTGCTACGATAAATATAATTTGAATTTCATTTTAATTAAATTGTAAACATCCATGTCAGTCACTGCCATTATGAGTACCTCCCTACATGTAAAGCACTGGTATTCAGCTGAACCCGGTAAGGTTAGACTGGGAGCCGACCGTTATACAGACTGAAACATAATAAACGCAAGACATCTCGTGTAACTTTTGAAAATTCTTAACTTTTTCTTTTAGTTTTGCCATGCATTTTGAGCAGCTGATCGCGTCAGTTTCTTTGCAAAGTCCAATTGTTTTTTACGAATTCCAAGATCTCGTTGAACAAAAGTTGTTCAGTTTCATGGCCTGAAAGACCACACAGGAGGTCTTGAGTTTATTATCACTATCAGCACTACTAGCTTTTGCATTAAAATAAGTATATGGATAAACTATGCTTTTTCCCATTGGGGTAGGCAGAAACTACAGAAATGTAAAATAAATCAGTAGTAGGTGGCGCCATCTACTGATTTATTTTACATTTCAGTAACATTTCTACTGGAGAATGCTTTCTACTGGGTTTATAAGTCTTTTGTTTGCATTCTGAAATGCATTGTGACAATTTAAAAAATAAAAAAATTAAATGGCGTTTTATTTTCAGAATGAACGAGCAAGATCTGATGGTGGGGCGTGCTCTAGCGGCCGAGTCCAAGGAGAGTTCGCCGGGCGGGTCCCCTGGCCCTCTGCGGAAGACTGTGCTCACCAACCTAGCTGATAAACTTAATACATTCAGGTATGAGCATTGCTACTTATTTACTATTAGCTTACTTAGTATTAGCTATATTCATAAGTTGCAATGTGATTCTGTTATTCACTATCACTTAAGTAGTAGTAAGCTTGGAATACGTAATTTAATCTCCGAAGGATTAGACCGAAGTGCAGGTATAGGTAGGTACTACAATCTGTCTTTCTTCTTTCTTTTTAGTTATAATAAACCCACATTTCACCAGGTTTGTACAAGTCTCATGTATCAGTAGGGGGCGAACCATTTCTTAATGTACACAAAATGCGAACGGATAGAGTGAGGTTTTGCAATTTAATGTGTTGTGTTATTCTCATGAACCTGCAGTGCTGCCGATCAATTCAAATAAGCACAGATTGAATTGTCGTTATGGTAACCTCGCCTTAGTGCTTTTACCATTTGGCTGCGTCGTACTGCTCAGCTGGACTGTCTCGACTAAACAAAGTTCACCTATTTTACTTTCACCGTCTAGTACTAACGTGCATCTCTAGATGGCGCTACAAGTATGAAAGGGAAAAGTAAAACGGAGCAATCCGTACTACTCTAGTTTCAAGCACTGAATTAGAGAAACAACTCGTTTTTTTTTTAGTTTTTTTTTAAAACATATTATTAATGAAATTTAATTAAGGTTGAACAAGCACAAAAAAAAGTAGATGGCTAAAAATCCATACCCATATGGTTTTTAGAATCCAGCAATGAAATGTTTAGCAACGAGTTAGCTATATAATGGTTATTTCATGGTAATACCAAAGGGACGACCCGGAAATCCGTGAGTTATAGGAGCTATATAATAATTATCATAAAAATAATAATAGTATTTTGAATTTATGTTGTAATGTTGGTTATTTTTTGTTTTGTTTTCTTACTACGAGTTTTGTTTTTATGTATAGGAATAATAAGTTCTTGTTTGAATGTGTCTTGAAATTTTAATTGGGCACGCTTTAATTTGGCACCGGACTAACGTATTATTTTCTTTTTCATCATTAAGGTTCAATCTCTCGGGATACCAATACATTTTTATGGAATACACGCCGGTTTCTCTGACATGTTCGTAGCAGTAAAATTTTGCCAGCATTATGTGGTACGTACGTTCCAATAGCGAAAATAAGCAGCTCATCATAAGTCATTCTTGGGTAATCTGCTACGTCTTGTAATGTGGCCTCCATATTCTGAAATGAAATATTTCTTTGTGCGTTGGCCACAGCGAGCGCGCGGCGGTGGCGCCTCGGCCGGTTCCAAAGAGTATAATAATACTAGGGCATAAAACCGGCCGGTGTTATGCAGCCGGGCGCAGATAGCGAACAAATACTTTATCTCTTTCTAGCTTGAACAAAAACAAGGCTAAACTAACAGATTCACGAAAATAGTAACTGCCTATCAACGATGTTATTAAATATCATTGTTTATTAATAAGGATTTGTAAGTATGATTAACAAACAAAAAAAAACGAAATCATATCCATAGTTTTTTGGGTAACTAAAATCATTTTTTATGTACACAATAAGCCCACTCAGACCGTGCATAAGACGTTTTTGTCGACTTTGGTTTTTTTAGCCATCTCTATTGCTGACCAAAAGACTTGTTGCTGAGCTAGTGAATATTTTTTTGGATTGAAAAATTTGGAGAGCTGTCATTGCTGTCAAAACCGTGTCAAAACAAACGTCAACCTAGAATAATTTTCACGGGCGTATTATAACCTCAAATTACGTTATAATTTAATTTAAATACTTATTTCAACTGTTTGTTTTTATAATGACACGTTGTAAACATAATGGCTATATCACTATCGAAAGTGACTCTACGTAATGAGTAATATTATGATACTTTTGTGGAAAATACTGCAAACAGTGTGTTTTGAAGATGGATAGCACTAAACTCTTAGGTAAACCGTCGAAGATTCGTCCAACCGGTCCAACTACGAGTTTCGCCGTAGAAGCCGCCGAAGAAGATGACAGGTCTGTAAGCTCGTACGTAAGATTCTTCCTTGTTACATGCATTTTATGTAGCATCGTAGTTCATACATAGTTGATGATGAATTCGTAAATCATACTGGACGAGGGTGGTCAATAACTCTTCATCTTTATTTATAACTTTGTTTTAGGTCCCTAAATTATTTTTTTAACACACACAGTTCAATATTTCACATACTTAATTTTATAGCATAAATCTACGAATTGTTTATTTATCTAATGTTATTGTAATCGTAAATTGTTTTACAAATTACAATTTTATCGGAAGTTTTCGGTTTTTCTGATGCTTACATAGGTAATTATCTCTATTTACGCTGCGTTCAAATCTAGGTAATTAAACTGTATGAACAGCTGATCAAACAGTCCTAAAAACATTTCAGTTTCTGAATTGTTATTGAGGGCACTGGTATGGAAATAAAACTACTTCGTTTTAGAACGCTATTTAAATGGGGCTTTATTGAAAAATTTTATGCATTCAAATTTCAAAAGTACCTATACTCTGTTTTGGGTCCTCTAGATATATTTGTATGGTGTAAATAACAAAGAGTTCGTATTCTCGTCGCGAGCTTTGGCATTGCTTCTGTTCATTGGTAATAATCAATAATACGCAAAAATCAGCATATTTCAATTTTGTTTTCCATTTCATCATCTGCATAAATATCAAATTCAGGGCACACTGTACCCTCTAGCGCCATCTATCGCACACGTCGCGGAATTTGGAACTTTCTTTAAGTTCTCTGACATCTTACTTTCCGTAAAATGGTGTATATTTAGCTAGCTAATGTCCAAAACATGAAAACGTTGGTTACTAAGCGCGATTCTTCAATACCCGGATAGGACACCCGATCGTTATCGACGCAATGTCCATTGTGTTCGTGTAACACTTGATGGCTGGTAGGTATTCGCGTGTCTCTCTACTGTTGTCGGAGTTTCGGATAGCAAACTGGTATTGTTCAAAAAATGTTGATAATTAATACAAAATAATGCGACCCTTCCATATACCTATAAAATATGACCATCATTAACACGTATGCAGGTCGACAGCCGACCGGCAAAGTAGACGAAATTATGCCACTAGATAAGTTTGTAAGAGACTAGGTAGTGTCTGCACTAGGAAACCCTGTATAGCAGATCACCAGTATCGTTTCTGAAGGAGCATACTTTGTAGGCGATAAAATAACTTTGGATGAATAACTAACATTTTGCGTATTATTGATCATTACCCGGTACTTTCTTGACAGAGTAGTACATTCCTTTCGTGCTTAGATTGCAGACTCGATGCCTTAAGTAAAAATAAAAAAACCGAGATTCGTATCTTGTGAGTCCAATGTCCCCAGTAAAGCCCACGCGAGTCCTATGACACGGTTTCGGCGGCTACCGGCTAGTGTTTCAAGTTTCGGAGCCTGAGTCACTGACGGTTGACCCGACAGGAATGTACCAGTTTTAGGACAATGACTCCTGACCTACACTCGAGTCGAATTCATATGATGCACGGCATGGCAGGAATATGTGGACTTATAGTGTTAATGCACCTAGTGTTACTACCTACTCGAAATGAGGAAAATATTGCGAGGAAAGAATGTGGATGGCTATAAGAGAAGACCAAAGAAACAATTTATGGTGTGGAAGAAGAAGAAGAAATACTGCGCGCGCCGCAAATAAATTCGGATAAAAGCACAGAATGATAATAGTGTTAATACTCGATCGATGCCACTCCGACAATGTCGTGGACATTGGCTGTTGGCTATGATATGGTTCAATTGTCTTTGCGGCGTAGCTTGTAATTTAAGCCAAAACTGCGCGTTATTGTTCTTGTTCCGAGAAAGTGACTGTTTGTGAGAAATGCTGCGGAAGTGTAATTGGTACAGAACAAAAATCAGAATGTCTACATTACGATTTTTGAAAATAAAAAGGATGCAATGCACGTCTCATAAAACAAATATATAAGATTTCTTTACTCCTACAAGACATAAAGCACTTCAAATATCATCCGTGATTATGGGCGATTGACATGCGATTTCAACAAGTTTGATTGTATACCTACACCACTTTTATTCAACAGGTGACCCTATTATTTCTGCTAAACCGCACCCTGCCACTGCTCCTCAATTATAATTCCACTTTTGCTCGCGATTTCGTCACGTTTAGCCTTGATTTGCAACATGTTTTCGGACCGAAAGCTCCTTATCGAATCGATCGATATAAACACGGAATGTATTCATGTATTTATGCACCAAATTTTTCCACATCTGTTGTTATCGTAATTCTCCCATATTTGTCTGTTCAACATTCAGCTTTTTGTAATCTCGGAAGGTTTAGGCAGAGGTGTACGTAATAGTACACCCACATTGTGCCAGTTATATTTAAGTTTCAAGTAATAGGAGGCGAGCCTATTGCCATCAACAGGGCACAAAGCCAGACTCCATGGCAGCTACTGAGAAATTACTGATGGAAAAACCCAATAACACTGCCCGACCCGGGAATCGAACCCAGGATCTCATACTCAGTAGTCGCGCTTGCGACGACTAAACCAACGAGGCAGTCTTCGCTGTATAGGTAGTAATCTCATAGTTTATTTTGGCACTCTCACGTAAATTAATCATAATGTTATGTTTACATTGTTCAACATAATATTATCTTACAAGATACAGTAAATCAATTTACCTAATAATCCAATTAACAGAGATAAAGATTTATTTTCACAGTAGAATTTCCTAGATTCGCTTAAGACACGAGTAGTTATTCCATTTCTGTCCTCCAATGCAGCTATTTGAGTAAATAATGAATATGAATGGGGGAAAACACAGGTTCTTGGCTGTGTACCAATTCTATCTACCCTCATGCCCTCATCATATAAACAATGTAGGAAAAGTACCTATCTATTCTTATTGTGTAACCGTTTTCGTTTTAGAAACGAATTGTTCCTTGGGGTCGTGTTTTTTCTTATACTTATAGATTCAGAGACATCACACACACACACACACATCGTGGTTTTCATGACGTGTTCTAAATGGACCACATCGCATTTTTTCGGTGTCGAATCATAGATAGCTACTAACTTTATGCCAAATATTTTATTGTTCGCCAACCAGGCTCCCCGAAAACAAACAGGCGATCGTTCCGCAAATGCTTGGTTGTTTATTTTTATTGTTGAAGATTGGTCGAGAAAATTCAACGTGAACATCTGCACGACACAAGTCTGGAACACGATAAACAGTTTCTAAGTTGGTGCACATACTCACCTTGTTTGTGATATTGAGAAAAGATTACTATTAAAAAAAAAATACGCAAATAAAAATATAAGTAAGTAAATTATCATGCGATTTTAAGGGTTCCGTACCTCAAAAGGAAAAAAACAGAACCCTTATAGGATCCATCGCGTGTCTGACTGTCTGTCTATCCGTCTGTCACAGCCAATTTACTCCGAAACTACTGGACCGATTGAGTTGTTTGGTACACATTTATATGTAAGTCGGTGACGGAATTTAGAATAATTAACGTACGGAACCCTTTCCACGCGAGTCGAACTCGCACATGTCCGGTTTAATAAGGCAAGCAACTAGAAAAACTAAACACCAGTCAGTCTTGTGTAAATATCACACCTTGACAAGTCTAACAAATTGCATCGTTTTTCGCAAAAGTACGCTCTATTCCTCTTCGTCTATGATAATGATAATCTGTATAATATATCATTTCGGTCTGCTGCGTGTCTACCAGCTGTTAATTAACAAACGCTTTCATTACTAAGCGCAGCGCTAGAAACGGACAATCTTCTTTTACTATTGTATATTTGGCGACACGGTTGGCGCAGTGGTCAAGCGATTGACTGCCGCGCTGCATGTCGCGGGTTCGATTCCCGTACGGAACAAATACTTGTATGACCTACAAGTAGTTGTTCCGGGTCTGGGTGTTTTTCTATCTATAATATGTATGTATTTACAAAAAAAAATGTATATATGTAGTTTATCAGCCATCTAGTTACCATAACACAAGCATTAGGTTGCTTAGCTTGGGACTAGATGGTGCTGTGTGAAATGTCCAGGGATATTTATTTATTTATTTATTTTATTTATATTCTGCAACAAAAATAGGGATTGTACATGAACCACTAAAAAAAATTAATTCATACACAAAAAAAAAGAACAGCAATTTAATCGTAAAATAAATCAGTGTAAACCGTCACGTGGAACAAAAATAAAACTATGAAAAGTGCAGAGAGGTTTGTGATGACACTGCCAGACAGAGGAAGTCTACAAGAGCAACCAGGAAGAGTGTAGTAGATTTCGGACCGTAGTTACGGTTTTAGTTTGAGTAAAATGAAATCAGTCTGTCACAAAGTACTGCTTGTTCAGTTTACAAATGGTCATGAAAGAAGCCGGACCGTTTCTATGATTGCAATCTATTACCATGAATCTAGTAAGAGATAAAGATAATAGACGCGTAGCCGCAGGATCGAAGCTCTTACGTCATTTCTGCTCCATTTGGCAAGTTATCGCGCAGTGGTCCTTATAAAGCTATCCCTATGATCAAAAGCACGCGATGAACGCGCCATAGACCCGGCCACTGTGTGTGACAGACAAATGGTCGACATTTCCGCTGTTGAAAGAGGGCTTAGACCATATTACACATTATAATCATTCATGAATCAGAGGCTGAGCTTATAACTTTTGAAAAAAAATCATAGGAATTTGGTGAAAAGATGGGGTGAACCGCGGCGCCAGTTTTAGATATACCGAATTGCTATTCTTAATCACGGGCCTGAATCATTAAATTCTAAATTTGCTTTACAGTAATACTAAGCCAAACAGCCTATCACGAGAAAAAATATTGGTGGCCTAATACTGTTGCCTCCACCTCGCTAGTCCTAATATTGGTAGTGAGCTCTCAATGTTTATCCACCAGAATTGACCTTAATTGATAGTTTACCTCAACTTGCGGTATTTGAGGGCAATTTATTTCAACGTAAATATACTGCCTAGAAGTTCCAAGAACCTAATTATTGGTCCTTTCGGCAACATGTTCGGTCATATCATGAATCGTTAGTCGTTACCCATCCCCAATGGCCATGGATTGTTTTGTTTCAGAATTTTCAGACATGCCACAATAATAACAAGAGAGCGTGCTATAGGCAAGTAGATTAACATAATTTCTTAGTCAAAACAAGCCCGACGTGATCAGGCATGATGCCTTGTGGCCACAATCTCAGCGATAACGGCGTCCAGACATCTTTTGTTTGCAATTTTTGAGCATTCGGCGGCATCGTGGTTGTGGCGGGAGGTTCGCCGCTCGCGACTCTCCGTCAGTCGGCCGTATCACGCCGCCACGGCTCCCGCGCTCTCGCACATACTCGCTCGCGGCCCGCGGTCCTTCGATCCGCTTCGCGCGATACTGACCGCAAACCATTTCCGTACTTGCTACAATAATTCACGACTCGCGGAAAGCCTCGCAATATTCAACCATCCAATTTAATAAGCCTCACGTGTACGGATTTTGTAACGCGATTTCGCGCGCCGATTCCTCAGAAGAAGGTTGCCGCACCAAAACATCGTCGATTGCAACATTTCACACAAGTTTTTGGAAATAATCTGCTTAAAATTGCAAGAATTGAAGAGGTCTCAAAGAACTCTAAAGGCCCTCAAGTAACTTGTCGAGTTGGTTGGATCGGTCGTCTTAAATTGCTGTTGCAACCGTGCAGATTCCAAGGTTGCTCGTGAGAAAACTTTTGAACATTATTTGTTGTTTAGTGATGTGTTAAAACTAGCGTGAAACAATGTTGTCGATGGATTCCTTGTGGTGTGGTTCGGAGAGTGAGCTGTCGACGTTGAGATTGTGTAAAAGTTCGGCTGACAGGCCGGAGTACCGGCTGACGAGACGCAAGCCGTCCAAGAGCCTGATCCCGCAAGCGCTGCTGCACGCTCCAGAGCCGCAGCCCAGGACACACCGGCGACGAAGGTCTGGTACTTGGCCGTAAGTGTATCCCAAACACTGGCATACTCCACGTGCTATTTGTTACATGATTAGTTGGTCCGCTTGGTCCTTATCAGCTCTACTAATATGTAATTTATCGGTGTTCTTGATAGCGGCGTACTATAAAATACCAGAATCATCGATGAAGACATTAGCTTAATAGTATTTTTATCATTATTATGTCATACTGGTCGAGAATTCCGACTGACTGCAGAAACATGCAGAGAGTAAATGACCTAATTAGCTCAGGTGTCGTGTCCGACGTATTAGACTGTGTGATTGAAACTGCAATGCCACACAATTTGAATGCCTCAACATTATGGTTTACACGATTATTGTAATGTTTTCATATTGTATTGCCATTTGCAACATATGACTAAATAAAATACATGGCTTATAATATTGGGAACTAAGGAATTCATTCTGCGTTGTCGCAATTTTACAAAATTATTCACTTGCTTTGGTCATTCCTATGATCCCTGGGAAGGTTGTCGTCTGACACCGCTTCGATGCCCAAAAAGAATCAATATTCAATATTATAGTATTTTGTAAAACAAAACAGCTATTGGAAAACTCAAATACAGGAACGTAAAACATGGCTCGACCTAAACATAGTTTTTGCGCCCTGTCGTTCATAATTCATAATTTCCAGGCAATTATGATAGTACATACAAAATACCGCTACATTCTAGACTCTGGGCCAACGCGATTGAAGCAACGTTCCAGATATACCTGTTTAACATGTCTTTCAAATAGCATGTGCAAGTATATGTCACACAGACTAATATTACACTCATATTGACCAATATTTGCTTTGATTTACCGACCTTTCTCTTTTATGAAAATAATATTAAGTCAATGCAAGTTTCCGTAGATCAGACGGGTCTGTAGGCAGTTGTTCTATGGTTTCACTCGGTACCTTATGTCTTTACATCCGTTCCGACCCAGATAGCAGTTGATGCGTTGCGGCTTCAACCTTCGGTAACTTGGTCAATATATTCCAAGTTGTGTTTTAAACTATTATTTGCAAATGTTATGGTAAATGGTTGCTTCAGCAATTAAAATTGTTGTGATGATTCGATGGCTTGTGATTGCATTGCGACCTAGTTTTTCTTTACACAAATATTGAGGTTAAAACTGAACTTGGTTATTGTTAACTAAAAACGTTCCGTTGTGAGCATTAAACGTAGTAAAATCCTTTCCTGCTCGCTCAGAAAACCAAACAGTTGACCAAGTAGCTGTCAATAGTGGCACTCGAACAGTAAAAGGGGAGGCTGCAAACAATAGTCGTGAGTAACCGCAGCGCTAAAGAAAGGAGGCACACATTAACATACCCGATGCTAATCTTCATTTTTTACTCGATGACCCACACTGCATTTGTAGCTTCTGACGTCATAATGCACCAAGAAGTATACGAATAGATGCTAATTGTAAGCAGAACCATTCAGTTCACTGCGGTCGAGGTTATCATTTGTAGAAAGTCGATCCTGTTTCAAACAGGCTTTCCTACCCAGATATACCCATGGAATTGTGGAAACACAACTACTACTAAATTAAGAAGAACGTTAGCATTAGCGCTATATATGCGTTTTCTATAATGTTTGAAACTGTTATGTCATTAACCAGTCAAGGAATGTTAATGATTTTGCAAATGAAGTCGATGGTCTCGGATTGTTGAATCAAGTGTTCATTTACATAATTAAGATACACTGCCCGCTCCATTGCTTTTGTATTTTCTTTGAATCCAATTGATGTAGCACTTTCGCTGCATGTTTGAGAGAAAACTGGAAACTGTGATTAATTGAAACGTAAATATTAGTATTAACATCTGCAGTTTTTTGTTTGAATGGTCAGGCTTCTATTTCATTGTTCTATTCAATGCTCTTAGATCCCTTTTAATTATGATATGTAATTATGTATGGTAGTATCATATCAAAAGGGAAATCCTTCAGGTTCACATGTCAGTATGGCGTCCGTTTCTTGTGCAATGTTTGCTTTCCTGAAGTAAGCAAAGTTTCATATCCGTGGCTATGCACCACTCGCGTCATCGCACTTAATCCACTCCGGTCTGGTATTGTTACATTTTACGCTACTCTTTGTTTGTGGAATTTATACAGCGTGTACTAGAAAGGTGTGGTCATATTTCAGGGTATGATTTAGAGCATCAAACTGAACAACTTTCTCCATGGCATCAACACGGAAATCGCGAAAAAACAGCTGTCCTGTACAAAACTTCAATACCTATTCGACCCAAATGTATGGGATAGCAGATTTTTTGTCGCTATTTCGATACACGCTGTATATTTGACAATAATTAGATTGGATTAATAGGTACGCCATGGAGTAAGACTGAATCTAAAAACCGTAATATGGAAAATTTTGAATAAGTAGGTAAAGTGACTTATGATGATGCTACAACACAATGACGTCAACGCAATCAACAAAATCGATACTACAACACAGTCTACTTTTATTCTTGTCACAAACTGCGAATTCCCATTAACAAACTTCCTTGTTATTTAAGAACAAAATTGGTAATATGTAAAATATTTCGCAGTATGACAACATTTGAAAAATGTGATGGCAACACGACAAAAAAATATATAACAACATTGCCTGTGACGCAATAATTATAATATATTAACCAACACCCCAACAATATATCAATAGAGCAAGTGACAAGTAGACTAATTATAGATATACACTTACAGTTATGTCAGGATGTTGCTTATCTTACTTCTCCGTCCACGTCTTCAGTTATCTTACTTGTGTAGACTCAGATATCATTTAGAATTTAAATCAACGAGGCAAGAAACACGATATGCCAAGAATTCTTGACACTTCCTCATTAATATTTTCAAGGATTGTCGAAGGAACATTTTAAATGTGGCAAAATATGATGATGCGGTTTTAACATAATATCCATAATTAAGGTCACGGAATCGTTGAGTGCTAGAAACTGCAAACACGCATGAAACTAACCATAAAGATACCTCTTTTCCGAGGATCTTAGATAAAGAAAAAAACATCTTGTAACCATTACGTGTGTGTTGCTTCTAGATGAGTTAACATGCACATTATCGTAGTTCATACAAATGCAAACCCACATGCCATTAACCATCCAAATGACTTCTTACAAAATCGCTAACTATTGTAAAACAGCAGGTATACTTTTATTGTTAATTGCCATTTCGTCAAGCCTCGTTACATATTCACGGACGGTTTATCCTAACTATCCTAACTAATATTATAAATGCGAAAGTAAGTTTGTTTGTTACGTTTTCACGCCTAAACCACTGAACCTCATCATCATGAAATTTTGCATATACTTTATCAGGTGTACTGAAACGGACATGGGGTGCCTTTCATCACGAAAAAAAGTACTGTTCCCGGGGAAAACAACAATAACGTTCTTACGATAATAGATGGAGCCACGTGTCTTTCGAATCATGATTGAATCATAATTATTATAGAAAAGTTAAATTGTCAAATTCTAAATTAACGCGAGCGAAGCCGCGTGCAAAAGCTAGTGTAAAATATATGAAAGCAGTATCCACAAGATAAATGTTATCTTTGAAATTGTACGACTAAAGTATAATTTATTCTATGTTAGTATAGCCGCAATTGCTTCCATAAGATATGAATGTACATTACACGAGTCCGCTGCTTATATCTTTAGTACTTAATGCCTTGAATGCAGAGTATATAACGTTTTCGTAATGTGCCCATTTGTTACGCAACCTGCTTAGGCACCAATAGGGTGTGTTGAATTACAAGCAGGCGAGACTTTATGTGCCTGGCTACCGTTTAGAGACATAGGTGCTATTGTAGGTATGTCTAATAACCTACGTACTGATAAATTAAACTTGTTCGAATGGCGAGGGATACAGATACACACGATTAGCAGTCAGCCTTTCTGTCAACCTACTTATCTGATACTGATACTGTTAGCCTCTGAGCCTCTGTTAGCTGTCATCCCACTGCTGGGCAAAGGCAGAGGCTTTTGCCCAGCAGTGGGATGACTTCCAGTTGTTTCGATCCAGAGCTATTGTGGACCACTGGTCGTGTGTTTTGTCCAGCTCGTCCCATCTTCTACGAGGTCTGCCGAGACGCCTTCTGGCTGTGTCAGGGCTCCAGAACTACTTTTCTATCTAATGTTTTTCTTTTGAAATCAAGCTTTCCTTATCATCTTCATCATGTTCCTACCCTGCTCCATGTTACTTGGGGTTTGCGCCACACGCCTTATTGTTCCATACTCACCTGTTAACTGTCAATATCCCTTTTCTTTCAATTTTTTTTCCTAGCCTTCTCTGTCCCACTGCTGGTCCTCCCTCCACTCTTTCCCTTTCTCGCGAACTCTTTCACATAGCCTACAAAAATAAATCTAGCGAAATAGTAGCCATGCCAGGCAGTCTCCCATTGTTGAACATTTTTATATATCTAAACAGGAAGAAAAACAAAAAGATATAACAAGAGCGTTTTGTCGACATACACAGCATTCAACAATGACGCGCATAATTTTCACTAGAACAGCAAACAGGAGATGCAAATCTGTTGACGTACTTGTGTGGGTGATAAGGATCTGAATCAGTGTACCTTTAATTACACCCAGCATTTTCAATAAATTGTGCAATTACTTAGATAATGTCCGGTCAGTATCAGTTATAGAGCCAAGTACGTTATTTCAATTAATGTTTCCCGCGAAGTGGCATTATTTTTAAATTGATTATATGCACTGCGTTATGTCATATCCGCTGTGTTTTGTATGAAAAATCTGCACTGCGCTATATGGCTTTCAGCTTTGCATAGTTCCCTACTTTAAAAATCTTCAGTAAAGTAGTCGCTTGGGAGAGAGGGAACGCTTTGTAAGTGGTTTCGGGCATTTTAGAAGAGCAGCACACACTCATCAAAATTTCCACGCAAACAAGGTCGCGGGCAACAGCTAGTACACCATATTTATTGCATACGATCTCGCTACTATCTAAATGAAACATAATCAAGTTGGGAGTACCTCAAGGCATTATATCGTATCCTTTGACCACGAGGGCTAATGGTAGTCCCTTGCAGAATTAATAACACGAATGATATTAACTTGTTACAAATTCTTAATGTACGTTTTGGTGTGTGTTTTTGTTTTCTTGATGTGTATTGAAAATATCACTGTTGTCATCTAAAACGGTCGATTTAGAACGTCACTTTTCTCTCAGTCGACTATTATAAAGATTAAAACTAAGCCGATGAGTATAAAATACCTTTGTTAAAGTTAGTCTCAACTTGAATCACTCGAATCGCCGCATAGTCTAAGTTTCTCATTTCGTCGTTTCGCACCTAATCGATGCAGTTAAGGCGTCCAATCAATATCGATTATTCAATTTCCTTGTCGTACCGTTCCAATTTCGATGTCGACAGCATCGAAATTGGAACGGTAGGTAATCTGATTGCCTCTCCTTAATTCGCCAGTAGTTTCTTGAACACTGTTGATATCGAATTTCGTATAAGATAATGGCAGTCCAATTCTGGTTTTTTAGAACGGTTATTTATCAAAAATGCTCCTACCTGTCTGATCTTTTAGACATAGTATATGGAACCTTTTAAAAATCAACACAAACGAGTCACAAAATCAAAGTGAAACTTACACAAAATGCAAGCGAAAACGTTTCCAAACATGTTTGGGGATTTAACCAATATTTATTCCATAGTCTATTTTACCTAATTATCTACCTTCCCAGTCCATGTTCTACAGACCATAACCACCGAAATTGCTATTTGTGTATACCAGCAAACTCTTTGTTTCAGTCTACAAGTTTTTACTTTCACAAAAAATACAATTATCTTGCATATTTCTTCTAAGACTAGCCTTTCTCATCCATTCTCTTGCATTGTTAGCTAAGCAATTACCGCTAGATATCCTGCTTTCAAACACCAACGTTTTTACATGTGCAATTAACTTTGTTAACTGATCTCAAAATGATTGATAACTTGAAACTTAGCAAAACCCGGGTGGAACTAAAAATATCGTTTCCTTGTGCAGTAGCACATACAAAACTCCATAAAGAGTCCGAAACCGTTTTCTCCAAAAGCCCATTGTATTCGGGGCCTCCAAATCTTAACCTGTCTCCAAGGATCAATAAGCTTATATAATCATATCCTTATTAATGAAGAATATGCCACACTTTCTTTCCTGTCCGCCGTGCTCAACTAATTGCACCCTCCAGGACTTGAATGAGGCAAACGACAGAGCTGTCCAGGTTGCTACGCACTGGCCGGACAAAGTCTGAGTCATCGATTCGAGTAGAAGAAGAATAAGAATAAGCTTGTGTCCTAGAAACATATCATGTCTGATTTTAATCCCTAACACGGAAACCATTTAGCAATATAGAGGAGCCTCATATTTCAAATCGCAGTATGGCAATCTTCCTCATGTACAGAAGGTATTGTACTCTGCAATTTATTCACGCCCGCTCTATTTATGGAAGGTATCAATTTGCTGTGTACAGACGCAAGTAGAACATTTTATTGTTGTCACAAATGGACACCTGTCAGAGTCGTAGCACTTATGCCGTAATCGTGAGCATGGTTTTCCCGATGCACCATGCGACATCAATGATTGACATTGTGCTGTGAATTTATTAAATAACGTTGTATAACTTTAAGACTAACTGCGTTGATCGAAATCTTATCCTTAAAACTCGTGCCACCTCAATCACACACTAACTTACTTTTTGTTACTTGCTCCTACCAGTAACTGACAGACTCAACAATCGGTGGTTGTGCTACTATTTTAATGACCGGTGGCTACGATCGTGCACAGGGTTCGATAAAACTATAGTTTTGTCTTTAAGTGTTCGTTGTGCCATTGACACGAAAAAAGTTCAGTCCATTGTCTGCGTGTTCATTTATAGTTATTTAGGTACGGTTGCGCTTTGCGTATTTAATCTAACGATTGATTTTTGATCGGTCAGTAGTTCATCAGCTCATAACCTTTTTTTTTCTTATTAAGCAATTTTACAAATGAATGCAAAAATTCTGAAGTTATTTTTAAACGGCATTGCTCCATAACTTGTTCTGCATTTTACGGAAAAAATGTAATAGCTCTCAAGGATAGCTACAATTTAATCATTTTTTTGCCAAAAAATGCATTCCTTTTGACATTCTTTATAACCGACTAGCTTTTGCCCGCGCATGTTAGTATAATATAGATGAAGGAATTGAAACTGATAGTTATGGCGGTGGCGTTATTCAGCCGGTCTAAGAAAATCAATATTAGGTAATTGGACGAAGAAAATGACCAACGAAATTACGTCGGTAAAACCTAGTGTGACTCCTTTATCGCTTTGTCCACCTCGATTAAGTATGTTTACATATTCGGTTGCCATGGCAAAGTAACTGACCATGTTGATTTTATTTTTTTATTTATTTTATTAGCTTTGTGAAATCAAATATACCAAAGATTTATTTTTGTATAGCTGTAACGTCAAGGTTTTTGTTTTTAGGAACTTTCCAGTCATCTTTCTCTTCTGTTGGAAATCTTTGGATAGCATCTTAATCCTTTGCCATTAGCTCTTATTCTCCACAATTTTCTGTTTAGGTTCTTGGTGTTCTGGTCTATCTTCCGTTTGAAGTAGATAATCATTATAAGTTTTTAAACTGACATGGTCACTAACATTAGCATTAACACTGAAGACTACTGAGACCGACTGACTGAGATTTGTCTGCTCATAAACACACACCCACAACTTCAGTTTATTCGTGACCTTGGTGCTTGCAACAGCGCTGAAATGAAATATCGGGAACTCAAAACAAATAGTAAACTCGGTGAATATACCGTCTTCAGCTTCTTGTTTAGATATTATAATCATTAGTTTAAAGAATCGTCTTCAAGATTTTCTGCTTATTCGCTATTACCTATAGATCATCTGCTTAAACTATCATTAAGGTTCTTCAGCTTCAATAGCAAAATAAAATTCTACTCTATTCTAAAAAAAATAGTAGGACCTACTTAGCTCACAAATGTAAAATAAAATAGTGTTTTTCAAAGGTCAACTACGTCAGGCTACACAGTTGCACAACATGCGACATATCGGTAATTATGCTTTGTTTTTTTTTCGGTTTTATGATCTGAAACATTCAACTACTTAAACAGTCGTGTTTAATAAACAAAGTGATAAGGCATCGTAACGTTATCATTATTTATGTGTAAGGTATTGTTGAAAAAAAAACTTTGATAAGGAGACTGGCATGGACCTTATGCTGTGTTTTGTTTTGAATTGTTTATTTAATTGTTATTATTTATAGATAAGTTACAATAATTACGATGGGTGCAACCGGAGGATCCAAAAAAATGCAAATTTATTTTAATAAACTAATTTATTACTGTATTACAAAGTATTGAAATTACGACTAATTATACTAAAGTGTCAATTGGTCGATGTCAGATCCAAAAGTGCCGCTCCACGTTTTTATGTTTCTATGGAAAGGTTCGATTGACGTCAATTGGGCACGTTATGCTGAGCTTGCGTTTCGTGCCCGTAGGTGCCGTGTGCAATGTATATGCAGGTATGCCGATGCAGCGATCTATTAAGGTTGACCATGCGTAACACCTCCCCCCGTAGAACAGCGAGTATCGATGGACTTGTTCAAGATGGTCGCTGGTAGACATCCAGGGTCAATCCTTATTTGGCTTGGGTTGATAGTGCGTGGTGATGGGATTGCATAGACGACTTCAGGGTTGCTGTTGAAGTTTTCTGTGATTTCTCTGGATGCTTTTCTTATGCGTAGCCGACGATAGATTAGAGTGGCGATGAGTGCGCATGTACCGGATAGTGCGAGGTACATGGGTATAGTAGTGTGGTAAATGACGGGATCGGTGACGTCATCTAAATGTACAGGCAGTTGCGTCGCTATCTCGTTGCTAAGCGTGTGAAGTTTTTGTAGATTTGGCGAGTTTAGGATGAGTTTCGGATAATTTTCAGGCCTCGACTCGTTGTATAGGGGCATCTCAATGATCTTCACGACATGTCCTTTGATGTGGTCGTCAGTGTTGGAGATAGTGAAGGCGGGTGTTCTCAGGTTACAGTTGAGGGGAATGATTGCCAGATAGCTGCCTCGTAGGGTCCGGTACTGTTCTTGACCGCAAGACATCTTCACTTTTGTTGGTACAGGAAAACTTAAGGTATAATGCTTGTCGTCCAGGGTTTCCAGGGCTTCGGTGGTGAGAGCTACGGGTGTCAGCTTGCAGCTGGGTTGAAGTTCTTGATGGACTATGAGATGCTGGATACAATCTGGTTTGCTCTGGATTTGTAGGTTGGCTGTTGACTCACAGAGATATATGGAGTTTACCTTCGGACATTCTGTCTCTATGTACCTAGAGTCTGAGCTAGAGAGTGCTACGAAAGGTGAGGGTGGTATAAGAGTTTCGTGGTTTCTGTTAGGAACAAGGGAAAGTTTATACAAGTTATATGTGGAGGAAACAACTATCGGGACTTTTATAACTACTACTATCTGCTTATTAGAATAGAAGTAACCTAGTTTAATTATTTCATAAAAATGCCTAATTTCTACGTCAAGGATTTCGTCATTAGCATATAAAATCCTTAATTTACCTAACATATACTTAATTTCATCTAAATTAAATAAAGAGTACGGGGTACTCGACGCACGAATAAATGTTAGGGTGTTCTCTAAACTTCGTAATTCTTCATAAAGATCTTCTACATTATCTCCTAAGATTAACAGATGTTGGGCCAGATGGGCGTATTTAATTAAATCTGTATCCCTATTAGCGTTACTTTCCAAAATTAAGTTTAGTGCTTTACTCATCTTATCTTGATTTGAAGTTATACTATCTATTATTTGAGAGCTACGTGAAATAAATTTTCTATTTAAACTAACATGGTTATTAATTTCTAATTCTAATTTATGCTCATTATTACGTAAGGTGTTTATGGCGTTTTCGTATTTAAGTGCATCGGTGTAGTCTAAATTACCAGAAATTGATTTTATTACAGAACCCAAACCGTCGATAAGGCCTCTTTTACTACGAGTTGATTCAAACATACTAATTTTACTAGTAATTAAATTGATTTTACTATTGAGATGTTTCAGATGAGGGTCGAATAGGAATAAGGTTTTATTGTTAACTAAGGGACCTAATTCAGCCATCTGTTTTTCTACCACTTCAATTTGAAGATGGATATTCTCTAAATCTATATGACTTAGGAAAGAATGGAAATGGGAAACGATTTTTGCCGCTCCTAATTTGAAGGGAAGTAGTCCTGGTCCATTGTCAAGTGATTCAACTGTTATCTCTTGTCCTTGGGCCGGTTGTAGGGTCATCAGCCATAGTATTATCCTGTAACAAAGTGGGATCTTTAGGACTTCGCTTAAGGCGAGATTTTGCTACTGGACCGCGTTTCTTCTTCGTATAGATGTGGATTGGAAGATCTGCGAGTACAGTATCTTGCGTATAACGCGGGGCTAACTTCTGTCGAGACGCCATGGGATTGCGTACAAAGATTTGCTGGTCAGGGGTATAGTCCTTCTCGGGTTCTCTGTCCCTGTTACGGGTTTCAGTCAGTTGTGTCCTGTCATGTAAGGATGTCTGGTTAATAAGGTCGTATACTTGACTCATTCGTTTCCTATGGTCTTGTGAGTACTGTTGCAGTAAGTGTTCAGATAGGTCAATATCTATTGGGTCTCGAGGGTCAAAGTGTCCAGTTATCAAGTCCAAGGGTCTACATTTTGTGAAGCTATGGATTGAACTATTGTACGCTAAGATGGCATAAGGCATAAGATTAACGACTGGTTCATTTCGTTTCTCTAATTTCAATAACCTAAGATGTTCTAAAATGGTAGAATGGAACCTTTCTACTATGCCATTGTCGTTAGGGGAATGCGCTAATATTTTATGGTGAATAATTTTATGAGTTCGGTTGAATTCTAAGAAAATCTGATTTGTGAATTCAGGGCCTCCGTCCGTGACAATAGTCAATGGGACCCCATGGTGGGTACAAAATACAAGTAGAGCTTGTACTACACTTAAAGCGGTGCTATCTCTAAGGTGATAAGCTTGTGCATACTTAGAGAAAGCGTCTACAATGGTAAGGAATTTCTCTGTTTGAGCTGTGAACAGATCTAGATGGATAATTTCAAAAGGTTTACTAGGGGGTGGTACAATGTTAAATCTTTGCTTGATGGGGTGACGGTCGTACTTAGCCTGACCACAGATAGTACACTCATTTATGTACTTGGAGATGTGTTCTTTCATCTTAGGCCAGTAGAATTTAGAAGATAAGGCTAAGTAACATTCAGTGATACCGCGATGATTTGTTTTACCTTCGTGGTATTTCTTTATGATGTCTTGTTGACGCAGGTAGTCTTTAACATTCTCTAATTCAACTTTAGTTAGAACCATGTTCATTGAAGAGCTTTTGAAGTTGTCTTGAATTATGGGGATTATTTTATACATGGCAAGAGGAGGATGGATGATTAAACCGGTTTTGACTTTAGGGTTCACGTATTCTTTAACTGCATTAATAACGTCGTTAGTCAGGTTAGACTCAGATAGTTGAATGGTAGTTCGGGTATGCGTTTCAAATGGCTTACTCACTGTCGGTCGTTTTTTAATATCGCCTACAAGTACAAAACAGATTTGTCTACTGAATTTATTTAAGGGTTCGTCTGATATTGGCACTTCTAGAATAGGGGCTTCGTTACTAGTGTGAACAGTTGCTGTGTCAGAGTTGTCAAGTATGTCAGGGTTGTTTGTAGGGGCTGTCAGTGTTTCAGAACCTACTGTTGAATGAGGCTTTTCAGATACATTTACCGCTATAGACATAGCGTCCTCGTTGTTGATTTCAATGCGGGACAATGCGTCGGCGTTAGTGTTCTTTTTGCCTTGCTTGTATACTGTAGTAAAATTGTATTCACTCAACTTAAGTCTCCAACGTGTGAGTCTGGAGCCTGGTTCTTTAAGGCTCATAACCCATTGTAAGGGTTTATGGTCTGTAACTATCTTAAACTTTCTCCCAAACAAGTATGGACGAAAGTATTTAGTAGCCCAAACTATGGCTAATAACTCCTTCTCGATTACACTATAGTTAATCTCACTGGAGTTTAATGTCCTAGACGCGTATGCTAAGGGCTTATCTTGTCCTATAGGTCCTTGAGAAAGGACAGCTCCTATGGCAAAGTTAGATGCGTCAGTCGTAAGCACAAATTCCTTAGAAAAGTCAGGGTACTGCAGTATAGGGTCGTTAGTCAGTAGTAATTTGCACTTTTCAAAACAGTCGATGTAGTTAGGGTCATTGAAGGTGATCTTAGAACCTTTCTTGAGACATTGCGTCATGGGTTTCGTAATGCGCGCAAAGTCAGGAATAAATTTCCTATAGTATCCTAACAGGCCTAAAAAGCGTTTGATCTCGGTAGCTGTCTTAGGAATAGGGAATTTCTGGATGGCAATGATCTTATCGGGGTTAGGCTTAATACCGTCCTTACTTATTACGTGACCTAAGTATGAAGTTTCAAGCTTTAAAAATTCCGACTTATCCATCTGGATCTTAAAGTTTGATTCCCTTAATCTCTTGAATACTTTTTCTAAATTTACCATGTGTTCCTGTAAGGAAACACTAAAAACGACTATGTCATCGAGATATACGAGACATATGACATTTTGGAGGTCCCTGAGGACATTATCCATCACGCGTTGAAACGTGGATGGAGAATTTTTGAGACCCATGGGCATGCGTAAAAATTCAAAGTGCCCATGTTCTACATTGAAGGCCGTTTTGTGAATATCGGCTGGGTCCATTTCTACCTGGTAAAATCCACTTGCAAGGTCTAGAGTTGTGAAGTAATGACAGTTACCAAGTTTATCTAAGATGTCATTAATATTGGGGATTGGGTACTTGTCATCGAGGGTTTTCTCGTTGACTTTACGAAAATCAATGACTATGCGCCATTTAGTCTTTCCGGACGCATCAGGTTTTTTTTGAACTACCCAGATGGGTGAGCTCCAGGCTGACTGCGAGGGACGGATTATCCCTTGGTCTAACATTTTGCTAATCTGATCCTGAACTTCCTGTCTGTGAACAAAGGGATATCTATAGGTCTTAGTATAGACAGGTAATTCGTCGGTGGTATGAATACTATGCTTTATCTTATTGGTGAAAGTTAGAGGTTCACCATCGATATAGAAAACGTCAGCATATTGTGCACAAAGAGATTCTAAGTTGGCTCGTTCTTCAGGATTCAGATGGTCAGTGCGTAGTTTTGATAATACCTCGGATACGCGATCGCTAGGCTGATAGATAGTCGCGCTTTGCTCGTTAAAAAGTTCCGCGGTAACTGGCCTGTCCATTGAGAAAACTACATCATGTTTAGTTGGATTAATTATTTCTATGATGCCACGGTTATTTTTAACAGAAGTAACACAGTCGCGAATAGTGCAATTGGAAATAGTCTGCTCTGATATTATTACGTCACCATCATGAAGATTAATGGGGACTCTAGCTAATTTGGATGAATTAGCGGGTACTATGTCCTCGTAAAGATTACAATTACGTGAATCATACATTCGCAAGGGATTAGATGAATTACGTGTAACAAGAACCTTATTCTTTAAATCTATATTAGACTCTAACTTTTCTAGTAAGTCTAAGCCTATTAAGCCGTCAAAATAATTGTGGAACTTGTAAATGTATAGGGTAATGTCACAGGTTTCTTTAAATTCCGGGAAGCACGGTATAGTAATGGAATAATTATTACGAGTTGTCGCGTGGATGTTAGTGACTTCGAAAGGCTCATAATTACAGTGGATATGATGATAAAATCTTTCTACAACGTTCGGGCTAATAAAAGATAGGTTCGCACCGGTATCTACTAATAGTTTAATGGGTGGATTAGCAATCTGAATGAATGGAAGTTGTCTCTGGGTTTGTAAGTTAATCTCTATTTTGGTTTGTCTGATTTCGGGGCTGTATGAAAATCCTGGCCTTCAGCAGACGTTCCTTGGGCAGATGTTCCTTCAGGCACATTCTGATGTTCCTCTACGTGCACAGGAACATAATCACTATGAGCTAGTGGCTCATACACAGGTTCGTAATTGTAAGGTACAGGGTAGAACTGGTCGTAATAGTCATTATAGGCATAGTCGGGGTATTCATAATAGTCGTAAAAGTCTACTTCGTTAACATTCATTTCACGAGTCTTAAAGTAGTTACTGGGAGGTGGATTCCCTTGTTGAGTCCAGTCATGTCCTGTCGAAGGTCTCGGCATAGGTTTAGGAACAAAGTGGCTTACACCACTCATGGGCTTAGGGCCATTATTAATGGGCGTGTAACTAGGCCTTTGTTGAGGCAATCGGAACACGTTGCTCTGGGGCCTATGGTTAGGCGGGGGTGCGCTTAACATCTGTTGGGTTCGCGTGGGACCGCGATTGAAAGGCACTTGGGGTCTCCAAGCTTGCATTGGCCTTGGCGGTTGTGGCTGATAAAAACTTTTGGAGGGACCGGGCTGATTAAACGGCGCTGAAAAAGTGACTGGCTGTGGAGTATGCAAATTAAATGGCTTAATCTGATACGTACTGGGATTAAATGAAGACGTAGACTGCACAGGTCTCCGCTCCGGCAAATGGTCATTACGCTGCTGTAAGTACATGGTGTTAATTTCCTCGTGTACAAACTCGAGAGCCTTTTCGATGGTGTCGGGTCGCATGCACCTAATACGCGAGCCTAAAGGTTCTTTTAGGCCACGAACGAATGCCTGTAGGGTTAATTTTTTATATAGTGTCCGTTTGGCCTCGATGGTAGTAGATATGGACTCATGCAAGGTCACATACGTCATAATTGTACTAAATAAAGTTTGGCACTTTTCGTAAAATTCCGGTGGTGATAAATTCTTTTGCGTTAACAGGGCCAAATCATTGTATAAGGCGGTCTCGTCCCGCTGGTCCGAGAAGTTATTAATCAGGGCGTTTCTAATACCCTGCCAGGTTTCGGGAATGCCGTTTGAATTTATTGTGCGGGCGGCATTTCCGGTAACTTTATTAAGTATGCCGTTCAACAAGGATAAATTACTTAGTTCGTAACCTGGCTCTGCCTTAACAAATTGCGCGACGAGTTGGTCACATAAACGCACAAACCGCGTGAGCACGTTCGGGTTCCCGTCGAATTCGGGAACGAGGCGTAAGGCCTTGTAAACTTGATCTACCAAATCGGTACTCATTTTGTTAGTTAAATTATTCTCTATAATTAAGTAAGATTCTACACTTTCGCTATCTTCTAATATAGTATCTAAATTCCTATTCGCATCGATTTGCGAGTTCCTATTAGAAATACTCGACTTAGGAGTCCGTGATATACGTGGGTGAAAAATTTTGAAAGTTTAATAGAAACACTTGAGGAAATTAACACAAAGGAAACACAGAAAAGAAAAAAAAGGAATTTACACAAAGGATACTAAAATATAGGAAGGCGAGCAACTCTAGTAGATCTAGGTACTTACCAAATCTGCATCTCTCTGTGGTATCGATATTCGGATACTCCTCCGTAGCCGCACACCCGTAGGTTCGAATAGCCCGTTGTCGGTGATCGATTCACTGAATTTACTGGACTATCCTACCGACTGCGCCAATTACGATGGGTGCAACCGGAGGATCCAAAAAAATGCAAATTTATTTTAATAAACTAATTTATTACTGTATTACAAAGTATTGAAATTACGACTAATTATACTAAAGTGTCAATTGGTCGATGTCAGATCCAAAAGTGCCGCTCCACGTTTTTATGTTTCTATGGAAAGGTTCGATTGACGTCAATTGGGCACGTTATGCTGAGCTTGCGTTTCGTGCCCGTAGGTGCCGTGTGCAATGTATATGCAGGTATGCCGATGCAGCGATCTATTAAGGTTGACCATGCGTAACACAATTATAAATAGTTATTAAGATGTAAAAGTTCACTCTTTTCCATATCAATCTGACCTGCATATTTTTGAGTGGAAACCTGGAAGTTGCAGCTGCCAACTATTTTGTTCCGTTTCTTAGTTATTATAAATAATTGTTTTGTTTTGTGTGGAAATATCTTTCATATTTTGCTTTGCTTTTGTACGCAGATCATGTCTCTGCGACAAATACATTTTTTTTTCTTTTTTTCAATATTTATTGGCAGAATGCTAGCCATAGTTAATTAGCCATCTGCATGTAAGGTATTCGCTAATTACACATAAACAACTCTTACTACAATTGTTTTAAACCCATGGGAAAAGACCAACGGTCTCGTAGTATGGTTCATACATATTCATGATTCCTACTTATAATGACTTCCTACTGAATCGATCATTGTTTTATAAGACGTAAGTACCGATCCGATGACGTTGTCATGTCACCGCAAGTGGAAAGTGAAAGCCCGTACTGCGCCCAACACCGTATCATAAGACCGAATTCCGCTGTTTTTTTTAACCTGGAATGAGAAGTGTCAATTTACTATGTCATGCTGATTTGGACTACTTAGGTATGACATTTTGGAAAATTTGTGAATAGATCGAAATAAATCTTGGACAATAATATCTGGTTAGATAAAAAAAAAAAAGTATTACTAAAAATATTTTGGCAACTGGTACAGAAAAACACGGTGTCCGCAACATTGTACTAAGCACTCTAAGCTTGGTAGTGTTGGTAGTGAGAATTTTGCTGAACCTTATCGTGCAATACACAGTTATTACTGTAAATAGTGTTAGTACAATACAAGTACCTAGGCATAGCACAGATAAGATAATAGTAGTAGTTTTTTTATATTAGTAGTTAATTAGTTATGAGCGATTTTCCCCAATTCGGGACTCAATTTCGTGCTAGAATCGTCTAAATCAAAGCCTGCGTAGATGGTGAATTGCTTTCCGCGGCTTTGCGGTTTGAAAACCCCCGAAACATAGCCGTCTGCAGGGATGACTCTGTTAACCCTTCGGGTAATCCAAGCGCCATGTTATGTTACTTAAGTAATACTGATCTGCAAAATGCATCCTGCACTCTTCAAGACCAACAAGTCCCTTATCTAGCCAAGTCTTTAGTAAACTGACTACAGTGTAGCTATATCTTAACAAAGAGCAGAGTAGCGTGTTAACAGATTGGAGCCGTTATCTACATAGCACCCATATGATGACCTCGTGTTCTCGCATCCAAGTCATCAATGCGGGAGATAACGGGCACGTGGGGCACGATCCTCGACCTTTTCTAGACTGATCGGAGATCAGAACCAACCTGCATTGAGGGGTACAAACAATTTCGGATGTTAACTCTAAGTGCGGGTGAGTCGGATTGATCTGGTTTTTTAACCCTTGTCCGAGCCAAATTTTGGACTTAATCCGGATTTTTCCAATGTTGAGATTAGATTAGACTAGATCTTTTGCAAAAGTCTGGCTTTATAACCCACAGTGGGACCACATTGTGGATTTAGGAAAGAAGTCCTGTGTCCCTGTGGTGGGAACTTGGCTGGTTGATTATGCTGTGCAGCATCTGAACAAGAACTATTATGTCAATAAACTGACAAGATGCTCGCACAATCATACTTTGATTTAATTTGCTCTCTTAGCTGCACACTAAACTCGAGAGTCTTGAGGTGCATACAAAAAACTCTAAAGACGGAATGTTTCCCAAGCCGTTGATGTCCTATTCCTTGGGTAATTCTAATTTGCCGGATTGTTGTAAGAAAGTGGAAGACACATTTGCTAAATCCTAAATTTTAAAGTATTCTGGCCAAGGATTTAGAATTGTAGTTGTGTTTGGTTAAATGCTTATCAGCTCAATCATTTCCTTTTGCCACGCTTGCTGAATTCTTAACATTCTTTTCTCAATCATGTTGCGAGATTTGTTTAGTTACAGGATCTTTCAAATCTTTTCTTTCATAGCTAAATGTTAGAGCTGTGCAGGTGGCTACATACTGGTATAACACAGATTCATCGACACGTAAAGGAGAAGAATCTCGATAGTCCTACATTTTTCACCTCGATCCTTGCTTTCGCTACTAAAGTTGTATTGTTTATTAACGACAAACAAAATAGTATTCAAGTCCAAAAACGTTTTGGGCAAATTACATTACCTTCGGTTGCTAAAAATCTTAGATATTTTTAAAGCCCTGCTTGCAATTTGCAAAATTTCCAAATTACTGTCATCAACCTTGCTATGTTTTCTCTTATGACGTAATCACATAAGTTTGGGGCACCCCTCTCTCGCTAAATCATTAAGGTGAGGCTTCCGATGATGAAACTAGTAACGTCGAGCGATGTTCTATGTCGGTCAATGTTGCCGTGTTGACACCTAACTTGAGCCTACAGGTAATAACAGCCTTGGCCGTAGTGTTAACATAACATCACGACTGTTATCAAAGGGTTAAGCAAAGGTGTACTTACACAATGTTCTCACACTTTTCCGGAACAAATTCACGTAACCCTAAGGAGAGGACATAGAGAATGCAATCCCCGAAGTTTTAGCCAAAGGTGAACTTATATTTACATAGTACACCAACATTTTGCCAATTATGTTATACTCTCATTAATAGGGGCCTCTTGCCATCAACCGGGCACAAATCTAAGCTCCGAGCTGTTACTGAGTTATACCTGATGGAAATGCTCTAAATATAAATACTCAACAGTAGCGCTTGTGACCACTAGCCCAGCAAGCCAATCGCTGTTGGGTAGTCTTATTGTCTAAAAAAATTGGCCTTCATGTCTATAGCTGTTTACTTCGAAGGACCGCACTGACTTCAGCATTCCATTTTTTTTTACTTTTTGTGTGGCTATTTCTAGTATGGAGTGGATTGACTATATGACATCACTAAGTTTGTAAATAACACGCACGAAGCACATGCTATTGTATATTTGTGTTACGTATCTACATTGCATTTTTTTTCCGCGTGTATCTTTCCACAATTGCACAATAAAATTGACTTATATTTTGTTTTCTAAGTATGTTAGTTGTGCGTCTTTGTTTTTCTGTTCATTTAATATCCTGCTGAGAGGCGTTTGCGTTTTGTATTATAATATTTGCCCCTAGTATTTTGGCTATATTGATGACGTCAACCTATATTTATTTATTTAAACTTCATGTACAATAGTGGTACATAGGCGGACTTAATGCTACAAGGCATTCTCTACCAGTCAACCTTTGGGTTAAATAAGAAAACATTGTGATAGGTACAATAAAAATCTAATAAAATAACTTCTTGTTTTCGAAAATTTTTATCCTTATATTGATACTAATACATATATATAAATAAAATAAACTACTAAATATTTTAACCAAAATAAAAGACAAGAACCCTAATAATAATTACCATGACTCGACTTCTAATTGAAAGCTATTTATCCTAACTATATCGTTATCTAATTTATTACCTAATGTGTTTAAAATACATTTTAATTACGCAAAGCAAAAAAACAATCAGCATAGTTACTTTTGAGTCACGAATTCAGGGACACACGCCACTGAAAAAAAATCTTATCTTGTAAAAGTTATTTTTTTACTGCGGTACGGGTCAATTCACGAACTCGGTCAGCCAATGGTCAACGGTGCAGGTATATCGGTCAATGTCGACCCGACACAGATTAATAACGCTGATTCATTCGGTCTACTACGAACAATATGCTAATAAGATCCGAATTTTATATAAAATTTTGTACTATTTCTCGATTTGAATTAAGATTGTTAGTATTAATCATCAGTCAGTGGATCTTTCTGTTATTTGTGCCAATCTTTTCGGGCTAGACGAAGAACATGGTCTTCTTCGTCTTGGTCAGCCGACATCTCAGCGTTCAGCCCCTTTCTAAACACATTATCTTTCACGCATTTCATCATTCGTTTCTTTAGTCTTCATACCATTTCAATCGTCTTCCAGTTCCAATACAGATAGAGCCTCCAGCACGTCTACGTTACCGTGATACTCCTTTAAATCTAACTCAGTACGATTATTCAATACGTTTGTAAGTAAATAGCCTGCGAAGCTAACTCTAGAGTTTGTGGACTTGTAGTCGTTATTGTTTGATTAAAAACTTGCCAGTCATCTTGCTTTTAAATCTTTGGTGTGATATGTACTATAATCTATCGACAACTTCAAAACTTCAGATTACAATAAGAATGACATGAAAATCGCGCCGTCATGCATTTGATAATTGATTAGATATCTAAAACAGTGGCAGCACAGTAGGTATCTAGCATTAGTATCCAACTGACCAGTTAGTGAGTTTGTAACACGAATGAACTCGGCTCAGAGAGTCGGTCGCTTCCGAATGATAAGATCAGGTTTAGCTTACAAGAAAACGGTTCGTGAACCGACGCTCACGATAATCGCGCGAACGCGCCAAGGTCAGAACTGTCACTTGGGACGAGCACCGACTCCAGCGCCAGTCGCCATCCGCGCACGCGCCTCTTCGCGAGTACTCGCCCCACCACCGCGACCACATCGGAGTTTAACATTCCAAGTTACATGCAACAATGTCTCAACTTAATAAATAGTTTCATTTAAATCATATTTCATGTGTTAAGATCCATAGACATGTTTGTGCCAATATTGACAATGTGTAATAATTAATAGTGTAGTGTTTGTTTTGTGTTCAAAATGTTGCGGCGCCAGTTCTCTCATGAGTCCGGAAAAACAGAACTTGTTAGGGCAAGAGAGGAATATTTCGATCGCAGGTATGTTACAAAATAATTACAAAACACAATGCATTTTAATTTAATTGGCAGTTAGTTTTAAATTCTGAGTTATTAGAAGCACGCAACTGTGCAATTATCGTTGTTATAGTTTATTATATGAATGAGCCGTAATTAAGGGCACGGATACTTATGAAAAATTTATAAATAATATCATAAAAAATATGCCACAGACCGCAGACGGGAAATAAATATAAGTACTTGTAAACAATCATTGTGGGTGAAAATCATGTTAGTGGTTCCGTCTGTGACAGTTCCTTATCAGTAGGTGTTGTCAAGTGTTTGAGGGTATCTTGATAAAATGTGCTATCTTATTGATAAGATCGTCGAATATTTTTGAACTGTCAATGTTTCCCATACTCAATGTATTTTGGGTTAACGTAGAGCTAAGTTACAATCTTAGCTCTTCCTACTGGCTGTTTTCCTGTGCAGTTTATAACGTAACATCCCGTATAACCCGATTGGGATTTCCGATCGACAGAAATGACGAACTATGATATTTGACCATAGTTGACCATTTTCTTCAGATGGGTTTTCTGAATGAGAAACATCAGAAATGTTTAGTGCTCAACTGCTACTGCAGGCAAAATTTCAACCCAGCAGTTTATCCTGTGCGCTGCCACTGTTTTTTAATCACTTTTATTCAGTAAGTAGATAGTCATCTCTCTCTCTCTCTCTCTTCACCCTTTGGCCACCCTGACTGTAGGTCTTTGCCAAATCTGTCCACTTTTAGCGGTTTTGTGTCAGATAGTCGATGTTAAATCACAAACAACAAAACATAATCACGTATTGAATAAATTCATCAACATTAAAATATTTGCTTTAATTATCGGGTTCAAAATCCAAATCTTTCGACCTTCAAATAATGCTGATGCTGCATACTTAATAGACTAATTCGATGGACAAAGTTCGAAAAGAAATAATTTTGACATTTGCCTCGTTACAACAAACAGTTAATTTGAAGACAGAAACAGTTTAGCATCTCAGCCACAATAAATACATTAAAAACTTATCGTCAATTATAGCGTATTTTTTTTTATCGATAACTACAAGATGTTCTTCCTTGAAACACCCATTAAATGTTCTAGTCTTTGTGATAAATATTTAATCATACTTTTGAAGGTAAACAAAAACGGAAAACTTGGACAAATTTATTCATGAACACATACGTTTTAACAGGTATGACCCAAGCTAACAAAAGTAGTCATGCATAGCTAATTGTCCAGTCCCAAGTAACGGGTCTGGATAGAAACACAAGTTACACAGTAGATAACATACTAAGTGTCACCCTCTGGAATTCCGCCAAAGAGCAAGAAATATGTCCAAACGCCGAGAGACACTATTGAGTATTCTTACTGCACGAAAATGTCTCAGCTACCGTATCCTTTTGCGCTTTTCGTACGATAAGGTCAGTTTTGTTTATTTAAAATTGGTCCTTGTTTAGATTTCTTCTTCCACGTTTCTAACTCAAAGCACATCTTGCAATGTGTATTTTATTTAACTTGCTGCTTTGATTAACTTTTCGTTTAGAGTTGATATAAGTATTTTGTAATACATTTCAATGTTGTATCTTCACTTGTACAGATGCCAGCACATCAAGCTACTCGAAACTGTCAAATATTCCCATTCAACCTAGAACCTAACGCTTTAACGAGAATGTTGAAAATCTATTAGAGGAATTTGACAGACTGTATTGTACCTAGTAGCTTGATATTCTGGCGTCTGTACATTTGACTGTATACCTGTTGCCCATTACTTACCAATAAATTCACATGACTTTGACATAGTCATATTTTAGTGCGTGACAATCCTTCACAATATAATTAAGATATTTAATAGGTATGCATCACGAATGATCGATACACGTGTAGATGTTTAATTGTATAGTTTTATTGCACACATAAATGTTATAATAAAATACTCTAACAACAACGAATAAACATAAATTGCAAATGATATTGAGGTTATAAAATATTAACTACAATACTTCCCAGGTCAATGGGTAAACTAATTATCAAAGCACAATGATTGTTGTGTCCATGCCTGGATTACCTCATGCTTGATACATTTTTGATGGCGACAATATTTCAGTATGAAGAAGAATCACTTTGACTCCCCTCGTTTCTTTGGCTCCCCCGCACATAGGACCAACCCTGCGATGAGAGCACCTGAGCGTGTGCTCGACAAACGATTTCACCTGTCCTGCCGGACTTGTCTCTTTAAAGTAGGAACATTACAGTTTGTTTCTCCACCTGCATTGATTGACCATGATCGTCCGTGCTCTTATAGAAATTGTGATGATCGTCGCTTCGTTTTCAATACTTGAGGATGCCGAATATTTCTTCAGGAAAGATTGTTCATGAACTTGCAATTTTCTCAGTCAGTTCGAATGTCTTTTTTTTAATTCTATTGTTTTATTGCGTTTAGGATGTTCTTCCTTCTTATTAAGTCAATTATATTGTATACTAGCTGTTGCTGTTGCGCGCGACCTTAAAAGTAGCCTAAGTTAGACCTTATAACATCAGCTATCTGCCAGTAAAAGTCCCGTCACAATCGGTCCGGTCATTTCGGAGATTAGCCGGAACAAACAGACACACAAAAATTGAAAAAAATGTGTTTTTTTTTAAAGTGCCGTTCTTATATATTTTCGTCTGCATTCAGTAAAAAGCTGTTGATATTACAAACAGTCACTGCAATTTTATTTATTTGTATAGATTGCTGTACAGACACACTATAAATAGCTATAGCAAATGTGTATACACACACTTTTTTTTGGGTTTTTTTTGTTTTCTTCGTTCGCGTTCTTTGAAGAAGTTTTCGTACTGACTGTCATGTTTTGCTCATTAATAATGTCAATAAGGTTAATACTTAACTTCTTATGCATAATGTTTTGTATTAACAGCCATGAAATTCACATACAGTGTGTTGTTAAAAGTTTCCAAGTAAAAAACATTCGATGGATGGATGTGTGAAAGATGATTAAGCTAGAAGGCTAGAAGGGGTTAACTCATGAGTTAACGACTGTTAGACAAGTATGGAAGAAGAAGAAATGCAGCACCGATACCAAATAAATTGGTATAGGGACAGGAAAATGATAATGCTGATTATGAAAAATAACATGATTTGTCTAAAAAAGAATCATTTTAATTAACATTCAAATTAATGCACATAGGTTTATCCTCTTCTGCAAATATCGCAATAAAAATTGGTTTTGCTGTAAGAAAACCCAATTCTGGGTTAAGCTTGCCATTACACATAAACTATATTATTGCAATTTGAATGTATATTTTTTTTATTTTGTGTAAAATAAGAAAAGGAAAATTCCCAACTTGGCTCATTAAAATGTAAAGAAATTCTAATTACCTAAGTATTTAAAAATTAGCAAAAACTAATGTTTTTTCATACGTAAGTAATCTTTGAATGCGGAAATAAACATACGTCAAGGATAACAATTTTATAATAAGTATTTAGTGAAGGATCAACTCAGTTTCCAAATAAAATATGCAGGATTATTTGAATATATGTCGATTTATTAATGCAAGTCAACTTTACAGTTCAACACGCGGTTAGCAAGTGAAGTAACAAAAAAATAATATGGCCGACTAGAGATGACCACAGACAAGTAACGTCAAGTGTCAATGTCGCACCGACGTTGACACATTACAATCGATTAATAAATAGTCGATTATATTACTGTGTATGACTTAAAAATAAATAAATTAACATAGTAAATTATATCGATTCTTACAGCTCGGCCATCCTAATAAAGGTGGGTCCTCACACATTGATAAACATTATCCGCATAGATACACAACAATCAAACACAATCTAGTACAATTAAAAATAATTATTTAAACAACAATGTTTTTTTTTTTTTTTTTTTTTTTTTTAACATCTGTTCAGATATCACTCAATGTAGAAACATAAACATTTTGTATGCATACTTAGATTTACCTCTACTATAATTAGCATCGATTGCACATAATTAATATTATTATAATTAACAAAATTACTATTATTTATTCACTTCAAATTATAGCTAGATACGCTATAAGTTCTAGTTCTAGTAGTAGCTCTCATTACATTCAGGTCCGCCGTTCAAAATCTATATTATTATAATTAATCACGATATAAATCCTTTTGCGCTCACGATTTATGCTAGTACGGTCTGTCGCGATCTGCGCAACGAGCGCTGTTGCTCACAACCCGTACCAGGACAATCTCTCGTGATCTGCGTCGTATTTAATCGGACGCTCGCAACCTATGCCAGTACAGTCTGCTGTGATCTGCGTCATCTGCACAACTAGTGCTGACGCTCACAGCCCATACAGCATAGTCTGTCACGATCTGCGTCATAACTAATTGTACGCTCGCGACCTATACCAGTACAGTCTGCCGTGATCTGCGTCATCTGCACAACTAGTGCTGACGCTCACAGCCCATACAGCATAGTCTGTCACGATCTGCGTCATATCTAATCGTACGCTCGCGACCTATACCAGTACAGTCTGCCGTGATCTGCGTCATCTGCACAACGAGTGCTGACACTCACAACCCATACTAATATAGTCTGTCACGATCTGCGTCATGTTTATCCTGGCGCTCGCAACCTATACTAGTATGGTCTGTCGTAATCTGCGTCATCTGCGCATATAGTGCTGGCGCTCACAACCCATACTAGTATAGTTTGTAGCGATCTGCGCTGTTTACATTTAACTCTAACATTCTTATAATGAATCTACTTAACAAATGCAATGTTTACACATAAAGCACTGAATATTATTATTTCTGTATCTATTACATATTTTATATTCTTATCTCGTTTTTATTTATTTACTCTTATCATTATTACAATCACTTTCATCTGTACTATCATTAACATCGCTATCGTTTTCGCTTTCAAATCCCTTAAAATTTAACCACGGGTGTATTTTATCAATTGAAACTATATTCTCATATTTTTTGGATCCTTTTCTTGTAAGAGGAGTATCCTCCACTAAAAATCTATCGTTAGGTAGTATTTTAACTATTCTGTAAGGACCATGAAATTTGGCTAGGAGCTTTTTAGATTTTCCTACTCTATCTTTGTCAAAAGTTGTTCTTTCCAATCTTACAAGATCTCCCTCGCTATACTTTCTTGCCGGTTTTCTATGCTTGTCGTAATGATGTTTTGTCACTTTTTGCGCATCTTCAATTTTACGTATAGATTCGTTTCTTAGGTCTATTAGGTCATTACCGCTGGCTCGGTCTATCGTTGTATTAATTACATCACTTAGTAAATTTTCCGTGACACATTTAACTTTATATCCAAATAACAATTCTGAAGGACTTTTACCGGTTGTCTTATTAACCGACGTATTTAAACCTAACTGTATCTCGTTCACATACTCATCCCAAGAGTTATCGCTTTTATCGTGACACTTAGTACTGAGAGCGTCCAAAACTGTTCGGTTAAACCGTTCGACCTGTCCGTTTGCTCGCGGAGTTGCGACGGCATTTAAGATGTGTTTAATACCAGCATTTTCTATAAAGTTTTTAAAAGAGAATGACCAAAGTTGGTACCAAAAAGTCTCGCGCCTCAAAACCAAAATATTATAGTAATTAGTTTCATATTTTTTTACGGCATTACGCGTCGGGGATTTGATTTTTGAACTGGAAATATACTTTTCGAGTTTAAAAGTATGAATATTGTTTTACTCCCTTTATATGACGTTCCGTTTCAACTGAATATAAATGACGTTCCGTTTCAATTGAACAAACCCTTGTCTGTCGAGCGGACTCTAAAATTAATTACAATTAAGTAAGATCAGTACACCAAATCGATTTAGTTTGGTTTATTGCTATTTGCAACAAAATAGATTTTCTCAGCCTAAAGATTTTGATTTATCGATTACATCCCTAAATCCCGACTAGTTTATAGCACTTACTATACTCTATGGTTTATAGTTATCTTATCTGTGGCATCTGACATTTGTACTGTACTGACTGACTATTGGCAATTTAAAGGTCTAAAATAAAATCGAGTTTCAGTCAAGCATACTGTGGATGTTACTTTAACTCGTAATTCTTACTAATATTAGTGTATCACGCTGTTTTTAGAGCAATAATGTAATGTATGTGTGTTAAAATACGTCGTTGGTAGCGTCGAAAAAATAGACGTACTTTTTAGGTTAGTTTCGATTTTATAAAATAACTCTGAAACGCGGGTTTTTTTTTCAAAAATAATTTTTGTAGGAGTTAATACGATCAGTGTAGTCTATAAAAAACTAAGTTTGATTTTGATGCAGCATGGTACGGGATTCCATATATCCATGAGCATTCTCTTTTGACACTTGTGAAACATGAACCTCTGTCCGTTATCAACCGTGTAGGTGCTCCAAAGTAACTAAAATACTCTTTAAATATGCGAATAGCGGTAGCAGTTTTCGTGTCTCTAACGGGTTTTATGGCAATAAATTTAGTAAAAGCGTCTATAATTATCAATAAATACATGTTGCCTCTCCGCGAACGAACAAATGGGCCCAGATGATCGGCATGCAACGTGTGGAAGGGTATGTCTGGCTTAGGAATAGGATGAAGTAGTCCTTCTTTAGGTCCTCCAGGTGTTTTATGATAAGCGCATTCCAGACAAGCACTTACATATTTTTTTGTAAATCGTCTCATTTTGGGAAACCAAAATGAATCTTTAAGTCTTTTTAATGTTTTATCGTGACCAAAATGACCGACGTCGTCATGGTTCATTTTTAACAATTGCCACCTTACTGATTTTGGAACCACCCAACGTAGTCCATTATCAACTATTCTGTATACGTAATTACCCTTCAATTGATAATTTTTATGAACATCTACGATAAACGTAGTATCTTTGCTCGATAGAATTTCTTTAATTCTTTTAACCTCATCATCGTCACTTTGAACGGTAGCAATCCAGTCTTGAGCATCCACAGTAAGTATGTCTATTATGTGAATTCCGTCTACATTAGTGGGTTCATCAACAGGAGCACGGCTGAGAGCATCGACGTGTGACATATTTGAGCCTGCTCTGTATTCTATCTCACAGTCGTACTCCTGGAGTTGCACCCACCATCGGCCTATTCTAGGTACTAAATCTCTTTTTGTCATTGTAGTCCGTAACGCATTACAGTCTGTTATTATTTTAAATTTTAGTCCTAGTAAATAAACGCGAAATCTATTTAACGATGCTATTACCGCAAGAGTTTCTAAATCAAAGGAATGTAATTTCTGTTCGTCATTTGTAGTTTTTCGACTGTAATAAGCTACGGGTCTCATAAGTCCATCCTGGCTACGTTGCATCAGAATACCTGCAATACCGTACTTTGATGCATCGGTATGTAACTCCGTTTCTAATTTACCATCATACAACGCGAGTAAAGGTCTTTCTATTAATTTACTTTTCAGAGTTTCGAATGCTATTGTATGTTCATCTGTCCATTTCCATTGAAACTGCTTCTTTAATAAATCCGTTAATGGTCGAGCTATCAGTGAGAAGTCTTTTACAAAGCGCCTAAAAAAGCTAGCTAACCCGATAAAGCGTCTAACATCGTGAACATTTTTAGGTACAGGAAAATTTGATACAGCGACTGTTTTGCGAGAACCGGGCCGTATACCTGATCCACTAACTTCAAAGCCTAGGAAATCGATTTGTTTATAGAAGAAAAAACATTTTTCTAGCTTAAGAGTAAGATTCGCTTCGCGAAAAATATTCAGAACCTCATCTAGTCTGCCTAAACCCTCGTCAAATGTGCGCGCTGGGATTAAAATATCATCCATAAAGACTAATGTGTAATCTATTTTCGACAAGATTTTATTCATTGCTCTTTGGAAGACTGACGGCGCGTTCGTTAATCCAAAGGGCATTCTTTTAAATTGATATTGACCGTCAGGGGTCACGAAAGCCGTTTTGTCTTGGGAGTTTTCCCCTACTGGTAGTTGGTAGTATCCTGACGCTAAATCTAAACTTATAAATACTGAGTTACCTGATAATCGATCCAATTGATCATCGATCAATGGTAGGGGGAAATGCTCCTTTTTGGTTTTTCTATTTAATGCACGGTAATCAATACAAAGACGTTTATCCCCCGTTTTCTTCTTAACAAGAAGAACGGGGCTAGCATACGATGAATTAGATTCACATATGATATCTGCGTCGAGCATTTCTCGTACCATTGATTTAACGAGTTCTCTCTCCGGGTAAGACAGTCTATATGGCCTATAAACTACCGGTTTTGTATCAATCAAATCTATTTCCATCTTTTCTACATTAGAGTAACCTAAATCCATCATATTTCGTGAAAAACATTCATTATACTTCTGCAGGGTGTTTTTCAATTGTTGAATTTCACTACTAGACAAATGTTTACCGCAATTCAATGATAAATGTGCATTTGAATCGTTAAAGTCCAATATATTAATATTCAAAAATTTATCAGTATAAGAAGCACGTGTCATCAGTGTTCCTTGTTTAAGTTTTAATACATTATTTGATATGTTTTGTATTAATAGTGCGCCAGTACCGTTTAGTATGTTGTATTCACCTGGCATTAAATAATATTCCATTCCAGTACAACCCCGCAAGGAACCATTTACGTATACGACACCAGAAAAATCCTTATCAGTGTTTATTTTTATTACGCATGTGTCACGTGGTGAAACTGAGACATCATTGAGAAGTAAAAGTTTAATTTTCGTTGATAAGGTTTGTCCAAATATAAGAGCATCACTAGTTTTAGTAATAGTTATACTCGGTATCTCAGTAAAGCTATGACCAATCAGAACATCATATTTAATCACACTGTCTTCAACAATATAGCTATCGATTGTCTCCGTTATACCTTGAATTTCCATCTTAATTACCGCCCTGCCTATTGGCAGAACTATATTGTTTCCAATACCACGCATTGTAGGTAGTTGTTCCGATGACCATTGAATGCCTAGCCTATTTGCGACACTATGACGTAATAACGTGCATTGGCTACCTAAATCAACATACCCTCGCATCGGTTGATCGTTAATTTTCAAATCAATTAAATATTTATCATTACTTACATTAGTCATTGTATTTAATGCCAAAATTGTCTTTTCTTGATTTATTTCAGGTTTAGACGTATCGTTACTTGATAATCTTGGACAGTTAGTAGATAAGTGTCCTATTTTGTTGCAAATATTACATTTTAAAATTTTCTTTGTGCAATTGAAACTGTAATGACCGGATTCTTTACAATTGTAACAAGTAATAGTCTTATTGTTGTCATTTGATCTTATTGCTTTGGAGTTCGGCGTTTGCTTAGAAGAGTTACCAACATAAGTGTTTGTCCTTTTATCATAATTTGCTTTAACCCTATTATCTGATTCACGTGGTTGTTGTTTAATGGATTGAAAGTATTTTAATACCTGTTCCGGTTCCTCACATTTTACCGCTTTTGCCCCCAATCTTAGGCTACGATCCTCTATCCCATATAATAAACAATCTACCGCCCGCTTACCTTTAATTTCACATCTTTGTAAGAGATTGATTTTTTCATAAAAATATAGTTCCAAAGAATCATTATATTTAGCCCTCTTAGACAACATCTCCGTCAAGAGCTCTGCGTAATCATCGCTTGATGGAAATGACTCAATCAGCTTAGTTTTCCATTCGGGCCACGAAAACGACATTGATGGCAGAGTTTGATACCATGTTTTGGCCACACCGCTTAGCTTAGGTAATGCGTAATGAATTGTTTGGTCATCACCCCATTTGTATAATCGAGCACAATCTTCCACTTTGCTAAGCCACATGTCAATAGTCTGACCTTTAATCATGGGATCAAACTCTGGTATAACATTACCAAGCATAGGAAACTTATTGCCTTCTGGCCGATTATTAGAAATGGATTTAATTAACTCAGTCAACAATAATTGAGTATTATCTTTAACATTAGAACGACTCACATGGTTATCTTCAGGCGACGTACTCGAACCATGATGTTTACGGCGCCTGGATCTCGAACGGCGGCTTGATCTCGAACGGCGGCTTGATCTCGAACGGCGGCTTGATCTCGAACGGCGGCTTGATCTCGAACGGCGTCTTGATCTCGAACGGCCTCTTGATCTCGAACAGTTTCTTGATCTCGGTCGGTGTCTTGAGCTTGAACTATCTCTTGAGCTCGTACGTCGGCGGCGCCTCGAACCCGAACGACGCGGAGTTCTTGTTGTAGATCGTCTCGTGCCTTCTTTGTTCAGTTCACCAACGCTGTCTTCATTGGAATCTTCATGATTTTCTGATGATCTTCTATGACGTTTCTTTCTTGTACCTTTTTCGCGATATTCCGTCGTTGAGCTTCGAATGTGCGATTTCTTATGAGTTTTTCGAGGATGGCTTCGTTTACGCGTTGATTTTTCGCCTTCACGATGTGTATTTTCAATATCTTTGTCCATTGTGTAAGTTCACGAATCTTTTCATATGATGCACTTGGCGTGGAAATAACTCGTGGGTTTTGTTAATCCCACTTCTGAACTGAAGGATCAACTCAGTTTCCAAATAAAATATGCAGGATTATTTGAATATATGTCGATTTATTAATGCAAGTCAACTTTACAGTTCAACACGCGGTTAGCAAGTGAAGTAACAAAAAAATAATATGGCCGACTAGAGATGACCACAGACAAGTAACGTCAAGTGTCAATGTCGCACCGACGTTGACACATTACAATCGATTAATAAATAGTCGATTATATTACTGTGTATGACTTAAAAATAAATAAATTAACATAGTAAATTATATCGATTCTTACATTAGTATTATGAATTTATGACTTGTTAACTTTATTATGTACTTGAAGAATCTCAGATACCTTCAAGTGTGTTAAAGATGTTAAATTATTATAAAACAAGTGCCTTCTTTAACGATATTTTGCTATCCTGAACTAAAAATGGTGGTATGGCATTTACGTTAGCTTTTTATTTATTTATTTAAAAATAGGAGAACCAACAGCTATAATAAATGAGTAACAATTGAATATGCAACACGGAGCCAATTACAGGTTCCCACGAGTAAACACAGAAAAGGTAATAGAAATCTTAGGATCACTAGTTAACAAGCACGATATAAAGTAAAATATAATAAGTTAAATACATATAACTTTTTATCATTGATGATACATTAGTCGTCACGTTACAAACATTTTACTATCAGCATGTTAATTTAATAAAGCGATTGTATTGAAAAAGTAGCTTATAAAAACTTGTTTGGTATAAGACGTCTATCAGGTGACTGATTTTTTTTTCCTTTTTTGGAAACAAAAAACAGCAACATAGTTTTAAATTTAGAATTTATGCTTCAATAACAAAAACAAGGTAGAAAAAATAAGCAGGTTTTGTTTAAATACTACATTATAAGCATAACAAACGAGAACTGCCTGTATGTGAATAAAATAAATTAACATACATATGTGTAGCACTGTCGTAGTTCGTGTCTGTGTATTTAGTTCGTTATTTTGACTCAGTTGTGACCAACGTCCAGCTCTTCAATGGAAGCTTTATAGTACCTACATAAGTTCAGGTATTTTGTGCTTGTTATTTATTAACTTGTGTTTTGATTTCATATTTTACCTACCACCTAGTGTGTAAGTTAATACAGAAGTCTAATTCTTTTTTAACTATTAGTAGACAAATAAAAAAAATAGTGAAGAAACGAGCAAGTTTAGCCAAAATTTCAGGCTGACCGGTGGTTTAGGCGTGAAAAGGTAACAAACAAACTTACTTTCGCATTTATAATATTAGTTAAGGATTAAGGATTTCCCGTTAATCATGAAATTTGTCAAAAACATCTCAAGGAAAAAATCAGAAAACCGTAAATATGTAGATTAATAACAAAATACCTACCTACAACTTTATACGGAACCCTCAGTGCGCGAGTCTAACTCGCACTTGGCCGTTTTTTTTTTTATAAGAAAGCTATTTAATATTATGTTTATTAATGAAAGGTACTTATTTCTTAAAAATCTCATATTGCTATTAAATAAAACATGAAACAAATAAATAACAAATACATTTCTACAAAAATGTTACAAAAAACCACAAGCAGCAAGTTTACTTAAATGATGAATATTCAGAATATTTACATTGTTGATTTGACACTGTAGGTCATATTATTTTGTTTTGTGATGCACGTGTTCTATCACGATTATTTCACGTGTGATTTTGTAATACGTCACATATAGCCGCGTCGCGTATATCTTTATGTATTAACTAGCTGTGCCCGGCATGCGTTGCAATGCACCCTACCTACCTAACTACCCTACCTACCTACCTACCCTACCTACCAAATCCAACGAATCAAAAACCATGAAAATTGGTCCAGCAGATCTCGAGTTATAAGTGTTGTAACAAACCCGACTTTGTTTTATATATATAATATATAGATTTATTCTTTTTAGACACTGTTGTTTTGCCTAGGTAAGCGAAAAATATAAAGGTCCAAAAAAGGTATACGGGGTGTAAGGGACACCGACGCGAAAACGGTAACCACGTATCCAGTACATCATTCTGTTCTGTTCCCCCTACATAGAAATTTCCATCGGTAATTAAAAAGATAATTGCTGTTTTCTACTAAAGTGCAATACCTACAAGGTCAAAATGTATGGAACAGCTATATATTTTTTAATTACCGATGAAAAATTTCGGGGTCTCAGAATGATGTATTGAATACGTGGTAACCGTTTTCGCGTCGGTGTCTCTTCCACTCCACAATAATTTAATTGGTAGTTATGTGTTTGAGCCGTTTGGGGTTGAAACACTAGGGCTAGGAAACATGGGGTCCGAGTGCCCACCTAGTTTTTCGGGAAATCGCCAAGCGGTTGGTCGACTCTTCACGTGACCAGAGGGGGGCGGGCCTATTTTTTGGCCAAAGAATCAGCATTGCCCTCCAACGTGGTAATGCTGCCAGCCTTCTGGGCACTTTTCCTGTTGACAGCGATGCGGACGAATTTTTGGACGCCCTGTAACCCTTTTATACTTGTACATATTTATTTCTATTATAGTTTTGTAGTTTGTAAATAATTACCGATGAAAAATTTCGGGGTCTCAGAATGATGTATTGAATACGTGGTAACCGTTTTCGCGTCGGTGTCCCTTCCACTCCGTTACAGGTAAAATGTAAAATCCATAACACCTTTACTATTTTAATGAGTAGATGTGTATATTTGACTGCTTCGTTGGTCTAGTGGTCGCAAGCGTGACTTCTAAGCACGAGGTCCTGGGTTCCATTTCCATTCCTTGGCCGGGCAAAGTGTTATTGGCTTTTCCATCAAGAATTTTCTCAGTAGCAGCCACGGATTCTGGATTGTGCCCGGTTAATGGCAATAGGCTCGCCTCACTATTACATGGGACTTAAACATAACTGGTAAAATGTGGGTGTACTATAATTGGATACACCTCTATTTAACCTCTCGGGGATTAGGTACAGGCGTGATGTTATGTCATGTCAGGTATACTTGCTTTAAATGCTCCGTTGATGTCCCGACTGCTGAGCACGGGGTCCTGGGTTCGATTTCCGGGTCGGTCAAAAAGTGTTATTGGGTGTTTCCATTAAGAATTTCTTAGTAGCAGCACGGAGTTTCGAATTTGGCGGTATGAGACCCGTGCCTCGGAAAGCACGTTAAGCCGTTGTTCCTGCGCCTGATCTCTCTCCGGTCGTGTCGGATTGGCGTCCCACCGGACTATGAGAGTGAGGGAAGAGAGAGTGCACCTGTGTCTGCGCACACACTTATCCACTATAATGTCTCCCGCGCCGATGGCTAACCTCCGCTGAGATTAACCGCCACGACCGAGACCGGTCAAGACTATTACACAGTTATACTTGATAGATAGTACGGCCTGGAAATGCTACTGCATCTCGTTAATAATATCGCAAGCATATTTTATTCCTCATATTGTAAATAGGATTACCCAGAATCATTCATGTTTAATTCAATAAAATAATAATTATTTATAGTAATTATTTAGTTTGAATTATTCTATAAGTAGCTTTAATTATTCAAGTACTTAAGCCTTAAAAAATACAATAATCAAGAAATTATGCGACAACCATGTCTTCAGTCTTCTTCTAGTAATGTTACAAAGTCTCCAGACGTGTTTTGTTACAACAATTCCAGAGCCTTCCAATTATATGGAAATTGTTATGTAATCATATTACACCTTAGTGTAAACAATAGAATGGTCTGTAGATTAGCATACACACACATGAACGGTTTGATTTATTTTATGACTGCCTCGTTGGTTGAGTAGTCGCAAGCGCAACTGTCGAACATGAGGTCCTGGGACGTCCTGGGTCCAAATCTCAGGTCGAGCAAAGAGTTATTGGAATTTCTCAGTAATAGCACGGACTCTGATTGTGTGCCCGGTCGATGGCAATAGGTTCGCCCCTTATGACATTTGATTTGACTTATAACTCTGGCAAAATGTGGGTTTACTAAAGAGATTCCTGTTTCATTTTTGCAGAAGGACGAGGTCCCTGAACGCACCGTCGCCGATACAGCAATTTGGACCATGCGGAAGAATAATGAAAAACTCGGCTATGGTTATGTGAGTATTAAATCGAAAATCTATTTAGAATCGAATCTAAAAAATTGCGCCCATATAAATCTAGATACAATAATGTGGCCAGCAATTGACATGAACCCCGTAAGAGCACAGCTTCTTCTTTATAGTTTGGTTAGTGCCTAACCTGGTGTCAGTTTTTATGCCGCGCCATGGGCCTCTGACTTGCTTTTACATGCCGTCGAGAACTACCTCTCAGGCAAGCTGGTTTCCTCACAATGTTTTTCCTTCACCGAAGCAAGTGATAATTATACAATACGTACATAAATTCGAAAAATGCATGTCTTGGGTTTGAACTCGAGGCCTATAACTTGGCAGTCAGACGGTCACGCCTCTAGACTATCACCCCTAAGGGCACGGCAATTTTATTTCTTGAAATAATTGAATTTCTTGAATTGTCTAACTAATCGCAGGATATGCAAACCTCTATGCAAAAGGTCTTGGCATTCAGAGAGTTTGCACCAAAGACATTTTTCTTCTTTTCTGAAAGTATTTCGCTTTGAGCCTCGTTAACTTCTATCTTATTTACTAAATCACATTAAATAAAAAGCCTCGCCTCACAAGAGCGTAGACTTTTTGTATCGAAAAGTTGTTTCTGGTAATACAATCGATTGTCGATTGTTGCGAGTAACAGGAATAGTATAGCGGCCTTTGCACTTCATTTAAATGTTAATTTTTTAAATAACCTTCACTGTAAGTTTATTATTTATTTACTACAGTTCCAAGTCAATTATTCAAGGCTGATGAACCTGCGTAACAAAATTCGCGCGTAGATTTTAAATTGCGCAAGGATTAAAAAGTATTTGGTGGTGTTTTTCCTTCCTCGTAAAAAATAAAGTGAATACTTTTTTTCTATTCTTCTACTAAGAGTATCTACAGGGTGTTCTTCTACTAAGAGTATCTACAGGGTGTAAACGGACCCTTCACGAAGCCGATAACCAAGCATTATGTACATCAAACTAAGTAACCTTACGCAAAAAATACTGGGAAACAATTCTTTTTTTGGGGTGAAAAATCGTTTTTCGTTTTACGGTAGGACTCAATGTAACGCACTCAAAACATTGTGCTGATAGATGGATTGAATAGTGCGGGGTTCGTGGAGGTATTCAAAGTAAAAATCTTACATTAAAATAATTAAATATGTATTTAAAAAAAAAATATGAAAAAAAAATGGAACTTTGACCCCCAATATCTCCGTAACTAGAAGGTCTAGAACAAGAAAAATATCGTAATGACGGGGAGAACTCCGTAAGTGAGAGCTTCGTAAAGGGTATAGGATAGTGTGAAGTCTGAACATAGTGAACATGCTGGTTATAATAACTTATACCCAAAACAGTTCATGACTATAAATTAAGTATAAGTTCAATCATCATCGTGATCCACAGCCCGACTTCACTCACTGCTGAGTATAGGCCTCTTTTTGCCAAGTTTTGGCCAAGCTCCATGTTCTTGTGCTCATCCTCAGCTCAAAGTACCTCTAAATTAAACAATATTTTCAATTACATTATAATGTTACCCAGTTATCTGGGTCTTCTGAGTTCATCTGGGTTCAGGCAGTCGCTACATGTTCAAAACTGGTAGTCAGCTTCATCCGGGTAGACTGGAAGTCGACCCTAACATATTTGGGAAAAAGCAGTATGATGATTTTGAACACCTTAACTGAAATACTAAAGCTAGCCTCCCAAAATTGCAGGCAGATCCAGGATCCGGCGTCGCAGCGGCTGACCTGGTACAAGCCGCCACTGACAGTCCTGGTCATCAAGAAGGTGCACGACGCCACCATCCTGGCGCCCTTCGTGCAGCTAGTACACTGGCTGGTTCATGTAAGTTGAACTTTGGTTCTTACCGCTTGGCCACAAGGTACACTCTTGTTGCGGCAGCTACTGCGGAAAAAACAAATGAGGGAAATTTTAAAATTAGGTCAAGCACCATGACGGATACAAGTGATGCAAAAAAATACGGAGGTCGTCCTATAAGCTCACTGGGGGCGAGGTTTCCAGTAGGATTTTAGGACCAGTGCTTTTTAGATTTTTAAAAGATACAGATGTGAAAAAAATGGCATTTTGGTACAAGGCAAATCCAATCGGTGCGGTACCATAAAGATTTTCAAACATCTAAGCATGTTGACGATCTTATTGTTAGTAGTAGTAGTGTTCTTTATGACCCATGTCTACGCGATACTTTGGACGCTAATGGTGCTCTAACCACTGAATGTGTGGCTAGTATTAATCTAAAGTCCATCGGCTAAATATATAGCGTTTTCTTCGTCTTATATCTACGTTAATCGTTAACCTCCACATGTATCTGTCGTGACGATACAAACATTATCTATCATTACAGTTATAATCACTTGAACTTAACATAACTAAACGGAGAGACTAGTGACGACACTAGTTCATTGATTAATTTTATTCACAATAAAATTATTATCGTGTCGATGTTACAAAGTACGGTACCTAACTCGGGAAAGTGCATCAATGTGTAAACTGAAGTCCGCCTATGCAATGGTTCACGGGGGTTACTCTGACGTCTTAAAGCAGGAGTAATTCCAGTGTAGGAAAGAGACAGAGCTATACAGGTCGTCTAGTGCCATCTCTTTCCCACACTGGAATTAATCCTGCTTTAAGACGTCATAGTAAATTAGTAAACCCCCTGATCAAAGGAAACTTCAATGAAGAATGGTTTGTTGAAACTTTGAGGAATTAATAGTTCCTCTCTAAGAGTACTTTCTCCCATTCATTAAGTACGTAGAAACTACAGCTTATTTATTTCTGTTCAAGTAACTGTCCTGCCGTAGTAATTTTCAATAGTTTTACATTGTCAGCGTTTTGAAATGGCCTTGTTTACGACAAAAACGTGACAGTTTTTATGACCGCGGCTCAACTGTAATTTGCTGAACATAATTATATAGACTTTAGACTTAAGTATGTATGTGATGAGACTTTGTAAATATGTATCTATAAAAAATTGTAGGTGCAACTTGTCATGACAAAGCAAGAATTATTAGTAAAATCTATTTTTGAACCTCAGTTCTGAATAAAAATACCAGTTCTCGTGATGTTGATGTAATACAATGAGCCAACGATTCACACACTTTTTCTTTCCATACCTACATCAGATTGATATCTTTTAAGAAATGATAAAAAAAAGCCAACTATGTATATAAAACCAGGAATACACGTGCCAGTAACTGGCACAAAATGATGCAAGTAACTTGCATGCCATTAACGTAATCAACAATCAGAAGTTTTTATCGCACAATGGCATGCAAACTACTTCCATAGTATTGTGCAAGTTACTGGCATGTATATTGTAACTTCCCTAAAATGTAAGACAGATGTAAAGGACTTTGGGCGATACATTTTTTTCTTTGGTCATGAGGTGGCAATTGGCATCACATGAAGCTCTTTTGCACACAAGCTTTGCACAAAACAAAATTGTTCGTGCAGACTTGGCATTTTCTACATTACTTACCTATTTACACGTTTCTAAATTGCAGAGTTTAGTTTATTTATTAACCTTTTGAACGCCATTGTCACATATCTGTATGTACGTGACAAACAAACGCGTGCTCTGTACGCCAATGACACAAATATGTGACAAAAAATGCGCGGTGCACTATATAACGAAATAAAAAATTTAATAGATTTGGAATCCCTATTCTTTTTGTAGGTATTCGCGGTGAAGTTTTGGCTTGGCGGGCTTTTTGAAAAAAAAAACACAAATCATTAAACATTCAAAAGAGCATCAAACACATATTATCATAAATCAAAAAAAATAATTGAGAACTCACAATAAACTAATTGAATAATAGAAACAAATAAATAATAATTACATCAATTACCTTAAACCATTCTTTATGGTCATAATATGACCCAGCCTTTAAGTTTAGCTTTGAAAGCATTGTCAGACGTCGCGCTTGCTGCGGGACTGTTCGAAAGAGATACCGCGGCCCTGGAACATAAAGGGCAAAAGAAGGAACATAGATGTTTTTTAGTCAGTAAAAGTCTGACACTCCCTTCCGCTCCGCCCAGAGCGGGAGGAGACATTTAAGGATTTCCTATACGAAAAAAAAAAAAAAAAAAGACGTCGCGCTTAAAATATCATCCGGTAGCCGGTTGTATATCGATGGACCCATATCATGAATGAACTTTCCAGATTTAGATAGGGTGGGTAGCCAGCTAATTTATTTCTGCCACGAGTACAGTAGTTACACGATAATTGTAATAAATTTATCGATAAGTATCTCATCATTTCCTTTACAGGTGGAGACCTGTAAAGGAAAACACAACGTCACAACATTACCTTGAATTCGACATACAAGTGGATCCAGACAAAATAATATTCAACGAAGGGTGATTCACCTCTGCCCTAATTATAGTTTATGTACGCGCCAAAAAGTTGTACACAGTACGTTGACTCAGATTGGCCATGTGCAAGCGCAGATCGATCCAACTGAATGTTTAGCTAATTTATTTTGTTTGTGAAATACAATAGATTCCTTAAAAGGCAGGAAAAATATTTTTTATATTTTATAGAGTGTAACAGAATTGACCGGTCCCGTGCGTCTCGCATCCAGCGGATCCCCGCAACCTTCACCAGGTTATCGGTCCACCTAGTGGGAGCCCTTCAATGTGGCGACACTTGGGGGAGGCCCATGTCCAGCAGTGGACGTCTTTCGCCTGAAATGATGATGATAACAGAATTAGCGTAATAAACATTAAGCTTAACAAATTGGATTCTTCATACTAATTTTTTATCGGGAACAACGTCCACCGTTTTGTCGTCGACAATCCCTTGGCCGTTTCCCGGGTCTTTTTCCATGCTGTCTGCTGTCTGTGGGTCTTCCGCTTGCCAGTCATGACCACTCGCCATTAAGACTGATTTTGTTCGGGCCCTGGTTTTTCTAGAGTCCAGAAGTGATGTCTGTGTGTGGCTGCGAAAAAACAATTATATTTTCCTTCTAGCAGTTCGTCCGAAAAAATTGTGATTGCTCGGCCAATATTTTCTTTTTTTTTAAACGTATAATATAATATGCATGATATACATATAATTTATAGCCCCCACGAATAATGTAGCTTTCGGTCAGTGAAATAGTTCTAAAGATTACCCCCTACATACAAACTTACAAACAAATTTTACCTCTTATTAATATTAGTATAGATATAGACAAAATATTAGAAACCATAAAACTTATGACATTCTAAATTGAATTATGATAAGATCAGAAATTGATTCCTCACCATGCTATTCTAAGATAATTAAATCATTCTTCTAATATCTTTGTCTCGGTATGCGTCTTCCGTCACGCCATTTTCCCAAGCCCAAAGAGCGGAACTGTTAGCAATCGACACGTCAATGACATTTTAGATTCAATTTCTGCATTTATTTTACGTCTATCTTCAGTTTTTATGACTTTTCTTGAAGAAGAAGCGAGTTAAATTGAATTTAGTATCATAGTAGTCTTTTAAAAGAAGGTCGTCTTGTTTTCTTGGAAAAGGCGTTTTAATTTTTAATTTTGCGTCAATTTTAGTGCATATTAGCCTTCAGTTCGACATGAAAAATGAAAGTTGATAGTGCAGAAAATCTTAAATTCATTAATTCAGTAACATACAACCCATAACCTAAACCATTGGGATTAGGAGCGCTATTTTTTGCACAAGACATCCATATTAAATGTAAGTGAGCAACTAAAGAAGGATTTTTGAAGATCGCGCGCTAAAGGGCTTAGTAAATAGGTGATGAAAATTTGTATTGACGTTTGACATTTTTTTTCTATTGAAAATCCCATATGTTACGGGGCCTTTAGTATCATAAAACCGTTGTAGGTGACATCGGTACGGCGACCAATCAAGCTATATAGAACCAGTTTATGCGGATCTCTAATTGTACGGGAACATCCATAAAAAGCGAGGCCATGTTATGCTGGAAATGTATAGCTCTAACAAAAACTTGCTTAATCATTCTCATAGACAATCTATCGATTTTTATTGAAATGTACTTGAAACTGTACATCAAATATTCATCGACGTAAATTACCAGTTCACGATGTGGACATAATAGTTCGAATTGACTCATTAAATTATAGAAGCGGCCACATGCCAAGCCGCCGCCGCCGGATACACTAGTGAATAAATGGGTCCGCCATTGTTTGTCGTAGTAAGGAGAACGATCGCGAAGTTTCATAGCATAGCTGTGGCATAGCAATGAATGACTGGTGTAAATGTCACCGTATGGGTCTGCTTAAACTTGAATATGGGCGTGACTTTTGGGGCCTGATAACAGGGAATCTAATAATAGTCTAATCAAGAAGGTATCTTACAAAGTTATATAGCCTAGTGGTGTGACCTTCGGACTGCCAAGTCATAGGTATCAAGTTCGAACCCGAGACACACACCTCTGATTTTTCGGATTCATGTGCATATTTTCCGCCCGCGGCTTCGCCAGCGTCGAGTTCGGTTATATCGCGTTTCCAAGAGAACTCTTCAAAAGTCCCGGATAAAAACTATCCTATGTTCTTTCTCAAGGTCAAGTCTATCTCTGTACCAAATTTCATTAAAATCAGTTCAGTGGTTTAGACGTGAAAGCGTAACAGACAGACAGAGTTACTTTCGCATTTATAATATTAGTAGGGAAGTAGGGATAGTAGGGAAGTAGGGATTGTATAATTATCACTTGCATCGGTGAAGGAAAAACATCGTGAGGAAACCAGAATACCTGAGAGATATTTCTCGACGGCATGTAAAGCCAAATCAAAGGCCCGTGATCGGCATTAAAACTCTGACATCAGGTTAGGCACTAGCTAGCCACACGATAAAGAAAGATTATCTAGGTACTCTTCTGCGCTATCTTGAATTGGAAGATGCTAACTAGATTTGACAACTCGCAAGGTTATTGTATGTTCTAAGTGTCAGGTCTATGTGTCATTATCAAGTTTAGTTTTTGATGTCTAGATACTGTCGCTTGAGTCCCTTCTTGAGTATAGACAAAGCTGAAGTTACAGCTAAACTTTCTTGATTCTAATACACAGTGGGAGACTGGGAGTTCATTGTTCCTGCCTACCTCCATGGCAATAAGGCGTGAGTTTGTACGAAATGAGATGTTGGAAAACAACATGTTGACACCAATTAGGAATAATCTAAAATATTTTACATCTTTACTGACCACACGTTGCTGGTACACCACGGCGACACATCAAACTATACATTTCCAGTATAACATGACCTCGCTTTGTATAGATTTCCCGTACAATGAGAGATCCGCATAAATTGGTTTTGTACAGCTTGATTGGTCGCGCGTACACGCTGTAGACACGTGGATGTGTTCAAATGAATTATGCATCTGAGGGATATAGCAGAATTTGGTTAACAATAACAACTTGTCTAATATACGACGTATGTACCTATGTTCTTTAATTTTATTCATATAAACAACACGGATATATTAGGAAAATGTTGATAATATACAAATAAACACATTGAATGTCTATTATTTGACTAATGCATACATAACATTACCTAAGTATGCATTATTTCCATGAGTATTTTTTTTTAATTTTAAGGTAACCGCACACTTAATAATTAACCAGACAGTCAGACACTCTCGAACTTGTAATTAGACCTAATTAGAATTGTGAAGTAGTTACACATAGACACAACTAGATAACATAACATAGTCTCACACCTGGTAATCTACGAAGGGTTAAGCAGAGGTGTACCTAATAGAAGATACACGCACATTACGCCAGTTATGTTTAAGTCCCATGTAATAGGGGGCGAGCCTATTACCATAAACCGGGCATAAATCCAAATTCCGTGGCTGCTACTGAAATTCCTGATGGAAAAACCCAATAACACTTAGCCTGACTTGGTAATCGAACTCAGAACTTCATGTTTAGCAGTCACGCTTGCATTAATGAGACACATCTAACGAGATTTCTTATCATATTGTTTCCAGGACAAAAGCATGGTAGTGTTCGTGGAAGCGGCAGTGTTAGACGACAGGTTACTGGCCGAGTACGGAGACTTCTCCTCGATCAAGGAGAGGTTGATGACCTTCCGAGCTGGCACTGACGACCTGACGGATAAGATCGACTTCATCATCTGTTTGGGAGGCGATGGGACGCTGCTGCATGCTAGCTCGCTGTTCCAGGTAAGATTATAATATAAGACATAGCGGCACTACAGCAACATAGTACAAAAAGTACTACAGCGCCATCTATGTATGTGACGCAAATGTAGAACTAACATCAAAATTTTGAATCGCGCTATTAAAGTTATCAGCGACTCAAGACCATATAGAAAAACCCGACAACAATTGTTAGCCCACCAGACACAACACCTGTCTGGTCAGAGAATCTTTCCTTTTCTATGGGGGATGAAGAACTTTACACCCTGTTCTCAGACCCTATAGACATAATTTTATTTGATACACAATTTTGGTGTTAAAACATGGTAGATATAGTAGATTATGTTATAGACTAAAATACGGTTAGGAGACACCAGACTAGGCTTTGCACAGACTAAGGAAAAAAAATGATCTACTTCTTATGGTCTACGCTAGCCTTTAAATGCATTAAAATAACTTAATGTCCAGTACACCCTGGGCAGCCAGTGCCGTTGTTCTTGCTGATTTGCGTTTAACTTTGAGGCGACGATAATTATCGTTCCAAAAACTGGACATTAATCTTTTAATCACTGCATTATCTGTTCTCGTTTGGTGAATTAGGGACATGAATAAAGAAAACGGAGTTTCACGTCTCCTCTCGTGCCAATTACATGCTTTGATGAAAATAAGTCGGTAGCAATGTGAGTTCGCTTTCGACGGTCCATCATAGTTCATCACTCGTAACGATCTATTTTTTTAGGTCACAAGAATGTTAATAAAACTAAAAAAAGATTAAAGCTGCGCAAATTAATTAAACTGTGCTTAAAATTGAAGACAGTGTATTATATTTTTTTTTTTTTTAATGTAAATAAATTCTTTAATCATTTCTTTATTTCCAGCAATCTGTACCCCCTGTGATGGCGTTCCACTTGGGCTCGCTAGGATTCCTGACACCTTTCGAGTTCAACAACTTTCAGGACCAAGTTATGAATGTTTTAGAAGGTAAGGCTACACATACAGACATAAACTCACGGTTTCCACATTTCTGTATATTCCCTGATAAGCAGAAATTACAAAGCGCCACCTGGTGCGATCCTTGCAAACTGCTCCACTGTCTCTATTAAATTGTCACAGCTTATGCATAACATTGTGTTGTAATAGATCCTGAATATCGCCTGAATTTTAGTCCTCGGTTTTCCGCCACGAATCTACTCTATCTGCTGTTTTCAGGACTGGTCCATCTATGTATATGATAAGTATCTATGACTAAGTAGGCCAAATCTTCATGGACTGGATAGATTTAACCATCCAATAGATGGAGTTTCTTGCCGGTTCTTGTCCATAGGAAACGACCAACCCGAACGGTGCACCTTTTCTCGACGTTTTATATGTGATGTAGGCATATGTCAAATAAAATATTTAATTTCTCTTACTAAGAAATTCGCATAAAACTAAAAACGCGTAAAACTGATACTGATACTGTTAGCCTGTGTCATCTCAGTGCTGGGCAAAGGCCTCTACCCATTACTTCCAGTTGTTTCGATCCAGGCCTAATGTGGACCACTGGGCATTGGTTTTATCCAGCTCGTCCCCACGTCTTCTACGAGGTCTGCCGCGACGCCTTCTGGCTGTGTCAGAGCTCCAGAAAGTGGTTATTTTGGCAGACGTGGTCAGTCCAGTCCCACTTCAGCTTAGCGGCTTTTTGAGCAACGTAAAACTCCTATTTTTTTACACCATCTTTTTTCACCCACTGTTGATCAAAAAAAGAAAAGAAAAGAATTATGTCATACGTACGCCTTCAAAGATAATCCTAAGACTTCCCTCTTTCCATAATTTCCAGGGCACGCAGCCCTAACACTCAGGTCGCGTCTCCAATGCGTAGTCTTACGCAAGAGTCGTGATGACAAAGACGGCAAGGAGAAGAAGAAGCCCACCACCATACTGGTGCTCAACGAGGTCGTGGTGGACCGAGGACCTTCGCCGTACCTGTCCAATATTGACCTGTTCTTGGATGGGAAGCATATTACTTCCGTGCAAGGAGATGGTGAGTTTCTAAATTGTACCCACTATTGCCAGATTGTTATTAGGAGCTCGTGGCTAAATAACAACAGCCTCTCGGGTCGATCTTCAGGTTAAGCCGCGCTTGCTTAGGTTGGTCCGTAGATGGGTCCACGAACCACCCATTACGTACCGAGTTTCCTCCGTGCCTCGGAAAGCACGTGTAGCCTTTGGTCTCAGCTGTCATTTGTAGATCTTTGACAGTCGTTACAAGTAGTCAGTGGCCCGAAAGCCTGGCAACCAGTCTTACCAAGGGTATCGTATTACCCTATTGGCATTCGCTCCATGTAAAATACAGGTATTCCGCTGCATCCAGCTAGACTGGAAGCTAACCCCAATGTAGTTGGGATAAGGCTAGGGAGATGATATTGCTATCTATGTGGACAAAGAAGTTTATGCAAGTTACGTTTGCAGAGTTTCTTTAGTTAAATTTTATCTTGTATATCCGTGCCGCAAGATGATTGCGGCATATCATATATCATCAGCCCAGCCAGCACATTTATGCTTCAAATAAAAAATTCTAAAGGTAACCAGTGACCAGAGTGAATAAAAAATATTGCCAGTTGCTCGGAACAACTGATTGCCGAGCAGTATAAGGCATCTGAGATAGCCTTTGGATATGAAATGAGACTCCAAGACTTGTCCATGTTACCGTTGGTTAGCACCTAACTGCAGCAACCAATATTTTACTTACACCGCATGTAAATATTCTCTCCCCAGGCCTAATAGTATCAACCCCGACGGGTAGCACGGCGTACGCAGTGGCGGCCGGCGCCAGTATGATCCACCCGTCCGTGCCGGCCATCATGGTCACACCCATCTGCCCGCATTCGTTGTCGTTTAGGCCTATCGTGGTCCCCGCTGGAGTGGAGCTTAAGGTAATATGAGCTCTTATTTAAACCTTATAAGACACTTTTTGGACTTGACCAAAGCCCTTGGGACAAGTCCGAATTATATTGAGTAAAATCTGTATTTGGATTTTTAGTTGTACTATGTAGTATAAATAAAAAAAATGGTCCAAAGAGTATCCTGAAACGATTTATCTAGTAAAAAAATTGCACAGTTTTACATTCAACGAAAATGATTTTCTTAGTTTTAGTTTTAAAACACTTTTCCTTCACAGGTTTGTAATATTTTAGAATAAATAATCCACCATAGACAGTCTTTTTTATCCCACAGTTAATTTAAAGCTAATATTCTAGATCGCACTGTCCCCGGAGGCGAGAAACGCCATGTGGGTCTCGTTCGACGGCCGCAACCGGCAAGCGTTGCAACACGGAGATAGGTACAGCACTCTCTGCCTACACCCGTTCGCTGTGCACGCCGCTATACGCTTGGAACTTAGTTACACGCATGTTGTATAAAGTCTCGTGTGTAATCAGTTATATACTTTGTTTTTTAGGATGTCACAAAATGAGTAGATGTAACTTAAAGTATTTAGAGTACCTAGGTTGTAAAAATTAGGTTAGAGGTAAAATAAAAAATAATTCCAACTTTTAAAGGATTTAACAAGACTCTTAACGAAGCCGAAAGGCACTTGTTCTAGTTACGGAGATATTGGGGGTCAAAGTTCCAACTTTTTTACCAAGTTTTTTTTTTAAATGCATATTTTTAATGTAAGATTTTACTTTAAACACCTCCACGACCCCCGTACTATTCAATGCATCCATCAGCACAATGTTTTGAGTGCGTTACATTGAGTCCTACCGTAAAACGTGATTTTTCACTCCAAAAATAAAATCGTTTCCCAGCAACTGCTTGGTTGAGGTCTTCGTGAAGGGTCGGTTTACACCCTGTATATAGTAGTTAACCATCTCTAAAAAAAATACAATACCGTTCGTAATACTGTAAAACTGACTTGTAAACAAAAGTTGGAAGAAAGAGGAAAGTTATATGCTCCAGAATACTCCAGATAACTTTAGTGAACTTTACCTATTCAATGTATTTGAACAAATAAATAAATATCCCCGTTCTAACAATATATGATTCAACGGCGGACTTATATAATTTGATGTATAATGTCACTAAATAATTCCAAACATTCCAAATACCATTGACGACAAACATGGGTAGCTACTAGACTATTAGGTAATACAATACAAATCTCCCCAGAATATGATAGGCATAAAGTAACTTGTAGCATTGAGCTGAGGTCTCGGGGCTTGTTTCAGATAATGCCCACGCTAAAGGCGCGTAGTGCGGCCAGTGTGTCGTTCGACGGGCGCTCGCAGGTCACCCTCAGGCCCGGCGATAGGTAACAGGACACGCTTCATTCGCAACGCACACTACACGGAGACGGCATGCCAAGGAGTAGATAGTTCATGGAAGGTTCAGTTCAGGGTTGATGAATCGGTGAAATCGTATCAGCTCAATGTCAACTATGAGAGAAGAAATAAATATCGATTACTCTTGAATGATCCTTGGTTGTGGAAAAATTGTTTTAAGTTGAAATAGTACGTAAATGTGATGGAGAGGGATAGGAAGACCAAAGATAATAAAGACGAATTGTATGAGGCATGATATGAATCGAAAAGGAGTACCTAAATGATAGCGAGACGGTTGACAGAAGAAGAAAAAAACGTGTTCCGCAGACCCCAAGTATATATGAGTGCATTATGCAAACGTTGAAAACCCTTGTTTGTTAGAAAATTGTGTCTGTTAGACTGGTTTTGATCATTGGTCACAAGTGGAGTCTTCTCAATATAAACGACCTTAATGCCATTCAGACTATTTGACCTAAAAGTGAATGTGAGTGTGTGAATGCCGTCTCCTGTTCAGAAGCCTCAATACACATAGTGATATCTCCACTGGTCATAGACAATTTATCTTGCCATAAACATCGTTGTTTTGTGCGGGGATGGTTTTTAGATTTTTTTTTTCTTTTTTTGCTTTTTTTAAGGTGAAGGGCTGTTAATAAATAAAGATTTAGGTTTTCAAAGGTATTATTTGCAACTTCAATGTATTTATTTTAGGTTAATTTGCTTTTCGCTTCTGCTTTGCATGTTAAAGTACTCATGGTTTAACATTAATCCCATTTAGTTTTAGTATCATATCACCATGCATGTCTTGATTATTTGTGTGTGTTACAATAACTTAGTCAAAAGGCTCTTGGATAAAACGTTAGATATTTTATATAATGTGTAATGTATGCTATCAGAGGAAGAGAAATAAAGGAAAACAGGTCTTACTAGACTCTAGTAAAACCTGTCCCGTATCTGTCAAACCTGATGCACGCATCAGGTTTGACAGATACGCATACGCACATTCCATTTGTTGACTACTCTGGGTGTGTCAAACCTTTTGAGCTATTTTGTACAAAATTCGTTAGGGTTCTGTTGTGATTGTGTGAATAAAAACATTCCACTTGCATGATATCTTAATAAATTATCTTTTGTCCATGAGAAAGAAAACTTGCCCATAAATGGAAATAATTTTGGCCCCTATCAGTTATTCGTGAGCTTCTTAACCATTTCAAGATCCGTTGTGTAAAAATGAATGAAAAATGTTATTGCCATTCTCATATTGATATTTTAATTCGGAAACATAAATTATAACCAGTCTCTCATTCGCAGCCTCTACGTGACGACGTCAGTGTACCCTGTACCATCGATATGCGCACAGGACCAAATCTCCGACTGGTTCGACTCCCTAGCCGAGTGTCTGCACTGGAACGTTCGAAAAAAACAAAAGCAGATCGACGAACTCAGCGACATGACGCATTCGTCCAGCGACAACCTAGAAGAGCTAGACCAGAACCACCACGATGAAAGACCCGCCGATACATGACCAGCGAAGGATCAGTGACCTCAGGTGTTCTTGTTTATAAGGATGTGAAAAAAACTTTATTTCTTTGTCTGTAAGCGAAATGCCAATGTTTGTATTTGTGTGTGTGAAAATGAAGTTCGAAAAGTGGAGTTTAAAAAAGAGAAACCTCTAATTTTTCTCAATATCAAAAAATGGAATAAGGTCGAAATTTTGTAATTAAATCAATTTTAATGACACAAAAAAAAATGTATTCTCTTGTTCTAATAATATGTTTTGAAAGTTAACCATATTAGTGAACAACGAATATTTTTTATGTGACAATAAAGTTTCGGTTAAGGTACGTGTGAATAATGATTTCTCCATGCTGGTGAGATGTAACTTTTCGGCTAATAATGTGATACTGATTTCGATTAAAATGTTGTTTATGACATTCCCTTGGACAATAAAAATAAATGTGTTATGTCTTTCTGGGGTATGTTCGGTTTTTCTATAGTTTACTTGTCCAATATTATTAAAATCTAAGTTTTCGTTACATCATAATAGTTCGAAAGGACTGCTCAATAGAAATCACTCAATGAAACAAGTGTTTTACTAATTATGGTTCCTTACTTCCTTTTTGTTCATATTGCGAATATAAACCAATCATAGACAAACATAATCTGAGTTATGTGTTGTGTGAACAATATTGAAGGTGCTAATTAAAATAAAACAGTGCCAATGTTAATGTAGGGTGGAACTGCAAAACTTTTTGATATAAACCCTTTTTACCCGACTGCGGCGAAGCCCAAAAGGAGGGTAAGAGTTTCTGTTAGATATGAAAGACGCTTGAAATGGCTCGTTTCACCCTCAATCAGCGGTACTCTACCTTTTGCTTTACTTATAAATCTAAACTATTTTTTTTTTGTAACATAGCGGTATAGGCGAAAAAAGAATTCTTTGGGAAATATGTACATTTCTTTGTGGTTTTACTTAGGAAAAGGTTGAGTATCCCTGTATATAGTTATACCGCTAGTGTTCAACGGCGAGCACAAAATGTAGATAGTTGATAGAATTTTATACTTTCTGTTGCTGATATGTGTAGGGTTTGATTAGTAAAAGTGACAAAAGAAATCGCGATATTACTTTTATTTTTAATGTGACATCACAGTAATGAAGTTCCTTGGCTATTTGTAATGTTAATATTGCCGGCTTAACATCAGAATCAAATTGTCATTGCCAAATAAAATAAGGATCATTTTTTATTGGGTCGTTTTGGTCCTCTGCAAAGTGTATCCAGGTTCGACCTGTGATTTCTGGATAACGGCCTTTCTCCATAATAAAAAAAAATATTTGACAGTGGCAATTTTGTTCGCATTGCATTAATTTTACAAACATCTTTTCTTTTTTTGTTTCCTGGATGTGTGTATTAGTATTGGTGTTCCATGAGTATAATAGAAGGATAATTATGTATATAGGTTTACTATAAATTATATGAATGCGAATTTATATTTTGTTTCATTTCCCCGTAAAGTACACTCATCATTTGTCTAGCCTTTCCCCAACTATGTTGGGGTCGGTTTTCTGTCTACCCGGATGCAGCTGAATACCAGTTGGAGCGACTGCCTAGCTGACCTCCACAACCCATTTACTTGGTAACACCACGATACCTCTAGGGGGCTGTCTCCACGGGGGAATCGCGGCGATATTATCGTCGTTGCCACGTATTTCTATACACTCTCTTAGAAGCCGTCTCCACGAGCGAGAGAATCGCGGCGATATTATCCCATACAAATACGTAATAACGCCGCGATTCTCTCGCTCGTGGAGACGGCCCCTAGGTAAGACTGGACAGTTGTGAGACGGTATTTCGAAGACAGTCCAATCTTCCAAATACCGTCTCACAACTGTTAACTTGAGTGTAGCCAGTGGGTGGAGTAACAAATAATGACAGGAGTATGAACGCATATAAATGCGTTGCGTGGTTATATACCGCGACTTCGATTCCCACAAGAGACAAAATATTCTTAGGACCCGTCCTTACAGATAGTGGTTCAAGTTTTCGCTGTAACGTTTATGCTGTTGATAACGCAGATACAGAAAAAATTTCTAGCGTGGGTCAACATAATTACAATAGAAGTACCATGGGACAGCAAAAACAGCAAGCTTCTCGTAAATATTAATTAGCTACCAACCATAAACTCAAGATTTTTACTTGCGAAAATTACCGGTTTTCTGCTCCAGCCCTACACGTCAAATTCAAAATGTCAATATGAAATCAAAACATTGACATATGAATAACCTATAAAATTGTAGGAAAATTAATATTTATTTAAAGAAAATGTCTAAAATAACTAACTTGATAAATTTCATAGCGAAAAGAAGCATTTCCTTATCAGCTCCGAGGGAAGGCAAGAGAAATTTCAGAAAATTTGTGATTGCCAACAAGAGAGGCTCACGTCTTCATCGTCAACAGCAGATGACTGATAAAAGGGTGTTGGAGGTTGATAAGCGAGGAGTTCGTGATGTAGGACACTACCTGAACGGCCGTTTCGTTACTGTGCCTGAAATGATACCTGAACTTATTGTTCCTGACCTAAAAGGCTTCGATTTAAAGCCTTATGTTACATACAAAGCTGCAGATGTTATTCAGAGTGAATTCACTCCACAGCAGCTGTTTGACGCAGTCTATAGCAAGAAGATCGTCACTGACTACAAAGAAGGCAAGTTAGATGAAGAAGGATACCCTAAACAACCATCAGAAGAAGAGAAATTACAGCCCGATGAAGCAGTCCGCAGGGCGAAGAGAACAGGCTCAGATATATTTTGATCTGTTTCGAACTTGTGTAGTTTAGCTTTAAATAGATAAGACTATTGAATAAATACTATTAATTTGTTGTTAGTTCTCTTGTATTATTTTAGTGTAGAATTCAGTAACTTTCAGTGTAGTGTACTTAGCTAATCATAATTCTTTGTTTGATTAATCCCTTTTATAAAACGCTTTATTATTTCTCTTAAGTATGTGATATAAAAATCCAGGGAAACCGCTGAAGAAATTAATTAACAGTAAAGGCAATGCAGTAACAAAATAAATGATTCATCCTTAACACCATGATTTACAACTAGAACCATTTTGCATGAATTGAAATGCAATCATCATTTTCATGCAAATATGTGAAAAACAGTGTCTGTCAAAATAAAGGGACAAGAAACTACCTTTAATTTGGTCAAAGTATGCCACACTGTTTATGACCAGCCATACTGAGCCGTGCTACCCAGAATTAACAGGCAGGATGCACTGATTGCAGACCTCAGTCTTTAAGCTCTGTGGAATATGCAACGGGAAGCCGCCCGGCCCTGCATTGCTAATCTTGCTAGGCTTTGGCATTTAGCCATCGGTTTAATGGGTACTGTCTTCAAAGGTTGTCGGCCAATCACCATTGTTTTCAGAATGGAAATGCATAAGAATTGGTTTACGTTCAATTTAGGAACAGCTCTTCCAAAATACACCTGCACACAAATTAACTTTATGATCATCATCATTTCAGCCTGGAATCGCCTACTGCTAGGGAAAGGCCTCCTTTCTTTCCTGCTTTACTTCACTGTTTCCATCCATGCATCCCTCATCCAGGTATTTCTCGCGACTAAAAGCGCTTATTCTGCATTTCTTCGCCTTCATTTAGGCCACAATTTAGTCAGTAGCTTACTGCAGCGACTATCTCCGTATCTAGCCAAGTATCCTGCTCAACCCTGCTGGAAGCGATCGCCTTGTCACCGACGCCAAGCACTTTCAAACTTGCCGCTGACTAAAGACAGTTTGGACTCACTTCACAGATTATTCCGACAACGGGAACGTCGGACAAACTCTGTTATCTGAGTCTGATAACGGTCGCTAGAAATATTACGTAATTATCAGACTAGTTCACTAGTAGCTACTAGAGGTACCTACTCGTGCAACTAGTCTCCTAGTTATATAATAATTAAGTTTTAAAGCAGACTGCTTAGCACTTAGTCTTTATCCGACGTGTATTGCGATCTGCGTATTTGTCTATTTTCTTTTAAGAAGTAAGCTCTTAAAAAGTATTCAGTCACATTCTTCTCATTATTCATGTGCCCCTAGCGCATTGTCCAGAAACATATGACTGTACTTGAAAATGGGATTTGAACAACTACTACCTATCTAGTTCTCCTTCATCATTCTAAAAACGGATTTAAGTATCTGCCAGTAAATGAACCCAGAAACCTTTCGTACATAAAAGATTTATTATAAATGAAAATATCCAGATTAGCCTTTTTTTAAACATAAAAAATTATCAGACAACCCCATTGAACTAAAGAAGGGGTACCGCAAGGTCACATTCTTGGCCCTCACCTAACTAAATAATCCTGTCACTTTTCTTGTAGGTACTTTTGAAGCAAATAATAAACATTTTGTTTAATTCTAATATTCTAAGCCAACGATAGTTATCTTGGAACATTCACGTAGGTACCTACAACTTAGTTATTTGCGATAACATAACGTCTTACACACTTTTCTAAGACTTACATAATGTTGATAGAAGCGCTTAGGTATGTTAAGTACATAAGCGCTATTAAGTCATATTGACGGCCCAGTATCACTGCTTATCCCGTCTAGTATTTAAGATAGCCGAGGTGAAATATGTCGAAAACGTTCCTAAATAAATAGACCTAATGTGGGTAGACTATTAATAAACTGTTTAAGCTAATTTGCAAGTCTGTCAATATGGTAATTTCCGCACCTCGTAGGCTTTAACCCGAAGAATGGTAAGTTGGTATAATTGTAAACGAGTTAATCATAATCTCATACAATATACTGTGAATAAAAACTGCGAGTAAATTGATGATAACATAATCACGAGATCAAAGAATGTTTTACAACAGGGATTGATATTTAATTTTTTTAAACAAATGCCAAACCCGTGGTCATTTAATTTGAAATACTGAAGCGAAACATAGTCTATCGTGGCACGGATGACCCGAACTTTATCTAAATTGTAATAAACGTGTCTACAGTTCATAATAATATCGAACAAGGCTTTATCATTTAAACGAGCGATACCATTTCGCGCGGTTGTATAGCGCCTGCGCAGTTCGTACCGGTTTGACAAATAGTAAGCAACTCTAGACGTAATGGGTGGAAACTACTCAGCGATGGACCCGATGGAAGTACCCGTGCCCGACATACAGAAATTATTCGATCGAGATGGATATTTGAAGCCATACGAACGGGAAATCCGACGCAGGTAAGCCTTTAGTGTTCCTAACACAGTTATTAATGAATTTTGAGTGAAATTGTGAAAGAAAACTGTGTTTTTAAGTGATATTTTGACTCAATTTAAGGTTAACCTACCGTGTTTACGAATTGTTGACAATAAAGCGATGTAGCGCTTGATATTTTTAGGCGTACAGAAACGTTAGAGAATGTTGTTTTGAATATTAATAGTCACGTTATTTGGAAAGCAGACGATAGTGAATCACTGCACGTCTGTTATCCGCCTATGCAGCATAAACACATTCTATATCAATATTTATTTTCCTAAGAAAATACCGCGCTTGATTGATTCAGCGCTGCGAGCGCTCGCTGCGCGTCGTCACGTTCTCAATGTCAAATCTAAGGTCAATTGAAATCAGAAGTGCCCGAACTTTAGACACACTTTGGAACTTCGATATTCATTAGTTACGCACGTTTCCTTTCTTATTTATAGTTGCAGACCTTTAGAGATAAACTTAACCGGCTAGCTATGATTATGCTAATTCCTTCATGATAAATGGTTTTAGCTAAGTAGACATAAACATAGGTAGGTATAGTTAGGTACATTGTCGAGCGTAGCAAAACAATCAAGATGCAAATAGGTAATGCAAAATATGGTATGTAATTGAATTTATGGAATACAAAACAGAATTATGACTAGTATTTACTGTGCTAGGCAGATATAAATAGGTTAAGGAATTTTACAAATACCCTCATTCCACATAACTCAACCAAAACTGGGATTTTGTGAACATCGATTTTATCATGTAGATAGCCTACCATCGCAATAGAAACTACTACCTAATCTCCTAGCAAACTGAACCGGAAACTAGATAACTACATGCTGTTGCCAATTTAGCAATCTCGGGTTGGACCAATAGATCCTTCTCTTATGTTGAAGTTAATCAGTAAAGAACAAGACCGGTTGACGTACCAACGCTTGGGGAGGCCTATGTCTAGCATTGGATCTCATTTGGCTGATATCGTTAACATGTTAAAGATGAAAGCAGAAGAGCACATAGCTGCTAGCTGGATTAATTTTTCTAATCTCAATTTCAGATATGGATGCTACAAAGATCTGTGGGACAGGATCGAGTCTTGGGAGGGTGGTTTCGACGGGTTCACAAAGGGCTACAAATACTTCGGGCCTCAGTACAACTCCGATGGTTCCGTGACATGGCGGGAATGGGCCCCGGGGGCACACAGCTTGCATTTACAAGGAGAATTCAGTACGTATTTTAGATTAAATTTAATAGCTTCAGCATCTGATTAACATGTTACGTTTCTTGTGCTGACCAAAAGTTTAAACTTTGTCGCTGTTCTACAAATGATGGGGCACTTAATATCGTGTCCTGCTTGTCCTGTGGTTTGTTCATTACAGGGACGATTCATTAGATTGACGCTACTGAAGGCGATAGTTTAGAATAGATTGCCACTAACGCTCTAAGACGATGATTCCAAATCGAAAACCGGACAAAAGTTTTATTATAATCTAGGGCTATTTTCTTTACTCTGAAGAACTTCCTGCTATGCTTTCTTGGAATAAAATATTTCTCATTTGATTAATTTTTTTTAGACACCCGTCTACAACTGAAACAATTCGTTACATTCAAATAAGAAATAAACAATCGTGCATGACCATGGCACATGGGGGAAGCTCCCAGAATAGACTAAGGGCATTAACTCTCATCTTAACTAGACTCGAACTCGAAGCAAATTCCGACAAATCGAGACTTTATCACTTCATTTCAAACTCTGTTCTATTCTTCATAGAGTTCAAATGACAATTGAATTGAATGGATTTTATCTGTAAATTGGGTTCAATAAAATTTTGTTAGTCGGCGCATCACGCGCATTGCAGGTGCATTGTACTTATTCATTTTGAAACACTATTGTGTATTACCCATATTTGCAAAATAAAATTCTATTCTATTCTATCATGTATGACGTAGGCAGCTAATGTTTTATAAGTAGTTAAAATATTTTGTCTTTTTACAGATGGCTGGAACTCAAAAAGTCATCAATTCAGGAAATTAGAATACGGTAAATGGGAGCTAACGATAGCAGCAAACCCGGATGGGTCTTCTCCACTAAAACACGGGAGCCGTGTTCAACTCATAGTCAATGACCATTTGTACAGGCTGTCCCCCTGGGCTAGTTACGTCAAACCTTTTGAAGGTTTCACGTACCAACAGTTTATATACAGGCCAGAAAATGTAAGTACATATCTTCATCCTATCTGCTTGGTTACTACTATCTAGACTAGAGTGGAAGCTGACACCAACAATTCTGCCTATAAATTCTCCTGCCTATTGCTAGGCAGATGATTAGGGCCTAATGTACTATCAATTCAGTTCTAATCATTACCATCTGTGTCATTACTCTGTATACAATTAACCTCTTTGCATCTTAGGTACCTACTTAATATGTCGCTAAAACAGTCTTTATCAAACCAATTGTGTTCTCTCATTATAGCAAACCAGATAAAACATTGTTTGTTAATTCAGATGCACATTTTCATCTTGACACCAATCGCATAAAATGACCTTTTACAACGCCACAAATAGTTTACAAGCAAATTTTGTGAATTTTCCTCTTCTCTTTCAGCCATATGAATTTAAGCACCCCAAAGTAGCGAGACCGAAGTCCCCCCGTATATACGAGTGCCACGTCGGCATCGCTACGGCGGAGGGCAAGGTCGGCACATACAACGAATTTAGAGATAATGTACTACTGAGGATTAAGAATCAAGGTAAACACATTATTAATCTGTCTCTGCTCTTGTCCCGTATTCCTCAGGTTGGTTGCTCAAAAATATTTTGTGTTTCATTCTCCCCTGTCAGCCTTCGCATTATCACTCCATGTCCATTCATCCTGTATTCTGGTGACACTATGGTACCAAAACTCTTTTACTAAAAAGTGTGTTATTTCTGTATACAAAATCATGGCAAAAAACAGGTTTGAAAGCAGAGTATTAAATTATTTTGAAAATATTAAACTAGAATTTATTAAACGGAGTTGTATTATGCATTTGCATGTCTAATTGTGTGTGTGGACGTAGACGTGTGTATGTGAGGGTGAGCGTATGTATGAGGGGGTGTAAGTGTGCGTAAGGGTGTGTTAGTTTGAAACCGTATTGAAGTACTAGCTGTATGTACTTTCAAATGCATTCAGTAAAAAAACGACAAACGAAAACTGCTTTTTCGAAATAAACACATTTTATATTTCCCAGGTTACAACTCAATACAACTTATGGCCATAATGGAGCACGCATACTACGCGTCCTTCGGTTACCAAGTCACAAGCTTCTTTGCTACAAGCAGGTAATTGTTGCCCTCATTGTAATATAAACAACATCACGCTGTAATCCCCGAAGGTTTAGGCAGACGTGTACCTAATAGTACACCCACATTTCGCCAGTTATGTTTCGGTATGTCCCAAATAATAGGGGGCGAGCCATCAACCTCCCATTTTTCCTAACATGTTATGCTAGCCTTTGCCCACGGCTTCACCCGCATTGATATAAGGCAGTGGACATACAGATGGGGGATCCCCCGGTATCCTGCTACCGCCGCTACCGGGATAAAGAGTATCCTATAGCCTAAGTCATGGTCTATCCGCATGCCACATCCCAACCCGTTCCGTCAAGGTAAGAAAAGATAACATACTCGTACAGACGGAGTTAGGTTCTTTCAGTAAATGAGTAGGGATTAGTATGTATGCTATGATAAGGTGTAAACGTCAGGGTAGCCCGCCAAATTCAAATTTTCTTAAGTTTTTTGCGATTTGCAGGTCAGTGTTAGGTTGTATGTTGGTGAAAAATGAGTCGCGCAAGTAACACGTACGTAGTTACAGAATTATAATCATTAAAATCATCAATACAACCCTCTCAGTTCATTTAACCCCATTGAATGACTTTTTCATGAAATAGTTATTGAATGGGGTTAAATGAACTTGTGTTGGTGATTTTTGGTAAATCATTAGGTAATATTGTTAATACAACCCTCTAAGTTTATTAATTTAACCCCTTTGAATGACTTTTTCATGAAATAGTTACCTTAATTAAGATTATAGTTACATTATAGGTAACTTAAGAAATTTTGAATTTCGCGGGCCACGCTGGTGCTTCCACCTTAGGCTAGTCTAGAGGTGCACAATTTGGTCAAAATGAGAGTTAATAAAAAAGAAGTTTGATTTTAAACAACATGTTTTCTTTTTCACAGTCGTTACGGCACCCCCTGTGAGCTCAAACAACTAATCGACCGCGCACACGAGCTGGGTCTCTACGTCCTGCTCGACGTGGTACACTCCCACGCCTCTAAGAACACGCTGGACGGCCTGAACGAGTTCGACGGAACCAACTCCTGCTTCTTCCACGACGGAGTGAGGGGAACCCACCAGCTTTGGGACAGCAGACTGTTCAACTACTCGGAGTAAGTGATAGAAGACCATATAGTAGACCCTGTAAAGTTTCTAGTTCGACGGCACCAACTCTTGCTTCTTCCACGACGGAGTGAGGGGCATCCACCAGCTTTTGGACAGCAGACTGTACAACTACTCGGAGTTAATTGTTCTGTTAAAATAATTTCTACTTTCCACTTTAAGATAGAAAACCGACACCCAAAACCTAAACTAACCTTTGGATAAATTATTATGTTCTACAATAAACTAAATATGAATATTGTTTCCAGGACCGAAGTGCTAAGGTTCCTTCTATCGAACCTGAGATGGTACCAAGAGGAATACCAGTTTGACGGATTCAGGTAAGAGACTTGATCATCTTGATTTGTATCAATGTATGTACATTTCTTACCCATCTATATTCTCTAAAGATTTAAAGACGATGTACACCGAAATCCTTACATTTTATCTACTAAATAAATAGCCATCTTTCTTTCTTTTTGGTATGCTGGTGTCCTCACGAAGTTTTCCTTCACCGAAGCGATAAATATACTATCTGTACATCGGGTTGGAACTGGAGACCTATGACTTGACAATCCAACGGTCCCACCACTAGGCTGTCACTGCCGATTAGCCATTACAATTGCTGAAATAAGTCCAGCCTCACTATCTTGTTCAGGCCATTAACCTTGTCACCACATGGCAGACCCCGTTACAACTGACACCCGTGCCCACAGATTCGACGGCGTCACGTCAATGCTGTACCACTCGCGCGGCATCGGCGAGGGCTTCTCGGGCCACTACGACGAGTACTACGGACTGGGCGTGGACACAGAGGCGCTGGTGTACCTCATGCTGGCTAACGAGATGGTGCACAAGATCGATAACAGGGCTATTACTATTGCTGAGGTGAGGATAGACATAAGAGACTATTAAACAAAGAACGGGGAATCAAAACCATATAGGCGCCTCGCGCGTCGCCAGATCGTCAGACCTGAACAGTATCTATTTTTAGACTTGCCCGACCTCTACTTATGCAGGTCGCATAAATATTCCACTAGTTTCTACATATTAAGTTCTATATTTCTATTTGCAGGACGTATCAGGCATGCCAGCGTCCTGCCGCCCAGTGAACGAGGGCGGCACCGGCTTCGACTACCGCCTCGGTATGGCCATCCCCGACATGTGGATCAAACTCCTCAAGGAGGAGAAGGACGAGAACTGGAAGATCGGCCACATAGTCCACACTCTCACGAACAGGAGGTGGATGGAAGGCACCGTGGCGTATGCTGAGAGTCATGACCAGGTACATCTTTTTTGAAATAACATGTCTAAGTTCAGACGGTTTTTGTCAAAACGTCTGCCACAAATGCCACACAATAAAATATGACCAGGCTAAAGTGCGCAGTGCGACAAAATTGACTTATTTTTTAATCTTTCGCCGAAACAAGGTATTAATAAAATAGGTAAAATAGGTGCACGATTAAGTGTCTCGCTTCAGATAAATTCGAGTAAAAACCCTAATTGTGTTAGCCCAGTTAGTCAGTTAGGTGCAGGTTCCTGACTTCTTGTAATAAAGTATATTATACGAGATATCAGATACTGTGATATGTGAGTCAGTTGTAGCGAGTCTGATGCAGCTTTATCACACATTTATGATCTTACACTGCACTTCTTAAACTTACCTACACTATGTAAGTACACTGTTACACCGTATTGTCAGCTCAAGTTATTAACCTCTTTCTCGTCTTTCCAGGCTCTCGTAGGCGACAAAACAATAGCATTCTGGCTGATGGACGCAGCCATGTACACGCACATGTCGACCCTGAGCGAGCCCAGCGCCGTGGTGGAGCGCGGCCTGGCGCTGCACTGCATGATACGACTCATCACGCACGCGCTGGCAGGCGAGGCGTATCTCAACTTTATAGGTATGTGTTTACTGGCCATTGCAGGACAAAATGATCGAGGAGGTAGATCCTGGACATCAGTCTTTTAACATTAATGCCTCCACCGTACCGGCCAGGATCTTAAGATCAAAAAGACTATTCACTGCACTAAAACTAACTGAAGAAAAAACTAAAATCTGAGTGTGATAAACCGAAATAAACCCTCTATTAAAAAATGGTCATGAAAATAATCATGATCTTTCATTATCTTAGTTATATCATCCTTGCCTTAGTGCGCACGTTAAGCTGTTGGGAAATTCGGCCTAGAAGGCTATTATTATGACCCCTTGCCTCCCCAGGCAATGAGTTCGGTCACCCTGAGTGGCTGGACTTCCCTCGCGCCGGCAACAACTCGTCGTACCACTACGCGCGGCGCCAGTGGAACCTCGTGGATGACCCGCTCCTCAAGTACAAGTACCTAAACCAGTTCGACAAGGACATGAACGAGCTGGAGGACAAGTACGGCTGGTTGAGTTCCGCACCGGTTAGTATCAGTTTATTTTGTTCGTAAGAAGGTGCATTCTGATAGTTGGCAACGTCGCAAATATCTGTGAAATATTATTTCTGTTAATAAATTTCTTACTAAAATATGATGAATTTCCTTAGGAGGATAATTTGGTATGATCTACGATAACAGTGTTAAAAAAAAATTAAGCTTTTCCTTAAAGTGTTTCTGCGACAGTAAAATAATATGACTTTCATCTTCTTCTCTGTGTACCTCGAAAATAAGCCGGCGTTTGATCAAAATTGGCTAACAGTCTAAAAGCCTAAATATAATCCTTTTGATCACATCCAGTTTGTGAAGTGATTCTTCGTTAACTATTTTTTTCTGTTTGTATTATAATTCTAATATAAAACATAAAATGAATGTGTCTCCAGGCGTACGTATCGTGTAAGCACGAGGGCGACAAGCTGGTATCGTTCGAGCGCGCCGGCCTACTATTCGTGTTCAACTTCCACCCCTACCAGAGCTTCACCGACTACAGGGTCGGCGTCGACGTGCCTGGTAATTACAAGGTAAATAATTAAAAAAATATATTTAATTTTATAACTATCGATATCCTAGCAGAAACATCACTGATATATTATTAAACCAATTAACTAATTATTAATTTAACCCATTAATTTTTAGGAAACCTGACTGCCTCGTTGGTCTAGTGGTCGCAAGTGCGACTGCTAAGCATGAGGTCCTGGGTTCGATTCCCGGGTTCAGTATTATACTCTGTGTCCGGGTAAGGCAAAGCGTTATTGGGTTTTTCTATAAGAAATTTCTTTGTAGCAGCCACGAAGTCTGGATTCGTGCCCGGTTGATGGCAATAGGCTCGCCCCTATTACGTGGGACTTAAAACATAACTGGTGAAATGGGGTGTACTATTAGGTACACCTCTGCCTTACCCTTCGGGGTTACAGGCGTGATGTTATGTAATTTTTAAGAAATCTCAATGCCTAGAACTAAATATGAAGGAAAAGCTTGTGTGGAAACAGGCATGTTCTAGAACCCCAGAATTCGAAAACATTCCAAACTAATTACAGCCTGTCGCCAGGGGGATACCTGCGTCCCAACCGTGAGGACGTTCTAGCCGAAATAATAGAACCGCATTTCGGTATATCCTGTGATATGAACTTGATGTTTCACTGTTATATTGTTTCAGGCGGTTTTGTGTTCAGATAGCTCGAAATACGGCGGATTTGGTCGCGTAGAACCGAACGGCGAATTCCATTCCACACAGGGCCAGCCTTGGGGCAACCGAAGTGATTCAATACAGGTATTGATAAGAAACACTTTTTTTTTTTTAAATCATTTATTTCAATAAACATAATTTAAAAATATCACCTTTTGGCACATTCAGTTCCTATAGACGCATAATCACAGACTAAGTAGAACTTACAATTCATTTTATGAATATATATGCTTTTTTTTTCATCCAGTATTGTTCCTATTTGCTGAGCAAAAGTACCTTAGATAGTTATTTACTCTTCCCTGTGTGTTGCCTTCTCTGGCCACTTTCCCAGAAATCATATACAGGGTGAATTTTCAAAGTGGGTGTTGATGCCCAAATCCGAAACTATGAGGAATAGCTACTATCGAATGGTGTTTTTTTTTGTCAAAATCAACGGGTTCGATTCCTGGCTAGGAATAATGGCTGGCTAAGAAGAGGCTTGGTTTATATCCCGACAAGTCGTACTCGGCGCTTCTCCTCCACGTTTATTATGCGCACAGCCAAAGTGTGGAACTCTCTCCCGGCATCTGTGTTCCCTCCCACATATAACCCGTCTGCCTTCAAAGCAAGAGTGAACAGGCATCTTCTGGGCACGCTCGTTTCATCATAGACCTCATCCATCGCTTTCCATCAGGCGTGATCGAGGTCAAGAGCAGGCCCATTTTGTAATAAAAAGCAAAAAAAAAATAGTTTCGGATTTGGCCATCCACACCCACTTGAAAAATTCCCCCTGTATACATATCTATATCATTTTACTAAACATCAACTACAATATTCGGACATCCAGTGTAATTATAGTAAATTGATATTATGTAATAGACATTGATCTACTATGTGTTTATAAGAGCATTGAAACAGTAAATCTTAACATTCATTTCAGTTATTGATACATCCAGAATTGCTGCTTCATATTATGCAATAGACATCGACCTAATATTTAGACAATTAATTTTTAATATCAATCATTATATATTTTATTTTTATTGATACGTCAAACAATCATATCACTGATACATGATACATTCAGAACTACTAATTGATATTTTGCAATAGACATCAACTTACTTATTATTTGAGTATCATTGAATAGACACTAACTTTCAACATCAATTATCATCTATGTTTTTAAATTGGAACTGCAAACAATCATTTCATATATTGACACATCCAGCATTACTAATTGATATTATGCAATAGACATCAACTTATTCTATAGGTTTAAAACTTAATATACACATAATAACAACACATATTTCATTAAACTAAAATCGAGACAAGAAATAATAATTTCAACTACCTATTTGATACATCCAGAATTACTAATTGATATTATGCAATATCCATCAACTTATTTAAGTTAATCATTGAATAGACACTTAACTTTCAACATCAATCATCTTTTTTTTTATTGAAACTGCATACAAACGAATACAAGTGTAAGTTTAGTTATAAACCGTGAAAGTTTAAAACAGTGTTAGCATACAATCATTTCATTGATACATTCAGAATTACTTATTGATATTATGAAATAGACATCAATTAGTTTAAGCTTGAAACTTGTAACAACATCAATTCAATCATTTTAATGAATTGGTAAAGAATCATTTCAACTATGGATACACCTAGAAATACTTATTGATAATATGCATTAGAGATTTACCTATTATTTTAGTAAAATTGAATAGACACTTAACTTTTAACATCAAACAACATTCTTTTTTTTTAATTTATACAGCAAGCAATCAATCATTTCAATTAATTGATACATCTAGAATTATTAAGTAAGTGATATAATGCAATCGACATCTAGGTACTTTTGATTTAAGTTTATAATTGAATGGACACTTAAATCTTATAAACAACAAACATTAACATCTAATACCATATTCTTGTATTGAAACAGAAAACGTAGGTATCATAATATACACATAGATCTGCCTCAAGATATAATTTAAATCGTTCGATGTGCCGTTCCTGCACTTAGGTCGCGCCAAAAATATTCACACTTAGTAGAGTGAGCTCACACATCTTACAATAGATACGATTAACTGTACGAGTGAGCGAGACAATATTATTCAAATGTCATTGTTAACGAAACAGAAACACTCTTTTTAGGATGGGGTAGGTCGAATCTAACGATTTTAAATCATTGGTCTTAAGAAGGGTGGATACCCTTCATATGACTAGAATTACTTTTAATAAACATACAATTTTCTTTTTCTTTCAGATTTATATCCCGTGCCGCACTGCCATTATCTACGCAAAAGAGAATTAGATATACATTGAAAAAGTGGAAAATTTGGTACTTTTACTTGGTAAAAGTATTACAATTTGATGCCAATGATTATGCTTTAAAACCAGTCGAACTTTGTTCAACTTGTAAAAACAGTGTGTTATTGAAAATGCTATTTTTTTAATGTTTTGATTTGGGATGGTTGCGAATAAACTGTTGTTAAAATAGGTATGAATTCTACATTTTTAAAATCTGTTAAAACAATAAATGATCTGTTAAAACTTTTGGTTTTTTATTTTTCTGTAGGTATTCCTACTAATAAATTGTTCTTAGGTGTACATGTAATTGGCTTTAGCCTCATGAGTGTGACCTTGTATCCATAATCTTCAGCCAAGCCAGCCCTATCTGAATCAATGATTGCCATACACCTTGCTCCTCTGATAGCTAAAGGATGTTCCTTGTGAGTCTGATCCGCAGCATGTGCAATACGAAAATATTTCTTATAAGGTACACTGGCAAACTTTTTGCTTCTTGGATATTCCATCCTACTGGTATCATGTATCGCTCCGTAGCAACATGGACTTAGGACAAATCGAGCATTTTGCTTTAAACATTTGTCCATAATCAAATCAGTGGCAATCCCACAAGCATGTAGTCCGATTCCTATATCAAATTCGCCAATGAAAAAGTCCAGGTTGCACTGGTAGTAATATACATTTTGCAGCCTCATCTTTTTGACTCTCTCTTTAGCTCTACCGAGAGAATGCTCTTTGTTCTCCAATAATAAGATTGTGCATCTCGGCAACAAATAAGCAAGCAGGATGCCCAAATGTCCAGTTCCGCAGCAAAAGTCTACAATCACATCTCCATCTGTAGCCATACTTAGCACAGCTAATGCTAAGTTTTCTAATTGCTCTGATTTCCTTTGGACCCTTGTGGTCGGTAGATAGCCAGAATATGGATTTGCATGCTCTGGTATATCCTTCCATCTAAAAGAAGGTTTAAACTCATTTTCAGATATTGGGAGTTCCATTCCTTCTGTTATGAAGCTTAGAGCCTTTTCAATATCTTCATCCTTGGTGTAAAGCCTCTTTTTAGGATTATTCCTCTTTGGGTCACATTTGTACAGGCTCACTTCTTCAGCACTCGGCATGATCAAATGATCTAATGGTAACTGTTTTAAATTAAATTGATTAAAAAGGGGCATAAAAATTTCCTCAATCCTTGGGATGGATATCAAATTTTTATACCATTTGTAACTTAATGGTAATAGAGATTCAAACTGTGTCTCGCCGATAGTATGTATTATCACATGGTATGATGGCAGCAGGACTAGATCCGCTAATGTTAAGTAAGGGCCTTCAGCAAATTCATGATTTACTTCTAGGTCCTCCAATTTTGTGGAACTGTCGATTCCATTATCTTTCTTTTTGTGAGATTTCCATTTTCTTGTTTTTGGGGTTCTTTTTGAGCTGGCTGAACCTTCCCTGCTTTCTTTTTCATCCTGTTTATCAGCAGCTTGTTGCTCAGCATTTGCTTCGATCTCAACATTTGAACAACTGGGTTCAACATTTGTTTGGTGCTTTGCATTTTCTTGTGGTTCAACATTTGTTTGTTGTTTAGCATTTTCTTGTTGCTCAATATTGACTGTTTGTTGATTAACATTTGTATGAGGGGTAGTTTGCTCCACATTTGTCTTTGGTTCAACATTTGATTGTTGTCTGGGATTTTCCTCAACAGTTGACTGTTTCTGAGCAATAATTGCTGGGACAGCATTTGTTTGGTTATTAGATTTTCCGTTTTGCTCAGCTTGGTCATTTGCTTTTTGTTCAACATTTGTTTTAAGCTTAGCATTTTCTTGTTGCTCATTATTAGCCTGTTTCTCAATATTGGCCAGTTGTTGCTCAGCTTGCTCAACATTTTCTTCTAACTCAACCGTTCTTTCTTTCTGAGCTATATCTTGGTCATTATTTGCTTGTTGCTCAGCATAAGTTTGTAGCGCAATACTGGCTGCTTCCAGCTCAGCCTTTACGCTTTCTTTTTTTAAATTTTGTGCAACTTTGTACACATTATGAATCCTAACAGGCTTTCCCATATGAATTTCAAATCGTACCAATGCATTAGGGACTTGTTTTATATCTTTATTTGTTAATAATTCCTGGACAGTTCTTATAATTTGTATTTCACAGAACTTTGTCCATACTGAAACCTCGTTTGGTGCTTGAAGGCAAGAATGACGAAAGCCAAGAAGACCGTCGTCATGTTCTTGCCTCAACACATAGCAATTTCTGAAAAAACAAATCTGTCTGCTTACAGCACAGAGACCAGTAATTATGACATCTTCGGCCATAAGGACTGGGTACGCGCATAAAGCCACTGTCCATGGTATCTCATATTCATTGATCAGAAAGGTGAAATTCTCCCCTTCTTCAACAATAGTAAAAGCCACCTTTTCATTTTCAGGAGTTGTCCTTATTGGAATAAATCTTATTGCAACGAATTTGCTGTTACAAAATTTCTGTATGCTGTAGCAAATAAAGGAATCTAGGGGCACTCTTAATTTATGGGTCTCCTGGTATTCCTTGTAGCTTGTATAAGTCTCCAAATGTACAACTTGTAATGACTTCTTCTTAAAACTTATTCCCACCATGATTGATTGATTATTGTAGCAGTCGAATGGTCGTCTTTTCAGCTTTTAGCGCACACAATAGTTTTGAGCTGTATTTTATTCAGGTCAATCAATACATCCTTTTAATTATTTATTTGTAAATGTGTGAACCAACCACAACACACTACTACACCTGGTTACTCACTCACTCACTGACACTTGTGTATTTGTTGCCATCATTAAATTATGAAACTCCACTCTTTTAGCACATTAATAAACCAAATTTCCCCCCAAAGGGAAATTGATATTTCGAGTCGTGCTGACGCCGTAGGCCTATAACTGTGCCTATAGCCTGACCTGTGAGATATGTCTTTAATCTGCTAGCATGCCAGTTAACAGCACAGCAGCACACTAAAGTCAGTGGTAGTAGCATAATTATATCTATATTTTAAGGTTGACTCACTACAACCTTTTAGGGTCGCTACTTGTAGGTCGTCAGAAGGTAGGTTAAAGATAAACTCCGTGTAAGAACGAATATTGAATATTTATTTTCTAAAATGGGTAGTCTTTTATACTATTTTACAAATTCACAATAACCAATAAAAACATGTACATTATGGTAATCTCTAAAATAAACGATTACCCTTCATTGATTACTCCATCATTTGATTTCATTGAATATCTTACAATAGGAGATACCTATCACAGTTAAACAAAGAAAGTTTCAGCTCCTTTAGAATAGTATTATATGTGCCTACGTCACCCACTCTCTCTACCTCTCTCTCTCTCTCTCTCTTTTATGTGATGCAGACGAAGTTACGCGGGTCAGCTAGTAAAAATATAAAACTACTAACTGGTTGTGCCGTGGGGAAGGATCTTGCTATAACGTTCCCACAACTAGTTGTGCTATCAAGGTGGTTTGCGGGGCAGCATTCCTAAGGAGAGTTTGATCACGAGCTCTCCTTTCGTAGCAGTAGTATTGTTAAAAGTCTAGAAACTTGAAACAGGTTACTTGAATCCAGAGGGTTGTGGCGTATTCAGGTTAACAGCTTATTTATTCCCCACATTTTGAGCCGTGACGTCAGAGAGTTTGAACTTGAAATTCCTTTTATGGTGTGTTTTATTAATGGGCATAGTGGATTCGAGAATGTTGCTACTGTTGATTTCTGCAGATAAATAGTTCTTTATGACATGTTTTTGTTACAATATAAGTAACAAAGATATTGTGCTACTTCTGTTGGATCTGGATTATTTCTTTAAACTTTTATATCATTAGCCCTCCACCACTAGGTCTTCTATGCTGCTGAGTAAGTACCAAGGGATGATTTACGCCGTAGAGTCTAGAATTTGTTTTTTCTGGGTTGAACAATTTTTCACTTTTTTTTTAAGTGTCCTGATGAGGTCGACGATGGAATCTGCCAAACTCTATTATCAATATGAACGTCCCTTGATTTTGGTTGAGATATTGTTGGATCCTGGATAATAACGGTGGTTTAATATCCATCCTAGCTTTTTGTCCCAGGTCCCCGTGAATGCGTTCACAATTTTGCCTGCTGGCATAGAAATCGAGTGACGTATTTTGTGACTACTGCTGATAGTGCTGATTGTTGTGTTGCAAATATGTCGATACAAGGAGTGCCTATTTTCTGAAATATCTTTTCCAGCATCCAGTTTGATAGGTGCCAGTCTAGTGAGCTCTTGCTTCTTAATAGATTAATATTACATTGTAATGACATGGAATAATTTCTATTCGTATTTCTATATGCTTGCGCATCGGTCTTTAGAAGCAATACCGATTTGGTCCCACCCTGGTTCTTTAAGCATGCTACTACAGTTTTGCTGTCGCATTGTATGAGCATGAGTACTTTTGTTTTGAAGAATGTCTTGGTAGTTTGTCAAAAAAGCAATATACTTTTCTTTTTTTTGTTTAATATGAGTCATTTCTTTTGTCAGGAAGTGTATAGTTCTTAGATTCGTTTGTCTTCCAATTTTTTTCACCCCAACCCGTATTTGAGGCGTCTGTGACCAAGTGAATTTCAGGTTTCTTCATAATTATCTTTGATTTTTGTTCTAGATTTTCTAACCACCATTCTTACTACGGCTCGTTACATGTCTGTGATTGGGCGCTCCTTAAATTGTGGGGTCCACATCGCTGTCAAACTGTTAATGTGGTGAAACAGTCAACTGCCTCGGGCTCCATGGAGTAAAATTACTACTACTTTTATTGGTAATAAAAGGCAATTAAAGAAACCTTATGTCTGTAGATCTCTAAGATGACTCTCTGACCAATATTTAATAATAAATAATATCAATCAAAAACCAACGTGTGGATGCATCGAGATGTGATCGCGGTGGACAAGGGCCGCTCTCCTTGGCTAAAGAAAACTGGCGCAAACCTGTAGTGCTTGATACTAACGACCGCAGGGAGGTATGGCAGAGTAAGGAGCTTCACGGACTCTTTTTCCGGGCCCTACAGGGGCCCGATGTAGACCTATCAGCGTCCGTAGCCTGGCTACGTTTCGAGGACCTCCTCAGGGAAACTGAAGGTTTTGTCTGTGCAATTATGATGACGAATAACTACCGGAGATTTATTGTGAAGGACGGCACGATTGACATATGTCGGGCTTGCCAACGTCCAGGCGAATCAATCCATCACATTAACTCCGGGTGTTCTCGTCTGGGCCGTCTGGCTAACGGAGAGTACTTGCATAGACACAACCTTGTAGCCAGGATTATCCATCAGCAACTTGCTCTAAAATACAACCATGAACTATGTGGAATCGGAATTTCCGTACTATAGGTATGTGCCCGACTCAGTTCTCGAAAATGGCAATATCACATTGTACTGAGATCAATCCATCATCACTGAGAGGACTATTGTAGCCAATAAGCCTGATATAGTGGTAGTGGATCGATCAGAGTGGCGCGCAATGATTTTTGACATGGCGGTCCCGCATGACGAGAACCCCGTGAAAGCCGAGAAAGATAAGCAAATCAAGTATCTTGACTTCGCTCGCGAGGTTGTCGACATGTGGGATGTGGACTCAGCGATCATTGTGCCGATAGTCATGTCAACCCATGGTTTAATTGCCAAGAGCCTCGACCAATATTTGAGGAGGCTCTCGTTAGGCAGCTGGATCTAGGGCTTGATTCAGAAAGCGGTACTTCTGGACACGGCTCGTATTGTTAGGAAGATCCTCTCTCTGGAGCCCTGACCCTGTTCTCGATTCTGGTGGGCTACAATGCTTTACATTTTTTTAATTAATATTTAAAAATAATATGTAAGATGAAAAAAGGAAATCATCAATCAATTTCAAATTTTCACCAATTTCCCGAAAATCGGGGAATTGTCTCGATAACTATTGGTAGTTCCAACTATTACCAATACCATTGAATATACTTATAATAATTATAGATCTACTGGATCAATGGATCCATAGACAAAACTATAAACCTATTTTTGGAACCTGTCTTTGGAGCATTTCGTGGGTTTCTAAACGATTGTTCCTCTCAACTGACCCTGTTGAAACTGTTACCCTGTTGAAACCATTTTATAGAGCACCTATTTGCGACACAAAGCGATACATAATATGAGCGATCGGTGAATAAACTAGTTTATTAGTACGTGTTCGGTCAATGTATGTATGTATGTACACACGGTGGCACATCAAGCTACACTTAAAGTATAAAACGGTTTTGCTTTGTATAGATTTCCCGTACAATGAAAGAATTTGCGTATACTGGTTTTGTATAGCTTGATTGGTCGTCGTGCATACTTTAGCAGAGGGCAGAGCTGGGCTGACCGCAGCCATGCAGTCTCTCTAGCTATAAATGCTCTAAGACTAGAGCATTTATCGCTGAATTACTTAATAGTCTAAGTAATTCATCGTTAAAACCCCTTTCAAAATTTTGACTCAATTCGTTTTCCCGGTACTTACTAACTCCATGCTAATTTGTTACATCATGAATTTGACTGACAGGTCTGTGTCTGTGAAGGTCTGTGACGCCGGTGACGCGTGCAACAGTGACATTGAGATAGTACGAGACTACGAGTAATGATCATAGAAAATACAAAGTATTAAGATATTATGACAACAGAAAATTTCGTGAAATTGGGAACAAACAAAAGTTGATTTATTTATTTACGACTACTCACCAAGAACTATTGTGAATTTCAATCTTTGTGTACTTTAGATCAAACAAAATGTTAGAGGTTATAAATGGATTTCTTTTGGTTTATTTTCTAATTTTATGCACGCTCAGTGCTTTAGTCCCTCAGTTAGTAAAACCGGTAAGTAACTGAAAAGGGTATATTCTTGCTTAGTCCACAAGATAATATTTATGTTAAAAAAACACTGATATTTCTTGTAGATAGCTGCTTGTTTTGTCAGACCATCCAATGAAGAGCGAACAGTGTGGGATCAAATCGTGACACTCAAAGCAGAACAAAAAGGCATATCTATGAAAGACGAGTTTGCCGCATATTCAAAGTTGCAACGGAAAATAAACAGACTCGAAAATCAGCTAAAAGATGATTCAAAGACTCGCATAGGCAAGAGTATGGCAGTTAAAGGTACTATAAGAATGGGTCTTCAAATTGGATTAGGTATTATAACTATTCTATCCGTTGTTTGGTTCAGGCGGGAACCCATTGTTGCCCTCAAAGGTGACCTGTTTCCTTTGACTGGAATTTTAAGGTTCCCGAGTGATGTACCAAATGCTATCTCATCTCATGTGTGGGTTGGAATATCAAATGTTGCTGTCAGGACTCTTTTGAAACCTATTTTGTCATAATCTCATTATTTGTGATCTAACTTATGTTGATGTTGGAATAAATTGTTTTTATTTGTTATATGTACAGACGCCAGCAGGGCAACCTACTCGATTTTCGCAAACAACCTTTAACGTTTTTTCGTTTTCGTCGTTTTTTGCTTTAGAGATAAAGTTGAAAATTTATTAAAGAAATTTGACAGATTGTAGTAGCTTGATGTGCTGGCGTGTGTACCTGTTTTATTTTATCGCTTCCAAAGTTCCAATGATGACACCCTAAATATTATACTCTGCTTTTCTTCTATACATATTTAAAAATCTATACTTAGTCATAACGAGTTTGCTCTATCTCACTTGCACAGTGCACTTGAACAAACCCTCTATAGAAGATTCAGAAGTTGGCAACACTGTGCAACACAGACATTTATTGTGCGTGCAATTGGTTCGTTTTTTTTGTAACTTGCTTACAACATATATTTAGAAAAGGATAATGAAACTCAACATCATATTTATTTAAATATTTTATTCATTAAACAAATAATAGTACTTTATACTCAGTCCGACAAATGTCCAAATGTGTCCTCTAAATTAAGATAACCATCAAAGATTTACCTGTCTGGAAACAAAATTATGCTTAATTTATAAAGGGTTGTAATTAAACTGGCTTCTATTCAATAGCATTTTTCTCCTAAAAACTACGTTGTCCTCTAAATTTCTAATTCAGTAAGTACATAATACTAAACAAACTCTCTCAGTGAAATGTTACTTTTGCTTGTGTGTTATATTTAAAACCTATTTTGGAAATACATTCAACTGCTAAAAATCTGCAAGAATTTTATTGTACATGCTTAATGTGGTCTGTCAGCCTGTTTGCGATAAACTCAAAAACTACTGCACTGATTTTCATGCGATTTTCACCAATGGATAGTGGTTCTCCAGGAAGGTTTTAGTATATAATTTGTCAAGTGTTTGTATACATTGGTTTAATATAATGATATTTGTTGGAGTTGGCGGAAAAAGTAAGCCATCTGGAAGCTTTAATCGAAAACGGTGCCTAATCCCTTTGAGATATAACAGAACTATGCATGGTGGGATGTTCCTCTTTTATAGATCTACAAAAAAGTCTGGGATGGCATATACCTATCTATCTTTTAAGGATAGCTTACTATACCCATTCTACTTCTAAAAAAATGGTCAGGTACAATGCGTAATATGTTCTACTACCCGTGCGAAGCCAGAGTGGGTCGCTATAAGCTATATAACATCACGCTACGACTAATAGGTGCGGAGCATCAATGAAAAATATTGCAAAATCGGGGAAAATTCCATACGCAGAAATCAGTCATGCATGAACGTGGACGAGGCAAAAGGAGTATGTATGGAACGTAGCAGGTGGCGTTCTGTGGTTTCTGCCTACCCTCATGGGAAAAAGGCGTGAGTTTATGTATGTATAAAATAGACTACGGCTTCGTATGTTGTCATCATGAGTGCCGTGTTTGGTATCTGACGTATTAGTTGTGTGGTTAAACCCCTGAAACAACAAAGAAGATGTTAATGAAAGGGAATTATATCTTTTCTCAGCAAAGTACTTATTTGTCATCAACTTGTTTCATCTAATTAATAGATCTATCGCCAAAAAATATTTTCATTATCAGATAAACAAAAAGTGTCCCCACAGGTATTATGTCCAAATCATAAGGAGATGGAATAACAATAAAATCGTAATAGGTACCTATAAACGAACAAAACAATTACATTTGTGCCATAAACACATAGCATATCGTTCATAATTAATAATTCCCTGCTGCAGGACACCGCTAGGATTCCCCAAGCATCACAAAAGTAGACCCGTGATGTGCTTCTCGTCTCCAGCAGATTCCCACTAAGTCCGCGGGAAACCGCTAAATGAAGAAAATATAACACCAATAAATTAAAGATCGCGTCTAATATATTCCATAATATGTGATAATAATATCTACTTAATCATAATGGCTTCCTTCTGGATTCTTAATTACCGGAAAATCACCGACTTTTAAGTGGTCTAGACAGCATTTGGTGCAACATAAAACAACGCGTCACTTTTCAAAAATCCACTCAGCAACACAATCCGTAAAGAACAAAAGATTTCATTAACTCTGACTATCATGCAGGCGGGGACCCATTGTTGCCCTCAAAGGGGACCGTTTCCTCCGACTGAAATGTTAAGTTTCCCAAGTGATGTACCTACCAAATGCTATCTCATCTCATGTGTGGGTTGGAATATCAAATGTTGATGCCAGGACTCTTGAAATCAATATTGTCATAATCTCATAATTTAAATTTCTAACTACCTACCTATTTATTTCCATATGTATTCATAAAATTATTAAGTACATAAAAAGTAACGCTCAATCTCTTTCAAGGCAAGATATGTTTGCTATCGATTCAGATTTAGGTTACTCGCTCATAGGTCTTTGTGATATAGGTATTTATTTGTGTTGATATTGTATAAATTGTTTTTCATTTGGTATATGCACCTCAGTTTTTATTATCAAAGTGCGATTTTTAAATACATTTAAGTATAACCAAAGGTAAGTAGGTAACTTAAAAATGACGTCAAAAACTCCTCAAGTCTGTCAACTGGTAATGTACCCAAGAGACAGCGGCGTTGACACGTTGTGTGTGGCAATGCTAAGCCTCTGGCGAAAGTAAAAGCCAGCCCTTGGTTCACGGGAAGTGTCAACTAAGCGTTTTGATATTTGCTTGAAAAGGTTGTGAGCACCCGGACTCGGGTCCTTGAGTTTCAACCCCAAACGGCTCGAAAATATAGTACCATATTTACGCCAGTTGAGGTTCTCAGCAGCCGCAGCGGTAGCCCCAGCACAGCCCGATGAGCTTGAAAGATGGGATGGCGCAAGAGTAGACACATGTTGCGTCCCACACTAAAGGCCTACCAGTCATACAAAGTTCCAATGTTGACACTATAACTTATACTTTGCTCTTCTATTCATATTAAAAAAATTGTAGATGACATTTTTAATAAACTAGGTCATAACAAGTTTGTTGTATCTTCACAAAAGGAAAATGAAACTCAATATTATATTTATTTAAATATTTTATTCATTAAACAAATAATAGTACTTTATACTCAGTCCGACAAATGTCCAAATGTGTCCTCTATATTAACATAACCATCAAAGATCTACCTGCCTATGTCTGGAAACATTATTATGCTTAATTTATAAATCAATCTTAACTTCGATATAATTAGAATATTTAACAATCATTAGATCAATCAAAACAAAATATGTCTGACTGCATCCCACACAATGAGTGTTCCCAGACAATAAAATCTATATAAAAATTAACACAATTCTCAAATAATGGTCCATTCATACTTTGTTATTGTCTGTTTATCATTGTGAATCATCATGGTTTAAATGTAGTCAGATTAATATTTTAACATAACATTAAAATAAAAGCTAGACTCTGTTGGCATTCATCCTGAAGTCATGAGACCGGCATTCATAGATGCCGCAGTGTTCGTTCAGGATAATAACTTGCATAAATAGACCACTATGTACACATTCCGATAGTATGTGAGGTGGAACTATGTATGTGCGACGGTTATATTTTGTTTTCCATAACTAATATTTACAAGCTCTATATCACAGCTTATGTTTTACTATTTTGTGTGCTGAGACTGGAATATGAAGATTTATGAATAAAAATAAACTCTTGTGCATACTTCGTGTTCGCGAATTAATTTTTAACTCAACGTACTATGGACGAAATATTTAGGAAACTTATATTGGACAATAGCTGACTAGTCCATATTTAACAGTGGGATTCCTAAAACCTACATTTCTATTGTAAAAAGCCTGCTTTAACACAGTAGCCTTACACAGATACAACATAAAAACATCAATAAAGCAATAATTCTAACCAAAGTTCCCAAAATAATATATTTCTTATATTGGCACAAGTTACTTCACTTTATGTGCGTAAATCAGCAAAACTTACATCATACTATTTATTGTAATCATCTGATGACTGGTCCTAATGAAATGATTAAGGCATTTACATGGTTCAAGCACTTAATGAGACTAGAAACTAATGACTAAATTAATTCAGATTGCTGGTAGGCGGATTATTATTGTAGAGTCAAATCTCAACAAAATAATCATCAATCAACTGAATGAATGATTTCCAAAAATCTATTATGAAAATATAACATTTTTGATCGCAGTATTTATCTTAGAAGCGCAATTACTTGAATAATAAACTGGCCAAATTATTTTTATTTATCTTAAACTAGCTCAACAATGAGAATATTTTCAGTCATACCAACACTACAATACTAAATAATGACAAAAACAGGAAAATTGCACCAATTACAATCATATCAACAGCTAGCACATCAAGAGCTCCCCAACCAACACTAGAAACGGCATATTTACCATGTTTACTGTTCGTTTTGAGTTCCCGATATTTCTGCGCTGTTACAAGCACCATGACCACGGATAAACTGAAGTTATTGCGGGTGGGTTTATGAGCAGACAAATCGGTCTACCCTCTTTCTTGTTCGTTTTTTGCACTCATTACTGCTACCACTTGCACTGTCACTCGAAACTCGATTCTGTTCCCGACACACGAAACTCAATATGTCCGCTCGCGAAAGGTAAACATGGTAAATATCCCGTTTCTAGTGTTAATGATAATGTTAGTGACTATGACAGTTTAAAAACTTATTTCCCCAATCAACTTTGAACCTAATGATTTAGCGATAAAGTTGAAAATGTATTAAAGAAATTTGACAGATTGTAGTAGCTCGATGTGCTGGCGTCTGTACTTGTTATTATGATTAGGTTGTTGACATACACTTTGCAAATAAGAACCATTCTACAATAATTTTATAAAATATAGTAAAGATAGAAAGAACTTTAAAATGGAAACTTGCAGCTAAGTCCAAAGGTTAAAAAGCGGAAGTAATCGTATCTTATTTGCATAAGTAATATCACCTTGTAAGTACATTTCAAATCGTTTATACACTTTTACAATGGATTAATATTAAACTGACCATTCAATGGTTTTATAGGTAGCTCAATTTACAAAGATTACTCATTATGAGGTCTACCTCTTATGGGAGACTCTTACAAATAATCAACAAGTTTTCTAAATTTTCCATAGATCCATTTTTTACCCCTGCCAAGTATTGCTGACCTTGAAATTGGTATCATTTTTGAGAACATGGCGTTACGTTTACTTACTACCATACGAAGACTGGTGGGTTTGACAGGTTTCGTAATTTCTCAGCCACAACATGTCTGCCTACGGACATTCGAGAACGTTGTCATCTAATGTTGGCTACGAAACTACTGTTTTGGCGCTCAACGCGGCTCAGACACGGCTAACGACTCCTCATGCAGTTTGCTAGGTGTTCTCATAAAATGAACTGTTAAAATGTGTAGTTAGAAGATAGACTACGGCTTCGTATGTTGACATCATGATTGCCGTGTTTGGTATCTGACGTACTAGTTGTGTGCCTAAGCCCCTGAAACGACAAAGAAGTTATTAATAAAAGTTGGCACAATTACCAAACATGTTGTCTCTTGATAAGAATGCTGCAGTGCTTACCTATAGACTCCTCGGTATCCCTCCTCCTTCAGTACTGTGTGCAGCGTTTGCCAGAACTTGCTGTATTTGTCACCTTCTTCTCTGAGTCGTGTTCTTGCTACCTCTGGAAATTTAATACGACCTCATTAAGAAACCATCATTATTTCAAGCGAAAGACGATATGATACCATTAAGTCCGCGGGAATCCGCTAGATGAAGAAACTATAACACCAATAAATAAAAGATTGCTTCTAAAATATTGCATATTATGTGATAGTAGTAATCATATTTGCTTCCTATTCTTAATTACCGGAAAATCACCGACTATTATTTGGTTTAAACAACATTTGGTGCAACAAAAAACGATGCGTCACTTTTCAAAAATCCACTTAGCAACACAATCCATAAAGATCTTAATATACTATCAGACAGACAGAAAATGTTTTAGATAAGGTGACACATCGGTTTAGTTACACATGCACAAGTTAATGACCTGCTGTTTGTAATCACGGGTTAATCTCTTTCTTATCCATGGTAAAGAGGCGACTCCTTTTGTTTCTTCCGAATAAATAAAATAAAAGTAAAAGGAGTAAAGGGCGGGGGGGGGGGGGGCGGCCTTTGCTCCTTTTTTTCTCATTTTACTTTTATTTTATTTATTCGGAAGAAACAACAACTAGGTACCTACACATTATATATTACAGAAAAATTATAGAATATAAGGAGTTATACAAATGTGCAACCAACAACGTTCTCCATAGATACACAAAAAGACAAATACATTGTTGATGTTGTAATTCGCATAAATTACTACTACTACTAAGGAACACTAAAAATTTACAATATTAGTCGCATACATTCTGGATTGTATCAAGTAATATGTTTCAAAATTTTCCAATTCACAATGCAAATAGAGAAAAGTAAGAGAAAAAAATATTGAAATTGCCTGCGCGGCAACGTTGAGGCGCCCGCAAGCCTAGATTCGTGTGGATTCGACTAGGAGTGACGGCGAAATTAGGTCGTGTGCGCACCTCACGTCCCTGAATAGTTCGAGGAACAACAAAAGTTGTTTCAAATGTCCACACAATCATATGAGTTGTTACACAGATTGTATAGAAACATCTAGAAAAGTACGTCTAGACTACAAAGACATCAAGTTATATTTTTTCAGCAAGTCGCTATAGGGGTGGTAAAGGCGGTAAATAGTACTAGTACAACGGTTATGCATTGTTTTCAAAAACATACGTTGTATGCGCTCAATACAGTCAGTATATTATAATAAGGAATCCACGCCGGCACAGCATATGCTAATTGAGACCGGATTAATGACCGATACAAATATAAATATGAGCTCGGATAGATGAATACCGTGGCTGATCTCTTTACGAATCCATACATTCGATGAGCCTGACTTATGATTTTATCAACATGTGCGTCCAGGTGCAGTTTACTATCGACGAGCAGTATTCCCCGATCACGAATTGTGTTGACTTTGTCTAGGATTTCATTTTGTGCATGGGTGTTTAAATTGGTTTTAATTTTTAGTAAAGCTGATACAGCAACATTTGGGAATACCGAGTAGGACCTTGTTTTTAATACAATACTCTACTAAGCGATTAAGATCTTGTTGGAGTAAGTGACAGTCAAGTATTGATCTAATGGGTCTAAATATTTTTAGATCGTCCGCGTAAAGTAGGAACTTAGATTTAAGAAAACACATATCAATATTGTTAATAAAAATGATAAATAACAGAGGTCCAATAATTGAGCCCTGAGGCACCCCTGACGTTGCGGTTATGGCGGTGGAATGAAACCCATTGACAATTACTTTTTGTGTTCTATTTGACACGTAAGAAATAAACCAACGTAACCGATCCCTGCGGATTCCGTTAAATGCTAGCTTCTTCAAAAGCAGTTCGTGATCGATCCTGTCAAAGGCTTTTTGAAAGTCAATGTATACAGTGTCCACTTGCACACGAGAGTCCATACTATTAAACAAATAGTGAAAGCTATCATATTCGTGGTTGTAGACCTTCTTTTTACGAACCCTTGCTGCTGCTGTATTATTTTTTCATGGACAATCGGACACAACTCATTGTGAACGAGCCTTTCGAAATGAACTATTGGGATCTGTATTTCATTTTCACATCAGTAAGTATATGTTTGCTGTACATCAACTTTGCAAGCAAATTAATCGTAGCGTTGAAATGTAATCAACACATAAAAAGAATTGATGCTAGAGAAATTATATCCTTACCATGTGGATATGCAATGCAAGAAGCGACTGTTTTCGAGAAGGCACCTGCTCCCATGAACTCAAGGAAGTCTCGAGGAGAGCGATGTTCGCTGGGCACACCATCAACACTCCTCGCTGCCATCAGTCTCGCCTTTACACCCTCGTATAGCACAAAATGGACCACAGTCTCACTGATGCCCATGTAAGAAGCCGTTATTCCTTTGTAGAATCCCCTTATGCCCTGAAATCAATCACCCTTGTTGAGTTCGATGAAGTAACAAAACGAATATGAGCTACTTGTTTTAAAGCCGATGGATGAATCTTATCGCATCATTTAATTGAACTAGTCAGGTACCGTTTTGGCGTATATCCTCTTAATACACTGCACTGCTGTCACATTCTGCCCATCCAACTGCAGCCGCGTCTTAACAAACCAAATCGGATTGGTCAGCGTACAAGACACAAAACCTGAAACAGACTGTTCTTCAAACCACTGCGTGACAAACAAAGCGCGGTGACTAAAGCCAATATGAATAAATTAACATAGGAACGAGAGAAAGACAATGCGATAAAAGTGTTTATTACAATTGGCATTTCCACGTCTCATAGAGTATACAAAGGAGCGACGTTTGATCACAGAAACTTGAGTAAATAATATAAATATTTCACGAACAGTGTAAAACGTGTTTTACCTGCAGCACTTGCTGCGGATAGGTGAACGATCGGAGTATCCGGTGATATGTTTTGATTCAGTATCGCCTTAGCTTGAGAGTATGTGCAGAAGTATATGGCCCTAGACGGTGCTACCCCAACTATGTTGGGTCCTAGACCCTTGAACAGTGCTCTAGGGCCCTCAGTCTGAACTATGTGTCTGGAAACAAATAAGCTCTTTCAGTAAATCACCTTTGCACCTACGTCGATGATAATATAATTATTGAGTTAGTTCGTGACGTAAATGGATATCTCGTCCATGGAGATAAAATTATAATGTCAACATACAAGCTGCAACCTCGAGAAACCTGAAGTTTAAATGGATGTCCGTTTTCTGCGCAGGAGGTACTCGTCCTTACATTCGAGATAATGGTCTAAAAAATGCCAACTGATAAGCGATCAGCCGGTATTGGCAGCAGCCGGCTAATCTGCAAACACCGAGCGCTCCAATGGGGTCGCGATCGCGAATCCGGCCCACGTTCAGCTCTCGTGACACTTGGGCATCACACTTGTTATCTATTAACATACACTTGATAACGGCGCTAGTTGAAAGCGGTTTGAACTTCTTCTGTTTGCCGGTGCTTGATTATTTAAATACACAGCAAATGAATTTTTGTTGTATCTTCATTTCGATGAGTGTGAAATTGTGTTTTTCCACTTAGAGTGCACGGACTAGAGAATGTCGTGACATCAGCTCGAATAAGTAAACAGCTAAATTAAAGGTCAACAAGACAGTTATACGTCTGGCGTACACTTAGTAGCGCAGAAGCCCCAATCACAGACACTGAGTGGCTGCAAGCCAGAACGACAATCCACACAAAATAGCACAGATAGCAGCAAACACTTCACACACAACTTTGTACCTACTGGTGTCGGAAATTGAATTTATATGTCCGAGAATAAGTGGGAAGAAAATTGCGTGGCATTTGACGGACGTATGACAATTGATAATAAATCCCGATAATGACGCACATAAAATGTCATTAATAAATGTGGCGCTTCAAAGGAGGCACACGTAGACATGACACACAAGCGGATTATAAAATGAGATTTTACCTGATGCACTGTATAAGGCTCATCCTGGACGGTGTCCTGGCATGCCCCGCTCTCGCATACTGCTGAACCTGACAATTGTACGACATCAGCATACGATCTGCTTGCTTGCTGTATGCGAACATCGCGCCCATCGTACGTCTGTAGCCCCATTTGGCCTCCTGCATTATATGGCCAATTTATTATAACCATCGCTTGTGTCCAGCACGCATACGGTCAGGGATAACTAGGTTATGTTAGCAAACTCAGAGGTAAAGGAAATGGATAATGTCAATTTCTGTTAAACACATTGATTTACATCTACATCTTATTTTTGTAGGATTTTTATTTCAACTAAAAGCTGACATTGAATGTGTATGACCTTCGATTAGCGCAAATATTAACGTTCTTATTAAATAAAAACACAAAATGTTGTTATAACATTGTTTTCTATTCTAAAAACATAAAGTGGAAAGCGCATAACTAAGTGCGCTTCACACAAGTGATGGAAACAATGGGACCTACGCCAATGTTAGGGCCAAATGTTTCCATACTGCCAGCTCCACAGTTAAAATATTTACGGTTCTGAATATCATTGATGAAACGTTTTACTATCTCTAAGAACAACACCATTATACTCAGCGGATACGAGGTAAATTGATCACGGAAATAGGCACCTAATAATGAATCAACTCTCATTGATACCTACAATCCTACACCAAGCTAGCACATTTTCCTAAAAGGATAAGCCATAGCCATAACCTATACAATACTATAATTTATTAATATTGAAAAATAACACAGGAAACTTCCTTCATCAATTTTAATCATTCTAGGTGTTTGTGCAAATGTTATACATACATCGACGACATCATAATTTTTTGGATAAACATTTGAGAAAGAGTAGAGAACCATTGAAATATGTTTATCAGGATATGGCCAGAAGAGTTTGGTATTTCGTCAAGGCTAAATTAGTAGCATATTATCGCCAAAAGAAACCCGTAAGATGAAGACGATCTATGTGTGCCTACGATAAATGATTAAAGTGAGTGCTAAAAATATCTCAGTGCAAAAATATATCTACCTACATCAATCAAACTATGGAAAACAACAGAGTAATCATTTCAGAAGCCTTGGAAGTTGATTTAATCCAGCCCAGATGAGATGATACTGTATCATTTTAGTGATTTTATCGGTTCCAAATGCATTCCGTTTTAGACACTGTTTTTCGTTTGATTTAAAACAAGAGTTGGAGTTATCGTGTATGTCAAACGTGTCTGATAAATCCAAAACTACATTCGGAAAAGTCCCGATGTAATTTCGAGTAATGTCTGCCATTGTTAGCGAAAGTGCATCGGCAGGTATGCACGGCACAGCCAATGAATGTTTATTGCAATTCCAACTTGCTATGCATAATTCTACTTTTAGAACAGCCTTGAGCGCCGTTAGCTTCACTATGTATAATGACATTGTACAAGGTCATTATTAATCTTACATGGAACTACGTCGTAAAATGTGAACAACAATATCACGCTAAATTAATTTCGCTTTGCTAACTGAAGTTTGAGTACTAAAGTCAATTGAAAACGATTAAAACTGGCCGGCTTCAAACCGTTTCAATCACATTGTCTGGTAAAGAACATAGGAAGAAAAACGTCTCGTCAAGAAAATGCCTGGCCTAGTCCTCGGTGGTTATTTTCGAATGCTTCGAGAATCTGGGAAGCTATTGGAAACGAGAAACAATTTTTACGACTTTGGCGTTCTAACATCAGTATTGTTTTCAGCTATCTATCATCGGAGAGCGAACGCGAATACCAGTCACTGCACTTGGACAACATTTATAAACATCCAACCTTGGTATATTTTGCGTAAATAAATTGATCTGGCGTAGCGTAGCAAGCTGATTTAAACATTTGTGAAGGCGTGCTATCTGGATCGATTTAGACGCAGAATAAAATCGAGCTCCGTAGAAATTTTCATGATTCAGAGATAATTTAATGGTTTCGTGGTAGGTACGGAAGTTAGGGCGGGGTCTGTTAAACGAAACTGCTTTCCTACAGCCGAATCTAGCTTAATATCGAGGGAGCACCTATTTTGTATTGTTAGTTGGATTCATGCCAATGTTAGGTCACTCACTAGCTCGATAATTTATATTTGATTAGTGCTGATGTTGATAAAGCTAGCTTGTTTGTTTTTACCAAGATGTATTACGTCTTTGACGGGAGCTGACGTTTTTAATTTTAGTGTTTTCGCAGTTTTTGTCGTCTTGGTAAACTCTATACTTATTTAGCGAAAGATGGAAATGTGCAGAAACCGTATAATTTAATTAATTTATTATTCGGCAACGTGTAAGTTGTTTTTCTAAGACGCTATCTCAAATTCTCATGTCAGCTGGTGATGCGAATATCAAAACCGATTAAATAACACGACTAGGTATCGTGAACCGGTTAGTTTTACGTGCAAAAAATTCGACACACAGTAAAGTGCGCAGTTTGTGTACATTAGCAACAATATAAATGCCATTACTTTGGTATAGCGCGCACAATTACTTGAATTCTTTACGAGTAAGCGCTACTCAAGTAACGTGCCATTCAGATAATATAAATTAGCAATGGTAAACACATTAGTAACAATACGTTAATTTATGATAATGTTTAATACGCTACCTATAATTATAAAGATTGCCAATTTTGCAATTTGCCAATAAGTACATTTGTCATAGTTTGCATGTTGATGTTAATTTGGTTCAAACAATCAGGATACGTTTTTTTTTTTCAACACATTGATAACAAAGTATATGTATTTAGTCATCAAAAACAGTGCTGGAGGTAGGAAGTAATAATTTATGTGTAGCAAACATGTTTATCATTAGGTGAGTATAGGTAGGTATGAATTTGATCAATTCGGTATGTTTAGAAATTGCTGTTTTGTTTACATGCAGAAGTTAGCGTGTTTGTATTCGTAATTTCCTGTAATTATGCCCCGATAGCACATTATCTCTGCCGCCGTAATCATTATAACACTGCAACAATATTTTCTTCTGATTATGTTCTATTTTTAGCTTAGTACCTAATATGTAATTGCTCAACATTTGAACGAGCATTATTTATTATGTAACGAATAGGTAATGCGCAGTAACTTGTATTAACGATGGCATTATCGTTTTAAGTGATAATAGATTTGTATCTGGATATAGCGTTTATCCGTCACATGGACTGATTATAAAAGAATGCTGTGCATGAAATGTTGTTTTTTTCTCTTTCTCCGAATAATAACTTGCCAGCTTTTAGCGCTTTTAAAAATCAAAATTAGAGTTCAATGAATATTTCATCATTCTCTTGCCCTTGTCCCAATTCATTTGGGGTCGGCGCAGCATGTCTTCTTCTTCCATACTTCTCTATTACTCGTCATCTCAACACCTCCTTTCTTGCCATATCATCCGTTACACAGTCCATCCATCGTTTCTTTGGTCTTCCTCTACTCTTATACCCATCCACATTCATACTCAAAACGTTCCTCACGACTTTTTCCTCATTCCTCCGCATTACACGTGTACTGAAATAATTGACATTGGTAAATCTTCAATGAATAACAACAGAGGGTAGTTTGGAAAACCTTGACAGTTGAGAGCACTTTGTTTTTTCTTGCACTACCAGTATCTGTACGCTAGATGGCGACTTATTGATTGTCATAGTAAAATTAAAAATATTAGTATTAAAGTATTGACATGACACAAAATCGCCAAAATTGGAGAGATTTGGAGGAGACCTACACTCAGCATTGGGCGACTAAAGGTTGAAGAAGAGTGAGAAAGAGAAAGAGAGAGTAGTACTAAAAATATTTTCCGATTACCTACTGTTTGTAGAAAAAACAAATGTATGCTGTATCGGAAACGGTTTAAAGTGTTAAATTACTGAAAACACATACAATTTTAGCTCTGAATGCATATAAAGCAAACATCTGAGTATATGAATGGACAATTACATACTGAAATCATTGTTTCAGATTAATCACTGATTTGTACTTTAATTGAAAAGGTAACTTTTTGGCACGTGAGGAATTCTAGTATAACGTGTTTATAATCTTATTCATAACTGTTCCATGCGACTGATTTTAATTTAAAGAGCATTTTTTTCACAATAATAATATTAACTAAAGATCTACCAAAAGCGATACCTACACTAGCTAGCTAGCGTGCTAGCTTGATAAGATGAAGATGAAAAGTAAAGGTGGGGGTACGGAACTTTTTACAGTGTGAAACCGTAGCCTGGAAGCCATTCAAAGTGGTTAATAAATGTGATTAAACCAGGTAGGTACACACGAGCTGAACGAAAGAAGAAACTATGGCCGTGGAACAAAATTACAGGCAATTAAAGGGAAGGACCCTCGACTCTTCTTGATGAAGTTCTAGAAAAAGAAGTGGCCAGTAGTAGTGGCGGTACGTTCTTCCAAACCTACTAGTTTGGCTACATATACATTGGTTATTTTTATAGATATTACGTAGGTACATGAGCACAACTTAAAATGCAGTCAGAGTAAAAAGTTCTGGTGTTCCGAATTTATTTAATATTCATTTTATTCTCTACATTTTAAAACTCTCATATTAATGACTAAGTACTGCTTAGAATACAATTTAAGTAACCTATCTAAATGACAATATTTTTAAGAATCACAGGTAAAAAATCGAACGAAAGAAGTACAGGTTCGACTTTATATTTTATTTATTTATTTTTGTATAGGTACCTACCTTGTCACAATCAGACACATTTGAAATGAATAAACAAAATTTAACTGCTGTACATTGTACTAATGTATGTTGTTGTTTTTTCTTTGCATAGTTTTCTTAAATTACTTATTTCATTTCAAATAAATAATTACATTCCTTGAAAATTTTACTTAACATACCTGGTGCATGCGATACACGATACACCGCTTTAGGTAAGGATATGTGGCGTTGCCAAATGAGAGCATTACCAAACGGGCGCGACCCTATTAACCTACCACTATTCATAATGTTAGAGTTTCTGAACAGTCTGCTTGCCTTATAGCTTATAGGCTTGCCGTATTAATGGCGCCCAGGCAAGCCATACTGGCCAGTAGGTTGTAACTGACTGTAACAGAACTGCATGACAAATTGAAGTCTAGTGAAGTTCAATAAAAAAATGTCCTTAGATAGTTATCGCAAGGTTCTTTCTTTTTTGACTTTAAACTTGACCTTCTCGTGACAAGACACAGTTAAACTGAGACATCCATCACGAAATAACAATAATTTCTGCCAATGTTTTGTGTTGTACCAGTGCGTGATACGACTGATTATAGATATTTTTATTACATAATTCTGATTAGCTTTGTTGATAAGGCTGATAAATATTGCTTTTATAGTATTGATAAGTTAAAACAATAACCGAAGTAGGTACTTATTGAAACCATAATATGCACGTGTGGTCAATGAGTATTTTTCTGCTAAAAAGGATTAATTAAAGGGATATTGCTATGAATGACGCAAACGTTTTATTATAGCAGCTGGGTCTTTAAAGCTCATTTTTCTAAATCATAGCATATTGCTAGAATGGTACACATAGTCGATACCTACCTAGAAAATGCTGAAACTAACTTGTTTACTTTGACGCGACGCTTACCTACCCGCGTGACGAAAAAGCCAGACGAAAAATTTGCATTGATGGAATCTTATCTTGTTTGTACTTTTTCTAGCAACATTTTAATAGACAACAAAAAAAAATTAAACAACGAATAACGATCGACCACGGAATCATAACGGTCAGTATGTGAAGAACTGACAAAAACACCTAAACTAAATAAATATAATTGAACAGAGGGTGTACAAACAATCACCACACACCACTATAACCTACTCACACACACATTTGCAACTCCTCAGGCACACTCCTACACACTCATCCACGCTGTACTTACTCTTAGCAATGACAACAAATAAAAAAAAATTGTACAGCTATTCAATTGTAAATCCGTAATTAAAATAAAAGGTTTAAGATAAAATTTCAAAGAGCTGTGGATTTTGTTAATAATAAATAAATAATTGATCTTTTTGAGTACAAAACAGAATTTAATGTCATGATTGCATTACTGCCAGAATCGAGCACAAGAACAAATTTGAATCTACACAACGGGAAATGGTAGAGAAATTTTCCTTTTGCAACAAGTAAAACTGACGACAAATCAATCGAACCAAATTTGTTTTTTTAATAGCTACACAATTCGTTGGGAAAAATATCTTGCCAGACAGAAGACATAGTAATAGTCAATTAATTGCTTTCACGGGTATTTAACGGAATCGATAGACGAAAGAAATTGCGAGTTGTAAAGCCAAATCAGTGCAGATTGTTTGTCTAGCTAGTGATTAATATTGGAGTGCTTTTAGCCTTTCCAGCATTTCATAGTTAAATTAACAAATAATGAAATTATTTATAAATAAAAGATTTTTGTGTTAACTTATGAAGAAATACCAATTATGATTTTTACAGAGAAAGTAATTTCTTAAATAATTATTTAAACGATCAAAAATAAAAAAAAACCGGCCAAGTGCGAGTCAGACTCGCGCACCGAGGGTTCCGTACAAACCTGTAGGCGCAAAATATGCGGCTTTAATTGCTGTATCTTTTGATTGCGTTGACGTAGAAGTTTGATTTTGTTACAGATTAAAGATATTATAGACTTGTGTATTTGTTAAGAATTTCAATATAATACCACTACGCGTTCATGAGTAAAGGGGTAATAAGTTTAAAATTATTAAAAATATTTTTATTATATGATGTAACTAAAAATTTATGCTTTTCGCAATTTTTCTTTTATCTGTGTTATAAGACGTTGCTTCGTACCAAATTTCAAGATTCTGAGTTCACGGGAAGTACCCTGTAGGTTTTGATTCCCTTGCGAGTAGTGGCGAGTTTCAAAATATGCCGTTTTAATTCCTGTTTCTTTTGATTGCGTTGACATAGAAGTTTGATTTTGTTACAGCTTAAAGGTATTATAGATTTGAGTATTTGATATGAATTTCAATATAATACCACTACGCGTTCATGAGGAAAGGGGTAGTAAGTTTAAAATTATTAAAAATATTTTTATTATATGATATAACTAAAAATGTATACTTTTCGCAATTTTTCCTCTATCTCTGCTATAAGGCGTTGCTTCATACCAAATTTCAAGATTCTGAGTTCACGGGAAGTACCCTGTAGGTTTTGATTCCCTTGCGAGTGTCGAAAATTTGCGGCATAAACGGGAGTATCTTTTGATCGCGTTGACTTAGAAGTTTGATTTTTTCACAGCTCCAAGAGACCATAGACTTGAGTATTTGATATGAATTTCAGCTTGATACCACCACGCGTTCCTGAGAAAAAAGGTCTTGACAGACAGACAGACAGACGGACAACAAAGTGATCCTATAAGGGTTCCGTTTTTACCTTTTGAGGTACGGAACCCTAAAAAACGATAATAAACTATAAAAAAGTTAGTTTGCCATGACAATAGAAAGTAAAAAAAATAGCAAAAATATATTAAACATCTATTTGTTTATAAAAAAAATCTTAACAAATGATGTAAATGTTTTCTAAAGTCACTTAATGCCATTGTCAGATGCAAAAACAGCAATAACATAATATTTGGTGAAAAAAAAAATTAACAACATTTCTTTGACTTTTCATTTTTTGTTACTTAACTTTAAAAATTATTATAAACAAAATACTCATAATAAACTTTAATTAACTTTTAACACGTGATCTTGTTAAGTGTACATATGTATAAGAAGAGCTCCACGAAGCCAAAAATAATAGGTATATTATTTAAACTTTTATGTAATCATTTAAGATAACAGAGATCATCTTAATCTGTTAATAACAATTGCATTTTTTTATGTGCTAATAGATACTTTCGATACATTTTTCTAGACGTCATTCCGAATCGAATGAGCCATCGGTCATAGGAGCTTTATCAAGAACTAACGTTTTTGAACTTGTTGACTAGCCTACTATAATATGCTCCACGGTAAAAGAACCTGTAGGTACTTACTAAGCTTACATTTCTTATTATGAGGGATTGACCCGGGTTGGGATCGCTCGGGTTTCGGTGCGTATCATATCGAATATAAATAAAATACGGTAAATGGAAGGTAAAATTATACCTAAGTCGTAGTAAAATAATAAATAAGGAAAAATACCACATGGCATGAGGAAAACTACCATGATAATATCAATCTTAATTTAGCGTTCAAGAAATAAAATCGATGTTATGTTACTGTAAATAAACATTCGGAATAAACGTTAAGTTTGATCGAAGGTAGGTAGACGATAGACGCAATTTACGAGCCAAAAACAAACAGTATGACTTTTGTCGATCTAACTGCAGTTGGCTTTGGTAAACATAAATGATGCATTGGGTCATCGATCGACTTCATAGCCTTTGCTATTTTTGTCGACTGTGGCAACTGATATTGGTCTACAGATCCGGTGTATAATTTTATTGCAACCCTGTGTCGACAACAAGAACGCAATTTTGTTTTTTGTCTGGTAACATTCAGAAAAGCGTTTTTTTGTTTTTATTTATAAAACGTAACCGGTTAGTGTTACAAAACCGATTATTTAAAGGATGGCTACAAAATTAAGTTATTGGAAGCAGTCCAGCAGTGAGCTCAAAAAGGCTAACTTGATTATTCAAGATGTGTAAAATTATGGGAATGGGCATTGGGCTATGTTGATTCCATTGAGAATGAATTATTTGTTGCTTCTTTGTTTAAATGTTGCATGTTTGCTACAGATAATGATATTATTTTCTCTTATTGCAAAAATGTGGGTACTTATTTGTTTACATTATTAGTTTTGCTAGTCTGAATCAGATACTAACTTTCTTATTCTTTTGGACAAAACTTAAAAGTTCCTTCCAAAAACTCTTCTTCTTTGAAATGAAATAAAAATATTATTTATGTTAGATTGTAATGTTAATCTCTAAATAATAATCACTAATTTGCTGGCCCTGATAAATCACATTTCAATTGATTACAACTGCCTGATAATATAATCTGCTATGTTTATAATTATTTTTTGTCAAATATTAAAGATTCTTGTATCCCTAGTTATCTTAAAATCTCTCAAAACATTTTATATCCTGTGTGTCCCCATTTGCATAAAAATAAATTAAAAATATTTGTTCTAAAATTAATCATACCTGATGTTTAGGAATCTTGGAGCAGACTTTCCTGGCATTGTTAGTGCTATCAGAAGGTGGCGGTTGAGAAGGTGGTGATATCCCAAGACCCTTCGAGGACTGAAGACGAGTCTTAACTACTTCTAAAGGACATGTTACCACAGCTCCAGCTGTGCCGGCCACTCTGAAAAGAGGATTTTTATGTTGAAGTAAATCTCATCTAGTTTCTAATTTTTTTTAATGTGAATAATCTAACCTACGGTGCTCTGACCTAGTCGGTAATCGAAGTTTCGAGTAGGAGTTTGCAGCATTTTGGGCATAAAAAGACAAGATAGTGTATGAAACATCACGCAGCGTTCCAATAACGGGTATAATAGATGCGGGTAAAAAGGCTGCCAGGGTAAAATGGAATTAGGCAGGTCAAGTCAGCTGCATGCACGACGATCACTGGGGATGTCTCCACACAGTGGTTGCCAAAAGATGGCCGGCGGCACCGAGGTTGACCCAGAAACAGGTGGCGAAACGACCTGGACGCGTACCGTGAGAGTTGATCCCAGGAGGCCTGGGATAAAAATTCCTGGAAGGACTTGGCCTTTACCCATCAGGGTCGCAGCTAGGCTATTAAAAAAATAAAAATTGTAAAAACCTATTTACCGAATAAACATTATTAATTGTTATTTAATGGCATCTGAAGAACAGAAGAAATTAATGTCCCTTGCCTGTTTTTTTTCGTGTGGTTTGTGCATAACCAAATGGTGTAAAAGTTTTTATTCTGCCCATGGGCCTCTGACTTGTCTTTACATGCCATCGAGAACTATCTCTCAGGCATGCTGGTTTGGTTTCCTCACGATGTTCCTTCACCAAAGCTAGTGATACAAAACGCACATAAATCCGAAAAGTCAGAGGTACCTTTTGTTCAAACTATGACTTGGCAGTCTGACAGTCTGAATGTAAAATTTAATAAGTAAGCTTAGCTAGCACCATAGTCTTACGAAATAAACATAAATGTAATGGAATTGGATGATGCAGTCTTATGAAATAAAGTTTGTGTCAACTAAATTTGGTAAATAAATGTATTGAGCGAAAACATTCTAAATTACTTTTAATAAAAGTTAGTAGTTTTTTTAATCAGTATCAGTGATGGGTATAAAATGTGTGCTCTGTCTCTTTGTGTGAATGTGGGTTCGTCAACTGTATATCATTAGATGTAATTGTTAATTTGGATGTTGCAATTTAGCACATTTTTGTGAATAACAAGTGTAGGAACATATATTCACAGGTATGGGTACTGCAATTTGGCTCATTCTTCTTTGATAAAAGCATGTATATTTTAGCTTATTACACAAAATATTGTTGTTCTTCCTATTGTAAACAAGACCTCTGATGAAAGATTGTGCAAAAGGTAATTGATGGCGGTTAATGTAACTGTCAATTAGTATTATGAAATATGTACATTGTAGTTTGTATGTATGATAGCATAGTTATAATTTTTGGTCAGAGTAACGCTTATTAGTATTTTTTTTAACAGCGAAGGTTTATTCTGAAATAATTAAAAAGATGCTTACTTATTACCTTATGTAGTAAATGCTTGCAACAACAACATCATACCATGGTAGGTACTAGGTATTGTATTACAGTGTGTTATCTACATTTTCAAGGTGCTTTGCCATCTGCATTTATGTAACATATGAGATTGAATAACAGGAAACTAATGTGACAATGTTTGTGAAGATAATTCAAAAGTCAACATGAAACTTGGCTTGCACTATTTACAGTTCATGAAAAATATGATCAAAAATTTTAAAATGCTAGATGTTTTTGTAGATGTGTGCCACGCGTAGGCACAGTGAGAACGCTGGCGTAAACAACGTCTCGCCACATGTGCCAATACTTGTGAGTTTTGTAGCCATCCAGATTACGATAAAGATTTCTGGTATGATAATGCACTACACTAACGGTGTTTATCATATCACCGACCTCCCTCGGCACAGTACTCACCCTCCGGCTAACAAATGTATCGCAGTATCCTTCTGAGACATTTTAGCGCCACAGCAATAATTACATGACTGCAAATTGCGACTGTCTATAAATAAACAAATGCACCGCTTATTATAGCAATGTCCACACTACGCTGGAAGCACTTTGACTACGTCTAATTATTTGACTTTACACCTAATTTACTGATAAAAGTTTAATTTTGAAGAAAAATAAAGCAGCAATTTATGTGATCACAATAAATATCGGCAAAAACTTCACAGCACAGCACACAGCACTGTCGTACGTTCGTCGTCTCGTAACAATATGCACACGAACACAAGGCGGGCTCACGTGCACACGACTCGTCTACACACACTAAAGAATTTCGACGACTACGTGACGTCGCGGCTGTCGGCACAGCAACCTCGGCATTCGGCAGGTAATCGGTCGCTATTGGTTGAGATTTTGAGATGGACTTGGTGGTCAAAACCGAAGCAAGGCCGAAGCTGGCCAGACATCACGGAGAATTTTATTATCATGGAATCTAGGAAAGTATATGCCGTTCTGCTGAAGAGTTTTAAAATAATAAAACAAGCGAGTGTAGGAATCAACGAGATTTATCATTTAATAAATCTTTTAAAAGAAATATCTGTTTCCTGAAATTCTAAATTGGTTATCGAGAATGTCAGGATTTCCGTAAAAGAAGAAAGAAATAGGAAAACATTTTACTTTATGTTTTCTAGCAGTCGCGTTCCAATATTACAGTTTAGGAACATCTATGTGAGGCATACATCTCAGTAGAATGAAGAACTCAACTTTGATTGTCTGCCTGTGTTTGAAAGAGATAAGAGAGATGTCTAATACCGAAATGAAAACAAGGGATAATATTTTGACATTGGCATTTGCAGTGGAAATTCTTCTGCGATTTTCATGTCATTGTCATGTCAGATAGACATGTGTCAGATAGAACAAGGTGATTGACAGAAAAGAATTGTACTGCGTTGTTGCATAATTCTGCATTTTAATAAATATATTGTATCGGTATCGGGTAATCGTTTGCCGGTAATTTTATTTAAAGTAACTTGTGCATTTCTTTCACTGCCTTTCATAATGTTTACTCGCCGGCTTACGCTGTAAGTATGAATTTTCACGTGATTTTAAACCACGACTAAGATCATTTTTCTTCTGCATTAAATTATTATTTGCTTCAACTAGGTGCCTGCACAATTTATTAATGCATTAAGCATTTTATCAAACCGAATGACGTAATTACATAAAACGGACATTGGCTCTGACCGGCCGGTTACTGCATTAAGTTGTCATTGAGTAATATAGATTTGACCTTGTTGAACTGTTCCCAGCATGTCTGCGGGCGCGACTCGCATGAAGCACACTCTCCCGGAGTTGCCCTATGAGTACAGTGCTTTGGAACCTGTGATCAGCCGGGAGATCATGAGCTTGCACCACAGCAAGCATCATGCCACATACATCAACAACCTCAATGCTGCTGAGGAGAAGCTGGCTCAGGCACAGGCTAAAGGTAACTAGTAACAGTTTTGAAAATATTTAACTAAAGCTCCTTTAATTTTTTAAACTTACAACTCTCTAAAAGTATGAATTCATTTTGAGCTGTGGTGACCAAGTGATATTGGCACCACTTAACTAGTTCTAGTAGGTTGTGAGTTTGAACCCAAGCAAGGATTTACTTTGTGGAATTTATTTTATCACCAAACTGCTCCAAGTGCTCTGCTCTCAAAACTGTATAGGAAAATATTGTAAGAAAAATATAAATTAAACCATGAAGACATGTGACATACCACACTCACACAGAGTGGAGGTCTGTGTCCCAGCAGCTAGCTTAGCTTATGTGACCATTCATGGATACTTATCTTCACATTGTGTTCCAATACTTTAGCAGCAGACACGGACACGATAATAAGACTCCACAGTTTAGTAAAGTTTAACAATGGAGGTCATATCAACCATTCTTTTCTGTGGCCGAGCCTTACTCCATCTGAAAGTTGCCCTTCTGAAGCTCTAAAGCAGGCTGTTACCAAGTAAAGAGATTTTATTTTGGTTTTTAGTCATTTGTAATTATTATCAGATTTTGACTTAATTTTAGACTTGTGGCTTTGTTATATGCATCTGTATTCGTATCTTCACTTCATGGTAATTGTGCATACTGTATTTTCCAAGAACATTTTCTCTTAGTTCTATAGCGGGTGGAAGAAATACCGACGCGAAAACAGTTACCACGTATTCAGTACATCATTGAGTTTCTGAGCCCCCCAGAAAATTTTCAATGGTTATTAAAAAAAATCTGCTGTTTCCTACAAAAGTGAAATACCTACACAATCAATTTCTATGTGGGGGGCTCAGAATGATGTACAGAATATGTGTTGGTGTCCCTTCCACCCTGTATTTCTAGCAGAATGATCTTTGGGAGGTGTCCAGTAGTGGACGTCTTTCGGCTGAAATGATGATGATGAAGATCTCTGGTTTCTGAAAAGCCATTTAATTTAATATTCTTCTAATTCAACTTATAAATATTATTATAACTCATTTCCCTTGATTGACTTCAGGGGGGCAATTCCCATAATTTGAACTATGTTCACATTCTAATCTCAGTCTTACTCTGTCAAAAGTACTTCTTATTTCCATTCAGTTTTTTTTTGACATTGGATTTAGTGATTGAGATTGTGACTACATTTTGAACATTACAAAAATTGGCCTTCTGATTAACTAATCATAGACTGGATTCAGCTTTCAGAAACCAGGTGACAATCTGACAGAGTATAAAAACCTGATGAAAAAATTGTGAAATTATAAATTGTCTATGACCATATCTTCAGGTGACATCAGCACAGTCATCAGCCTCGCACCAGGGCTGAAGTTCAATGGTGGTGGTCACATCAACCACACCATTTTCTGGCAGAACCTCTCCCCAAATGGTGGGAAGCCTTCTGGTCCCCTCACACAGGCTGTTGAGAAGTAATTCAAATTACATTTACTACTTGCATGTGTCTGGCTTATGGGTGGTTTTTGGCTCTTTAAATTATTCAACCTTATGTACATATATCTTATTTTCATAAATTTAGAGCTGATTGTACCAACATTAGAGGGGCCTTGTATTTTTAAGAATGCTTGCATTCTAATCCAGCTAAATCTGTAAAAAAAAACTTACCTTCATTTTTATGGCACCTAATATTAATTATAGCTTTGTGACCTAGAGAGATATTAAGGATGAGAATTGGGCTTCAGACATAGGTCACCAATGAATAGTTTTGGACAGTTTTTCTGTGCAAAATCGGTCTGATGTTGGTAATATCAGCACTCATTATACAGGGTAGAAGGACACCAACGCACAAAAGCTTACCACATATTCAGTACATCATTCCGAATCCCCCCCCAGGGGTTGTAAGCGTTTGTGCATCGGTGTCCCTTCTACCCTGTATTGTTTGTCAGATCATTAATCAGTGTTGCTTCTATGCTTGCTTTATCAGGACTGATACTGTCTTTATTTTTATAACTGCTATGTACCTAAAGCTTTAAATATGTAACAATGATTACTATAATTATGTATTATCAGTTTGGCTTGAGTTTGTTTACATTAATTTTGTATTGTTTTGCTTTTTAATTTGTGGAAATTACCGCTTTGCGTCAATGGCTGAGATAACCTGCATAGTATTTTGGCATGTTAACCTATTGTTGAGATAAATTCGGGTTGTGATAAGAAGCACCTGATATATTATAATAATTAGCAGTAATCATAATCAATAATATTCACGTGACTATTTTGAATGCAATTGAAAATATAGTATGCATGTGATTGCCATGGAGAAGTAGTTAAATGATTTGCTATTTAAAAATTGGGTAAGCCCATTGTAATTTTTTTATTTTTTTATTATTTCCTTATACTTGTTGGCCACTAGTAGCATCTTCATTGACATCATTTACCTACTGACAGAAAGCATTTTGAAGCAGATTAAGGTGGAACGTCAGGGTAGCCCGCGAAATTCAAATTTTCTTATATTTTTTGCAATTTGCAGGTCAGTGTCAGGTTGTATGTTGATGAATAATGAGTCGCGCAAGTAACACGTATGTAGTTACAGAAATACACTTCTCATCAAAAAAATCGAAACACCTCGCAGTTTATGATTTGACAACACGCTGACTAAGTCCAGAATCCAGCAATGCCACCACTTGGGCGGCTTCTGCGGGCGAAGTATCCATATGTTTTAGAAAAAAAAGTTTTTTCAGACGTCCCAAAGTCACAGTAAATGAAATAAGAAACAAAAAGTTTAAAGACAAGCGCTAATTTTTAGTTTTTAAACGAGAAACGTACTCCAACCCTAAATACACATTTGTCTCAAAACAGTGATTAATTTCATTTATAGGATAAACAAATGAAATTCTAATTTTGAATTTTGATTTTTTTCTTCTTACTGTAATGACCAAACTGCCAGCTACACAATAATGTTTTTTTTTTCATGGAATTAATTCTCTTTTGTAAAAAATTAGGACAAAAACAATAAAAACGAAAGTGTTTCGATTTTTTTGATGAGAAGTGTATAATCATTAAAATCATCAGTACAACCCTCTCAGTTCATTTAAACCCAGTGAATGACTTTTTCATGAAATAGTTAGTCATTCACAATGACTAACAATTTGTGATAACATCATTGACACCTTTTTAGACTCTAAATGGCTATACTCATAAAAATAATCAAACTTCTGGTGTCTTCTTGTTCTGTATCTGTGAAGGTGTTAATAAGGTTTAACAGGCAGTGTTTTATGTACTAATTGTTAATATAAGCATTTTCAGTTGTTCACACTTTATTTTATAACAAAGAGTTTAGAAGTTGGTATGTGTCATAATATAAGACATTTGGTTGCTACAGGAAATTATACCCACATTGGTATAATGATTGTTAAGTTTAACCAAGTTAAAAATGTATGAAGAGTGATTTAACAATAGGAATGATCGTCAAATGTGCAAAACCAGCCAGCTACATTCATAATACTCATCATTGTCTTGCCCTTATCTCCCTTATGAGTTCGGCGCAGCATGTCATGATATCAATTTGACATTTTTAAATTCATTTTAAGGGACTTTGGATCATGGGATAACATGAAGAACCAGCTGGCAGCATCATCCGTGGGTGTCCAAGGCTCTGGCTGGGGTTGGCTGGGCTACAACAAACAAACAAAGAAGCTGCAGATTGCCACTTGCCAAAACCAGGACCCACTGCAAGCCACCACTGGTAAAAAAAGATTTTATTGAAACATATTTTATCATACTCAAACATCCTACTTGAAACTATGTCTAGCATAGATTTCAAAAGATCATTGGTAGCCCGATTTGACTAATATCATGTAAACCCAGCCAGACTTTACTATGTGTAACTTATTTCATCAACCTTGCTCCCAAAACGGTGAAGCAAACAACATGAACCAGCTGCTGCGACTGCCACACAGCTGTACTATTAGTCTTAATTGCGTATTCTTCGTTCCAGGTCTCGTCCCCCTATTCGGCATCGACGTCTGGGAACACGCCTACTACCTGCAATACAAAAACGTGCGGGCCGACTACGTAAAGGCAATATTCGACATCGCCAACTGGGGAGACGTCTCGAAGAGATACGAATCTGCACTGTAAAGACACTGATCTGGTCTGGTTTTGATCTGGTCTGTAACCACATCAAAATTTTAATTTCATTTGGTTGGAATTGGAACCATCTAGATGAGAAAGCTTTAAATTATGTTACTCTCATGGCGGAGCACTGAATTAGATTCACGTGATGCTAAAATAAGTTTTAGAATATTTTTTTTTCCTTATATTGTGTTTTATTTATCTTTTTTGGGCCAAAATACATACACATGATAAGACGTATCGTGAAAACTGACGATGCTATCCTGCGCTGGCGCTGTCGAGGCCATGGCACGAACGACTTGCGAACAAATATTTTACGGAGCACATAATTTCCACGACAAAACATGCGTCGTGACACAGTATCGTATCGTGTGTGTGTGTTTTGCCCTTTAGTTCCTTTATACAATAAGGTGAATATGAACAAAGAAGAAACAAGCGATGGATGATGATGTATGGTTTGAAAGGAGGTGAATACTGAAAGCAGATGAAGGATTTTGGAAGAAGACATGCTGCATAAGCAAGAAATAAATTAGGATACAGACGGGTAAAATCAGAGAACATAAACAGCAATTTGAAATACTTTTAATTCAATATCCTGGAACTTTCTACTACCTTATCCTTTGATACGATAACATTGAAAAGCCAACTTGAATTCCATAAGACAACAATTCCATAGATCACTGAATACCGTAAAACGGGGTGAATAGAAACTCGGGTGAATCGAGACAAAACTTCGAGAGGGATTTTAACGTTCTATTAATATGATATGTGGCCAAAAAGGTCACTAAATAATAAAGTAAAATTAAGCAAAAGGTTATTTGTTACCAACAAGTAACATATCATTTTAATTCAATGTTAAAATCCCTTTCAAAGTTTTGTCGCGATTCACCCTGCGTTTCTATTCACCCTGAGTCTACCTAATCTTTTTTTTTTTAGAGCAAATATTTTTGTTGCCTGTTTTAGAATATCGGGCTAAGGCGACTTCTCATACAGACGAGAAGGTATGAGCATGATCACCAAGCTTGTTCAATGCGGGTTGGCGATTTCAGATTGAAGTCCTGGGTTTCCTCACGATGTTTCCCTTCACCGTTACTGGTGTCTTAAAGTGTAGAAATTACTTAGATAGAGCAAAGTTATATGTATAATATATACCTATACTATTTTTTTTTTTTAATATGTATCCATGAAGCTGACGCCAATTTGATATAGTTGGGAAAATGCTAGGTAGATGATGAATTTATGGATTACTTCAAGAAGCTAAATAAAATGATAAGAAAGCCCTTGAAACGAAACGTAGTTGTAGAAGCTGAACTTTCATTTCGTGTAACGGGTCGCAAATGTCAAACGTCTGTCAAATCAGATGATTGTCAGTCTGCTTTGTTGTAACTTGTGGTGAAAAATAAATAAATAAAAATAGTATTCTGAATCATTGCGAGCAATTAACTTCAAGCCCAGGTTCCCGAAGATCTTCCCTTCAAACCTGTGGAGAGGTAAGTTTGCGCAATGTTGATATTTGTTGTAACTTTGATGAAAAAGAACGGGCGAATAAGCTCGGGGTTGTGTTATTGATTTTTCAGGTTGTAGACGTTACCTGCTTAGTTCATGTCTTGAAGTAGTGAGAGCAACGAGAAAGCAGTTTATTATATAGTTTATCTGTGCGTGCCTTCTGCAACCAGGAGAAGGGTACGTGTTCGGTTGATATTTAGTTATTATTGCGAAAAGTTACCCGAAGGTCGACGTTTCAGTGTTTTGAAATCGCCCAGCAGTTATGCTCAATGCATATCTAGGTTTTACATTTATTTACAGCATCTAACATAGTTTGGCTCAAGTCTCATTCATGTTCGCGATTAATTATTAGTTCTTGAGATTGTGTTGCACTTAATTATTGGGCATACAATATTATCTTTAATAGCTGCAACAATTTGTTTATTTATTAAATACTTCTGGATAAGTTATTTTTCCATTGGCTTCTTTATCAGTGTTGATGATAATTACATGAAAATAATATTTTAATATGAAGCTAATTATACATTAAACAGATGATGGATTCTTAAAAATCATACTTTGAGACAAACATAATGACAGCAGTCATAAAGGTCAGAGGGTCATGCCGGTTGTATTAGGGGCTGATAAATTATTTTACATCAAAAGTTCAAATCTTGGTTACAATCAGAAGCCAAACAATTGAAGACTTGGACTTGGGCTTGGCCATCTAAGAGCAACTTTTATGAGATGCAAGAATTGCAATGCAGTGAGCTCTTAAATAAGAAAATGAAATAACTAAAAATGCATGTATACATTTATTATTTTACTAGCTGTTGCCCGCAACCTTCGTTCACTTGATATTATTATAAAAAAATATTACTTCCCTTTTGAATCAGATTTTATTAACAATAACAAGGGTTTTCATTTTTTTGCATGAAAGCCCAATTATTTTTCTAAAATAGAAGTAGCCTAAGTTAGACCTTATAAGATCAACTACCTGCCAGTAAAAGTTCTGTCCAAATTGGTCCAGCCGTTTCGGAGATTACCCCGAATAAACAGAGAGTCAGGAAAAAATTAAAATGTGTATTTGTTATAAGTGCCGTATATATTTTCGTATTCATTCCGTAAAAAGCTGTTATTTTGATATTACAAACAGACACTTTAATTTTATATATTTATTTATTTATGTACACACAGATACTTAACAGGACAATATATTAACTTAGAAGAGCACAAAGGTACTGCTTACGATTTTATTTATTTGTATAGATTAAAAACCTTATCCAATAGCTAAATAACCACCATTTTTTACCAGTCTACCTTAAAGTGAAAATCTTGCATTGTGAGTCTCCAAACTTTTAGTTCCTAACTGCCAATACATTTTACCAACTAATACTATTAACTTATTACCTGTTATTTATTGATTATTCAATCAATCAATTATTACACAAGTGTTTTATAATATATATATTTTTTATTTAACTTTTAACTTTGTTTAATTTTGTTTTATTAAATAACATATTGTAATGGATGAATAATTATATTTATCTAAATATAGAATTGTTTTACCATCCATGTGCATCCATTCAATTATTTATGCTATTCTCTGCCTGTAGTAGTTAAGATGACTCATACTATTCAGAGCAGTTTATAGTATATATCCAGTGATACATTCTTAACTAGATGTTCAATATGATTCATACTAATTAACTACGGAAATCCAAGTACCTACCGTAAATGTATAAGGAATGTCACAATCCCGTTTTATACTAGGCCCAATTAAAATAACACTGCATACTATGCTTATGTTTAGTATTTGTGCATTACTGATCTATTTTGTCATATTTCCTGGTCACGAAGCAGAGATGGGTGGCTGGTTTTTATAAAAACTGGGCAGGGAGGCTTTTTGCAATGGAGGTAACATTATGATTTGAGATTATTATCAAATATCCACTTAATTACTCACTGGTACTTTCAAAAAAATCATTTCCTTAGGTTAAAAAAAAAAACTTTCTAAGTCTCCTTGGTAAGCCATGTACTCCATTCTTGTTAGTGTGGTGACTAACAAGAATGGAGTTTAGAGTTAAATAATTCCTAAATAATAAATATAGTACAGCCAAATCTTGATTGTTTGATTTAAATTTGACATGACTGGCATTGATTTAGCCGAAAGACGTCCACTGCTGGACATAGGCCTCCCCCAAGTGTCGCCACATTGACCGGTCCCGACATTCATTAATTTAATTAAATTACAAAACCTTTACCACATTGTGGTCAGGGCTCTCGTAGGTACATCGTCATGACGCAAAAACTAACTCTTTACCGTAAACATAAATCGGTTGACTTCGCCGTTTTTTTGCGTTGTATCGGCCGTTTTTTTTGTGTGGTATCGGCCGTTTCTTTTTTCATCATTGCTTAGGCCGATAAGAGGGCGTAGACAATGGCTATCGCCTCCGTAGCGTTTGATATTTAACCGACGAAAAAAAACGAAGTTCTCAAGTCGACCTGTATATTTCTTTTAATGTGTGACTCGGAAAACTTGTTAGAAAAGTGTATACTTACGGTAACTGTCTTTATTCTTGTTATACTGTAAGTGTTTTTGATAGTCCGAATCAGGGTATCACAATTTCCTGTATTTATATTATAAAAATTGCTTATAATCTTGAAAAGGTACTGGGGGTATGTACCGTTACGTGTACTGAAATTCCGTTAATCTACGTTCTACCTAAATATCAAACCCGGACCTGCCTCAATATGGAAATTACACAATGCATGAATTTAATTACGTGGCAGGTAGGGAGAGGGTTATTGCAAGAAATATGCCACGAATAGAGATAGGTCGTGCATTGGAATAGGGTGACCATGCTGCAAGTAATATTGCATTTCTAGAACTGGTTAAGCTTCAACATCATTATCATATGGTTCAAAGACATACAGAAAACATAGGTATCTTGGGCGAATCATATACATTCATCACAGGTCACGGTAGGGCAGCCGGGACGGCCCTCGTCCAGAAAACCGTAAATTCGACAAAGTGACGACACCTTCTGAATCTTGCGAACAGCGGGACAATGCAATCGATCTCGGAGAACGACATCGTACCTTACTATCTACATGTTTGAAGTGCTTCTTGCTTCGATAGGGCCGTATTCCACTAAAGCTGAGACGAGTGGAGCGGCGACGAGCCGAGCAGAAACGATCCGTGCAGGTATCACATTGGTTGAAATCCACATCGCATCTCTCGTCTCTCCTGTGGTCGAATTTCGCTCGTCTCCTCCACACTCCGCTCTGGTGGAAACCGGGCCTTAGTTAAGTTTTACACACGTAACGTAATTTAACAATTTATAAGGGCAATAATATTTTTTGCATAAAACTGCACTGTCTTTAAAACTTATGGGAAGTTTATGGGGCGCCTACCGCTGCGATGGTTTATCGGGATCGGCGCCGCACGCGATCCCGCCGACGGTGAATGCACTCCAAAGTGACGGGGTGAGGGAGGAGGGGGTCTAATTGAACCCGAAGGCTTTTTGTCTTATATACTTTGTAGTACTAGGCATTAGGATAAGGACATTTTTGTTACCAGAATCATTTTAACACTTCTGTAACATGCATTATGTTATTTACGTTGAAGCAATAGTTTAAGAATTTCCCTCAAAACCCTTTGGGTTGTGGTTAAAAGTGTGTTACGCAGTTGCAGTTGTTGTGTTTTGCAGTTGTTTTTGTTTGTTTTGTTGTGTATTGTGCAGTTTTCTCTATTTGGGTTATACATTTTTCGATCTTCTTTCTAATTGTCGTTGAAATATAGCAATTTCAACTCCGCCTACAGCAGCCCTGTAGGAGATGGCCTCACCCAAGTGGCGCCACGACATCGACAGACGGTGCTCCACCCTCCTTTTGAAGTCCTTCCCAGCCATCTTAAGACTGTAGTCAGTTTATATGCTATGGTTAAAATATTATCCAGTCCACAAGGATAACCTAAAGTAGCAGTGGTGGCCTTGCGGTAACGGCCCCGTCTACCAATCTGTAGGTTCTAGGTTCGAACCTAATCCGGCACTTTAAGTAATATATTTCATCACTGCTCTCAAAACCGTGAAGAAAATCATCGTGAGGGTACCTAAAATGTCCTATAACCAATACTCCAAGAGATTTGACATCCACCAACCCGCAGTGTGTCCACGTGGTAGATTAAAGTCCTCTCCCTCTCACAAAGAGGACGCCTGGGACAATGGAGGCGACCTCTCTGTAGCAGTACATTTTTGTGCGTGTACATGATATTCGTTGTAGACTAGGTCTGAAAGTGTGTCAGTAAAAAATGGCATTGATGGAAACTTTCTATTGTCCATCCATTGGTAACATCAAAACTGTGTGGATAAAAAAAAGTTAGGAAAGTTCACTTTATTCAACCTTTGTATTGTTTTTGTTGGGGGCCAGAACCACATCTCCTGCCTACCCTTGATGACCGATTTCCAAGAAGGAGGTTTTATGTTCGAAAAAAAAACATACACATAAACATTGTTCGTGTGTATGTTTTTTCAACATGCCTGATACACGCGATTTTTTTAACTTGAACAGCTTTCTCAACTATTTTACATGGAGTGAAGTGACTACCTACCTTACTACCAGGGCCTACTTAACCTTTTGACATTTTGTCACATATTTGTGTCGTTTGGCGAACAGGGTACGCACTTGTTTGTCACGTTTATGGTGACTATGGCGGTCAAAAGGTAAAAAAAAATATACTTTTAAAAATTTGTACCCGATTACTTATGGCAAAACAAAAAAGGAATGGTAATTGTAATGACTGTTTGACTGCACTCACTATTCACGGAATATCGCCGATAGATATAGGCACTAGGCTTTATAGCTATACATAATATATAGGATAGGATTAGACTTTACCACATTATTAACTTATGGCCATAACTTCTTTTTTTGGGTATTCGGTTCATTCAGTAACCATATTTTGAATTATTGCTTTTTTAATTACAATTAACTAGTGCAATAATATATTTAGGTACAAAATCGATTGATGATGCCTTGGAAATCTTGGAATATTACTTCTACTATTTTCCTTCTTTTAATATTATATTTTTCCTTCCATTCAAAATAGGTAATAAATAATAAGTTATTTTAATGAGTAATATTAATTAAATTGAAAAAGTTCCTGAAGCCTTGTATACGAAAATGGATCGATTTTGAACCGAATGTTTTAAAGTTACAAAATTTTCTTTTCTAGGGAATTTTCTGTTCAATTGTAAATGCTTCTGAATGAAGGAACTTCTATGAACATGGGTGTTACCAAACGGACCACAAACACCACAAACTCTTAGGTGTAACCTGAAAAAACCCTTTATTATAAACTAGTGACCCACCCTTGCTTCACACGGCTACAATGTTCTAATGTGGTGACATTTCAAAACATCGTTCTTTCAATGTTATGTCTAAGTTAAAGATCAATTATTATCATTCACTAGCTGACCCGGCGAACTTCGTACCGCCTTAGCGTAGCAATGATGCACTACTTTATATTGTATAGCTGACCTATCTTAGGTATGAGTACCTATTCAATTTGAACTGGAATCTATAATATCCTCCATATAAAAATGAATCCATAATTCCCTGGTCTCGCTATACCTACCTGAAAAGGACCTTACTAATTTAATTAAATAAAAAACAAAATATACATTTTCATAATAGTGTTTATTCCATAGGATTCAATAATTCCACTAATATTTTTACAAATCGCTATTGAACAACTTGGCATTTTTAAGTAAACACTGAGCTCAATACCACGCGCGTTTCAGAAAGCAACTAATAGTCTCTGTACCCTTCACTGCTTCTCTCTACTCTAATGCTTTTTGATAAACTATATTTTTAGTTTTATGTTCTGGCGCGTAAATAAATAATGTTGATGGTTTTCCGACACGGGAACAGGCGACATATAATTGGCCATGTGAAAAACATGGATTTTCTAGTAAAGCCAATGTACTACCACAGATTACTAAATAGGTTATGCGAAGTTTGTATAATGCGTTCTGAAATCAAACTCATATACTCAGACCACGCTTAGGTGCGCCTACCTATATTTTACCTTAGTAACGTCATAAAATCGGAACATTTAATAATATTTATCTATACATAACTATTCCGTGGCAAGTTATTTTCAAAAATTAATTAGAATTTAATTAAGTAATCACGTTACCGAACAAATGATGCTCAAATTTAATTAAGTAACCACGTTTCTGAACAAACAATGCTCTTTCAATATAGTCTATGGCTGTGAATGACATTCGTTACGCGCGTTTTTTTAAATATGCAAAATTAAATGTATATTTTTCAATATTTCTGAGAGATTTTCTTAATATTTTTTTCCTTAAGAACCTTCTCCTAATAATAACAAATACAACAAAAAAAGAATTAGTGAAATCGGTCCAGCCATTCACGCGTGATGCCGTGACCAAGGAAAACGGGTTTCATTTTTATATATATAGATTTGAATCATCATTCTTCTGCCCTTATTCCAATTTAGTTGGGGTCCGCGCAGCTCGTCTTATTCTATATTTCTCTATTATGTACCCTTCATCTCAGCAGTCACCTCCTTCCATATCATCCTTAGCAGCGCATCAAATTCGTTGCTTAGTTTAGAACCGGCTACACTACTTATTAGGTTTACCTGTAAATATTAGGTTTACCTGTAACTAACTATGTAAACAATCTTAGAAGTTAAATTTGACCCAATTCCCGGTTTCCGATTGAGCTGAAATTATGCATACATGTTTAGTTTGGATGACAATGCATGGTGTGCTAAGTGACGTCATTATAAATCGAAATGGCGGACTCCCAAAGATGGCGGACTAGTTATTTTTTATGCAGACCCATGTTAAGGATATCATAGAAAAGGGTCTGCTTATTTGTTTTTTTTATTCTTCTGAATACGAGAAATAAAATGAATACACTCTAAAACTTGTTTTTTAAAACTATATTATCATTTTATAAATGAAGATACAGAATAAACCTATTTTGCTGTATCGTATGTCATTGGATCATTGATCCCCACAGACATAAGGGCCTGGTATTATTTTCTAAGGGGTTAACAGACAGGGTCGCCGGTGAATGAACTAAGAATTTGCTTCAGAAATTATTATCTCCTGCCATAGCGTACCCATCTCTTGGTGAGATTGACATTTCAATCACAGCTTCCTAGACAAAGGGCGTGTTTTTGTCGTGTTTAATCTTACGAGAAAATATATAGACAGTTTGTAAGATGTGGCAGGGATTTGTTTTTGTACTAGTGACGACTATTTATTGAGTTTACTCTGCAACTTATATAGTAAATAATGTCTCGAATTCTCTATGATTACCATTAAATCCATAGTAATATTACAACTGGGATAGTACCTACATAACTCTTGTCTGGTTCTGCCTGTCTGCCTGTCTGTTACACAGGCATCCCGACTGTAGTTGCCTAGACTATGTCCTGGGTTAGGTAGGACACAGGATAGTAGTATTCTTTCCTTTTATTCCGGGCGAGGTTGCAGACAATTATAAATCGAATAACAAACCCTTTAAAATCGAATAACACACGCTTTTTTCCTGCTCTGGGCGGAGCGGAAGGGAGTGTCAGACTTTTACTGACTAAAACCCATCCATGTTCCTTCTTAGCCCTTTGTGTTCCAGGGCCGCGGTATCTCTTTCGAACAGTTTCGCAGCCCGAATAACAAACCCTTGATTTACGTTATGTCCGGAATATTTAATATAATTTAGCATGTCTCCTTTTTAGTTTTTTTTTTGTTTCCATCTCATTTCAATTATTAGCTGGCACCTATTCCTTCATAATGCCAATAAGTACTTGGACGAGCTCCCCATAATATTAGGCACACAAATGACAAAACTTTGTACATTATGTGCTTGATGATAACTTCACAGCCGATAAAACGGGCTTCTAACAGTTTACACGGTTTATGGCAATCAAAACTTTGCCTTACAACAATTTAATTTGTGTAATAGGTATGCGTAGGTATCCTAGCACCTATTCCGCAGATAGGTACTAAAATAAAGTTAGTCCTGAAAGGTATTAAATAAAGTTTAGGTACCATTTTGTTACGTCACACAGGTCTGAAATTCTAAAACTAAATAAGTTAAGTAGGTACCTAAATAGAGAGATTAAATAAGGTTAAGGGGCTTATGCCCGGTTCGTCACTGTTTCGTCATCAAAAACAAGATCACGATTCACAACTGTTTCAAACAAATTTGTTTTCATAGTACCGATTCGTCATCACTACATATTATAAAACAAAGTCGCTTTTCTGTCCCTATTTCCCTTTGACCGCTTAAATCTTTAAAACTACGCAACGGATTTTGATGCGGTTTTTTTTAATAGATAGAGTGATTCAAGAGGAAGGTTTTTATGTATAACACATGCACCCGTGCGAAGCCGGGGCGGGTCGCTAGTCGATGCTAAAGTATCGTCAAGTGAACTATACAATTCATTTTTATTACCTACTAGCTGCCCAGCGCTACTTCGTTCGCGTGGTGTCCTACCCCTTACCCTACCCTACTCCTACACTACTCTTATCCTACTCCTACCCTACCCTACACTACTTCTACCCTACTCCTAGACTACTCCTACTCTACTCCTACCCTACTCCTACCCTAACCCTACACTACTCCTACCCTACTCCTAACCTACTCCTGCACTACTCCTACCCTACTCCTAACCTACTCCTACACTACTCCTACCCTACTCCTACCCTACTCCTACCCTACTCCTACCCTACTCCTACCCTACTCCTACCCTACTCCTACCCTACTCCTACCCTACTCCTACCCTACTCCTACCCTAATCCTACCCTAATCCTACCAAAAAATAAAAGTATCCTAGTGTTGTTTTTAGACTTATCCAGGCAATTTTTTAATTTTTTCTCGCCGTAAAAACCATCCTTGAACTTCAACGAACATTTAAAAATAAGAATTGGCCAAATTGCCCAGGCGTTGTTGAGTTATGCGCTTACCAACACATTTTGCGATTCATTTTTATATTATAGACTAGCTGCCCAGCGCTACTTCGTTCGCGTGGTGTCCTACCCCTTACCCTACCCTACTCCTACACTACTCTTATCCTACTCCTACCCTACCCTACACTACTTCTACCCTACTCCTAGACTACTCCTACTCTACTCCTACCCTACTCCTACCCTAACCCTACACTACTCCTACCCTACTCCTAACCTACTCCTGCACTACTCCTACCCTACTCCTAACCTACTCCTACACTACTCCTACCCTACTCCTACCCTACTCCTACCCTACTCCTACCCTACTCCTACCCTACTCCTACCCTACTCCTACCCTACTCCTACCCTACTCCTACCCTACTCCTACCCTACTCCTACCCTACTCCTACCCTACTCCTACCCTAATCCTACCAAAAAATAAAAGTATCCTAGTGTTGTTTTTAGACTTATCCAGGCAATTTTTTAAATTTTTCTCGCCGTAAAAACCATCCTTGAACTTCAACGAACATTTAAAAATAAGAATTGGCCAAATTGCCCAGGCGTTGTTGAGTTATGCGCTTACCAACACATTTTGCGATTCATTTTTATATTATAGATAGATAAGGTAGGTTGGTACAGTCAACAGCAAAAGTAGATGATCAAAATCAGAAATTCAATACCAATGAACGGAGTTCGCGTCAGAACTATGTGGTATCGAAGTGATTCAAAAGTATGTGATTATAAATTATACCAAACATTTACTACTAGTACAGCTGCCATATATTCGTGATCAGTTTTGACTCCAAAAGTTATGAACTCAATTCGCATCAGAACTAAGAAGTGGACTTTTTTTTTCAAAACTAGTGAATAGTTAAAGTCAAAAATTAAATGATGAAACCACGCAAGCCACGTAATCATGAGGCAAATAATTTATCCATACTTATTTTTAATTACCCCAGTAATTTAATTTGTTATGTTTTACGGAAAAACAGCTGAATTGGATTTTCTTTTTTCATCAAATTGAACCCCGAAAAAAGAATATGCTCATTAAAAATCATATAATTGAAAAACTTTACTATTTTTTTTTTTTTGTAACTTCAGTCAAATGTTTAAAAGTAGCTGATGTGATACAAAACGATAATTCAATAAATATTATTATCTTGGCATGTTTGTGAATTTATGTCAATGTTCAAAAGTAGCTGATGCGATACAAAACGATAATTCAATAAATATTATTATCTTGGCATGTTTGTGAATTTATGTCAATGTTCAAAAGTAGCTGATGCGATACAAAACGATAATTCAATAAATATTATTATGTTGCCATGTTTGTGATGCATAAGGAAGGTAGATTGATATTTTTATCTTTAGATAAAAATATCAATCTACCTTCCTTGTTTTAATATATTGTAGCCGACTGGGTAAAAGCAATCATTGAGTTATGATTTTGTATCGCATCAGCAACTTTTGAACATTGACATAAATTCACAAACATGGCAAGATAATAATATTTATTGAGTTATGATTTTGTATCGCATCAGCTACTTTTGAACATTGACATAAATTCACAAACATGGTAAGATAATAATATTTATTGAGTTATGATTTTGTATCGCATCAGCTACTTTTGAACATTGACATAAATTCACAAACATGCCAAGATAATAATATTTATTGAATTATCGTTTTGTATCACATCAGCTACTTTTAAACATTTGACTGAAGTTACAAAAAAAAAATAGTAAAGTTTTTCAATTATATGATTTTTAATGAACATATTCTTTTTTCGGGGTTCAATTTGATGAAAAAAGAAAATCCAATTCAGCTGTTTTTCCGTAAAACATAACAAATTAAACTACTGGGGTAATTACAAATAAGTATGGATAAATTATTTGCCTCATGATTACGTGGCTTCAGTTTCATCATTTAATTTTTGATTTTAACTGTTCACTAGTTTTGAAAAAAAAAAAAACACTTCTTAGTTCTGATGCGAATTGAGTTCATAACTTTTGGAGTCAAAACTGATCACGAATATATGGCAGCTGTACTAGTAGTAAATATTTGGTATAATTTATAATCACATACTTTTGAATCACTTCGACACCACATAAGTAGTTCTGACGCGAACTCCGTTCATTGGTATTGAATTTCTGATTTTGATCATCTACTTTTGCTGTTGACTGTACTTCACATTTACAAAAGTTTTGTAAACTGGACAACATAGTATTATCTTCATCCCCAACGACGACGCGACGTTGCCAAAATTTTACCCTTTTCCCTTTTTTATCTTTCCCTCAGAATGTAGGTACGGACATAACTACTTTGTATAACTATATCCCGTTGAAAGCTATCTAAGTAGCTCTAACAACACCTGACTGCCCCCAAAAGATAAAACGATTCAGACGCATCATCAGCCACCTGAGTCCATCCATTGCTACTACTCGTACTTGTATACAGTTGCATTTATTTCTGTTATTCGACAGTGTTTTTAAAAGAAGCTCGTGGCTCAATAATAACAGCCGCTCGGGTCGATCTTTAGGTTAAGCCGTGCTTAACTAATTTGGCCTGTGTATGGGTGACCGCCCATTACATAATGAGTTTCCTCTGTGCCTCGGAAAGCACGTTAAGCCGTTGGTCCTGGCTGTCATTTGTAGATATTTGATAGGTGTTACAGGTAGTGGTCTGACAACCAGTCTTACCAAGGGGTATCGTGTTACCCAGTACTAAGTGGTTGTGGAGGTCAGATAGGCAATCGCTGCATGTAAAATACTGATACTCAGCTTCATCCGGTTAGACTGGAAGCCGACACCAACATAGTTGGGAAATGGCTAGGCAGATGATGATGATTACAGTGTTTTTAAATCATCTTATTCTTAAAACTACAAAGCACTGCATGGGATCTGCATATTTTTTTTCTCATTGGCTTGTCGACAACCAGCTTTCAACCCGACGTTAGCTTGTAACCAGATCGGCTCAGAATATCCGAGGTGCAAGCTTAGTGACTGCTGTTTTACTACTAGCTGATTCCGAGCAGAGGGAATGCTGTTAAGGTGTTTTAAAGTGTGTGTTGCAGCATGGAGTTTCATGGAAATAATCCTGAACCGTTCTGAACGGCTCGAGTTGAAGCTACCGTGCAGTGGTTATACGCGAGCGTTGACATTTACTGCGGGGAAGTTAGAAACTGTTTGCCACTTGCGCCTTACTCGTACGGCACTTATCACCTGAGACTTAAGCCATACTTGCAACGTTGTCGCAAGTAAGCATACGCTTTTTAGGGTTCCGTACCCAAAGGGTAAAAACGGGACCCTATTACTAAGACTTCACTGTCTGTCCGTCCGTCTGTCGGTCACCAGGCTGTATCTCAAGAATCGCGATAGCTAGACAGTTGAAATTTTCACAAATTATGTATTTCTGTTGCCGCTATAAGGACAAATACTAAAAACAAAATAAAATAAATATTTAAGGGGGTCCCATACAATTTTGCCGTTTTTATAGATAATGGTACGGAACCCTTTGTGCGCGAGTCCGACTCGCACTTGGCCGGTTTTTTGTTTCTGTCAACATCTACCTAGCTTTTTCCCAACTATGTTGGGGTCAGCTTCCAGTCATACCGGATGCAGCTGAATACCAGTATTTTTCATGGAGCGACTGCCTATCGGCTATCTGACCTCTACAACCAAGTTAGTACTGGATAATAAGATACCCCTTAGTAAGACTGGTTGTCAGACTTTCGGGCCACTGACTACCTGTAACGACTGTCAAAATGACAGCTGGAGCCAACGGCTTCACGTGCTTACCGAGGTACGGAAGAAACTCGGTATATAATGGGTGGTCGCCCATTCACTTATTTTGTTTCTGTGAATGTAGAAAATTGCTACTACACATAAGTACCCGGTGTATCTTCTTCTTTTTCTTAGTAAGAGCGGTCAGGTAAATATGGACACTGACTGTGCAAGCGTACATGCTAATGAATACTGCTAAGTCTGTTTCAAGTGTACCTATTTAATAATCTAGTTTAAATAACGATGTCTCCAACGGTTTTAAACTAACTACTTACAATCCGGAGTAGCTACAAATCTCTATTTAACTAACTAAAAAACAAATGCGTAACGAGCTCATGTAATTAAATGTACAAGTTAATTAACACAAGTTACAGCAGTGTTAATTAAAGTTTGACTTGATGAGTGTTGGTCCTGGGGAATATGTTGTAAAAATAAAAGTTAGATTCTAGTTAGCTTTGCAGTGCATGTTCTGCGTCTAAATATTTATGAAACGTGTAGTGTATGTCCTCTTATTACTATCATCGTCATCATTATCTTTGCCTTTATCTCACAGATATGGATACCTAGATAACGTAAGAGCACCTACTTCGCGTGCCCGCCTTAAGCATTTTATGCTTAACGTGGCTACTGTCGTAGCAAGCTAATTTATTCAAAACAACAACGTTAAACTCAATAACTTATTTGTATACATTTAAAGAACTAAAACGTAGTCTAATTTTATAGTAACTTGTTTGTATAGTAACTAGATAGTGCTTAGGACGTCATAGTAGTTAGGTATTCAAAAATTATTATTTTAAAAACAAAAAACCAGACTGCTTAAAAATAGTGAACCGCAAAGCAAAAAAACAAGCACATTTTAAATGAAACAAAAGTTGGGAGCAGGCGGGGCCCATTCCATTTTTATAATTTTATTTTGAAATTTGCTATTTCAGACTTTTTTAGTTTTTTAACAATTTGTGTTAAAACAGTAATATAAACGTGATGTGATACATAAATATTTATAAATAAATAAATATAAAATTAATGAAAATACTACAAATGTTCGTAACTGTATGAAATTTTAATCAGAACAGTAGGAGAAAAACGCTTCTAAAAGGTGTTAAGTGTTTTCGTATTGGTGCTCGTGACTGTATGTAGCGTTCGGCTCTTTTAGACACTTCAAATTGTATTTCTTGATCACATGTCCTCTTAATGAGTGGATTAATCATTTTGATAGTTCTAGTAGTCTAACTTCATGGATCGTTGCCATAAAATCATAACTGCTACCTACGTCAGTGATATATTTTTGCCATCATATAATTCACAATAACGCCTTTGTAAAGCAGGGTGCTTTGTCGCGGGTCTTCAGTAGGAAATAAATGAGTTTTCTCTCATATTCCATTATGTAGGTACGTCGTACGTCGCAGTCGCATCGCGTGACAATACGGCGCGAATGTTGAGAGGAATATTATCACGGCGCTTATCGCAAAGTAGATAGGTAGAGAAGGTCTACTTCGAACAAAGTATGTTAGCAAATTCGACAAGCTTCCTGCAAAAATATGCATTTTTTCCGGCGTTATATTCCAGCCCTAGTCCCATGTTGCTTGGGTTCGGCAACACGTTTTTTCTTCTATTTTGCCCTCTCAGTCATCACGCCATCAATTTTTTACTCCTTTTTCTTTCATTCTCTGTCATTTGCTCCATTTTTTCCGACGTATCTGTAAGAAAAGCCATTTTTTCAGTTTTGAATTAGCCATCTTTAATAATTTAGATATCACAAAGATAAATTAATTTACCAACCATGAATGATCACTAAAACGTTACCAGACTTAAAACAACAGTTTCATTATGTTTATAATTAATCGTTCAGAATAATTTAGGTCTTCTATCTTTACTGCTAGTTGCTACAACCAACAGTAATAATTAATAAGAGTGCGGTAATGTCTGCTGTAAATATAAAATACGCCCCCCAGTGAGTTATGAATTATGATACTCGTTAAAAGTGATTATTTTTTGCGTGTATGTCTGGGATTTGTAGTAAGTTTGAAATAAATAGGAATACAATTGCATTGGTTACTCAGGTCATACAAATAAGCAGATGGAGTACTTGGAGGCTGGCTACACATAGTTGGGTGGCTCGGACGTGAAAGGCTTTACAGAATGCGAAGTTCCCAAAAAGGAAGTGCAGATAACGATGAACCTTTTCTAGGGACTTCTAGAAATAGAGAATAAAAAGTGAAAAGGAAAAAAAATAAAAATTAAAAATGAAATAATTAAATTAAAATTTACTGGTATAGATGAAAACAAAACCGAGGAAAGCAGACTTCAGACCAAAGTGAGAAAGAGAAAGATTCATTGTTGATAGCAACATAAATCTTTCTCTTTCTCGTGATTGAGAAGATGATTCATTTACTTGAAAGGTAATTGTGATTAAAATATCACTATGTTTTTTAAATATCACACTGTCATCTTGAAATAATTATCAGAAACACAAGAATGTTTTAAAATTAGTCAACGTTAATTATGGGCCTCAAACTACGTATCAGCAATAGCAATTATAATGTACATATTCCCAAAATATACACTCTAGCTTGTCCCACTATAATTGCTTCCAGGAAACGCCCACATATTTCCTGTACCGTGTTACGAATTTCGCGAAACTTCCATTGTTCTAAAATAGAATAGGCTTCTTGAAGCTTTGATCCTTGTATCTCACAGCTTACATCTTAATACTGAACAGTGAACCCAAATAATTATGACCTATGCTACTTCCTACTAAGATTATTATTATAAATGCGAAAGTTTGTGAGGATGTATGGATGTCTGGATTTCGTTGCTCTTTTACGCAAAAACTATTGACCGGATTTGGATGAAATTTGTCACACAGCTAGTTTATAACCTGGATTAACACATAGGATACTTTTTATCCCTTTAGTAGGATCCCGTGGGACAATTACCGAACTCCACGCGAGCGAAGCCGCATGAGCTAGTAAGTAAATAAAGGTCACAAGAAGGTATAACGATTAATAATTTATTACACGTGTAACTCCTACATTTATTACTATAAAAGAAACTGCAGAATAAAGATGTCGTCCAACCTTCAATTAAAATCTTTCTTCAAACGGAAATCCATTTCCTTTGCCAGTGTTGCCGACTGAGAAAATATTAATTGAATCCCGTTAAGCGGGGTGCAATAAAACATAACACACGTGTGCTGTCGGTGGGTGCACCTTGTGGGGTGGTGCACCTCGTAAACCGGGTTTTAAAAGTGTGGACCGGCGTTTAAATTCAAATTCAAATTCATTTATTTCAGGTACGTAACCCATATTGCAAAAAAAAACAAATACAAAAACAGCAAATAACACATCTCAAATACACAATTAATTAATAAAAATAATAATAATAATTAATTTACAATTTTGTTAGTCTCTTACGGGCGACACTATATGTGACTTGTCTATCACAGCAGTGTCGCACATAAGGACAGTCCAACCTATCAGCAATCATTCTCAGAACGGCATTGGAGCTGGCACGCACCCTGCGCACAAGGGACGCGCATCGCTTCCGCATGGTCGCATGGAAGCAGTCCGTGCGGGCCCAAGCGAACATCCCTGAAGCGCTGCAGCAGCGAGGCAGACCCAATACCGCCCTGAAAGCGTTGTTAAATTGAACGCGGAGGGTGTTGAAGCATTTTTGAGTGTAATTCGCCCACAGGCTACAGGAGCCGAACGAGCCTCCCGTCTGCTCCTCCATCCTGCTTGAATTATTCCCGAAGTCTGAATTATTTCAGACTATTTGTTACTACAAAACAAATAGGTGAACTTTTAAATGCGTTTTCGTTTCGAGTGAGTTCTTTGTGCGAAATTCGTTGAGCATTTCGTTTCGATAAATCGCTTTCCGTGAATTTTGAAGCTCGGAGCTTCATTCAAAAGCACGGTGGTGTATGATAGGTTTTTACTTGATATTCGTTCATTTATGAATTTAAATTCGAATTGGTAGGCATTTTTTTCTTTTCACACCAGTTAACAAAACGTACTGGGAAAAAATCGTACGTTGAGAACTTTTGGCCACGTTTTGCAGGAGCCTTTAATTTAACATACAAAAGAGCGTTTGTAGCACTCCGAAATTATAAAAAAATTCAGGGCAAGCATCAATACCTACAGCACATTTTACTTAAAGTATTCTGAAAAAAAAAGACGGGTTGCACTCCGGGAGTGCCGGCAGAAGTGAAAACTTGATTATTAACGTTGAGCATGTTTGATATTTTGGAATGGTTAGGGAATAATTTTGCACCAATTGCTTTATCAGTATAAAGAACAGGGTGTACTATTCGGTGCACCCCTGCCTGAGCCTTCGGGGATTACAGGATGTTATGTTATCATTGAATCCTGCCTAAAGAATTTGTAATTAAAAGTGTGGAAGTAATCTGTCGCACATAAAAATGTGTGCGATACATCTTTTCACAGGCGCTTAGTAAGCACGTAAGCAGGAACGTCACATTCGATCTTACTACAGAATTAGCTGAGAATTTATCGGTTTCCTATACCAATAACACTCGTGCTTTTTAACTTACTTGTAAATACTTGTAATCAAATCATTTTTAAAGCAGGTTTTTAAATAAACTGAACTTTATTTTACCAAACAACAAACGCCTTAGTGAAAATGTTTAGCAATTTAATACTCGGAAGGTACTTATTGCGATTGAACGATTTCCTTTTTTATTTTATTATCATGATTGTGCTTGCATCTTAAAAGCCTTCACAAGTACTTTTAATAGCTACTAGATACTAAGAAAGCTGCAAACTCAAAGACAACACTGTCTTATTGATTTTAGAATCTCTTGTCATTATGCGTCAATCAATAAAATTGCAAGGAAATACGGAATTTTAGCTACACTAACATACCTACAGGTACGTAACGTTTGTAAATAGCACGTAAATTGCCTTCGTAGTTAGCACGGTGCGAATCCCCCAAAGACCACGGTTCTATCACAATCTTAAGGACGATGAAGATAGCCAGAGGACTAGGTTTCGCGGCGCTGCGCCGGCGCGCGGCGGGTGGCAATTTATTTAATAGATTTGTCAGCTTTATCCCTAAAGCATTAGGTTCAAAGTTGATTGGAAACATTTAAAAATTTCTTTAAATGATTTTAAACCATAAAATGTTGAAGGTTAAGTTCAAAATCGAATGAGAAAATTTGTCTTACGCTTTTTCGATCAGGGTCACGTGTCCTGACGCGAGTTTAAGATTTTATACCCATTACAGAAAAAGTGCTCAACGCCGCTAAAGAAGTTTTCACTTCAAAAATATACTAACTCCGGTCAAATAGCTTTATAATTCACTATTCTAGTTTCACTATTCTAAAGACATAAATGGACTTAAACATTCTTAAAATCCGCGGAGACAAAGTAATCCATAATCTTCGGTAATGTTGTATCGGATTACTTATATTAAACAAAGTTATCTGCAGGCAGACATCTTTGTTTCTCGTAATCCTTTTGTTTCGCTCCGTGGTTTTCCGAATTTTATAAAACAATAACATAATCTTCTTCGAAGGAAAGAAATGTTTTTATGCGAGCTTTATTTAATTTATATGTTTGAGTGCTTGTTTTATCTTATATTCTGGAGAACGTTTGTTGATTTAACAACTAAAGGATTGCCGGCGGGTAAGTATTCTGCTCTTAGAATAACAGAAACCCTACTCGAAAATGGTATCATAATAATATTCAGCCAGGGTTTGTATGGTAACCTGAGAATACAAACTGTGAGGAAACCACGGTTTATTAGAGCGGTGATCTATTTTTTTTCATATTTATTTGAGCCATTGTATTATTTTAGGTTTTTATCAAAGAGATTTAAAAGACTTATAGAGCGGACATTGAGAATATTTTCATACAACAATTTTGATCCCAAACATTTTACATTTTGACACACGAATGCTACTTGACAAGCGGGCGTATGACACTAGATAGACCGATTTGTTACTAAATAGTAACAAGTATTGGATTACGATTTTCTTCGTCTCGTAAATATTCGAATGTCTTTGGTGATTATGATGGGCTTATAAAATATTTATTTAGAGGAATAGGTACAGGGTGTAAAATTCTGATTAGATAATAATATGAATTACGTTACGCTTCGTAAAATGGTGACAATTCACAATATTAACTGCATCTGTGACAATTTAAAGAATTTTAACGTGATTCATATTATGATTCTGCTAAAGCGGCTATTTTAGACCGCCAGAGGGGTATTGTGTCTGGTGGGCTACCACACGATAAAGAAGATGAAGAACCTAGGATGTGGTAGTCTGCTTAACCGAACGATCGTTGGGTGCCTTGAGTGAAAGGGTCCTCAATGGTTGTGGTCTGGCTGTTGTATTTATCCTAATCTCGCGGACAATTCTGCTTGAGCGAAGTAGGAAATGCGTGCCGTCAGGTGCGATGCGTAGTTCGGTAGTTCATATTTGGCGTTGTAGATGTCGCCACTGTTATATAATGTTGAGATTCAAAGTAAAATCCTATCTTAACAGTTGTTCTATTTTGTGCGTTGTTTGATTTTTGTTTAATAACGATCTAGAAATACTTAATAAATATGAGACGTCCTCATTCTCTTTTCTTCGAAACGAAAATACATGACGTCAGATTTTATCGTAGGTATGGGATACACCTTGTATCACTATCAGGCGCCAAAACAGTAGCTATTCGCAAAATCCAGAGAAACAGTCATTCTTAGTACTGTAGAAACATAGGTACATTAGTTAGGTTGTCACCAACACTAACTAGGTCACCCGCTGTTCAGTTTAGGGCTCTCTAGTTAAATATAGTGCATCGGAATTGTCAATGAGACTGCTACAGCATGCATTTGAGGTGTCACACGAAGTTTCGAAATTCGACGGTTCGATTAGTATTGTGCGGAAAGTTCTTTACAATAATGTTTTCGAATTTATAATGTAGTTTCCGTTCTATTTAACATTTTTAGATTCACATTCGACCGTTGATGGAATTCTGATGGGTGTAAAAAGACCCTTAATGAAGCCGAAAAGCATTTGTTCTTCCTGTCATTGCGATATTTTTTTTTGTTCTGGACCATGCCTCGAAACCTTCTAATTACGGAGATATTGGTGATCAAAGTTTTAATATTTTATGAGTTTTTTTTTTAAATACAAGTTTTTATTGTTAGAACTTTACTTTAAATACCTTCAGGACCCCTGTACTGTTCAATACACCCATCAGCACAATGTTTTGTGTTGCGTGCTTTTTCACCAAAAAAGTCGTTTCTCAGCAATAATTTTTGGGTAAATAAAATATAAATATATTTATTGTTCTAAAAGTTAAATATAATATAATTAATAACAAAAATAATATTAAATAAAAAAAAATTAACATAAAAATTTACTTTATTTAAATTTTCTCTACTTAGTTTGATGTGAAGAATGCTTCGTGAAGGGTCAGTTTACACCTTGTATAATCCAAATCAGTGCAATGTACTTCTTACAACTTTCAATACATGGTTTTCGCGGCAACTCGATGAAAAAGTCAAACATGTAGGAACCTATTGGATAGAGTCCTTAATATATCAATCCTGTTGAACATCGTTGTAAAATACATTCTTGCGTTCTCTTAGTGAGTGGCCCTAATCCGAATTTACAACGCCATCTCTTTTTGGCTATACAATTGCCAGACAATTTCACATATGAAATGGCTAGGAAAGGGGGTGACTCATGGAAGAAAACTGACAGAGAAGTATAAAAGATAACACATGCTGCGCTAACCAAATAAATTGGGCTAAGGGCAAGAGAATGAAGAATTTCGACAATACTTTTCCGACAGTATAATTTAAACGCCAAAAGAATGATGAGGAGCTATAAGAATTGATTGCTCAGGCTCTCTAGTTCGAAGGTTCTGACGTCCCCTCAAACATCTTAATTAAAACATAGCGGTTGTAAGCAAAGAAGCTCACTTCATTATCGCAGTCATTAGATACTCGTGACAAGTCGGCGAGGGCCGACGTCGTCCGACGGCGACACTTGATGCAAATTTAACTACCCGACCGACGTTGAGGCTTAATTGTACAACCTTGTTCTTGTATACAAACATGTTGTCGCTTTATTATTATGATGATGTTAGCTTTAACTTACAACTCTGCTCACGTGGAAGTTGGGAATTGAGCCACCGGGAACGTACTATTGGAATAAAAAGAAATCTAGATCGTAATCCTGGTCATGGACTATCCTATCTGTTTGCCAGGTTTCAACCAAATCCGTCCAGTCGTCAAGACGTGAAGCCGTGACAAACAATCACATTTTCAGATTTAAAGCTATAGCGCTGGTAGTTAGGAATTTATTACCAGCGAAACGGTTTTAAAACATTTTCATCTCTGTCCTGTAATTTACTACTGCATTTTACGTAATGTGTTGCTGAATTTTGTACCTAGGTTGCAACTTCAAGCCATTAGCATGTTAACTTAAGCGAAAATTTGCATTCCACCCAGCTCCACATACTACGTCTTTGCAGACTTAATAAACGTTCGCTCCATTAAAGCTGGATTCGACCCTAAAGGTTCTATTGAACAAAGTTCATTTTAATTTAGCTTTGACCCCTCAAAATTATTTATGATGGAAAAATTCTCAGCTGAAAGTCTACCCAGAGATATTATATGTCTTGGGCAAGACTGTGTAAAATATTGCAGTTAGTTATATTAAGGCTAAGCGGATTTGTGAGGGATTATGAGATTACTTAATTAATTAGTTCTTGGTGTTTTTAACTCAAGGTCTACACTGGTGCGTCATATCGTTTTATACGAGAAAAGTAGGTCACACGGAATTGATGTTAAAAATTTAATTTTCATCGACTAATTTTTCTTTAGATTATTGATCTTTGAATATCAGGTCCTGGGTTCCATTGCTGGGTCATGCTTAGTGTTATTGAGGTTTTCAATCAGCAATTTCTCAGACTTGTGCCAGGTCTATAACACTAGGCCCCTGACATGGGATTTAAACATATCTGGCGTAACGTGGGTGTACTATTAGGTACTGTACACCTCTGCCTAAACGTTATGGAATTACTAGCGTGATGTTATATTTGAATATTGGAAGCTATTTTTGAATCTGAATTTAAATCAGAACAAGGATGATCAGCTTTTGTACTACCCCCTACGCATCTGATTTCCATTTCACCTTGAGAATTCACGATATTATTATACTTACCTGTTTAGCGAATGCCGAAACTCTTAATACTCCTAATGCAGAAAATCGATACCTTATAAGGTGTATTCAGAATATTTGATCATGCGTGGTTTGCCAAACGTAATGCGAAGTAAGGGCTTTCATATATATTATTATACATAGTACTTTTCGCGTAAATACTTGTAACTGACGGTGGCGTTTATTTAGTACTAATCATCATCTGCCTAGCCTTTTCCCAACTATGTTGAGGTCGGCTTCCAGTCTAACCAGATGTAGCTCAATACCACTATTTTTCATGGAACGACTGCATATCTGACCTCCACAATCCAGTTTGTACTGGGTAATACGATACCCTTTGGTAAGACTGGTTGTCAGACTTTCTGGCCACTGACTACCTGTAACGACTGTCAAAGATCTACAAATGATAGTCGGGACCAACAACTTAACGCGCTTTTCGAGGCACGGAGGAAAGCTCGGTATGTACTGGGTGGTCAGTGGTAACCCATCCTCGGACTAACCTAGACAAGCGCGGCTTAACCTAAAAATCGACCCGAGCGGGTATTATTATTTAGCCGCGAGCTCCTTAGTACTAATCATATTATTTATATTCACGGCGCATTACTCATAGGCGCCTGGCAGACGAGTAATTCCTCTCGACGCGTGTTATCAAATTTCCATTACTTTGTACACACCTAATATTCCACCTACGTCGTCTTCTCTTAAAAACTTTACCGGACGTGCGGTTCTGTTTTCGTATTTATTACTCTAGGTTTCCGTTCGATGTAGTTTCGACTTTCTGGCTGTAAAATAAGGTCGCTTTTAAAGCGGGCGTGCCTTTGAAAGTCTGAGGTGTCGTTTTGGGAGCTTACTCGGGTCGTGTTATTAGAGTCTTGTCCTTCTTTATTGGAATATACGAGGGGCTCGATGCCTCCCCCCTTCCCCTCCCGCGCCCCTCGCCCCGCTCACATCCCCTGCCATTGAGGAGCTGTGGTCTTAGGCCGGTGCCTGACTGTCAGCGAGGGATGCGTCCTACAACCGTCGATTAAGTGATTGCTTCATTTTGGCTTCTACCTTCATTATAAATATCTGGATGATGCCGGATTGTTAGCGCCATTATCATCAGTGATTTTGGCGTTACTACACAGCAATAATTTGGTTAACAAATTCGTTTTGACTATGATAAAATGGCTCTAGAAGCCCTAAGATATTCAGTGTTTGTTATGTGTTGATGTGTCACTTCAGACACAAAATTATGATCAGTTAGGCACTGTCTACTCTTAACCTAGATAGCCTATTTTCGATACACGCTTTGTGTTATTTTATGGGAATATTTTTATTAGTCACATTTTCTCTAAAGAGAGCATAAAGTTTTACGTCTTTGCGGCGTATAGGTACAATAAATTGTTTTATCAAAATCACTTGGTATCTTCCATGATATAAAATAAAATTTTAAGTTGTTATTTCATTTTGATGGAATATTTATTATGTCTTGCAGTTATATTAGTTTAAGTGATCTTTCAAAAATGGCAAACCAAAACTTATTCAGTTCACGTAGCTCGTAGCGCTCTCGAAGCTCGTAGCGCTCTCGTAGCTGTTTATATGAAAAGCTGTCGTAGCGGTGTAGCGGGTTCGTAGCGGTGCTACGAGGCGCCTACGCCCGCGGCAGACTGCTTTGTTTCACACGATGTTAATACGTCATGAGATGGAATTATATTTTTGAGTTGAGGAGTAAAGCCGGAATGGAGAATATTTACCTACTAACTCATAGATAGATATTTTTACTGAAAATTATGGTTAATGGAGATCAGATAGGTAGGTTTTCGATGTAAAGTACTGGTTTTCGACTGCATCCGGTTAGATTTGAAGAACCCTATAGAAAATCAGTTTAAATAGCCATCGACTATGTCTGTCATGGATAATATTCCCGTAACAAGTTGTTAATACATGCAAATCCTGCATCTTACGTCACTTCGAAGCAAATAAATTTAAATACACTTGCGATAGACGAGACAAAGAAAACAATATCGTAATTTACCTGAAAAATCCAACTATATAGTTGTAATTTTGCTGTATTATGACCCAACTGCTACTAAGGGTCACGCATTTTCTAAAAAAAATCCTCTATTAGTTTCTCTATGGTAGGTATCTTAAATCTCCTTGCTACAAAGTCACGTACAGAGCAAAAAGCGCCGGTCAGAAAACTCCGTACTTTCAAGGCGCTAACATTTTCATTGCATACTTAGTTCAAACACTCCTGCCTCCCTCCTATATTTTATTTAACCGTTAATCCGGGTCACGTACGCAGCATGTTGCTGCAACGTGCCCGCTAACAGCTGTAAAACGTTGCTGCAACACTGCTGCACTTTATGTAGGAACATCGCGATTTTATCATTACATTTTATGGGCGTTTTCTTTTCTGTGGGAAATTCTTTAATACTAACACCCCTTTTCACACGTTCTGGCCTGTTTTGGTGCTGGGTTTTCAGTAAATGGATTAGCTGGGTACATTGTGAAAATTATACCTACGTGTAAATGCTTTAATAATTTTACCCATATACCTGGTTTCTGGGGTGGGTACCCGGCGGCGTGTATGGGCATTGCGAGTATAAAAGTTGGCCTATGTACTTGAATCGTTAGTTACTCCTCTCACTGGATACTGGATCATCATCACCTTCATCCAGGCCTCTCTTTGCTTGTGCCAAGCTCCACGTTCTTGTACCAGCCTCATCCAGGATATTACCACGATGGCAACATGTCATCTGCTTACCTCGCCGCCGGGCGACCAACACTTTTCTATCCTGTCTTTAGACCCCTCTTTATGAATAGTGTCAATATACTGGTTATATAAGGTCACATTAAAATAGATAAAACATTTTAACACAGCGTTTAGTACGTCTAACCAAAGATAACCAAGCAAAAAAGAAACACTGATTAAAGTGATTTTATTTTGACCTAAAATAGTAATTGCCGGTGATCATTATATACTCTTAATTAATTCGGTTAGTTAGACTATCGTTGTTGCATTTTCCCGGCATCCTGCCAGGTCTTGTGCCTTTGGTGTTTTGCCGGTGATTAATACATATATATATATTTTTAATTAGCTTGTTCTGTCCCACTGCTGGGCAAAGGCATCCTCCATTCCTTTCCAACTATCCCGCTGTTTTGCCTTCTCTGGCCAATCAGTCAGGAATGACTCCAAATCGTCACGCCAGCGTTTCTTGGGCCTGCCTCGGTGCCGACGACCGTCTTCAGGCACCCACTTTATGACGATTCTGGTCCATCTGTCCTGACCTATCATGGAAATGTGAGCCACCCAGTCCCATAATATTTACTTATAATATTTATTATATTTATAAGTAAATATAATGGGACATATTTACTTATTATTACATAACTAGTTTTCCGCCCGCGGCTTCGCCCGCGTCGAGTTCGGTTATATCGCGTTTCCAAGAGAACTCTTCAAAAGTCCGAGATAAAAACTATCCTATGTTCTTTCTCAAGGTCAACTCTATCTCTGTACCAAATTTCATTAAAATCAGTTCAGTGGTTTAGACGTGAAAGCGTAACAGACAGACAGACAGAGTTACTTTCGCATTTATAATATTATATAATATATATAATATATAATATAATAGTTGGGATATTGACTTAATTTATAATATTAACATGTATATTATTTTTGTTACAGATGACACCAGCCTAATAAGGCTCGTTCTTCACTAAGGTAAGTTCACTTCACAAAAAATTCACCTAAAAATAGGTTTTAACGTACCCGATGACGTGATGGGCCGTTATTTCCAAAGAACTCTAAATCCTCTTAGGATATCACTGCGGGCTATAATTCCTTTTAGACCTATTAACTAGATTAATGTTTCATTATTTTGAGTGAAGCCTAAGGCTTGTATGGTAATTTTTATGGAAGTGTTTATTAGCTCTTCTGTTTGCTCATTTGATTGGGCTTTTTTAGCTGAAGTATCAGTATTAGTATTAAAGCCAGAAATAGGCCACAGTGGAAAAATATACTCGACCAGGCTAAGGCCCAGCCGCGGCTGTAAAACCTTAGATGATGATAATGATCAGTATTTAAATACATATCTGTAGGCATTGTGGGCTAAGGTTGAAATATATAGCACAAATATTTTCGGGATGAAATCTCTTATTTAATTTTCACACCAAAAAATAAAAGTAATTTCCCACTTTACCCAGCAATTATTTTTGTTAAACGGCGGTCGTCATACTTCGTTCGGTATTATCGCTAAACATGTTTTGTTTGGATAGACTTTGCACTTGGCGAAGAAAATCATCGGGCTACGCCCAATCACAACTCGTGCGCCCGATGAGCCACCGCCGGGTGACGAAGTCAAATATACATAAGTAGGTATACTTCCACTGTCACTTACGGGATATCTTCGATGATTTTTTTTTTCTGAGCTCCCGATATTTTGACACGGTTACAAGCGACTAGTTATAAAACGTGAAAGCTTAAAAAAGTATAAGTTGGTATAAGTTCGAGAACATTAACCCGAATTTTGCCGAACCGTAGTAACCTAACCGGCGAATCATCATCATTCTCCTACCCTTATCCCAATTTATTTGGGGTCGGCGCAGCAAGTCTTCTTCGTCGATTTTTCTCTATTACTCGTCATCTCAACAGACACCTCCCGAACCGGCGAATATGTGTAGTAATTGCTTCGGGTAGGTAAAAAATACAGCTGAACGGAAAGTGTCGGCCCGAAAGCATGTAGCACCCCTTAGGAACACCGTCAGACAATTGCCAATTATACACACATAACCAAAACAGGGTTGTCTCGCATTGTGATTGAAACAATCGCGGTAATTCAATAATGGCCCAGTAATCAACGTAACGAGGTACTCACACAATGGCGGTATACTGAACACTGAACAATGACACCCCTTGCCGAGTCTGGATTTGATTAGCTTGTTGCTTAAGTTCTAGTATCGCGTCTAAAGTACTTAGTACAAGCATTTATAAGTACTATGCGGCTGTTATGTTAGCTTTCTCTAACTGAAAATGTTGTGAGGAAAGCTTTGAGTATGAATGTGGATGGGAATAAGAGTAGAGGAAGACCAGTGCAACGTTGGATGGACTGTGTAAAGGATGATATGGCAAGAAAGGTGTCTGATGAGATGACGAGTAATAGAGAAGTATGGAAGAAGAAGACATGCTGCGCCGAACCCAGTTTTCTAGAACAAATCGACGCTTGATTTGATATCTTGTTTGCGTGGCGAACATGGCTAGAGATCGTATAAAATAGAGACTGGAGAGGTTTGGAAGCATTATCTTCTTGTCCAGGTGATTGACATTTTCAGAGATTAATTAAACATCAGCACGTAAGGTATATCTTCACATAGCTTCTACCACCTGGCTTCCAGAAATAGTTCGTCCTGAAGTTAAAAAAAAAAAGTTGAGGTGACATCTGCAACACCATATACGAACTATCGCATCGCATATTACCTGAAATCACGCAAATCCTGCATCGCGTAAACAAATTCTGCTTAAGCTAACCTCACAGTTTAGTACTTAATATACAACAGAGAAGAATGGCAGAAGAAGACCAATTAATGTAGCATGCGCATCAGCCGAAATGGATTTGATGGCTTTCTGCTACTCTGGGGAGACCGTTTAAGCGGTCTTACGAATACGTTAAGATGAGGTTCACAATAGTTCTGTGCAGACAGTAGTAAAGATATGTGCAGCGTATGTACCTTAGTCTGCGACCTGCACTCGTTGACCTCCCAGCTGCCGTTCCTGATGATGATGACGATGGTGTTGGATGACGATGAATCTAATGGCTTAATCAAAGTTCACTCGAGATGCGCGTTGGTCGGAGGTAGGACACAAAGTCATAGAACAATGTTCTCACGAGGGGGGCCCCATAACCAACAGTGGGTGCTTGAACCTACTGACATATAAATTATTTTTCAATTATAATTTTTTTTTGTTTTTTATACAAAATAATTCGACTAAGCCACGATTATTAATGTAAAACACCCAATATGATAACGTCGCATTTTCTTAGCTTTTAATATGAATTATTGGTTAAATTAAAATTCGTTTAGTCGTATTTATCAATGAAACTTAGATCCCTACACACATCGAGATGATTGATGATATCTTCGAAACTATTCATTTTTGGACCACATATTCTGGGACGTTTTACCCGACTGCGCGACGCAAAGGCGGGTAATGTGTTTATTTGTTTTATTTTTACTTACAGAATATAACCCCAGAGTTAGGGATATAAAAAAAAAACATTGTAAAAAAATCACGTGCGAAGCCGGGGCGGGTCGCTAGTATTCAAAATGATGACCTATTTTATCTCACATCTCCTCATTGTAGACGTGTTAGTAGGCCCATATTAAGTGATATAATCACCCAGGCATATAATTATAATGTCATGAATATGTGACGACACTGACAGTGTTATAATCTAATCCATTACCTGGCGTTAACATAATCTGGGTTACAAACTAGGGCTGACGTGTAATTATGTGGCAGCCATGAATTAGCTTTAATATAGTGACAAGTGGGAGCTGTCACAGTCTAAGAACGGAGTTATGTGCTTATTATGTAATTGTCGCAAAAACATAGTACAATTTCACTAGCTATTTCTCCTGCCACTCAGCTCCTAGGGGTCGTAGCGTAATGGTAAATAGCCTATAATTTTCCGCAAGAACTGGGCTATGAAATGGGGAGAATTTTTCAAAACCGACTGTTATTTAAAAAAACACAACTGTTTAGCTTTATTGAATACTAGCTTTGGCTCGCGGATTTGCATTGAATGGAAATTAACGCACGGGAATGTTTTAAATGTAGCCTATGACACTCGGGGATAATGTAGCTTCCCGTTAGTGAAAGAATGTTCGGAATCGGATCAGTAGTTTCTAAGATTACCCTCCTACATACAATCTAACTAACAAAACCTGTTATAGCTTTATTATATAAGCATTAATAAAGCAGGTTCGTATACCAAGGGCAAGGGCAGGACTGGAAAAAGGATGGGAGATAGGTTTTTGGTCTTATTCCCGCTCTCCTCTTTCTTAAAAAAATGGTGGTTGAGCGGTGCTACACATATGTTCGTGATTCAAACTTAGAGTTGAGTCTCATCGCTCTAGCTAAGGACGGTTTTGAATGACAGAAAAATGCAATTCCGTGCTGATAAATGAGGCTCAAGTACAACCCTTAGCCCTCCTAACTGACGATAGTCTTGTGATATTCCTAGGGTTGCCATCATCTAAGGTGCCGATGCCGGACGAAAACTTAAAACCCCAGACATATAGTTGAAATAGAAGTTAAAACGGGTAAAAAAGAACATTACGGTCGTAATCGTCTTTCGTCATCGTTGATGACTTTTCTGCATCTGATCAAATCAGGGCTTCATTAATCTCTCCTGATTTAAGATTGAGAGATCTTCTTAACGATTCGGTGGTTTAGATCATTTAGGCCCAGTCGGTGGCCAGATCAATACAGCGTCTGTAGCGTTCACTAAGTCTCAAAATTGCAGTTGTACCGACACATAGGTCATCCCAGTAGGTGGGTCATATTCGGGGCCAGTATAAGAGAAGTTTAAATTCATAAAGTCACATATATGACTACTATGTTGGGGTCGGCTTCCAGTCTAACCGGATGCAGCTGAATACCACTACTTTACATCGAGCAACTGCGTATCTGACCTCTACAACTCAGTTGTACCTTAAAGTGGTTTTCGAGGCACGGAGGAAACTCGATATGTCTGCCGGATGACCGACCCGAGCGACTGTTATAATTCACGAACTACTGAAGTCACATAACTGAAGTATGCCTATGCTTGCAAATGTGTAATACCTGAAACATGCATAACTGTCGCTGTTTCTATATATCTAAGTTTAATTTTCAAAATTGTGTATGCGTATTGGTTCTCGTCGCCTATCGTAGCATCTGGGAGGGACCTCGTTCTTACAGCAGTAACTAGGTCAAGGAATTCCTGATGTGCGATGTACAGTACCTAGTCCTGCGAAGTGCGGTTTCTGCTTATCTCAATGTAAGCTATCTTGGTGCAAATGTGGAGGATATCGTGTTTGTAACCTAGAATTGGAATTTTTTTGTCCTATTTACCTAAATTGTGAAAGTTACCTATGTTCAGTATTTGAGTGATTTTTATGGGGGGTCTCTCGTTTTGTTACAGTTTTCTACCTTGCTTCAGCTGCGGTGTGTTTCTTAAATGCATAGCAGGGATCCTATTTACCTTAAATGTGGAAGTTACCTATGTTCAGTATTTGAGTGATATTTATGGGTGAGGCACTCGTTTTGTTATAGTTTTCTACCTTGCTTCAGCTGCGGTGTGTTTCTTAAATGCATAGCAGGGATTCAGCGTTTCGCGTTTCAATTTTTTTAGTTTTTTGTGTTAAACAAAATATTTATTGCTTTTGTCTAGTTGATGACTTCCAACCAACGATGATGAACAATATTTTCAAGTTCTCAAAGAAATAATACAAACGATACATGCAACCCCAAACAGTTCACGAAAATCACCACAATTTAAGTCCTATATCAATGCCACATATACCAATAACGTTTGACAGATAACAAATTGGTAACATTAAACATATAAACCTCATCAATTTCTTGAAACAACTTGACCCAAATCCTGTAAAGATAAATGAATGCTGTGACACATTAATTAGCGTTCACAGAGAGCCTATCTGTCGGGGGTAATTGGGATCGTGTTACGTTGTAAGAAGCCGCTGTACACCTGCGTTCTTGAAATATGCACGTTTTTGCCCTTCATTACGTAAGAGAGGGTTTTATTTAAGCTGTGGTAGGAAAAAACTAGAATGTATTGCATGATTTACATAAATAAATACATAAACTCAAGCCTTTTCGCCATGGTTATTTTTCTCACGTCATTAATTGGCATTTGGGTAGTCTACTCGTTTATCTACTGCATGATTCTATGGTGAAGATATCCAGAATAGTTCATGTTTCATCAGAGACCATGACGATACTTTGGCTTGAAAATTACCTTAAGTAATTTATATATAACGTTAAAACGTATAAAATCCTATTGTCCTTTTGTCTGCAGTGATTTGGAGTACTCCTCACAAGTGTGGAACCCTAGTTATAATATTTATACAGGGTTATTTGTAAAACACCAGCAACCTCTTAAGAGGTCATTGTACTCATCATTATGAACAACTTTTACTATGGGACCAAACCTGAAATCGCGAAAAAAAAATCAGCTGTTCCCTACACATTGACGATTTAATCGATCATAAATGTAGGGAACAGCTGATTTTTTTTTCGCGATTTCAGGTTTGGTCACATAGTAAAAGTTCAGCTCAGATCCGTGCGAGCAGAAGTTTTAATAAAGTGCCAGTCAGCGTGATCATGAGCTGTACATTTTCAATACTAGTGTTTCTCGGCTTAAGCATTTGTTGGTGAAAAGCTTTTTACGGAAAAGTAATTGTTTGCGACTGAATGATTTTTAGTTTCTAGTAACAAACTACAAACTTTTTTTTAATCGATCGTGGTATTTTGTTGTCTTTTTTACCCGACTGCCCAGGAAGGGTTATGTTTGTCGCGCGAATCTTGTATATTTGTAAATTTCTTTATAACCTTGTTTCTTCCAAACGGCTGGATGGATTTCGACATTCGAATTAAGGTATAGTTATATTCGTCTTAAAAAAAAGCTAATTTTCGACGCAAAAAAATATATACACTTCTCATCAAAAAAATCGAAACACCTCGCAGTTTATGATTTGATAAGGATTATCAGAAAAATGTGTATATTTAGGAATAAATGTAAAATGTCATTTAATAGTGAGTAGTATGAGGTTTTTAAATCCTAATGTTATTGTTCTAAATTCAAATTAAGTCTTCATAGGTTTCGTATTTTGTATAATGAGTAATTTTTACCCTGTATGGAATATGAAGGAAATGGGTAAAACAACACGCGTAAATGAAAAAAAAATGTAAGAAACGGTTATTTAATAACTTGTATTCCCTCCGCGAGCTCTTATTACTGCTTCCATACGGTTCTTCATCGATCGGATGAGAGTCACGATCACATGTTGTGGTATATTATCCCATTCCTCTTGGATTGCATTTTGCAGCTGGCTAAGTGTTTCTGGGGCTGGATCTCTTGCTCGAATTCGTCTCTTTAATTCATCCCATAGATGTTCAATGGGATTCATGTCCGGGCTTCTTGCTGGCCATACCATAATGGAGATACCGACTTCGGTAAGATAATCTCGTACGACGCCCGCGGTGTGAGCTCTAGCATTGTCGTGCATGAATATGAAGTCGTTGCCAATAAAATGTGCATAGGGCATCACATGAGGTTCAAGACACTGTTCGATGTACCGATGAGAGTTTAGTGCAGGCAGCCGTGGCCCAGACACAAAGGCAAGTTCTGTCTTACCGTCGGCGCTGATTCCTCCCCAAACCGTCCACGAACCGCCACCATAGCTGACCTTTTCTTCAATGCAGCATTGTGCAAAGCGTTCTCCATCTCTTCTGTAGACCTTGTTCCTTCCGTCGTTACCATACAGCATAATTTTACACTCATCAGAAAACAGTACTTTGCTCCACTGAAGGTATGACCAAGTTAGGCGCTCGCGTGCAAAGTTAAGGCGCGCTCTTCGATGGTCTGCAGTTAATTTCGGCCCATTCGCTGGCTTATGCGGTGCCAATCCGCGTTCCTTCAACCTTCTTCTTATTGTAGAGTCACTTACAGCTACTCTTCGTACAACGCGAAGCTGCTGCTGCAGTTGAAAAGCGTTAAGAATCCGGCGGAGGCCGCTCGCAACTGCAATTCGAAGCGAAGGCAAAAATCCGTCGAAATATTGCTATCTCTGTTTCACACTTCCTAGCGCGTTTCGAAGCAGCGCGTGAGCATGTGTGAATATTGTTTACCTCGCTACTATCCTATAGCTATAGGTTACCATTCATTCGTATCGACAAACGCATTTCTTTTTAGTAACTATCATTGTGTTATCATGTTCATTATTTGCTTTATTTTTTTTAGTTACTTTGGGCAATCGTTAGTTTATGTGCAGAATAGTAATGCGTTTTTAGGAAATTTGTCTACAACGTTTTTATCTCAAGTGTTAGAATATCTCAAAACTAGGCAGATTTCTAGGCAAACGAGGATCTGTTAATTTAGGCAATCTGCATTTAAAATAACATTCTTTTAATTTGAATTCGATAGAATTCCAGAATTCATCTCCACACGATAAAAAATACAGTATTTACGTTTGGTTATATGAAGCTGTCCCTGTATTTGATAAAAATAATTATGACTTTTTTATTTTATTTAGGTATATTAGTCGGATCCTTAGTGCAAAAGGTATTTTTTTTACATCTATTGATTCAGCTGGCGTAAAGTTTTCTGCGCTTGCAGGGCACTTTATTTCGACGATAGCGTCATCAATTATCAAACCATCTGGGCTTGCTCCGAGAAAATGTAGTTTTTCGTCGATAAACAACCCAGATGGTTCAATATGAAGCCATGGGCGTACCCAGGTTGCCGTGTAGACGGCGCGTTCATGTTCCACGCGCGCCTCAAAGAGATGTCAGCAAACAGGAGGGGCCTGCAAGGGCCGATGCCTGCCAGGGCTGCGGAACTATTCGAGAGAGATACCGCGGCCCTGGAATACAAAAGGCAAAAGAAGGAACATGGATGGTTTTTACTGTTTTAGTCAGTAAAAGTCTGACACTCCCGCTCCGCCCAGAGCGGGATGAGTCATTGATGATTTCCCATCCCAAAAAAAAGGGCGTACCCAGGTTCGGGGTCAGGGCCCGCCAATTTTTCAAGCCGGGTCCCGCGGGTCTGGACGGCAGGCGGTTTGCTTGCAGCGCTGCACTGCTAGTGAGTAACAAATTGTATTGCAATAAAAAACTTTTTTTTAAAACTTGCTTTTATTTAAATGCGCTAAAAAGAATAAAATAAATGTTTCCTTTAAAACTTTTACTATCAACATAAAACGTCATTACACAATTTATATAATATAAAATCTTATCGCGAGATTTACCTGTGTAGATAAACAAGTAAATTAAATATTAACTGTTGAGGAGTTCCCTCGTGAGAAGACAATCCTGGCTGCAGGATGAGCTCATGATAGAAATCATCTTTATCTATCAAAAGTGAACGCTTATACAAAGTTTCGTGTCTGCGCTACTAACCGTTGAGGAGTTCCCTCGTGAGAAGACAATCCTGGCTGCAGGATGAGCTCATGATAGAAATCATCTTTATCTATTAAAAGTGAACGCGTATACAAAGTTTCGTGTCCGCGCTATTATACGTTGAGGAGTTCTCTCGTTAGGAGACGATCCTGGCTGCAGGATGAAGTAAAATCTGTCATAAAAATGTATTGTCACCAGAACCAAAGGTGTGTGCAAAATTTCTGCTCAATCAGTTGAAGAAATCTGCTTCAAAATTGAGTTGCAAGTGCGATGGGTTCATTTTGAATCCCATATTTTGTGGCATCATTGCCTTTTTTACTGTATAATAATTGTTTTCGCGGGCGAGAGCTGAGTGTGTGAGTAGGCACCTAGCCCTAGTCGTGCGTGCCCACGCACACTTTTATATTTGTCACTACACCACGTCAACACATCCAAAGATCTGTCCCGCGGCCCGCTCAAACACAATGTTTGATGCGATAGCACGACTAGCCGCTGCACATTTGTGAGTAATTTGAATGTTTGCCGTAATACCAAAAATGATGAATGAAAAATCAATGCTTTTCAATTTATTTTTTTATATTTTGTAACCTAACAATATGAGACATGTTTCGAAATAAACAATATTAAAAATATAACCGTTTTTATTATAGAACAGATGAGATGAAAACATCTTATTTATACTGTAAAAATGTGAGAAATTCAATTGGCTTACAATTCTTTCCAAGTAAGTATTTTGCAAAAAAAATCAAATGGGAACCTAGGTAATTACTGTCTTGTTCCGAATAACATCATAATCAGGTGGAAATATGCTCAAACTGAAAATGATTTTGGTATTACGTTTGTATGGACAATTCATTGTGCGCCGGCCCCTTAAGGCGTCGATTTCGTAAAGAAGTTGTTACAATAAATCGATCATCTCGCTCAGAAGTGACCCGATTCCTGCCAGATCCTGAACGGCGCGTGAACGAACCAGTCTCCCGATAGCGTTTGTAGACTCTATGAACAGATGATAAGCTTAGATGCAATCTTGCAGCCACAACACGCTGACTAAGTCCAGAATCCAGCAATGCCACCACTTGGGCGGCTTCTGCGGGCGAAGTATCCATATGTTTTAGAAAAAAAAGTTTTTTCAGACGTCCCAAAGTCACAGTAAATGAAATAAGAAACAAAAAGTTTAAAGACAAGCGCTAATTTTTAGTTTTTAAACGAGAAACGTACTCCAACCCTAAATACACATTTGTCTCAAAACAGTGATTAATTTCATTTATAGGATAAACAAATGAAATTCTAATTTCGAATTTTGATTTTTTTCTTCTTACTGTAATGACCAAACTGCCAGCTACACAATAATGTTTTTTTTCATGGAATTAATTCTCTTTTGTAAAAAATTAGGACAAAAACAATAAAAACGAAAGTGTTTCGATTTTTTTGATGAGAAGTGTATAATACGATTTGTAGTCGTGTTTTTTGATACTTTTAATTAAATGTTACTTGTTGTTTCAAGTGTTTATCAGTGGAAACTTGTAAATGGCCTTCAAATGCATATTGTTTAAAAACACTGTTTATATTAGCTGTAAGTTTCCCGAATAGAATAAAATAAAAATATTACATTTTAGAGGAATGTAATTAAAAATGTAAAGAATAATTCTTACTTTTATGGACAACATTTTAAATCCCTCGTTTGTCAAATTTAAAACCTTTTCATAACTTTTCGGAGCATAATAACTTTGTCCAGAATCAGCAGATTCAGTTTAACCCGAATAAAAAACGAAAGAACTTTAATTTATGTTCTTCCTTCTTCTATCCAATATTATTGACATCATAAACTAAACCAATCGAGTTCCGCCTTATTAATTGTATTTACTGGTCGCATCCGGACCGTACGGCTGGTTTACGACCGGACCGGTAGCCTCAGGGGATGTAACTTACCGGACCGGTACTTGGCCGGTTGAGTTATTGCACTCTTATCCGAATAAAACTTGATGGTTGACGATTGGTTGTGTTTAGGGAGAATTAAAATAGTCGTAATGAGTTCTAGTCTTTCACGAAATGTTATAATCTGCTAGCCTTTTCTCAACTATGTTGAGATCGGCTTCCAGTCTAACCGGATGCAGTTCAGTACCAGTATTTTACATGGAGCGACTGCCTATCTGACTTCCACAACCCAGTAAGTACAGGGGGTCTAAATGTATATAGTAGTATCTCCATAGAAAAGGGAGGATGCTCCGGCCAGACGGATGTAGTCTGGTGGGCTGCTGTCCGACAGTTGTTGTCGGGTTTTTCTTTATGGTATAATATAAACTTGATTTAGAATTTTTAAAGTTGGTTCTTAATTTGCGTCATAGATGGCGCTGTAGTACTTTTTGTACTATTTTGCTGTAGTAATTTTTACAGAGCTTACAGAATAACTGGTGGCTCTTAAACATTCCGGGTGCGTAGTATCGGTTTGACCTGTTCGTAACTAGGCGACCCGATAAAGCCCGACTCGGCCCGACTTCTCCTATCTTTGTTACGATGATACCTACTGTTCAAGTTTTGTTTAATTGTTTAAGTTTTAACGTTTCTGATTGATGAACATTTCAACTTTGAGATGGTTTATAAAAGTCAAATCTGTGTTTGGGTATCCATGAGTTAATGACTCAAATTTTTCTAGAGTCTGAACTCAACAAAGCTTCGGATTTGCCTTACCAAGAAGCGACCGTTGGGTAAAGAGGGTGCGCAGGTAAATCAAGTAAGAACCTTAAACGCACTGCGGATATTACAAATTTTAGACTTTAAAACTGAATTTCCTGCGCAGACAACTCGATTGATGAGGGCAGGAAACTGAAGGCTCCTGTCTCGAAATACAGCTACATTATGTATGAAATGTTTTTGTTGCCTGTTGTATTTGCTTACTATAAGGTGGAAGGGACAACGCCGGACGCAAAACAAAACTGCACCTACACACAGCACAGCTGTTTTTGACGTGACAACGTCTAATAAATCGATGAACGCCGGCTGCATGCACGAAAAACTCATTGTCCCGTTACGCTCATTGTACGCTTGCGCCGCATGCATGTGTATGCAATCATATCATCAATGTTTTGTTATGATGTTGTCACGTTAAAATTTAACGTGACAACATCATTAAAAGAAATTGGTTGTCTGTAAAGTTTATTTACGGACGATAGTTTAACGGTTAAACTATCGTCCGTAAACCAACTTTACAGACTGTTAACAAACAATTTTTTTTAATCACCTAGAGTCAGCACAACGCTTAGACGTTGTGCTGACTCTAGAGTTGACGTTGCGCGAGAAGCGCAAAGGCGCTTGTGAATATTTTTAAGAACATACTCATCAGGATGCGACATATACATAGATAAAACAATATACTAAATAAGCAGGTTAAATAGAATAACTGAGAAGGTCAAACGTATATTCATCATGTAAGCTTACTCCAGATACCTATTTGGAGCGCGGCAACCCCCGCTTTCTACTTCATTTCAGTTTCACGGAATTCATATTGCATTTCGTTGCAAGTTTAGTATGTGTGCAAACTACTAGGAATTCTATTAATTCTGAAACTTTTCAAGCGTAGTCTATTAAACATTTTTCATGTCGTATTTACGTTTTATTTATGGGTTTGAGGTCAGAAGAGCTCGTGGCTAAATAATAACAGCCACTCGGGGCCAATCTTCAGGTTAAGCCGCGCTTGCCTAGGTTGGTCCGAAGATGAGTGACCACCCATTACATACCGATATTTCTCCGTGCCTCGGAAATCACGTTAAGCCGTTGGTTCCGACTGTCAATTGTAGATCTTTGACAGTCGTTAGAGGTAGTCAGTGGCCCGAAAGTCTGACAACCAGTCTTAACAAGAGGTATAGCATTACCCAGTACTAACTGGATTGTGGAGGTCAAATAGGCAGTCGCTCTATGTAAAATACTGGTATTCAGCTGCATCTGGTTAGACTGGAGCCGACCCCAACATAGTTGGGAAAAGGCTAGGCAGATGATCTTGATCATTATCAACCACCTACAGTGTAGGTAATCCTGTTTGTGATCTGATCATCGTCTACGAACCGCCATTGTTAATAATAGTGTTATGACATTCTGGCTACTCATTGCTTTGAGTTTATAACTGGTTACTGTTTGGTTGGGTTCTGGTTACTTTTGAGTAACGCCGCGGACGAACAGGCTATCATAGCCCGTTCGACCGCGGGTTATGCCATAGCCGCTATGGGATGATAGTATTCTACCTGCCTCTCGTGTTTCTTCTTTGTGCTGAACCTAGAGTTAATTTCTACTTTAAGTCTGCAACAAAAACATATTGAGGTTTCCTAGCTGTTTCCATGTTTCACCAAGACAATTCCTCCACCACGCCCACGTCTGTAGCAAAAAAGATTTCTAAAATCACTCACGTCATAAACAAGATCACTGATAAATTATTATCAGTGATGTATCCTCATCGTCCTCAATCAAAGAAGATTGTTCCGGATGCCATTTGCCCTTTATACGATTCACAGTAGGCGGTCTATTACATTAGCAGTATATTTCGGGAACATATAAATCACATCTTTCTTCGATATTTTTTATTTCATAAAGGTTCGAAGGATGGAGCGTTTTACTGTAATTTGTCTTCGCAAAACAAAAAAGTAACTTGAACAGTTGTGTAAAATTTTATCTTAGTTTCGGAAAGAAAATGTCTTTGCATGATTCATAGGGATGGCCCCGCCCGATTCAACTTCTGGATATTTGTGCAAATTCGTCGTTTCGTCTGTAAACGTAAATGTGTCAGTTTTCGAACTTTCAGCCAATTGATACGTCATAGATGACGTCGTTATGTTTGCAAGGTTTTAATGTCCTCCTGAAAAGGCTTGAAGCAGACGTCTTTACAAAGTGAAGGTGACTTTGCAGGGAAGACGTCTAATCCTAAGTATTGTAAATAAGCGATGGTGGGTCCCAGACGCGGGTTTATCTTTTAAATCGGATGGTGCGTCACAGGCGCGACGGGCCGGCGCCATATTGCTCTGAGCAAGCTCTATGAGTGGGCTGCATGTGATCCAGTTATTATTATAATTAGTTGTGACCCCTTTATGACTTTAGCTTACGCGTGTATTGTAGTTATTTTAGGATTAACGACTTGTTACGTCTTACATACATTCTCTCGTCTTTTGCGTGGGGGGTAGGCAGAAACAACAGAACGTCGTCTGCTACGTTCCTTACATGCTCCTTTTTGCTTTGTCTACGTTCATCATCATGTTACAACAGAAGAAAAATAAAGTCTGAAATAGATCCTTGAGGCGAGTCTTGGTATAATTTATAAGTACCCTAATGATCGTAAAGAATTTTTCTTCTAGTAACTTTAAAGCTAAATTAAAAAAGCTTGTGCTCATTTATTTGATTAATCTACCAATTAAGACTTGTACAGTCACGAGCGCCAATATGTAAACATTTAACAACTTTTAAAAGTGTTTTTCTCCTACTGTTTTGATTAAAATTTCATGTTGTTACGAACATAGTAATCTAGAACTCATATTTTTTATGAAAAAGATCCGATCTCCAAGTTACAATCGTTATTTCTTGCGAAAATTGCTTTTAAGAAAGTGTATACATATTGGTGCTCGTGACTGTACATTACACCCATAAACTTGCCCTGTATTGTGTTTATTCTAGGCTTTAGGGACACTCATTTCGAATACCCTAATTACTATAAATTGTTGATCATTTTGCTGATTTTCCAAACACGAAGGTTAACAATTACTCTTAACACTGTTTGTTAATGGACTTTAATCCTTGAAATCGACCACTTTACCAAAACATGAAGTCCTAATTACACATGCTTTTGTGTGGTTGAGTAATATGTACCTAAATGTAAATTGTGTGTAAACTGAGTGTAATGTCCTTTATGAAAATGACGTAGTTTAAATCCGCTTACAATACATTTTACTTATTAATTGCATTGGAGAAATAGTTCATGGTCGGGTCGACGAGATTTTCTATTTAATTAATAGCGATCCCGTCCTCAGTCTGCTGGGTATATTTACTTGGTTTTAATTCCCTTAGGAAGATTGATTCTGCGAGTTAATGTTTACTTGGTCGAATTTTCTAGCAACGAAACTTACCTCGTTATTGGAAAGTCACACAAATTGTTATAACGTTTTTGTTTTTCTAAGGGGAGGTCCACATAGGTTGAAGTTTTGATACAGGCGCAGTTTTCTTTAAAAAACGTTGGTAATACCTTCATTCGGATTACACTGCTAACAAAAAGTATTTTGTGGTGAAATATGTAGCATGCACTATATAACCACTTGTGGATGGGTAAAAAGTAGAGGAAGACCAAATAAACAATGGATGGACTGTGTGAAGGATGATATGGCAAGAAAGGAGGTGTCTGATGCGATGACGAGTAATAGAGAAGTATGGAAGAAGAAGACATGCTGCGCCGACCTCGAATAAATTGGTACAAGGGCAGAAGTATAATATGGAGCCTGTACTACGAAGAAGGCTTAAAATAAAATAAATAAATAAATAATCACCTAAGAAGTTGTATAATATTTTCGCACACTCAAGTTCCCCAATTGGAATTTGTAAATTATCATTTGCTGAGTCACCGCCTTCTAATTGTACCCAATCAGGTTTCAATTTTAATAATACTTAAACTATTATGTCTAAACATTCCAAACTAACTCTAAAATAGCACAAGAAAGCTCGAATTATTGTTTCATAGCACGAAGTTTCTTTACTTACGCAGTAATTAGAACTTGTAAAGCTTGTAATGTGATTTATATTCAACTTTTATAGCGACAGCGATACCTACCAAGATTTGTTTGCAATTGAAGTTCACGTGTGTAGGAAAATGTTTACTTCTAATTTTCTTAGAATTTTGTCATTCGGTGAATTTTTCTTAGTTGCCAGTTGTTGTTAATATCACAAAATATTGAAAACTACTTACCTCCCTATAAAAACACTTGTTCAATACAAAACCTGGATAAAAATTAAATTTCTATTTCTAATGCATGTTTCCGCATTAAACATGACAATAACATCAAGGTTGACTCTATAATATACATATTAATTAAGTTTTACAATGTACTTCAGTGTTTTTTTCGGAACCTAGGGAATGCAATAATCAAGTAATTCATCAACATGTGATTGATTGTAAGTAGATACTTAAGCTACTATATCCTAGTCAGTTTTTGTTACCACAAAACATACTTAACCTTTCGTATGCCGGAACGTAGATCTACACGAGACACAATCACTTTTTAATTGTGTCTATATACTCGGCATACGAGTGGTTAATCGAGTACTGTTTGAGTTGGTTAATCTTCATTTTAAGATGGATTACTTTTTTAAAGTTAGGACGTAAGTCAGGAATACGATGATGATAATGAACTGAGCATCGGGGACGGTTGTACGTAACTACTGATTATTTTCGTGATTGACTCATTTAGTATTCTAAGACTCAAATGACGTCCTGCGAGCCGGATTCCCATAGAAGGACTAGCAATAAGGGCTGCATTGACGGAAAGCTTTCTTTGAAATACCGTTGCGTGTTTCTAAACTCTGGGGGCTGAGTCAATCGTTCGCGTTGATTGGCGGTCGTTCGCGACACAGTGGCGCCATCGCACTGTCTGAAACATAACTATTGAACTACATTTCTGCTACATTTACTACTTCAACAGTCTTTTTATTTGGGACAGTTGTTTCGGTTTGCTCGGCGATTAAAAGGGGTTATCCGAATTGGGGTGACCTTTTTGGAAATAAATGTAAATATCCTAATGAAGTTGTTACTAAATAAAATCCTTAAAGGAAGTGGTCTTTAGAGGACTTTATTTAGCAAAAAAGCTTGCGGAAGCATCGAGCATCGAAGCATGATCGTGGTAGGTTCCATACAATTTACAATCATTCGTAATCCAATTAACGAGAACAGTCGAGAAACATAATTAATGCAATTCAATAAAAACTTGACGGCAACGCGAGCTGACGTCGAAAGCTGAAAGGAAAACAATTACATTTGTGTTTTTGTTATTAAATAAAACGAAACATTTCATATGAACTTGTCCCATTCAACTATGAATTTATAGAGTAATAAATGTCCTAACTTATTGTATCTATTACGTATTCGTGTTCAATTGCGTCCAAGGTGACTTCAGTTTCAGTACAGACGACGCTTCGTGAAATATTTTCGTCTTTTGGCTATTTACTTTACGTAATAGCGAGAATATCTGAGTTTAGTCGTCTGCTGCCAATCATGTTTCTGTCCTAATTTGATTCGTTTATGCAGAGACGCTCTTGTATATTTTGAAATAAATCTGTTTGTTTCGAGTCTTAGTCTACCTATCTTAAAGTAAAACTTCCGTTGTTGTGTTTTTGCCGTCTCGTCATCATCTGCCTAGCCTTTTCCCAACTATTTTGGGGTCGGCGTCTAGTCTAACCGGATGCAGCTGAATACCAGTATTTTACGTGAAGCGACTGCCTATCTGACCTCCTTAACGCAGTTACTTCTGGGTAATACGATTACCCTTAGGTAAGACTGGTTGTCAGACTTTCGGACTCTCGTATGTTATTTATTCTTATCCTTTTCATTGGTCTTCTCGGTAACATTATCTTCTCAATCTTCATCATTCGTGCTGGGTACCTACACCAAACTCTTTAAACTTTCTCCAAGTTGATTTGTCCATCTTAAATTCATAACTTGTAATACCGACTGTAAAATTTTATAAAATATTACAGTTTCCAGTTCAACAGACATCAGTATTCTGTAGCTGTTCGACCTATTTCTGGAACCTCAAAAGCAACCGTAGTTGGAAATGAAGCAAATACAAAAGTTCTAGACTTCTAGAGTTTCTTCAATTCACTTATTATTTTGGAACTTGAGGACTGTCGCTTCGCTTTCGTTCAATGTAAAGGTCTTACAAATAAATGAAGGTAATATAGGCGTGTAAAGGTTGCGATAGGTATTTTATTTTACCGGAACGTGCTCAGAAAAATACAGGAAAAAACTTTTCCTGTCACGGTAAATACTGTGTATTTTACTCAAAAATTATTATTTATTCAGAAAGAAGGAAGTACACACGCACCACAAAATTTTCGTGGGTGCTTAGACAGTACGACATTAACGGTTAAAAAGTTCAACATAATTTATAGAACCCATATGAATTTTCTGACTATTACACATAAGATTTTTTTACGAAGTAAGCAAATCCATTCAGCAGAAACGTACAATTACGAGTATGTGCATTGTGCACTGAAATGAACTCAGCGTCATTGAGAAGTCAGGAATTATCTTGAAAGTGTAAAAATGTTCCATTCTTTTAACGGCGAGGGGAGACCCGGATCCTGTTAAAATAATTGTACCATAATTCTTTGCATTTTACGGTTTGTTTTCATGCGGATGACGTGGACGTAAAAGGAAGATTTTAACTGATATTTTACTTTTATCTAAGAGCAAGGTATGTGTGAAATTGTAGAATAAGTGGATTTTCTGTTTTTGTGCTTACAAAAAAGAAGGTGAACCCTTTGGTCCTGAAGTGGCACGACACAGGTTGAGAAAAAATATATTCAAATCTTTGTTACTGCATTTTATGCAATACTAGCTTATGCCTGCGGTTTCGCCCGCGTGGAGTCCGTTCATTTGTTTTTTGTCTCAAGGGATTGTACTACCGGGATAAAAAGTATCCTATGTGTTAATCCAGGTTATAGACTAAAAAACAACACAACAAATTTCATCCAAAACCAGTAGTTTTTGCGTGAAAGACCTCCTCAGTAACTTTCGCATTATAATATTAGTAATAAGTAATACCCTACTAGTAGGATGCGTATTTTAACCAAACAGAAGTCATGAAAACGTGCAAAAATTCAATAAAACATAACACAAGGGATGCAGCTCGGTATTTCCTGTGATGCCAATTCTGGAAACTTCCTTTGTTCGCGTTGTTATTGTCTAGATTTCTAGAACGAGTGCAAGAAAATCTAATTTTAGATAAGAACAATGTTTCTGTTTGTGTGGAAATTGAAAGAAAGGCGAATTAGATGTCGAATTCGTTTAGACAAAGCTTTTTCTGGTCACAAAATCGACGATAAGAGAAAATGTTTTTTTGACTCGTATTAAATGTTATGTTTATAAGTCCCACGTAGAAAGGGGCAAACCTGTTGCCATCAACGGGGCAAGAATCTAGACTCCGTGGCTTCTCAGAAATTCGTGATGGAAAAACCCAATAGCAATTTTCCGACCCGGGAATCGAACCCGGGACCTCTCAGCAGCCGCGCGTGCGACCACTAGACCACCGAGGCAGTTTAATGTTTTCAAAATATCAATTATCATCTCCTGAGCCTTTTCCCAACTATGTTGGGGTCAGCTCAACCAAATGTTTATTTGAAGCCAATGAAATGGAAGCTCACTAAAGTTTCTCACTATACTCAATCTCATCTCTATTGTAGTCGTCTTCTCAAGTTACTTCTCCAACGAATTCAGTTGGATGTTATAAGCAATAAGAAATGCAACAGCGCAGAGTGCCCCACTTGATTGCTCTGAGACCTTCTGCGTTATTTATTGCTTTGCTGAGCAACGGACGTACCTTTCATAACGATCTCATATAACTGTATTGTTGTATGGTTGAGACTCATTTTCGTACGTATTGTTTGATGAGATTGAATGATTGAACTTATTTATAAAAATATTTACGGTCTTCTCGCTATTTTAATTTATTTTAACTGTTTAATAAAAAAAAAAAACAACTTTTTGATAAGGTACTGTTTATATTTTATACAATCTGTCATACAAGTCGTCTTGTAATAAGATTAAAATTGTCACCAAAGGGGGTTCTTTTCGCCGTGTCGACGGCGCGTTCGTGTTCCACGCGCGCCTCAAAGAGATGTCAGCAAACAGGAGGGGCCCGCAATGGCCGATGCCTGCCAGGGCTGCGGGACTGTTCGAAAGAGATACCGCGGCCCTGGAAAATAAAGGGCAAAAGAAGGAACATGGGTGGTTTTTAGTCAGTAAAAGTCTGACACTCCCTTCCGCTCCGCCCAGAGCGGGAGGAGTCATTTGATGATTTCGCACCCGAAAAAAAAAGGGGGATCTTTTCACTTGTTTTGCACGTCTTTTGTTTACTTGTCTAAGCGCCAAAGTTACCAGACGAGACGTACCCAATTAGACGACTAATATGTAGTTACAGTATACTGCAGCCCTTCAATATAAAATCAGTGGGTAGATTAGACTGTATACAAAGTGAAAGGGACGATGCTAAAACGGTTACCACGTATTCAGTACTTACGAGTACATCAGGTACTCGGGTTCAGAATGATGTACTGAATACATGGTAAACGTTTTAGCGTCGGGTTTCCCTTCCACTTTGTATCATTTTCAGATCGACATGTTGTTACTGAATCCTGTTCCAGTATTTTTCGTCACACATTATTATCAACGCAGCGTAATTAGATTCTTCTTCCGTATAACTCAATATGACAGCTTTTGGGTCCAATTATCCTTTTCCATCAACATGAAAATATTACTTAAGTTCGTGTTAAGCTCTCTGCTGCTCTCTGGTTTTTCCCAGAAGCTAGGAAAAGCCATGCCAGCCTCGATAGAAAAGCAATTTTCGTTTTCACCTTAGTCCAGATCTATTGTAACAAAATTCTTTAAATTTAATCTCTTTCAAAAGTTACATAATATTTTGTTTTGATTTCTCAATCAACATAATGAAGTTTCGAAATTGGTTCTTACACAGTTCTCGAAAGTATTGCGAAATTAGTTTGTTTTGACTTAGGCAGCTCGAATTTTGCAACTTAACAGTTTCTCGTTTATTTACCTGTCTTTGTTTTAAATCAATTCAGAATCTGACAGATTGTAAAGTAGGCTTTACTTCAATCTGGTGAAATCCCGTATCTAAGTAAACGTTTCGCAAACAACCGAAATATCTTATTGTCTCTGACAGTACACTTTACTAGGCAAATTTTTTGCAAAAGGAATACGTAGACAGGTGATGTAGACAGGATATAATTTTTTCATGTGAACAATTTACGTACACTTTAGCACTTTAATGTTGTAAATATTTCTTGTCGACTGCTTCAGCCTTTATGCCAAATGAAAAACAATTCTGAATACAAAAGAATCACTAGTCAAAGAGAATGTTATGTTTCATCTTTTGATATATTACTGAAAGCTTATGTTGTCAGCCTTCAGTTAATCTTTATCATATTTACAATACTGAAAGTTGTATGTAATGTTTAGAATGTGAGAAAACACAATTTTTACTCGTATTCCTCGACGACATAATACTCATTAGCCTCCATTATAAATTTCGAGAGCGATCTCCCAAAACATCAATACCGAATTTACATGTGACCCATAAATAAAACCCAAAAGGTTAAATAATACTTTTCACACAGAAAAATACCGTCTGAATTCTGAAATTTGATGTAATTCAAGATGCGTGAGGAGAATACGTGTGGGATGCGAACGTTTGCCTCGATTTATGGACTTAAGGCGCGAATTTGTGACCTTTCCAACCTCTGGCTTGTTTATACCGACCACCTTCGGGATAGCTCGGAAAATGTATACAATGTTAGTCAACAAAGAGGCTCGAAGAAATGTGTTAATATTTAGTGTCTGTTGGTGTGGTGGATTAGTTCCATTTGTTTGGTTGCCATTTTCTTAAGGCTGGTTTGGTTGGAACTGCGTTGACATTGTGCCCGTCTATTGTTTGTAAAGTAAGACAGTAACTGCTATCTTTATCTGATCTTGAAGTTGCTCTGAATTCTCTCTGGCAGTAAACCTTCCCTTTAAAAATAAATAATTCCGTTACTATCGACTGTTGCTACTTGTAATTTCAATTTTAGTATAATTTTCTGTAAATAAATCGAGTGAACTTTTATAATATCGAGTGAACTTTTATAATAAGCTCTTTCAAAGTACCGTTTTAAGCGCAGTAAATCAATAACTGAACTATGTGCATTTACAATAGAAAGCTTTTTCATGAAAGCAAAGTCGGCCAGGCATCTCAAATTGAGTTTTCCGACGGGAAGTGGAAACTTACCTGCTTTCCAGTGAAAAGTAATAAGAAAATTCCACGGAAATTGCTCTTTGTAAAAAGATCACGCCTGTAATTCCCGATGGGTTTGGCAGAGGTGTACCCTATAGTACACCACACTTCTCCAGTTATGTTTCAGTCCTATGTAATACGGGGTAAGCATATTGCCATCAACCAGAACCCAAATCCAGAATCCGGGCTGGTATTAAGAAATTCTTGAATAAAATTCATGAAAATTAATCAGATAAAGTATTGGACCGTAAATTTTCTTCAAATTAGATGTTTAAACGTTTACCTTACGAGGTTAATGTCTAAGGAGAAATCCAGCATTTTGTTTTACAACTTTTAACGAGCTAATAAGATTTACTTTATCTAATTACGCTAGATCGTAAAACTTGCCTAAGGTACTATTTGGAAACGAATTCAATATATTATTTTTATTTATTATAATGTCAGCCAGAAGGTAATATATGTAGCTGTAATGAAAAGGCTCATCTATCATCCCTAACATGTGGTGCCAAGATAATTCTACAGATGAGACTTTTCTTAGTCGACCATTCTTGGGCCGTTATCATTTTCTCGTATATATTGTTTGATAACGTTTTGGGGTCTGTTTTGTTTGTATTCTAATATATATAAAGTACTTAACACACTACTAAAGTTTCTATAATAATATAATTCAATCATGATTCGAAATACACGAGGCGCCATCTATTTATCATAAGAATTTTACTGTTGTTTTCCTCGGGAACAGTACTTTTTTGTTCGTTTCTGTACACGTGACAACGTCTATGCAAAATTTCGGGATGATAAATTCAGTGGTTTAGGCGTGAAAAACAAACTTACTTTCGCATAAATTAGGAATTTAAGAAAAATTGTACTAATTTATTAGTTCTTCACCAGCCTACACAAAGCTGCGGCGTGAACGACTATATCTAACCTTGAAATGACCGTTTCTTAAGAGCTCTTAAAACTCCAGTCAGCAAGAGAACCTTCTGGAAAATTCCCGCAATCGTTAATAGATTACCATCGACCGTCAATCGAAATAATTCGGTAATTAAAATTCCAGGAGATCAGCAATCGAGCTTGGGATCAATGCGGGCGTCGAATTTACATTCGAGGGCCATCAGCTTGATCTCTTGAATAGGGCTGGATACCTCCCATTGTTGGTCCTTTATCCCCACGATATACAGCCTTTTGTTCTGCATGAAGTCGGATTATGGAGCAGGCTTAGCTGATAATGCGGTCATAATACCTAGGCATAACCCAGGGATTAAGGTTTCATTGTGGTCTTTAAACCCGCAGACACATCAAACAATGTTACCTTTCTGGTAAACACGTAATGGCAACAGTGGTGTCGCTAGCTTTATCAATGTCAGCCGGGTTTGAAAAATATTCTGTTTTGCCAAAGATCACATCTATTTCAAATTCATTTGTTTTTGTTGAATTAACCTAAATGCCAGCTTTGAAAATAAGCTAGCTAAAAAAGATCCGGCTCCAAGGACCAACTTATAAACGAGACCTAAAAAGACCAATGACCAGATTGTCTTCAGAATGTTTTCCATTATTTGCAAATAAAAAAGGCCATACCAATTTATGCAAAATAAAAGGCCGTTAAAAGATGTCACGTGCCAGATATCTCCGTAGGTGTTGTGTGTCCAGCCTGTCTGTCTGACAGCCCGTCTGCGACTAGGCCTTGCCCTTGGGGCTTAGGGTCGAATCGATCACCAGTGTCGTTTGCATGGCAATCGTTTCTATTTATATCGGAGATGATATTAAGTTGTTGGTGTTCATAAATATTTTAAATTGAAGAATGATTATGAGGAAAGCATCATTAAGATGAGAATCCAACCTCCTTTACGTATGTAACGTTATTTTTATATTTTTTTGGGAAAACTTTTAACATAAAAACCTCACGAACCCTTAAGTTTTAAAAATAACTCCCACGTGTTTTGCTACGTAAAAAACCTAATCAAATAGCAGTACGCCACCGCGCCGTCAGTTAAAAAAGTTATACGCGTTCTAAAATTCATTTCAATTGAATTCTTTTAATTCATTACGTACGTCAATCCGGCGACAGATCCGTCGACCAATCGCGCGCGAGCGCTCCGGTTGACGCATGCGCGCCCGTGGGCGTCGGGTCGATACCGCTCGTGACGTCACGAGCGCTGACCAATGGCGCCGACTCGTCGCACGTCAATCGATGTGAACGATTCTGATGTTTCCTTGGCTGCTTTTTGTTCATACTTACGGTATTGTGTGTACTGAAATGCGTCTTTGTTTTGAATTATGACGGCCAGTGAGGTCCATTCATTTCCATCATTGTGATTTTCATGTATCTTTTGTGTACAATCTTTGTTAGCCTAGATTTTTTTTCTATTATCTACGGATTTTATTATTATAGATTCAAAATAAAATACTCCTTTGATAACTGAAACATATGTTTATGAAGTTATATGTTACGCGTTTTTGAAGACCTTTAATGCTTTGCAATACAATTTTATACTCTACAAGAGTTATTGCAATTACATTCAATTGCAAATAAGAAGCCAACATTACAATTTCAAATGTTATTACGTTGTCGTTCTAATATTATAACCACTTGTTATTTTCTTACAGAAACTGCCTCTGAAAATTATTCAGTTCAAAAATGAGATTAGTTAGGCATAACGAAATAGTCTTTTATAACATATGCTACAAGCGAAAAGGCGCTCGGGAATATTATGAAATGTTCACAAACAGTGCAGATGGATGTTTTTATCTCATGAATTGTAATTTCTCGTATAGTAACGGCTCGGCTCGAGGGTGCTCGGGTTCTTTGAGCCTGGAGGGCAGATATTGTCCTGAAAACCCTTTCACCGACGGAAACATTAAATAAAATCACTATATAGATAGATAACGCTATACGTATTGGGTAAAAATGGTTAGGGTAACAAGGGTAATCGTTGCCAGTGGCTATCTTATTGCCTATTACAGGGTGTGAGAAAGTTTCCATTTACAAAATCTGTTGTTTGCATGCCGAAGTGATTTAAACCCTTTTCCCGACATTATGTATTCGTTCGGTGTTTACAAGGTATTCCGAGCTTTCTTCGAATGCAACAACAGCGCCGTAGTGGAGAATTTAAAATGAGTGTTGATACAAGTCGAGTGTCTGGGGCTGAGCGGTTTCATTCTATAGAGTATCTTTGTATTGCTGGACTTCTAGATCGAAACAATGTAGGTTGTTGATATGTATTTGAAAATATGCGGAGACAATTCTAACTGTTCAAATATTACAAGAGTTGGTAAAAATATGTTTTACGTTTTTTACTGTTTTCATTTTGTCAGCAATTGAAATTAACTCTATGTACTCCGGGAGAGTTCACTGACGGTCGACCATTTTTCAATCTTATTACTTAGGGGATAAAGGTGAAAAGTTGCAGACCGTCAGTGTACTCAGTAGTACTTTTGAGTATTAGTAAAATATGGTAGGCCAATGCTGCCATGAACACCTCCTACCAAAACCAAAATGATTCATCTGTATAAATATAGATATTGTTAGAACTTTAAGCATTTCAGTCCTTAGCTTTAAACTTCGTATAAAATACAGTTTAAACAAGTTGGGAAGCGAACGTGGAATTACCAACTTTTCCGAACCGGTATTGATTTACGAACCGAGTGCAGGCGTTTGATAGGGAAGTGCTTAACGTGTTAACACTTGAAGGCTTAGCTCTAGAAGTGTTAACTGTTTAGTGGCCTGAGTGGGCAGCTTTGATATCGATTGTAACCTCTTTTGTAGAACTGGCTGGTTTTCTTTCATTTTTTTTAATTATAAAAAGGTTTCGAAATATCTATGGTTATTTTTCTTGGCACCAACGCAGCTCTTTCGCCTTTGTCATTTACGAAACGAAGGAGTGATTCAGAATTTCAAATAAGACTCTTTTCGGTTTGAAATTCTGTAGAAGGATATTTGAAGTCAGACAAACTTGCTCCAGTATAAACGAGATAACTTAAGTCAACCGAAATTCGGAGGAGCCGTATCAGTAATTAAACTTTACCGAATTTGGTCGATCCTTAATGAAGAATGTAATTAATGCTAGACCAGCTGCTGAGTTGGCGATATATCGAACCGTAGATCGATATGTTTATTTTTGTCTATCTTCTATGTCTTTTTGTATATTTCTCTATATATATTGTATAACAGAATTCACATAATAATTTGCTAATCTATGTTTCTTGCTTTTCGACCGTCTCTTATAGTAAGTGATATAAGTGTAAATAATAATCCTACTATCCTAATCCTAATATTATAATATGATGGATGGATGGATGTTTGTTACTCTTTCACGCAAAAATTGCTGACCGGATTTGGATGAAATCTGGCACATAGATAGTTTATAACCTGGATTAATACATAGGACTTTTTATCCCGGTAGGACAATCCTATGGGATGATATAAGTATATATGAAAGTTTAGTTCCCATTTTATGTAAACGTTATGGAATCCAATTTTCATGAACCGATTGATACTTACATAAAAGTAAAGATGGTTTTACGTAACGCTTTTTCCATTCAACATTTTCGCTTGTGATAGTTCAGGTTGTCTTTCTTTCAGTACCTAAATTGTTATTTTCCGACAACTTCTTTTTGTAGATACGGAATTGCGTCATTAAAATCCATATTCAAAAGTACTGTATTTATCAACGTCAGATTCTTGCAGTGTGACAATGAAAAATGATTCGATAAGGTCTCCCAACCACCATGGAACCACTATAGACGTAATTTGTCACTGCGTTTTTCGTAAATACACGATTCGTATCACTATTTAGACTCGCCTTGAAACAGTTTCCTGTCAGATATGGCATGCATACAAACAAATTTTCAGCCAAAATGGGCTTGATTTTCGTGCCAAAGTTCGTGCTGGATACAAATTCCCGTTGTTTTTCGTTTTTTTTTAGGCAGATCTGAGTGCAACCGTTGAGAGAAGATGCATTAGAAGGACATACACTGACTACATATTGGTGATGTTCTTTAGAAAGGCCTTGTGCGTAGTACTGTCAGCCCCAAAAAGATGTAAACATGGACAAGGGTCTACCTTATTGTCTACAACCATTATTCCATAACTGTGTATACAATGTAAAGCTACAAAAAATAGTAAACAATTCATTTCACCAAAACCTCCTACACAGTCCGGATACTTAATAATATAAACGTCTTATTTGTATGTATGTATGTGTGTGGATGACCAAATGCATGAACGTGGACAGAGCAAAAGGATCGCAGCAGGTAGCGTTGTGGTCGGTCCCCACCCCTAGGCAAAGAGGGCTGACTGTATGTACATATGTATGTTACTAAGAATTAAAAAACAACTATTTATGAAGCTGTAAATATAAAATCGAAGTAGAACAGCAAGCAAAACAAAAAAAAACCGTCCAAGTGCGAGTCGGACTCGCGCACGAAGGGTTCCGTGCCATTATCTATAAAAACGGCAAAAAAATAATGTATGGGAGCCCCACTTAAATATTTTTTTAATTCTGTATTTTAGTATTTGTTGGTATAGCGGTAACAGAAATACATCATCTGTGAAAAGTTTAACTGTCTAACTATCATGGTTCATGAGATACAGCCTGGTGAAAGACAGACAGTCAGCAGAGTCTTAGTAATGTCCCGTTTTACCCTTTGGGTACGGAACCCTAAAAAGTCAATAAATAAATCTTCTATCCATTGAAGAAATTGAGTCCCAAGTAATAATTTTCATAACGGATCTGATAAATGACAATCTTGCTTCAGAATAAATTGATTTATTGGCTCAAAGAAAATTTATGTCGGGGTTGTGTAAACTGCCAGGATCTATTTATTGCCGTTCATCAATTTTAATGTGGTAACAAAATCCAGGAGACTTTACCTAAGATACGTACGAGCTTCGTACGTAATTGAATATATATTACCAGCTAGAAACATGGTTATAAACAACCCTGAATTAAGCACAATGTCACACACAATAACGTCATCACAAACAACATCCACACTAATATTATAAAATTGCGAAAATAGCTCCGTCTGTCTGTCTATTTTTCGGATTTATATGGAATTTAGCTCACGAATAAACCATGATCTAGGTTAGGACATAATTTAAAGATAAAAAGATAAAGATATATTTATTGCAAAACTGTGTACATTAAGTTCTTATACACATAGTATTCTTTTTTATCTCGTTGAAATGTACTGTCCCATGGGATAATTTCTACCCTACACATGCGGGCGAAGCTGCGAATTTCAAAATAACAGCTTTTTACTGAATGCATATGAAAGTAATGTTACTTACAACAACAAAAAAAAATATATTTTTTTGTCTCTGACTTTTTGTTCGGCTAATCTCCAAAAAGGCTGCACCGATTTTGACGGGACTTTAAATGGCAGATAACTGATGTTATAAGGACTACTTTTATTTTAGAAAACGATTAGGGTTCCGTTCAAAATAATTAAGTTCTTGAATTTGTTAACAAAAAACCCGATTCAAATAGGGAAGTAATATTTTTATAATAATTTCACGCGGGCAAAGGTCGTGGGCAACAGCTAGTTGAAAATAAACACAATTGTCGTCCTTGAAACCTCTTCTTTAGCCTTAATTGTAGTGCCAATGGCTTAGCATGATCCACTCAGAAACAAAGAAGGTTTATCCGTTGCTGGCGGTACAGTCGTCTTGATAAATTAATACTCTTCAACTGTCAGGCAGCTCTTAGCTTGTCAAGAGGTATTAGCCTTCGGTTTATTGTATTCTCCACTGAATGGTGTGGAGGGTTTACTCCACTGACCTTTGTTGCCGACCTTAGTTAAGGTACTTCTAAATGAGATTGGTGTTGACTCAAATCGATTGAGTTTTAGAAAGGAGTTGATTTTCACCCTATGGCTTGGACACATCGCACTCTGAGAACAAAAGTGACCTTTTTTTGCATTTTGGGTGAAATTACAAAATTGGGTTCATGTTTTAGTTGGTGTTCGCGGAAATGAAAGAGACGAAATGTGTTTGTTTGTCCTTTTCTGGCACGATATCGTCACTTTTTGATGCACTAGATGACTAGACGAAAGCTCATGTTATAAGGAGTAGATTTAGATATTTATCTCAATTCGTAGTAATTTTGAGTTTCGTTATGACTGTGCAACATTTTGGTTGGCAATGAGGTTATATAATACTAGAGGAGCAGTGTCCTACTAACAACTCTTAGAAAAACGTAGCCACTTACGAATTTAAAGTCGTAGCTTTGAAACGGATACATAAATTATGTCATCTGTCAAAATAATATGTTTGTCTCATTTCTTCTACCGTCAAAGTATGACATTGGAAAGAGCCAAGACATTGTTATCGGACGAACGGTCAGAGTTGCCAATGATCAACATAATTTCCCCAGAATGAATGAAGGTATTTATTGAATCAATTACTATGAAAGGTTGTATTATGTATCTTTCAATTGAGAATTAAAGAAATGGATGAATGGATGGATTATGTACTCAAAGGAAGAAAAAAATGCGTTAACGTAAATATTTTATTTCATGACTATTAAGATTGTGTAAAATAACTATTGTTCAAAATGGATTTGTTTTTATCTTGTTTATTATATTACAATCTAGCCTAATAAGGCTAATAAGCAATTTTAATCTAACTTAATTTGCTAAAAGTGAAATTATATCAAAGAGCACGTCCATTGCGTTTACTTGTCACTTTGTTCTTGTGTCCATATAAATAGATAAGGTCCGTTTTGTAGACCAGGATTTTGTTAGGAACTGACAACGCGGAATGCCTTTCTAGTGACCAGTTCATGCATCTGTAACGAATTATTATATTAAAATATTAATAAGAATAATTATATTAAAATACCTTTGTTTAATCCAAACAGACTATAATAATAATTAAGACTTACAGGAACATACTTTCGTCATTTACTAAACTCCCAAGTCTCTGGCAAAATAAAAATCGTTTTTACTGGTAACACTGATGACAATAAAAATGTTTAAAAATTTGACTTCGTTTCGTCATGTTTTTTTGGTTAATCTGAAGAAAATTTAGCTAACTTACCTGTGAAATGTAACACCACATGTTTTATTCATCTTTTGAAATCGTGACATGCAAATTTTAACCGCACATTTCCCCATTTTGTAATTTTTTTAGTTTTAAGCAATCGCTCACTTGACGTCAACTTGACAACTGAAGTCAGATAGGGCTGTGGCCATCTACGACCCGGCAACGCTTTGGCGGCGAGCACTGCTGATCTAGTACTATATAACATCATTGGTCTTAGGCAACATTGACATGAGATTGACATGAGAACAAATTTGTTCCCGGTTGACAGCAATAGGCTCGCCATCACACGGGATGACGGGACTTAAAAACTTAACTGGCGAAATGTTGGTGTGCTTCTTAGTAGGTTGTACACCTCTGCCTAACCCTTGGGAAATTACAGTTTGTTGTGTTATAATATGTGAATAAAAGAGTTGATTTGAACTCGATGACGTCAAACTCGTTTTACTTTTCAGTGTTGTAAAACGAGTTTGACGTCGTGAGGTTCTATATCCTACCTATATTTATTAAATTCACTGGTTAATCTCCTTGGAGCTAAAAATAAACGGCCCCCGTCTTTACCCGTAGGTGTCGTTAAATTATACTGAAGGTAAGGATAGCTGCATCATCCTGAGCTTTCGATATTTTTAGTCTGACCTCGTTATCCGTGTGTCTTTTAAGAAAATTTCCTTGTAGTTTTTTTATTCTTTCTATAACTGTTGTACTTTCTTTTTATACGTAACATAACATAACACCACGCCTGTTATTCCTGTAGGATGAGGCAGAGGTGTACCCAATAGTACACCCACATATCGCCAGTTATATTTAAGTCCTATTTAAAAAGAGGCGAGCCCATTGCCATTGACTGGACACAAATCCAGACTTTGGACTGCTACTGAGAAACTCCTGATTGAAAACTCTATCACACCGACCAAGAATCAAACCTAAGACCCTTCCTCAGCAGTAGCGCATGCAACCACTAGACCATCAAGGACTTATTTTCTTTTCAATATAATATAGATTAAAACCTTTTCTATCAAAGCCTCATTTTCTTACAGTTTTTCCTTTTTTGCTAAAGGGTTATACAATGTACATCGAATCATGTATCCGTCAGTCCAGTTTGATGGATCGCCGTACGCGACTATACGACGGAAGATCGATTGGTCAGTTCAGCTTGTTACATTAGCTTCCCCAACGTGTAGTTTATATATTTGTTTTGCCATTGAATTTTGTTAATGGTCACGTTTTCTTGCAGTATTTGCAAAGTTCCATTGCGGTTTGACATAGGAGTATGCGAAGAAGAGATGTTCTGGATCCCCGTCGTGCTGAATCGATTGGTCAGTTAAGGGAAAACTTAGTTTTCTGTCTCTGCCTACCTGATATAGTTTGTCAATGGAATCCTTGTCAAGTTCTTCAGGATCTTATTCTTCATCTTGATGATTCCTTAAGATAAGCGTTGACCAGAACTCTGCCACCCTAATTGTTATGCAAAGTCCAGCTAGCCAATCTTCCCACTACGATGGTTCCCAGGACCATCAACAAAGGCACTTTTCAGTGCCACTACAATCGGACCTAAATCGTTTTAAGATAAAGGGTGTACCTTAATGAAGCCGAAATTAATTTGCTCTCCCGTCATTGCGATCTTTTTTTTTTGCTGGACTATACGGACCTGAGTACCTTCTAGTTAGTGGAGATATTGGATGCCAAAGTTCCAACTTTTTCACAAGTTAAAAAAAATACTAAATATTTTCAAGGTATTACCTCCATGACCCGTTTACAATGCATCCAACAACACAATGTTTTAAGTGCGTTACATTGAGTTTTACCGTAACACTTGATTTTTCACCCCAAAAAAAAAGTCATTCCCAGCAATGTTTTTTGCATAGACTGCTTGTTCGACACAGAATGCTTGGTTGAAGCTTCGTGAAGGATCCGTTTACACCTTGTACACTTCGTATAATCATTCGACTTTGAACATCGACAAAAATATTGCTGAACCCAAAAAATACTGAAGCTAATCTTTAAAAGACTTTCCAACAAAGATGTACTCGTATAACTTTAATTACCAAGCCTATTCAAGTCAACCTTCGTAGGTCCTTCGTTACCTATTATAGAGGGGCAATCGATCTTCCAGATTGAAAGCGAGGTATGTAGGTAATAGGAATTCCTTTCTCAGCTTTTGGAGAGTTTAATATTCTATGTGGGTGGGTTTTTTGCCTCAAACTCGCATTAAGATTCAGGGTCTACTTTCGGTCAAACTTAAACGACCTTCTTGATTTAGATATCTATTATAATTTTACTATTGGAGAAGCTATATTGCGTGGACCTTTTCATCGTCTCAGGAATGAAAGTATGATATATCCTGACCTCTTATCGAGAAGGCACGTGCATTGATCAACACGCTTGCTCAAGGCATTGGCGATTTCTGACTAATATGATTTACTAGCGACCCTCCCCTGCTTTGCACGGCGCCACCCATAGGGTCCAAAACTATCCTTTCTTTCAAGCTGGAACCAACCATACACATTCAATCGGTTGGGACGTTTCGGAGATGTGTGCGAGCATAGTGGCACGTGATTTTTTATAATGGGTGTATACCCTTAACGAAGCCGAAAAGCATTTGTTCTCCCCGTCTTTGCGATCATTTGTTTGTTCTGGAATATACCTTTGAACCTTCTAGTTACGGAGATATTGGGGGTTAAAGTTCCAAGTTCTTCACAATTTTTTTTTTAGATGTATCTTTTTAATGTTTTATCTTTACTTTAAATACCTCCTTGACCCCCGTACTATTCAATGCATCCACAATGCACAATGCTTTGAGTGCGTTACATTGAGTAAAATAAAGTCTTGCGTACAGTTACTTAATTTGATGTACAGAATTTGGTTCTCGGGTTCGTGAAGGGTCCATTTACACTTTGGTATGGATAAGTCTATTTGTCCCTATGAGAAAAGGTCTTTACCCTGAAGTGGAACAATAGCAGACTGGTATAACATATCCTGGCCTAGATGTTTAATATCAATGTAGCACAAACTACAGCGAAATATAGTTGTATTCAGTGTAGCACTGATGTGGTTAGGCAATATTGGCGTCGTCGCCAACATGACAGCCTACTCCGGGGTGTTATAGTGCCCCAAATTCAAGTCCCGTAATGTAGCAAATGCATTACTCTTAATCTTTATACGGTTTGCTCGTTTCGTTTCTTCTCTTAAAGAGTTTGTCCCCATTCTTAGGTGTTTGACTTACTAAATTAAGTAGGAAAGGGACTTACAGAAATCCTAACTTCCCAACCAATATTATAAAAGAAAGTAAGTTTGTTTGTTTGTTACCTTTTCATGCCTAAACCAATGAACTGATCATCCTGAAATATTGCATATACGTTGTCAGATTTACAGAAATATAGGGACATAGGGTACCTTTCATCCCAAAAAAAGTACTGTTTCCGAAGAAAAAAGCAATAACGTTCTTATGATAATAGATGGCGCCACGTGTACAACCCGAATAGATTGTCAAATTCTAAATTAACGCGAGCGAAGCCTCGGGCAAAAGCTAGTTGACTTATATTGATTTGTGTATTCACAAATGAAGAATATAGTCGGGTCTGTGGTATTGATTTTCACTACTGGCTGCATTGTACGGTTTACTTAAAACATGCAACGGGCAAACATTGTTACACAGGGAGCAGAGAGAGAGGGGTCATCGTCTGCCACGATAAAACTCTTTGCTTTAACTTTTTCGATCAACAGCTCAAAAATAAATGTAGCTCGATTCATCTGGGCTGCGGGACTGTTCGAAAGAGATACCGCGGCCCTGGAACACAAAGGGCAAAGAAGAAAGGAGTCATTTGATGATTTCCCATCCCAAAATAAAAACAAAAAATCTCGATTCATCTGTTATTTGCAGCCATTTAAAAACGGTGCCATCGTGGTGAAAGGATTGGTCACCTCGACTCTACGTTACAGAGTGCTAGGTATCCAGGGTGCGCCGGACGTTTGAGGGTTTGTATACCGATTTGTAACGTCACTCGTGGAGGCTCCTTTCATGCACCCCAAAATGGTGACATAACGATGAGCGCTGTTCCCGTAGTAAATGTAGGAGATGACGCAAATAAAACTATGACCCGATTTCCAATCGCCCATATCTATAAATCTATGAATTAAAAATCCAATAGAGACCCTCCGACGCACTGTTTAACTAAGAGAAATAGGTTATTACATATCGCACACAACTGGCACATTGCAGCGCTTTAAAGCGCTTCAGTGTGCTTTGAAGCGCTTCAATACTCTTCTACAATTTGAATTCTATACGATATTGCATTACGTGCCTCTAAAGGTACAATACGGAAACGCTTTATAGAGAAAGATCGAACGAGCGATATAAAAGGAATAATGCCCGTAAATAGAACGATACTTTCTTTGAAGAATATTCGAACTACCTAGATTTTATTGGTTCTTAGAGCAAAATAATATTTAATGTATGATCTTGTTTTCCTTTCAGCTGTAAAAACATTTGTAGATATTGAGAAATTGCTAACAGAATTTATTCCCCCTTTTTAGAGATGGTTACTGAATAATTTTAATAAAGATGTACTTAGTCGGATTCGTAGAATTGGTAACCAAGTTAATTCTTCTAAAATGCTAATGGAATTATTATGTAACGACAATGTTTATTTTACCAGAGGAAATACATTTATTACTAAAGAAGTAGGTGTTCACCCACACAATATTCGATCATAACGCCCACTACTGCGAAAGTAACTAAATCCAAAGTTTTACTAATATTTACTAGGCTTAATATTCTTCTTAAATAAACTCTGGAAAGACTAACCGTAGTTATTAATAGTTCAGATGTTCATATTGATGATTAAAACCTTTTTGCTTCGGCGATACAATATCTTATATAAATTAGTTCTTGTCAAATCCTAACCTAAGAGCGTGTTTGTACCTTAATTTACCCTTTGTTAATAAAAACCCTATGTTATGTGAGCATATTGCCATAATATTGTAACTTAGCCTGGACTACCAGTCCAATGACTGGGCTATTATGACTCCTGGCAGGCTACCAGGTATACGATAGTTGTATAGAACATTAGATCGATAAGTCGTTTTGGTTCCTGCATACGTAGACGTACTTGGTCCTCAGGACGTGGTTATAAGTAAACATAACATCTTATCACGCCTGTAATTCCTGAAGTGTTGGGCAGAGGTGTACCCATAGTTCAAGTGCCATGTAATAGGGGGCGAGCCTATTACCACTTATCCTGATTCCGTGCTGCTACTGAGAAATTCCTAATGGAAAAACCAAACAAGATTATGAATACCTGTGTTCATTTAGTTTTTATTTGTCATTCATGAAAATAAGAAAGATTTGATAAAGAATAAAAATCCGGCAAAGTGCGAGTCGGACTTGCGCATGATGGGTATAGCGGCAACATAAATAACACATTCTGTCAAAATTTCAACTGTCTACTTATTACTGATCATGAGATACAGCCCGCTGACAGGCAGACGGACGGACAGCGGAGGCTTAGTAATAGGGTCCCGTTGGTTACCCTTCGGGTACGGAACCCTAAATGTAAGACTGCTCGACCTAGACATCGAACCCTCATGCTCAGCAGTAGCTCTTGCGACTACTGAACCAGCGAAGCCATCGTTAGATATAAGTTTTATTATATAAAACCTAAATTTATGGCTACATCCCACATTTCGTAACTTTCCCGATTCGCCAACTACACAAAAGACGTGCGAAATAAGTGAAAAAAGTGAAGACTTTATGGTAGTGGATTTCTCAGTTGCAGCTAGGGCTCGGAAGTTTGAATTTGTAACCAGTTGATGGCAATAGGCTGGCCCCCTTTTACTTAAACATAACTGGCGTAATGTGGGTGTACTGTATATACTCTTTTGCCTAACCCTTCGGGGTTTATAGGCGCCATGTTATGTATTTTATCTATCTTATACTACACGTACCTACCTATATGGTGGAAGTTTGTTCTTGTGACGTTCGCTAGCATCACGTGGACGCCCACATGACTTCAGAACTAGATTAACTTTTAAATGGATTTCATTTTCACCTTTACGCAATGAACCATGTTTCCTTGTTTCGATTGATTCTATGTCTGTGTCAGTTCGATTGTTGGGAAGGTCAATATTTTTTTTTTCAAAGCGCTCTGTAGTGTACTGTTTCCTTTGCCGTGCAGTATTATGGCTAATGAATTGGTTTGAAAAGGCTTGAGTAATTAGAGGTCTGTAAGCATTACCTCCTGTTGAAGTATCTTGAGTAAGTACTTATTAGAGTCTCTGGTTTTAGTTAAACCTTTGTGTGCTAAGCACAATAATTTGGCTTGTCTTCCATTTTAGATTGTGGCGATCATAAGGTTAAACAATTATTCTCATATCATAATCTGCCTAGCCTTTTCTCAATTATATTGGAGTCGGCTTCCAGTCTAACCGGATGCAGCTGAATACCAGTATTTTACATGGAGCGACTGCCTATCTGACCGTCACAACCCAGTTAGTATTGGGAAATACGATAGCCCTGGATAAGCTGTTGTCAGACTTTCGGGTCACTGACTACCTGTAGCGACTGTCAAAGATCTACAAATGACAGCAGGTACCAACGGCTTAATAAATAATTATTCTTATAAATGCAAAAACTAAAAATACTATTGGTTGTATGAAATTTTTCTGTAGCTTTCATTTAGCAACTGTCTATTTTTTAATGTTTTCTTTCGGATTTCCGTTCTTGCGAACGCCCGTTTGCAAATGGCAGAATGCTGTATCGTACTCGCAGACAAGCGTGTCTAAAAAAGATTCTTTTGATGAATCCAAGTAAAAAGTTCCTCTGGATTTTTCTCCACGTAAATACTTCTAGTGTAATCAAATGAAATGGGTAATCTAAGCTTTTAAATGTACGTAATGGTGTGGAAAACAACTCGTAACTTGTGGTTACTGTGTATTTATTGCCTTCATTTGAAACCACAGAAGTGTGTAACTTGAAAGGAACTCTCTTTGATAAAGGATGTTGCCCTTTGTTTGTCGGGAGCCGGAACATCGGGATAGTGTGTGATTTTGTCGCGTATTTACAAACTGAACTGTCATCGCGTTGTCCACTCATCGCAAATGTGTCGTCAAAAATCTAGTACAAACAATCAATAACAACATTCAACAATCTAGTAGTGGTAGTATATTTTGCTTGCGACCACATACGCCGGAATATTTACTACTATAATATAAAACAGTTGTGTGTGTGTGTTATCTACTACTAGTTATTGTTCGAAGCTTCGTCCCCGTTGAGGTCAGAAATTATCCCACGGGAATTTTCTTTGTCATTCAGACAGAGTCACTTTGTCTGTGTATAATAGTGTCAAATATCTAGTATTACTTTGCGCTGGTATGCATTGCATGAAAAATCATTATTCAGCCTCCTGCCCTTATACTTATTTGAGGTACTTATATGTTGATATTGTGACTGTCTCTCACATACTCCTAATTATTCAGCAAATATCTTATTCTCGATTATTGTTTCAAAAATCAACACGCGTTACCGGCCACGTGCAAACACTTTGAACCTCTACTTTATGGCTTGACAGTTAAAGGCGAGGCGTCCTTTCTTCTATTGAATTTTAAAACAATATTGGATATCTTGGGAACGCATAAATACTTTACTTAATGGCAAACCCACTTGGGACGAAGACTATTAGCAGGCAATTCTTGAGAAAAGATAAAAATATACGATTTCTAAACACATTCCTGAATACTGGCACAACATCTGGTTGCAACGTGCGTGGCTCTTGGCCGCCCGAAGTTTAAAAGGGTCCTTTAAAACAATTGAGACGGTTACGCAAAAACAGAAAGGTTGCTAAACTATTTCTCGGAAACGACGGCGTGGGTTATTGAGAAGGCGATAGCCAGGAGATGCACATTGTGTGGGGACAGGGGATTTGGAATCACGAAAGAGGTCGGACGTAAGAGTCTGGGAGGAGACAGGAGTGTCCGGACGCTCGGGGTCGCTAAGCTAAGTCGGAGAGAATAGTAAAAGTACTAGGACGTCCTAGGTTAGTCTCGTTAAGTTAGCGTAGTCTTGGTACCAAGATACACATGTCCCAGTGGACTGTCGTAATAGAGCGATTAATGTTTTATAAATCAAATATAAGTAGTAGTGATAAGTCTGGTGGAAACAAGTGTCGTGACGCGCAAGGAGACGAGCAATGGCGGAGACGAGGCTGGTGATTGAGCGGAACTCTGTAAGTTAGTTTTAGACTAATCATCTTCAGAGAACACGTGGTAAGTGTTAACTATAATTAAATCCTAGCTTAAGTAGCAGTTAATATAAGGCCAAGCGTAACCGCGTTACCCATTTATTCCAGCAAAGCGGGGCCGCCATCTCAATCAACACAATGTCTAACTGTTAATATAATGCACCAGCGTAATTCATTTATTACAGCATGCAAAGCAGTGATGCGGAGCCACGATGTATATTATTATATCATGTTTTATGTGCCCAAACTCCTAATCCGTACCTTGGCAATTATCCACCGTCCGCGTTTGGTTCTAGGGACGGTTGGTCTTTCATAACGACATGTACAATTTCGACTAATACGAACGACTATTGTATATAGACAAATGTTGACTATATTCTGACGCACCACAAATGGAAGACAGAACCGCTATATATATTGTTCAGTGGTGAAGGCAACACCATAATCACAGTTTGATTAAAACAAATGATATTTAACAGTAATTTATAATGCCAACTTGTACTTGTTGTACAAAGTAACCAAGCTCTGATGGTGAATATTGCTTCCTATAAAGGTCTAGCTCAGAAACATTGCGTGGAGATTGTTGGCTCCCATTTCCGGGAGTGGGGGTAGGCTCCCTGAAGTATTTCACACTGAAACATTGAATTGATATCTCCGTTCTAAGGAACGCTAGGGACTGTGTCTCGTTAAAATCAACCCCGGCTGCCACAGGCCAATTACTAAATCGACACTATTTAGCGAGACACGCAACCACGACATGGGGCAGATTAAAGAAATGTGAAGTGACGAAAGTTCCACTTCAACGGCTACCAATCGCCAATTGCAATATGTTCTGATACAGACTAAGTCTACGATACGCTTGTGCAAATTGTATTATGAAATAGTAAATGGGATAGACGGCCGTAAGGGTGTTATTAACGTGAGTACGCGTATAAGTAGAAATACTGAAACCTGTCTTCCTCAATGGCGGCTGGCCTCACAACCCACTGCCTTAGGATTGGGAAAGACATGTAGATAGTGCTTAGGGAACGTGACCTGTTAGAGTTCGCAGCACTGTCCTCAGTAGGACTATGCACTTAGGTCTAACAGTAAGCGTACGCCGGGCAAACGTTGTAAAATGGTCCCATGCTGAAACATGGAATCGTTTGCGGTTGCGAAACGGCATCTTGTATTTTGGAATCGAATAAGTTAACGTAACGAATAAATAATGGAATTCTTAAGCGCAAGCGTAACGTTTCCCTTCACCAACTCTTTTAATCATATATCTTATCTTTGCGTACGTTTGTCTTATTGCTTCATACTTTATTGTTATAATGTTTTATACGATGTGTTATTATTCATGTATATGTCCTAACTGTGATCTCCCAATACTAACTTCACCTAGTACCCAGTCCTGGTCCTTAGCTTCTAAAGACGGAGCAGGACTGGAAACCCAATTTCCTTATTTCGGTGGAAAAAGAAAACCCCTATTGGATGACTTTTACAGAGGTGTGCGAGGCTTGTGGGGCACCCCTCCTCTCCCATACCATAATTGGGGAGCCGAAATAAGTTAATATAATATAATAAAAATCTAATATTTACATGATTTAGAAAAAACGAAAATTTTATCAGACTAGGGTCTTATTGGAACAGTCACATGTGGTGCCGTGACCAGGATTCTCGTCATTAAATGTACTGATTCGCTTCAGTGCAACGAGAAAGAACAATATATGGGTTACTATAATAATAACACAACGTAATTTTATGGTTCTAAAAAATAGTAAGAGACGGCAATAATAACACAACGTAATTTTATGGTCCTAGAAATTGTAAGAGACGGCTCGAGTTACAACGGCTACAACGATTTAAGTTTAATTAGATAACGATTTTGTTGTCGTGATTAAAATCATCAACCATTGACAGTGGGTTCAATTCCCGCATGATTTATCAGTTAAAATACTGCATTCCATTGTCATGGAATTAGGGTTCGATTTCCGCCTAGCGCAATAGTTGATAAGTAATTAGATTCCTGTGTCATGGTATGTGGGTTCGATTCCCTAAGTGTTTTGTTAGTTTAGACTTAGAGGGCATTGGTTCCGATTTTAGAGAAAAAAGAGTTACATTTGTAAGATTGTTACTCGTGTTCCTGTGCAACTTTAATGATGGGTTCGATTCCCGGAAGGTGAAGGTTTTGTGTCCGATAGTACACAGACCAATTTCAATTCATGTTTGCAATTGAAAGTGTTTATATTTGTATGAGAAGAAAAATGAAAGTAGATATAAGACACGCGCTCAACTAAGGATAAACTTTATATTATTAGTGCTAAGATACCAAGAAGCGTAAAGTTTACAAAAGGACAATCAATTTACTAAGAGTTACATTAACTATTATCATAGAAAGTTAACCTAAATCTTTACGACTCTATAAGCTATGTCATATATTTGGACAGATACTCGTGTGGACTTATTTCAAATTCCAGGATATTTCAATCTTCGTTTGGCTGACATTAAACTTTGTCTAAACCTTTGGATTGTGAGGTGCGCTCGGGTCAAAGTTTCATCAAATTCAGCTGACGTCGCCTGACTTCAACAGCAGCCGTAGCGTGGTTCCAGTTGCGAAGCTAAGTCCCACTTTTATTAGACTCTATGGTTACCTGTGGTCACGTAGTATGACTTTGTTATCTCAAAAATAATTGTATATTGTTTTGAGCACTAAGACTATATTATAAGGCTACTTAATCAGTTCCAAAATTGGAATCTACTATCGAACTAGATAAAATTCGTGCCAATATTTTAATATCCAACTGTGGAAATTATAATAATGTGTCCTAATAATCCAATAATTGTTTGGACAATCTAGGGTGTCTAAATTTCAAAGTTAAAGCCAAGGTCAAGATTCTTATCTGCTCAATGTAGGTACACAAAATGCATTGTGATTTTAATGTAAGATAGGCTCTTAACATTTATATAAATGTGTAAAAGATAGTTATTTCGAATAACATAACTTCGATTTCAACTACAATTTTCCAATTCTGGTTGAATTTCAGAACTGCTCTTTACTCTTAGAATCAGAGGGGGGCGACTAAGTGGAATAAATCCTAATATTTTTATGTGCGGACTATTTCAGCTACTCCTGTATACAACTTCGAGGAGCTGACCCAGCTTTGAGGTGCATTGGGGAAGGCCTCTGTCCAGCAGCAGCTGCGTTAGGCTGAGTTTAGAACGAGAGAGCACCGTATGTAGCTTCGCCCGATAGCACAAATACTCTTATAAGAGACTCTGGTATGTAGAATTAAATTATAAGCATGCACGGGTCTCCTGCAATTACCTGAAACGTGGTAAATGATAGAAATATTTTGAGGGAGAATAATCTCAATTAGCGGAATTATGTATCAATTAAAGATACTTCTGCGAAACTAGGCAAAATTATAGCAGACAATCAATGCATCCTATTGGATTCATATTCCAGTTGGAACGATTATAATAATCTGATTGGGTGAACATAGCGAGTAGGTGTAATTTTAAACTCTATAGTAATATCATGGAGAGCCACAGTTCATCCTATTGTGAAAGCTCATACGCTGTACTGCGTCACGCGTCTGATTTTCAGAGGGGGGAATGTGACTGTCTCTCACATACTCCTAATTATTCAGCAAATATCTTATTCTCGATTATTGTTTCAAAAATCAACACGCGTTACCGGCCACGTGCAAACACTTTGAACCTCTACTTTATGGCTTGACAGTTAAAGGCGAGGCGTCCTTTCTTCTATTGAATTTTAAAACAATATTGGATATCTTGGGAACGCATAAATACTTTACTTAATGGCAAACCCACTTGGGACGAAGACTATTAGCAGGCAATTCTTGAGAAAAGATAAAAATATACGATTTCTAAACACATTCCTGAATACTGGCACAACATCTGGTTGCAACGTGCGTGGCTCTTGGCCGCCCGAAGTTTAAAAGGGTCCTTTAAAACAATTGAGACGGTTACGCAAAAACAGAAAGGTTGCTAAACTATTTCTCGGAAACGACGGCGTGGGTTATTGAGAAGGCGATAGCCAGGAGATGCACATTGTGTGGGGACAGGGGATTTGGAATCACGAAAGAGGTCGGACGTAAGAGTCTGGGAGGAGACAGGAGTGTCCGGACGCTCGGGGTCGCTAAGCTAAGTCGGAGAGAATAGTAAAAGTACTAGGACGTCCTAGGTTAGTCTCGTTAAGTTAGCGTAGTCTTGGTACCAAGATACACATGTCCCAGTGGACTGTCGTAATAGAGCGATTAATGTTTTATAAATCAAATATAAGTAGTAGTGATAAGTCTGGTGGAAACAAGTGTCGTGACGCGCAAGGAGACGAGCAATGGCGGAGACGAGGCTGGTGATTGAGCGGAACTCTGTAAGTTAGTTTTAGACTAATCATCTTCAGAGAACACGTGGTAAGTGTTAACTATAATTAAATCCTAGCTTAAGTAGCAGTTAATATAAGGCCAAGCGTAACCGCGTTACCCATTTATTCCAGCAAAGCGGGGCCGCCATCTCAATCAACACAATGTCTAACTGTTAATATAATGCACCAGCGTAATTCATTTATTACAGCATGCAAAGCAGTGATGCGGAGCCACGATGTATATTATTATATCATGTTTTATGTGCCCAAACTCCTAATCCGTACCTTGGCAATTATCCACCGTCCGCGTTTGGTTCTAGGGACGGTTGGTCTTTCATAACGACATGTACAATTTCGACTAATACGAACGACTATTGTATATAGACAAATGTTGACTATATTCTGACGCACCACAAATGGAAGACAGAACCGCTATATATATTGTTCAGTGGTGAAGGCAACACCATAATCACAGTTTGATTAAAACAAATGATATTTAACAGTAATTTATAATGCCAACTTGTACTTGTTGTACAAAGTAACCAAGCTCTGATGGTGAATATTGCTTCCTATAAAGGTCTAGCTCAGAAACATTGCGTGGAGATTGTTGGCTCCCATTTCCGGGAGTGGGGGTAGGCTCCCTGAAGTATTTCACACTGAAACATTGAATTGATATCTCCGTTCTAAGGAACGCTAGGGACTGTGTCTCGTTAAAATCAACCCCGGCTGCCACAGGCCAATTACTAAATCGACACTATTTAGCGAGACACGCAACCACGACATGGGGCAGATTAAAGAAATGTGAAGTGACGAAAGTTCCACTTCAACGGCTACCAATCGCCAATTGCAATATGTTCTGATACAGACTAAGTCTACGATACGCTTGTGCAAATTGTATTATGAAATAGTAAATGGGATAGACGGCCGTAAGGGTGTTATTAACGTGAGTACGCGTATAAGTAGAAATACTGAAACCTGTCTTCCTCAATGGCGGCTGGCCTCACAACCCACTGCCTTAGGATTGGGAAAGACATGTAGATAGTGCTTAGGGAACGTGACCTGTTAGAGTTCGCAGCACTGTCCTCAGTAGGACTATGCACTTAGGTCTAACAGTAAGCGTACGCCGGGCAAACGTTGTAAAATGGTCCCATGCTGAAACATGGAATCGTTTGCGGTTGCGAAACGGCATCTTGTATTTTGGAATCGAATAAGTTAACGTAACGAATAAATAATGGAATTCTTAAGCGCAAGCGTAACGTTTCCCTTCACCAACTCTTTTAATCATATATCTTATCTTTGCGTACGTTTGTCTTATTGCTTCATACTTTATTGTTATAATGTTTTATACGATGTGTTATTATTCATGTATATGTCCTAACTGTGATCTCCCAATACTAACTTCACCTAGTACCCAGTCCTGGTCCTTAGCTTCTAAAGACGGAGCAGGACTGGAAACCCAATTTCCTTATTTCGGTGGAAAAAGAAAACCCCTATTGGATGACTTTTACAGAGGTGTGCGAGGCTTGTGGGGCACCCCTCCTCTCCCATACCATAATTGGGGAGCCGAAATAAGTTAATATAATATAATAAAAATCTAATATTTACATGATTTAGAAAAAACGAAAATTTTATCAGACTAGGGTCTTATTGGAACAGTCACAATATCTAAGTAACCACCAACTTTCTTGCCATATATTTTTAACCGACTTCTAAAAACAGAGGAGGTTATGTATTCGGGCAGCATCTTTTATAAATTACTTTAAACAATTATGTAAACATAATAGGCTAATCAATAAAATTGGTTCCTTTATCTGAATTCTAGAAAACATCAAACATTGAAACAAAAACAAACAAACAAACAAACACAAAAACAAAACAAACAAAACAAAACGAAGAACGAACGTTGTTTGTGAAACATCATTATGTTTCACAATCCTTCTACCTGAGGTCTTTATAAAAGTATAATGTGTCACTTTGTATGATCCACGTTTTGCGTCCCTTGTCGGCAATCCCTTTTGTCACTGCTCCCCCCCCTCCCCCGCTGCGGGATTCCGGCTGAAATCTGTGAAGTGTCAGAGTTCACTAACGGCTTTTGTCAATGGACTCGCATATCATGTAGCGTAGCTATTTCAGGCCTGAAAAAAGGATTGTTGACGCATATAATTTATATTGTTATAGTTATAGCCGGCCGTGTGGCTGTCGGCAATTATGGCATGGGAACGTACTTCTGGAATAAAAAGTGTGCGTGTCAACTCCGACACGTGACTAGAGTTTACTCCTAAATAAAACTTTAAATCATTATAACTCCACAAATTGACGTTTGATATTTTACAAGTAAACTGAATAATATAGTCGAATTATAAAACAGGGGCTAGTATAACAATGCTGGTAGCCGTGCCAAATTTTGTTGACTTCCTTTCAGTCGTTTAATGCCTTTCGCATTTTATGACTAGACTTTAATTTTAACTTGTTTTGCGCAATTTCGTAAAGTTTTACAAATAAAAGGGGTTATTTACAGTTTTATTTTATGTAAGTCACAATGTTTGATTTTCAAGGGATTCGGAGTATATTTATTTCTGAGAATGCCTACTAAAGTAACGACCCATTGTCTGCGAGATCGTTTCCAATTATATTTTTAGCTCTTTATTTTACTTTGAAACTTATGATTGTTAGATTATATTACTTTGTATGTACAAGAAAATTGGATTGTATTTAATATACACATCTTATGCTGCCCTTGAAAACTTTCGCATTATATTAACATCAATATCTTAGTTACACGTTGTAATAAAATTGCTTTATTAATTTAACAATACTTATCTTGAAGTTACCATTAAGTATTATAGTGCTAAAATTTTCCAATACCATAAAACTTCATCTTATATTCTGTAAACGTGCCAATTACAAAGTTTTAACAGTCTTGAGAATGGCCTCGACTGTTGGCTGAATATGTTCTAGCCCTTTCGAGAAAGATCTATAGTTCTCTTGAGGCGTCTGGCATAACGCCTACGGGCTTCTAGCATTCATTGAGTTTCATTTACATTGCATAACACCACGCCTGTATTAGCCTTGGTTAGGCAGAGATAAACCATAGTGTAACCACATTTCGCCAGCTATATTTTAGTGTCATGTAATAGGGATAACCTCATTGCTATCAATCAGGCAGAAATCTAAACACCGGGTTACTGCTGAGAAATTCCTAACGGGAAAACCCAATTACGTATTGCCCGTCCGGGGAATCGAACCGTCACGGTCGCCAGTAGCACTTGTGACCACTAGACCAACGAGGCAGTTTTATTTATTTTATTTATTTATTTAAGGATCACCAACAAAAGATTACGCAAAGCATTATTAGTTAATGGAAAACATAAGGTATTAGGTAGGTGTACTCCTTCACTTGTAGGAGACCACCACACGTGCACAATAACGTTAACAAATTAAGCCCCTAAAAATGAATTAATCAGTTTCAAATTTTAATTTAAGTTTGATATCGCGAGCAATCGATTGTAAATACTGAAGAAGTGATGACGCAACAGGCCGCGCCTGTGTTAATGGCGTAGCATATGGCTACGAGCTACGTTGATGCGCTACGAAAGTGCGTAGATGTCATTTTAATGGCGTAGCAGTTTGGGTTTTAATTTTATGCATCGGTTAAGATATTTGAAGAGTTAATCTTTTATGTCACATCCATACTAATTTTATGAAAGCGAAAGTGAGGTCTTAACGGCTTAAAGGAATTTAATACACACAACTAGACCATGACCTAGATAAGGATATAGGATCTTTTTTATCCTGGTAGAACGTATCCTAGGGACAATTTTCGACATTTCGGGCGAAGCCACAGACAAAAGAAAGTACATTGTGAACAGAAATCAATACACGAAAATAATACACAAATTACGTTCAATTCAAAGAAAACAAAGGTTAAATCCGGCAAAGATTACTAATGCACCAATTTCCTAGGTCGTGTTTGAACAAATCTGTGATATCGGCAAGTCCTTCAGGCCGTCTTGTGGCGAAATGATTTCATCCCGTCCCATAGTGGGGTATGTTGGGGCGTATCGATTGATGCTGTGACCTTTGTCCTACCCGTTCCACTCGCAGATTGTTGTGTAACCCAATTACATAGTGTTTACTTAACTCTATCTATGCTGAACAAATTCTACATAAAATTAAAGTAAACATATTCTAGCTTATTCAGCTCTAAGCATCGTCTGCGTGGCTTAGGTATGTTCCCAAAGTGTTTCGTTTTATGTTTTGCGGTGTGCAATTATTTTGTTTCAGTATTACCTATTCGTTTTGTAAATATTATTCTCATGTGAGATATTATTAAGATATGTGGGAGAATGTAGACTTTATTAACGAGTAAATGTTTGCTTTTTATTACGTATTTTATTTTGCTTATTATATAAGGATTTTCGCGTTGTAACGTTTCAATTATTGAAATTAATTTGCCCAACAGATCAAGACCTTGTCTCCCATAAGACCATTTGATTTCAACCCTAACAAAATTTTCCCATAGCATACGAAAATGAACCTATGATGTTCCCACTGCTGGCACCTAAACCTCCTATCTGTAACGATCCACCACGCGGGCCCAGTGCGGGTTGGTAGATGTCAAATGCCTTCACTTGTGTTGTTGTGTTGTTCTAGGACATACCGGTTTCCTGACGATGTTTTTCTTCACCCTTTTGAGAGCAGTGCTGATGAAATAAATTAAACGACGGAAAATTCCCGTCTGGGTTTAAGTAAATCCATGACTTACGGGTAATTACCAATGGGCCACAACAGTAACTGCACTCATCATCTTCATCTAGCCTTTAGCATCTAGCCTAGCCTTTTTATAATAGTTATTATAATAGTTATATTTGTTGGGGTCTCCTAACCGTATGCTGCAGAATACCAGTATTTTATATGGAGCAACTGCCTATCTGAATTCTACAACCTAGTTAGTACTGACCACGGTATACTATACCCCTTAGTAAGACTGGTTGTCAGTCTTTCAGGCCACTAACTACCTGTAACGACTGTCAAATATCTACAATTGACAGCTGGGAATAACGACTTAACGTGCTTGCCGAGGTACAGAGGAAACTCGGTATGTAATGGGCGTCACCCATCCACGGACAAACGTAAGCAAGCGCGGCTTAACTTGAAGATCGATCCGAGCGGCTATTATTGTTAAGCCACAGTTCCTCCAAATAATTTACCCAAACAACTTTTATTACCCTCAATCCAACATTTCCATTAATGGGTCTTATACAAACTAATCGTTCGCGAATCACCCCGACACTTCGAGAGAGATCGTTAATGTCTGTGGGACACATGGCCATTGCCCCCAGGCCCCGTGGTACAACGATCCCCGAACCAAGGGGGACTGACACCTACAAGTCTTGGGAACTGGGTGGTTCAAGTATCTTTTTATAGCGAAGAGTACAATTGTCAGTGGATCTACTTTTATTGGTTTTTTTATTCGAAAGGACGTTTTTGTATTAAATATGTGGTTTAGTAACAGTTTCGATGCTGAGTATTCTGAACACTGAATGGAATGGTTTAAGTAAATAAAAGTATAAATGTTTGAATTAGAAGTGGTGTAGTGTGCAGCTCACCTAACCTTATATATGTAACTGCACACACTAATTATGGACATTATTATACGAATCGTGGAACTAAACAGTTCTCTTTTATTTCGACAACATCATTATAATACATGGCGACCCTTAGCCAGCAATTAAAATTTTGCAATCTACGCAATAAGAAAGACTGCGGACGAGTCAAATAAATTATGAAGATATACCGATAAAAGTTGAAGTTTGTGAAGACGGAAATTAGAAGAAAGGAAGCGAAGAAGATTTTAAAAATTTATAGAAGAATCAGAATCCCAACAGAAGAATTAGTTTGAAGAGGTGAAATCATTAATTAAGAAGACAGAAAAGGAACGTTGCTGCCGGGTGCTGGGAGAATGCTCAAGCCTTGTGATGAGAGGATATGCAGGGCGCTGGGAGTTGAATTGTACGGGTCCGATGTGGAGCAGCTGGGAGTCAGTTCCAGACCAGTGCTGAGGAGTTCATTCGTCCAAGCCACGTGAGACGTCGTGACCTACATAATCGTTGTCAGTAAAATAAGTAACTACTGCAATGTAAGTTTTGCAACGCTAACATTTTTTATATATTCTACTATATTTCATGTTATTGTAACTGGATCATACATTTTTTTTTTTGTTCTGGAGATTAGGAATGTCCCAACAATTACAAGATGTGCACGCTAGATTAAAATATCTAAGAGAATATTTAGTAAAACTAGGTCCAGATAGGCGTAGAAAAGATTTAGCTTTAAAGAAGCTAGAAGAAGCAGAAAAAGAATATAGTAAATTGGATTGTATTTTGACTCAGTTGAACCAAGAAGTTATAGATCGCAAGTTAAGCAAAGATGCTCGTGAGGTTTTCCAAACATTAATTAATGAAATTCAATCAAATTATCAGAAAATAAAAAGTTTACTTTCTTTAGTAGATAGTAGTTGTCAAACTAGTTCTAAAGATTTAATAGAATACGAATATACTGATTGTCTTACAAAAATGGCTGACACATTTGATATTAAAACTGCAATTTCCCTGTTGCCAGTGTTGAATGGTCAGGAGCAGGTGACAAATCAGCTTATAGATGGTATCTTACTTTATAGTTCGCTTATTAATGAAGCCAGTAAAAGTCAATTAATACAGTTTGTGTTAAAAACGCGTCTCTCGCCTAGTGCAAAATTGCGACTTAAAACTAACTACACAGATATAGAAAGTTTGGTAGAAGATATTCGTGTTTATTTGTTACCGAAGAAATCGTATGTAGCTTTACAAAGTCAATTGCTTACGGCGACTCAAGGCCGTAGAAGTATAGAAAAATTCGGTACGGAGATCGAAGAGTTATTTGTCAATCTCACGATTGCGCAGGCTAACGATAAGCGTGATGCATATGAGGTTTTGCGTCCACTCAATGAGAAGACTGCAATTAAACGGTTTAGTGATGGGTTGGCTGATAAGCGGCTCAGCACTATCATTGCCTCACGTCAGTTTGCATCATTGCCTGAAGCTATAACGGCTGCGGTAGATGAACAATCCCTGTCAGTCCAGCCACAAGATCAGGTTATGCAATTTAGGGCTAACCAAAATTATAGACGAGGTAGCTTTAGAGGCTCTCGAGGCCGGGGAAATAGACAATTTTACAACAGAAATAAAACGTATAACCATAATTATGATAAAAATAATGAAAATAGCACAGGTCAAAGAACTTTAAGCAGCGTTAATCGAGGTAAAAACTCAGGTGAACAACGTCAGCAGTTCCGCGGACGTCCGGTGCGTTGTCAGCGTATTCAACATAACGCGCAACAGTCCAATGTTCATGACAACTTGCGCAATGATCGCACAAGCCAAGCAAATGAAAGCCTAGAATTTTTTCGTACCTAAATCGTACACGCATTCTATTTTTAGTTTTTGTAATTTTTGTATTATTAATTGTCAATTAACAAATAGTGATGTTGATCTTAATTTACTGATAGATAGTGGAGCTAGCTTATGTGTGCTAAAGTATGAATGGTTGTCGCGACATAGGAATTTATTGAATTTAGTAAAACAGGATAAGATAGTCATTAAAGGAATTAGTGGTAATTTAGAGTCCATGGGATACATTTATTTAGATATTATGATTAATAATGTAACTTTTCAACAAAAGTTTTACATATTTGAACACTTATCTTGTGCTGCAGAAGGTATACTCGGACAAGATTTTTTCGAGCGGTATAACGCTGTATTAAACTATAAAGATGGTACTCTGAGTTTGGAAACCCGAGACCAGTCCGTTAGTGTTCATGTTAATAGGAATTTATTTACAATTCCGCCTCGTTGTGAAGTAATTAAACACATCCCGACGTCACACAACAGTGATTGCGTCGTTTTGTCAAAGGAAATTTATGAAGGTGTGTTTACAGCAGGTGTAGTATCGAAGCCACATAATGGACTTATTCCTGTTAGGATATTAAATACAACTGATAGTTCGGTTGACATAAATACTTCAGATTTAAGTATTAGTTGCTTAAATAATTTTTACGTTTGCAAGTTTGACCACGATAACATTTCTGTGAATAGAGTTAAAACTTTACTTACTACGTTACAACTAAATACCTATTTAAATAAAGAGGAACAAAGAGGTATTGAAAACGTATGTGCCAAATATGCAGATGTTTTCCATTTGCCAGGAGATACGCTCACAACAACTAATTTAATAGAGCACTCAATTAAACTAAAAGAAAATACTTCACCAGCATACGTTAAGCCATATCGATTGCCTAAAGCATTGAAAGGCGAAGTACAGAGACAAATAGATGAAATGGTTAAAAATGATATTATTGAAGAGACTATTTCAGAATGGTCAAGTCCAGTTCTATTAGTACCTAAAAAGACAGATAGGTCAGGAGAAAGGAAATGGAGACTTGTAGTGGACTATCGCCAACTCAATAATAGAATACAGGATGATAAATTTCCATTACCTAATATCACTGAGATACTAGATTCATTATCTAATAACATCTATTTTTCAAAATTAGATCTTAGTCAAGGTTACTATCAGCTATCCTTAGAAGAACAGTCTAGGAAGTACACTGCATTTACAACAGACAAGCAGTATCAAATGAAACGATGTCCAATGGGACTTAAAACATCGCCTAGTGCTTTTGCACGTCTCATGACAATAGCAATGTCAGGATTAAATTATAAATCATGCTTTTTATATCAAGATGATTGCATTGTCGTAGGAAATTGTCTCGAAACGCATAACAAGAATCTTATAAAAATTTTAGAATGCCTAAGAAGAGTGAATCTAAAACTAAATCCGCTAAAGTGTGAATTTTTACGTAAAGAAATCGTTTATTTAGGACATAAAATAACCTCAGAAGGAATATTTCCCGATCCATCGAAGGTAGAATGCCTACAAAAATATCCAGTCCCGCAAAATGTAGACGACGTCAAGAGATTTGTAGCATTCGCAAATTATTATAGACGTTTTATTCCAAAGTTTGCTGAAATAGCCTATCATTTGAATGCGTTATGTAAAAAAGATGTAGCATTCGTATGGAGTGATGAATGCGAGCGAGCATTTTACAAGTTAAAACAGATTCTTATTAGTCCGACAATACTTGACTATCCAGACTTTAGCGACAATAACACTTTCACGTTACAAACTGACGCATCAAAACTAGGACTAGGCGCCGTACTGTCTAATAGCAATGGCAAGGTAGTCGCGTACGCAAGCCGTAACTTGAAACCAGCTGAGACGCGGTACCCTGTGATTGAGTTAGAATTACTTGCTATTGTTTGGGCAGTTCGACATTTTAGACCTTATTTATATGGGAAAAAGTTTTACATAAAAACAGACCATAAGCCATTAATTTACTTATTTAATATGACCGATCCTTCAAGCCGGTTGACAAAGTTTAGATTATATCTTGAAGAATACGACTTCGAAATCAGCTATGTCCCAGGACGGCACAACGCAGCTGCAGATGCATTGAGCCGGATACCTATTACATCCAACAGTTTAAAGGATTTGAACAAACATGCAGTATCAGTCATGACAAGGGCACAGACTCGAAGGTTGCGCACTGACTGTGACAACAACGACATAACTACTGAGGTATCCTCTACTCCAAGGCCTGATCAACCTAAGGTAGTGGAAATCCTCAAACGACCGACTGACAGCATTGAATTGATATTATTTAGTAATAAAAATACTATACAGCAGATAGAAAAATCAAAATATTACACTAGTGACAATGGCAACTACAAATTCGTTCCTGAAAAATCAGCAATTTATGTGATATCTCGATCGTTATCGACCGTAAGTGTGTTAGCGAGAGAATTACAACGTTTTTGCAAGCAAATCAAAATAAATGAGCTCATAATAATTAAAACGAAGCGCTATGAAAATTATGTTAACCATTTTTTAGAGGAAATGAGTCATTTGAATGACATTCCGAAGCTACTTGTTATTAAAGATGTGACAAGAGTTTCTGACAAAGACACGAAAACAGTGATCTTGAATGACTTCCACTTATTACCCACCAGCGGCCACGCAGGAATAAACAGAATGTTAAATAATATTAAGAAGTACTATTACTGGCCAGGAATGACTAATGATGTAACAGAATTCGTAAAGAAATGTAGAAGTTGTCAGATTCAAAAGCATTCCAATAGACATACAAAGGAACCGATGGTTATAACATCAACGGCATCCATTGCTTTTGAAAGAGTAAGTTTAGATTTAATGGGTCCCTTAGATGTAGATAATTTAAATTATAAGTACGTACTGACATTACAGTGCGATTTAACAAAATACGTTGAAGCCTATCCTATAGAGAGGAAAGATACTATTTCTGTAGCTAGGTTATTTGTAAACAATTTTATTCTGAGATATGGTATCCCTAAAGAAATAATAACAGACCAGGGAACAGAGTTTATGTCATCAGTTTTTACTGAGATTTGCAATTTGTTGCATATAAATAAACTGCATTCAACAGCCTATCATCATGAAACTCTGGGAGGATTGGAAAACACTCATAAGGTTCTAGGAGCTTATCTTAGGATTCAGTGTGACAAGAATAAATCAGATTGGAGCAGTTGGCTTCCATTCTGGTGCTTTTCATTTAACACTGCAGTACACTCTGAGACAAAATACACTCCATTTGAGCTAGTATTTGGAAAGAATTGTAATTTACCATCCAATATTGCACAAAGTTCTTATGTTGATCCATTATATAATCCTGATTCTTACCCTTTGGAACTAAAATACAGACTACAAAGAGCACAAACTGAAGCTAGAAATAATTTATTATTTAGTAAGGAATTAAGAAAATATAATTTTGATAAAAATGAAAACGGATTAAAATATAAGAGTGGAGATTTAGTTCTAATTAAAAATCAAGTAGGAAATAAGTTAGATAAAATTTATTTAGGACCATATAGAGTGATTGAAGATGTATCACCAAATGTTAAAATTTTAAAAGGTGACAAAGAATTATTAATTCATAAAAACAATACAAAACTGTTTGTTACTTAATATACTTGGTTTTGATAAGATGTTATTTTTTTATATAATGTAATGGTAAAAAGTATAATTATTTAAAAATAAGTAGTCTTGAAAATATTGTAAAAAAAAAAATTGTTTTATGTACTAAGATAACAAAGCCATTTTTTTTTTTAAAAAAGGGGAGGTGTAGTGTGCAGCTCACCTAACCTTATATATGTAACTGCACACACTAATTATGGACATTATTATACGAATCGTGGAACTAAACAGTTCTCTTTTATTTCGACAACATCATTATAATACAGTGGGTTTCGAGAAATGGATATATTTTTAGATCTACTATCCTACATAATATTCGATGACCAAAAAATAAATGGCAAGACACTGGGTAAATCAGACCGTCAACGAACTTTTTGACACCCAAATACATATACAGAAAAGAACTTCAGTGACAATAGCCTTTATATATATAAAGGCTATTGTGACTGAAGTTCTTTTATCCTTAAACATCTTACATATCGGTAAATAAAATATACGAAATTATCCTGTCGGGTTTCATCACTCCGTTATACTTTTTCATATTATCCTGTTTGGGTGAAGGAACTCTGGTAATTCGACCCGATTATCTCCTTGTTAAGTTTAATGCCCGAAAATTTCTTTGAGATGTCATGTTTGACATGAGACGGGTCGTTGAACTTCTATGCGAGTTCCGGGATGCAATGAAAGCTTGCAAAAAGGCTGCGGGTTATTTTAGGATAGGAGATATTTGGTAAATGAATTGTGGGTAGATAAAATGCTTTTTAATAACCTTCTGATTTACCATAAGTTATTCGAGGATTTTGTTTGACAATTTCATTTTTTTTAAATTAATTGATTTAATCATTTAAGCCAAGGCTGCTTAACCTTAGGCCCTCGGGCCATGATGTGGCCCGCCAGCGCATTTAAATTGGGCCGCCAAAAGTGACGATAGTCTTTTAAAAATAGAATTTAGGATCGAAAAAAATTCAAACCGTATCTTCTTATGACCCCTTTCTCAGTAAGCCAATTTCCAGCGAACAATGAGCAACTAACTGACACTGTTGAAAGGTGAGTAGGTAGGTATCTACCATTACTATAGCAAGTTTTATTTACTAGATGGACAGCCAGTGGACAAGAAAAAAAAATTCCCAACCTTTAAAATAAGTTGAGCAACCTTGATTTAAGCTCACAAAATGTACATGGCGGCATTTTCTGCCATTAAACCCTGTGATGCAGAGACAAACAGCGGTAGGTGCAATACCAACATTGAGGAATCTGTAGGATCCAATGGTTATAGGCACCGTACGTTAGCACTTTGTTGATGTTGGTTTAGTTATGGAGTACACAGAAAGAACCACAAGTTGAGTTTACAGTTATATTAAAATATAGAAAGTTAACAAGTAGTGTCCGACCGAAGTTTCGGTTTCGGCCGGTTTTGGCCAAAGGTTCGGTTTCGGCCGAAAAACAGCCGAACCTTTCGGCCGCACCGAAACTTACAACATTGTACTTTCGGGTCGCGTTCGGCTAACGTCGGGTGCGCTCGGCACGCCTGGCAATATGGCGTCGCTCGCCTGACTCCGCCGGCCGCTGAATCACTTTGCTCAGTGAAGTGACGCTTGTGTTTGTTTCCCGAATAATGGTAAGTAATTAAGTATTTTTTTGTAATATTAGGCCAGTGAGATGTTTCATCCCTACTAATATTATAAATGCGAAAGTAACTCTGTCTGTCTGTCTGTTACGCTTTCACGTCTAAACCAGTGAACTGATTTTAATGAAATTTGGTACAGTGATAGAGTTGACCTTGAGAAAGAACATAGGATAGTTTTTATCCCGGACTTTTGAAGAGTTCACTTGGAAACGCGATATAACCAAACTCGACGCGGGCGAAGCCGCGGGCGGAAAACTAGTTATTCATATATCTGGAAAGAACTTCCCACTGACATTTTATTCAACGTTGTAATCACGTTTATAAAAGGTTCGGTTTCGGTTTCGGCAAAAAAAACATATTTCGGTCGGACACTACTTATAACAAGTCAAATTTATAGCGATTCTTTCTCTTGACAAGTTGTTAGTTCCAGTTATTGTCTGACTCGATGTGCATAGCTTGAAGCATTACAATTATAGCATAATATCTGTGACGCACGACTTCCAAGTAGATTGCTGCGTTCGCAAAGTAAATCTAAGGTTGATGAGACCGTACAGAATCAGTATTCAATACTATGAAGACAAATCTAATAATACAGAGTAACAGTAGTGCTGATACAGACACTTTATGATATTATGAACGTTGAACGCTAACTTTTTGGGAGCGCGAAGTGCTTAGTTTTTTTTTCCCTGTGTCATTAATGCCTAACCTGGTGTCAGAGTGTGCTTATTGTATCTTAATTTATCTTAATCAGACGGGTTCGCGGCAGCTCCAACCGCGTGCTGATGATCTGAACTGTCCATACATCAGACGCTGCAGTGACTTAACGTAACCTACAGTCGTCGGCTGTCAATATAAATATAATATGTTGTGTGTGTTTATTGTTTTGTGCTCTATTGTGTTGAATTTTGTGTGTATTAATGAGTCCTTGTTACTTGAATAAATAAATGAATTAATTAATTTACTTCGTTTTATTTTAATTTTATGTCCTGCTTGTTATCTAGTGATTCTAAGATTTCTACTGCCTTTTCTGTGTCTGTTCGTGAGAACCTTCAATTGGCTCTGTGTTGAATATACAATTGTTATTCATTTGTTATAGCTGTTGGTTCTCCTATTTATAAATAAATAAATTATGCACTCGGCATCATCATCAACCCCAACTAGATCTATCTTTTCTTTTGCCGCTCTAGGCACTATCTGAATTTAATTTAGACCATTGCTATCTTATTATCTGATCAAATATGAAAGAGACAAAAATCACTTATCGCTTGCTGATGGCTTGCTGCAAAAGGCATAGAGGCGACGAATAGTCGTCTTAAATGTAACGGAATAAATCCTATTTTTACGTGGCAACACCGATCTAACTGTAAAATTCACTGTCATTATAAAAACATCATAATAAGAATGGCATCAGTACTAAAGTCAAGAATCTATTGAGTAAGTTCGCGTTACGGTTCAGTAGAGCATTTTTAAGCACAACAAACTGTACTTTTACTTTTTGGTAGCTCACGTAGTCACTAAGATTTTGTTAGTTTTTTTGCCGTTAAGTAAATCGCAACATGATTCAGCGTGTTGAAGGAAATGCGGATCTGATATAGCTCGTTTAGATCCAAACGATAAGTTGCACTACTTTAGTTAAAACGTGGGTTATAGACTGTCCCGTAAGCCAAAGAGCAGTAACTCAACAAATGTACTATTAACGTGATATTATATGACAAGAAAATTGTAATGATTGGTAACTTGCGGTCCAAACTGGGTTGTTTTGGAGAAATCGAACTTATAAGTTTTTTCTCTAAAACAGCCCAGTTTGGACCCAATTACCAATTATCCTGAATTTAAAAATATATTTCTGTTAAATAAAACAAAACCGATGTTGGCATATTTAGTACAAAACTGAAATTTTGCAATTTTTTTTAGCTGTTTTTAATGGTCCAATGAAGATCAGGGGGTTACTATGACGTATTAAAGCAGGAGTAATACCAGTGTGGAAAAGCGACAGAGCTATTCAGGTCGTCTAGCGCCATCTCTTTCCCACACTGGAATTACTCCTGCAGACTCCTGCTATAAGACGTCATGGTAGGCCACCAGTTTTAATTTTCCATGTCATGTACAATTCTTTCACAGTGACTTTATCTCTTACGTATACATCTGATGCGGGATGTTACAAGCAGCCAGATGGAACAATAAAAAAAAAAAATGGAATTTTCGACATTTTAGAGATACCACTTTTTGCCGTACGAGGGTAGTATATTAACGTTTATTTTGTGATATTAAGGGCAAAAGGGTTAAGTCACTTATTTGCATTTGTAATTTGTTTTGGTAATTCGTTATGTTCGTGTTTTGTTGTTGAACTTTGTTGTGACAGGAGCTATTTAGATGTTTTATTGTTAATTTGTTACGGAGCTTCGGACTTTTTAATTTGTTACTCGAATACTTCAGAAATTATTATTTATTTTTACAGTATGTGTAATGGGACCAGAGATTTATGTCGTGACGCCTCTTCATGCCCGAATACTTAGGCAGGAGTGTACGTATAGTACACCCACATTTGACCATCATCATTCTCGTGGTTAAACTAAATTTACTTTCTCTAAGTAGTTTTCAGCAGCTGTGTTTAAGCTTATGTCAGCATAAAAAATAGCTCTGATGTCTTTAAAAATCTTCAGAAAACTCTTTCAGATAACGCAAAACCTTACCTTACAAATATTCCTGAACTGTCAGCATAAAAACTGACGCGTAAAAGCAAGATCAATCAGCTCGTGTGGTGACGTCATCGATATCTTTGATGTGTAGCGCTAGCGTGTGCACAAACAACCCTTTGACAAGACCATCGGCACTGTTAAATATTAAAATATTCATGAGGTGGGCTGAAGACGTCTGCCCACCCAAGACATCCCAGTAAAAAGACTGAAAATATGTTCCCTTATTAGATAGAAAAGCGTATAAAACATTGTGCCTTTAAAAATTCAGATGCTTAGGATAGGTATTAATGCTCCTGGGACAAAAAGGACTAACAATTGAGTATAAATTTTTGTACTTCATCGGAACAGCAAAGCCTTATAAATTGTTTATGCGACAGTAATTAAACAAAGCAGGGGAAATACGTTTCACGTATAACACTTTGTCTTGTATTTTAATAAACTCCTGAACCTAACGTAGCCCACAATTTAATTTCGCGCATAATTTCCTTTGTGAGCTTCCATGTCAGCACTCTACGAGATGAAATTATCACTTTAATAACGATACACAAGGCTATGAATACAGTGATGACTAATTAATGTAGGTCCCTAAGACTTTGAGCCTTGTTGTAGTAATTTTAGGCCTATGAATAACCTTTCTACAGTTACTAAGATGCTTAGGTAGGAAAAAGTAGTCCCACAGGCGAAGGAACAACTAAATAAGTCCCTAATTGAAGCGGCAAACCCGTTTGTATCTAATTAAAGTCTTATTAATTGCAAATTGGGCTGACTCTGCTACCGTTTGCTATAGGTATATTCATGTCACAATCGTGAACTTGGGCCCCACTAGACGTCGTAAGGTCGCACCTCTATTTGTCTTTGTCAATCTTGCAGAAATGCTACAGGAAAATGTATTGATCCCTTAAAATATATTCTCTTGAAGATGTAGTTTCTGTATTTCTTGCTGAATATGGAAGTGTGAGGATATATATTGTAGACAAAGTTTTATGTCGGAATTTGCTCGCGTGAATTTTAACTAGAAACATGGTTGACTTCTAGATCATAAAAATAAAATTCAACTACGTACTTTTCTACAAAATATAGCCGTTTTAACGATCTGTTCTCGTCTTACGGGGATTGCTGTCGGAAGCAAACTGCAAACTAGCGAAGACTACACAAACAGGGCAAAGTTTTGGGCAACAAACTGAACTGCTGAAGAACACCTCAATTCTCTGAAGACGGAAAGTTTTCAGTGCAACCATGGTTCGATTAGGTTTACTATTTGTGCGCTTGGGGCAAAACAACCGTCTCGACTCGAAGGACCAAAGTTTAGTCCTGATTTCGTATAAGCTACCAACAAATTAACCAAGTTCTGATTGTAATCGATACCAACGTGTTTATTGATTCTAGTCAGGAACGAGTCGCAATTTTAAACCGAGTATTTGAAATGCTGAACAACATTTAAAAATTGAACTTTTCTTCGACGGAAAATATCTTGAAGAACGGCACGTTAATAATATATTGTGGACGTGGGCGAAGCCCGAGGTTGTAGGTTATGTCACAACAACGTCAGTGGGACGGGAACAGCCGCCAGCGTAGATATATGGAGCTCCTAGCTAGAAAACTGACATTAAATTAAGCTTCTTATATTCAAAAGTACATAGACTCTTTCACACCTAAAGGTAAGATAAGAATATAGGAATATAAGTGAGTTGAAAATAGAATAAATAAAAAAAACGTGTTGAGAAAATGGCAATAATGGGTAAGACCGTTAAAAGCTTATTGTAGATGGCGCGACCATACCTGGGTATCAATCTGACCAATGAGGTTAAACTATTTTGAAATATAAAATTTGATTAGGTACCAGATTTTCCACCAGTGGCGAAGTTTGGTACAAGCTATGCTAGCGCCATCAGTTTCACAGTTGCCATCCGCAGCGACGGAAAAACAAATACTTGTACTTGTATTTTCGTCGCTTGTATTTGAATATAATAATTATACCACATAATCACTGATATTTTGATAATGACAAATCTTGACATTTGATTTCAATAGGGTAGCCGTTATTTATAGAAATCTAAAGTGTAATTTTAGCCTTACAGAAACTTTTGTCTTCTTTGTAGTAAACTTTATTATCCCCTAGTCTAAGTTCTAAGTATACCTACTTGATCAGCAGCAAAAGGTTCTTTGCTTCGAAAACTTTCAGATGAATTTACACGACTATTACGTTGGACGTTGTTTTAATTGCTTCGCTTCGTAATGGACTTTCAACATGCGAAGGCGTGACTCCACAATTTTAATTGCATTTTTGTTTTATTGTTTTTAGATTAAATTTTCGTACACAAGGCCTCAAACTGTTTATAGAGGTAGACAGATATTTTCCATAGCAAAGTTTCCTTAGCTCTTTTCTTTATCCGTAGTTTTCTTGAACAGGTTTGCATCATCAAGTATTTGGATTATCGAATGTCCCGATCGGTTGGTAACTTTTACGTTTCTATTTTCCTAAAACTTGGTATTTCGCTTTCATGGGTTTGAATCCCATTGAGGATTGCAGGGGTAGAGGGTACTTCAATTTCATACCAATATTTGTTACACACCCCTTGGGGTGGTGCAACGACGCAATCAGAGAACGGAAATCTGTTCGGATAGTGTATTGTTGTATAAGTAAAGATTACAGATCAATAATGTTCTGAGTTTTGTTTTAGTTGGGTAAGACAAGATAAGTATTGTTATTTATTTATTATTTTAAGCAAATGTTAATTTAGACGAAAAATACAATGGTTAATGTTTTAAAATTCTGTTGGAATATTCCAACGTCGGTATTCCAACGGTGGGTGTATCATCCTTATACAGTTATGGGGATTCCGCCTTCGCTCTTAAAACAACAACAATGCGTGGTAGGTCATATCAGATTTCAGTATTTTGCTCATTAAAAAAACCCTACACGTTCTTCAGTTAATTTTCAGGTCATATAATTTTCAACATGTATTAGGAACATGGTGTTAAGTTCCTTATCCTCCATTAAAAAGGAAGGATCCTCCGACCAGACGTGTTTTGTGTCTGGTGGGCTACTTCCCGAAGACTTGTTATTCTTTTCGATTAGTTGTTTAAAAATATTGAATATTAAATGAGTTAGGCCCAGTAAGTGGGCGACCCCATTGACGCGTTTTATGTCTTCTGAAGTGCAGGTGTTAAGGCACTGGAGACTCCAGCATTTGAGAAAAGGTTGGGTCAGGAACACCTCAAATACACGGTTGTTGCCGGGCTGTTTTAAATGTAAGTTTTTATACCGACATGGTCACTAACACTATTACATAACATTACAACATAACATCACGCATGTAATCCGCGAAGGGTTATACAGAGGTGTACCTTATAGTATACCCACATTGCGCCAGTTAGGTTGAAAACTATTACTAACACTTAAAACGGGATATTTAATTATTGCAACAACAGCAACAGCGGCGAAATATCGGGAACTAGAAACAAATAATAAACATACTAAATATCCCGTTCTAATTGCTAACGTTACTGTTTTAAATAATCTACGATAAACTCTACGAAATATAAAATTTTGTGTGACGTCAAATATGATGCGTAGTTCATATGCGGCGATGTAGATGTCGCCACATGTTAATGTATGAACTTGAAACGCAAACAACTGATGTATTACAGTTTAATAGTGTCGTGACCGAGGAAGACCGTTTATCACTGTTTGTAAATAGACATTTTAATTGTAGTCTGTAAAAGTCATTGCTGATTTATGTGACCGAAGCGCTGTATACATAACACAACATCACGCCTGTAATCCTCGAAGGGTTAGGTAGAGGTGTACCTAATAGTACACCACATTTCGCCAGATATGTTTTTAGTTCAGCAGTAACGATTGCGACCACTAAGCGGAGACAGGCAGTCCCAGCGCTGTATAATAGTTACGATTTAAGCCTGAGATTGGTAGACGTTACTTAGCATGTACTTTGGTTAATAATAATAAGAAAAACAAGTCAAGAGTGTGACAGTTGTCAAACTTCACGTGCAAGACAGAGACGGGGACATATCTTAGCCTAAACACGTACTTGAGTAACGTTAGTTGTATCGGCCTAAGAGAATCTTCTTCTTCTTCTTCTTATATCTTCTATCTTCTTTCTATCTAGAAATCTAATAGTTTCTGCTTCTAAAGCGATTATTTTGAGGAAACGCGTTCAATGTACATACAGCGACACATCAAGCTATACTTTACTAGTATAACATGGCATCGCTTTGCATAGATTTCCCGTACAATGAGAGATCCGTATAAACTGGTTGCGTATAACGTGATAATTGGTCGTCGAGTGTACGAGAGACAAGGTCAAAATAATAGAATCTGCTGCTTTTGCGAAGCTATAACGGATTACGATAGGTTTAAATTATTATTTATTAGTCTAAGCAAAATATTTATTTGCAATTTTTACAAATATACCTCAAAGCTATACAGATGCTTGAATACAATAATGTGGATGGTGTGGATACAGTAACAGGCTTACAGTAAAAAGACAGTTTAAAAAACAAGCTTTTATATATAGGTGTGACGTCATTCTTTTTTCGTATACTTCGCAGCAAACCCTTTTAATTGATACCCATATCATGGGGTGCATAAAAAACTAGTCCGCCAGCATTGGGAGTCCGCTATATTTGATTTAGAATGACGTCACTTAGCTAACCATGCATTTTCATCCAAACTAAGCGTAATTAAAAATTTCAGCTCAATCGGTTGGGTATAATTGTTTTTAAAATTGCAAGATTTGATACAAACATTGCAAGTTAAATAAATGCTTGCAGAACAAATTATGAAGGTGGTAGCCGGAGGACTTAAAGAAAACCGAAATTAAATTAAAGAAGAGTTTAATTACTTTAAAATTACATTATTAGATCTTAAGTCTAGACTTGGTCGATGCTTGTACCGAAGTGCCGAATTAATTGTAACAAAAAATACATTTCTAAACGATTCCGAAACGCGGATGGGGCATCACGAGATTCGAAGTAGGTTGTCGGCCCGCCCGCGCCGCGGCGAAATGAAGCGTCGAGTCAGCAGATTGCCTGTGTTGCAATTTTATGTGGGAAACATCCGTTGTACGAAAACAGCTATCGTACCGCTATCCAGCCGATTTGGTGTAAGCAGGCAGAACAGCAACTATTTGAGCAATTTCAGCGATAATGTTGCTGGTACATTTTTCTTGCTTGAAGGAGATTCTGCATCTACTCGTACCTATTGATGATTTTCAGCGCTTTTATCTGGTGATTGTGGCTTTCTGAGCTTTGTGCAAACATTGTACCGACGTATAGTGAGAGTAACGATCAGTACAGTTGCATCGAATAGTTGTACGAAAACAATTATCATGTCGCTATTCAGCCGATTTGGTGTAGGCAGGCTACGTAACAAACATATCTCTTGAATGAATTTCAGTATTAAAAGCTTATTCATTGGAGGGTCGTTTGTTTAGTGTAATGAATATTTACGTTGAGTCTAACTAACCGTAATACTAATTTATCATTCATACAACACTCCAAAGTAGAGTGCTAAGACTTTCTCATTAATTCAGAAGCCCTCTTTATTATCTATCTTTGAAGATTTTTCCAGCCTTTTGTGTGTGCATTAAAAAAATAACAATGATCTAAGTACACCTCAAAAAAATGTATACACCGACAATAATTAATTTGATGGTCTACAATTTATGTTTAAAACTATTGTAACAATATTTAGCAACAATGAAGTATCCAATGTGTTATAATTATAACATGTTTTGTGAAATTGATACAATATTATGGCACAAAGATTGTAGACAATGAAATTAATTCCTGTCGATGTATCCACATCTTTTTGAGGCTGACTGTGGTTAAGTAATAGTCATATATTCATGCCCGTTTGTACTAACCATAGGCGACTATTAAAGGAATACAATTAAAGCGAAAATAATGACAGTGCAATAATATTTAGGCTTTAGTGAAAACGCGCATTAGTTCTTTCTTTTGCGTGCACTAATCCCAAACTAATTTCCATAAGATTTTTAGTTTTCGCCATTTTAATTTAGAGCCGTGTTTATTCTTCAGCAAATAGGTCTTGCGTGATTCAACAGCTTACTGCTCAACCCATGTCAGATTAAGATTGAAGGCTCCCGTTAACCCCATTCCCGACCCCCACATCTTGGGCTCGTTTCAGCGCATTGTTTTCTTATTTTACGTTTAATCTAGTTTGACTCTCTTTATTGCCTTCATTAAGAAGATTAAGTATGATTCAGAGACCTAAAATGGAAGAAATAGAAAGAAAACAAGTACCTATATTTTCGAATCATATTGCCAAAGTCATCATCATTTTCCTGCGGTCCTGCCCTTAACCTAATTGATTTGGGGTTGGTGCAGCATATCTTCTTCTTCTTCACTTCTCTATTACTCAATATCTCAGCAGTCACCTCTTTTTTAGCCACAAATAAATATCAAATCGCCAGAGTATCCTTAGAAATTCTCGTCTATAAAAAGCTCGTAATATCCAGACGTTAATAAAGCAAAGCAAAAATAAAACCCTATTGTGTCCAAACAAAAATAGATTCTTTACGACGTGAAAAGATTAAATAAAGATAAACACAGCTTCTTCCAGACACAAAGAAAATCAATCGGGAAAGCCGTTTAAATGTCATGACTATAATGAAAAGAGCCTTGATGTGCCCTGAACAACGAATAACCCTGTGGTCCATTAAGCGAACATAAAGCGGCATTCTTTTCCTTCTGTTGACATTGAAAATCCGCGGGTACTCGAGTAGGTAGGGAATCCGAAGGTTTTGTTTGATGTACTCGTAAAATCTCAAGCGTTGTTGATTCCACACATTCGGATTTAACCACCCCGTTTACTCGAAAGGTTTACCGTAAGGTTGAGTTTTTTAAATATTTGAGATGTCATAGTTTTTTGAGGATGTTTTATTCAGGACTTTACAATCTTTTGGAACCAAATTATACGACCCCAGGAGCAGAACAGACAAAATCGCTTGTTAGAGAAAACCATTTGTTATTTATCACACCAGCATAAACAAAAAAATAAAATCTATCTCATTCATAAAACAACTTATTCTCCATATTTTGTTTATGCAATTCGTTCTCGACGATCTAGATTGTTCTAGTAATTTATCGAAACCCAAGCTGCACTCTAAATGAAGACATCCAAAGAAATGACATTGCATAAAACCAATAACATGAAAAATATAAAAAAGGTTCTCAAAGAGAGGTGACCCGGGGTAAGGGTCGCTTCATAAACTTCTTTTATGGCTGCGTTATGCTGTAATGCGTGCCCAAAAGGTATTCCGACTAATATGGAAGCAGTAATGTAAATCGATTGTATTACTATTCATTAATTGTATTAAATAGAACGTCTATAACGATTTGGATGAATACGAAAATCATTACGAAGTCAATTGCAATGTTATCATCATTTGCCTAGCCTTTACCCAACTATATTAGGGACGGCTTCCAGTCGAACCGAATGCAGCTGAATATCAGTATTTTGCATGGAGCGTCTGCATGTCTGCCCTGGAGACTGGGTAAAACCAGAGCCCTTGGAAAGACTGTTTGTCAGACTTGTTACAACTATCAAAGAGAAATGACAGTCAGTACCAACAGCATAACGTGCCTTCCGATGCCTGGAGAGGTGTCGGTATGTTAGGGATGGTTACCATGTGCATTTTTTTTTTTTTTTTATGTTTGATGGGCCTACTTTTGACCTCAAACTAGTCCTGAGGACAGAGATGAGGTCGACGATGGAACGAGCTAACCTAAAAGAAGCCTATTAACTCGCGACTTAAATAGATTGGGGTCATATGAACTTGGGAACACCGACGAAGGCAGGGAATTCCACTCCTTGGCTGTGCGCATAATAAACGATGTAGCAAAGCGCTTCGTGCGAATGTGTGGAACATCGACAAGGAATGGGTGATAACCCGCAGTACGTCTGGACTCCCGATGGAAGAAGGGAGATGGTGGAATGATCTCGTGGAGCTCTTGGGCACACTCACCGAAGTACAGCCTGTAAAAGACCGACAGACATGCAACTCTGCGCCGGTGCATTACATAAAATATGTTACATCAATACTTTTCATCTTAATTGAATAGTCTTTTTAAAATAAAAAAAACAAGCAAACTGCTCGTTTATTACAAAAATGCTACATTTTTCTAGAATGTACGGACATAAATTCGACGTAGGCGCCTCAAGCGACGATGAGTCATCTTTCTAGAAAGGCACGTTAGTTTTCTAGAATGCAAGCGTGCATAGAGCTACTGAAAACTGAGCTATACTAGCTATAACTACAGTCCCTTTTCCTTCCACATATGTTTTACCTCTGACAGCAACTTACTACCAACGAAAATAGAGCCCACTATTTTTTTGGCAGTCAAGCATAATAAAGACGTAAAATAACTGAAGGGACTCGTAAGTCTTAATAGCATGTACTTGTACCTAGTTTTGTCTTTTCAGCAATGTATTTGAGCACAGGTCCAGATATCGGTGTAAGGCGAATCAATACATCCAATTGCGTCACCACCCGTTCTGCCCCACGGTGTAAGTGCGTAGTTTGTCTGGTCCTTTGACCCAAGATTCGCCAACACAATGATTTATGGTGTCTGCTAGCGTCAGCGTACTTTTTGAGGAGGTTCAGGGGGTTCTGAATAATTTAGTTTTAGATTTCCTGAAAGTGTTTTGTTTTTATTGCGTCCTTGTGGTAAGACTTTCAATTTTATTTAAGTTACTAAGTACCATTTTTTTCAACCAATCACGCTTATATTTTTCAAGTTATAAGGGGTTGGCTTGAAGATATGGCTTGGGAGTACAATACTGTTTCATTTTAATTGCTTGCATCAAAATTCAAGACAGGTCACCGATCAAGTTGATCAAGAGTACTGGAATCAAAGCGTACGTGCCTAGAATCATCCCAACGACTTCCATCCCAGATTTGGTGGGCCCTTTCCTCTTGTTTGCATCTTCAATTAGATACCTGCTAACCCCTAATGTACTTTGTCAATATGAAATGTTTATCTAAGACAACGCTGCCATAATTCATCACGCCCTTAGCTTTCGAGCAAATAGCTTCATATGTGGGAGTGTAGGGGAGGCGGAGACTGCGACGAACCTTAACTAATACGATTGCGTCGCAAAAGGGTTCTTTCAGCGGTGACGATAGTTACGAAGGAAAAAGTAATGTCATAATAGGTGTGGATATTTTGATTAGTAGTTAATGCCAATTGGAACACGCTTGGTCAGTTATCGGGCAGTTGAAATAGTCAGGTTAGTGAGGATTGTGTTATTTGCGGTGTGGGGTGCGCGTCAGCGGGGCGCGCATGGCGGCGTTAGATCGAAGGCTTGGGGCGCCTCGCGCATGCGCCGCCGCGGCCTCTCCGGCGACTGGGACGGCGGCCGCAGTCGCACCGCGGACCCGCTCGCGACGCGCCATGTCGGCCGGCGCTGCTACCTGACCGAGCTACCAGCTCTTGGGAAAACAAACAACCTTGTGAATTCGCGTTTCAAATCGTCGCCATCGGTCGCACCCGCACGGGGATTCGGGTAAGTCCGTAGCGGATCCGTTCACGCCTCATGTAATCGCGGCGAGTGCAGTGCCCAAGGTTAAAGGCTTCCGATGTGCTTTTCCCGGATACCGATCTGCGATCTCGGAGGGTTGTAGGTGGCGCTAGTGTGCGCGGTGAGTCATCTCTGCGACACGTTTTTTCATGGCCGCCCCTTCGATCTCGCGTACGCTGGTAGCTTAGCTGAGGTTTTTGGAAGATGTTAGTTGCAGTGGATGTTACGTAAGTGCGTTGGTAGTGCAGTGGCCGTGGTGGCCGACGCTTTCGATACGTTCGGGGGGCACTCGACCGCGGCCAATTACAGCACGCGAGGATCGTTTTCAGGAAAACATTCACCATTTTGTACGCGGCGCTCGCGGGAGCAACTGTGTTAGTGATCAACGTCATGAGTCCATACGTTGCTGTGTCCAGTATACCGCCGGGATATTTCAGTGAAACCGTTCTTTTGTGCAAGTGAATATATCGGCTCTTTATAATCATTGTTTGTGCTACGTTTTTTAATTACATAATCGGAGACACCAAAAGAGTAGGTAACGGTTTTATTTATATACTTAATTGGCTGAAGATTGTGCTGCAATTCATTGCACAGTATTGGATTGCTAGCTGATGAGGATGTTTTATAACACAATTAAGTATTAATGATTTAAACATTTACACAAATCAAAAATAAATACTTTATTATTATGACTACTTTCTAGTTTAATCTCAAAAAAGACAAATAACACTTTCTAATCAAGAAAATTTCTTTATTGTGATTTATAATTTACTGAACGCACAATGTTATAATATAACAATGCGTATCGATCATTTCATTACGCACAAATTACGCACAGTTGTTACAAGAATAAACTCCTTCTTTTGAGAAATCAATTAAAACAGACTTTCTGTAGTTTTCTTATAAACAACATGATTACCAAATCATTACCAAACGTAAATGACCTGACATTAGTCATACTAACACAATACCCCACTTAATGCCATTATAGGGTAAAAAGCGAATCAGCTGAGGCGCACGCGCAACGGTCAGAGCGCATGCGCGAGCCGTGACGTTCGGTTAATTAGACGGCGGATTTGAACGTCTAACACGCAAAAAATAAACCGTTATTGAAGCATTCTCATAAGAAACATCATCAAAACGTAATGATGTTTTGGAGGCTTGTAAATTGATTGTAGTGTCATTAAATATCAATCAACTTATGAATGTGTATCTGTAAACGTTGGTTTTAGAATTTAACTTGCCGAGAAAATCAATACTGAAAATTACAAATGATTTGATATTTTCAAGCAGGTTTGAGTCAAGAGTATGTTTTGTACAGTGAGTTATAGCAATTAGCTGACCCACCTTTGCATAAGTGGTTGAGATTTTTTAGAATACGAATCGATAGAATTTTATAATTATTTTATATTTTATTAACTTTACTCAAATAAATATAATATAAAAGAATTGTAAAAATCACGTTAAAAAAAAAACTCTACCATTTATGCAAAGGTGGGTCAGCTAATTGCTATAACTCAGTGTACATAAGTAAACTAATGTTAATGATACATCACACATAACTAGAACAGTAGTCCTCCAAAGAAGCTGTAAAAATATTTTAATTGATTCATTTATCACTAGAAAACGACGAATACATGAATCCGTCTTTGAAAGATGACATAACAAGAAGATGACGCATTTCAAGATCCTAAAGACCTGCACCCCTTAATGCAAACACCCTGAATCTCGAAAGCCATCAGCGGCAACGTCTCAATGACGTCACGGAAACATTTCCAGTAATTCCAGAACGTTGGATAATTGTTATTGCTTGTGAAATCGCCTGGAGGAGTTAGCATTTGCCTTCCAACGACCCTCCTACGCGACAACCTCATTATGCCCCGACTTTTATTCCTCCTTTAAGCGAATATTTCTTGTCGTTGTCGACTTTTTTATTCATTTTATTTTCAACGTCTTTGAACCGGATCTTAGGACCATTTTATGCGTAGTTCTCGCTTTCATGAGTAATTGTATTCATAGCTTGTTTTCTTTTGGTCCTTTGGGTGAACGTCTTTAGCTTTGAGAAGATTTACATGGCTTTGTTGTAGAATAGAATGTTACATAATTATTTCTGGGAAAGTCTTTTGGTGGCACAACATAAAGTGACATAGAGCGTAAGCTTACCCTAACTTTTTGTACTCCATCACGATGTTGTGCTATTTAACCCAAAGATCTGGACTGTTAGAAAATGCCTTTCGTATTAAATACGCTTATGTACCACTACAGTACTGTACATAAGCATGATCAGCCTATAATGTTCCCACTGCTGGGACATATCCATCACGCGGGCCCAGTACATAAAGTTTGAATAAATAAATAAGAAGCCGATTCCCAAAATCCCTTTAATTCGAAAAAAAATGATGACTGATTTAAAACAAGATGTGTCTCAAAGCTAAAATCTAGCCGTACTGCTTTGTTCAAGATTTTAATAAAAGATAACATACTGAGTGCTTTTACAGTTATGTTGGTGTTCTACTTTATGATTTCAATTATATTTTTGGACCAAAGTATTTTGGCTAACACGGCATCGTCTTTAGCGTTCGCGTGTTTCACTGACCCTTTATACTAAAAATTTGAGTGGTACGAATAACATATTTCAGTAAGGGCGCATTTTACCAATGAAACTGAACGCGATCCGTATATCTAAACCCATCCGTGATGATGAAACATATTGAACAAGACAGCTCTTGAACGCCGTTTAGAATTTTAGGTATACCGATCGCGTTGCGTTTTGTTGTTGAAATCAGCTCATAAGAAGTATTAGTAAAGAATCGAATCCAGACTTCATGAATGCTGATACCATTCTATTGTAACCGACCGACGCCGACGACTGAGTATTGAACAGAATACTTGGGTCGATGACAGCAGGGGCCGAGACGAAAGGGCACGTCAGGGTAAATTCAACTATAAAAGCATTTAATAAATAAGGCCTAGTTTCGATTGCCACGTAACTGCTAATCGATTTTGTTTCAATGTTTTCTTTAAATCCTGTTCAGGGCAGTTATAAAAAAAAAATAGAACAAAAACCGTATCATTATAATCATAACGCTATTAGGCAATCGTGAACGCAAAACTTTTATCTAACAGCTGATGTTAAAAAGTTTCTTGTATCTTACGTTTCTAAAAACTTTTGTCTAATTTATTATAACAGTATTGCAGATTTTTGAACCTGCCTCTTTTGACCTTAATGGCACCTAAGGTCAATAATCCTATGACCTACACGAGATAGATATTATTTGCTTCAGAAAATATTTTCAATCATATTAGACTTACGTTCGGGTTATAATAAAATTATATTGCGATCATCTCAACGAAAGATGAATAAACTTTCGGGGTTTTTTTTTGTGATAAATTTCACTTTTACTTTATGACGATTGCAATACTATATTTTTAAATTCTCGATACTTTAATACATCGTTTTCAAGAACTCATTCGAATCCATTCGACGGGTTCATTCCGAAAGAGATAGTCTCTTTCCAACATTTGCTTTCGGCCCTAAGCAAGAGGAAGCTAGTGCTCTAGCAATGGGGGCATAAAACTTATTGTGCTTATATTAGGGGTAAATCGCATGTAGTGTCATCCTGAGCCCTGCAACTCTCCGAAATTCAACACTCCTCTTCATCCAAATCCATCAGAACCACCAGATTTTTTCTTTTATCTAAATCCTAACGTTAATCTTTTGTTCCAGTAATAAATCCGGCCCCGTACCGATGCACTAGTGGTTGACGAGCGAGCAAGAAGCCACAGCCGCCATGTCGTCGGTAAAAGTGGCCGTCAGGGTTCGCCCTTTCAACTCTCGGGAGATCGCCCGGGACTGCAAATGCATCATTGAGATGTCCGGGAATACTACAGGTAAGATTTATGAAATGATATTTTAAGATGACAGACACGAGTATATTGGTTATATTGCAAATGAGAGTTAGAGACTAAAGAAAAGATGGATGGACTGTGTGAAGAACGATATGGCACGAAAAGAGATGGCTGATGAGATGACGAGTAATAGAGAAGTATGGAAGAAGAAAACATGCTGCGCCGACCTCAAATGAATTGGGACATGGGCAAGAGAATGATGATGATGCAAATGAGAGTATAGAACAAGTTAGAAACAAATCGGAGTGCCAGGTAATAAAATAGACAATGAAGAATTAATAAATCGATCTCAAACAAAGAACGCAAGAACTGAATAAGAATAAGCAATGTACGTATAGATATTGTAACTAAACCAGAAGCAAAAATAACCCCTGCTAGTCGAGCTGTGGGTCAAATCTAAGGTAATCCCGTAAAATAAACATGGCGAACCATATTGAAAATGAAAACAAACCATACAATATCATCATATAAATAACAAACGATTACAATTTTGGGTTCATAATAAACAATAATAAAATACGTTTAATTCAAACTACTAAATTCATATGAAATTACATAGTATAAAACAAAGTCGCTACCGCTGTTTGTACGCTTAGATCTTTTAAATTAAGCAACGGATTTTAATGCAGTTTTCAGCAATATATAGAGTGATTCAAGAGGAAGGTTTATATGTACATGTATACACATTGCACCCGTGCGAAGCCGGGGCGGGTCGCTAGTCAGTTATAATCATAACATGCTGCCATAATAAAATAACATTTAGCTAGCTCATTTAGTTCCACATAACTATAAAACCAGATTTACAATAAACATGTTATTCCAAAATAAAGACTTCTGTTTTCGCATTATATTTGCGGTGTTGACCAAGGTTCTATCTTCGGCCCATTCCTATTTCCACAATACTGTTATCTATCGATCTTTTTAGCCTATATCAGAACATATGTACAATGTTGAGTACCATATCGCCTGATTTATGTATCCAATATAACAATAACATATATCAGAACCTAGATAATACATGTAATGAGCTTTTTGTGATACGATACGCAATCTTGATATAATAACCGTCGGGGTTGTTCATAACATGATGTTATGTTATGGTTTGTAAAGATTGTTTCATTGTATAGATAGGCTTACAGTGTCGGTATATGGGCTGGTAATCTAATGAACCTTTCTTTTTTAAGATTTATGATCTAAACACATGTATACTGTTATTTTGACGGCACCGTAAAGAGTTAGTGTGATACACTAGACTGTTAGGTGTTTATTTTCGTAGACATCTTAGAACTTAGAAAAAGAGGAATCACTTCTAGTATCTCTATAAAGCATTTCGTGTTTCTTACACAATTCAACAAGATTGACATAATTTTTCGGTAGCTTATGTCAGTCCCAAATAGCATGAACTTTTCCGTCATCGTTATCATCATCATCTGACGAGCCTTTTCCCAATATATATCTATGCCAATATATTCTTGAGAAATAAGCACTACCTATGTACTCATATATTATAATGTTATTTCCCTGTGTTGTCTACTGTGTGTACATAAATAGTAAAATAAATAAATTAATATATGTCGGTGGGGTTGGCTTCCAGTCTAACCAGATGCAACTGAATACCAGTATTTTACATGGAGCGTCTATCTGACCGCCACAACCCAGTTTATTGGGTAATACGATACCCCTTGGTAAGACTAGTTGTCAGACATACGGGCCACTGACTACAGACTACTTTCCGACATTGTTATCGTTGATAGAATTTCACTCTTGTTTCTATATAAAAATACAAAGAAGTCTTTATTTTTTTTTCATTAAGGGTTTATCAAAAAGATTACTCTCTCCAATTAATTTCAGTCAGAAAAAGACCATTACTATCCCGCAATCAACATCTTTAATCTTCAGCGGTTTTTATTCGTCCAGTCACCTTGAAAGGCTTTTAAATTAGCCACAGTCCACGCAGCACTAGATAACGAAGATTGACTTTTACATTGCAGTAAAACCTCGCCCTTTGGCCTTAGTTACCTATAAAGTGGTTTATATAGAGGCTGAGGAAACCGACCTTTTGATGATAATTGATTTATGCGCTGAAGAGGAAAAGGATAAAGAGGAATTTACATATTTTAGGTTCTTGTACATTAGACGACATGAAAATAGGTAGGTTGGAATAAAAAAGTATTTCAGAGAGATGATCAGGTAAACATTTAAGAAATAGATTCTAAATCTTCACACTTATTTTTAAGAAAAGTCGTTAAGTCTCCTACATTTCAACTCAATTCATTTCAAAAACATTCTGCGAGCCCATTAAAGAGTAAAATGGCTGGCCATTATAACTTTATTCAATTCAGTTACACTACATTAAATTGTTAGAAATATATCACTAAAATTTTACGCTTTATGTGCCTTTAAAATAAATATCTACGATCCATCTTTAAAGAAAATAAAGGTCTTATAAATCTCAGTTAAAGCTGAATTACAAAACGTTCTTTGTGAATTGTTTTTATTTTCTGTAGTGGAATGATTTCGGAGTTTTATGTGCGCAGTATAGAGTGTGCGCGAAGTACGGTTAGAAGGTCGCGAACGAAACCATACAAGGTAGCAATGTCAGCAGAAATCTATCGAACTGTTTACTAATAGGGATGCGGAGTGTACTTACAAGTTAATATCATATTATTAACCTCAAAAACCTAAATCTCTTTGCTTTCGGTAAAAGCATGTATTAGAATCTCTAGAATTTAAGGGTCTGAATTTTGCGCCGTGTTGAGGTCCAGCGTAATTTTTTTAACAAAATTGGGTCAGACCGTCCCAAATTCTCAACATAGTGTTTCATGTAAAAAATCTGTGGTATTTCCAGAATTTTCATCACTCAAGAACTTATATAATGGCCGAATTTTGGTGTTCGTTATAAAAAGTAACATGTAATTTTCGAGGGCTCTCTGAAAACATCTCGAGGGAAGGTCTCATGTGGAGTGGTATGTACTTGAACTGTGGCAAGTTTTAAATTTATTACCCTGGCCTAACACAATTTAATATGTTCTGTTCATTGGATATTCAACTTTGGAATTTATCTTGTAAAGGTCATTTTGCTTTGAGCGCGCCCGAAGTTGAGAATTTTGCGCCGTTTGTAAATTATTTAGAATGTACAGCAATTTTGTTAGTCTTAGAGAAAAAATAGTTTATTTAATTAATTATTTCGGGGCTTTTACAAACATCTCTGTTGTTTATATTAAACAATGAGAACAAATAACGGTGCTTGTTCGATTTGTTGATGAAAGCCTTTGTCTGAACTCGCTTTCTACTAAAAATATGGCTTCTTTAAAGATCAACATGACTTAATTCCTAGCTTCGTTATAATAAGATAAACATTCTTCTGCCTTCTGAAAGTATTTCTAACTGAAAATTTCGGACTAAAGTATCGCAAGATAAAATAGTTTTCCAATCAGTTTCAGCATTTAGCTATAAAGTTACTGGACTATATCGAATTTCAGGCGAGGAACGGTAAAACGCAATTTTGAGTGCACTGCACTATTTAATATTGAAGTTTAAAGTTTTAAAAATTGTCAAAGGCAATTGAACGCTAGTTGTCGAAGTAATATTTTTTTTTACCTAGGTGCCCTGCACGCGTAGCATGACCACCGCAGAAACGGGTTTTGTCGACGGAAGAATCGACAAAATGACAGATCAACAAAAGAAATCTGTCATTATGTCGATTCTTCCGTCGACAAAACCCGTTTCTACGGTGGTCATGCTACGTGTGCTGGACAAGTTAGTGGCCATCGCTTTCTCAGTGGTTCGTATTTATACAAGAATCGAACGTAGTATTGACGTAAGATTTTCCGTTGCTGATGTCAGTCCCACTCATTTTTGCCTTGTTCATCATATTTATCGTAGATAGAATATCAGTTTTCTAGGTCCTCTGGTTGTGAGAGAATATGCAGAAGCATATTTGTTTAAAGAGATTTTAGTTTCGCGGTAGTAGGTTTGCGTTTCATTCGTTGTTGTCGTTCGAGGATTTGCTCGTCATTGGTTCTTACAACTTGTAAGGCCTACGAAATTACATCTTTAAGACTACTTACTTAATTACTTTTCCTATTAGCAAAAAGATCTTTATCAATTTCAGCGTTAGCACCATAAACCTCTACTACTTTGTTGACCCAGTAAATCAAAATTCTTTTGCTCCTATTTATCATCATTCCTTCAACTTCATGTTGATATTTCTCTAGGTAAAGACTTGTGACCGTTGGTAACCAATTACTGCTATTAACGGCTCGGCAACTGGCCTGAATGTGTCGTCACAGTCGAAGGAACGCCCATTTCTGTGCAGTGCGCTCACCTAACGAGCTCGAACCTCGTTAGTGCTAAACTACCTACATATTTTAGTTACGTTTCCCTTTCGGTTATGTTCGCCCAAGCGTTGAGACCTATGTTGATGAGTGTCTTCGTTTTAATATGTTTTGCTTCGAGGATTTATGAAGTACTTAATAATATGTCTTCTGTCATTCTTTATCTCGTGTTGATTACTTGAACTTTTCCGACTAGTACCCAGCGACCTGGATAGCTCTGGCATTTGCCTCACCAAATTCTAGAGAGTGCAGGTAGCTTTGCACGATAGAAGAACCGGCATATCTTGACACGGGGATCAACACTCACATTTTGTTTCGACATTAAAATATGCTTTCGAACCACAAAATAAGCGGTCCATTTCCTGATTTACATTTTATTCTGTCGAATGGAATTCTATCATAAAATTCCACGCCTAATCCAAACAATAATCCCGTATGATCTTGATCAGCTACTTTCAAGTTCATTGTCGCGTCTTCTACACAGGGTGTTAAAGCGACGGCTCGTAAAGGGCAAGGCATGACATCACAGCTTACGTCATACTCAGTATGAAACTCGGATACCATTAATATGCATTAGCATGGACACTGTAAAAGCTTTCACACCCATCTACTGACGATGTCCATGGCTGTTTCAGAGAGAGCGGTATAACAGCGGTAATAACTTTTGAATTTCCAATATTCTTCTACTACTTCACGTCTTCATCTACAATCATCTTCATCATCTGTCAGAAATACGTGATCATCAGAGATATAAAGTCTTCTTATTTCGATCCGAAGGGTGTGGTACAGATCATCAAACGGAACTACTTTCTTCATGGAATCAACATCCAACCGACAACGCAATCACGAAAATATTATCAACACCCTTCAATATGACCACGCATTTCTGATACATGTATGTCTATTTTTATACATCTTTAGGTCTTATATTACTTGGGGTCGACGCATTTTCAATATGACGTTGTTTGTATATTATTTAATGAAGTGCGAATTCAAAGGAATGAAACCACGCAAATTCACTTTTCAAATGAACGACATGACGCACTTTGCTTCCACAAAACACTACCCTCGCCAACTTGAGTCATTTCCAAAACCTTCCCAGCCTTGAATTTCGTAGTCAGGTGTTCAAAATCTGAAATTCATTCCGCTCCTACGCCCCTGTTCCCCTCCCTTACGTTTCAATGGCCTATAAAACCCTATAATGACCCATAAACCTTGTCCATGGGTTGCTCCATGCCTCTCATAAATTCACCGCAGTTTCGCTTCCTGGCTCTAAATGATTCGCGTGGGTTCATTTCATTTACTGCTGAATGGATTTGATTGGATGAATATTTGAACTTGGATTTTTTCGTTTAGATTCTGTCGAAAAAGACCTTGTTTAACCCTTTTTGTGTATCTTTGTCATCATTATCATTGATTTCATCACATCATATCAAATCTTAGAAAACCTTTATGCTTATCTTTTCATATTTCTCCTGCCCTTGTGCTTATTTATTTGGAGTCTGTGGTTTTCTTCTTTCATAATTCTTGTCTCTTAATTGTCATCTCTTTCTAGGTTTGACATCTTTCACACAATCTGTGCTTCTCTTTTATCGTCCCGAAATTAAGACATTCTTCATCCCCACACAAACCAAAATGAATATCCAACCCCATAGATTTAATGGCTCATTAGTTTATAGCCAAACACGTACGTACGGCTTTTTGATTACATGCACGCAAATAAAACCATAATGTCACATAAAGTTTTATTAAGTTACCGTTTTCTACGAGTTACGTCCGAGACGTGTCGGAGCGTTGCGGTTGCGCTCGTTAAAATTGTTAACTATATAATGCTGTACCCTCATCTGTGGGTGTGTGGTGGTCGAAGTTGGCAATGTGTTGTTAGAACTTTGACGTTGTGAGGTATTGAAAGTATTTTGCTGCTAGTCAGCTAGACTATGGTATTCTATTTACTTTCAGGATGATTGTCTAAAGAATGTTAACTTATTTTCTCTTCACTTACATTCTTAAGTGGTATAGTTTCATGCTCAGGCAGGCTTTGCACTATACTAGATGAAACTTGCTTTACATCAGACATATTAGAAATTGATGCTTATTGTTTAGAATCTTCTTAATCACCAACTTTGCCCATTGCAATGCGGTGTCTATTTTTAACTGTACCTCTTTCTTCATAACATTTCTTTAACTGTTCTACTCCTTATAAACCAACGCAGAACATACCGACATAAAAAAAAAACATTTCATATTGGAGTATAATATATTAGCTACATATAGTTTACGGCACAGCATGTTATGTTAAGCATGCAGCCGCACGCAACCCTGTTCTTGGCTAGAATTTATGCTGAAATGAGCATTTAGGTTGAATATTGATCAAGGTCTGAAATTGTGTATCATGTTCATGAAATGATTTGTTTGGTGTTTTTTTTTTTTTACAAATTATAATTACAAATAGAGTAGACAATCACGTGAGCGGAAACGCACGTACAGCTACAAATAATTAGTAAAAATACATAATAAAAATGTTATTTGGTAAGTTATAGGTATTTTGCCAAAATAAACCTGCTGTATACCTATTAAAGGAAAACGTTATAAAAAATGTTGTCTGAAAATTTAGACACTTTTTTTCTTTATAAATAAATAATTGAATTCTATTAGCACATAATCTAATCAACCTTCAACGAAATTGACGTTTTTTGCAAGAGAAAAAAATTAAAGCAGCATTTTTCTCTTTGGGAATGACGTAAATATTTTTTCTCTGAAGGCTCTTGAGGCATCAAAGCAATTAGTCATCGTTAATTACGTTTCGTCTCAAATTCTTGGGCATGAGCGGTCATTTGTGGAGTGAATCTTTTTTGATGGGGAGAACAAAAGCCTTTCAGTATTTTTTTGTTTTTAATGCAAAATAAGGTTTCGAAAAGTATTTGGAGCAGATTTTTATTTAGGAACTAGCTGTTGAGAACTGCCCGCGACCTTCGCCCGCTTGAATTACAATAAAAATATTACCTATTTTAATCGGATTTTGTTAACAATTTTAAGGGTTTTTTTTGCTATCTGTACTGCTGAGCGTGAGGTTCTGGGTTAGATTCCCAGGTCGTGTAAAGTGTTAATGGGTTTTAATCAGGAATTTCTCACGGAGTCTGGATCTGTGCCCGGTTGATGGCAATAGGCTCGCCCCCTATTACATGGGACTTAAACATAGCTGGCGAAATGTGGGTGTACTAGTGGGTACACATCTGTCTAACCCTTCGGGGATGTATGGGGTATGTCACATATTTTTCCCTTTCACATGACTTCATGTCTAACCAAGTGTATCAGTCATCGACATAGTGGTTGGGTCTCAATTTTCCGCATCATGCCTCCCACAATCACAACCCTAACTGGTAAATCATTTGGTATTTGACCCTTCGTTTTTCGATGCCTCGTTCATTTTTATAGCCATTTTTCATCGGAACGCAATGAAACGTGGTGATTGTTTGGTAGCAGACCTCGTAAAATAAAATGGAACAACCTATTATTTGGCCGTTACGCGTAGTTCATGACTCCCAAGGCTTTTTTTTTCAGTTCAGTGACTTACGACTTACTTTTAGATGATAGATTGTTTTTTTAACAATGGGAGCTATTTTGGGACTTTTTGTATGTTTCTTTTTCTTGAATGTAGGTACACAATTTCCAAATTAATAATAAAATAATTTTTTTTTCACTAACATTGTCAATTTGGGAGTTCGTACACTGCTATGAGTATGTAGTGGCACTACAAAAGTACTACAGAGCCTTCTATAACACACATGATCAACTAACATCAAAATTCTAAATCAGGCCCACCCGACAACACACCGTCTGGGCAGAGTATCCTTCCTTTTCTATGGGGGATGAAGAACTTTACATCCTGTTCTAAATTCCCCTAAACTGGTGAAGTGGTGACCCCGACGTGATTTTGATGATTTTTTCTATAGTCATGGAATCGAAAGGTATATCCTTCTGCCAGAGTCTGATGCATAGCTAACCATCCTTTTGGGTTGTCGTGTTGAACAAGCCTACACAGTAATGTTTAAGAAATGTTGAGTCTTCTCTCTCGATTCGCTAGTGAACTCGGGAGCTCGTGTCTTAATAATAACAGCCGCTCGAATCAATTTTCAGGTTAAGCCGCGCTTGCCTAGGTTGGTCATGGATGACCACCCGTTAAATACCGAGTTTCCTGCGTGCCTCGGAAAACACGTTAAGCCGTTGGTCCCGGCTGTCATTTGTAGATCTGTGACAGTCGTTACAGGAAATCTGTGGCCCGAAAGTCTGACAACCGGTCTTACTAAGGAGTATCGTATTACCCAGTACTAACTGGGTTGTGGAGGACAGATAGGCAGTTGCTCCATGTAAAATACTGGTATTCAGCTGCATCCGGTTAGACTGGAAGCCCATCCCAACATTGTTGGGAAAAGGCTAGGCAGATGATGAGTCTTCCGTCTTGATAAAGTAGCCGCAGATTTTCATTTCACTAAACAGGCGTTTTAGGGGAATGTCTTATTGATGTGTGCTAATTCTCAGCCTGATTGGAATACTTAAATGACTGTGACGAATGATATGTATCTATGTCTGCTATACCTACCTTCAGTCAGAATATTTCACTGCTGCAGCAACAAACATTCATTACTTCGATAGATAGAAAACAAACAACATCTATCTATACTATGCCACAACTTTTGCTTTGACAATAGAACGCTTTGTCTAAGCGACCTTGTAGCGTTCGATGCGGGCTGGTTTCCGATGGCGGAAGCCTCTCACAGTTCCGACAACATGGCTGCCTTACCCTTGTTGCATTCTGATACGTATACTTGTGTAGAAGTTTGTATAGATTCATAGAATGTGTATTTGTTGACTAGGGAAGGATATTTCTGTGTTTATACTTTGTATTAGCCTTCCTATGTAAATCAAATCATATAATAATAGAGCTCAAAACCATATCCTACCCTAACAGGTGTGTACATAATGTAATAAAAATATATTCCAATTTAAATTAATATAAACAAATGAATATATCAATGCACATATCGCATATACGGTATCCTTCTGCATCTGGAGGAACGACCCCAACAAAGTTGAAAAAGGCAAATATTGATGAGTTTGGCTTAGCTGTTGATGAACCACGTCATGGCGTTAAACTTTACGATAATTATAATTTGTTGTAGAACATAGAGATCACATTGCCATTTTGCTGTATGATGTTGCGATTACGCGATATGATTCCAACATTTTACTGCAATAATATCGTACAGTAAAGTGTCGTGTGAACGGTCTCATATGATATCTTAAACGTTATCATGAATCATAGTGTGGAATAGCGCGCTTAGTTTAATACTGACTAAGAAAAAAGGGAAGTAAAACAACTGTTTGTAATAGTAGTGCATCGATATAACGACATATTAATGACCGATGAGTCATTGTAGCTGTATACAGTACCTACTACAGTTTGACTTAGCATATAAAGCCGAGAACAGCACAGCGCTTTAGCAGCACGCTTGGTTCACAGCGCCATCTCAAAACTAATAAACTATATACTATCCATAAAATAGCATCATAAAGCAAAGAATAAATAATAACGGCATTGCTCTCAGTGTGATTGCTCACCCCTGGGAGCTGGGGACAGTAAAACAGCTGTATATCCGGGCTCATAGCTCAGTGCAACGGTGCAGTTGTGACTCAGAAAGTAAGGCTGGTTTATACCGGCGCGGCGGCGGCGGCGGGTCGAACCACTTTTGATTCGTGCGCTGTTTGAAGTTGGAATTAAATATTAATTGTGACTGGCTGTTTAGAAAGCTTACACAACGAGTAACGAGACAGTGGACTTTATAGGTATGGTGCAGCATGTTTTTTCGGCACGTGGCCATAGTCGGAACAATTTATTTTACAAATGTTAACCAACGGCGCCATCATGACAATGTAATTCAAGCGCCAAAAGAACTGCTTCACTATACTGTATCATTTGAACTCTCGCTCTTATATCGTACTAGCTTATGCCCGAGGCTTCGCCCGCGTGGAGTTTGGTAGTGTCCCACGTGATCGTAATACCGGGACAAAAAGTATCCTATGTATTAATCCAGGTTATAAACTGTCTGTGTGCCAAATACAAATCCGGTCTGTAGTTTTTGCGTGAATGAGTAACAAACATCCATCCAGTTAAAATGGTCATAGACGTAACTACTATTATGAATTGTCACCTTGTGACCATTTTACGAATTTAAACGTAATTCATATTATTATCCTATTATGATTCTGCTAAAGCGGCCATTTTAGACCCCTAGGAATTATGACTTGTTATTCAGTTCGCCTGCCTTTTAAAATAAAGGGGAATAGCAGGTATATTTTATTTTATTGGAAACGTCTATAATCTTTTATTTCCAACGATTCCTGCTATAACTATGAAGTGCACTAAATAAATACTGTCTAAAAATTCGTCTCAAAACAAAGAGAATTCTCTTAATAACATTGCTCTCTATTAAATTGGTTTTCTCGCGCTTACATTTAAATGGAAACTACTCATGGCAGACAGTCCGTCTGGTTGCAGCGGTGCAGCTGAGCTGAGTCATAGCTTCATCGTTATAATGTAACGAACGGCAGACAATGAATAAGCGAGTTTGATTCACAACAATTGTTTGTTGTACACAAACATATTTTGATAGTTGAAGCGTTTGCGATTGTCACGAATTCACGATATGACACGGTCTTAAATTAAATTAAATTCATTTATTTCAGGTCTTCAACCCATATAAAATTAAAAAATAATTTATGATTATCCATGCTTGCACTATAAATGTTTCATACTATTACAACAAAAAAATAAAAGTAAAATAAAAAAAGTAAAGCTTAAAGTGCTGCATGATTGTCGATTGACGCCTAGAACTAGCACCGCCATCTTGTTTTTTCAATACTATTTACACAGACAATTTCACATTTTTTTACTAATAGAGCTCTCCTGATATTGTCATTTGGTTGAATGGCGCTTGCCAAAACAACCGGTTTAAAACAGCGTTTTAATTATATTGCTATTGTGGCTATCACAATCAGTGACGTGATTAAAGTCTATGGATACATTTATAGGAACCTAATTATTCCAACTTTGAGTAGTAAAGTAAGTAATCACTTTGACTTGTTCTTAGATACGGTTGCTTATCTATGAACAAGTCAAAGTGATTACTTGAGCAAAAGTCATTATTTAAGATGCGATTTTTATTCTGTAGTTTAGTAATTATTTGAAGTTAGAACTGTCAAAAGTTAGAATTCTTAGCTATGCTTTCTTTGCCCGTTCTTTGTTTAAATTCTAGACTATTGCATAGAAATGTTTGCGTAAGTAATTAATTACTTAAAGTCAAGTAATTACATTAACCTGAAAATAGGTACTGATGTTAGTATGTTCTTTTATTGTCTCATTGAGCAATTTTCTTTGTTTATAAATTAACTAAGTAAGTACTACAAGAACTCACATTCCTCTTGCATAATACCGCACTTTATTTAGATGAAATTATGCAACAGCTAACTACAAAGACCCAGACAGTTGGTCTCCGTAGATTATAGTAGTCGGGTCTGTATATTTTGGCACACAATACAAATTGCGGTGTTGCATCTGTGATTCATATACCTAAACCCCGGTGCAGAAGAGCGGCAGTGTCGCTTGACTCATACGTTATTTTACGAGTCAGGTTTATGATGCTAGGGGAGTTTTATTAAATTAGTTATTGTGGGGGGACGATGTCTGATGTCTTGTGGGTTATTTGCTATTAGGGATTAATGTTATTGGATACTGGATGCATTTATCAACGTTCATATTGGCTGGCTTTAACGATTTAAAAATGGCAGCCATGTTAAATGTGATGTTTTGTGCACCATGGGTCTTTTGACGGTGAGTGGGGTGAGTGGCATTGACAAGAGAGCCCTGCTCGTAAACATTGTAAAATTGTCTGTGGAAAATTTATTAAAAAAAATAAACGAAATGGCGGCGTTAGGTCCAAAAGAACCGTACCATACTATTCTTTTTCAAAATATTATCTTTTGTTATATTATAACTAATAGCTTCCTGTAACCGAATTCAATTTAGATTTCTACAGTCTAGACTAATTGTCTCCCAAGTTAGACCCCTGATCGAATTGCTTTTATCGAACTTGGCTGAACTCAGCCCAACTCTTAAGTGATCCTAAGTCGGGGCTAAGTGAATAGATAGGCGGTATCGTAACTTTAAGTAGCGCTTTAGAATTAACCCGTTTAGACTGTTCTGAACACTGGATAACTTAGAACTTGATAGGCTAAGTTACCTAAGGATTGACATTGAAGGAGGCAAAGTTTCAAGTTTATCTTAAGTTATTTAGAATCTCATCTATATTTAGAGCAGAACACGGCATGGAGACAAGTGGTCATTTATGCCTAAGTTGCTCTTCTGTCTGAAATAATTAACATCAATTGAGCTTAGTTCTGCGAAAATATACCAAACCCACATCAAAATAAATCCTATTTTCTAAAGTAATTTTAATGATTTTGGGTAGATAACGCTGATTAATTAAAATCGGTTCCAAGCATACGTATTGGTTGTAAGTTGAACTGATTTTATTTTACTGGATAATATATTTAGAATGTATGAGTGTGAATTAAGTAACAAGAGATTCCAAGGACTTAGGTGTGCCAACCCAAGATTCCATTTTATTTAGATGCTTCAACATTTCAAATCACGTCATCGAATGAAAAACAAGCTTTTCAATACTGAAAAGTGATAACCAACAGCAACACAACACAAAAGCAAGCAATCAAAGTATTCACAGCGTCCCTAGCTAGCATTGACACATTCTTTCGCTCGTGTAGACCGATCCTTGCTAAATACAAGCAAATTGTGAACTATCTGAAATATTTAACATCAATTCGTACAAAATTCAAAGAATAATTAGACGTTTCAACATTTCAAACCAAAGGGTTATGGAATTAAAAACAAGCTTTTCAATGCTAACAACACAGCAAGCAATCAAGGTATTCACAGCGATCCTAGCATTGATGCATTCTTTTCAAAGCGCTCTTTCGCTCGTGTATACCGATCCTTAGTGAATGCAAGCGAGTGGCGCCGCGGCGACGTCGACGGTCGATACGTCGCGACGCCTCGGCTACTCACATTTTGTTGGAAATGTGAAGTGTACTGGCACCCACACGAACGTAGTAACAATTTGTCTGTGACAGCGTCTTTATTTCAATTTTTGAAGTTTTTACAGACACATTTACTCGTCAAAAAACCAGAAACTAGCTGATGACGTCGGTGTTTGATTCTGAGAATAACTCCGAAACAAACGCAGAGGTCACTCAAAAACAGTCTCTTTTAAAGTCTAGACATATTCTTAATCAAAACGTTTGAGAACCATGACGATAAGTATCTAAGATGGTCTTTTAAGGAAAGAACTGAACAGATTTGAGTGAACCTGTCCAGTGAGTGCACACGTTTGTCATTTATCGCGTAGCTCAACTCACTACACTCACTATATAAGGCATTTGGGTGGGCCTGGATAATAATGATGGACTTGAATAGTATAATGAGACAAGTGCACCGAGCACTTAATGACCCTATTTACTTCTTGTATATATATATGATGAACTAAGAACATATTTTTCAATCTGTGAACCCATACTATTTAATAGATTTTATCTCAAAGTTGCAATCGTTATTCCACGAGATTATCGCTTTTGAATTTTGCTGTGTATACCTTCATGTTAGTGCTCGTGACTACAGAAAACCACACGAACATGGTTAATATCTGACTTTGACAGCGCCTTTATTTCGCAACGTTAAGGGCGGTTCTTGCATGTCAAGTGTCACTGACTTACGAGCATTATAAGTGTCTCGTCTAGTTGCAGACTGAGACGGTTAATGACGGACTTGAATGAGATAATGAGACTAGGTGCTACCCTTGCACTATTAATGATCCTATCTACCTTACGTGTTTATGATGAATTGTAGACAAGACTCACTTCAATTTGTAACGATTTATGTACACGGTGGAAGGGACATCAACGCCTTTTTTTAATTACTTATGAAAAATTTCTATTTGGGGGGGTTCGTAGTGAATTAATGATGTACCGAATGCGTGGTAATTGTTTCTGCGTCGATGTCTTTTCCACTCTGTATAGAGGAGGGGATAATCTAGATGATAAGACATTCATTGATAATGAAAGACTGAAAAATACAGGGTGGAAGGGACACCGACGCGAAAACGGTTACCACGTATTCAGTACATCATCTTTAGGCCCTTTGGGGGCCACATAGAAATGTTTAATAGCTTATTAAAAAAAAAAACAGCTGTTCCATACATTTTGACCGTATAGGTCCGCACTTTTGTAGGAAACAGCTGTTTTTTTTAATACCCGATGAAAAATTTCTATGTGGAGGGTTTTCGCGTTTCACCCCGTATATATGGGGACATGAACTATCAAACATATTTTGTCAATCCTATTGAACGTTTTTGAAGAAATACGAAACGCTTGGTTTGGTTTTAACAAAGGAAACAGTCCATATTTCCTGGGTCTTGTCATGTTATGAAGTCATAACATGACAAGACCCAGGAAATAATTTGTTGAACTTGTTGAGGATTTATACCTTATATTTAAATGTGTTTTTCTTTTGTTTCAGTGATAGTAAACCCGAAGGCACCACCTGGAAGCAAGGATGGCGCTAAAAGCTTCAATTTTGACTTTTCATACTGGTCTCACAATGTAAGTTTTTATTTTGACAATTTCAATATCATTATAAGTTGATACGTTATTCGAACTCGGTTTGGTTTCCGGGCATGATTAAATGCAGTGCCATGAGCTAAATACAAAAACATTAAAGTGATTGTAGCCTTATTTATAACCAATATTATGAAATATACAAAAGGAAATTAGTAATGACCATAACATCTGTCATAATTATGTAGTGCCTTTTTTAGGCATTGGGTTTAAGGAAATTAATTAACATTCCGGTAAATACAGTCATAAATCAATGAATTTAGGTAGGTACCTACATTTTGTTTTCCTTCCTTTCTTATTTTAAACAAGTAAATAATCAGTCATTTAAAATACATGATTGCGTATGGACAGTACGTAACTGACATCAAATATTTACTCAACTGTATGAAGAAGCTAACCATTGCTTAATTTAGAAAAATCACACTCCAAGCTAAATATAACCTCAAAATCGATACGACATTAAACATTTACACAGTAACTCGCTCAAACAGCGCGCTCTAGAACCAATCGCGTTGCCGTTGGATCAATAGTAAGTAGATTGGCTCCCCGTGGCTCGGGTTTCCTTGCACAGGAGATGTGATACCACAGTTAATCAAAGTCCGAGATTCTGATTGCTCGGTTTTGCAGTAACTATCTACAATTCTACACGAGTACACGTGGTGAAACACTCATCCACTTATTTAGATGTGAAAGATTTTATTGAACACGAGTTAGATACTACGTAAATTGTAAATTTTTTTTACACAAAGTTCCAGACAAAAATTAAAGGCTTTTTTTCTTCATAGCGTGTGAATTTTGCGAAATCCATCTGGCAGTTTTTGCACCTTGTTTGTTTATGAAATTAGGCATGCAGAGAAATGTGCAATGTATGACAATAAACACCCATAATGACAATGCAACATACTGATCATTGGTGAAATGTTTTATGCTCACAACAAACACTTCGCCATTCATCTTTACCACTGCTGCTGTGCTAAAAATTTAAAATGTATCTTAATATTTTCTAGATAAGTAACCAAATCCTTTGTCACGTGTTATGCGTGAAGACTACACGTGTAGGGCTCGTCTATTTGTAAATGTTAATCGATATTCGATAACCTTTTGTAAAGCCCTTGATTTTCGTTTAGTAACGTCAAATAAAGTCTAAATATTATTATGTGATAATGATCATGCCTACTGTTCCCAAAACCCATTATCACTTTACAGCCATCATCATACTAATCGATCAATTCCGATGTTAACGACCACACGGCTGGCAACGCGATTGTCCGCCAATATTACTGGATGTTCGTTTTTGGACGGCAGCCATATTGCTTGCCGACTATATTGTTATCGGATAAATAGGCTATTGGCTAGGTATAGGATTTTGGACTAGATTAATTTTAGGATTCGCCAAATGCTGCGAACCCTTTTGTGGTGGTATCTAAATCGCCATATACGAACTCCGCTTTAGGTATATCTGACGTTAATGCCAAAAATTTGCATCGCGCTAGCAGAGGGTAAGATAGCCATCGGACAGTAGCCCACCAGACACAATACCATTCTAATCGGACGATCCTTCAAGTTCCTCTTCTATGGAGGAATTTTACACCCTGTTCTCATACCTCTATACTTTTGTCAACATTCTGTAACCCCAAAAAAATTAAATAATTTCTTGTTTTAATGTGAAAAGCTAGGCTGGCTACGCTGCAAGCATTTCTACGAAGTTACGCCACAATATTAGTTAAAAAAGTTTTTAACCAGAAACAACCGGTTCGAGTTCTAACCTAGTACAAGGCTTTTATTTGGTATCTAATTGAAATTAACGTTCAAAGACTATTTAAAACAATCAAGACTTCAGAACATAATCCAATAATAATACACAACAAATCAGAATTGTTGGCAAATGATGCGTAACCGCAGAAACCGCGTCCATTTGATAGCTCGGAGATTGCGCCTTGATGATTCATTGGTTGCCTTTCGGAACCAATCGAGCCGCCTCGGTTTGTGGTCTCATCTCACTACGACACGTTGTCATATTGGTCAGCATAACATTCATAACCATTGGAAGATGATCATGGGATGCACAATGCACACACCATAATTGTACCCTCGTCACCAAAATCACAGCAATTTTATTAGATAGATCGATTTAATTGTAATTCAAGTAACTGTGATCTTGGTCACGAGGTCATTTGAATATCATCAGGATTCTCCTACCCTTACCCCAATATCCCTTATTTGGGGTCGACGCAGCATGTCTTCTTCTTCCATACTATTATTCGCCATCTCAGCAGATCCAACCTTTTTTAGAAAATTCCCCTTAAGTTTAAGGGGAATACGGGAGTCGTATATTGTTCCCGTGACCTGCCGCCATTTCATCCATCCCGTGATAATTCTGTGCTTGACACTCCGATCTTTTACGCCATCGCTTTACTCGAGTGAACCGAGATACTGAAAGTCGGAGCAGACTGGGAGAAGCGTGCCGTCTAGCGCTATGGCTCCAGAAAGGGAGAGATCGCCAATTATGATATGCATTTATCATTTTTTTGACGACACGGTTGGCGCAGTGGTCAAGCGATTGACTGCTGCGCTGCATGTCGCGGGTTCGATTCCCGTACGGAACAAATATTTGTATGACCTACAAGTAGTTGTTCCGGGTCTGGGTGTTTTTCTATCTATAATATGTATGTATTTACAAAAAAAAAATGTATATATGTAGTTTATCAGCCATCTAGCTACCATAACACAAGCATTAGGTTGCTTAGCTTGGGACTAGATGGTGCTGTGTGAAATGTCCAGGGATATTTATTTATTATTTATTTATTATTTATAATAATGCGAGATGAGGGGAAAACTATAACCAAATTGAACTGGTTCTAGTTTAATGATACGTCCAATCATGTTATCATAATCGGTATAATCTTATCTACAACCTGAACATGATAATCAAGATATAAAGTAAAAGTTTAATGGAAAATGTCAAAAATCTACGAGTATATTTCAAGGTCACACGGTTACAAAAATGAAAAATATGATTTTTGTTTAATGATAAGATATATAATCTTATCCACTTGCTTACATGTTAATTAAGGTAAAACTTTTTTTTCCCAATATTGAAAATTATCGAGGAACTATGTTTATAATTTCATAAGACACCACACCTATTTACTAAAATAAGAAATTAAGTAAATTCAGTTCACAAATCCAAAATTATAGATATTATTCGCACGTATAAAACAAAGAGCCGCATAAATTAAACTAAGATAACGGTAAAAAGCAGCAGCGTTTACTTAATTTGAAATTTTAACGAGTGGTTTCGGGGCTGGGATTAATTCATACAAATGTATGAGTCCGCGTCTGTCGTCACAGATGTTATTATGTTAATCTAGTATAATTAGTTTTGATCATTTCGTTATTGACATCTTGATTTGGTTAAGTTTTAGGTATTAATAGGATTTTCAAATATTCTGAGTTTCTGATATTTATAAACGGTTGTTGAAGCGTGTACGAATTTTGAATATTTTGACAGTTTGTTTTATTTTCATCCTGGCCAGTAAGTTTGTGAGTCTTCAAGACAATTCATCCGTTTTTGGTAATTGAAAGAGTTTTTCATTAGAATACACCCAATTGTTTTGTTGGAGTACCACGTAAACTCGAAACTAAGTCTCCTTTACTTAATATAACCAGCCTTTGGTGTTCCCATTGCTGGGATACAGTCCTTATCGTAAACGGGCAAAAACATCATCTACCTATACTTTTACCAACTTTGTTGGGGTCGACTGGTGACTGCCTATCTGACCTCAACAACCCAGTTAGTACTAGGTTACACGATACCCCTTGGTATGACTGGTTGTCAGACTTTCGGGCCACTGACTACCTGTAACGACTGTCAAAGATCTACAAATGACAGTCGGGACCAACGGCTTAACGTGCTTTCCGAGGCATGGTGGAAACTCTTTGTGTAATGGGCGGTCACCCATCCACAGACCAACCTAGGCAAGCGACTCGAGCGGCTGTTATTATTTAGACACAAAACGCGGATTCAAATAAGTTTATTAAATTCTCCTAGATATGACATTCTGACTGATTTATTAATGTATGTGTTTTTTGTTGCAGCCAAGTGATCCGCAGTTCTCGTCACAAGTCATGGTGTACAAAGACATCGGCGAGGAGATGTTGCAACATGCTTTCGACGGTAACGACCATTCGCTTTCCTTCCTGCTTTCACCCACTACATTACACACTAATTGCACTTTCTTTTCGCGAATTGCTGTATCTGTGCATCTTAGATCGGCGTATCTTTATGATCTACTTTTGGGGCTGCATTTTAGTTAAAAGGGGTTTTATTTACTTGAGGAAAAGCAAGAAATCTTACTATAGATACTAATATAAATGCGAAAGTTTGAATGGATGGATGTTGCTAACTCAATCATGCCAGAACGGATCTGAATAAGGCACAGAGATACATAGAGATATAGTCTGTAATAGCACATAGGCAACTTTTTTCCCACACATACACATCAAAATTTCCACGCGAACGAAGTCTCGGGTCTAGTATGTTATATTTCTCAAAGGGGTATAAAAGAGAGAGGAGAGGAGGAGAGGGGTAGAGAAGAGTGTAGTATATTATAATGGACCCACATTTCGTTGTAAAGGGTGAACACAGCATAACATACCGCAATCAATCGATAAAAGGGGTCAATAGCTTACTTGATACTTGTGATTAAAAACGTATTAAGTTTCATAGAAGTCCTTACACACGGTCATTTCAATTAAATTGTCGTTTTGCCTATAAACTATAGGAAGTAGCGTTATTAACAGACTCATTGTTCCGTGTTCCCACAATCGATGGTTTTGAACATAATAGTAAGTCATACTTTGGATATTCTTAGTAAATTGAAGATGTCTGATTTATTCATGTATCGTATCTTATAGTCCAAGATCCCAGGGCCACCAGACGTCACGTATTTTCTGACGAAGGAAATGTGGACGATTAAGTAGTGTTAGTATGTACTAAGAACGCATGCCTACCTGCTAGCTTGCTTAGCCGGCCAATTTTCAGGTATCAGGTAATCAAGGTACGTAAAAACATTACTTACCTCACGTAAATTCTCCAAGCTGATTTTTACGTATATTCTAGGCAATATCCTTAAAAATAAGTCGCCAATACTCCCAGACACTTTCCGTCGGCCGTATTGCTTTGCAGACGCTTTAAAGCTCCCAAAATAATTACTTAACTTCACGTAAATTCTGATGCTCCATTTTTATATATGTCCACCAGATAACTATTTTAAAACCTTTTACAAGAAGACAGACCGATCCAAGGGGCCAATCATCCCCTAATTCAATTTTAATGCCTCTATGGATAGGAGCGCGAGGGCATTATCTACGCGCATGAGACTGAGTGAGTCATGTATTAGGATATATTGACTTTTCTCTCTAACTCTCATACAGTTTACTCATATCAATTAATTATTAATATTAAAAAAACAGCTAAAAATTAAAAAATCCGGTAAATAATTAAAAATTAACTTGTAAAAAAATGCTCATTTCACTACAATTTTTATCCTGCACGCTGTTTTGATAAATTCGAAAAAACTTCATTTTTTTTTACGAAATGTCAAAAACTCACAACATTTTTTTTTAATTAATTATTAATTGGGAGTTAATCATAAAAAAATACAAAATAAAAAATACAAATAGAAAAATATTAAACTTTCAACATTTCTGAGTAGTTCCTCTAATTTTCATTATTTATTTATTTATCATCGTCATTGAAATTAGATAATTCATCATCCAGCCAATCTTGATATTGAATATCTAAATCGTCATTGTCATCATCAGCATTATCCTCATTTCCTTCCACTGTAAAAAACAATTCAAACAATGAAGATCTAAAAAAACTAAAGAGACACAAAATATTATGAGAAACGATAATAAATTACCTGATTGTTCTTCCAGCGACTCACTGACAAAACCCGGTAATTGATCTCCATCGAACCAATGAAAATCATATGTACCATCTTTTAATTTTAATGTCCAGCCATTATTATCGTTTTTGAAAATATTTATCATCTTCATAGTTGCATTGTTCCAAAGACTAGCAATATAGTTAGCCCGTCGGAACTGTTGCCAAAGCTCACTTTTGCAAGGTGGTAAGTTGCTAGCATCGAAGTTTTTCAAATTTTTCCGATTGAATTCTTCATTAATGTCAGAAACCATATAATTGTTAATAAACAGTTGGAGTCTGGCAGCATCTACATCAATTATTCCAGGAACGTTGTATACATCACAGATAAATTTTTGTATTATGTTGAATACACGTTCTTCTTCATCTACATCACCAAAAAATTCAAGGAACCAAAACGGTGAAATGCTTGTTGGTATTCTTCATTTTTCTTCAAAATATTAAACGGCCTTTGTTTGCCCTTTTTGAAAAATGCTGGATTAAAATCACATCCTGTGATAGCATGGAATGCTGGTAAACTTCGACACAACGACGGTCCGAATTGTTTGCAGATAAGTAGTATTCAAGTCGACATACCTCTGCTTGTTACCAGTGCCGGTCAAAATCCAAACGTGGGAATCACCATTTTTCAAATGATGCATATTTCCCAGCATTATGACTGCTATATCAGTATCTGAGCATCGTATCACAAAATTAGCCTGGGCATCGATGTTGCATACATGGTACACGATCTTTGTATCAGCTTCCTCATGCTCGGAAGGATTGGAGTTATGGGGGTATGATAAGATTTTTGACATATCCACTTTGTGATCAATCGATATACCAAGCATTCGCCCAAACAGATCTCTCTGAATACGTACTTCCTGCACCTTGCCACCTTATTGTAGTGAAATGAGCATTTTTTTACAAGTTAATTTTTAATTATTTACAGGAATTTTTAATTTTTAGCTGATTTTTTTTTAATATTAATAATTAATTGATATGAGTAAACTGTATGAGAGTTAGAGAGAGAAGTCAATATATCCTAATACATGACTCACTCAGTCTCATGCGCGTAGATAATGCCCTCGCGCTCCTATCCATAGAGGCATTAAAATTGAATTAGGGGATGATTGGCCCCTTGGATCGGTCTGTCTTCTTGTAAAAGGTTTTAAAATAGTTGTCTGGTGGACATATATAAAAATGGAGCATCAGAATTTACGTGAAGTTAAGTAATTATTTTGGGAGCTTTAAAGCGTCTGCAAAGCAATACGGCCGACGGAAAGTGTCTGGGAGTATTGGCGACTTATTTTTAAGGATATTGCCTAGAATATACGTAAAAATCAGCTTGGAGAATTTACGTGAGGTAAGTAATGTTTTTACGTACCTTGATTACCTGATACCTGAAAATTGGCCGGCTAAGCAAGCTAGCAGGTAGGCATGCGTTCTTAGTACGTACTAACACTACTTAATCGTCCACATTTCCTTCGTCAGAAAATACGTGACGTCTGGTGGCCCTGGGATCTTACTCTATTAGTTTTTGAAGGTTTGTAGAAAACTTAAAAGAATTCCTACATTCCAATGAGCCAGCCAGCATTCCATACAAAATTAGAAAAGTAATTGAAAGGTCAATGCGCACCTCAAATCTGTGTTAAATATTTCAAACAAAACAAAAAAACAAAGGTTAATATCACGCCTGTTTTCATTGAAGGGTAAGGCAAAAGTGTACCCACTTTTTACAAGTCTCTTCTAATAGAGGTCGACCCAATTGCCAATAACCTGGCACAAGTCCAGAGTCCGGGCTGAAAAAGTCCCAACGAAAAATCCCAATGTCACTTTGCCCAACCTGCGAATCGAACACAAACGCATCAAACACACAACATCATCACTGAACATTCAAAATGATACATTATCAAAAGTGAACTTCGGAACTAATGTTATCCGATTATTCCACAGGCTACAACATATGCATATTCGCGTACGGGCAGACCGGCGCGGGCAAGTCCTACACCATGATGGGCACGGGGAATGATGGCCAGCAAGGTATCATCCCGCAGATCTGCAAGGATCTCTTCAGGCGTATTCGACAGACCTCCTCGGATGATCTGAAATATTCGGTTAGTATTGTAATGTTGAAGAACGGCTCCAAGAACGTGGAGTTTGGCACAAGCAAAGAGAGGTCTATACCCAGCAGTTGGCGAAGTCAGGCTGTGGATGATGGGCTGCGGGACTGTTCGAAAGAAATACCGCGGCCCTGGAACACAAAGGGCAAAAGAAGGAACATGGATGGGTTTTAGTCAGTAAAAGTCTGACACTACCTTCCGCTCCGCCCAGAGCGGGAGGAGTCATTTGATGATTTCCCATCCCAAAAAAAAAGCTGTGGATGATGATTGTAGAATTGATCTAGTGGCGGTACTTTTATACAAGCCTAAAAGCTTGACTTGCTCTTATAACCTTCTACTCTTTATGATAAGGTTTTCTGAACAGTCTTATCTTAGAGACTTGAGCCCCTAAGCACGCCACTGGTTGATCCATGTTATACTGAAATAAGGATGATTTTGTCGTACCAAGAAAAGAAACTAATTAACATTACGCGTGTACACCGCGAAGGGCTGTAGGAAACGTGATGAACTACGCCTTGTATATAGAAATGTTTCATCTAAAATAAGACGTTATGCATTAACTAGACTGATGGTTGAATAGAAAGGACCATCCACGACCATACCAACTGATGTACCTCAGTTGGTATGGTCGTGGATGGTCCTTTCTACGTAAATTAATAACTTCAATAATTTTAAAACGTTGCTCCGCTTTATTAATTTCTCCTGTGTTGTGGGTGCGTTTACAAAAATTTAAACTCAGATACACAAACAGCCCGACCCGGAACAATTATCTGTAGGCCATACAAATATTTGTTCCGTGCGGGGATCGAACCCGCAACACGCAGCGCAGCAGTCAATCACTCAGTCAGTCACGCCAACCGTGCCGTCAAATTAAAACCAATCGGTCGTATTTTCAAGCACATGCATCTCAATTTTAAGACGCCATTAAGTGTTAGATGGCCAATAAAATTAGTGTGGGACAGAAACAGTTGGTAACTCATTGAAAATGCTCTGAAATGATTTTTCAGGGCACTCTTGTTCAGTAAAGTGCTTATTACGTATATGCATTACGTGGGTGTACTGTTAAAATTGATAGTTACGTAAGGGTTCTAGAAATAACGCCGTCACCCCACCCACCTCCCTTTTCAACCCCCACGACAGGCTTCTGTATGACGTAGTTAGACTACTTCATTTATTTGCAGAGAATTGCCAAAGCACTGTGCGTTACATGACGCCTGGATTGCCTTAAGGGGTGGGCAGATGGGTATACTTGCATAGTACACCTAGGTGAATTACGCCAATTATGTTTTAGTACCATGTGGTAGAAGGCGAGTCATTTGCAAGTAACCGGCACAAGTCTAGACTCTGAACTGTTACCTGCTACTAAGGCCTAGATCTATAAAGTCAAAAAGTAGCATTTATTTACTCTGACTCTCTCTATTCATAAATAAGTAGCAACATTAACTTAAAACCAATAACATTTTCTAATGGTTGTTAACCCTTCATTGCCATTAATTAGCTACCAGGTCAGGCTGTCTTACGACATAGGCCTCCTCTATTTCTCTCCATTTATTTCTGTCCAGAGCAGATCTATAACGTTACTTAACACAAACTTTGGCGTAGGTTTAGATTTCCCATTCGTAAAAAAAGGTAGTGCTACTAACATAGTTTTAAGCCTTTTTATAAACACAAGTCTGTATTTACTATTTCGAGCCATTACCGCCGTCTTATCGTAAGCGACATTTTTACCTAAACAGCGTTTTTTATCGCAGACGACATTTTAAACTCTAACGGACTCGGTTCGTCGACATTTCCCGCCAAAAGACAACCAATTAGAAAGTTATAGCAAATGCTAAGTTTATCGTTAGCACAACAGTTTTCTATATTTTACAGTAACCGACATAATCAAAATATATCGTAAGTTGCGCAATTATCTAAGAATTGCAGTGTAGGCGACCCTACTTGTTATCGTAACCGACACAGTACATCAAAAATTTGTCGTTTACTATAAACAAAGTGGCAAAAAAATTTTTTTTGAAAATTTTAACCGTTACACATAAGGTTTCAAAAATCATTATTACATGTCAAATTTCAATTTAATAGCGCAATTATTTATAAAAATATTGAAAAAATACCTTCTGCTGTAAAATTTGGTTTTTGTCGGTTACACTAAGTCGGCGGTAAGGGCTCGATTTGTTAAGGTACTTATATACAATGTGTAAACGGACCCTTCATGAAGCCGTCAACTAAGTATTGTGTACATCAAACTAAGTAATTCTCCGCAAAAATATTGCATTGACTTTTTTTGGGGTGATAAATCACGTTTTACGATGGGACTCAATCTAAGGCATTCAAAACATTGTGCTAGTGGATGCATTGAATAGTACGGGGGTCGTGGAGGTATTAAAGATATAACATAAAAAAAACTTGTATCAAAATAAAAACCTAGTGAAAAAGTTGGTACTTTGACCCCCAATATCTCCGTAACTAGAAAATTCACAGGTATGGTTTAAAACAAAAAAAATAATGATTGCAATGACGGGGAGAACAAGTGCCTTTCGGGTTGGTTAAGGGTATTTTTACAGCGCGTTCGTGTTCCACGCGCGCCTCAAAGTGATGTCAGCAAACAGGAGGGGCCCGCAAGGGCCGATGTCTGCCAGGGCTGCGGGACTGTTCGAAAGAGATACCGCGGCCCTGGAACATAAAGGGCAAAAGAAAGAACATGGGTGGTTTTTAGTCAGTAAGAGTCTGACACTCCCTTCCGCTCCGCCCAGAGCGGGAGGAGTCATTTGATGATTTCCCAACCGAGAAAAAAAAAAAGGGTATTATTACACCCAATATTTGTGAGCCATTGTAGCCTGAAATTATTGATAAATAAATAATTTCCTGTCACTTTCACAAGACAGTGACGGGAAAATGACTAAGCCAAAGTTAATTCTCAAGCAAAGACATTTAGATAGACTCCTAGAACAACACAACACAACTGACGTCGTTGTTATTAAAGTAAACTCAACGTTTTAATTTTAAATGCCAGATGTTTCAAACTGTCCGAAATATCGGTTCCTCTTCGTAAACCAAGTAGGATTCAACCGTAATGAATATTCATATTCATTCTAATTATATCGTTAGCAATTCAAATTGAGTTTATTTAAGGTTAATAACACTTCCGAAATACGAGAAGGAAATATCCTTTTAAGTAATTAGTCAGTATTTCGTAAGTAAGAGAAACTGTTGTTCCTGACCCTGAATAATTTAGACCTTTCGTGATTGTCACGTTTTAATATTACATGATTAGGACATTTGTGCTGGGTTGATATATCATACTTACATAGCTTTGGTTAAGTAGTTCCAAAAGCGGTATGAACTAGAAAAGGACCATAATGATCATCATTATCCACACCCACTGCTGGATATAGGCCTCTCTTTGCTTGTGCCAAACTCCAACATCGAACAAAGAGCCTTAAATATTATGCCTTAGGTAATAATGAGCATCTCAACGAACGCTGCATCGGCTATTAACACCATGAAAAGCCAAAGATCTGATGATAGCAGTTTCAGGTTTTAAAAACTTCTTAGCAGAGGCAGACAGTTGCTTTTGCCCTTCTTCTTTAATTATTCTTATACCTAATCACTTTTTGTGACACTCTTGAGTTCAAAGAGAGTGAAAAGCATATTTTATGGAAGACCAGTCTTGTAGTTTCGATAAAATATGCCTTTCACGTAATAAAACTGTCGTGTCGGCCAGTTAGCGAAAGTAAAATCATAGACCTTTCGCTTAAACTCTCGGGCTTTGGGGATAAGAAGATCGAATCTAATACAATACTTATAACATTTTCTTCTAAACACAGGTGGAAGTATCCTACATGGAGATCTACTGCGAACGAGTCCGGGACCTGCTCAACCCTAAGAACAAAGGAAACCTCCGAGTGCGCGAGCATCCAGCACTCGGACCTTACGTGGAGGACCTCAGCAAACTAGCTGTGACGTCTTACCAGGACATATACGACCTCATTGATGAGGGCAACAAGGCTAGGTGAGGAATACCTTTACTAGCTACTACCTTTATTTGGACTTAAAGTGACTTTCATCAATTAAACTTAGCACGATCATTACAAATGTATATTGCATTCTAAAGCGGCCAGTGTCACTAATCCACTTCAGTTATGACGCTGACAGCTCTTGAACGCAGTTAAACGTGCTTCAAATTACTTATCTGAGCAGACGGGAAAACACAGAACTAAAATAAATGTACCAAGTTTGACATCTCGATGCAAATTTTCTTGACAAGCAACGCCATCTTGAACTGCACACTTAAAGTGGTCATGCTATTCGCGCTGGGGTTCGGTTTCATTGGTGATTCGCAATTAATGTTGATAGTATGGTCTGGACATAGCCTCTTCTCAAAGGTGCTCAATATTTTTTCTATGTTGTGTACTTTGTTAGTTATGACATCAGATAAGTTACCTATTTCAGCCGATGTTAATGATAGGCTACTTTAATTGCACAAATCTAACCAAATGTTACGTTGTCAGGACTGTGGCAGCCACCAACATGAACGAGACCTCGTCCCGTTCTCACGCTGTCTTCACTATATTCTTCACGCAACAGAGGCATGACCAGACCACCAACCTCATGTCGGAGAAGGTAAGAATATACTATTTCTTCATACCTTTATTTACTTCTGTCTTTGGAGATTACTGCAGAGCCATTACCTATTAACTGATCTTGTTTAGTGGAATTCCTTGACGATACGGATTTATCTTTTATTCAATAAAGTTTTTGCAACAGTTCTTGTGCTCAGATAACTTAAATGATGGTTTATTCAGGTAAAGAATTCGATTAATTTAATTATCTATAATATTATTCTTCATAGTTTTACATTGGACTGCCCAAGACTGTGTTTGTTACATACCACACCCAAACTGTTAGGTTATTAATGTCAGAATATATAGAAATGCCAGATCATAAGCATCTTCTCTTACTAAGGAGGTTCCATACTTCTATAATGATAACTTTTCTCTTATTTTCAGGTGTCCAAAATCTCCCTAGTGGACTTAGCAGGATCCGAGCGAGCGGACTCGACGGGCGCTAAAGGCACTCGTTTGAAGGAGGGCGCGAACATCAACAAATCGCTGACGACCCTCGGCAAAGTCATCTCCGCGCTCGCTGAGATTGTGAGTCGATTGTCACTTGTTCCGTTCTGTCGGTGGTAGTAGAGTAGTTCTGTGTTAGAGGACGGTTCTTCAGAAATATTTCAAAGTGTTAGAAAAGTATTTTATTTCAAACATGAATATTTTTGAAGAATATTGTCCAACTTAGGCTAGACTTAAGGTCTTGTTTACTTACACTGAAGCAACTCAAGCATATAAAATGCAGCTACTTGAAATTACTTTGAGCTGCTGCATTTAATATGCGTACCTAAATAAAATTTAAAAAAAAACACGTAGAGTTTTAAAAACTCATGAAGCGTGAAAACATATATAGATCACCTTGTTCTGGGTGCCATCACTAAATATTTATGGGTTTTGTAAAATTGGGCTTTCGGTCTAGTCTAGATAATGTTCATTTTAAACTGGTTTTGGTATGGCACTACTGTTACTGGTGTTGCTGACAATAGCGGTCAGTCGGCATGAGTGGTAATAAGACTGATTTATCTTAAACCAGTGCTAGTTTTGGCTTTCTTAAGCACATAAATAGCACTGTAATATCATAACTTGGCTATCTTATGCTAGGTGTGAGTGTTGTGTTTAGATGATGTGACCTTATTGTATATACCTACATAGTTTTAAGAAAATAATTTCCAACGGACCCCAAGATTTTTGTAATTTTGATTGATTGATTGCTATTTTCTAGATTCCTAACTAAAGCACGGTCCACACTAGTAGGTTTGATTAAGCAAATTTACTTTTACGACCAACTTGCATGTAAACACAGTAAGGCAGGTGCAGCTGTCAACCACAAGTGTTAAAAATCTATCCCCACATACCAAGGCTGACCCTGATTTGTGATGGACAGACTCTCTCGTCAGTCTATGACATATTACGGCTTGAAGCCTAGCCTGGAGCCCGGAAAATTTAACAATCATTAAAAACGAAAAGGAGATACAGCTATTCGGAAAGTATAGCGCGGTGGTTCAAGTATACTTGCTCCTCAACTTGCTAGTGAACCGTGCTTTATCCGTAGATGTACGCTAAACTAACAAAACATTCACGTTTGTTTTAATGCCCCGTATCTCCGTGGAAATTATAATATAGTCGGTGAGTTTGGTTTTTATAATAGGATACAAGGAGTGTGTGTGCACATTACTAATATTTTGTTAAACCCCATATGTGAGTGTTCCTTGTCTGTTGTGACGAAAGTTATCGTCTTGCACCCGAAGGACCTAGACAATTTCGATTCGTATTTCTACAACGACTGTCACATGCTTGACATTAATTTTTCGGTAGCTTATGTCAATCCAGATGAGTTTTCCGTCTTCGTTGGCGCTGATAGAATGTGTACCTTTTGTCTGGGGCCTTGAGAGTGACAATTCCTTTCATTTTGACATTTCAATAATATCCATTGTGTTAACCATAATGTTCTCAACAAAGCGAACGTTCGTGCGAATCCGCGTTGTTCACGTTCATAATAGCTGTCATTCATTTGTCCAAAAGGCGTTTTTGCTGTCATGAAAGCCAAACGAATTGTTTATGTTGGACTGTCAAAATGATGATGATGACGTCATTTTTCTTTTTACTTTATGTCGTTACGACCCCATGGGGACACTCGCATCAAATTAAGCTAAATATGCTTGTTCTAAGAGTGGGTTCAGTGCACTGTGAGCTTCGAACTCATAGCCTAAAAATTGCCTAACCAACGCCTTAGCCGTCGGCTATTGTTGCTTTTATTCAATACACATTTTGGCAACGAAGTTTTTTCTACCATTGGTTTACTTGCAATATTTGGCTTTTTGCCTCAGTTCAGATGACCGTGCGATGGTGAGTCCTATGCTTAATGTGCATAAACACAAAAGCTATAGTAAAAGCTTTGCAGGATTATAAAAACGTGCGTCGTCGCACGACTGTCTCAACTTAGCCTTGTGCTTAAAACTGCTTGATCTAAGTCCAGACACATGCTTAGATCTTGCCTTATCCGTATTAAAAGCTATCGGAAAATATCTGCGTGTCTGTGTCTTTAGCTCTTTTTTTGTTTAATTAGTTTCCAATAGTATTTCAAATATAGTTCATCAAAGTTTAAGTAGATATTGAGAAAATTGGGCGAGCCGTACTTTGGACGTGATTTCGTTCGGATTTGAGTACCTATACCTACGTAGCGCAAATACGCACGAGAAATCTGGATCGTCCAAGTACTAAAGGATCTCGCTATGGATTATCTTATAAGTTAGCACGATGATCCCTATAATTCGCAATGGTACGCTCATCAGTAATTTTGCATCTTCACTCGCCACAAAGATAAAATGGACAACGTATCCAATCTTCAGCTGGCTATACACCGATATCTTCCGATAGCTTCTTCAGCTTCGCTTCTATCTGTGCTTCATAACGACCATCCTTCTCCACCAGGCGTCAAAGAGCAAGAAGTCGAAGAAAGCCGACTTCATTCCCTACCGTGACTCGGTGTTGACCTGGCTGCTGCGTGAGAACCTTGGAGGCAACTCCAAGACGGCTATGATAGCCGCCATATCGCCAGCCGATATCAACTTTGATGAAACTCTAAGTACACTCAGGTAAGCAACTAATTTCATGAAAATTGGTATTTCTTGGTGTTTAAACATAGATCGACCAATTAAAATCTCGCATTCATACGGCTGAAGATTTATTTGGGTACATTCATCTTGAAAAAAAGTACTGTTCCCGAGGACAACAACAATAACGATAACGGTCTTATGATAATAGATGGCGCCACGTGTCTTTCGAATTATGTTTGAATTATATTATTACAAGCAGAGTACAAACCGATTTGATTGTCAAATTTTAACGCGAGCGAAGCCGCGGGCAAAAGCTAGTGAGTTATAAGTTGAGCTACACAATAACTGACAAATGCTTGCACTGACTGTAGTGGTCCACTCAGATCTGTGTGGTTGTTTCTTCAAAAGACCATCTCAGACACTAATCTGTATAGTCCTCATGTGTGAGTTGACCAAGATTATGTCTGGACCTTAAAAGATACTATGTCCTCTGAGTTTGTTGTTTAAAAAATAATTGTAAAATTGTTTGTAAAAACCTATTTGGAAAATAAACCATATTTATCATGAACACACAATATTCTAAACACACGTACCCCCCACAGATACGCAGACCGCGCCAAACAAATCGTCTGCAAGGCGATTGTCAACGAGGATGCCAACGCGAAGCTCATCAGAGAGCTCAAGGAGGAAATATTCAAGCTGCGGGAACTGCTCAAGGCAGAGGGCATAGATGTGGAAGAAGGTAGGTCTTTGGGTGTATTGGGGTGTGGCCTTGAGTTTTGTTCGTTGATGGTCGGTAGGTAAACTGACGATGACGAAAGAAAATTTTATTTTGACCCAGGCTACACGATGTACTATCGAATTTATTAACGGTCGACCACCCCCGGTGACAGACCCTCAGTGAACTCGGTAGTATTTACAAAATACTATAAAATATTATAACAGTTAAAAAACTATTCATCTTTTTTCCTAACAGTGTAAATTATTTGAGAATATCTTGAATGGTGGCCCTGTGATAACGCCGGACTTACCAGTTCTAAACTCAACCAGGCATTTTAATTTGTGTATTTGAAATCATCACCGCTATTCTTAAAACAGTGAAGGAAAACATCGTGAGGAAACCGGGCTAAAAACATCAAATCAAAGACATGAAACATCTACCAGCCCGAACTTGGCCCGCGTGGTGGCCATTATGGCCCACTCCCGCTCACAGAGTGGGGGCTTGTGGTGTCCCAGCAGTGGGAACAGTACTGATTATGTTGTGCTATTTCATGTGGTGAAAATATTCGAAATAAAATCCGACTCTGCATGTTAGGTGAATCTAATGAAAATGATTTAGGTTACAAAATATTCCAGCACAAAATTGAATTTGATCGGGAATCATTTTGCTGTAATTATAGCTTTTTCTGGAGACAAAATTATATCTTACTGTAAAAATAGAATTGGAATAAAATAGTTTGTAATACAACTTTGCGAAAATAATGTGGATTTAATGTCAGTTTATCTATCGACCTTCAAGATAGCTTTTCTCGGCCTTGTCAGCGAGTTAGGATGTTTAGACGTCTTGTGTGATCGTTTCGTAGCGAACAAGCCACGCCAGATACGATTAACGCCACAAATACCATTGAATTAAGCCTCATATTCCTGATACTAAAACTTGATTCTGTTTCCAAAATCCACACGAACTAGGACCAGATGGTAAAGTCCTATATGAAAAGAAACAAGAGTCAACCAGTAAGTAACAACGATAAAGAGGCTTGCGCATTTTTGCATCTGTACACCCCACCTGTACGCTTGGCCTCCATTTTGAATCGGGGTTGCCAGACACGAAAAAAATATGCAAACTTTTTTGGTACAATTTTCGGTCAATGATCTGGCAGCCTGACACTATAATGAAAAAAAAAAGCAATTTACTTTGCACCTTGTCCAGCGCTTGTGGCGTTTGTAGGCATAAAACATATAGTATTATCACTTCACGAATACATAAGAATATTATATGAATTATGGTGTGGGTCATACCATAAATATATATGAATATAGATATATAATTGCGCTTATCTATCACTATATTCTCTTGGTGTTGGTCTGGAACACTATTGAACATGGTTATATACAGATAGTGTATGTATGTAGTAAATAATACTTGGTGTGCTGATATGTATTGTACTGAGCATTTTATTTATCGTATATGAAAAGTATTTATCAATACAATATTATTATTCTATAATGCTCAGTCCCGCATTATGGCAACAATCGATTTTGATTGAAAACAAACAAAAGAATAAAAAAAAAACATCGTGTGGACTTACTACAATTCTGTATTTGGAAAAATTTGATTTCGTGACTCCTCGACACGGCGGCAAACTCAATATCGATCCAACTTATTCAATTGGTTCCAACATTCGCAACACATCTTCAAAATCGATTGTATAATCGGGTGGGTATAAAACTGTCCGCTGGCGGCCATATCACAAACATTGGCATTGGAAGAGTAATGTTGGTTTCAAAATTATTTTGGTCGCCAAACGGCTGTTATATTGTGAATATTGCATTGCTACAATAAAAGCTTCCTAGCTTCCGAAGCCTTGCATGTTTTCCCATTATATTTGTGTCAGAATAGAATAATTTTGGTGTCATATTTTGTGTAGTAACCTATAATCACTTAAATAAATTTTATCGTGGAATTTGTCTACCGTGCAATAGTTTGCATATTGTAAACCAACGTGATTTGCACATTAATTTGCACTATAAGTCACTTAGTGCAATATTAAGGTGTTTTATAGAAATATATATAATCCGTACTTGAGTACAAAGTATCGAATTAGAATAGATAGCCGTAGACATCGTGAATATGTAACCAATTTATAAGTATAAGCATGCTTCAAAAGAAAGTTGGTCCGGAATATCCAAGATATTACTGTAAACGGAAGCTCTTAATTTTAAAGACTCCTTCAAAAATAGTAAAAGAAATGAAACAGGGCAATTAAGAAACTAAAGAAGATCTTACTTTCCTCTGATTTTTTATTAGTAAATAAATTCATAAGAAGATAATAAATGCGAAATCCATAGCCGGCAATATAAAAAGATTGGTAATAAAAATACATATTATGTTTTTTTTTAAAGTCTGCAAGTTTCTATATTACCTCTACAAACTAACATTATTTCATGTTATGATGATCACAGGAGAAGAGAACAACTCTTCGCCTCAACGCAAGAAGAGCGAGGCAGAGGTGCTGTCCCCGAAGTTGTCCCGAGCAGCCACGACTATCGCCGAAGAGGCCGTCGACCAGCTACAGGCTTCGGAGAAACTGATTGCTGGTAAGTTTTTGAAATAAGAAGCTACACATTGAAGAAATATAATCGGAACTGTGTGCCTTACAATTAATTGAGGTTTTCATTCGAAATTTAAATGAAACAACATGAAGCACGGGGCAAGACTTTATACTGACTAAATAAATTAACTGAAGACGTATTCTTGGAAATGATCCTGATATTTCTAACAAAAGTCTAATTCAAGATTTGTCTGAAAAATCTAATCATTTAGCCATTGGACATTGTAGCAGTATGGGAGTAATCGTAGGTGTTCGTTGAAATCGAAAGAAGGTTCAGGGCTTAATTCTTCATGAGTAACCAGTAAGTTTGTTTCTGGTCGAAGCATTTTGAATTTAATGTCAACGCGACTATGGCTAATGTCCCTTGAATATTTTTTTGCGTTATACGAGTTGTTTTTAACTGTCAAAGCATTTTCTATGACCATCAGAACTAAACGAGACTTGGGAGGAGAAGCTCAAGCGCACGGAACAGATACGGGTCCAGCGGGAGGCTGTGTTCGCGGAGATGGGGCTCGCGGTGAAGGAAGGAGGCATCACTGTCGGCATCTACTCGCCTAAGAAGACTCCTCATCTGGTCAACTTGAACGAGGATCCGAATCTGTCGGAGTGTCTGATTTATTATATTAAGAATGGTAAGTTTGCAGATATAAGTTACGCTGTTAGTTCGAAAATCTTTAAGTTTCTGAAACAAGTTTTCATGTTTGTGAAACAGTTCAGGTCCTATTTACAACATCTTGTGCCAGGGCAAACTTTGGAGTCAGATGTATTTAACAGGGATGAAAGTAGCTTTATCCTTGTTATATTTGTAATAACTTAAAGTCTGTTTTACCACCTTCTGATAAGGTCCTGTTAATTTATCTGACCTTTTCCTATAAGTCTGATCACACAGTCTATTAGACCCTGCTGATAAATGCCTCCGTAAGGAAAAATAAAGTGCACTTGTTCCTGCCCTTTGCGCATACCCTTGTTTGTACACTACAAGATGACCGAAAGCTGTCAGAAAGACTATTATTATTATATTCTTAATTAATTTCTAAAACCTTGATTTCACTTTACTTCCACAATTATTTTACGTTACAAATTATAAGCTATCTTTAAATTCTCAGGCGTAACCCGCGTGGGTACCTCCGAAGCCAACGTCCTGCAAGACATCCAGCTGTCCGGCTCGCACATCCTGAGCGAGCATTGCATCTTCGAGAACACTGACGGCGTCATTCTGCTCATCCCGCATCGAGACGCGCTCATCTATGTCAATGGACGGGAGGTAAGGGAATACTACATAAACGATAGTGGTGTCACCGTCGGACTGCCAAGTCATAGGTCTCAAGTTCGAACCCAAGACACGCACCTCTGATTTTTCGGATTCATTGTATAATTATCACTTGCTTCCGTGAAGGAAAACATCGTGAGGTAACCAGCTTGCCTGAGAGATATTTCTCGACGGCATGTAAAGCCAAGTCAGAGGCCCATGGGCGGCATAAAAATTCCACCAGGTTAGGCACTAACCACACGATAACGATGAAGAAATAAGAAGCGATACAAAAACTTGAATTGCTGAATAAGTGGGTCGAAAACATCAAAAGGGCAAGTTTCTGCTCTAGCATCAGGAATCTTGGTAAAAGAAAGTCATTAAAAAAAATCAGACTACCAATTGACGCATCATCTTGCAGGCCTTCTACACGCATAAGTCCATTTTTACTTTTGGTTTTCGGCAAAAAATCATGTAATCTTTTATGGTATTGTTTTTAAGAAAAAAATATTAAAAAATCGTTTTAATTGCTCCGACCTCAGATGCTGTTCTTTTACATCTTCTAATTAACAATACATCATTATTACACGAGAACCGCCTACAAGAATTACAAGGTTTTCATTTAAACTACTCGCTATTGAAACGCAAAAAAAAAATGGAGTGACAACACAAGTGAGTTTCCTTGAAGATCACTAAAAACAACGCCACTCCATCTAGTAGCATCAATTTTGTAATAATCCCTTTGTCCCCAGCTCGCGGAGCCAGTCATCCTGAAGTCCGGCTCCCGCGTGATCCTGGGGAAGAACCACGTGTTCCGCTTCACGCACCCGGGACAGCCGCGGGAGGAGCCCGTCAACAAGGAGAACAAGGAGCTGACTGATACCGCCAGCAATGCTGAGAACGACTGTGAGTATACGTGCTCGGGGAGCATTCAAGTATTACGTAACGCAATTTGGGGGGGAGGGGGGTCTCGTAAAACGTTACGATGCGTTACAGAGGCGGGAGGGGGTCTTTCTTACAAGATGTTACGTAACATTGTTTCTTTTTTTTAATACAAATTTAGGGAATTAAAACTCCCAAATTGGCAACCCTGGTTAAAAGTTGATTATTTTTTAATTTTGTTAAGAATACGATTTTATTTCGAGTAAAATGTTTAATTTCAGTTGGGTTTCTGTTTATAATTGCATTCCCAAAGGTTAAAATAAACATGTTATGTATTTTAAGAGTTTATTAGTAAAAAAAGCTAAAATAGGATAGAAAAGACGGAGAAAAACAATTGTGTGTGTGTAAAGCCAAAAATTTATAGAAAAATAAACAAAATACGCAGGTGTTGCGGATTAAAAATCTCTTGTTTCATTTAGTATGATTACCGCAAAAGCAATTAAAACTATACCGAGGACAAAAACTATAACATAACTTTTAGCGCCTTTAGGGTAAAAATGGACACTTGAGTGTTACGTAACGTTTAGAGAGGGGGAGGGGGGGTACAGAAAAACGTTACGGTGCGTTACAAGGGGGGGAGGGGGAGTCTAAAATCTTCAAAAATTGCGTTACGTAATACTTGAATGCTCCCTCGGTCAGATTAATAGCGAATTTCACAATTGAAAATGAACGCGATTAGCACATCTAAACCGCGTTCAATTGCTGTCAATGTCATCTTTGTTTTAATTCTGACACTTGCACCTCTTAAACGAGGTTTTTGATATGCTAATCGCGTGAACAGCAGCAGAAGCAGACTGAATAAGTTGATATCCACGCGGTATGCGTGTACTCTATAACTCAAAAATGAGCTTTTCGTGTCTATATCTATTTGTATGGTCGACTTTTAACAAATTCCCAATCCCAATGAAAAAAAAAGACGTATAAGCTTAAACTAACTAATAATACTCATCAGGAAGATCCTGCCCTTGTCCCATGTTACTTGGGGTCGGCGCAACACGTTTTTTTCTTCCATTCTCCTCTGTCAACCTTCACGCTTAAACTATACTATTGATCTTAAAAACGACAATAGATTGTACTTTGTGGTGAAAGTGACATTAGAACAAAGTGGCAAAGTAATTTCGAAGCCAACTGTACATAATAATCAGCCCTACAAGTTTTTACAACCGGAAACTAAAGCTAACCTTCGTATTCTTCTGCTCAGCTGGCAGTACGGACGCGGACGGCAAGAACGTGGACTGGGACTACGCCCAATGCGAGCTGCTGGAGAAGCAGGGTATCGACCTGAAGGCTGAGATGCAGAAGAGGCTGATGGCTCTTGAGGAGCAGTTCCGCAGAGAGAAGGAACATGCGGACCAGCAGTTTGAAGAGCAGCGGAAGGTAGGAGTCAGCCCGATTTGAGACTATCCAAGGAATCCCTTCTTACTCCGTTGTAATGAAAATTACAAAGACAAAAACATTCACAAAGCGTTTATTTTAAACTGATATCCAAAATTGCACCGATTAGAATGAATAAAAAATACAACGGACTGAGAACCTCCTTCTGTTTTGAAGTCAGTTAAAAAAGACAATTGTTGGACCTGCGATCAAACTAGATTTCTCATATCCGCTACCACAAAAAGAATAAGCTAGATTTTGTCTATGCACAAAAGCTTTTCCTCTCTTTTGTTCATTGTGTTTCAAGTTCTACATTCCCAAATTCTTATTATAGAACTACGAGGCCCGTATCGACGCCCTACAGCGTCAGGTCGAGGAGCAGAGCGTCACCATGTCCATGTACAGCTCCTACACGCCTGAGGACTTCCATAACGATGAGGACATATTTGGTAAGTCACTGTTCCTAGCTGGATAAAATCTATCAATATCCACAACTGGGTAAAAGTCCATGATGACCTCTACTTTCAAACATCCATACGATGTGTTGAATTGGCGATGTAAGTATTGGGCCAATAAAATACTACTATTGGCACAAAGAAGAAATAAGCATTGATGTAACTTGTACTGTAACGCGTAGTATAGCGAGGTGTTTTACGAAGCAGTTACATCAAAGCTGAAGTTACTTGCTTAGTTTCAAATTGTATACGCTCACAATATTATGGTGTTATTCCAATGTCTACGGTAAGTAATTATCGATACGATATATCGCAAATTACATAGCGCTACTATATGAAGATCGCTGATGTCGCATCCGCGCCGATACTTATTATTGCTGATGCATCCATGACGTCAATCGATTTCGCAAACCGTTGTTTGCTCAATAAATTGTAAGAATGATTATTCTATTGTCCTACTTCGACCTGGAATCATCATTCATAGGATTAATTTTGTAATATTAATTCAGTAATTAAATTAATTTAAAATCATTTCGGTTTTTTTTCGATCCTCCGATCGCAGCAAACGTAATTGGCGCAGTCGGTAGGATACTCGCGGGCCGGTTCGCGAATCGCGTTAGAGCCATCTCATATCGATCACCACGATCGCGAGTCACCCGGGCGGCTATCAAGTCACGTCACGAGTATCCAGAATCTACGGTGAAGCTGCGGAGTCGCGTGGAGAATCCAGCCATCGATTCACGGAGAGGAACCAGAAATGAGATACCTGTAAGTACACTTGAATCATTCTCGTGTTGCACCCTTTGAATCTTAAAACCTCAAGATTTACCATCCAAGGGCTTCCAGTGCGCGGGAGCCTGAATCACGACAGGCTCGCCAACGTACAGTAGATATAAATAGAGATATAACTTTAGATAACTTAGAATTAGGCAGTATGACTCAAGCTCAGAATAACCCAGATACTATCTACAAGGCTCTTCGCCTTATTCCAGAGTTCGACGGCAACCCAAACATCCTTACCCGTTTCATTAAAATTTGTGATTCGTTAGCTGCGCAGTACTTAAGTAACACACCTGGCAGTGAATTTTCCAACTTATGCTTATTAAACGGGATACTTAATAAAATAACTGGGACCGCGGCATGTACTATTAACGCCAATGGAATACCAGAGACCTGGCTAGGCATTCGAACTGCCTTGATTAATAATTTTTCAGATCAGCGTGATGAAACCGCATTGTACAACGACCTCTCTTTAGCCACTCAGGGTAATAAAACGCCACAAGAATTCTATGATCATTGCCAAACGTTGTTTAGTACGATCATGACATACGTGACTTTACATGAGACTGTACCGACGACTGTAGAAGCGAAACGCAACCTGTATAAAAAGGTTACCATGCAGGCATATGTTCGAGGGTTAAAAGAACCTTTAGGATCCCGTATTCGTTGCATGCGCCCACCCACAATAGAAAAGGCGCTCGAGTTCGTTCAGGAGGAACTCAATGTAATGTACCTGCAACAACGTGAGACCCCAAAAGCCCAAGCTCCTCCCAAAGTCGCTCATCCCACTCTAACACCTGTAGCGTTTACCCCACGACCTCATAACTTCCCGACACCAGTACCTAATTGGCCATTACCCACGGGCCAGCGTCCAGCAGGGCCCGCACCTCAGCCTTTCAAATTCCCTGCACCAGCACAGCATCAACAACGTATGCCGACGAACACGCAAAGAATGTTCAGTGCGGAACCTCCTAACTACAACCCCCGTAGTAACATATTTAGATTAACACCCCGAAATAACGCACCTCAAGGCCCTCAGCCAATGAGTGGTGTTCAACGATTTACTCCCAGACCTTTACCTCCAATAAATCAGCCAACAGCTCATGATTGGAATAAGTTTGGAAATCCACCACCCTCAAATTATTTTAAAGCCCGAGAAATGAATATGAATGAGTGCATGACATATGACGACTCATATTACGACTACTACTACGAACCGGTGTACAATTACTATACTGACTACAATGACAGTGTCTCTGACCTGAGTCTCGCCGCTGACTCGACTCATTATAACGTGTCAACGAACGACCAAGTATTTGATGAATCGCAAGCGGGTGTAACCAACCATGCTCAGCAGGATTTTCAGGATGCTTCGACGTCGCAAAAACCAAAATAGAATTAAATCTTCAGACACAGAGGCAACTTCCCTATATACAAATTAGAGACCCACCTTTAAAACTTTTAATAGACACAGGTGCCAATCAATCCTTTATTAGCCCCGAAGCTGTAGGAAAATATTTCGCCGAATACCCCTTAAATTTCGACCCCTTTGAGGTAACCAACATACACGCAACAAGCAGGAACGACTATTCTATAACCTTGCCATGTTTTGCGGAGTTTAATGACGCCAAAAGTATGAAGTTGTTCATCTATCGGTTCCATGATTATTTCGATGGTCTCATCGGTCTAGATCTGTTAAATGATTGGGAAGCTCGTATAGATTTGAAAGAAAACATGTTAGTGACTCGATCCGCAATGAACCCAATTGTAATGTATAACTCGTGTAACGTAAATTTATACGAAGATATTATACCAGCTGGGAGTACTAAGGTTACCCGTATCCCCATTGATGTGCCAGACGGCGACGTTTTTATTCAGGAACAAATCCTTTGCAACTGCATAATTCATGAATGTATTACTACCGTAAGTAATAATCGTGGCTACTTGGAAATCGAAAATCCGACACTAAACGACGTAATATTTTCAATCGATCGCCCGGCGCACGCGGAATTATTTAATATTAAGTGCAGTAGTACCCAACAAACATCGACACGCGCTCAGGACGTAGTATCGCGTTTAAGAACTGATCACCTGAACCCGGAGGAAAAGGCTAACCTGTTAGCTCTTTGTTCCCGTTACTCGGATGTTTTTTATATCGAAGGTGAGGGTCTAACTTTTACAAACAAGATAAAACATCGAATAAGGACTACCGATGATGTTCCAGTGCACGCTAAAAGCTACCGGTATCCATTCGTACACCGCCAGGAAGTTAGGGACCAAGTAACCAAAATGCTTGATCAAGGTATCATACGACCATCAGAATCCGCGTGGAGCTCGCCCATCTGGGTGGTCCCAAAGAAGATAGATGCCTCAGGAAAGCAAAAATGGCGTCTCGTAGTCGACTTCCGTAAGTTAAACGAGAAGACCCTAGACGATAAGTACCCTATACCTAACATTAATGACGTTCTCGACAAACTAGGTAAATGCCACTATTTCACGACCTTGGATTTGGCAAGTGGGTTCTACCAGGTGGAAATGCACCCCCAGGATGTAGAAAAGACTGCATTCAATGTAGAACACGGTCATTTTGAATTTCTCAGAATGCCGATGGGTCTAAAAAATTCGCCGTCCACGTTTCAGCGTGTGATGGATAATGTCCTTAGAGGACTCCAAAACGAGATATGTCTTGTCTATTTAGACGATATCATTGTCTTCAGCACATCCCTTCAGGAACACATAATTAATCTCGAAAAAGTATTCCAGAGACTCCGAGAGTCTAACTTTAAAATCCAGATGGACAAGTCAGAATTCCTGAAACTTGAAACAGCTTATCTAGGTCACATCATCAGTAAAGACGGCATTAAGCCAAATCCCGATAAAATATCTGCAATTAAGAAGTATCCCATTCCAAAAACACCGAAAGAAATCAAACAATTCCTGGGCCTCCTTGGTTACTATCGAAAATTTATTCCTGACTTCGCCCGAACTACAAAACCACTTACTCAATGCTTGAAAAAAGGACGCAGAATCACCCTTGACTCCGAATACGTGAATTGTTTCGAAAGATGCAAGACCCTCCTGACTAATGACCCCATCTTACAGTATCCAGACTTCAGTAAAGACTTTAACTTGACGACAGACGCTTCGAATGTAGCCATCGGCGCTGTTTTATCCCAAGGACCAATAAACTCGGACAAACCTATCTGTTATGCATCCCGGACTTTAAATGAAAGCGAGATGAACTATAGTACTGTGGAGAAGGAATTACTTGCTATAGTTTGGGCTACGAAGTATTTTAGACCCTACCTATTTGGACGTAAATTTAAAATTTTCACTGACCATAAGCCGTTACAATGGATGATGAACATGAAAGAACCAAATTCCCGACTGACAAGGTGGAGACTTAGACTTAGCGAGTACGACTTTTCAGTTATTTATAAAAAAGGGAAATCTAATACAAATGCTGACGCCCTTTCTCGCATTGAAATTCACACTAAAGAAGCCATGTCCTTAATAGAGGAAATTGATGAACTCAACTCCTTAATGGGTAATCCATCAGAAACCATCCTTGGCAAACCAAACTCCTCAACCGAAACAGCACATACAAGCGTTGAGAACCCCATCCTAGAAATTCCCATAACTGACGAGCCATTAAATAAGTTTAACAGACAGATATGTTTCACCATTGTAAATGACGTTAAAAAACGACCCGTAGTTACTAAGCCATTTGACACCCATACACGTATAAGTATCCAGCTATCCGAATCTAACTTAGAGGAAGATGTGATCTGTGCCGTAAAAGAGTACGTTAACCCCAAGGTTAAGACAGCTATTTTAGTTAATCCACCTCTAGCCATGTATTCAATTATACCAATTATGCAGGACAAATTTAAAAGTTCATCCTTAAATCTCGTTTTAACTAAAACTGAATTAGAAAATGTCAAAGATTATCTTCGACAACAGGAGATAATACGACACTATCATGACGGTAAAACTAACCATCGTGGAATTACCGAGTGTCACTTAGCCTTATCTCGTAAATATTACTGGCCAAAGATGAAGGACCAGATAACTAGATTTATAAATGAATGTACGATTTGCGGTCAGGCCAAATACGACAGAAACCCGATAAGACCCCAATTCAACATTGTACCACCGGCTACCAAACCGTTTGAGACAATCCACATGGATCTATTCACTGTACAGGGTGAGAAATATGTAACATTTATCGACGTATTTACAAAGTACGGTCAAGCTTATCACCTACGTGACGGAACAGCTATTAGCATACTACAAGCCCTTTTGCAATACTGTACCCACCATGGCGTCCCTCTAACTATAATCACAGACAATGGGACTGAGTTCACAAACCAACTGTTCATGGAATTCACGAGGCTTCATAACATCAACCATCATAGAATACTAGCTCACTCACCCAACGAAAACGGAAATATCGAACGACTACACTCAACCCTTCTAGAACACCTTAGACTCCTAAAGTTACAGTTTAAAGACGAACCAATAATTAATCTTGTGCCCTATGCTCTAATAGCTTATAATAGCTCCATACATAGTTTCACAAGATGTCGACCCTTTGACTTACTGACTGGTCATTTTGACCCCCGAGACTGTAAAGACATTGACCTTACACAGCATCTATTACAACAGTATACGCAAGCCCATAGAGATAAAATGAAATATGTTTATGACATCATTAACTCGTCATCACTGGCCAATCGTACCGCCATAATTGAGAAAAGAAATGAAACCCGTGAACCCGAGATAGAATACGCCCCCCAACAGCAAGTATTTATAACAAACCCTCTTGCAAGTCGACAAAAAACTGCCCCGCGATATACCCAGGACACAGTTTTAGCAGACCTGCCGATCCACATTTATACTTCAAAAAAACGTGGCCCCATAGCGAAGTCAAGACTTAAGCGCATATCTAAATCAGCAAAATTGTTACAGGATCCTACTGGTAACAATGCTCCCAATGACGCGATCTCAGGAGATAAGACTTGAAAGCCTCGACGACGGACCAGGACTTCTACCCTTTAAACTTGGACAAATGAAAATCACGACTCATCATCATACCTTTATTCAGTACATACAACTAAGTGATATCGAAAACAATGTTCACTCCCTACAGACCCAACTAACGAACTGTCAGAATCAAATGACTAATAATACTTACGCACTATACGAAATTCAGTTGGAATATCTTGCTAGCAAACTTGGCAATGTTCTAAAACAATTACGATCATTAGAACCCAATAGAGCCAAAAGAGGTCTTGTAGATGGACTAGGTTCAATAATAAAAAGCCTAACCGGGAACCTAGATCACGAGGATGCACTAAAATATAATCAGGCAATTAAAATCTTAGAACGTAACCAAAATAAATTAGTGACCGAATTCAATGATCATATTAGTATGAGTAAGGAGTGGATGTCTAAATATAATAGCATAATCACACAGATAGTACAAAACCAAAATAAAATCAACACTACCTTAGAGACTATATTACAAAGTAATGCACTAACTGAGAATAGTTTAATAAAATATGCTCATTTTGCCCAACTATTAGAAGTTATAAGCGATAATGTAGAGGATTTAACTCAGGAATTAATCAGGATAGAAAATAGTTTAGCTTTCGTTCGTGCGAGCAGTACCCATCACTCCATGATAGACATAGAAATACTAGAGTCAATGGTAAGAAAACTCAAGACTATTTACGCCGAAGAGCAAGTTTTAGATCTAGAACTCAGAGATTACTATGATATTATAAAACCAGGATCATATTATGTAGATAAGCAGATAGTATTCGTATTTAAATTTCCAATCTTTTCTAAAAATAGTTACGATATTTATAGACTTTCTGTGGTACCTAATAAACATGCACAAGCTCTTATTCCACCCTTTCCTTTCCTTGCAACTAACGAGATGTCACATGTGTACATAGAGGCTGAATGCCCGAAGTCGAAAGACTGGTACCTCTGTGAGAAAGATATTACCCACCAGACTCGCACCAAAGCTGACTGCGTCCAGGAGTTAATCACCAACCAAGTTTTAAAAGACTCCTGCAGGTTTACCACAATCACCTTGATGAGAGAAGCCATGGAGAAGCTCGACGACCAACATTACGTCCTATCCTTTCCTCAAGAAACGAAGATACAACTAACCTGTAACCGGAAAGACTACACATCGCTTCAGGGTAGTTACCTTGCAACGATTCCTACTGGATGTTATCTGAAAACTGAGGAGTTCACCATTGCAAACGTTTACGACGAAATTAACGGCCAACCCTTGAAGTTAATGAAGATACCCTATGACGCTGAGAAGCAGGCCACCACAGCTACCCACGTCAATCTGAACTCCATTGATCTCCAAGGACTACACAGCATCCAGGACCAACTCATGATCCAGAAACCTGTTCAACTTGAGAACATGCACTCCGACGGACTTTACCACACTACAATCCCATTCTATGGAATACTATCGAGTGCAAGCGTACTCGTTATCATCGTAATGACCCGGCGCTACCTACTCAGGCGTACGAACGCTATGGAAAAGAAACAGCAATCACCAGCTGCAACCCTGGAAGAGAATGGAAGTCCTGGCGAACTTCCGGCAACATTTTCACTCAACGTGCTAAAATAGTCGCCGTTCTAAGGGGGGAGGAATTACATAGCGCTACTATATGAAGATCGCTGATGTCGCATCCGCGCCGATACTTATTATTGCTGATGCATCCATGACGTCAATCGATTTCGCAAACCGTTGTTTGCTCAATAAATTGTAAGAATGATTATTCTATTGTCCTACTTCGACCTGGAATCATCATTCATAGGATTAATTTTGTAATATTAATTCAGTAATTAAATTAATTTAAAATCATTTCGGTTTTTTTTCGATCCTCCGATCGCAGCAAACGTAATTCGCATCAAGTCAACTAACTTTGTATGTTTATTTATTTATGTACACACAGGTACTTAACAGGACAATATATTAACATAATAAAATAATTAATTAATTATTAATTAATATATATATATATTATTAATTATTATTTATTTATTATATAATATTGTCCATTTTTTTTTTGCCAATCTTTGCTTAAATATGTTATTTCTTCTGTTTAGTGAACCCGCTATTCGAGACGGAGTGCTGGTCAGCCCGCGAGGTGGGTCTGGCGGCGTGGGCCTTCCGCAAGTGGAAGTACCATCAGTTCACCTCGCTCAGGGACGACCTCTGGGGCAACGCTATCTTCCTCAAGGTTCGTTCAATATAACCATCAGTACGTCTTGACGCGGCAATGGCCGTTAGAGTAAGGTACACAATACGTTTGGCTCGGCATAATTTGGAAAAGATATGGCATAGTCAAATAAACATTCGGGATATAGCCGCTTGGCTTATCTTGGATAGTGTTAAACGGTCCCGAACATGATTCAACGACGGTAAATGTCGTACCCAAGTTTACCGAATGGCATGAGCCGAATGTTAGCGGCGGCGACCCTGCCCTGCGCGTGCCCTGTACGCCAAACGACACAAATATGTGACAAAATGGTTGGTGAAATTGTGGCTTGGCGTGGAGGACATGCGCGTGCGTTTATGCTCTGGCGTTCAACAGGATTAATGATGTGGTCATTTGCTTATTTCCCATTCAATGAAAAAGTTAATAGTGGTGGTAACAACTGATGAACCGTCATGACAATTTTCACTGGGCTCTTATACCAACTTAAAATATTCTCACCTGATAAAGTCACAATACTTTCACCAAATATGTTAATTCTCAAACTCGTCTTTCTCATCCCTACAGGAAGCCAACGCGATCTCCGTAGAACTGCGCAAGAAGGTGCAGTTCCAGTTCACCCTGCTGACGGACACGCCGTACTCGCCGCTGCCGGCCGAGCTGGCGCCGCGCGACGACGCCGACGACGAGTACCGTCCCTCGGCGCCCACTGTTGTAGCTGTGGAGGTCACCGACACTAAGAACGGAGCCACGCATTACTGGACGCTGGAGAAGTTACGGTAAGTGGGGCGGATAATAGAGAAGAATTAGAATATCAGTATAGAATTAAAGGCGTGTGAAACCTTGGCTAGAATTAAATCTAGGTAGACATCTTTTTTAAGATTCAGTCATACTGGTACGATTTTGACAGGTACTTCCATAGGTACAGTCGATTAAAGCTACTTCTGCTCATTTTTAAAACAAAATCCCGTGCACACGATGACCACATCTGTTTACCGCCCGTTTTTGTGCAGACTAATAGTATTATAATAAAAAAATAACGTAAAATAGGCGAACTTTTTAAATTATATTAATACTTTGTTTTAAAAATCAAATCTCAGGCTCTGTTAATGATCACAATTTGTCCACCTTATTTCGACCAATAGGGATAAAACAAAAAAAGGACCATCAAAGAGAAAGTTTTTAAGTATTTAAAGCGGCCGGGCGCTGCAAGCAGTAATAGTCCTTACGGTGGTCAAATGCAAGTTTGGTCGATTGTATATTATCTGTCAATCAACAACAGTCTCTCCGTACCAATTTAGCTGAACTCTAAACTAAAAACTGGTGTATGAACTTAGGTTCGACTGAACGTGACAGTTTTTAACGAAATATAATATGGGGAATGGACTTCCGTGCACATACTATTCTTTTTATTATAAGTTACCCTGAAATATGAAGTATTTATCTAATGATTGGGAAAAAATGACTAGAGGAGTAATTTAAAAAAAATCTTTATTTTATCATGGGAAGTAAGGTTTATCATATGATTTATATCGTCCAGGAAATATGAAGGTCTATTATAACCATTTATTTATTCTAGTAACTATTCTTATTTTAAGTTTTTTTATTATTTATTTCAGTCAAGATATATATTGTTTGACTTCACATTCATTATTATTTTCGTTAATTTTGTTGCATTTTGTTTCTAATTTTCGTCCGAATATTTTATTCCTCGAGAGTTGAATATAAACCATATATTTTGCTGGTGCCGTGTTGAGAATTTTCACTATGTATGTAACTGTATATAAGTTTGGTTATATATCTGTATTATAGACATTGTATATAGACTGGGAGGGTAAGTACACTTTCTTGTATTAGGACTATATGTATAGTTGCAATGTCTATCCCACTTCTAATAGCGCTTGTTTGATTTGCCGCTTCATTCTTTTAATTTCTCATTTTAACGTGCTATTTAAATATAATGTTATGATAGATTTACCTCATTTTACGAAATCATTACTTAAGCAAATGAAGAGAATTCGTTACATGTTTTTGTCATACATTTGTGCTTAGTAAAAGCGAACAAATAAATACTATTTTTTACCACATTTTTTTATCCTTTCACCTTAAATCCACAAGAAGTTCGCGTCATGAATTTCTGATCATTTGCTCGATCAAAATGAGAGGGCATGCCTACTCCTTACGAGGTTAGCGTAGAAGATACAATTTTTCTTTTTTTTTAAACATAGAAAAACGTGTTAGAATTTTCTAGATCATTTTTTATTATTATTAAGATGTCGTTAACATATAAAAAAATATTCTGGGATGAGCTTGAGAATTTGATCCTTACATACGAGTGAGGCATATCCTCTCAAAAGCCCCAGACAGGAGAGCTAGGTCGGGTAGGGCAGCGGCGGGCTTCATGGCTGTATTGTCCGTAGCCATCGGCTGGAGCTCATGCGCCAGATATACAACATGAACGAGAGCGCATGCGCCGAGGATGAAGCCGCGCCGCCACTGGTGCTGGCCCCGCCGCCACTGCCGGCCGTTCCCGGCCACACGCTGGGCCAGGCTGGCCAGGCTCAGCCCGACATACTGCACTGTATATCTGCGTGCGCGCAGCAGACGCGCCTCTCGCTAGCCAACCTGCTGCCCTCCAGGTTTGTGAACGCCGACCTGCGCCTCGCTTAAGCCCTAACTCTCGTCGAGATTGATAATAGCGATTTAGCTGTGTAAATTGCAGTATCCTAACTTTCTCATAGCCCAAAAAACTGTTTACATAATTTGACATGACAGAAAAGGCTGATAATAAAAAAAAATACTCAGAATATAATGTATATTTATTATGTCCAGTTAAATCGCAAAATTCAATCAAGTTGTACCGGGCTTCAAAGACAGACCGACCAGGGACGCAGACACGAGCTTAGGGCTGTATAAGCTGTGCACGAAGGAGGCCTGTGCCTTAGCAGTGTTGTCGCACTGAGGACTTACCTGTGCCATGCACTGACAGCTTGCAACATGTACATACACAAAAACATATGGACTGTGGCTGTAGAATTGAAATAAAATGTGTATTTTTAACGTAAATTGAACCATATGTATAAGGCTTACAATAGCTTTCCACTTACAAGTATATTTATGATATAGTTGCTGTAGATCACAAGCGAGCCATTTGTTACTTTTGTTCAATGAAATAAGGTTCAAATTCAAATAGTTGTAAATGTGAAATGTAGCAACTATCTTTGAGATTATTATGATAGCTTTGTGTTCATCATCACAGAAGTAGTTTTATGTATTTCGCGACTCCACGCTTAGCTGTAGCTTGGATTCGATGTGTAAGATAGAATAGTGCCTCTTGTCACACAATTCTGGCTTCATACTAACACCCGTAACCATAAACAAGTCAAACTTGCATGAGTAAAAGTAATTATTTAAGATACGATTTTTATCCTGTAGTTTAGTAATTGCTTGAATTTACAACTGTCAAAAGTTTGAATAATTCTTAGCTTTGCTTTCTTTGACGATCTTACTTCGTTAAAAAATTTTTGTCTATTGCATAAAAAAAAAAATTGCATAAGTAATTACTTAAACTCAAGTAATTACTTTAACTTGACTAAAGATACGGGTGTTAGTATCAACTTAGTGTCAAACATGAGAAAATATATCTAAGGCCCACTAAACACTAAAATTATTTAACCATATCGTTATATATGTTTCTGTACGGTCTTATCAACCGTACATTTACTTTGCGAACGCAGCAACCTACTTGGATGTCGTGCGTCACAAATATTACGCTATAATTGTAACTTTTCATGCAAGGCAGATCGAGTCAGACAACAACTGTGGAACTAATCACTTGTCTAGAGAAAGAATCGCTACCACTATAACTTGTTAACGTTCAACTTTTTAATATAACTTTAAACTCTACTTGTGGTTCTTTCTGTGTACTCCACAACTAAACCAACATCAACATTGTGATAGTGTACGGTGCCTACAACCATTGGCTCCTACAGTTTCAGTTGTCTGATGATGGCAGAAACAAAATGTCTTAAATATATTTTAGTGCAAATGGGCCTAAATGTGTGTGTAGTAGAATTTAGAAATCATTCCCTAGATGTGTTATATATGCATTATCAAACGTGGATATTACTATACAAAATTACTTACCGCCTTTCTATGTGAAAAAGACTATCTGTTAAAATGACGATTGACTAAGCAATTTGTATAGACGCCAGCACATCAAGTATCAAGAAATTTGACAATCTGTCAAATTTCTTTAATAGATTTTCAACTTTATCGCTAAAGTATTAGGTTCAAGGTTGTTTGGAAAAAATTTACAGTTTCGGGTGGCTTAGTGTGCTGGCGTCTGTACATGAAAATCTTTCGCAGCTGTTTATTTAACGGTTTGGTTTAACAAATATCGTCATTTTGACTGATTGTTTTGTCAGTAACCTTGTAGAACATGACTGTATTAATAAAAATGTTTAAGTACCTACTATACGATACAAATTGGAATTATGTTTCTCTAAAATGTGACATTTGAGACTGTTTTTCATTTCATCCACGCAAAGCCAGTATCTATAGTTTCTTATTTCATTCTTATTTTAATCGTATAGGACGTATAACCTGTGCTTTAAACCTGTAACACTTACACACTGGTTTAAGATTAATCCAGATAGCACTAGATGTGATTAATACTGTTCTGTACCTATATTATTATTTTGCCAAACGTTTACCTATTTTTTCAGAGTTCAGCTTGCAATGTGCTACCGTCTATAATGTACCTTGTCTGAATGAATATATGTATTGCATGTATAATATTATTAAGAAATGTAGCAGACCACAGAATAGCCGTGCCGGTAGGCTCTAGAGATGGCATAAACAATAAAATAAGTGGCGCCGAGAAGTTGTGCACAACTTGTGTCACGAACTTTCTTTAACCTTTTGATATACGTGACAAGCAAGCGCGTGCCGTTCGTGCCGTGCGCGTAGGTGAAATTGTGGCTTGGCGTGGAAAGCACGCGCCTGCGTTTATGCTCTGGCGTTCAAAAGGTTAAAGACTTGGTTGCTTGATTTCTCTGGATAGTGTTAATAATGCCATCTCTAGCAGCAGCTGCTATGACGCCTCTGTGCTCTGTGGTAACTAACAAGAAAACTATCCACTTTTAGAAAAATTACAACAAAGTTCTAACCTAGGATTTATTATACACCACATGTAAATCTTTTACACTTCTCCCAACCATCACATCCACTATTATGAACCGAGCTTTCCGTAATTTAACGTTCAAAATGGCGTGTGACAATTGCTCCACTAAGAGTAGCTTAGAATTTGCACCGACCTTTACCGACACTAATAAATTAATGCGTCTTACATTAAAAGCTGTTTTGCTTGTGCAGAACATCTGTTGATATAAGTCACATCATTTCATATACCTATCCATTACTAGATGAGCAATATTGAGGAACTTTCAATCGTAACTCCAAGAACATAATGACTATTACCGCTTTTTAAATTTAGGTCTTAAAACTACAAAGTCAACAAACACATCGAACGTCACACAACTCTCACCCTTATTCCTTACTAACATATCGTGTTTATTCACCAGACAAAGGTTGGAGCTTATGCGCGAGATGTACCACAATGAGGCCGAGCTGTCTCCCACGTCGCCGGATCATAACATCGAGTCTGTCACCGGCGGTGATCCCTTCTACGACAGATTCCCGTGGTTCCGTCTAGTGGGACGGTAAGTAATAATTTTACAGCTAACGATAATCGCTATTAACATATGAAACTTGTGAAAATGAATCGTTTTTTTTTTGTTTTTACCAGCCAAAAAATATCTATTTCAGAGTGGTAGACCAGTAATAAGAGCAGTGGTTGTCAATTGGTAATGGGCACGAGTTTGTAGGTCGTGGGTTCGAACTGAGGCAGGCATTTTACTTTGCGCAAATTCCTTCATCACCACTGCTCAAAATAGCGAATGAAAACCGGAATTATCTAGAACCAAAAAATCGAATTCTTATAATATCCGCCAGCTCGCACTGGGCATGTGTGGTGGATTAGTGGATTTATGGCCCGATACCCTTCTCAGAGAGGAGGCTTGTATCTTAGCAATGGGATCACTATGGGCTGATTATAACTAAGCTATGTATTCTTGGCAAACCAAAATAACTCGAACGGGCGAGCCCAGGGATTCCTTACCATAGTGAAACTACAATTCGTTAACCCAAAATTATTGTTTATGTTCACAGGAGCTTCGTGTACCTATCGAACCTGCTGTACCCGGTTCCTCTCATTCACAAGGTGGCCATTGTGAACGAGAAAGGAGACGTCAAGGGCTACCTGCGGGTGGCCGTGCAGGCTGTTATCGACGCTGAGAAAAGTGAGTACAGATATAATTGTAGTTGTTTAGAGATTACGTAATGATTGCTCTTTTGTCTTTGAACAGGAAAAACGGTTTCAAGTCGTTTTTGGACATTAATGAATTACATACCTTCATCTTTTTTGTCGAACAAAGTGTTACATTACTAAAAACCAATAAGGTTATTCAGAATAGAACAACGGCTACATTTTATTGTTGCTCCTTAATTGCTATAACTTAGTTAACAAGCACCTATAATTGCGTAACACATTTTTAATCAAAGGGTCTTGAACGAATTCTATTGGTCTAATCCATCCATGTTTCAACAATTTCGCTGTCTCTAAGTTCACTTATTAACCCCATTTAGTAACTATTTCTTGGAAAAGTCATTCAATAGGGTTAAATGAACTTAGTGGGTTGTATTAATGACTTGCGCGACTCATTTTTCATCAACATACAACCTGACACTGACCTACAAATTGCAACAAACGTAAAAAATACCGAATTTCGCGGACTACCCTGGCACTTCCACCTTGCAATAATTACTGTCGAACTGACAAAGTTAACAGAAGGATTGTGAGTGTGTTACGAAATTACCCTACTGGTTAACCTAAGGAAAGTGAAACAACACTAAACTAAAAGTAGAAGAATTCACCTGTCCTCTCTTTCTAACTCTTGCCCCCCTTGCCCAAAACTCCCCCCCAAAAAACCTCTCTCTTAACTCATCCTTTCCTATTCTGAAGTCTTCAAACGATTTTGTAGACAACGCAGAATTCGCAGCGGGCGTGAAGCAGTCGGCGAAGATCTCGTTCGACGACGACGTCGCGCCGGCGCGTCGCAACAAAATGTCGGCCGTCGACAAGAACAACGCGATCAACCTCGACGAGCGCATCACTGATGTGCCTGATTCTAATATTAAGATTGAAGGTGAGTTCTCAATTATTGTTAGCGTATTACAGAACGTTTTTGTAGTAAAAAGTCACCACGGGAGACGGGGCTTATTCAGAAATCGACACTTTTATTTGTGTAAATTAGGTACAGCAACATTACTGTTTTCGTAAAGTACAATGCAGAAAGTGTCATCGCCATCTGGCCCGGTCTTTTGGTAAATAAACATGACGATTCCTACAATTTTCATAGTAATAGTAATTGTGCTAGTTCCAAATAAAGTAACCGGGTTAAATAAGCTTACAATATAGTGTTTGTATGTGCAAGCTATTTTTATTGTTAAAGATTCGATACTAATACTTCTTTGTGATATAGAATTGGCAATGGGCGAATGCGACGCAGACAGCGGTCGCGGAGACAGTTCTCTTGCATCAGAACTGAAGGAGGAAGAGCTTCCTGAACACCTGACCCTCGGCAAGGAGTTCACCTTCCGTGTCACCGTGCTACAGGCACATAGCGTGTCTACTGACTACGCTGACGTCTTCTGCCAGTTCAAGTGAGTCTTAATTCTATAGTCATAGGCTTTGTAATAGTTTGGCACGCTCGTAGGAGTAAGGTTTAAAGTTGCTTGACCACTCAAGGGGAGTGTCTCAAACATCTAACCCTTAGCAAAAAGTTACCCTACGCGATACCACGCGCGCGTCGCGTGTGTGCTACACCACAGCCTGGTCTTCATAAAAAGGAATAAACTTAATATTACTTTGGCAAATGATATTTATTTTAACAGGGCGATAGGCCCAAAAAATAATCAGAGAAATTTTATTTGGCTAAAAATGAAGGTCTATATTACATGATTGTGTTTTGTTTCAGTTTCTTACACCGCAACGAAGACGCATTCTCGACAGAGCCCGTCAAGAATGCAGGAAAGAATACACCACTAGGATTCTACCATGTGCAAAATGTAATGATTCATTTTAATTCTTTCGTACCACATATACAGGAAAAAATTCATGTGCTATGCGTTTCTACTGTAACTCTTGTATCCCTAGTTAATTGTTTTCACTCATAGCATTGATCCCTTTGGCTCTTATTTAATTACTTTACCTTAGTCATACTTTACCTCTGCTAATAAACGTACCATCTTTCCTTCCAGTCGGATATTTTCTGGTCCTTCGAGCCGGATCCTTTTTCTTTTGATCCTAACAATGTTTTTAATACATTGCAATTTTGTTGACAGATCACAGTACCAGTAACGAAATCCTTCGTGGAATACATAAAGACGCAGCCGATTGTGTTCGAAGTATTCGGACACTACCAACAACACCCTCTCCACAAGGTAAGCGCAATTGTACGTAACGTTCTTTTATTATGGTGTTATTTGTGCTTATGCATGATTGATTTAGGCGTGCTTCATACATATTCTGATCGCATAACTCGGCACATGGAGGGAAGATGGAATGTATATTTTGCCGCCCGGCTGTTCTGAATTCTAACGAATCAAGCCGATCTGAGAGCAGCATTGGCCCAGTGGTGGCGGCCCTGACTTACGAGCAGTAAGTCGTGAGTTCTTTCGAACCCGGGCAGGCGCATTACTTTGTGTAATTTATTTCATCACCACGGCTCCCAAAAACGGTGAAAAAAAGCATCGTGAGGAAATCGGCATGTCCTAGAACTAAAAAATCGAAGACTTGTGACATCTACCAACCCGCATTGGGCCCGCGTGGTGGATTATAGCCCATTCCCTCTCATAGAGAGCAGGCCGTGTGTCCCAGCTGTGGGAACATTACAGGCTGATTGCTATGCTAAGCCGATCTGAACGTGTGTAGCACGCCTTAGTAATGAAATAAAGGGCTGAATTTGAAACGCTTATTTTATTTACGTAAAAAAAAATTGTCGGATTTCGTTTTTATTCCAAAAATGCGATGGGCAGGTTTGCATGCACATTGCTGTCCCGTCTGTTTTGCAAAGCCTTCAAACAATAGCAATGTTTGAAGCTATGTCTATCACTAGGTATGCAGAATATTCGGGAAGAAGAAAATTATACCAACGATAATCAAAGAGAAGTTTTATTCTCAGATTATTCTAAGCTTCAATCCTATGGCACATACTAGATGGATGCAATTTCAAGTGTACGAAAGAAAAATGATATTATAACTTATTGATATTTTGTTGATTAGTCTCATTTCTTTTTTAAATTGAATTATATTTCATTTCTTTATTCCTTCAATTTACATAACATTTGATTTTTCCAGTCAAATAAATGTTTGTGATTCTTCGAGTAGAAATCCCGTTTATTTTGGTTCGAAAAATTCTTTCCTGTTTATGTGATCCTTCGAGTCGGATACCTTATTTATTTTGATCTTTTGAGCCGGAACCTCTGGGTATTTTGGTCCTTTTAGTCGGATATTATATTTTCTTTAGTATTTCCAGTGGAATCCGGTCCTATTAATATTCTGAGTCAATTGCTCTTGATTATGGTTCTTCGAGTAGGATACTAGTTTATTTTGGTCTTTTGAGCTAGAAATCCTATTTTATATGCCGGATATCGCGTTCATATTGGTCGTTAGAGTCGAATATCCTCTTTATTTTGATCCTTTGAGACGGATTCCCATGTTTTATTGGTCCTTCTAGTCGGAAATCCGTTGTATATTGGTCTTTTGATATTTGTTTCTTTATTTTGGTTTTGTGATTCTATTTGAGAAGTCTAGCTATGTTAGGGTAGTGAAATAAAACGATAAGAAAGGACGAAATTGACAGGTAACAGCAGCTCCTTAGTATGAAATATTGAAGTGTATGTGTTGGGGTGTAGGACGCGAAGCAGGACGGGCCGGTGGGCGGGCGCACGCCGCCGCGCCGCATGCTGCCGCCGTCCATCCCGATCTCGGCGCCCGTGCGCTCGCCCAAGTGGGGCGCCGCCGCCGTGGCCGCGCCCTGCTGCAGCTCGCACCTGCACTCCAAGCACGACCTGCTCGTGTGGTTCGAGATCTGCGAGCTGGCGCCCAACGGCGAGTATGTGCCGGCCGTGAGTATCTCTAACAACTGTCTTTTTAGTTTTAGCTCTCCTTCCCCACACAAGACAAAAAAGATACCCATTTGATGGCAGTGCCAGACATATTCACCCGTTTTACTGAGCCTTTTCTGTCGCCCCATCCCTTATCGGAGCGACATGAAAGCTCGTCAATACTTGAGCAAAAAAAAAGACAACCAACCCACTTCAGACGAAGAGTGCAAGCGCTTGCAAGCAATACGGGCTGATAAGTCTTGCCTTTCGAATTAAAGAATAAAATTACTAAAATGAGCCTACCATAAAACAGTCTTAACTTTCACAATTTCACTAAAAATATAATCTCATACATTTTTGACCCTACGCAACATCACAATTAGCTCAAACAAACGAGTAAACTCCAGCATTTTACAACAACTAAATTCAACTCCCTACCTCTGCTATCCCCAGGTGGTGGAACACTCAGACGAGCTCCCTTGCCGCGGACTGTTCCTGCTGCACCAGGGCATCCAGCGCCGCATTCGTATCACCATCCTGCACGAACCCTCCCAGGATCTGCAGTGGACTGACGTCAGGGAACTTGTTGTTGGTATGTTCTTATTTATCTTAATGTGGGTTTCCGCTGGCAGAACATTCGCATGTGGTGTTATGAGCTAAAAAAATTCAACTAAGAGATTTTGATCATGTTTAGGTGAATGTTTCGCCAATTAGGACTTTCAGCTTTGGGGTTTAAGCAAGGAGTCGGTTTTGAGGAAAATAAAGACACTTATGGGTAATTTGATGTAGTCTGTATTCAAGTAAAATAGATAAATTTAAAAATAATTGAGAACTATTTAAAGGTTAGTATGTTAGAAGCCTCTCGAAGAATCTTCTTTCACAATTTTGGGAGCTTAAAAAAGAACCAGTTATGTTAAACAAGTCTGAATACTATTTTCCAGTCTCAGATGAGACGATTTTTTTTTACCACAGCACGAAATTCAAAAAACCGTTGTTCTAAATTAAAAAGGACCTTAAAACCAGTTCAGTGAAAATGAACATGACTCATTTAGTCCAGCTCCATTTCACACCAGTTTCCTTACTACACCTTCCTTACTTTTCACATATCGTTGCACATTTGTCACAATAGTCTGTGATGTCGCAGGCCGCATCCGCAACTCTCCCGAAGCGAACGAAGACACGACGGACGGAGATGAGGATGGCGCGCTGTCTCTTGGACTCTTCCCTGGAGAGAGGCCTACCCTTGACGACAGGGCTGTATTCAGGTAACGTCACCAATCTATCGTAGAACTCTGGCTTTAAAGCAGAAATTGATGGTTAAACGTAACTTAGGCACTCCAATAACATTGAAAGGGCGGAAACATTACATTAGAAATGTATTGAAAAAACAAGATGTCAGCGTTAGTTTTGATTTTAACCACGCGCCAAAACATTCTTGTACAGCTATACTTTGCTTCTATTCCTGTCACTGTTGCAGTACTTAGAGCCTGTTTCACGATGTCCGAATAAATTCAGAAATGGAACAGAATTAGTATCAAATTAACTGCTAAGTAAATTAACGGGTAATTAAGACGGTACGGTGGTGAAACTGGCCCTAACTGTCAAAGAAGTACCTACTAGACTGGAAAATGACTAAGCCGAAGCATCTGTTAAGAAACGTTTATCAATCCTCGGCCTTTTTGTGCGTAAAATTAAGAATAAATGGGATTTTTGAACTGTATGATTTGGACGAAATATGCTGAAATAAAAAACATTGTCTCAAACATGTATTTCATAGCTACTGAAAATAAACTAATAATGTCAAAATCAGGTTCGAAGCGGCCTGGGACAGCAGCCTGCACGGCTCCCCGCTACTCAACAGGGTGAGCGCCAACGGAGAGGTCGTGTACATCACGCTCAGCGCTTACTTGGAGGTCAGTACCTACAAAAAACAGATTATATAAATTTCTACATTTAAAAGTGTTATTCAAACGGTGTACATAATGAGTACTCGATATATCTAGTTTCGATGCCGTTTCACAATTATTTAGATGCCACACTCAAAATTCTTGTTCGTGGTGAACAAAAGTTGCTTAATATAGTTGTAGCAATATGTAGCTGATGCCCGTTTTCCCTAATTGCACTCTTAGAATTTCAACTTGGCGCTAAGTCGGGGGTAAAAATCCTTCAAAGCGTTAATGGTTAGTGAAAAAAGGGCCGGGGGGTTACTATGACGTCTTAAAGCAGGAGTAATTCCAGTGTGGGAAAGAGACAGAGCTATACAGGTCGTCTAGTGCCATCTCTTTCCCACACTGGAATTACTCCTGCTTTATGACGTCATGGTAGGCCACCTGATTGAGGAGCTCGTGGCTAAATAAGAACAGCCGCTCGGATCGATCTTTAGGTTAAGCCGTGCTTACCTAGGTTGGTCCGTGGATGGGTGACCACCCATTACATACCGAGTTTCCTCCGTGCCTCGGAAAGCACGTTAAGCCGTTGGTCCCGGCTGTCATTTGTAGATCTTTGACAGTCGTTACAGGTAGTCAGTGGCCCGAAAGTCTGACAACCAGTCTTACCAAGGGGTATCGTATTACCTAGCACTAACTGGGTTGTGGAGGTCCGACAGGCAGTCGCTCCATGTAAAATACTGGTATTCAGCTGCATCCGGTTAGACTGGAAGCCGACCCCAACATAGTTGGGAAAAGGCTAGGCAGATGATGATGATGGTAGGCCACCTGATTCTCTTAGCTTACACTTTAACGACAGACCACACATTGAGAAAGCTTAGTGTGTTGTGTATTTCTCGAACGTTTATTTTTCTGAATATATCGATGGCATAAACCGGTAGTTACTAGTCGATACTCATTTCCTTATTGTATTGTTTCCGTCAGGTGGACAACTGCAGCCGCCCCGCCATCATCACCAAGGACCTGTCGCTGGTGGTGGTGGGTCGCGAGGCGCGCACGGGCCGCTCGCTGCGCCGCGCGCTGTTCGGCTCGCGAGCTGCTCGCGCCGACCACATCACCGGCGTCTACGAGCTGAGTCTGCATCGGGCGCTGGAGCCAGGTACAGTAGTGTTGCAGTACAGCATCACGAGGACCTCATCCAAATACTAGGCCTAGTGAAAGGGAAAGTGCTTAAAAGGACCGTACTATGAAGCATCTAAGCCAAATCATCATAGTTTTAAAGCGAACAAAAAAATTGCGATTTTGCTGTGTTTAGCTGATTCCCACACTAACGCCAACATTAATCGTCAAGATTGTATACTGTCTCGTTCGATGTGTTCTGCAACAGTGAAGATGTTACGAGCCCAATGCACTTTTAATCATGCTAGATTTCTTTGACTAAGGCCAGTCCTGGTGCCCTACCATGACGTCTTAAAGCAGGAGTAATTCCAGTGTGGGAAAGAGATGGCGCTAGACGACCTGTATAGCTCTGTCTCTTTCCCACACTGGAATAACTCTTGCTTTAAGACGTCATAGTAACCCCCCTTGTTCAGCGACCATCATCATTGGCAGCCTTACCCCACCCACTTCTGGGTAAAGACCTCCCTTATCATTCCCTGATCTTATTCAAGTTTGGTGATATTTACGTTCAATGTCTTTACTAACCTTGATTATCTTGTTCCGCAGGAGTACAACGTCGCCAGCGCCGTGTACTGGACACAAGCGGAACCTACGTGCGCGGAGAAGAGAACCTGCACGGATGGAGGCCGCGCGGTGACTCGCTCATATTCGACCACCAGGTATGGACTGTTCCTTTATAGTTCTCAAGGTGTACCTCTAAAAATACAAAAAGGACAAATTCATTTCAAATCTGAAAATTTATTAAAGGGTGTATCAGAAATGTGTGACCATATCTAAGGGTGTGGTGTAGACCTTCAAACTGAAGTGCTTTCTCCATCGAACCAACATCTTATCTCGGAAAAATAATCACAAGTTGTAAAAGCTTTTTGAATAAGAATAAAAACAACATGAATTACCTAATTTTTTCCATCAAGTTGGGGCTGACTTCCAATCTAACTGGATGGAATTGAATGCCAGTATCTTATATCGAGCGAAAACCTGATGAAATCACATTGTAAGATTGCTTATGACTACCTGTACCGACTATCAAAAATCTACAATTTCCGAAACACCGTGATGTCTGTATATGTAATATATGATTACATATATGCGAGCCGACCTCTGTAAGCGGAGCTTAACCGTGCGGTCAGTGACTACGAGCCCCATATCACACAGGAATATTAGAAAAAGCATTATTAATTACTAAACATTTTCGGATTCATGCATATTATATAATTATCACTTGCTTCGGTGAAGGAAAACATCGTGAGGTAACCAGCATGCCTGAAAGATATTTCTCGACGGCATGTACTTAATGCCAAGTCACTAGCCCATGGGCGGCATAAAAACTCTGACACCAGGTTAGGCATTAACCACACGATAAAGCAAGAAAGCCTAATATTTTCTAAACAAGTTGTACCCATTTTTTCAGCTAATTATGGCAGGACCTAAAAAAAAATTGGTGAGGGATTTAACCATAACCATTTCTAACCTGTGCTAACTGTCCGTGTGGTGCCGGACTTTAAGAATAGCACCACCCCGTCTCATGCAATGGGTGTCGTAAAAGGCGACTAATTGCTTTGCTTGATTTAATTATATCCCCACCCCCACTTGCCCCCTATTACATTCAATTTAAAACTAAAATTTTTGTGCATGACCAAAGCATCCTCACGGAGGATGATATCAGGAAGGCGGCCGATTGTAAAACTTACCCTAAACCAACCATAGCAGTAGTAGCTGAATAGGGGGGTTACTATGACGTCAAAGCAGGAGTAATTCCAGTGTGCGAAAGAGACAGAGCTACACAGTTCGTCTAGCGCCATCTCTTTCCCACACTGGAATTACTACTGCTCTATGACGTCATGGCAGGCCACCTGTTCTAACCGTAAAATACTGTTCACAAACAACACATAAAAAATTAAATAGAAGATAAATATTTCAACAACTTCGGAATTCCAAATTTATTACCACTCAGACGTATATACTACATGCGATCACGTACGCATACAAAATTTGATTTTCACCAAAAAATACAGTTTATTCCGGGAGGCTTATTCTAATACTAACGATCTGCTGAAGCTTATTATATACGTATATATCTATAGCACAAAACTATCGATGTGCTGACATGTGGCCATAATACCCGTGCGAAGCAGGTTGGTAAAAAACATAGGGAATGTAACCTCGAGCTATTTAATAAAATCTAATCTAAATCAAATTGCATTTGATTAAAACACTGCAGTATTATTAACAAAAATACTGGCCGAACAAATAACCACATAACTTTTTTGCAGTCGGTTAAAAAGTAGACGAAATTTCGATTTTGCCAGATAGCTAAGATTTTGAGCGAGATTGCGAATGTCCAATCTCGACCCCAGCAGCCTTTGCGTATAGTCGCTTCTCAATAATAAGCTCGTACTGTGACCGCAGTGGGAGCTGGAGAAGATGACGCGGCTGGAGCAGGTGGGTCGCACGCGGCACCTGCTGGCGCTGCGCGAGCGCCTGCGACACGGACACGAGAACACCGTCGCGCCCAACGACTTCAGCAAGACGGAAAAGGTATTGTTAATATTTTGTTTCAACATTCTTGCATAGAAATATGAAAAGATTCTGTGAGAAAAGGCATACTGACGAATAGTAAAGTTTTATAGAGCCGTTTTGGATAGGATCAAAATCATCATTGTTTCATTGCGAAAAAGAGATGGAGATATAGCGACTTCCCATTCTAGCCCTGGAACAATGTGACTATGAGATTTTCACTATCTAATAGTACTAACTTATAAACTAAATCTTAAACCAAGTCCAAGTTTAAGCAATGATTCCAAATTCTATTAAAATAACACCATTTTTTCCGAAAGCATATAATTTAAACCGAAGATTATTTGATCAGAATAATGTAACTAAAACTATTTTACAATAGGAGGTATGCAACATGGCAGCGAAGGCGGCCGCGGAGTGCGCGCGCGACGACTCGCTGTACGAGCCCTGGGACATGACGTCACGCGAGAAGGAGCTCTCCACCAAGTACATCAAACTTATACAAGGTAGGAAAGAAAGAATATAGAAACACAATGTCAACTGGCGCAGACTTGCAAAGTGTAGCGTAATTTTCACTACCAAACAAATATTAACTTTTCCACTGTCGAAATAAAGTCGAAAATATGCTTCTGTGGACAACGGTAGAAGTATATTTTCTTTCGTATTTTCTTCAGTTCAACTGACAGTACTGTAAGTTTACAGTACTGTCAGTTGTCACAGTTAATGTACCCTCATCCTTCAGCAACCGTAGCAACCTCATTATACCACTTGTCAGTCAGTGATAGCAACCTTATAACAATGACAATATAGATCACTTTGATTTTAACAGTAATGCAAAATCAATGGTACAATAATTGCGAAACGACAAAAGTACGTAATTTTGGTATTTGATTGGCATCGAAAACCGCATAAGATGCCAGAAAAATTAAAACAAAATGTTTTCTTACATCAACAGGAAGGATAGGATCCCCAGGCAAGGAGGTGGAGGCAGCGGCGTCTCCCGCCACCCCAGTGGACGAGGGCGTGTCAGCAGACATCTCCACACCCAGCCTGCTGTCGTCCATACACAGTGCTAGCAGCTTCGAGTGAGTATCAGAAAAAAAAACTTGCTCTAAACGTTACATTAAAAAAAGAAAAACAAACTGCTAATAAACTGTTTTGCAGTTTGGCAGACTTTTTACACGTTATTTTTGTACAGATATTGAATTAATAAATTTTAAAAAAGTAACAAGTTGGGGGGAAAGTTTTTTTTTTATTTAAAAAAAATAAAAAAAAGTTTTTTTTTATATACACCAAAACACAAAAAAAAATAGCATTATTTTACAATGACCCGTTATGTGGTTTATCGTAAACTAAAACTAAAGCAGGTCTGTTGGAACACATTTTTATACCTTACCACTCTTTCCAGACTATGCTCCCCAGAGCGCGGCCTCCTCGAAAAGTCCATGTCGGGCTGGGCGGGGTCGCACGGGGCCGCCCTGGGCGCACTGGGGGCCCTGGGCGCGCTGGGGCCCGGCGCACTGGGGCCCGGCGCGCTGGGGCCCGCGCTCTACGTGCCGGACTGCGAGGAGGTGCGCGTGTCGGCGGCCGTGGCGCGGCGGGGACACCTCAACGTGCTGCAGCATGGCACGCATGGCTGGAAGAAGCGCTGGCTGGTACGGTTTTTTATGATATCCAAGTGTTAGTAGTGATTCTGGGAAAAAAGGGGAGCATTATGTCAAAACGATATTGGGTTGGATGGTAGCTTAACAATACAGAACATAATTGATTCTTAATTTATGAACTTGGCACATAAAAATACCGACAAGGATAAGATTGAAGCAAGTAAAAAACGCTTTATTTTTCTATGCAATAGAGACCAGTCTGATATTTTTCACGCATTTGGTCTGCTTGGCATTTAAAGCGAAATTTGTCATCATTTGCCTCATCTCGACTCGAACGATGCGTCAGGACAGCTTGCTAAACTAAATTGGGCAAATGTGTAATGAATTAAACTGTACCTTGTCATGTCCAGGTGGTCCGCCGACCCTACGTGTTCATCTACCGCGACGAGCGCGACCCCATCGAGCGCGCCGTCATCAACCTCGCCAACGCGCACGTGGAGTACTCGGAGGACCAGGAGCAGATGGTGCGCATGCCCAACACATTCAGGTACGTCACACACCAACACAGCTTACGAACATATCGTTAAGACAATAAGCAAAAACGGGGAAGCGGTCTCATTCCCCGTTTTTGGACTTTGTTTATTTTAAAAATAAAGGAGTAAATGATGCCGTGAGGTGTGACAGGCGAGAATGGAAGAAGAAAACGTGTTGCGCCGACCCCAAGTAGAATGGGACAAGGGCGGAAGATTATGAAAAATACTATTTTTGGTCGTGGCGGCAAATCTCAGCGGAGACTATACCCATCGACGCAGGACATTTAGGGTTGAAGCATATCTATCAGCACGAAATCGCATTTTTGCTTGCTCCTATCCTTTTCTGTCGTCCCTTACTCTCATAATTTGCTGAAACGGCAATCCGACAAGACCTGTGAGAGATCAGGCGAAGAACCAAAGGTTTAGCGCGCTTTCCGAGAGAGGACATCGTCGCACAAATGATTAGCAAGTATTCAGAGCATCCCCCCCCCCCCCATATAGATATATGCAATTGGTATTTTTTTTAAAGCTGTTTCCTACAAAAATGCTATACCTACACCGCTACACGGTCAAAACTTATGGAACAGCTGATTAAAAAAAATGCAAATGAAAAATGTCTATGTTGGTCGGATGATCTCAACAGTCCCCAAATCTATTTAAAAACTTCTTTTATAAAGTATTGTCCCACATATCCGTTACAGCGTGGTGAGCAAGGAGCGCGGCTACCTGCTGCAAACACTCGGCGACAAGGAAGTACATGATTGGCTGTACGCCATCAACCCTCTGCTCGCTGGACAAATCAGGTGGGTTTTCATCTTTACTCACATTCACTCTCCCTTCATTCATATTGAGAACATGCATGACCTGACAGTTTGACAGTTATCTTGAATTTACCAGTCCTTTCAAAGTTATTTTACCCTGTGAAAGTCAAAATGATTTTTATTCGCATTCAAATAAAGTTGATTATGGATTGCTGCCACTGACAAGTCTGTTAAAATCAAAGTGGTATTTGTTCACTTTGTACTTAGGTTGCTATTGTAAAATAACTGTGAAAGAACTACTTCATAAGACCTTACTATGACCAAAATAATCATATTCTGCTTATCTCTCATTTTTGGGCTAAGACTCCAAGCCATACTGCCACTGAGGCAAAAGCACCAACCCCTACAGCCAAAGGTAATACCTTTACTGTCAACTTTTAGGCATAGGACCTTTAAAGCCATTTTTTTTAGGCAAAGGTATTAAACCTGTACAGCCAGTAGCGTCAATCCCTGTTGTTACGGTGCTGGATGGTTCTTTAGGCGCTTAAATAATGAAAAGACAATTTCTGGGTGAAAGCCAACTGTATTGAAATGTATCGCTAATTAGCTTATAAGAACTTCACTTTATGCTATGGCAAGTACCCAAGCCGCTGGAGAACAGAAATAGAGCCTGACAGTTGTAGTCAAATCTTTGGCAAAAAAACAGCTAATTGCTAGTGGCGGTACTTTCAAACAAGCCTACAAGCTTTGCTTGCCCTTATGACCTTCTACTCTTCATGATGTTAGGGTTTCTGAACAGTGCTTGCCGTATTGTTGGTCACTAGACACACTACTGATTTTCACACACTTTCAATTTGCCCCTATCCCTGGTCTCCAGCGGCTTCTGCAATGGCATAAATTCAGTATTAATTATAAGCTGTAATTTGAGATACTGTTTCAATTCGGTTGGACTTACTGACCTTTCTCAGTTTATTGACCGCTATCTATTAAGTTGGCTTATATGAGGGTTGTGTACAAAAAAAAATGTTCTAAACTTCTTCAAACCTCAGGTTAGCGAAAATAGCTGGCCGTAAATAAACTGTCAAAAGACAGCATACCCACTTTGACCATCATTTTCTTAAAATTGTCTGTGGATATTGTAAAACAAGATGGCGGCTTTCAAAGCTGTCAAAAGAGCCATGCTGCACTATAAGTGGGTTATCTGGGTGGGGCCTGTCAATATACACGCGTGAAGTTGTATGGTACCAGGTCGCGGTCGGCGCGACGCGGCGACAAGGCTGGCGTCGGGGCGCAGCCATGAGACAACCTCATCATGGAGTCTATCCTTGTTTTTTAAGTGCGTCTCCGATGGAACGCTCGTTCACAAAGCCTTGCACAGATATTGAAACGGCTCGGATGTTCGGTTCATGGAATTAAACTGGTATAAGATCTGAATATGTAAAAATTTGAATGTAATGAAAAAAAGGCAGCTGTAATAACGTGGGTTCAAGGTAAAATGAAGACTTCTGAATCATTGTGAATTTGAAACGAGCATGAATTTGATACGATCAAAAACTGAAGGTACGGGACATTGAGCGTAGCGTTTGGATTATTTACGTTCGGCATCGAACTGAACGTTTTCAATCCTACAGCATGCTTACTGTCCCTTAGGCCATTTCAAATTTCTTGCGTCGATTTTTGTAAGTCACTTATAACATATTGTAGAATATCTGTCGGTTTCATCTCTGAGAAATAAATGTGTTTAAATAATATTACCATTATTACCTTTAGTAATATTATTTTTGATAACGAAAGCGAACTTAATTCACTGTGTTTCAGAAGTGTTCAGCAAAATATGAAATCTTTCTGCATATCGTATACTAAAAGAGTTAAATGCAGACTGACTACGCTAGCGTATAGTTAGGGTAGTTCAAAGAAAGTACTGAGAAAGTAGGTACTTTTAGCCTGATTTTAACAACATTTTTATGTATAGTCTTAAATCGCACTGTGTGAACAGTAGCACACATATTATGTCGAGTTAAAATATATGATATGCAAAAAGATTTGGTAAGGAAACGGTATTATCTGATCCTGATTTTTAGCTGCAATAAATGTGAACAATAACGTTAGATATTTTATTGTAAAAGATCTCTTATGTGATTGATAATAAAGGTTTAATTCCAAAGACCGAGTGAGCAAATCGTTATACAGAAGGATTATATCCGTGACTGGTTTGGTGGGGCAAAGTCATTCTATAGTCACTGAGCGCTCAAGCAAGAGCTTTTATTTACTGTGGTCCATATATATTTAGTGAGATAGTTTATTTCGTATACAAAGTTGCCAAAATATAACCGAAGGCTGTATAGCGGTGTTACCAATACAAAAAAAGATTGAATATCAAGACTTACTGCTTTATTAACATCACTATATTAAGGTAGTTTTTATGCTTTTTATACGAAGTTAACTATTTCTATAAATTATAATTTTGTTTCGTCAACTTTGGGACCACAAGATAATATGAATAGAAGTCAGAGGACAATGCAAATGAATCAATTATTTTAGCATATCTAAGTTTTATTATCAGTATTATATGAAGCAGCTGCATTTAATGCGATATACGATATATACGTAAATAGATATATATGTATATATTTTATTTATTATATATTTGCTAATCGGATGAAAGACCCAGTCTTTGGCACTGACATTGGACTTACATATTTCTGATTAAAACAAGAAAGTGTCTTTGTAAATTATACAATATTGATGTAGCTTAATTCCTATTTATATTACAAAGTAATATTATACTCGTGAAAAGAGATTTTATTATTTTAACCAAAAATATTCGAGTGCCAAATATATCTTGCCAATAGCTGGTCAATTAATCCTGGAATTTAGAGTTTTATAGTTTAGTGCGAGGGTCGAACGAGACGGGACCAAACCGGTGCACTGAATATAATAGGAACGTGGTAAAGATAATATTTACATTGATATAAACACGTACTCTATATTATGTACGTCTAGATGAGATTGCGAGCTGTTTCAATGTCTTCAAGGCCTATTTAAGCTCTTCTTTTTATCTTACTTGTAATGGCAACCTTGGACCACGATACTAACATAGCTCCATTCAATCTAAAGAGTATATAACAGCATTTATGTGACCTATATCGTGGTCCATCGGCCAACTTGTAGAGAATATTAAAGCGTTTGTCTACGTACAACTTCTGTGCAATAAAAACAATAATATGTATGTGTTGCGCACAAATAATATCGGCGATGTGTGATAGACTCCATTTTATAACATGACTATATCTAAGAATTTAAACAAAAAAAAAACATTGTACTTGTGAAAAGACAAATTACTGAACTATATAAATTTTCTTCTAATGTTGGATACATTATTAATGTAATTTACCTTGTATATACGTATGACCCGAACGGTAGTATAAAATTATATTTTGAGGCTCAAAAGGCCGTGGTGGCGGTAGTCCGGACTCGTGTGACGTCATACGTAATCGTTTCACGTTCTAGTATCGATTGTAAATACATTGAATATTTGTAGTTAAATGTAGACTATGCATTATAAATCATTTACGCTACAGTATGTAGTTGGTAATATCATTTAACTCGATATTGTTTTGTGTAACGATGTTTTCTTTCAAATTCTTTATATGGGATGTATAAAGTAGGTTAATGTGATGTTACTCAGGTGTATCTCGATGATTTCTCGATTACCGATGATTCCGTTCGGAGCATTCCGACGTTCTAGTCATATACCGTGTAGGTACATGTATGTGATAGAGTAGCCCCATGCTGTGCTGCGAACAATCACAAAGTAGTGTGTTAATACGTGTTTCAGTGTTACGTTGTCCCTTACCTTAACCCCCCCTCCCCTGTCCCCGTCACCGTCGTCTCACCAGTCCACAGTACTTACTACATATATTTATACAGATGCGACATCAATTCCATCGTAGGTAGAAAATGAATGTGACTGTAGTTTTATATGGATGATCTTTATAGGCATTACTTTTATCTCAAACACTGTTGTAAGTCCGAGCAATTGTTTACTCTCGTTACCGCTTTGATAAATGTGAAATAAATATAATAATTGTCACAATACTATCGCTTCTAGGTGACTATTTTTCATTCGAAATCGAGCATACATAGTTATATAACAAACTTATAAGCTTAAGACTTATTAGTCTTTGTAAATATTTTACTTCGTTTGGTACTTACATGGTTTACAGAAAATTAAAAAAAAATAGCTTTCTCCTGTTAAAAGTCCAGTCACACGGCTTACACACTAAACTGTAGACATAAAATATGCGGCTAACACTAGAGAATATCCTGATAATAATTTAGCGTATAATAACGTAGCTATAAGAACAAAAAAGTATTATCCAAAATTTAGACATGCTGTGTGTTATAGTTAATATTTCTTGAAAATTGAAATTAATACAATTGTCGTCGAGATTATTAAATGATTATGTACGTTTCAGTTTCTACAGCACAACGTCAAATGTTGCAAAATTATTTTTCATTCGTGTACCGGTTCAATACTTTGGCGATGTGCTTTGTTGAAACACGAAACGCTCTTAAAAATATAAGAATCTAACAGATTACTATGTCCAAGTACTTCTTCACCAAAATTAATATTTGTGTAACTTCTTCAATAGGTGTGATGTTGTAAAGGATGAACGAGGATCTCAAGCTGAATGATATGTTTGTTAATACCTTTCTTGTCTAGTCATTTTTTTTTGTATTTACGTTACATTCCAAAGTTTGTATATTACTTATTTCCTTTTTTTTGAAATAAATAGGGTAATGGATTTTGCATAGCAAAATGGTGTTTACGCGTAGAGTAATAGCGAGCAGATTGATGAAACCACGGGTGTGTCGAGGCGGCTGTAAACATATATTTTATAGCTTTTATTTCCTTTGACGTTTCATTTGCTATTTCGCGTTTAGTTGTTATATTATTGTAATATGGAAACAAAACATTTTAAATTAGAGATACAGCAGGTCGCTGAATTATATTTTTTTATAGAGTATACTGTTTAAGCTATACTGCTATTTTTATAGGACTAGCTGTTGTTTTGATTACGTTTGTTTGTTTCTCAACTAATTTATTTGGTATGCGTCGTTGTTCCGGCGCGCGACGCGGTCCCTGTGACGTCACTTCCGGGGGCTGCGCCGGCGCCGCTCTTGTGATTACGATAGTGATTGTTGATTGTTGGGCGAGAATGATATTGAAAACAAATTATATATTCTATATATAATTTATGAATTTCATTCAATTTATGAAAATAAGAACAATGTAATGATTGGTAATATTACTCATTGCTCTAAATGTACTATCAAAATATATTATACACAGTGTTAAAGGTCATAAATAAAATGCTTTGAAAATTTCCAAACCGTTGTTTTCATTTCTAACCCTACACCTAACACAAACATATGAGAGTAAGCTCATAATAACAATCAAAACTTAAGTTGAACGAGGCAAAACTTAAGAAAGCTGAGAATAAATTATATTTTGCATGGATTAGATTCCCAAGAGACAGTCACGGCTACGGGGGGCTACATCAGTATGTAAACAGACCCTTAACGAGATGAAATCTACGCAAACTACATCTACAGTGATATGAACAGAAAATTACTTTTAAGTATTTAAAACAGCTGCAATTTGCACAGCGTAGTCACGCAACAGACAACGCAATGACAATATCTAGTGGTCGACTGTGGTCGCAAGTGCGACTGCTGTGCATGAGGTCTTGGGTTCGATTCCCAGGTCGGGCAGTGTTATTGAGTTTTTCCAACAAGGATTTCTTAGTAGTAGACACGGAGTTTGGATTTGTGCTTGGTTGATTGATGACTGGCTCGCCCCGTTACCTACATGGGTCTTAAAACATAACTAACGAAATTTGTGTACTATTAGGTACACCTCTGCCTAACCCTTCGGGGATTACAGGCGTGATGTTATGTAAAGTTAGGTCCGGTTGTGGTGGCACTGAAAGTGCCTTAGTTGATGGTCCTGGGAATCATCGTGGTGGGAACATGGGCTGGCTGGACTCTGGGTACCATTGGTATGGCAGAGTTCTAGTCAATGCTCATCTTAAGGTATCTTCACGACGAAGATGAAGATCCTCCTCCAGACGACTGGATTGGCCTGTTGGTCTAGTGGTTAGTGACCCTGACTGCTAGGACGGAGGTCGTGGGTTCGATTCCCACACAGGACAAATCTTTGTGCGATGAGTACGATTATTTGTTCTGTATCTGGGTGTGTAATTTATCTTAAATATGTTTATCAGTTGTCCGGTTGCCGTAGTACAGGCTCTACCTAGTTTGGGATCAGATGGCGATGTGTTGGTTGTCCCAAGATATTATTACTATAGACGTGTTGTTATGTTAGAACAGTAATTTTGAGATGGGGCCGGGGTAGTAGGGGTGTAGCCCAGTGGTAACGGTCCTAACTTATAAGTCACTTAGGTACTTTAACTTGCTCAAAGGTTATGAGTACCTTGACGTACCTTAGTTACGGGTTCGATGACCCAGGCTGTGTAAAGTGCCTTCCTTCGTGTGATTTAATTTATCACGCTTCTAATAAAATACTGAACGGCAAAACGTGAGGAAACAGACTTTATTGATAGAATTAAAACAAGTAAATATATTTGGCATTGACTCGGTAGGAAGTGAGCTTTTGTTGGCACTTGGCGTTCAATGGTTCACCCATTTCGTCTTCAGATTAGTAGGATTTGGGTTAAGACTTCATATTGACCGTTCGTAATTCCAACTTCTGACACCATGTTATGCGGGGTGTGCAAGGTTTTATATTATACTAAACTTGTTATTAGACTATAAATATTACGACCAGACTATGTAGATGTAGTATGCGTGTTTTCAGCCAGGACGGGCGGGTACGATGTGTTACAGGAAGTGAATGAAGGCACAGATAATATTCACGACAAACGTTCGCATACATACGTTACAAAAACAATGGTTGAGGAATTTGAACTTTGTCATGTTAAAATGTACGTTTTAACATTGAGTTTTTGTTTCAAAAACTTATCAAGTTTTCAATCAGTTGAGATTCACATGTAGGCGTATGTCCTTTGCATATTATAAGGAGTAAAAATAAAAATAAAAACATTAAAACATAACTTAAATTATATATTTATTATCACATGCAATCATGATACAAAATGGATGTAGCTTACAAAACAATATATATTTTCCAATATGGACGCTTTAGCATATATTCTGTACATAGATAATCATGAATTTTCTAAGGAATGTATTAATGTCGTACAATACATTTGAGACAAACAATAATTAAATGTAATAGGTTGAGAATATTCATATTTAATATTTTGACTAGTTTAATTGATAAATAAAGTCAAAATTAACGTTTAAAATAAAAGCGATACTAGAATATGATTACAAACATATTTATTTAAAGAAGATATATCAGACCTATGGTTTACTAAATAAAAATAGTATATTTAGACAACAGCATTTTTAGTACGTTAAATAATTTACAATTGAAAAACATTTGTGTGGATGTAATAATATTTACATGCAATATTTTTGTTATTATATAATTTATTGCAGTCTTTTAGGGATTGTTTCATACATATAAAGGGTGTAGCAAGACCCTTAACGAAGCGGAAAGGCACTTGTTCTTCCCGTCATTGCGAATTTTTTTTTTTGTTATAAACTATACCTGGAAACCTTCTAGTTACGAAGATATTGGGGGTCAAAGTTCCGACTTTGTAATATTTTTACTTTAAATATCTCCACTCCCCTGTACTATTCAATCCATTCATCAGCACAATGTTTTGTGTGCGTTACATTGAGTCCAAACGTAAAACGTGATTTTTCACCTCCAAAAAAAGTCGTTTCTCAGCAATATTTTTTGCGTAGTTACTTGTATTTCGGCTTCGTGAGGGTCTATTTACAACTTGTATACAGAAAGATATACAATAAAAAATAACGATACTTAACTATTTGTTATGCAGTAATGATAGTACGGCTTAGTTTTTTTCATTCCCAATGTAGTAACAGCAACGTCGCAGGCATTTAGAAAATACTTATATAGCTCACCTAGTTTTTTTTTTGTATTGGTTTAGTTGATTTACAGGCCTAGAAATGAACGGCATAGCCAAATATAAGGTGATAACATAATATGTGACTAAATCGTAAAGCATTAATTGATACAAAACAAATTATTGCTATAATACATTTGCCTTTACGAGACTTTTACAAGTGCAATAGACCGCTCGTCGGTGGTAACGTTGACCTTTAGCTGGCCTGGCTTAGTACGGAGTTTCAATAGAATAAGAGGCCAGCTTATACTGGTAATGACACCACAGGCGTGCAGCTTGCTCGACAAGCAAATACACAGTACAATTGCTATTTAAACCGACATCAGAGTCTTTACTCGACTGAGAGTTCATTTATGTTTCATTCCACGTTCACTTTTGACTCATTTTGTGTTCAGACGTTTCACTTTGTGTGGAAGATGCCGATTGAAAGACAAAAATGAACAGAAAATGAAGCGTCCGATTTAGGCTTTAGCCATCACTTCAAAGTTCAACACAACTCAACTAACACTCGCCTCATGAAAACGGATTGTAGTTACTGTCGTAATCATCATCTTCACTAAAGGGATTTGATGGCTCCGTTGCCTCCTCCGCAAAGGGGTTCTTTGCTTCATCATAGGTCTCATCTTCGAAGGGATTTTTGTTAGACCCATTACTTATGGCAGCAGAGATATTTCTAGCAGGCGATACTCCCGTACTTCTTGGCTTATCTTCAAATCGTTTCTTAGACGTGATTGGGGAGGAGTATGGGGATGGTTTGTGGACCGGCTCGAGTTTGTTGAGGTTTGCTTCAAGGCTCGAGCTGTAGCGTTGCTGCTCGATTAGCCTCATTCTCCCCTCTGGGACGGGAACCACGGTAGTGCCTTTCGGTGCTACTTGTTTTACTGTGTTTGATACGAATACTGGAAAAATAATAATTATAAGTTAGTAGTACTAATAATATAATTTAACGAAAAAAAAAAAATGTTCTTCTTTTAACAAGTTCGTTACTTTTGTGATAAGAGAATACTAATTAACGATATGGACTCAATATTTATGATGGAAAAATTTGTCGAAATGTTTTTCGTAATTAAATGTCTTTTATTAAAAAACGTTCAATAATAAAACAATATGATAAAACCGGCTAAGTTCGAGGCGGACTCGCGCATGAAGGGTTCCGTACCATCGTAGTAGGGGAGACATTTTTAATTTAGTTTTTGTTGTTATAGCCGCTCAAGTTAAAGGAGAAAATATACAAGTCCGTGATTAGACCTGTCGTACTGTATGGATCAGAAAAAAGATTGCATGTAGCGGAGATGAGAATGTTGAGATGGATGTGTGATGTGACAAGAATGGATAAGGGAAAGGAACGAGTATTAATATACTCGTTCCTTAAACTTCCTCTAATGAGGAAGTTTAAAAGTTGCGCCACTTACAGAAAAATTGAAAGAGAATCGACTGTCTTGGTATGGACATGTGATGAGGAGGGAAGCGCATGTGACTAAAAGATTGATGAATATAAATGTGATGGATGGAGAGAAAGAAGAAGACCAAGGAAACGATGGATGGATTGTGTGACGAACGATATGAAGGAGTAAATGATAGCGTGACGGTCGACAGAGGAGAATGGAAGAAAAAAACGTGTTGCGCCGACCACAAATAACATGGGACAAGGGCAGGAAGATGATGATTTGTTGTTATAGCGGCAATAGAAACACACATTCTGTGAACATTACAATTGTCTACCTATTACGGATCATGAGGTACAGCTCGCTGACAGACAGATGGACGAACGTACGGATGGACAGCGGAGGCTTAGTAATATGGTCCCGTTGGTTACACTTCGGGTACGGAACCCTAAAAGTGGTCTGTGGTGGGTTAATTATGCTGGTGACATTTATTAATGACACAGTATTTGATTACTTTACTGATTATATCTAAAATAGGAAATCTGATCATTAAACCAGAAACATTTTATATGTTTCTTTTTTCTGTGTAACTTTACTTTTGGAAATAAAAGTTACATACACTTTTATTTATTCATACTTAATAAGTAACTCTGTCCGGCTTTTCACGCCTTAACGGCAGAACGGATTTGGATAAATCATGGCATATGGATAGACCATGACCTGGGCTAGGACATATTATGATACTTTCTTATCTCGGTAGAACATTTCTGTGATATTATTTTCACCCTCCACGTGGGAAAAAACAAATCTTATGGATGTTTGTAACTCAATCACGCCAAACGGCTGAACGGATCTGGAAGAAATTTGGCACAGGCATAGATTATAGTCTGGAATAGCACGTAAGCTTTTTATCCCGGAAGTACGATCCTGTGGGCAATTCCCGAACTCCATGCGGGCGAAGCCGCGCGAATTTAAACGCGGGCATGAAACTTTAATACACCATCGATAGTTAACGTTTTATAGAAAAAAGGGTTCGTTATCAACTTACTCTGCTTGCTCTGTCCCTCCGCCTGCCTCAGCTTCGCCTCAGCGCCGGGCCCGTACGCCTGCGGCGCGGGCGCGGGCGGGGCCGGGGCCGGCTGAGCGGGCCCGGCCGGTGCGGGCGGGTCCACGGCCCCGCTCTCTGTTACTACCGTCAGCTTGTTGAACAGACCGCGGCCGTAGTATTCTGAGACTACCGCGTAACTGGAAGGTGGAAAAATGGGTGTTAATTAACCTTGAGATCAAAATATACTTTAGTAAAATTTCGAGACTCGTGGACTCCCAAAAGAGCCGTCAACAATAGAATCAAGACAAAATATAATAATAGCCTAGACTGGAAAAGGATATAATTAATAGATTAGTATGGAAAGGTCACGGACATCGTAAAAATAGCTGTTGGGAAACGAGATTCTTCTTATTATTTCGTACTAGCGACCCGCCCTGGCTTCTTACCTTCCTCTTGAATCACTCTATCTATAAACGCTATTGCTGAATACTGCATTAAAATCCGTTGCGTAGTTTAAAAGATCTAAGCATACAAACAGCAGGATCGACACCAATAATCTACTTATTGATGTGAATGACGTTAAAATAGAGTATTCCGTGGTCAGTGGGTAAAATATTTGGCGATTATCAGGATTGCGGGGCTAATCGTACAGAATGTGCTGAAAGTACATTTAGTTTCAATTATAATTATGGATGTACCGAATAGTCGGGAAAGCCGACTATCCGACCAGAATTGTAGTCGGTGACTAGACTAGGTCATAAAATGAAATTATAACATTTTTTGCAAATAATTTCTACTTTTTATTAATATTATCTTCTTTACTTTTTATAATTAGCCTTAGTTTGTTATGTAATCTTGCAATCGGAGTTCTTCCTTTGGTAGTAAAAGTTTAAGTTGAATCAAGAGTAATAAAATTTGTAACATACAACAATTTTGTTTTTGAAAAAAAAAAAGGAACACTAAACTCAATAAATTTTAGTCTAAAGTGGATCACACGAAAAAAATATGAGCTTATAATTAAGATTGATTTATCGGACAGTACCTAAATGTCACTTGTCTTTTTATAAGACATAAGTATCTTCCAAAGCATTCAACAATAACCATTGTGGCTCCTTCGTGTCAAATATGTTTATAAAACACGGTTGAACACAACATTTGATTGAATGGGGCGTGAACGTTGACTTGTTTACCAAAACATATATATCAGTCGGTTTTGATAGGTATGTTGTACCGTTTAAAGACAATGGCTGATTACAATGCAAGGTACAGTCGACAGCGCATCAAGTTACTACAAACTGACAAATTGTCTCATTCCATTTTGAACTTAACCATCAACAATTTATGGTTTAAATCATTTGGAGAAACAGTTTGTGGTAACTTGATGTGCTGGCGAGTGTAGTACATTTCAGCAGGTCAATATACTGCGTTGATTAGCTTACTTTATCCCCAAGGGCTCTTGCAGATACCAAGTAGGAAGAAGGATTGAGCTAGCTTAGCTTGAAAAAATACTTCTCGCTCTAGCAAATGAGCCCCATGCAATGTACGTTACCCCAGCAGGAAAGTGGCACCTAGAGTCGCATGAGTGGAACGTGTAATTTGTGTATAATCTGCTATGAATGTGCACCACATAAAAAATTGGTGCGCTTTGTCGTTTTGGAAAAAACGATTCCTGCTGGAGTAACGTTTTCCAGCAGGAAAATTCTAAACGAATCATATTGTGCATGGCCAGAGGGCGAAAATATAGTTTGTGCGTCTTCAAGTTTTCGAGAAATTGTATTTCCTGTTGGAGTAACGTTTTGCAGAATCGTGCACCTCTAAAACCATTGTATGTGCGCCTGTAGAATAAACATACACGAGTAGCTCTTTATTTGTGCGTATTTGTGACAGAAATTAGATTTAAGAAAATATTTATAATTTTCAAGAAATCGTGTTTTTTTGAAACCCGAAAACTGTATATAACTGTATTGTAGCTCGCTGAAAACTGTATTCGGTACTTCTTGAAGCTTATAATAACTATAAAAACTTTCAAAACTGTAAATGCATACGTTATTGAATAATATTGCAAAAAGTAAAAACGACGGTGTCATAACTTTGACGGCAAAATACAAGAAACCGGCTTAACCCAAGATGTGTAGGTGTAAACTAAAAACTAGTGTGTTTAATTAAAAAAAATAGTGAAAATATTCAGCTTGGAATGTTTTTCATTATGTAAATATAAACAAAAAACAAAACATGTAAAGAACGGCTGGTTATCCGACCAAATTCGAATGACTACTACAAAGCGACGGATTAGTACATATCGATGACCTAAATGCCTTTTTTATTGTTAATGTATTTTAGTATAACTGTTGCTGATAAACCAATAGCGTGTTTTTATGGCAATTTCAACTGTAAGCGATAACTACATACTTTTTCTATCAGCGTTTAAGGTGAAGGGCGATATTTGTTTTTCTAGGAGTTTTTGATCAAAGACATAGTTTAATTTAAACCATGATAACCATGGAGGACCTCGTGGCTAAATAAACAGCCGCTCGGGTCGATCTTCAGGTTAAGCCGCGCTTGCCTAGGTTGATCCGTGGATGGGTGACCACCCATTACATACAGAGTTTCCTCCGTACCTTGAAAATCACGGTAAGCCGTTGGTCCCGGCTGTCATTTGTAGATCTTTGATAGTCGTTAAGGTAGTCAGTGGCTCGAAAGTCTGACAACCAGTCTTACCAAAGGGTATCGTGTTACCCAGTGCTAGCTGGGTTGTTGAGGTTAGATAGGCAGTCGCTCCATGTAAAATACTGGTATTCAGCTGCATCTGGTTAGACTGGATGATGGTTGGTAAAGAATAGTTACATTAAAATTATGAATCGTTAATAGGTGTGTCAACTTGTTTAATTAATATAAATAATGTATTTACAATAAAAGCATTTTATTTGAAAATGTTTCAACTAAAACACGACTCAATTTGAATGGACCGATAAAACAATAAATCTTATCGATAGCATATCGGTAGGTATTAACGTAAACACACGACTTTTACCATCGACTGTTAATCGTGAATTAACAAGCGCAACAAAAATGCAATTTTTCCATTACCAAACATAAACACAGATATTCAGAAAATGTTACGCACAATCTATGAATCAAATCTTGAATAATGCAACAGAACATTTAAACTACAAGCATTGAATTTCTTTTAAATGTATTTACCAATCAGTTTTTTTTTGTAGTCTTGTATGTCCCACTGCTTGGCAAAGGCTTACCCCATATCTGGAAAGATATACGTACTCTTCTCCTGCGCTACCTCGAAGCAGCCTTCGTGACATTTAATATGAGATATTTTTTATTGAACTCTTTTCAACGATTCTTAAAATACTGATATATGCAATGATGCAATACACTTTATATTGATTTAACTTCATTCACTTGGCGGCTATAATAACTGATTATGCAGGCGACCCTATTTAAAGGGCTCTAACACACTTTTATACATACATATATGTACATACATACATGCTCTCCCGACCTTTTCCAAGGGGGAAGGCAGACACTACAGAACATATTCATTTTGCTTCGTAGATATATCATATATCTTACTAATATAAATGCGAAGTTTGTGAGGATGGGTGGACGTTTGTTACTCTTTCACGCGTAAACTACTGAGCGGATTTGCATGAAATTTGGCACATAGATAGTTTAGAACCTGGATTAACATATAGGATAATTTTTATCCCGGTAGTATGCTCCCGTGGAACAGTTACCGAACTTCACGAGGGGGAAGCCGTGGGCTAGTAAAACAATACAAAATATCACACTCACCCATACCTATCATCCGTATTATTAGGAAAACACCAAGAGAATGGCGCAATAGTAATAGATTTGATCAGAGATAGATACATGTTTTAATTTTACACTATGTTCCACGTTATCACAATAATATTGTTATATTGTAGTGAATTAAATGCGATCGAACTGATAAGTGGACATGACTGCGCGCGCGCAGCGAACCGACTGGCTTACTTCGATCGCTATTACGTCAGGTGTAAATAGATTACGTTTTGCTATCGCTTTTCTGAAGTAAATTGTTTGAACAATTGTTGGAAAAAAAAACCGTAAAACTAAAGAAGATCAGTTCATGGCTCAAGCATAAAAAAAAATCTTGGAACCCATATTAAAGTTTTAAACGTCGCAATATGCTGTTTTCATATTAGTATCATCGTTACAACTGTATTTGTAGATTATGTACTGAAACAATCGCATCGACTCTCAATCATGTTTTACGCATATTTTGTAATGGTCACTCGAAGCTGGGAGATCAGTTGAGGCAGTCTTTGGGGGTCTACAGAGAATAAATCATTATTTAATTTTTTCGTTTTATTATGTTTAGTTATCGATACCCATTACGTCTGCGGAGTTTCGCCAGATAATTCAATTTGACCCAGTATAAAATCAATATCGTAATTTATGTATTCCGGTGATAATCTTACAACAATGATTTCATTACGGAGCAAGTCGGACACAGCAAATTAGTAGTAATGAGGAAGCGTTCACATAAGTGGGTCTCTAGTTGACTCGGACTCGGAAAAGTAAGTGCTAATTTCAGAGTCGACCTCTGACAGTACTACTGATTGAGATGTGGTTGATCACTAGAAATCTTAAATTTATTCACCCTCAGTCAACGCACAGTCAAAACTGCTGGGTCTAGCTAGAAGACCAAAGTTTTACGCAAGAGATCGTTTCCTAAAACGAAATTGAGCACTAACGTAGGATTTTTGAACATTCACCCCCTAAAGAGAATGAAACATATCATAATATCACGCCCATATTTCCCTGAACACACACATTTCGCCAGTTATGAAGTGAGTGAGTGTGTGATTCTGGGCTACTACTGAAAAAATCCATGAATTTTGGCTGACACGGGAATGGAACCCAGGACCTCATGCTCAGTAGTAGAGCTTGCTACTGCTGACCAAAAACCACCCCGGTGTTCCCTTCTTACACCGGCGACTGCAAGTTCGACGTTCATCATTATTGCTAATTCGGTAATTCTATCGGGTACACGACTTGTTTAACAATTCTACGAGTATTCATATTCCGGATACGTAAGTACAGTACAGGGTTTTTTATAACAGACACCCCTGAGCGACCAAGACAGTGCGTCTCAGCGACGTATACATTGCAATACACGGGGCATGCTCGTAAAGCGCCTTTGCGACGTGCGTCTGTGAGTCTCGCCGACTTAGACAGCGCGACTCAGAGACGTACTTGTAATAACTTAGGTGCACTACTTACGGGTCATGCTCGTTGTGCAGCCTCGCATGTAGCGCCTCTGCGACGTGCGGCTGGGAGTCCGGCCGACGTCGCGCGCCCGCACATACGATGCACTCATTCTCCGATTCCGAGTAAGTTGTGAAACAGCTGTGAATATTATTATTATTTTTAGCACACATTGAAAACGTATTATACAGTTTCTATTTCACACAATGGCATATATTAAGGCCTGATTTCCACCAAAACAGAGAGGAGTGGAAAACGTAGTAAATATTCAGTCAAGGAGGAGAGGAGATGCCTTTTTTTAAGCGTATCTGCAGCGGACATATTATACACGGTGGAAGGGACACCGACGCGAAAACGGTTACCACGTATTCAGTACATCATAAACGGTTACCACGTATTCATACTTAAATAATACTTTGTTGGAACATGTAGTAACATTGGAATTGTGTGCTGGAAATAAAGATTTTTATTATTTATTATTATTATTATCATTCTGAACCAGCATTTTCAGAATGCTGGCTCAGAACGATGTACTTTCGACCCTGGTTGTGTGCGGCGGCTGTGTACATTTTCTCATGCCTCAACATTCAGAGAGAGCACTGCCCCGTTCTAACCAACTCACATCTCCGCTCCGCATTGGTGGACACACCCTGCTCGATGCGTTTGCTCGTCTCGTCTTGTCGAAGCGACACTCCGACTGATCGATCCTAAATACGGCTAAGCTCTCAGTCGAGATGAGCACAGTAGCACGCTCTGGTAGCTCACCTCTGATGGAAGGAATGCTGACACAAGAAGTGCATGGTGGGCAGCTCCAGCGGCTTGTTGCAGACGGCACAGCGGGACGACTGGAACACGACGGGCTGGCTCTGCAGTACGGTGGTCTGTTCCCTCATACGTTCGCTTTCGGTGCGGTACTTCGATGCCAGTTGCTGTTCTCTTGTTATTACTTCGTTCTCGGATTTTAGGACGCCTGTTAGGTACCTGGAGGAAGCAAAATTAACATAAGATCAGGCCTGTATTTTCTGGGGTTAGTCTGAGGTTTACTCTAAACTACACCCACATTTTTCCAGTTATTTGAAGTCCCATGTGATAGGGGACGAACCTATTGTTATCGACCGGTCACTCATGCAGATTCCGACCGAGCTACTGAGAAATTCCTGATGGAAAAATTCAATTAATTTTTTTGCCAACCCTTTGTTTGGACTCAGAACCACATTAGCGGCTCATTATCCTCAGTTGCGCTAGACCAACGAAGCAGTGAGAAATAGTAGATTAATACAACAAGTGAAAAAAAGAGAATTTAATTCGAGTGACTAAGTTGGATTCCGAGAGCAGCGAAGGATATTTGATTATACATTCTACTCCAGAATCCCGAGCGTAGCAAGGAATTCTAGAGTAGAATCCTGAGCGGAGCGAGGGATACAAGAATAATTATGTATAGTCAAATTAGAACATTTTCGAAATTCAGTGTTATATTTTTGTCGGCACGTTTTATTTATGTTTTGTTCTTAGTTCATGTTTGTTCCAAATTCAAAAAGTTTTTATTCACTCAGTGAGTAAAAGAGAGTTTTATATTCACTGTTATCGTTTATAAGTGGCAATGGTAAAAATGCTACATATTACTCAAATACAGCATGAAAGCTAAGTCGACGTTTGAATGCTAAATACTATAAAGTTGGTTTAGGTATACTTACTTTCTAACATCTCCTAATGTGTAGGTAGGTGTGCTAGCGAGGCAGTCGATGACTAGGATAGGCGATAGTAACTTTTCGTTTGCTGCGGACCAAAATTGTCGAAATTAATATGCATATCTTATTTTAATTGCATCATTTGAGCTAAGATTAGCGAGGCGCATGTTTTAAATCGTAGAACTGCACAGGTATTGTTTATATGCGGAGAAAAAAAAAAGTTTAAAAAGTAGAAATGTCTGAACATATTTTAAAGGGACTGTTTAATAATTATCGCCATTGGACCAAGAATTTAATAGCGAACAATATTTGCTGACTCATACAAATCTTCAATACCTTTTCGATGTAAATGTATGGGACAGGTCATATTATTGGGCCATTACGACGTTGTTCCCATAAAGAAACTTGTTCAGTTTGATGGGCTGTGTCCCTTAAATATGAGCACACATTTCTGATACACGCACTAGGTCGTGTTCTGCCCAATGCCATGAACTCGCACGTGCACTAAGTAGAGAACTAGAGACCTATAACGTTGAGCAGCTCGGGCAGCGCGCGCGCAGGCGGCGGCGCCCACAGCACGTCCAGCCACACGCGCGGCACGCCCGCGCCACGCGCGCGGCACACGCCCAGCGCCGCCTCCGCGTCGTCCCGCCGCAGGTGCAGCGCCACCATAGAGCGCCAGCTGCGGGGAATTGCACACTCTAATATACTGCATCCTACCACTGACAAATACTCAGGTATAGATAAGTGTAAGGTCGAGAATAGTCGAATGCGGTAGGTTTTCGGCCACCACGCAATGTTGTTATGATCAGTTACGTTGAGTGTGCACTCGGTTTAATATGCAGAAAGACAAATCAAATCATTTATTTTGCTGAATATGGGTACATACAAAGATGAAACACAACAATATAGCTCAGGACCATATCCTGCCCTCACAGGTGTGCAAAAATAGTTCATTAATATAATCAAAATTAAATAAATTCAAAATTAAAAAATATCATAATTAAATAAAAAATTAAATAAAGTCAAAATTAAATAAAAATCAAAATTAAATAAAGTCAAAATTAAATAAAATCAAAATCAAATAAAATCATGGGGAATTGGAATGTCAATAATTAAAAACAAATGACATCTTACATACCTACCATTACAATAATATATGACGTCAAAAATTAAATTAATTACTTTTATCATTTATGTCAGGAATACAAAGATGTCAAATTATCAATTCAAATTCTTATCACTCAAAAATTCGTCAATTGAATAATAACATTTATTAATTAATAGATCTGTCAATTTCTTTTTGAACAGTGTAATTGTCTCATTTTTTATTACATCGGGTATTTTGTTAAAAATTTTCGGACCCATACATATTATACTTTTATTTAATAGGGCGGTTTCAGAACCACTAACAATTAACAAATTCTTATACTGTCTTCTGATTGGCCGGTTTCTATTTTCGGCCACTTTATTAAAAAGAAGATGCATATTAGATTTAACGAAAACAGCCACCTCGAAAATATAAAGAGATGGGAATGTAAGTAATTTAAGGGACTTGAATACAGGTACGCAGCTATCTGTTACTAATAAATTGCACATGGCCCTTATACAGCGTTTATGAGCTTTGAACACCTTTTCCCTCAGACTACAATTTCCCCAAAATATTATGCCGAATCTCAAAATTGACGCGACTAACCCATGGTATGCAATTAACCTTGTGGACATATTTACTTTCTTAGATAAGTTAAAGAGTACATATGCAGCTACACTAAGTTTTTTGCATACTTCTTCAGCTTGTGGCTTCCAAGTTAATTGGCTATCTATCATAATACCAAGGAATTTTGCAATTAGTACTTGATCAACTTTTTGTCCATTATAGTGTAGATTTAAGACTTCTGGTGGAATCCGTTGATAAAAATGCATTACATTAGTCTTTGGTATATTAATCATTAAATTATTATGGTCAAGCCAGCGTATAATGTTTATTATAGTATCATTTATGTCATGTTCATATGTTTTTTCGTCAATACATTTAATCAAGGCAGTACTATCGTCAGCAAATAAGACCATAGGATGGTCAATGTGGCGAGGTAAATCATTTAAATATATCAAAAATAATAAAGGGCCCAGCACACTACCCTGTGGTACGCCATACCTAATAATTCTAACATTAGATAAATATTTTTCTTCGCGCTTAGTTTTAAGACATATTCTAGATATTTCTGTGTGCTGCTTCCGATTGTTAAGGTATGTATAAGATATATATATTTTAAGAGATTAAGTACATTTCCTCTGATGCCTATGATGTCTAGTTTTTTTATAAGAATTTCGTGATCATCACAATCAAATGCCCTCGACATGTCCGTAAAAATTGCGCAAACTTGTACTTTTTTATCCACATTTTGCAATATGACATTAATCCAATCGTAAACGGCCGCATTTATACCCTTATTTTTTCTGAAACCCATTTGTTCCGCACTTAAAATATTATATTTAGATAAAAAGTTATTTATTGAGTCGGAAATTATTTTTTCCATAACCTTAGAAAAAATGGGTATCAATGCGATTGGTCTATAATTTGCTAGATCTTCTTTATTGTTTTTTTTTTTTAAGTGGCTTAACTATAACTTTTTTTAAGCTATCCGGAAATACTCCAGTACCGATACATACGTTAAGTATATGACACAAATGCAAGGCAATGTCGTCTGATACGAATTTTACAACCTTTGTTGATATACCGTCATATCCAGTGCTAGTTTTATTTTTTAATGATTGTATCGCTCTCATAATATCTTGCGGTACAACGGGATGCATAAACAGTGAGTTTGGGTTGCTTGTCAAGTACGTAGTGTCCGGTGATTTCGTCATGTTATCTTGTGTCTGGTCAATAAAATAGTTGTTAAAAGCGTTTGCAATGTCTGTCGGATTAGTAATGGTAGTATTTTGAACTTTTATTTGGGAAATAGGCTCAGTGATTCGAGTTTTGTTATTTATAACCTGCCATGATGCTTTCGATTTATTGCTGGAGGTGTTAATGAAATAATAATTTTGTGCTCTTTGCGTTAATTTAATAATTTTCCGAAACCTGCGCGAGTAATTTTTGAAGTTATTTTTATTACAATTTGATGGTTCGCGTCTATATTTCCATAATAAATGTCTTTGTTTTCTACTACACACTCGGATACCATTTGAAACCCATTTAATATTCTTATTAGACCCAACTGTCATTAATTTGTAAGGAAAGCAAAGATCGTACAACATGCGAAAATGCTCTAGAAGAAAATCGTATGCTTCATTGGCATTTTCGGTTTGGTAGATTTCAGAGAAAGAAAGACATTTTAAATAGTTTTTGAATCTAGCCATATTTTCATTATTCATCGTTTTTTGATCCGCCATGAATTTATTCTATACGATTTAATAACCTTAACTTCTAATAGCTGAGCAGTATGATCAGACAATGCAAAGTCCAATACTTGGGATTTACATTTTAATTTAGAGTTGCATGCAAAATTATCCAAACAAGAGTTACTGACCAGCCTGGTGGGCTGTCGTAGTTCCAGTTTGAGATTGTAACCCAGAAGAAAGTATTCAAAGTCTAGTGTCAAGTTATTTCTTTTAAGCGTATCTATATTGAAGTCCCCACATATGACTATTTTCTTATCAGATTTGGTACAAAGCTTCCTCAGAATAATCTCTAACTTTTCATAAAAAACATTTAAGTTATTTAACTTTGGTGGCCTATAAATACAAATGATAATTACACTTTGGTTCGTAAGTTCTAGGCCGCAACATTCAATAACATTAGGTATAGAATGACGAGAGACATCCAAAAGCTCTCTATATTCAATACAGCTTTTAACTAAAATACATGCTCCTCCTCGTTTCTGAGAAGGTCTTGAATAAATTGCTCCTAACTTGTAATTCGTTATATTCAATAATTTCTCATGTCCGGCCATTATAAAGTGCTCTGTGATACAAATTATATCTATGTCTCTTTTTTGCTGAGATAATTCTTGCAGGTGAACAGTAAGTATGTCAGATTTATTTAATAGCCCAGCAATATTTTGATGAAGAATTTTTAAACTATTAAAGACGAAAAAAACACTGTTGTCTGGCGTGTCAATAATAGCAGTGTCAATTGGATATTTTTCTATGTCAATGATCAGACGATCGTAAATAATCTCGAAAAATCTTTTTTGTTCCCAGTTTGTTTATTTTACCTGTTTGATGTGAAAACATTTCCAAAGACAGGTCACGGTTTGTGTCAAAGAAATATGCATAATTACCGTTCTGCATGTCCAAGTAAAGTAAATTATTAAATATTTCTACACGATAGTTCTGGATTAGAGCTCCTCTTACATACGTGGGACAACATACTATTATATTTTTGTGAGTTATTTGTTTCAACGATTCCCTAATTTGTTTGACTAGTTCAATATAGTCTTCAGCGCTTTTAAAATCTTTTTCTCCGATCATAATCATGCAGTAGTCGTCTATAGAAAGATTTTGGACTTTGTCAGTTATATTTGTCAGTATTTCTTTTATTGCGCTACCTGGTGAGACATAATGGCAGTACTCAAACTGGTCGCTGAAGGTGTTTTCTATATTTTCTAGTGCACCTACGTAGTTACAGTTGCTGATTATTCGTAATTTTCGCTTTTTTGGGCTACAGATCTTACCGTCATTTTTCTGTTGTGGGATTTGTTTTAGTTTTGTCTCAACACTGCTAGTTTTATATTGTATGCGAGAGGGTGATGACTTATCTATTTTTTCCTGATTTAATATATTTAAAGGTTCTATTTCTGTTCCTTTATTCTTATTTAAGGATTTCTTTATGGGAGTCGATTTTTTGTGTTTTATAACTGGGCTGCTAAGTTTTGAGTAGAGATCATTTTTCTTTTGCAAGTCTAAGTTTACGACTTAAGGTTGCTATTTTCTAAAGAAAGAGACTGAATTTCCTGATGTGCGCTATTTAAATCTAACATAAGCTTGTCAATATGTTCCTTTAACTTTGTAATTTGTTGTTGTTTTGCATCATTAATATCGTCATTGGATAAGTCGGGTAGGCAAATCAAATCAAATCAAATCAAAGCATTTATTTCAAGTAGGCCAATTACAGGCACTTTTGAATTGTCGAAACAAAGACAACAATGAAATGTAGCTACAGTCCCATTCACAAGGCATAAAAACTGTGAAAGTACTGTAGTTGCCCATTCCCTAACGTAGATCTCTATGGAGAAGAACGGGCAAGAAACTCCATGGACACTCTTTTAAATCAAAATATTGTTACAAAATCTGGTTACATCATTCATGTTGAGATTATACATATATGTGAGAACGATGTACAAAGACGTGCACATTAAGAGCGTCCAGAGTAAAAGGTAAAACCAACAATTTAAAAATAAAGTAATTAAAATAAACCGTGGCAGCTAAGAAATGACCAGTCCCAACTGACAGCGCCCGTTCACGAACATGACGCATGGATCAGCGCCATTCAACTCAACCATATTGAAGGGAATTAAATGACCCGACACACCCGCCACCATCAGCGAGACATTTGAGTGAGCATGACATTCTCTCAGCCACCAGGACACATTCAAGTCAATGAAAGATAACCCAATATAAATGGGAGCTTTACAGTACATAGTACTCACACATGTGTGTTTTGCAATTATATAATTCTAGGAGATGGAATCTATACATTGCAAGGATATTTTTACAATCTTCAGCAGCTTCCACAATAATTGAAATGGTAATAAATTAGTTTGCACACGATGTGGAGATAAAACAGATAAGATATACAATTCAACCCCTAAGTTTCCAGAAGAGAAACAAGAAAGAAAATATGTATATATATATAATTAAAGAATTAAAGGGGGAGCATCTCTTCCAAACAATAAAATCTTAGTTCGTGAGCCCAAGTGGCTGTGGAGCAGGACCAGCATTGAGCCATGCATTTTTATCTACGAGATAGTCTTCCAACGTATAATATGCTCGTTTACATAGTGTGCGTTTTATGCATGTTTTAAATTTCTTCTCATTAAATGTAGAATGTCAAGTGGTATTTTATTGTAAAATTTTACACAGTACCCCATAAAAGAAGTGCGTACTTTTGACAATCTGAAACGTGGCTGATCTAATTTGTCCTTATTTCTAGTATTGAAATTATGCCTGTCGCTTATTTTACTAAAAAGATGTCTATTTTTCCGAACATACATAATGTTTTCATAAATATATTGACAAGGTACCGTCATGATGTTAATTTTTTTAAACAATTCTCTTAGAGACTCGCGTCTGCGTAGGTTATAGATGGCTCTTACAGCCCTCTTTTGCAGAATAAATATTGAGTCAATATCTGCAGCCCGTCCCCACAGCAGAATACCGTAAGACATGATGCTGTGGAAGTAACTAAAATAGACCAGTCTCGCGGTATCCACGTCTGTTAATTGCCGTATTTTACGGACAGCGTAAGCGGCTGAACTTAGCCGCCCTGCAAGTGCTGTTAAGTGAGGACTCCATTGCAGTTTCGAGTCAAGCGTAATCCCCAAGAAAACCGTCTTATCGACGAATTGTAGTATTTCCTTGTTCAATACAACGTTACATTCGCTACTTCTTACATTCGGTAACGCGAATCTTATACATTTAGTTTTCTTCTCATTTAACACCAAATTATTTACAGTAAACCAGTTATGAATCTTAAGCATAGCGTTATTTACGTCATCAATATCTTGTGCACGTCTATCTACCTTAAAAATCAGTGATGTATCATCAGCAAATAACACCATTTGAGGTCGACTTTTCAGCAACTGAGGTAAATCATTTATGTATACTAGAAATAGGAAAGGACCCAATATTGAGCCTTGCGGTACCCCCATTTTTACTTTTAATCCTAATGAATTTACGCCATTTATTTGTACATGCTGCATTCGATCATTTAAATATGATTTCACCAAGCTAAGTGCTTGTTTTCCCAGTCCGTAATGCTCAAGTTTTAGCAACAGTGTGTCGTGATTCACGCAATCAAATGCCTTGGATAGATCGCAAAAGATGCCTATTGCATCCTTTGCCTCTTCCCATGCATTAAAGATGTGCTTTAGTAAGGTGACACCGGCGTCAGTAGTGCAACGACCTTTGGTGAAACCATACTGTTGATCATGCAGGATGTCATTCCGATTAAAATGATAGAGCATTTGATCCAGCATTACTTTTTCAAATATCTTGCTGAAAACCGGCAAAATAGATACGGGTCTATAATTATTTGTGTCCTTGCCGTCTCCAGATTTAAAAAGTGGTATAACTTTACTATACTTCATTAAATCTGGAAATAACCCTTGGTCTACACATAAATTAAATATTAAGGCTAAATATGGAGCTACTGTCTCAACAATTGATTGACAGACTTTAGTAGACATCCCCCAAAGGTCTTCAGTACTTTTTATTTTAAGTTGCTTAAAAGCCTTCATAACGACCACAGGGTTTATATGTTTAAATTTAAATTCAACATTACAGGTTGACACATTCTCTCTTAATAAATTAATGGCAAGGGATGGCGAAGAATTTAGCGTTTCTGTGGTTTTAATTGGAATATTGGTAAAGAAGGTAGCGAATTCCTGAGCAACATCGACATTAGCGCTAATGAGGCTGGAAACAGTATCTTCGAATGTGCTATTTATTATATCGTTAGAGACGGTGGCGGTGTTGGAATCCGATTTAGTACGCGTACGGCGCATAGTAATGTTCTCGAAGAAATTCATTGCGTTTTTTTTTTTTTTCTTGATGTCGTGTCTCACACACTTCGTTTGATGTCAATTAGAATTATTATAGACAATTTCTTCGAGTTTCACAACAAGTTTCTCGTTTGCTAAAAAACTCGAAAAGGAAAAATAAATACAGTAACATTCTATCTGCGTTCTTATTTTTGCTATTATTCATACATAATTTCATAAAAAAACACGATCAAAGTCTTGACAAATATTACTAAAAAACTATGTTGCAAGTGTTGCAAAATGACACTTCTTAGTGCTGACCGTAAACCCAAGTTCTATCATTACGATTAAAAAGTGGTATTCAGCCTAATCGATACTCGCAATGAAATCGAGTTTAGAAAAAAAAGAGTTGAGACTGAATTCTTGGTATAATTTCGAATAATAATTAATCATTTAATTTTATCTTTTTTAATAATTTCATTTAGTAATTATTCGATGCTTTTGGTTGACTTCAAGAGAAGGATTAAACTTCTTAAATAAGCATTAGACAAAAGTACAATTTGGTTCAACCCTGTCACCTAAACTAGGCTAGGCCTGTATCTTAGGTGGCAGTGTCCGGCTATGGGATATGCTTGAATAATTCTTTTGTGGCAGACGTGCCAGTGGACTGTGTCAAGTGGGCGCTTATTTGATCTTGTGGTAAATTTTTACGTGAGAGTGAGAAACTGAAGAGTGAATGATGTAGTTAGTGTGTGAGTGTTTGATGATTGTGAGTGGGGATTTTAGGGGTGTTTTGTGCATGTCGTGGGTGGAGTGAATGAGGTGAGCGTATGTTTGCAGTGCGTTGTGAGTGTGGGAGTGTATAGCGCGTGTGCGAGAAAAATAGGGAATAACAGATAAAGAGTGGACGTTTATTAGGTGATGTAAGCTAAGAGTGATTCCGTATTATGATAATCTTGTTTTAGTAGCCATTCCATTACTGTACGTTTTAGTTTAAACCTAGGCAGTCCAAGAATATTTATTTTTTTATGAACTTGATTATAAATGTGCGTACTTATGACGTAAAATTGGTGTCTTGCAAACTTAGTCTTGTGTTGGATGCTGGGAATTATGTGTTTACGTTTTTTGGGGTCGGGAGGAGCCAAACTGACATGTGTCCTAAGAATTGAATGAAGCACAAATAGCTGTCGTACAGTTAAGACCTTACAGTCAGCATAAAGTTGCGCTGTTGGATATCTGCGTGGTTTCTTTGTCATAACTTTAAGGACTGCCCTTTGTGCTCTCTCAGCCCTCAGGAGACCTGTCTTCTTGGCCCCACCCCAAACATTGATGCAGTACCCTAGCACTGATTGACACAGGGCAAAATAGACCATTTTAAGAATATCAAGATCAGCTGACCCCCTGAGTGATTTGAAGATAGATATAAGTCGCGTTGTTCGAGTGGTAAGTGTGTCTAGGTGTTTGTCCCATCTTAGTCCGTTGTCTATATGGATGCCCAGGTATTTTACACTGTCATCTCTTCTTAATTTTGGACAGGAGCAATGTGTTAGGGGATTTGTACATGAGTGTGCCGTAATAGAGAAAGTACTTGATGGTTTCATGTTGCAGCGGATAGCGAAAGGAACATATAAAGTTTTGGACAGATTTAATGTTAGTAGATTAGAGTTAAACCAGAGCATGATTCTACTTAAGGCAGATTCAGCGTAGCTTTTAACAGCTTCCCAAGAAGGACCGTGGACGATGATTGCGGTGTCATCTGCATAGGTGTATATGTTGCAGTTAGGTAGCGCCATATGGCAGAGATCGTTTATGTATATTTGAAACAATGTCGGCCCTAGTATGCTGCCTTGTGGCACGCCGTAAGTCACTAACTCCTCGTTACTTAAATTGGTACCGATTTTGACTTGTTGACTACGGTTTTTGAGGTAGTCTGAGAAAATCTCAAGTGCTTTGCCACGAACACCCAAAGATTCCAACTTAAGGATAAGTTTGGGCACAGAAACCGTGTCAAACGCTTTAGAAAGATCTATGAAAATTCCCAGGCACTTCATCTTTTCGTCCAGTTTTTTAGCAACCAATTGCGTGAGATCTAGTACAGCAAAATGACACTTCTTAGTGCTGATCGTAAACCCAAGTTCTATCATTACGATTAAAAAGTGGTATTCAGCCTAATCGATACTCGCAATGAAATCGAGTTTAGAAAAAAAAAGAGTTGAGACTGAATTCTTGGTATAATTTCGAATAATAATTAATCATTTAATTTTATCTTTTTTAATAATTTCATTTAGTAATTATTCGATGCTTTTGGTTGACTTCAAGAGAAGGAGATTTATAAATAATAAAATAAAATAAAAACTTGCTTCTATGTAATCAGTTTGATGATTATCTTTCTTTCCGTTGAACTAGCAGCGTGAAATTTGGCAAGAAATAAGTCTCACAGTTCAAACAAAGAAACATCTGAAAATGGATCGATTTTTGAACCTATGGCTAAATGCGCGTCCATTTTTTTGTTTCAAAATTTAAATTAAGAATACGCTCGCAATTCACAATTTTAAAATATTTTAATTTACTACATCCTTTATTGTGAATTTGGTTTTCTAATATCTGGCGGTTGGACTGGAAGCCTACCCCAACATAGTTGGGTAAAGGCTAGGCAGATGATGATGAATATCTAGCTGTTGGATATAGAATGCCCAGGATCTCGGTAGGTAGGCATAATAAAAAATTAGTTTGATCCGTCAAAGATACATTATATTACTTATTCTACAAAATTGTGTATAGTACGGTTGGGTTATTGTGTTAGGTTGGGACAAACTTTTTTTTTGTTTAGATTATTCTTTCCCACTGCTGGGCAAAGGCCTCCCCATACCTTTTCAACTCTCTCGGTGTTTTGCCTTCTCTCGCCAATCAGTCAAAAACGAGTGAGTCCATATCGTGACGCCAGTGTTTCTTGGGCCTGCCTCGGTGACGACGACTGACAAATTTATTGTCCTATATTTCGCAACCAGCAGTGCATAGGCCGTATCCTAAATAAACATTAGTTTATTTTTTCAAACGGGTTCATTGTCCACTCTAAAACCTCTTTTAACAACTGCAAAGTTCAGGTTATCCATCATAGGCCGTGGGCCGTGTCACTTGATTGAGGCCGAGTCCTACTCGCATTTCAAGTTTTCTTAAAAATACAATTTTATAGTTTTTGGGGTTGCTACTAAACCAAGCTTATCTACGCATCAAAAATAATGACGATTAAAAGTATTGGTCGGAGAAGGCAAAAGATAAAGAAAATTGGAAAGCCTTAGGGAGGTTTGCCCAGCAGTGGGAGAGAACTGTCTGATAAAAAAAAGTATTTGTAAATAGTGAATACCTAATAACCAATCCATCTAACCATAACCCAATTTTGTAGACTAAATATAATTTATCTTGGTGGGAACCAAACAAACACTATGGCCTACCAAGATCCTTGGCGTTCTATATTCAACCAACCAATAGAAAAAAAATCACAATAAATTATCTAGTAACTATAAATACAATATAAATTGGAATAGCGAGTGCATTCCTAATTTAAATTTTGACATGGAAAAAAAATCGGCGCGAATTTAGCCATAGATTAATCTGTTCTGTTTATTGTTGGGTCGGTTTTAATACCTACAATGCACGAAAATCTATTAAGATTACCATTATAAAAGCTTTAAAAAATATTATAACATTTTTTATTGTATTTAACGCTTAAAACAAAATTATTTTAATTTCTATCTATCGATTTCTTAAATTCCTTACATTTAATTACTCGATTTAATCGAAATCTACAAAACAAGAATCGATTGAAATAATCGCTTTCACACGTCACAAAAATTAAAAAAAAAAAATGGTCGTCAATTTCGAATACAAATTGAGTAGTGGTAATGAATATACGTGTTATTGGTCCTGAATTAGTAAATTACGCTAAGATCTGGGCATTTTCATGTTGTTTATAATATTTGAAATTATATTTGTCACATTTGTTATCGAATCTTTATGCGTTTGTGTGATATAATGTGAAAAATAAAAATGTAAACACGCACTATTGGCGCGAAACTTCGACTTTAGATACCAAAATTCATCATTACCACTGCTTATTTAAATTGAACTATGGATGAATTCGTCACATAATTAAATGACGTGTTAATTATTATCAATAAAGTGGAGTTTGGATGTCCAAAAACCACAATTTTTATGATTTTTAGCCTCGGCCAGCACTGCTGTCAAAATGGCGATGACCGTATTTACGCACTTGGATTTTGTAAGGTGAAATTAAGAAACTTGCGCGCTAAATACAGAAGTTTTAATGGCGTTGACATTTATGAGCTTTTTATCCAACTCTCTTAATTAACGCACACTCATAGTATTTGATTATCAGAATGTTAAATATTTACATAAATAATGAGGATGACGTATGACTTAAATGCTAGCCCCTTTCGGGGCCGATACCGAGCCAGCGGAGGGTTTGTATGTCAAGCCCCCGAAGGGGCCCGTACCGAACTATATGGTTAATTCACAAAAAGTGTATTTGATTCAATGAGATTTGAACCTGCGCCACACTGAGTAGGCAGTAGTAGCGTTATTTCTCCTCACCACCGAGGCCCTGTGCAGGATGCCGAAATTGTTGGTCGATATGTCCACTAAGTCATAGTCAGGCGAGGCGACGACGGGGAGTAGAGGCGGTAAGTGCGGGGAGTATCGAGCGCGCTGCGGGTTGTCCTAGGTCAGTGCACACGGCAGTTAATTTTTCGTTTTCAAATGTTTAGTTTTTTATCACGGTTTATTATCACTATAACTTTGCTTCACTCTGACGTATCACAGCAAAACTTTCACAGATCGATGAGTTACTTCACTGGCTTTAAGGCAATAGTAATTTAGTATGATAAAGTCCACTTAATACGACTTGTTCTATTTAAAAAATGAAGAGCAAAAAAAACATCAGCCTTCTGCGTTTCGATTCAACTCGAATCGACAGCATTGAAGTTCCTCGGAATCACATAACTGAGCGGCCATCACGTGTACTCCACATGGCTGCCGCGCAGACGAAAGCCTCCCGACTCGCGCGTTCAATTAAAAATGTACTTGCTGAATGAATGCCTAGACACATGCATGGTGACTGGTGTCAATTTAGCGCAGTTTTGTAAACACAAAAATATATAGAAAAAGACCCAAAATTCCATCCTTACTAGAGCCCAGAACCTGCCATGATCAGCGCCCGATCCCTGACGTCATTAGCGTCAGCTTTATTATACTTTAGTTATAACACTAGAGTATACTCACAGTTTGTTCTCCTCGTATAGATGCAGCACGCCCGCTTGGAAGCCCAGCATCTGACAGATGATCAGCGTCTGATCCTTGTCGTAGTTAGCGTCAGGGTTCCTCAGTAAGCGCAGTACTTTGTCTTCGTATTCTTTCTTCTCACTTTCTGGAGATTTTGCCCTGAGGAAACGAAAGTTATATTTTTACTTTTAGCTTTTAAACGTTGCAAGTGCGACTGGTTAGTGTGGGATTTTGAGTGTGGACAAAGTACCATTGGGTTTTTACATTAGAAACCTGCGGAGTCCAGATTTTTTGCCCAGTCAATGGTAATCTATTTCGAAATTCTCAGTAGCAGTCTGGAACCGTGCCCATTATTATCATAACCACAGGCCGACTTCACTCAATGCGGTGTATAGGCCTCTATTTGCTTGTGCCAAGCTTCACATTCTTGTGTCAACCTCATCCAGGATATTCCCGCAACAGCAACAATGCCGTCTGCCCGTCTCTCTAGACGGGCGACCAACATTTCTCGTTCCAGTCCTTGGACGCCACTCGGTCACACCTTTACTCCACCTGCCATCACCGCGCCTTCCTGCCCAACTCCATTTGAGTTCCATAACGCAATTTCCTTTATCGAAGAAGTATCGGATTCGGATCGTAAAGTAAGGGCTAATTTAATAACTTCTAAGAAAGAAGGTTAATAGTACATTACGATATTAGTGCGTTAAGATGGTTATAATATGCGAGGCGGAATTTCAGTCCGAGCCGAAGGCGAGGGCGTAATTGAGCCGAGCATGTTCTACCCAATACGCACGTATATCGTACGACGTTTTTAACACATTTGCGAGGAAACAGAAAAAAAAGATATTCACAATACAAGTACAAAGAAAAGAAAATTTGAGAAAAATGGCGCGAGGATTATTTTCTGCCGTGGCTGCATGAAAATGTTGGCAAAGACGCTAGAGCATGCAGCCAAGTTCTTAAATTACCGAATAAACTGTTTTTTATTTTTATTTTAAATAAACTCAATCTGTGAATGCACACTGTTGCTTTCCCGCCATTTTAACAGCGCGCTAGCGCTGCTTACTGACTGGTGCCGCGCGGCGATTACTTAGAAATTTGAATAGCAACAGCGCGCTGCTCACTAGCTGGAGTCGTGCGGCGGCGATCAGTTCCATATTTGAAATGGCAAATAATACTGTTATGGAATTTGTATGGACCATAACTTAACTATTTGCTTTTGTAACACACGCGTTTTTTATGACCCGCTTTACATATTTAAAACCGGTGGAATTACATCAGCTTTACGAGCAAGGGTGTTAAAATAGTACATTACGATATTAGTGCGTTAAGATGGTTATAACAAGCGAGGCGGAATTTCAGCCCGAGCCGAAGGCGAGGGCGTAATTGAGCCGAGGATGTTATAACCAATACGCACGTATATCGTACGACGTTTTTTAACACATTTGCGAGGAAACAGAAAAAAAAAGATATTCACAATACATGTAGTAGGTACTTGTATTGAGCAAGGGTGTTAAAAAATGTTTTATCTCCCTTCAAAAACTAGTTATAGAGTAGAATGATCTACTTACCAAACATGTATATAATGTTCTATGAGCGCATTGAACACTAATTTCGAACAGTCCTTCTGCGTCTGCGTCATGTGCTCGAGGAACTCTATGAGTCGCTCGGAGTTGCTCAGGAACATCGGGATGTAGTCGTCGGGGAGCGCGCTGATTGGCTCCCGCACGCCGCCGGAGAGGGACGCCTCGTCGACCAACGGCTTGCTTCGGGGTTTGTAGTCTGTGCATAGTACTGAGGACAAGAAGTATGAAAATGTTTTTTTTTTCCTATGGTTGGTCAGTTGGCATAGATCCCGCCCCCCGACGCAAGTGTGCGAGGGAACATCAGGTCTGGCCCCACCACTCGCTCCAGGGCAGATAGAAACATACATTCAGGATTTCACACTCGAGAAAAAAATAAAAAGTTGACATGTTTGCTAACAGGAGCGGACTTACAGTCGCTAAATTTACAATATAGATATTCAGCATGCAGTCCGTCTGAACAGAGGCGGACTCAATGCCATTTTGTACCAACCTTCGGAAATGTACAAACAAATAATGGTACTTAGGTGATTCCCATTTTGATTTTAAAATCTTTGTGAAAGAAGAATAAGCCTAGTCTGTCGCAGTCAAACACCTACTTGTAAGATTCCTGCTTAATAGGGTACCAATGTCACTAGTCGAGAAAAGTATAACGTATTACCAAACACTTACACTTGAGAAACTTGGTGCTCTCCGCCGGCTCATGCTGTATCAGCCTGTGCCCGTACTGCCGCATGTACTGGTCGGCGTCATCAAACTCCAGCTCTACGATGTATTCCAGAGCCTTGCGGTAGTCCTTCTTGTCCTCGAGCATCATCTTGAGATACCAGTCGTGACGCTTGTGATTGGCTGCGAGGGATAACGCGTCGTCTACGCTTACTTGGCGCATTACCTGGTAATAAGAATATGGATTGTTTGAAACGGCGACTACGATTAAGTATACGGCAGCCTGGCTATCTGCCAGGGCTGCGGGACTGTTCGAAAGAGATACCGCGGCCCTGGAACATTAAGGGCCAAAGAAGGAACATGGGTGGTTTATAGTCAGTAAGAGTCTGACACTCCCTTCCGCTCCGCCCAGAGCGGGGGGGTCATTTGACGATGTCCAACCCACCAAAAAAAAAAAAAAGCCTGGCTATAGATTTGATACATATTCATACTTTTTGGACCATTTGATTATTGTTACAACAATAACCTATAGCTATCTGTTAACATAAGTGCATCCTGAGTGACGGCGCATCGCGTATGAGGAATTCGCGGCGCATGAAAAAAAAACACGATAAGTTTGAAACTATCCGGAGTGCGAGCGGGCGCGTACTTAACCGGGCCGGAACATTTCGTGCGCCGCGGATTCTGCTTACGCGATGCGCCATCAGTCAGGACGAACACTAAGGCATAACATAATGGCATGCCTGTGTTCCTCGACGGATAAGGCAGAGGAGTATCTTAAGAACAACACTTTGACAGCTATGTTTAAGTCCCTTAAAATTAGAGCAGGTCTACTCCCATAAATCAGGCACAGACCTGGGCTTGGGGCTACAACTAAGAAATTCCTGACAGAAAAACCTAATCATCCACATTGTTCAAGCTGAGTATTGAACCCAGGAACCTGGCTCATCAGTCGCGCTTACAGCCACTGTGCCAAGGAGACAGTCTTAAGAATTAGAATTTGGAATTACTGTAACTTACAAATGACTGGTCAATTTGTAAGTCCAAACCATGAACTAGTCCTCTTAATAGATAAAAGACATAGATAAGTAGATTAAGCATTAACCAACCTTAATAGCGACATTAACATCAAAATCAATGATTTTATCTTTTGAATTAATGAACTCCTTCAGTTTTCCTTGCTGGTCATGCTGATCTATCTTCATATAACATGTCAGAAGTAACGTAGTATGGTCTTCCGTGGCAACGCCCTTCTTCTTATGAAGTTCCTCCAGGTATTGTACTAAGGATTCCAAGTGACGAGATTCCAGGTACTTCCGGATCACGTATGAGGTTTCTAACCAGCCAATAGTTTTGACATATTGGTCGATAGCGCCTTTTAAGTCGCCCTGAAAAGAAACAGCTGTTTAAGTAATCGTTTCAGGACAGTAATGTTTAATTATCCTGCTAATATAGTTATAATGAGATAATCAGTTTTGCTGTTGCGATAAATAAACTGTATTTTGCATTATTTATTATTATGTCATGTGTGTTAATCATAAGCATGGTTCATACTAAGTACGAATCGGACTTTAGCACTAAACGTCCCATACTGTTGCACTTTGAGAGTATTTGTAGTAAATTAAATTTTCAAAACGAATAGACTTTTTCATTTCACCTATCATTTTGTCACATATTTGTGTCGTTTGGCGTACAGGGCACGCGCTTGCTGATCACGTATATATGACAATGGCGTTCAAAAGGTTAAGGAACACGATATAAAGCTCACACATGCTTTAGTGTGAGTCTAGTCGAATCTTTATATTGTGCTAAAAGATCTTTAATCGGCTGGCATCTTTTGGATGCGAAAACTTATACATATATACTAATACTATAAAGAGATGAAATTTGTTGGTAAGGTTTTATGTAGGTGGTAATCTTCGGAACTGCTGACCCGATACCGAAAATTCTTTCACTATCGAGAAGCTACATTATCCCGGAGTGTCATAGGCTACATTTAAACCGTTCCCCTGGGTTAATTTCCTTATACAATGGGAACGTAGCCGCAAGCAAAAGCTAGTGTTACATACAAAGAATTAAAATAAACATACCTTACTATACAAATGGTCACCATATTGTTTATAGATCTCCGTCAAGCCAGCCTCATCATAATGCTGACTACTCGCAATCCTGATAGCAACATCATAGAGATTCTTCTTAAAAAGCAGCGTCAACTTCGACTGCAGATCCTTTTCTTCTAAATAGATCATTTCTTTCTTCTTCGTTAAGATGTAAAACGACCCCCATTCAGTAACGACTGCGTCAATTTCCTCGAAAGTCTTTGAGAAAACGATGAATTTGTTCTGAATGTCTAGAATGGTAATGTGGTGTGATTTTGGAGCTGGGGCAGTACTGGTTGACGCGGCTGACTTGTTCGGGGTCTCGTTGGTTGTGATGACCAGGTAGCTACGGAACCAGTCGAGGCGGACCTTCTCGCCTTCGAGGGCGTAGCAGGGACCCCGGCCTTCGGTTGTGTAGCAGTACAGAGCCTGTAGGAAAAAGGAGTTTTGAGACTAAGAAAACCTGAGACGTCACGAGATTCATCCACTTTTAATTCTAAGCGATTTACGCATGAACACTTTTTGTAATAATAATAATATGTTGGGACAACTAACACACCGCCATCTGATACCAAACTGGGCAGAGCCTGTACTATGGCAACCAGACAACTGATTTATTATTTCTAAATACATACATATTATAGATAAATTAAACACCCAGATACAGAACAAATAATCGTACTCATCGCACAAAGATTTGTCCTGTGTGGGAATCGAACCCACGACCTCAGTCCTAGCAGTCAGGGTCACTTACCACTAGACCAACAGGCCAATCAAGTGTAAGATGATGCTATGTGAGCTTTCTTATCACTTTTGATCTTTAATAAACATAAAAAGTACCCTCCTCAGTTGGGTAAAAAAATACTTGATTCTCTCTCCATCTAATTTCATTGATGTCTGTATTTTTATCGTCTTCAAAGTGGATTAATATCAAGTAGACCAATCTAATGTCATTTCGATTTTGATTAGTTGGGTTTCTTAAGTCAGTCGGTCATCACGTTAAGTAAGTTCCGGATAAGTTAAGTTCCTTAAGGGATACTATAATGTTACTGAGTTATTGAATACAAATTTTGAATTTAGATAATTTATTAATGTGATTTAGGTTTTGTTAATTTTATTGTTTTAATGATTATTTTTTGACGATATTTTTGTATTGACTGTAATTATGTATTTGAATTGATTGAATTTTGACTACATGAAATTTAATTTTTTCTTAATTTGAAATTTCCCACTAAGTATTTTGTACGCCGAATATGGCAACACATGTTGAACCAGCAATTTTAAACTTGCTTCCATCTATATGTGCATATCTATGTATCATGTCACACATGTTTAAGTATACAAATAAATGCATCTTTATCTTTCTAAAAAAAACTGTCATTTTAGAGGGAGCTATTATCAAAAAGTTAATTCTTGAAGTTCAGCCTAAATGGCTCTAACGATCTCTGGTCAGAGCAGGCCGCAACATAGCGCCAAACACAGCTACACCACAGTAGCGAAGGGTCAATTTTTGTAAGAGGTAAGCCGGAGTACATGATATCTTTAATGTGATTATATTATTTGTCTATAGAATACTGACTGTGCCATTTTTCAAAGGGAAAGGGTAGGAATCGAGTCGTATAGAACCTTCGCCACTGCTACACCATAAGTAGATAGATAAACGGTGATGATAAGTGAGCCAGATCACCATCACATGCAACATCACCAACAACAATATACACTTACGTCGTTGTTGGCCACCGTGAGGCGATGGCTGTCGGCCAGCACCGCGCAGCCGGGCGCGGCGCCCATGGCGTCCAGCGTCACGCAGCGCTCCGAGCCCAGCCAGATCACCATCACGCACGCGCGGGATACCACGAACAACTTGTCTGCTCCCCTGCTCAATGGGAAACAAACTTGTATTGAAGGGCAAGGCAAAACGGTAATGTACTTAATAATAACCTTAAATTCACTCACTCACAGACAACGGACAGCCTAAGCCACTGGGTTTACAAACACCAACATTTTCATGAGGGTTTTTATATAACAAATGTGAACGCTTACAAGGATTTTTGAAAATAACTATTTTATATGGAAATTCGTAATTTTTGCTGATGGAAATTCTCATCAGACATATAGGTATGGGGAACGGGGTATTGCCCTTTTGTAGCAGATTTTTTTTTTAGGGTTTCGTACCCAACGGGTATAACGGGACCCTATTACTAAGAGTCCGCTGTCTGTCTGTCTGTCACCAGGCTGTATCTCATGAACCGTGATAGTTAAACAGTTGAAATTTTCATAGATGATGTATTTTTGTTGCCGCTATAGCAATAAATACTAAAAATCAGAATTAAATAAAAAATATTTAAGGGGACATGATTTTTTGCCATTTTTATAGATAATACGGAAACCTTCGTGCGCGAGTCCGACTCGCACTTGGCCGGTTTTTAATTACCGATGAAATTCTATGTGGATTGGAATGATGTACTGCGTTTGTGCGTCGGTGTCCCTACCACCTCTTATAAAATAATAATAATAATAATCTTTATTGAAAAAAGAGAAAATACATTTTACACTTATCACAATATTGTCACAAGTACAAAATGGTTGGTATTTACTTGAAAGCCAGTCCTGTAATAGGACTAGTACCGGAGTCCGGCAAGGTTCTCATCTTTCCACTGCGCTGCCGAGCGATGACGCCGCGGAACAACGATACAGAACCATCAAGGAAACCAACCGCCAGAAGACTCTGGGAACAGAACATAATATTACACTTATAAATCAGAGGATACATCTGAGAAGGTAGGTGTATAGTATGTACACATAGTGCGAAGACATGCAGTATCTACATCAAATAAATTAGGCAATAGGCAACAATAGGCTAGAGTCCTGAATAACCTGACCCTTATTTCCATTTGCAAACTCAAAATATTTAATTTCACATAAATCATGAACACAAATGAAATGTCAAAAGAAGAAACAACAGAAGGTAGGTCCACAGTCAAATTGGTTGTTTCAATTGAAGGTAACCCAGCAAGAAACTCCACAGATTATCGTCTTTTACAATGTCGTCGTCTTCTTCTTCTTTGTAAGGGTCAGTTAACGTTAAAACATAGCCATACTATGTTTTAACTTTTCAATCATCATATTTACCTACCTTATTTTCGTGTACAGCGAGCGCGGTAGCAGGCGTGGGCCGCATGTGCGAGGGTACAGCACGGGAGACTCTTGCGCACGTCGGGTTACCATGCCGGTCGCTACGGGACCAGTCCCATACCTTGATCAGGGGCACGCCCGCTTCGTCGTCCTGAAATTAGTTTGCATTCTATTAATACGTAACATCATCGTGCCTGTAATCCTCAAAAGGTTAGGCAGAGCGGCAGGTACGTAATAGTACACCCACCCACATTTCGTCAGCTGAAATCCCATTTAATATTATAGTATGCTATCAACGGGGCACTAATCCAGACCTCGTGGCCGCTACTGAGAGGTTTCTGATGGAAAACACCAATAATACTTTGGCCAATGGCCCACCTGGAATATAACTAAGGACCTCATGTTCAGTCATGCTTAGTTTCTAAACCAACATTAATGGCAACTTTCAATCATAAACAATAATTATCCACTTATCAAAATAACCTCTCAAGAATATAAAGAAACCGCGTGCCACAGTTGGTGATGTCTCTAACAAAGTAAAAATTCAAAATTTACATTTCGTTATGGAACTGAATTGAATCAATAATTTAATGGAATTGAATTAATTTGTAATTGGATATAGGAATAAATTAATTTATAATACATTAAAGACAGCTGTCACAGAAGGCTCTGTATTATGTAAAATCTACCATAGTCTGTTATTCTTTTGTTAAGACATGGATATTGGTGTGGGTTACATGTTTGTGATCTTTAGCTTTTAAGGATTTTTTGTATTTTCTGTAGCATGTAACTGTTATAATTATGTTCCTAATAAATAAAATAAAATACGTACACCAATAGTAACAAGATAAGGGTCATGTGGCAGCTGCTGAGCGAGCGTCACTGTAAGCTCGTAAGCCTTGAACGAGGTGACCTCCCAGGAGCGGGAGATGAGATGACACCACCCCGTGATGTCACACAGTACGACATGACCATTGCCGCTAGTTGTTGCAGTTACGTGTGTATCCTGGAAGAGTATAAATATTTGTTAATACGAAGATATGCGACATATGGTGAGCCTATAAAAATAACCTCAGAATAATTTTATTATACGGATGATTTTAGGTAATTTGTCGCTTAGGGTGTTTGTACTTTACACAAACTGGAACCTGTCTCAACTTTCAGTAAAGCATTATAAGTATGTATTGTGAGCTTTATACGTAACAAGTTCTTTACAGTACAAGCTTCAAAATTTTCTTATTTAGAGAAGATGTTGAACATCCCATGTTGAAAATTCTACTGTAAGAAACACAATTTTTACTGTGAGTTGATTCGGACCGAAGTAAATACATCCAAGCCTTTTTAAAATAAGTCTACTACCTTGCACTACTCATTACTAAATATGGGTATTATAGCCCGAAACATAATTCTGTGTCTATCAACCTTAGATGATTGACAAAAATGGAACAATAATTTAACTGTAATGTAAATTTAACGTAAATAAATTAAAATGAATTTCTCTAAAGATAGATCAACTTTTTATTTAATTACATTTAGGTACTGTATACAGAGTGATTGGTAATTGGGTGCACTCAGTTGAAATGGGTGATTCTAGAGCTAATTTGCAACAAATTTGTCCCCGATAACTAGGGGTCCAATCTGACTGGTTTCAGAGTAATCGAACTTTTAAGTTTTTTTGTATTTCCTCCAAACCATAAACCAACTGGGTGGTCCATGGCAAGACCAAAGTTTTCTCAAATGGTCCCTCATGACTAAAAGGTTAAGAACCACTGCTTTAAACACACAAAAACAAAAAGAAACTAAATTATTTTTCAGAATATGTTAATTTATGACAGTAACACATTTATCTGCATCTAGGTGCACAGCTGTGACTTCAAATACAAAACAGCCTAGCTGAATAAACTGAAAACACTTACTTGCAAACATTCAGCTACTTTCCCGTTGTCCACGCTGTTGTGGATGTCGAAAAATGAAAACTTTCGCCACTGAAAATCAAGTACATTTGATGAAATAAATATAGGGTTTAGGGGTTTCATATTTACATTCATTATGGCTTCCTAATACTCTATTTAATTTTAATTTCGTAAACTAATCATATTCAACAAGGTCGTTATTATTTTAACTGGATTTTTTGTAATTCTTCGAACAAAAGATAAGAGCAACCAGAGAACCATTCGTTTTGTTAGCTAACAAACCAATGTCCAGTTAATTACCTCCAAAAAAGCCATTGTTATCGTATTTATAGTTCACGCACTGATCATGTTATCGATATAATCACTGAAATTAACGATTTTCAGCGTTTTCCTCAAGTAAGATGTAAATTGAACACAGTATTTTTACAATAATAATTTTGCTGACGGCTGAAGCTTTATAACACTCTGTTACACGTTTAATTATTTAAAAGATTTTGTGAAAAAAAAGAACAGACATAATGATTATTTTATGAGCGCGACAGTGAAAACAATCTTGCCGGAAAAAGAAAATACTCAGATTTTATTCGTGTAACAGAGCGAGAAACACCCTCTCTGACTCATGCCAATTGTCAGTCAATGTCAAAAATAATGTTGTCAGCTCACAATTAATGTTACCACAATTTCTGTATTTTATTACATTAGGAGTCCACTAAAATAATTTTATAGTTTTCTTTACACGCCAGTTTCCCATTTTCCCATTAATGTATCGCCTTCTTACTAATTTTATTGAAAGACTAAACTAAAACAGCAGAAAATAAACTTATAAAATACTAGATTCTCCTTGTGACTTCTGCGTCCACAAGTGAACAAGTGAACTGTTAAGTTCTTCATTCTCATCCCCCATAGAAAAGGGAGGATCCTCCGACCAGACAGGTGTTATGTCTGGTGGGCTACTGACCGACAGTTGTTGTCGGGTTCTTTTATATTTTGCTCCGTTGCGTCGGACGTGATACAGCGCCGCGATGCGGCTGAATGCTTTCGTCGACCGGGAGATCGAGCTCTCAACCGAGCGAAAGTGCACTGTGATGTGCCAAGGTCGCTTGATGAGGATGAGGGTGCTTGTGGTCAGGAATACCCATTTGAAGCTGGCCGGCTATATGACTCGATGTTCGAAAGCTTGAGGAAGTGATGCTCGAAGGCTGCGCTAACTTCGATTTCGGGGTCAGCAGTTTGGGGATAATGAAGAACAGGGTGTAAAATTCTTCATCCCCCATAGAAAAGGGAGGATCCTCCGACCAGACGGGTGTTGTCTGGTGGGTTACTGCCCGACAATTGTTGTTGGGTTCTTTTCTATAGTCATAAGTCGCGAATAACTTTACGGACTTTACTTAACATTTTCTGGCACTTTGCAGCGTAGTTTTGTAAACAGAAAACAATTAATTATACCTGTTTCAAATAAAATAATAATAGAACACCCAGAGATCTTGCAAGATAAAGAGGTTTTAAAGCAGAAAGGGGAGGCCATTGCCCAGTAGTGGGACACGAGACAAGCTAACAAAAAATAAATAAAACGCATAAATGGCAACATTATTTATTCACGAACGTCGTGTTAAATCGTTTCATTTGTTGTGTAGTTTTATAAATAACTGGATTCAATTGTTTATCATACATTTTAGTTTTTGTTTCAACTGGATCAATGTTTACTTGCAAGTACGTATATAAGCGCTTCAGCTCGAAGCTATCCACAGTATACAATAGAGATGTTAAGCCATCCAATAGATACAACGGAGAAGAGGTCGTCAAATATTCGGATCTGCGAAAAAAAGAAATATTCATTACATGTTTAAGAATTAAAAATGATGGTCCCGTCTTAAAAAAAAATACAAATTCCAGTTGTAAATAAGCAAAGCAGAAAATATTCAAAATACATCTTTTAGTTTAAGGGAGAAGCGCCAGGGTAGCCTGCGAAATTCAAATCTTGATACATTTTTTGCAATTTACAGGTCAGTTCAATGAGTTAAGAAAATTTGGATTTCTCTTTATCTATCTAATATTATAAACCGAAAACGTTTGTAAGTTTGGATGTAGGGGGTAATTTTCGGAAATACTGATCTGATTCCGACAGTTCTTTTACTAATGGGAAGCTACATTATTCCCGAGGCTATTTACTATTATTTCCGACAAAGAAAGCTACAAATAAGCAAAATGTCATCAAAATCGGTTCACACACAACATTTTGGCCGGGTAATAACCGACAAAAAAATCTATGGGGTTCAGAATGATGTACTGAATACGTAGTAACCGTTTTAGCGTCAGTGTCTCTTCTTCCTTGTATAATATCTGATATGTGTGAACCGACTCTGATGAAATTTTGCACAGTTGTTCTACATATGCCAGGGAAGATTTTTAAAGGTAGGGTAGGTAGAGTAGGTTGGTGGGTAAGTAGCAAGGTAAGTAGGTAGGAAATAGGGTCGAGTATTAAAAAAAATAAGGATGTAGGGCACAGGTAGTAAATGAATAAAATTAGTAGGTACTTACTTATTCCATAAACCTAAACCTCTTCTTATCGATTTGAATTTACCAACATGAGGAACACTGTTTTCAATGTAAAAGTTTGATGCATTTATTCTGGAAACAGAATTATGAACGTTAATTTTATAATCACACACACAAGTACTACTAAATATTCTATACATTTATTTTTGTTGCTAGTAACACAGGTTGGGAAGAAAGGTAGAACGCACAGTACTTTCAAAGTTCGTTTACGTTTACGTCTTACAGTAGCAAGTCAACAACAATCTCAAATATTGCAATGCCCGATAAAATAATATCACTGTTATTTGACAGACTTGTCAGTGGCAGCAAACGAACAAAAAAACTATTTATATCGATTTTATAGATTTTAATCACAAGTAAACTTATCTGTGAAAGTACACACGGCGACCCATCAAGCTACACATTTCCAGTATAACTAGCCTCGCTTTGTATAGATTTCCCGTATATTAAGAGATCCGCGTAAACTGGTTTTGTATAGCATAATTGCTCGTGGTGTACTTATATGTTACGGCTAGGTAGGTGTGAACATAAACTTAAGATTAGCCGGCTTAACTTAACCTTTTAGACAGTTTGGTTATGTGGGGCTTGTACCCACTAAAAACCACCGCCGTGAGGCTTTTTTTTCGGATGGGAAATCATCAAATGACTCCTCCCGCTCTGGGTGGAGCGGAAGGGAGTGTAAGACTTTTACTGACTAAAAACCATCCATGTTCCTTCTTTTGCCCTTTATGTTCCAAGGCCGCGGTATCTCTTTCGAACAGTCCCGAAGCCCTATCGACCCTTGCGGGCGCCTCATGTTTGCTGACATCTCTTTGAGGCGCGCGTGGACCTACGTGAGCCGACTTTCGCCTTTGCGGATGGGTCGCGAACGTAGCAGTTCTTGCAGTCCGGGCTCACCTGAGACATCGCCACCACTCGTGAAGCCCGACGACGATAGACTCCCCGATCTATCGCCCGCTGGCATCTCCTAAGGCGGCATCAGGTCACCATGGCGCCTCCCCCAGGCTAAACTTAGCCTAGCTTAACCTAAGTTTAGCCGGCTAATCTTAAGTTTATGTTCACACATACCTTTAGCCGTAAGATATACATTTATAGTGGTTGCACAGCGAGGATCTCCGGGGCAACCAGCGAAGGATTCCCCGGGAGCGGAACTGCCAATGAGACGTTACTACCATTAACTACCTATCGGCTTAGAAAGGTTGTAACGTAGACCAGTTTACCTATTATACAAATCGGTATAATCCGCATCGTTTCCCCAGTAATCATTTGAAAATCCGTTAAATTTGAGGAACTGCTCCGATCTGATAGCGACTGCACCTCCGAGTAAGGGTATATAAGGTAATCTGGGGAATAAAAAAACACCTTATAAGTAGTAATGTAAAGCAGAAGCTAGCCTCCTATGTTGACCTGCGAGATGTCAAAAAATAAAAACCAGCCAAGCGCGAGTCGGACTCGCGCACCGAGGGTTCTGTATAAACTACAAACTACTAAAATGTAGGTATTTTGTTATTAAACTACATATTTACGGTTTTCAGGACATTGCTTCTTGCCAAATTTCATGATTGTAGGTCAACGGGAAGTACCCTATTTTTGATTCTGAGTGTCGAAATATACGTTTTTGCGGCATCAACGGCCGTATCTTTTTTAACGTTAACTTAGAAGTTTGATTTTTTCACAGTTTCAAGGGACTGTTATGTAGACCTGAGTAGGGCTGACCTGATATAAATGACCTGATATGGTTTCAATTTCAATTCGTTACCTCCACGCGTTGCCGAGATAAAGGGTCTTGACAGACAGACGTGCGGACAGATAGACAGACAGACAGACGGACAACAAAGTGATCCTATAAGGGTTAAGTAACTTACTATAGCTTTTGTACCTTTAAATATTAGTTTGTGGCCATGAGTACTGTATTCTAGCAATTCATGCTGCAAAGGGCCCAAAGACTGCTAGTACAACATCGCCATATTCTTTATTTATTTTATTAGGGACAAGAGATGGGGGCCTCATAGCAATATCCCTTTTAAGCCTTGGTTTTTGGATGCGATTAGCCCTGAACCTGCGAGAGGAAGCTTATATCCCACAAGCAAAAACATTGCTGGCTGATTCAGTACCTATGTTCTGGCAGTACGGACCCTGATCGGTGCTAATGATTTTCAGATTTGTGGGTGTAATAAGCTGACTGCTGGCGCCGTAACAGCAACCCTTTCGCAGAAGTATGTAGGTATTTTAACACGAGACGGCCACACTTGACCTTACGGCGAGTCAGTCGGGCTATAAGGATATTGTATACAAAATTCATACTTCACTGGTCTCTCCACGACTGAGGCTAGCTGCCTCGGATACCAGCCGCACCGATACAAGTTCCTGGTGTCTGCAGGCACAATGTGAGGCTCATGAAGGATGATGCACTGGAAACCGTCCTTGCGAGACCGAGTGGCTTCCTTAAAGCCAACGTTCAGAAGTTTGCCGCGGTTGTAAGGCTGAGTCTTGTTACCTTGGAAAAAAAGTATTATGTAGGTACACACTCACACGCCCATGGCCAAAATTGGGAACGAAAACCCTTAACTGTACATGGCCATATCTGGCCAAGTTTTTTTTTGACAGCGCTCTGTTTTCTTTTTTAGACTTTTTTTAACGAAGCGACATCCTTCTTTCTTGTACTAACAGAAAGGCATTGAAATTTCTGACATGTTAGCCAGATGGCGTTATTTCCAATAGGCTTACTAACACCCTTTATAAGCAGCTATTTATTCAGGTGAAGATGATTGAAAGTAGCTTAGGTAGGTAATGGGTATAGAGCATCTACGTTTTGCTACTAAATAACTCCTTTACTAATCCTATAGGGTAGTAATGACTGACGCATAAAACGGGTGTCAAATAAAAATATCAATGCCGGCGTAAAATCTAGTAATCAAACTACTACTATTACTAGTAAATAAAAAAAGTAGTACCACACTAAGCCTACTTTTTTATTTCTGTTTAAAAGCAACAAAACATTTTTTATTGTAGTGTAATTACTGTTAACGCCCAACCCTCGACGCGCACGGCCGCACGCACACATCAACAGCCGCCGACGACGCACACACACTACGGTTGCGCGCCCGCCATACAGCGTTGCCAGACCGTACCAAAAAGTACGGTTTTCCGTACTATTCATCACACAATCGTACCACAATCGTACCTCAGTGTAGACCGTACCTTTTTCGTACCTTTTCTATACTAGTGATTTATTAAAATTAAATTACTTAACTGGAATTTTCTAAGTTCCTAAAACATTATTTTCATATTTTTTTTGACAAACAACTGAAGAATATGATTATTATATTTTCGCTGTAGAATATGAGTAGACTATAGCATTTTTCTAAATTCTAGCAAAACCGTACGGGTCGGAATACTTCTGCAAGAACTAGTTGTTTTTTTCTTCGAGTTGCGATTGATTCGAACTTCGATTTACAGTCTTTTTAGACAAGCTGGACAGCCCCCTTCTGGGGGCACTGGGTTCAAGCACAAGTGCGTGTGCACGGGGCCTCAGAGGGCGGCAAATACTTAAATTAATTTTAAATTAAATTGGATTAAATTAAATTGAATTGCATTGGATTTAATCAAATTGTATTGAATGACATTAGATTAAATTAAATTAAATTAGATTACATTAAATTAGATTAAAGTAGATTAAATTTAATTAAAATAAAATATAATATACACCATTATTTTTAGGTCGTTCTGGAGCCGAATACCATGAACTCGATCATCGAACTCGAAACGATTGGGACTATTTTTTTTCAAAAATAACAATAAAAAAAAACACGAAAGAATAAATTTAATGTTTTTTTTGTGAAATAATGAGAATCGATCGATGAATGAATTTTTCAATGGGTATCGTTCGCATGTGTTGCCGATCGTGGATACGTTTTACACACACATATGCATTTGAGTTCTCATTATTTAAAAAAAAAACATTAAATTATTCTTTCGTGTTTTTTTTTATTGTTATTTTTCGAAAAATATAGTCCCAATCGTTTCGAGTTCGATGATCGAGTTCATGGTATGCGGCTCCAGAACGACCTAAAAATAATGGTGTATTGAATTGAATTGAATTAAATTAAAATAAATTTAATTGAATTAAAAGGGATCATTAGGGTGTAGACCAATTAAGTGTAGACAATTATAATTATTTTTTAACTGTTTCTATGACGGCTATGAAATTATTACTACTAACATAGTTATTAAGCATTTCTAACCCATATATGGACTTGATTGTCACTACATATTATAAAACAAAGTCGCTTTTCTGTCCCTATTTCCCTTTGACCGCTTAAATCTTTAAAACTACGCAACGGATTTTGATGCGGTTTTTTTTAATAGATAGAGTGATTCAAGAGGAAGGTTTTTATGTATAACACATGCACCCGTGCGAAGCCGGGGCGGGTCGCTAGTTCGAAATAAAGTATTTGAATTTGAATTTAGACCTAAAAATGTCAAATTACATCTAAATTTTTTTACCGGTATTATAATTCAATTAAACAAAATTATTATAATTTCGTTTCAAGTTTCTGACAGGTATGTAAACAACAGAATTTTGCACACTTGTTTAAAAACAATAAAATAAAACAATACTTTTTGTTCCTTTAAATATAGAGAATAATATCGCTTCATATCTGAACTTCCTCATTACATTATTCCTATGATAAATTATTATCAATTTTTTTTTTATTCATTGCATCATTAAGGAATTTAACGACTTTACTTCATTCTGTAATTGATTTACAAATGAATTTGTTCAATATTGGCAATCGGCAATAATGTTCTACTTTACCATATCCCTTTGAATATTCGATTCCCTATCGCTTTTTTTCCAACCTATGGTCGCTGACAGCCAACTCGAAGAAGAAAAAAACTGATCTAGTTCTTGCCGAGTATCCCGACCCAACCGTACCTTGAAGTTAAAAACCGTACCTTTTCAGAAAGACAACCGTCCTTTTTTGGGAAATCACACTGGCAACACTGCCGCCATAGCAAAGCAAGCGAGCGCGCGACCCGCCGCCGGCAGAGAGAGAAACTAGTCGTCTGCGTGTGGCCACACGGGGAACTCAACCCAACGTTGCTCTGTAAACTAGTCTAATTCGAAAGTACTCTGTAATATCCATCTGTAAGCTGTACAATTAAATAAGGTGTAGCAGCAAGTACAAGTTTCATTTTGAAATCCACACTACCTCAAACAATTTGGCGACCGTGACAGGACCTTTTGTGCGGGAAGCACAGATACCTACTCGACTATACGACGAACGAGTACCATCGAAGGAGCTAGAAGCACGTGGCGAAGGCGTGACTGGCTGAAGTACAGAAGAATCTAGAAGAATCACGCAACGAAGCGAAGAATTGGCTCGTTGGACTGCCATTCTACGGAGCAGAGAAGCACGCGGCGAGGGCGTGCGTGGCTGGTTGAAGGACATTCGAAGATTCTAGAAGCACGTACCTACACGTGGCGTGGGTGATTGGCGCTTGGGGTTTGGAATCCAGTGGCTTGGCAGCACGTCGGCTTCACGCAAGGGAAGTTTGCCCGTTCCATATTCCACCCAATCCTAACCTTATTTCTTTGTCCTACAATCTTTTGTTTTCAACTGAGTGAATTTTGTTGCGAGTTCATGCTAAATAATCTACCTATCTCTCTGTAAATTCTAAACTATCTGTCTATAATCTAACTTCACTGCAAAACTATCAGAATTGGCTAAGAAAATAATTCAACCTTGACTTATTGAAGAAGGTCATGTGAGTTTCTTGACCTTTGCAATCCGCTTTAGGCACATGCATAGCGGTTTTTCTCTTGCACGCTTGCTTTGCTTGGGGATTGACGCATAATTTCTGCATTTTCAGCTCAATATATCTACATACCATCAACCAAGCGCAGAGATATACCGTGCGCGGCTTGCACACGAGCCCGCCGGCGGCGGCGCCCGGCAGTCCCGGCACGAAGGCCTACCTACTAGCCACGTGGTAGCCGCGTGTTCAGAGCGCACGGCGCGAGGGCCTACTGGCCACGTGGTGGCCGCGTGTTAGGAGTGCCAGTTGATAGTGCAGCTGCTTCATAAAGGTTTGCGTGGAGTGCAGGTATTTATAAATTGCATTTTTAATCTTTTACTAAGGTTTCCTCTGCATTATGTCTGACATGGAGGTCAAGGAATTGATTAGGAAACGAGCTTCATTAAAAGGTAGACTAACTAATTTTAATAATTACCTAGCAGATTTTCGTAAAATTGAAGACGTTTCGAAGCAACAAGTCAATGAGTTAAAAGTCCGTTTGAGCAGAATAGAAGTATTGTTTAATGAGTATGATACAATTCAATGTAAGATTGAGATTTTACAAGATGAAATTTCAAGTGAATTGACTCAAGGAACCTCTGATGAACCTGGAAAAAGTTCAGAGAGGAATGTAACTGAAAACTTATTCTATTTTGTAATTAGTTCTGCTCAAGAACTAATTGAAATTCAGGAAAGTAAAGATCCCTATGAGAGTGTTAAATCTCATAATAGTCAAGCATCAACTCACTGCTGCGGAAATAATTTCCAGAGTGTTAAGTTGCCTACTGTAAAGCTACCCATCTTTGACGGCAATTACAATAAGTGGTTAGAGTTTCATGATACCTTCAACTCGCTTATTCATAACAATGTTGGTTTAAATGAAATTAATAAATTTCAGTATTTGAAGGTATCATTGACGGGGCAGGCAGCTTCTGTAATAGAATCACTCGAAATTTCCTCAAATAATTATGCAGTTGCCTGGAAATTGATATGTGATCGTTACAACAACAAACGACAATTAGTTCATAATCATTTAAAATCATTATTTAATATACCCACTGTAAAAGAGTCTGAAAAATCTCTAAGATTTGTAATTGATCACATTTCAAAACACGTTCGGGCATTGAACAGTTTAGAGCAGAAAACGGATAATTGGGATACATTGATTATTTTTATGTTCAGCCAAAAGTTGGATCAGGTAACAAACACTAAATGGGAAGAACATAGAAATAGCTTAGTAAACGAACCCACACTAGTAGACTTTTTTGAATTTCTGAGAAGTAGGGCTGATGTGCTTGAAATGGTGAATGCCGGTGTCAGTGACAAGCCTCGGAGAGAAAATGAAAAGTCAGATAAATCCGTTGACAAGCAACATAAAACGTTTGTTGCTGCTGCTTGTAACATCAAAGAAATTAAATCAAAGTCTCATGCATGCCGCATTTGTGAAGGAGATCATTTAATTTATTATTGTGAACAATTTAATAACATGTCACCAGAGGATAGGAACGCAGTAGTTGCTAAATTGAGAGTTTGCATAAACTGCTTACGGGGTGGTCATTTTGCTCATCAGTGCAAGTATGGTCCATGTAGAATTTGCAAGCGCAAACATAACACTTTGCTTCACAAAGCAAAAGTGTCCACAACGGTTACTGTAGAAAATAATCCTAGTACTAGTAGTACCTGTAATCCTATTGTACTATCATCCTGTATCGAGAACCAAGTTCTACTACCAACAGCAATAGTAAAATTGCATGTAAACAATAAATGCCATGAAATACGGTGCCTTCTGGACTGTGGCAGTCAATCATCATTCATCTCAGCATCACTAAAAGCTAAGCTAGGTGTAAACAGTGACACTATAAATTCATTATCTGTAATGGGCATAAATAATATGTCATTTTCAACTCTAGAGTGCTGTAATCTCACTGTTAAATCATGCACTAGCTCTTACTGTAAAGATGTAAAGCTGTTTGTTATCCCACAAATAACAAGTAACATACCTAGTTCTAAAGTTGACATCGAGACACTGGATATACCAAAAAATATCACACTTGCAGATCCTACATTCTATAATCCATCAACAGTAGATATGTTGTTGGGAGCTGACGTTTTTTGGGATGTCATTTGTCCTACTAATCAGATTAAATTGGGAAACAATAAACCTGTATTACAAAACTCCCAGTTTGGTTGGTTGATGGTAGGGCCTATCATATGTCCAACGAATGTACCTAATAGGGAAATATGCTGTAATTTCAGTCAAACTATACGAAATCAACAGAAACAGTTCTGGGAGCTAGAGGAGCTGCCAGACAAACCAAAGCATTATCGTTATGGTGGCAGGGACCCACATTCATACAAAAAGGGGAGAAACATTGGCCATCTCAAAGTATTCCGGTAACCCACACAACAATACCTGAGTTACTTGTCAACACTTCATGTGTTGACACGTCACAATCAATTAATTTGGTGATTGATATCACATAATATTCTAGTTTTTTCAAAATTACACTGTATAGTAGCTTATATATTCCGGTTCTGTAATAATATTAAAAGTGTAAACAATCAAAACAAAGACAATTTAACTGTAGAAGAATTAGCAATAGCCGGAAGTAAGCTGGCATACTTTCTCAACAAGAAAGCTTTCCTAATTAGCAAAAGTAACTCCACTCAATTTTTAAATTCTATTTTAAACACAACTAACTGTAATCAAGATTATTTTTAAATAATTTCATCTCACCGTCAAATAGGAATGTTTGCAGAGTCTAGCTGGACCTCTGTGTCAGAGCCTTTTGCAGAGGAAGTTATTAAATTTAAATTCTCACCTGCATATTCTCCTAATTTTGACGGACTCGATGAAGCAGCTGTAAAATCAGCAAAACATCTCATGAAAAGGGCCTTGGGAAATTGCCATCTAACATATGAAGAGCTCGCAACTCTGTTCACTCAGATTGAGGCAATCCTTAACTCACGGCCCCTTTCCCCTCTGTTTTCCAACCCTCACGACCTGTCTCCTCTCACCCCAGGGCACTTCCTGATCGGAAGACCGATGACATCGCTGCCAGCGCCGAACCTGACGGAAGACAAACCAAGCCGCCTGCACCGGTACGCGAGGGTCGAGCCAGCCCGTCAGCAGTTCTGGGCTAGATGGACCCGGGAGTACGTCTGCGAGCTCCAACAGCGCACCAAGTGGCAGAAGCGCCAACCAGACGTAACCCATGGCCAGCTGGTACTCATCAAGGAGGAGATGTCTCCACCCCTGAAGTGGCCCTTGGGACGAATAGAGGCCGTGTACCCAGGGTCGGATGGAGCATGCAGAGTTGCTGATATCAAACCAACAAAAGGCACGCTGCGTAGAGCTGTGAATCGTATATGTCCCCTCATGTAAGCTTGAAACCGAACGTTTCAAGGCGCGGGAGGATGTTAACGCCCAACCCTCGACGCGCACGCACACATCAACAGCCGCCGACGACGCACACACACTACGGTTGCGCGCCCGCCATAGCAAGCGAGCGCGCGACCCGCCGCCGGCAGAGAGAGAAACTAGTCGTCTGCGTGTGGCCACACGGGGAACTCAACCCAACGTTGCTCTGTAAACTAGTCTAATTCGAAAGTACTCTGTAATATCCATCTGTAAGCTGTACAATTAAATAAGGTGTAGCAGCAAGTACAAGTTTCATTTTGAAATCCACACTACCTCAAACAATTACAACTTCGTATAGGTACGATTTCGTCGGTTTATAGAGAAAAAAAAAACTACAGCGAGAACTAACTTGACGACTCAAAAACAGAATCCACTTACTTTGTTCGACCACGAAGATTTGGTAATCCAGTTGTTGTTTTATTAGAAACGGATGTATGATGTTCATAAATGTAGTGAGAAGATTCTTGCAGCCCCTGCATTTGAAATGAAAATATTAAGGTGAAAGCCCGCGAAATTCAATTTTTTTAAAGTTTTAATGATGATAATAATGATTATTTTTAATGATTTTGACATTATTATTAATTATTTTGACATTATTAGTAACTATTACCAAAATTTATTATGTACTAACACTAGTGTTTAAGATGTGTATACATGTAATAATTTACTAACAAATTGGATTGTATAATCTGGGTAATAAATGATTTGATTTGATTTTTTGCAATTTTCAGGTCAGTATCAGGTTGTATATTGATTCAAATATAATTAAAATATGGCTTTACAGAGTAATAATCATTAAATAAAATCATTAATACAACCCTGTAAGTTCATTTGAATTTCATTTACGTTTTTTACACTAAGCAGGTCAGTGTCAGGTTGCATGTTGATGAAAATATGATTCGCACAAGTAACACGTATGTAGTTTTAGAATTATAAATCATCAATATAGGGTTATATTGATGATTTTAATGATTGAATTTTCTAAGTAGTAAGAGTGCAGGTCGGATTGCGCGGCACGCTAGCATTAATGATCTCATCCGTCGTGCTCTTGCCACCGCCGGGGTGCCAGCTGTCTTAGAACCCAATGGCTTGGCACGCGTCGATGGGAAGAGACCAGATGGTATGACCATAATGCCATGGAAGTTGGGTAGGCCTTTGGTGTGGGACGCAACTTGCGTCGACACCCTTGCGCCATCCCATCTTCCTAGCACAGTGGGCTGCGCTGGGGCGGCTGCTGCAGGTGCTGAAAACCTCAAACGGCGCAAATACAATAATTTAATTGGTAGTTATGTGTTTGAGCCGTTTGGGGTTGAAACACTAGGGCCATGGGGTCAGAGTGCCCACCTAGTTTTTCGGGAAATCGCCAAGCGGTTGGTCGACTCTTCACGTGACCAGAGGGCGGGCCTATTTTTTGGCCAAAGAATCAGCATTGCCATCCAACGTGGTAATGCTGCCAGCCTTCTGGGCACTTTTCCTGTTGACAGCGATGCGGACGAATTTTTGGATGCCCTGTAACCCTTTTATACTTGTACATATTTATTTCTATTATAGTTTTGTAGTTTGTAAATAATTAATATTAATATTTTGATTAAAGATTTCAAGTAATGTAAAAAAAAAATTTTTCTAAGTTCATTTAACACCATTGAATGACTTTTTCGAAAATAGTTATTGAATGAGGTTACCCTGGCGCGTCCAGCTTATCTGACTGATGACTTCTTAGGTAGGTAAGTATAGTCTGTCTGCTGTTATAGCGGCACCCTTTGAAAATTACCAAGAAGCGCTTGCCGCAGACAATCAGAAAAAGCCGCCTCGAAAAGTGCCATTGTGGGTCATCATTCTAAATCAAGTAGCTTTACAATATTTAACTACTTCGTTCACGTTTGTCTGGTAGTCGCAAGCGCTTGACGTTTTGTGTTCGATTCCCAAATCGGGCAAAGGATTTTTCAATCAAGAATTATTTAAAGCAATCCGGAGTCTGAATTTGAGCCCGGCTATTACAATGGGACTCAAACATAACTGGAAAAATGTGGATGTACTTTAGATAATACACCTCTTGCTTACTTTACGGAGATTGAAAGCGTGGGGTTATAGGACTAGCTGTTGCCCGCGACCATCGTTCGCGTGATTTTATTTAAAAATAAAATGTTACTTCTCTTTTTGAATCGAATTTTGTTACCAATTTCAAGGGTTTATTTTGCAAGGAACCTTAGTTCTCATTCTAAGATAAAAGTAGTTAGTAGTAGTTAGTCCTTAGTTACTCCTTATGAAATCAGCTATCTGCCCAGCCGTTTCAGAGACAAGCCGGAACAAACAGACAGACAGACAAAAATTGAAAAATAAATGCGTCTTGTTATAAGTACCGTATATACTTTGATATGCATTCAGTAAAAAGCTGTTATTTTGAAATTACAAACAGACACTTCAATTTTATTTATTTGTATAGAAGATTTACCTGTAGGCTATAATAATAGCAACACTTTGCAGAGACTTGCACTTTTTCGGCTGGTATATACCACCCGGTCTCACATCATCGAACTTGGACTTAAAATTTTTCAGATACTTAGCGATTACTGACCGATTTGCTAGTTCGGGACCTGAGGGGATTAGAACAGGGGGGTATTATGACATCTTAAAGCAGGAGTAATTCCAGACACGTCGTGATGGCTCTCGGCCACCGTAGGCGCGGGCCTGTGGACGGTGAGTAATGGGCTAGCTCGCCGTCCGTCCGTCGTATGACGACAGGCCGTGTCGACGGCGCATTCGTGTTCCACGCGCGCCTCAAAGAGATGTCAGCAATCATGAGGGACCCGCAAGGGCCGATGCCTGCCAGGGCTGCGGGACTGTTCGAAACAGATACCGCGGCCCTGGAACATAAAGGGCAAAAGAAGGAACATAAAGGGCAAAAGCAGGAACATGGATGGTTTTTAGTCAGTAAAAGTCTGACACTCCCTTCCGCTCCGCCCAGAGCGGGAGGAGTCATTTGATGATTTCCCATCCGAAAAAAAGGAGTAATTCCAGTGTGGGAAAGAGACAGAGCTATACAAGTCGTCTAGCGCTATCTCTTTCCAACACTGGAATTACTCCAGCTTTAAGACGTGGTAGGCCACCAGGTTTCATTGTATCTTACAACTGATTTGGCAACCCTGTGACATATCCTAAGGGAGATAAGTAATATTGGTTTTTTCCATCTGGAATATCTCAGTAGCAGCCACGGAGTCTGGATTTGTGCCTGGTTGATGGTAATAGGCTCGCCCCCTCTCTATTACATGGGACTTAAACATTTGTCGAAATGTGGGTTTACCGTTAGATACACCTCTGCCTTACCTTTCGGGGTTTACACGGGTGATGTTATGTTAGAAACTGTGGGCTTAGTTAAAAATCTTGATGGAGTTCCTTACCAAGACCAGGAGGCAGTTCAGGACAATTTTCCGTTTCCGTCCTAGCAGTGGGTGTAGGGTTTTTCGACCTCGAATAAAAACCGGAGCGGGTGGTCAGATATAATTCGCTGTCGTTTCTTCTACTGTTATTTGAGGGCTCGCCTTCCTCATAGTATTTTTCCGCAGATACCCAGTAGCTTTGATCTACTGGTTCGAATTTTTCCATTTTACTGTAATCAATATTCAACTGCTTAAATCTACCAGTACCCTTAGAATTATTGCTTCATCTAAGAAAATACATATTCTCCTTCGATTTACATACATCAAGGTGTAAACGGACTCTTCACCAACCAAGCATTCTGTACATCAAATTAAGTAAATCTACGCAAACATTATTGCAGGGAAACCATTTATTTTTGGTGAGAAAAATTACGTTTTACGGTAGGACTCAATGTAACGCATTCAAAACATTGTACTGATGGATGCATTGAGTAGTACAGGGGTCATGGAGGTGTTTAAATAAGTTAGGTATCACGCTAAAAACTCGTATTTAAAAGGGTTTAGGAAGGTTCCCAGGTATGGCCCAGACCAAAAAAAATATCACAAGGATAGGGAGAACAAATGCCCTTCTTTAAGGGTAGTTTTACACCCATTATTCTAGTTGTTAAGTTATTCTGATAGTTAATTGTTTTTCTTTTTTATAATTTATCTATCGAATTAGTTTTAAGATTACCTGTGATGATGTTGTAAGTTGAATAATTAAATAAATAATGTCATACCTATTTATTACTTCTTACCGATATTAAATATTGTTTGTACTTCTCAAGTTGCTTTCTGAAATAATGCCTATGCCCTCATGTATTTGAGCCTAATGGTAGTTAGGGACAGTAGATTCAGTGGCCACACTCTGACCTTGAGCTGGCTTAGCATAAAAGGTTCAAAGATGATGATGGCCAGAACGTACAGAGACATGATTACTAACTTTTCGTGCCTCATTTGCAAGGCATTAATGTTGCAGACATGTTTCAAAGGACCAATTCTGGGATCCATAGGTCAAAATGGGAACGCAAATGTCCATGATTTTTCGCTTGAGTGCAAAAGAAAGCTTTCCTTGCATAAGCTCGTTCATGCCATGCAATCATGAATGGCAATCAGTCAAATGACAAAATAAAAAATAAAAAAAAACTAAAATGAAAATAAATTACAAGTATATTTAAAAGTTTTTTTGGGTTTTGTTTTATTTTAATGATTTCCGCATTTAAAACACATCCTTTATAGTATGTTAGATACTATTGACTTATGCTGAAAAGGTAGATGCAAAAGCGAGCGCAGCATGCTCGTAAATTTACGTATCCTGCGGTGCTGCCTGGGATAAGTTAAGTTTATTTTGGCAGCCTCTAGCTTTGAACTTGGGCCCGTTTGGATCTTGGGGCCCTGGGAACTTTGTTTATAACATTCAGGAGAAAATGGTCCAAGTCATACAAAAGACACTGACCAAAATGTATGGAGCAATGGTGGTTTTTATTTTTTCGCTGCCTTAAACAAAATGATACAATGTTGAAGAAAACAACATAAAAAAACTGAATTTTGTGTAAAGCGGGAAGCTCAAAACTCAGTCCGGACCGAGTTAAATCGGGTTATACAGTATGATTTTTATGTTAACTCATCAGAGCTCAATCTGAAACAGTAGGTAAGTATATAGTAGTATCTAGAGCAAAAATACAGGTACCAAAAACATTCAAATTAATTTTTACGAGCGATAGACGGGACAAGACGAAGTAAAACGTAATCTAATTAGTAACAAGTCGGTCTGTCTATTGTCATACGCCCGCTTGTCAAGTAGCATTCGTGTGTCAAAATCAAAAAAATTCGGGATCAAAATGTTTGTATGAAAATATTCCCAATGTCCGCGCTATGAGTCAAATCTCTTTGACAGGTACAGATTCAGGTACTTCCTTTGATTTTACACATAATATTCCCATTTAATATCATAGTGCTTGATTGCTATCAGAAAAACTATCGATTAGTGCAATAATACAGGCTGCTATTTTTGTAAAAATAACAGATTCGATTCCTGGTTCCGGCCAAAGCTTTTAAAAAAAAAACTAATACTGCTGTTTTATTCACCTCCAAAATTAAGATCATGGTTCTTTTGACCATTTTGCTCTACTAGTAGTTTAGTATACATATAGAGCTTTCGGTCAGATGAGCTAACGGAACTCGATGAGAGTTACCGAGAATCGAGTTGATTGGCGACGATTGAAGAGGATAGGCCTCTTCAATCGCAGTCCAGCAGTGGACTGTTGTAGGCTAATGATGATGATGAGCTAACGGAAAATTCACCCTGTAGGTATAAACTGATTTAACTCAGTCCGGACCGAGTACCGAGCTTTACTGCCATACAAAATTCTGTATGTTATGCGATTGCTTCCTAAATGTATATATATAGTTTCCTTAGTGGCTGCGAAAAATAAAAACACACCGACCGCAATTTGGTTATTGCTTTTTATCCAACAACACAACCTATTATTATTACCTTAGAGTTTTGTAGTTATTCAAACGAGCTGAGTTGTAAGCCCTCACGAACAAATAATTTGACACATTTAGGAAAAGTGCGGCTAACAGGAACACCAACATTAAACGGAGTGAATAAGTCGCCATACTTTTACTTGTACACCTAAATATACATATGTAAAGAAAATATAGGAAAAAAACTCCAAGAATAATAATAGCTACAAAAAAGCGTTTACAAAAATGACATTTAGTTTTCTGACATGACAGATTATTTCTATCATTTTTGAAGGTATTTACAGACTAAAGAAATAAGATATTCAGAAACTGCATACATCCTGGCTAATGTTCAAAAACATTAATAAAAAAGTTGACCAATACGTCAAAGTTGTAATGTCATTTTGGGATCATCGTGAATGTTGTTCGCGTAACACTTTTTGCAAAATTTATATTGAAAGATGCCGAAATACTATAGGTTCAGAGCGACTACACCGACTCGGAAACCAAAGCGGAGCAAGGAGAAAGAAAAGGAGAGGGAAATAGAGAAGTGAGTCATTTATGTAAATGATGATGATGATGCCAACTAGCCGGTCTCGGCCACAGCGACTGCATTCGATGGCTTTCTAGGGTGGTTGTCGAGAACTTTGTTGTATTGCTCTTTCATGTGCTCTCAAGTGGCTAGCATATCCAACTTTGGCCGAAAAACTCCGAGCACAAATGTAAATAAATGTATATAAACTGTCAATGGATGGATGCTTGGCAGAGCTGAATTCTCATTCCACCACTCGCAACTCGGTACCTTAGTAGTTGGCACTTCTTGTAAATGCATTAGGGTCGATCCAAGGTGTTTATCCCAGGATATTCTTGAAAGCGACATTATTTTGTGATGAAAAACATCACGAATGGTATAAAATTCCAGCACATCAAGTTACCGCAAACTGTCAAATTTCGCCAAATGATTTTAAACCATAAAATGTTGACGGTTAAGTTCAAAATCGAATGAGTAAATTTGAGTTTGACAGTTGGTAGTAACTTGATGCGCTGGCGACTGTACCTAATAGATACCTATGACATACAATCACATACCACTGAAAATGAGGAATTGATTGCCGCTGGTCACTTCAAAGTATCTTTTTCATACAGGTACCTACATTTTCATAGTTAAACTGATTAATAACATACACTTCGGCACTTTGCGCAAGTAGCTAGTTCCCATGCTGTAACTATTTATTGTAAAAGTAGCGGCCGCAACCTTCCTTGTTGTTATAAAAAAATATTATTTCGCTTTTTTAATCGGATTTTGTTACCAATTTCAAGGGTTTTAATTTTTTTGCACGGAACCCTAATTATTTTTAAAGTAGAGTTGTTAGACCTTATGACATCAGCTATCTGCCAGTAAAAGTCCCGTTAAAATCGGTCCAGCAGCCGTTTCGGAGATTAGCCGGAATAAACAGACAGCCAGACCGGCAGACAGGCAAAGCTTGAAAAAAAATGTGTTTTTGTTATTAGTGTCGTATATATTTTCGCATTCAGTAAAAAGCTGGTATTTTGATATTACAAACAGATATTGAATTTTTTTGTATCGATGTATAGACAGCATTGCAGTATTAATTATTTCTCTTTTTAGAACCAAGTTTGAAGCTGAAAGAAATTGGTTGGACCTGACAATAGCGTGCACACCAGCGCCATCTTGGTATTTGCGGCGCACGTCTTGGCGCGAAAGTCCGCCATTGATGGGTTTGCCGCGGCAACTGGCCGCCGGGCTCCGAGCCTCGCTCCAGCTAAGCAATCGTCCTATATTCGTATTTAAAATCCCAGCTATTCGCTCCCAAGACGTTATGCGTCCATTTTGAAATTTTAACAACGATAAGTGTAAATTTACCCGCGTTTTTGTGCAACTTTTTTTTAAACCTAACCGTGATTCGTGAACGCATTTTTTTCTTTGAGGTCAAGTGTGAGTAGTGTGCTCCTAGTTTTTTTTCGTGTGACAGTTCTTCACAATTTCCGTATTTTGTAATGGTTATTACATTGACTAACAGCCATGATTATCTTTCATTTTCCTTTGCATATATTATCCACCAGCTTGCAAGGCCCATTAAAAACTAGATGTATTCGTTCTGGCAAGGTTAGGTATTTTACAAATCAAACGACCCAGTTTATATGAAACAAACCATATTTTATTTAAAACAATATTGACAAAAGAAAAACTAATATATATCACTTTTCTTTAAGTAACTCATGGTCTAAGCTATGGTCATCTAAAATAAACAGGTATTATATCGACCTTTGTTGTCTAAGCGGATTTTACACTAGAAACCTATTTTGTTTACAAGAAGTTGTCTTATAAACGCGAGTACTGAAATTCAAGCAAATAGTTTATATTAATAGGTTAGGTACAGATTATTATTGTGATGTAAGTAGGCCTTGATATTTCCCGCGCTTGCATTCAATAAGAGTAGGCATATAAATTCTACGTATAGCACAAGTAGGTATTTACGTTCAACTTGCTAGTCGAATTACTAAAGAAAATCTATGAATGATAGAATTAAATAAGTAAATTATGTACTTATGGAAAGCATCGTCTTAAAATATATCTAAGTATAAAAAATCATAGAATGTTTAGAATTATGTTGATTGTTAGGTATACAAATTAATAACCAAAAATAAAATAGTCGAAATATAAGATCTATGAGTAGGATAACTACATCGTTTCAAGTATTATGTAGTCATTAGGCCTCACGGAAGATAAGCCATTGCTCAGTTACCAAATGGCTCATTTACCACAAAAAAGAATACCATAATTATAAGAAAATAAAAGGTGATCTTAATATATATTTATAAATTATGCAACATTTAATTGCGTCTTGACTTTGAGCAACTTACTGTATCAGAGCAATGGCTGTATCTTTCCCTCATAAACAGATGTATCACATGTATCCCTTAAAAACTAAATTAAAATAAAAAGAAATAGAAATGCTTTGATAATTAATTAATAAACGGCCCTGACATAGAATGTTGCAACTGGCAACACTGACCGTACTGAAATGTCACATTCTTCCACATTGCATTGATGTGTCTGGGCTTAACAGTCTATTCTCAGTTATTTTACCTTTGACAGCAACCCAAGAAATAATCAATTACCACCAAAAATTGCAATGACAATAAAAATCAAATGATTTAAATTGATAGGGTGCAAAATAAGAGGTAAAATAATTGTGAAAGAAATGTAGTTTGTAAAGTAAGTCTATAAAAAATGAAATGTTGTTATTGGTATCGATTTTGTTAAGACCTCGAGAGCTCACTGCCACGAAGGAAGCACTTTGTAAAGTTCGGGGTTATCCGCTTTTCAACCTTATTGCTAAGGCCATAAAGCAGAAAAGTGAAGTAGTCAACTTGTGCATAAATGAAGCAATCACAGAAACAGTGCGTGCCGTTTGATGGCAGCATTAATCATTTACCATATGCATTTTGATAACCATGATAAATTTAATCATAAGAAAAATCATCCACAGAAATTACTGTATGCTCAAATTATAATTGTGAAGGATATAGTTGAATAGTATTTTAGAAGTAAATAAACTATCTTACGTAGGTACATATATTAGAGATAGATAAACAAAACATTTAACAGCAAGGACATTAATAAAATTTCTAAATATAAGTTTTGCTACCTATCTACCTACAAAAGCTATTTACAATTTTATTTATTTAGTAAGTACATATTTTTTATTTTTTTATTAGAACATTTATACATCATATGGAATATTGTTTAGCACTTTAGTGCCTAGATACTAGTCAAGTAGATTATTGATATTTCATACAAAATAGTTTTGGAGATTCTTATAATTAAAAAAGTAAAAATAAATACAGCGGTCTGCAGTAATAAAACTGTATAAAATAATAATTATCGAATCGTATAAATAGACCTAAGAAATTGACAAAATAATATTGAATGAAACTGATATTTTGATACAATTATGTTTGATGCTTAGGCCGCGTATTTCTCATATAAATCTTAATTAGCTTTTATTTCATTTAGTAAAACCGATCTACATGAATTTCTAACACATGCTGACGAGACTTATTTATACTACTATTTATTTATTTAATAAATCAGTATTTACTGTACTTTAATAATGAACGCTCTCAGCGCTATAATACTAAGTTTGGATTTTATGTACTATATTGTCATTCTGTACTTTAAAAATTACAATAAAATGGCCGTCTGTACATTTAAATCTACAATTTCCGATTATTTACATTTTAGGTATACATTTCAAATGTTTTCTTAATATTTCAGAAAAACTATCAAATTGTTCTTAATTTTACATGATATTATAGTCAGCGATGATCCATGCAAAAAGTCAAAAAGATAAAATAAGAAACTCAAAATTCTTGAGAACCTTAATCATAAAAAAACTACGAGCTATGGGTACATTAAATACAGACATTATACAAATAAAAATATTACAGTTTCATAACAGATATATATCTAAAAACAACTTTACGCTTCATTCAAAAATACATAATTTCGCAAATCATTTAAAGCTTAGATACTAATGCATAAATAAATTATAGACATTTATGAAATATTTAACAGGTAGATAAAAGGCCTATTTTATAGTACTTATGCACCTATATTGTATAGTGCTGACAAATCCCTAGTGTTGCCATAAATTACAAATGGGGTCAAAGTACAAGTCAAGTTATGACATATACATATAATCATGGAATGATTCGACAATTTTGACGAACAGTTGACACCTACTATAATAGTTTTGTATTAAATATCATAATAATTGTAGCATAATTACAATTGACTAAATGACAGGACCTTAATATCGTCCTTCGTTTTCTTACACATCTATAAAAACCGTACAAAAATTCCCCAGTAGTCATCAAACACTTACTAAACACATTCATTATTTTACAATGGCAACACTGGACACATTGGTTATTCGACACAGGCAACACTAGTGAACTGTCATTCGGTAATGCGAAAGAGATCAACAACACTGGGTAACGATCGTATTTTTTTTAGAAGCGTCTCTGCACTGAACTTATGTTACCGATCATCGCCAAACAAGAGCTTGGCGAAATATGTCCATCAGCTACGCTCGTCTATATTGGCTAGGATGTGCGTGTACAAATGGTACTGCATCACTTGCACTATTTCATATCTGAGGGTGCTCAGACCGTCCCTGCCGAATGTTTTGCCTTTTTGTGATAGCAGCTGGTATCTGGAAATAAATAAATCAAGAATCAATATTTATTGTGATGTCAGATTTATATGGTTATGCGCAGTCAACGTCATTTTGTGACCTATATGCTTTTTAATTAATAACACAATATAACATCACGCCTATAATCCCCGAAGGGTTAGGCAGAGGTGTATCTTATAGTACACCCACATTTCGCCAGTTATGTTTTATAAGTCCCATGTAAAGGACGCGAGCCTATTACCGTCAACCGGGCCCAAATGCAGACTCCGCTGTTACTTAGAAATTCCAATAACACTGCCAGACCCGGGAATCGAATCCAGGACCCCATGCTCAGGAGTCACGCTTCTGACCACTAGACCAAAGAGGCAGTCGAGGGATTTTTAATTAATTATCTACTGCAATTGAATAAATCTGGGCCAAAGCCGCCATATGCCTCCTCTGTGTGAGGAGTGGGTCATTATAAACCACGAAAAACGAACGACGAAAATAACCTGAAAAGTAAGTTTTGAAGGCATGGCACCCATATGTAAGTAAGTTTTTAAAAACGACGTACTTTAAGTAAAAAAAAAAACAATGGCCTATGTTCTAGTGTTATAAAACAATGGTTACCTCTTTGGATTTGGCGTGGATCTCTTATGTTCTAGACTGGCGTAACGCGCAATAGACATCTTGTACCGTGCTATGTGATAATTCTTTTTGAGTAATCTGTAACGGAATAAAATAAAAATATAAATAAAAATCAGAAGAATAGTGCTTTAATATTTCGGCTTAGTTACTACACCAATTTGTGCCTGACTTACCTATATTAATAAATAATAATCAGTAAGTACCTGGGTTACCGAGCTCTGCTCGGGTGAAAATAGAGAAAACTAATTTTCCTAGATATGAGGACCCAGCTAGATCGATTTTTCGCCCCCGTAAATTCCTTAAATGCAACTTTCATCGAAATCGTTGGAGCCGTTTTCGATAACATGATTACAAATATATCTATACTTATATTATAAAGAGGTAAAATTTGTTTGTATCTTTGTAAGTTTGTATGTAGGGGGTAATTTCCGGAACTAATGATCCAATTCTAAAAAATCTTTCACTGGCAGAAAACTACATTATTCATAGGTTATAAATGCATAATAGCCGAGCTATCACAAATTTTTGCTGATAAATAAATAATAATAAATAAATAAATATCCCTGGACATTTTCACACAGCACCATCTAGTCCCAAGCTAAGCAACTTAATGCTTGTGTTATGGTAGCTAGATGGCTGATAAACTACATATATACATTTTTTTTTTTGTAAATACATACATATTATAGATAGAAAAACACCCAGACCCGGAACAACTACTTGTAGGTCATACAAATATTTGTCCCGTACGGGAATCGAACCCGCGACATGCAGCGCAGCAGTCAATCGCTTGACCACTGCGCCAACCGTGTCGTCAATGAAGTGTCGTCAATGATGAAGTCGCGGGCGAACTGCTAGTGTAATAAACAAATATTGCTCATTCAATATGATTATGGATAGGATTATGGTCGATCATGACCTGAATATTTACTAACATATTATGTTTTTGTAAAGCCGTGTATTAAATTAAAGAACGCCACTTCCCAAAAAAAAAAAAAGTTTTTGATAAAAATGAATTGAATTGACCAGAGTGTAATGTTTCCCTGAGGATGCCTCAAATTTCTTGTCCCGTCAGTTATACCTACAGGGTGGAAAGGACACCGACGTCGACGAAAAAAACAGCTGTTTCCTACAAAACTGTAATACCTACACGGTCAAAATGTAAGGACCAACTGATTTTTATTTAAATTACCGATGAAAAATTTATATAGGTTCAGAATGATGTACTGAATACGTGGTAACCGTTTTGGCGTCGGTGTTCATTCCACCCTTTATAAAACTTCTAGTAGGTACTCTCTAGAAGAAAAGATCGCTACAAATTAGTCAGATAGAACTTGGTTGAACAACACGGTCCGATAAAGAAGTAGGGCTTACCTATAATACATATCGTCGTCTTCGCCGCCCCAGCCCCAGTACTTGTTGGAGAAACCGTTGACTTTGTGGAACTGCTCCAAAGTCATGGCTGAGACTCCCCCAAATATAGCGCTGTATGGTAACCTGGAACAGTTCATGTATTAACATTAACACCTTAATAATAGTTTTTAATTGCACAGACAAAGATACGTAAAATGTAGACGGCAAACCAAATCCTATAAATAATTCTCAATTTCCAAGACTCATTAAATAAAAGTTATTCAGTGTTATGACCACACGATATATGTTCAACAAGGGCAATAAAGAAAATAAGCTTAATAGTTCACATCTCAGGATTGACGGCCCAATTCAACCAGTTTACATATCCGAGTCCCTTACGCCACATGCAAAAAAGCTATTTTACTTGGCTCGGGAGCATGCTAAAAAAAATTCTTTTGCGGGTTGCTGGCATTCTTACGGAAAAGTCTACATGAAGAAGAGAGATGATCAACCAACCATACGCATAGATAGCGAGGAGGATATTCTCAAACTTGCCCAAGCATGACTATTTCTTATAAGTATTCGAAATATAATATTGTTACTTCATGTTAGTAGGATTACGGCCGTCTGCCTGCTTGTCTTAGTCTTTGAATCGTATTGTTTCTGCAAATGTGTTTTTTCTCATGTTCATACCGTTTCGACTACCACACCACATACACACTTACTCACACACTTACACTTACTTACACACTCTCAACTCCAAATTGTACGCAATATCCTACATGATTCCGTTCAAGTAAATCTATTTTCCGTTAACACCCTTAGTTTGAAATTTACGCAATTCAAAATTCGATAATATAAATACTCATGAAAACATTTCGACCGATTTAGACTTAATATCCGTGGCTAGTGCGTCTACCTGTAGCATAGATCAATGCTCAACATTAATCTCATCGTCTGGAAAATCATTAAAAATGTTAATTCAAAATATAAGAAGCATTAATTGTAATATGCCTGGTATGCTCATTCTTTTGGCTAGATCCAGGGTCGATTGGGATGTGATAATATTAACCGAGTGCTGGTTGCTTAGTGTTCATAATCCTCCGTTAATGGATGGTTATGATTATTATGCAACTAGCAACAATAAATCCCAAAACGAAGGAGTAGTGGTTTATATCAGGAAGGGAATTAATGTATGTGTAGAGGAGCTGTCAATTATGGACTGTAACAGTCTATTATTGACACTCGAAAAGCATACTAAGATCCTTGCTATTTATCGATCCCCCAGTGTTAGAAATATCGATGTATTTTTGCAAAGCTTACATAACCTACTGCATGACGTTATTTCAAAATCTAAAAACTTTGTTATAACTGGTGATATTAACATCGATATATCTGAACAAACATTGGATGTTCGAAAACACAATTATTTAAACTTTATGGCTTCGCATGGCATGTTACCAGCTCACCTTATTCCCACTCACACTAAATCTTGCATCGATCATGTTATGCTGAAAACCAAATTTCCGGCATCATGCTTTGTAGCTGAAACATCCCTTACTGATCACCACACTGTTATTCTTTCTATTGACATGGCGATCCCCGCTAGACAGAACGCAATAACGCTAAAACAAATAGACAATGCTTCTTTAGACTCAGCTATCCTCAATATCGACTTCGCGCCTCTTTATTCTATGACTGATGTTAATGATGCTGTTGCGTTTTTCACTGGTTCTATTAATTCTGCTATCGAATTGTGCACTAAAACTATAACTGTTACCAAAAAGCAGAAAATCTTAAAGCCATGGATTACTCCAGGTCTCTTGAGATGCATGAGAAATAGGGATAAACTGCATCTGAAGTCGAAAAAATCTCCTAATAATACAATTCTAAAAGTAACCTATACCAGATACAGAAATTTTTGTAACGGATTATTAAAAAAGCTTAAAAGACAATATGAAAGGAACGAAATCGATAAGGCTGGAAATAATTCTAAAAAGCTATGGACCGCTATTAAAACTATAACTTACACTACTCGATCAAAGGAAGTTGCCTCGGAATTAATATCTCCTAGTAACCCTCAACTTTGCGTTGATAACATAAATGCATTCTTTGCAAACATGGGTAAATCTCTAGCAGAAAAACATCTAGCTCAGGAACCCTCGCCCGACTCACCTTTGCCTCCCAAATCATCTTGTTCTTACTCTTTCGTAATGTTCCCAACAGATGAAAATGAGATAAACAACATTATCCTCAATCTGAAAATTAACTGTGCTGTTGGACGTGATAATATATCTGCAAGTTTTTTATCTCGATATAGACTTATATTACTCTCCCCGCTAGCTTATATTTGTAATTTGTCATTTCAGACCGGTTCTTTCCCACGTGAGTTCAAAAAATCCCAAATAACACCCATATTTAAGTCTGGTGACAGAGCCTGTGTCAATAACTATAGACCAATTTCGATATTGCCTACATTATCCAAAATCCTAGAGAAACTCATGAACAAAAGACTGATAAACTATTTGGAGAAAAATAAGCTACTTTCTGACGCTCAATTTGGATTTAGATGCAATAAAGCTACTAGTGATGCAGTTCATGAGGTTACGGACTTTATTGTAAACAATATCGATAACAAAAATAAAGTCTTGGCAATATTTCTTGATTTGGCTAAGGCATTTGACACGGTCTCTGTTCCCAGACTAATAGATAAGCTTGAGACACTGGGAATCAGAGATTTACCACTTAAACTATTCACGGATTATCTCAGCGACAGGTCTCAGTGTGTGAGAGTTGGTGAGTGGATAAGTGGCGATCTACCCATTTCCTACGGAGTTCCTCAAGGAAGCATTCTCGGACCTACCTTGTTTCTCATTTATATCAATGACCTCTGTGACCTTGAACTTCTGAATGGGAAGATTATTGCATTTGCAGATGACACGGCCCTCATTTTCAGAGATAGCTCATGGGACAAAGCGTTTCAGCATGCTCAACGTGGCTTTAACATTGTTAACCGCTGGTTGAGAGCCAATCTCCTAACCCTAAATGTCGACAAAACAAAATTCTTAACTTTTTCTCTCCGGAAAGTTCCACAGACGTTTTTTGATGTTAACTCACAAATTATCGCACACTCGCACATGTGTAGTGGTTTATCACCTTGTGAATGTCCTCTACTTCAGCAAACTAACACAATAAAATACCTTGGCGTCCTACTGGATAACAGGCTTGATTTTTCACCTCACGTCGACCTTGTTTCATCTAGAGTTCGTAAATTAATATATATATTTAAAAATCTCAGACATATAGCAAACGCTAAAGTATTAAAAACGATCTACTTCGCTTTATGTCAATCTCTTTTAGTTTATTGTATAACGTCTTGGGGTGGGGCGTGTAAAACCATAATGCTGAAACTTGAGCGTGCACAGAGAGCGCTACTTAAAGTCAGTGCATTTCTTCCCTTCTATCATCCCACTATCGCCCTTTACCAAACCTGTGAAGTTCTAACAGTGAGGCAACTTTTTATACTGTACACTATCATCAAAATGCATGGTCGTCTGACTTATGATCCCATTGCTCTCCTACATAAACGAAGAAAACATACAGTTTGCGAGTCCAGAGCCTGCCGTACTCAATTCGCGCAGAGATTTTTCACATGTTTAGGTGGCCATATATATAATAAAATTAATCAGGCACTGGAAATTTATCCTGTATCTAAGCAAAAATGCAAACAAACTGTCACACTATGGCTCCTTAACCTTGATTATTCTCAAACGGAAAAAATCATAAATGTTCCGAAGTAATACCAGACCAGAACTAACATTCAGAAAATTTGCGTACCCACCAAAACACACAATTTACACCCTCACAAAAGCACCCATACACACTATAACATACATATGGACACTACCACACAAAACACGATACTACCACATATAATTCCTTGTTTTGTATTTTTTCTTATTTCTTAGCCAGTTTTAATTTAATTTAATATAATTTAATGTAATAAAATTAATTTAATTTAATATAATTATTGTATAATATCTAAATTCAAATTGTATAGTCTAATTACTGCCAGTGAATTGTCATATTAACCAAGCGTCTCCATTGAATTTTGTCCATGGAAGTAAACTGATTTCCAAGATACAGGTTTTTACCTAGTTTGGAAGTCAGGCGTCCGTTTAGTTTCTTGCAGCCTTTTGTGTATATACCCTAATAGACGAAATTGTATTTAGGCTATATTTTATTGAGTCCAATAAACGATTTATTATTATATTATTATTATATAAGTCTTGCGTTTATTCTGTTACACCATGTGTAGGGTACAGAAATCCAACGACAGTCGGCAGTTTCCAAGTTTACAGTTTGTACAACTAAATAATATGGTTAAATATAAACCATTGACAAAACGTATTCTGAAAATTTCAACTTACTTGAATTTAAACCTATCTATAGAAGCGGACATGTGCCTGGGTTGCCGTGTGCAGGAGTACAGGTTCCTCGTGTCCAGCGGCAGCAGGTCGATGTCGTGGAAGATGAAGCACTGGAACCCGCCCGGCTCCAGCTTCTGACTCTCCATGAAACCCACGTTCATCAGCTTCGCGCGATTGAACTGTTTCGTACCTGGAAACAGTGCTTTACGATTTAGAAAGTCTATCTATACTAATATTAAAAAGAGGTAAGATTTGTTTGTAAGTTTGTATGTGGGGGGATATCTTCGGAACTAATGATCCAATTTTAATTTGATTTTCACTGATAGAAAGATACATTATTCGTGGGTACTATAGGCTATACGACGAAGTCGCGGGCGAAGTGCTAGTTTTCAATATAATTGCAAACGAGCAGGCGAATCTTCCGGAGGTAGATTTGGAATATGAATTAAAAGAACAAGATGGCGGTGCTAGTTTCGATGGTGGATGTGCCAGGGTAGCCCGCGAAATTAAAATTGTCTTACGTTTTTTTTGCCGTGCAGTGTCGAGATCAGGTTTTATGTTGAACAAAATAAGATTCGCGGCTGTAATACGTATGTATTTACAGAATTGTAATCATTATAACCCTCACTCCATTGACTGAATTTTACATGAAATAGTTAGGTATTCGATGGGATTAAATGAACTCGAGAGATTTTGATGATTTTAATTATAATAACTCAGTTAAGCCATATTTGTTACGGTTGCGAATCATATTTTAATCAACATACAACCACAAACACAACAAAGACACTGACTGGCCTAGCTTCAAATTGCAAAAATCGTAAGAAAATTTGAATTTCGCGGGCCACATTGGTGCTTCCACCATAAGCCCACCCGCCAATTCTTGTAGCATGTACCTATCTACGGCAATACTAGAGGCATTGCTGAAGAATCTCATGTAGCTTTAAGCGGACCGGCGAATATATTGCAAGAATTTGAAAGAAACATAACATAACATCATGCCTGTAATCCCGGAGGGTTAGGCAGGGGTGTACCTAATAGTGCACCTACATTTCGGCAGTTATGTTTTAAGTTCCATGTATTGGGGGCGAGCCTATTGCCATCAACCGGGCACAAGTTCAGACTCCGTGGATGCTACTTAAGAAATTATTGAAGGAAAAACCCAATAAAACTTTGCCCGACCCGGGAATCCAAGCTAGGACCTCGTGCTCAGCAGTCGCGCTTACGACCACTCGGTAAACAAGCCATTCGATTAAAAAAACAAAAAAATACATTACCTTTCTGCTCAACGATATAAATTCCGTATTCGATTTGTTGCTTCATCAAGAACGGGTGCATATGGTTTAAGAAAATAGCTAAATGCTGTTGGCGGTCTCTGAAAATAAAAAAAACGTTTTGTTTATTAATCGTCATCTCATTAGTCACCTTACCCAGCATCTGTCCGTGTGTATTGTATCCATAGTTGTTTTAGTAACCGAACATCAAAACAGTTAATCCATACCATCACGCCTGTAATCCCCGAAGGGTGAGGCAGATGTGTGCATCATAGTTCACGCACATTTCGCCAGTTATGTTTTAAGTCCCATGTAATAGGAGGCGAGCCTACTGTCATCAACCGCGCACAAATCTAGATTCAGTGGTTGCTACTGAGAAACTAATAGAAAAAACCCAATTACACATTCTCCGAACCGGGAATCGAGCCCAGGACCCTCATCCATCGTTGCTTTTAGTAACCGAACATCAAAACAGAAAATCCGTCATCACAATTTAACTGTAGAACGTGTATTACAGCCTTGTAGACCAAAGGCCGCCCTCAAACATCCACCACTCCTATGTTTCTTGCTTGCACCAGATTCCCGGGGCTTTCCAGGGTCATTGACATTTGTGACCAACAAGGTTTTGTTGTCCAACTTGTGGCTAAATAATTACGTAGCTCGGATCAATCTTCAGGACAAGCCACGCTTGCCTAGGTTGGTCTGTGGATGGGTGACCACCCATTACATACCAAGTTTCCTCTGTGCCTCGGAGAGCACGTTAAGCCGTTGGTCCCGACTGTCATTTGTAGATTTTTGACAGTCGTTACAGGTAGTCAGTGGTCCGAAAGTCTGACAACTTGTCTCACCAAGGAGTATCGTATTGCCCAGTACTAACTGGGTTGTGGGGGTCAGACAGGCAGTCGCTGAATATAAAATACTGGTGTTCAGTTTTATCCGGTTAGACTGGAAGCAGACCCCAACATAGATGGGAAAAGGCTAGGCAGATGATGAAGGTTTTATTGTCCAAGTCCTAGATTTAGAGTACCTACGCTTATTCTTCCATTTTGTTTTTTTTTTTTGTGAATGGCATCTCGTAGTTTAACCTATGAGGTTGTCGTCAGCTTAACCAGATCCGGGCCTATCCTGTGGGTGCCTTGAGTGTAAAGCCTCCAACCAGGGCAAAAAAACTTACAAACAAAGCGACTACACGCTAAGGGCACCCCCTGAGGGGTACGAGCCTCGGCTTAGGGCGTCGCTGGGTAGGACAGCAAAGGAACAGGCTGGATACGAATGGGCTTCTCCTTCCAGAACGAAGCAAAGAATAAACTGTCAATATTGTTCATACCTGTATGGCACTATAATAGCAATTTTATGTTTGGCAGTGCAGTTGGGCGGGGTATACCGCCCTCCCCACTGCACCTCGGGGAACTTCTTCTCTATGTCATCCAGTTCCATGTCCGTTGTGTTTGCTGGTACGGGACCTGTGGACGAATGATTGAATTGTATAATGGGTGTAAAAAAGATCTATATCGAAGCCGAAAGGCACGTATTCTCCCCGTCATTGCGATGTTTTTTTTTTTGTTCTGGATGCCTGGGAAACTTCTAGTTACGAAGATATTGAAGGTCAATGTTCTAACTCTTACACACTTTAAAAAAAATAATTACAAGTTTTGAGTGCTGTAACTTTACTCTGAACACCTCCATGACCCCTGTACTATTCAATGCATCCATCAGCACAATGTTTTGAGTGCGTTACGTTGAGTAATTTTATACCGTAACACATGATTTTTCACCCCAAAATAAAAAGTCTTTTCCCAGCAATATTTTTTGCGTAGAGTTACTTTGTTTGATGTACAGAATACTTGGTTGACGGCTTGGTGAAGGGTCCGTTAACTCCTTGTATGAGTTTTGAGCGATACCATCGCTGATTGAGTTACAGATACTACAGTCCTATCACACAATCCATCATCTTACCTCTGATTTTTTATCAGGATTATCTATGTTTGTTGAAAGGACTGCAATGTTTCTGAGACTAGACTCACTGTAAAGCAAAACAGCCCTTCAAGTTGCCTTATAAACGTCAGCGTAAATTGTACCATTTGTACTGAAGCCGGATAAAAAGTATCTAAAATAGAAAACTTTTCGTTTGTTGACCAGAAATAAATAGAAGGTAGCGGAGAAAAATTGCTTCCAAGTTTGTTACTGCATTTTAGTACCATCAATAAAACAGGTAAGTAGGTACTTCACTGACGGTCGATCAGTTTTCAACCTTATTACCTACTAGCTAATCGGCGCTATTTCGTCTGCGTCACATAAGAGAGAGACATTTTTTATTGATAGACTATATAACATCACGCTACGACTACGGCAGCGGAGCATCAATAAAAAATGTCTCTCTCTTATGAGCCCTCCTCGATGAATGGGCTATTCAACAATAAAATAATTTTTCAATTCGAATCAGTAGTTCCTGAGATTAGCTCGTCCAACCAAACAAACTCTTAAGCTTTTTATTATTAAGAATAGACTTAGGGCAAAGTTGTAGACGGTCAGTGAACTCGGTGTTACAAAGTAAAGAAAGTCCTTACCTAAGTCACTATTACTCTCACACATCGGCAAGTTCACTGGATAATAATCACTCTTATACACGACTTCACTCCCATTCTTCACCCCATCCAGTATCTTTGTGATCAGCACAGAAGTTGGAGTCGACTCGTTCAGTGCAGAACTGTTCACGTCATCCAATGATATCGTTTTCGTTATGTTAACAGGGATGGGGCGTCGCATTACGTTGTTCAGTACGGTGTGGTTTCCCGTCATGTTCGGAGGAGCTTCAGAGTAACCTTCGGCATAATTCATGTTTATAGGATCCGTTAGGGAGATTCTTTTTAAAGAAGCTGGCGTTCTTTCGGCGTTTCTGGAAAAAACATAGAGATTTTAAAAATAACAAATATTGTGGCCTAACATATTTTTACAGCTTTTTGCCAGTCAAGGCGCCATGGACTACGTTTTGGCAGGATTTTCCTTTCATTATTTCAGGGGCAACGCATGCAGGTTCAACTAGAAAAACCATAATTCTTTGCAGTATTGGTGTACAATAAGCCAACGGTCCACCTGATGTTAATTAGTCAACACCGCTGTATATTCACAAGCACTAATATGCATACATTGACCAACTTTTAAAAGTGATTTTCAGTTACTGTATTAATAGTTATTTTATATTGTTACAAGTATTTTCGAATCCATTCTATTATGAAAAAAGGTAGTATCTACATATTTTTTTAAATTGCAATCATTATGCCACGATAAAATCGCTTTTGAATTTTACTAAGTGTAAACATTTTAACTAGTGCTCGTGACTGTCAAAATAGCCGAAAATTTCATTTGTACATCGCTAAAACTCTTTTATCCGGAACATACCAATGATCACTGGCGATAGCGCTAGTAACGTGTGTCATATGGTGGTGGTTCCCCAAATGAGCTCCTTCGTGAAGAGAAGGTACGTACTTCAATCTTTGTCGTCATACCTGAGTGTAGGCTGCGTGGCGTTATAAAGTGGGGTGTAGAGGTAAGTCCTGAGGGGAGAAGCATCCAGGATGGAGCCGAACAGGTACTCCACGGCCGCCAGGGCCAGCACGAGCAGCAGCAGCAGGCGCAGGGCGCGAGTCGCCCGCCCGCTGCCCGCGCTCGCGCCGCCGCCCATCAACGCATGCGGTGCTGGCGCGTGAGCATAGACCCCTGCAGAAAAGAAAGGGGGATGTAATATTTACAGAGCTACATAAAAAAGACAGCACAAGAACTTCATCAGCTTATTCCTTTCCCGAATTTATTTTGGGAAATAACATAATTCTTGTTACATTACATTATTCCTATTACATGGGACTCAAGCATAAGTGGCGAAAAGTAGGTGTACTAGTTACTCAGGGCTGCGAGACTGTTCGAAAGAGATACCGCGGCCGTGGAACATAAATGGCAAACAAAGGAACATGGATGGGTTTTAGTCGGTAAAAGTCTGACACTACCTTCCGCTCCGACCAGAGCGGGAGGAGTCATTTGATGATTTCCCATCCCAAAAAAAAGGTGTACTAGGTACAGGTAGGTACCTCTTTAACTCTGATAAACGATAAATGATGATTACAGGCTTGATGTCAGGCACATGTGTATTTATTTTCGGCTCTGTTTTAACTTGCTTTTTTATGGCACTTCTATCGTTGTACGACTGTCGTTGCTAATTCTCATTTTGGCATGCATGACCCCATAAAGTAATGAAAAAATAAAAAAACTTGCGTATAAGTTGGTATACCAATTTGTAATTATTTGACAGTCTCAGTTAAGAGCGTTAACACAGACAGTGGGCAACGTCGCAAATAGCTGTCATATATTTCACTGTTTTGATTAATTTGGCAATATTACTGAACGGAAATAAGAAATATGGCTAACTAGTGAACTAAATATTATGAAATGCAGTAATAAATATCGTAACACTGAATATTTAGTTTTAGATGTAAAAAAAGTATTTGGAAACTTTCCAAATGCCTTTTTTACACCCAAAACGGTTACAATATCTAATTCAGTGTTTTAATTGCAATTCATTATTATTATTCTAGCTCACTAGTTAGCCATATTTCTTATTTCAATACAGTCATATTGCCAAATTAATTAAAACAGGTAAATATTAGACAGCTATTTGCGACGTTGCCAACTTTTTGGATGAACGCTCTTAACTAGTACCTAGTTTTCAGTCAGAATACTTCGTTTTAACCCATTTACGCCCAAGACTAAAGTAGACGCAGGGAAATGAAATAACTAGTATTATTTGGTGAGAATAGAAGATAAAATTAGTTTTTTTTTAATTAGTTAGAAAAACTAAACTAACTGCTCAAATGGGCACTCATATTCGTACTATGAAGATATCAAATCAAATGGTAAACTGACTGACTGACTGGGTGATATATCAACACACAGCTCAAACCGCTGGTCCTAGAGCCATGAAACTTGGAGGGCGTGTTCTTTGTGAAGAGTAAGTATCCACTAAGAAAGGAATTTTGGGAATTCCACCCCTAAAGGGGGATGGAAGTTTATATGAAAGTCCGTCAGTTTTGAAGTTAGGATCTTCAAATTTTGTGTTTATGCTGAGGACTGAAAATTAATTTAGACGTGTCACACCGTTTTTGATAATTCTACCTCCGAAGGGTTAAAATGGGGATCAAGGTATGTAACTATGTTTGTTACCGTAACCTGGATTAACCTTTAAGTTACTTTTCAATCCCGGTAGTAAGTTCCCGTCGGACATTTTTTTTCATTCACGCGGGCGAAGCCGCGGGCAAAAGCTAGTTTGATATAAAACGTAAGACACATTAGTAACCTCGACAATAACGTAGATAAACTACACTTGTCATGTTAATAAATATAGTTTAGGATAGATTTGAAGGTGTGCCCAATTGAGGACGACGTAAATGGGGGCAGGTGCCGTGGATTTTAAAACAATAAACTAATTTATTATGGCTAGAACGGCGGAAAGCAGAAACGTTCAAATAAACTTCGTACAAGATTTAATTAGATTAACAAGCTTAATTTTAATAATTGTTAATTAACTTTATTCGGCCTACGAGGATGTTTAAGTTGTACAAGCAACCCTTCAAACATTTTCACGATGAATGTAATTAAATAAAGATGGAGTGATTTTAATTATTAATTATTGTATAAAGCATATTAATTTTGAGATTTCATAACATCTCAAAATAACAACATAACATCTCAAAATTCGATTATAATCGACGTCACGGCTGTCGCTGGGTGATCGGCTGCTGCGCTGCGTGTCGCAAGTTCGATCCTCGCACGCACGGAACAAATATTTGTATGACCAACAGGAAGTTTTTGTGGTTATGGCTTTTTGCGTATGTGAGTTTAAATGTTTGTAATTTAAACGCACCTACGATACAGGAGAACTTCCAAGGATGGGGCAAGGTAAAAAAACTATACTTAATCATTATAAATGCGAACTCGCTTTAAAATACAGTCTTGTGGAATCTGAAGTGCCGATTTTGACGGGATTTTACTGGCTAGCTGAAGTCACAAGGTCTAACATAGGATACTTTTTTTTTTTTTAATAATTAGGGTTTCGTGTAAAAAATTAAAACCCTTGAAATTGTTAATCGATTAAAAAAGGGTAATATTTTTTATAATAATTTTACGCGAACGAAGGTCGCGCGCCACAGCTGGTGTAAGTATATAATCTCCGTGATCCGCGATTAAAATAGAGCTGCCGTTTGCTTGTCAGCAAACGATATGATAACATCTCAATCTCAATAAAAACTTTAAAGAAAGGTCCCTATAACCTTCAGAGGGAGGATCGTACATACACCCCAGAACCCCGGACCGACTCCCACTTAATTTACTTGGCGACTGTACATGACAGCTAACGTCACGGCTGTCAGATGACGTCACACATTTCAACACACGTGCGAAAGCCGGAAAAAGGGTTCTGGGGTGTTTTTTTTTTCGTGATCCGGATTTTTTACCCCGGAAAATCTCATACGCTTAAAATTGGTCGACTGACTCGTACAACGGAATTTTGTAGTGAAGTTAAATAATAACGACAACACTCGTTTTTTCTTTAGTATTTTTTTATTGATGATGACGACATACATATTTTAAGATTTGGCGAAATATGGCGGCTTTATTTATTTATTTAACACTTCAAGCATAAAGTACAGAGGCGGACTCGGTGAGGCGGGTCGAAAATTTGGATGTATGTAGACATACGTATGTTCGGGAAGAATCTTCCTGGCTTAGCTCGAATAGTGGCGACCCAACCCGAATGATTCAAAGAGAAGATGCTGAAAAAAGGTTGCTGAGCGCCAATAATCTAATGAAAATCCATCAAGTGTAGATGGTTTACGGTCGGCATCGGTATTATTGTTAAAAATACTGCCGAATGGAATGTGCCATCACGAAGAAGTGAGCAGCAGCAACCCTCACCTAAATGTGTAAAAACTCATCATGCTTAGCCTTTTCCCAATCGCTAGGGTCAGCTTCCAGTCTCGCCGGATACAGCTGAATACTAGTATTTTTACATGGAGCGACTGCCTGACAACTCAAATAGTACTGTGTAATACGGTAGGTAACTCTTGGTAAGACTGGTTGTCAGACTTTCAGGACACTGACTACCTGTAACGACTGTCAAATGTCTACATATGACTTCTGGGAGCAACGGCTTAACATGCTCTCCGCGGCACGGAGGAAACTCGGCATGAAATTAATCACCCATCCATAGACCGAACTTGGCAAGCTCGGCTTAACCTCAAAGATCTACCCCTGCGGCTGTGCTATTTAGCCAAGAATAAAAAAAATCGTGTAAAAAACTATCCTAACTAATATTATAAATGCGAAACAATAGATGGCGCCACGTGTCTTTCGAATCATGATTGAATTATATTATTACAAGCCGAGTAGGACCCGAATTGATTGTCAAATTCTAAATGAACGCGAGCGAAGCCGAGGGCAAAAGCTAGTCGAAAATAAAATATTGGAAGCTTATACTTGTCCACATAATTGATAGTCATTATATTGTCTTAGAACCCAATTAATGTTCCTATCCCCCAAATTAACGTCCAACATTACATAATCCTAAATTACTTCCCACTATCGCCGCCGGTTATAAATCAATTGTTCTTTAGGAGGGAAATGTTCCTTTATTTTTCCGGTAATCTTTATCATCCGGCTATTAGAAATTTCTGGACCTTTAACCGTTTTTTCGGGTTTTTACCTTACTCAAGCCAGATTAACCATAGCTTTACCGTGTGTAAAAAACGTTACCCATCCGATTTCACATGGCATTTTGCTTATCTTTTTACACAAATGATTATTAAAACCTCGACGATAGCTCCCTTGTCAGGGTACTTTGCTTATCTTTTTAGCTAGCCAGATCCTTTGACGTGACCCACCGTAAAAGAGTGGGTATACTTATCACACCTATTCTTCACACGTTCGTCCATTTCAGTCCAGTGATACATAGCCAAAGATATAAAAATCAGTGCGAGTTATTATAAGAGATTATAGCCCATTCCCTCCCCCTCTCATAAAGAGGGGGCCTGTGTCCCAGCGGTGGGAACATCATCATCTGCCTAGCCTTTTCCTTTGTGGGAACATAATAGGCTGATTATGCTATTATGCTAAGCTAGTGCTATTATGGGAGTGTCCTGGTTCAAATAAGTCAACCTCGCTAAAGTGATAGTTACCATTTAAACTTTATTTATCTTATAATAACTTATTTATCAGTATAGCAGTTATCACATTATCGGGCCACTGACTACCTGTAACGACTGTCAAAGATCAACAAATGACAGCCGGGACCAACAACTTAAGGTGGATAACCCTTTAATACTAATCTTGAATAAATATCCTCGCTGATAAATAACACTTGATTATAAACGACAGTAAACAAACTGTATAAACAACAAAATAAATTAAAAGGTCTTGCTCACTGCGTCGAGGGGAACATTTTACAAATTTTTGCATTTCCCAACGGCCTGACGACGAATCCGATTTGGCGGCAGCGTAGCCAACAAAATAAAATTTCGGTAACTGTCTATCTGCTCGTATGTAGGTGAGCGAAAACATTTTAAATTATGTTTGTATCTGAATACGGGTAGGAGGTAAACAAAGGTTTTGTTTGTGCTGGACTAATTATTTAAAATGTCGTTAGTGCATTCACGGGATATAAGCTGGAAATAAGCACAGCTAAAAACTAAGAACGAGAGAAGGAACACACACACACACTTAATAGAACCTTTGTATAACTGTGAGTACTGTGACCTATATTGTATCTTTTGTTGGAGATCCAAATAAATGATTTAAAAAGATAATCAAAGGGGGTGTTATGGAAGCCTCCGAAATTACAAAAAAAAACAAATTTTGCAGTATCTTTAGTTTTAACCAGCTAATAAAGTACTGCGACCTAATTATACTAAGTTCTATGGCATTCTGTCATTATTGAAACGGTCACATCATCTAGAACCGATTTCATTCGTAATTATTTATTTAATCAAATATTTATGCGGTCTTGTCTTCCGTATGTTTTTACACGGGTGACCACTGAACGGGATCCTGCCGTTTTGCCGAAAAGATTTTGCCAAATTTTCATTACCCAAACAAATTTTAGCAACCTTTTTTTATACCAATGTAATATTTGGAATAATTTTAGTACGCACATTTTCATTTGGTCAAATGTTTACTTGGCAGATTATTACCAAGGATAATATCATTAAGGCTTTTGGTCAAATGATTTATTACAGCAAACAAAATTAAGCATGTAAGCATGCAGTATTTAGCATGTAAGGCCACTCTATCGCATTGGATCGCAGATCTGTAATGGTAGTTGTAGGTAAGAGTTTGTAAATAAATAAATAAGACAATAAACGTTTAGTCAAATGATTTGTTATGACAAAAAATCAAAGGCAAAAATTTTGGAATGAAGACATAACACAAATTGATTTAATATAACGTAATTGAAATTTAACAGATGCTGACAGAAACCCTAACCCTAGACGGTCGACGTCAGGGGCAGCCCGAGGTTCGGTTAGTTAGGTTCCTGTAAACCTTGCAGACAGAAATAGGAGCCCCGCGCAGCGGGGATCCGTCGACCTGCTGACGGAAACACTAACCCTAGACGGTCGACGTCAGGGGCACCCCGAGGTTCGGTTAGTTAGGTTCCTGTAAACCTTGCAGACAGAAATAGGAGCCCCGCGCAGCGGGGATCCGTCGACCTGCTGACGGAAACGCTAACCCTAGACGGTCGACGTCAGGGGCACCCCGAGGTTCGGTTAGTTAGGTGCCTGTAAACCCTGCAGACAGAAATAGGAGCCCCAACCGAATCCAAATAGGAGATTCCAACTAGTTAATAGTGCTTTTGACTGAAATGGTAAGTTTAAAATTGACGACACCAAATATTTGTCTGTCTAAAAAAGGCTGTTGTAATCCCTATATATAAATCTGGAGACCGGGACTTGGTGAATAACTATCATTACTCCCCTCAATCTCAAAAATACTTGAAAAAATTATAAACAACAGACTAGTTAACTACCTAGAAAAAAACAACATCTTGTCACCTGCTCAATTTGGCTTCAGAGCCAAATTATCCACAGCCGATGCGGTGCATAGCCTGACCGATTATGTCACAGAAGAGCTTGGCAAAGGGAACCAGGTCCTGGGAGTCTTCCTTGATTTAGCGAAAGCCTTTGATACTGTCTCTGTTTCTGTGCTTCTAAGAAAATTAGAGGCAATAGGAATTAGGGGAACGCCGTTGACTTTACTTACTGACTACTTAGACGACCGATACCAATGTGTTAGGATTGACAACTTTACGAGCGATGAGCAGAAAAATACTGGATTTGGTGTTCCCCAGGGGAGTATTTTGGGCCCTACCCTTTTCTTGGTTTATATTAATGACTTGTGTAATCTAAATATCAAGCACGGCAAAATCATTTCATATGCTGACGACACGGCACTAATATTTTCTGCTAAAAACAGCAGCGAACTATTTGAAAACGCTCAACTTGGTTTTAATACTGTGACTAATTGGCTACAAAGAAATTTACTAACACTAAATGCTGACAAGACAAAATATATTCACTTCTCTATGCGCAAGCCTCAACTTAACACTGCTAACTTCCATTTATATGCCCATCAATGTGATAACCTGTCGGTCAACATGTGCACCTGTCCTCCTATCCTCAAAACCTGTAACATTAAATACCTCGGTGTTATAATAGACGACACACTCTCTTTTAAGTGTCATATTGAAAGTCTGGTTAAAAGAGTGCGCAAATTAATATACGTATTTAAAAAAATACGAACTTTTGCAGATTCAAAATTGATCACACAAGTTTATTTCGCCCTATGTCAATCTATAATTCATTACTGTATCATTTCATGGGGTGGCGCATCAAAAACTACTCTGCTTCCCCTTGAAAGAGCTCAAAGAGCAATTTTAAAGGTAGCAAACTTCCATCCCTTTTACTTTCCCACAGATCAGCTGTATAAATCCTGCAACGTGCTGACTGTGCGCCAGCTATTCATTATGCAATTAGTTTTAAAACAGCACACCATGCTCACGTACAATGCTGACAATACTTCTAATACAACCTCCAAACATGTCTTTGTGGAAAGATTCTTTTCATTTTTAGGCCCATTTCTGTACAATAGATTAAATAGAAAACTAAGTATATTTAAGTTAAATTATTTTAGCTGTAAAAAGTCTATAATTTCTTTTTTACAAATCTTATCTTATGCACAGACAGAAGACTTACTTGTTGTCTGCAAGTAAACTGCTGGCACGCTGTTTTTTTGTTTTTTATTTTTATTTGATGTAAGTTTTAATTTTAGTACTTTACTTTTCATTGAACGTTAATTTATTTATTTCAAGTAGATATTTATGCACCTAGTGGCCTGAAACACAGGTTCAACCTAGTTCAGGCAATAACCAACTGTGCTCTATTTTATTTGTTAAGATATTTCATTGTAAATGTGCCCTTTTTATAAATAAACGATTATTATTATTATTATTTGGCTTATTTAATTTTGCGTAAAATATGTTATACCAACTGAAATATTTGACTAGATAAAAAATGGTAAAAGTACTAGTTGGTGAACAAGTTATTGTTCAAACGTTCACTTGCCAAACATAGGTTTTCGTAACAATTATTTGTAAAGAGATTTTTTGGTAAGTAATAATTTGGCAAATGAAATTATGCGAAAATTTGTTTGGGAAGTGATAATTTGGCAATTTCTTTTCGGTAAAACAAGGGAGACCCCCACTGAACACCAGCGCTGTACTGTGAGCCCTCCAAAGCACAGCCTGTTGTCGCAGTCACAACGTGCAACCTGTCAACTTGTTTAATCCGTCCTGTTGTTTTATAAATATTTGTTATGCGTTGTATGTTTATTGTTTTTTTGCCATTTTGTATGCACGCCATGTCCCTGCGACAAATAAATATTTTTACTTTCTTTTAATATCTTTAAGAAACCTTCTTTATACCTCACTAGCTTTTGCCCGCGGCTTCGCTCGTGTGGATGTCGAAAAATATCCGACGGGAACGTACTACCGGGATTAAAAAGTAACTTATAGGTTAATCCAGGTTACGGTAACAAAACATAGTCACATACCTTCATCCCCCTTTTTAACCCTTCGGGGGTAGAATTATCAAAAACACTGAGATACGTATGAATTAATTTTCAATCGTCAGCCTAAACACAAAATTTGAAGATCCAGACCTCAAAACTGACGGTCTTTCATATTCATATTTCAACTTCCATCCCCTATTTTACCACTTTAAGGGTGAAATTCCCAAAAATCCTTCCGAATCCTTTCTTAGTGGATACTTACTTTCAACAAAGAACACACCCTCCAAGTTTCATGTCTCTAGGACCAGCGGTTTGGGCTGTGTGTTGATATATCACCCAGTCAGTCAGTCAGTTTACCATACAGACAGATAATGAGATGCCAATCAAGCTAAACGACTATGATAGAGGAACTCATATTTTCACAGGCATCATCAGTATGTTATCAGCGATCTGTTCTGACCTTCTACCCTTAACTTATGGAACCTTTCGAAGATACCAACCTCAGCGAATGCGATGTGCAGGCAAGGAGCTCGGTGAAATTGTCCCATTCTTTTCAGTGCGCTGTTGTATAATGAGCCATTAGACCCGTGTTATCTGTAACAAGGAAATATAGTTTGTAAATGTTCGTACGTAGCTAAATTTTAATCCGGCTCAATTTTGATCGACACGCTAAGAAGATGAAGTTAGATATTGCACTGCGCAAGTTAGATATTCCGGCAGTAGAGGTGTATTTCTGCCAACCCTTTTTGCAATTCTAGGCGTGATATTTTCGTCACTGATTGCAGGACCCTAAGGAGCCGTCTCCACGAGCGAGAGAATCGCGGCGATATTATCGTCGTCCGACGTAATTGTAAGTGAAAATATCGCCGCGATTCTCTCGCTCGTGGAGACGGCCTCATAGAAATACGTGGCACGACGATAATATCGTCGCGATTCTCTCGCTCGTGGAGACGGCCCCTAAAATGGCCGCTCTACCTATAAGCCTGAAATCGCTATCCCTAAGCAACCAGGACATCAATGCCAGCTGTATCCCTGCTTGAAAAGGTCTTTGCTCTCTTTACTACTTAACTGCTTAAATAATAAAGATTGCATTCAATTACGTCAATTAATATTAATTTATTATTCAATTTATAATAATACTAGCGTTATTTTAGAATTTGACAATCAATTCGAATTTAAGGCGCCATCTTTAACTATCAAAAGAACGTTATTGTTGTTTTCCTCGGGAACAGTACTTTTTTTCGGGATGAAAGGTCTATGTCCGTTTCTGTACACCTGACAACGTCTATGCAAAATTTCAGGATGATCGGTTCAGTGGTATAGGCGTGAAAAGGTAACAAACAAACTTACTTTCGCATTTATAATATTATTATAATGTTGCCCGCGACTTCGTTCACGTGGAGATTTTGGTGTGTATGTGAAAGACTGCCTCGTTGGTCGAGTGGTCGCAAGTGCGACTACTAAGCATGAGGTCCTGGGATCGATGCCCGGGTCGGGCAATGTTAAATTTTTATTTCATTTTAATTACATAAAGTTATAACGCACATGATTTAGAGATCACCTTTTAAGCAAGGAGATACTTGTAATATACTAATATTATTATAGTATATTAGTATGGAAGTATGGATTATTATAATAGACTTAACGCGACATTTTATTACTCTATTTTTATGTTTTTTTATAGTTTTATCGATCCACTTGTTTATCAAGATAAAATCTCATCACGGATTGGTGTTACGACAACAACAGCCAGAAATACAAAATAGTTATTTGGTTTTATGATTGTTTTTATGAATTTTCGTTTGCAAATCGAAATAAAAGTATCCGGTGTAGTGTTTATGGGCTGTTTATGGTAATTCTTAGTGGAACTGATGTGGGTGTTTCAATCTACTTTTCTGGTTTTGGTCTATTTTATTATCTGGCCTGTCTGAACGGTATGACCTCAGATTTAAATTCTTATAGGAATAGCCCCTTTTAAATTCGCATCGGAATAGACACATTATTAATATGAAATTAGCGTATCTTTGTCAAGAGGATCAGCAGAAAAATTCTCGTATAGAGTACCTGGTAATCAATGAAACAAAATTCACTCTGTCTTTGCCTATACAATGATTTACATGTGCCCGAATACCTTTAATAAAATCTTAATAGTAACCTTGGTTATTTTAAATAAAAAAAAACTAACATATGAAGAGCAGGGTGTAAAGTCCTTCATAAGGGTCTTCGAAGAGGGAGGATCCTTCGACCAGAGGGATGTTGTATCTGGTGGGTTACTACCCAACAATTGATGTCGTGGTTTTCTATTATGGTCTTAAGTCGCGGATAATTTTAATATCGCCATTTAGGAGTTTGCTTTTAGTTCTTCATTTGTGTCATAGATGGCGCTGTAGTACTTTATGAACTATGTTGCTGTAGTGTTTTTATAGTGCCGCTACAGTACTAAACTAAACTTAAATACTTAGTATTTATGGTACAATTTAATCCACACGTGTGTAAACAGCATCCAGAAATTCGGTTTAATAAGACGCCATGCCCCAGCCTCATTAAAATGCCTAACCTACCTAATGTTTATTAAAAGGAAATAACGGATACAGTACCAACCTCCCATTAAACCAAAAGAGCGGTAAGAACAAAGGAGGTAAGTACAATAATTAACGTATTTAAAAAGCGCAATTATTTCAGATGAGAAAAAAATGGCTCGGTACGTGCGTTGCCGTCTTAATGACCTAATTTGGAGACGGTATAAGCAGACATAGATATTCTGCTGACGTAAGCGATGATTTTCAGGAGAGGAGAGCTTGTAATGGGTATGGGCAGGACCCTTTTCAAAGCACCTTTTGTGTAAAACGTTTATGGAAAAAGAAAAAGGTTTTCTGTTACAGCCGTATAAAGAATGAAAGAACCAAGTCAAGGTAGGTAGGATGGCAAAAAGTCCCTTAAAACTGTGTTAATTATTCAATCAATCATGTTGATCAATTATGTTGTGGCACTGAGTTGCCGTGTCTGTAACCTTATGAACGCCATTGTCACATATATGTGACAAGCAAGCGCGTGACCTGTATGCCAAACGACACAAATGTGTGACATTTTTTTTTCCAAGTTAGTATAAATTAATAACAAATAAATAAAATTAACCAACATTTTTTAATTAATCAAAAATTTGACAGTACTGTAGTGTTAAATTGCTATATTATAATAAGGAACTAATATTTTTTTCTATTTATCTGTGGAGGCTTGTAATTAGCAATTTAGTTATATGTTTTTGTTATAATAATGTTATTAGTTTCGTAAGCTTTCCTAAAATGTAAAAAATAAATAAATAAAATATAATGGTAGGTGAAATTGTGGCTTGGCGTGGAGGGCACGCGCGTGTGTTTATGCTCTGGCGTTCAAAAGGTTTAACCCACGATGGTATGGCGGGTATGTTTATGTTTTTTCAAAGTAGTTTGTAACAATGTTTATTGAATAATAAAATAGAATAGAATATAGAAATAGAATGAATATAGTATTTCTCAAAAAAAGTAAATGATGAAATCGTCACCAAGGCAAAACTAGCATGTACTCTCACAAAGAGTCACCTAGCAGTGGAATACATTTTGGGCTGGTTTTGTTTAAGTTATGTTCAAGTTAGTTTACGCTAAGTGCCACAAGTACCGCTTTCGACATATTTTTTTGAAGAAACAGAAATGAAACAGGCAAATCTGTAAGTTAATACGCACATAAATAAAGAAATAACAAGCTACCTTCACTAAGTACGGGTCAACTTGACAGGCATCCGAAAAAGGGTCAAAAAACGCCAAAAAAACAAAACATTTTCTAAGCAAACAATTGATTTCCGGGAAACATGTGACGGAACCCTAAAAATGTTCCCGACCACCCGGATGGGTCAAAAATTCACATGCGAAAGGGTTTCAGCGCCATTTTCCGGACAAAGGGTCAGAAAATTCAGGGTTGTATTTATTTTTAGGTAGGGTAGTCCGTGAAATTATCAATTAAATATCAAGTAATATACTTCATCCTTCGTGCAGTCTATTTCTCTGTAGAATGCGCTTCCCCAGGAGATCAGGATGGCAACCAATCGTTTGTCTTTTTTTTTTATTGTATCCGTGTAAATGTCTATTAACATTAATATACATATATTTTGATAAATATTTATAGTATTTTAAATATATTTATAGTATATTATATATCCTTGTAGTTTATCTTAGTATTAATTTAAATTATTTTCAGATATACACCTACCACTGCTTGTCTCTGCATCACCCAAAGGTTGAATGGTAGAAAATGCCTATGTGTGTGTTAATTAAATAAATACATAAATACTTTCGTTTTATACAATGTAAATAAAAGATAAAGATTAGTATAGATACGGCAAGTCTTACCGTCTTACCAATAAGCGTTGATAAAATGACAGCTTATTTCAATCCAAAGCAGTTTTGTCTTTCAATTTCTCTGCTCGATAGTCCAGACTCTGTACAACTCTAATTACTTACCGAAAAACCACAAAAGAAATCTGACTAAAAAAGGTCGAATTTAAATACAACATTACAACTCCCTCATGTAATGTTCCTGGCTTGTACACAATGTAGGTACACGGGCTTACACGGCATCAAATTATTAGGAATTTCGTTACATTGAAATGGGATTCTCTTTGTTAAAACTACCTAGGTACGTAAAGTAGCTATGGATACGTGTTTTTCAACCGTGAAGAGTCCCTAGTAATGAGATATCAGTTAAAGAGGGTTTTATCAACTACCCTTTTGTTGTCAAAGTAATTATTATGTTAATCATAGACCTTTTAACGGATAGAGCGGATTTTTCGCATTACAGACCCAAATGACAACCATTTGGGTTTAGGAAAGGATGTTTATCTTCCCTGAATTTTAATTTATCAAAGACTAGCTTTTGCCCACGGCTTCGCTCCCATTATGTATGGAAATTAACCTAGCATTAAATTAACATAGTTTTTTACTTTTGAGGTACGGTACCCTAAAAATCACCCATGCGTACTATGGCTTAGAAAACGCGTCTCAAAAAGATGCGCTAGCTAACTACGTGTGTCGAGACGGTTGGCAGTTACGAAAAGGTTCTATGTTCTTCTTCTTTATCATGTAGTGTTAAAGTTTTTATGCCATTTTATGCCTCTGACTTGGCTTTACATGGCGTCGAGAAATATCTCTCAGACATGATGGGTTCATCACGATGTTTTCCTTCACCGAAGCAAGTGATAATTATACAATACGCACATGAATCCGAAAAACCAGAGGTTCGTTTCTTGGGACTTCGAACTTGACACCTATGAGAAAAGGTTGTAACTATGGGTATCTATTCATCCTTTTATTGTTTGTTCCTGCTGTTTAAAAACTTATCTACATTTGAATGATTTGCTGCATCTGTTTCCAGAGTCACTGATAAAAGAAGAATTAAGAAAGAAAATAAAAAGCAATGTGATTAATTCTCCTCCATATTATGGTCATGATAAAGGACTTTTAATACTGTATTAAGTCAAATTCATTACCACAGATTATGCTAAAAATACACGTAATACACCTAAAGTATTTACAAAGTAAACATTGACCACAAGCAGTCGAGTGTTTGCGGTCGCGAAACTCGTGCGCTGCGGTTTTAACGCAAATGTAATATTTTAATCTTCTTTGCGTGTCCGCTGATGTGTAATAGGATTATGTTTTGAAGTCTGTTTCATGTAGATAAAAGTAGGGAGATGATTAATTTTTTAAATCTCCACATTAGAATTTTCAAAGAAAATGTTGGAACATGAATCGTGATTTTCACAACATCATTTCCTTCTGCACTTAATTAGGAAATAATTTACGTGTTAAAATATACTCAGAATTGTATTGTTGATAAAGGAGTCTGCCCACTACAGCGTACCATACCATGACCGTGCTATGAACGTATCAGGCACGGATTGAAACATGACACGGACTACTATACCTACTAGAACTTATCAACAGCGTATCATACCCGTTTGTAATGGGTTTAGAACGGTCATCTAACGGGTATAGTCTCATACTTTTCAATACAAGGAATATTATGTTTTCGGATACGTTCATAGCACGGTGTAAGTGCGTACATATTTGTAAGGCGCCATTCCTATTCGTTTCCATTTCCCAGCAAACATATGGCTCGCATAGCAAAAGATAATAAAGGACCTTGACAGTGACTCACATAACATACGACGGTACCCATATTAAAATTCGATTTATCCACTTTCCGAAGATATGACTACGCTAAATCAAAATCAGCAATTTTGTGGGGCAAGACTCCCCATAAATAACCCCCTGGGGGTTAAGACTGAGGGGGACAAGTGATAAGTTATGAGGGATTGTGTGTGGTGTTGCCAGGTCTAGTGTGTTTCGGGATGCAAAGGTAAAATAATCGGGAATTTAGTTTTCAAATATAGAATATTCAGAACAGCTATCATACGCTACTCAATAATAGGGACCAAAAATACGGCATAAAGCAATCAGACTGTTCAGGAACCCGAACATCATGAAGAGTAATAGGTTATAAGGGCAATCTAAGCTTGTAGGCTTGTAGAAGGTAAGTACCGCTTCTCATCATCTTCCTGCCCTTGTCCCATGTCATTTGGGGTCGGAACACGTTTTTTTCTTCCATTCTCCTCTGTCAACCGTCACGCTATCATTTACTTCTTTATCTTTCATATCATTCCTCACACAATCCATCCATCGTTTCTTTGGTCTTCCTCTCCCTCTCCATCCGTCAACGTTTATATTCATCACTCTTTTAGTCACATGCAATTCGTCCCTCCTCATCACATGTCCATACCAAGACATTCGATTCCCTTTCGACTTTTCTGTAACTGGGGCAACTTTTAAACTTCCTCTAATATACTCGTTCCTTACCTAATCCATTCTTGTCACACCACACATCCACCTCAGCATTTTCATCTCTACTACATGCAATCTTTTTTCATCTAAGCTAAGTACCGCTACTAGGTAATATAATTTATTTTTAAAGAACGGCCAGATTTTTCAAATTGGCAGGAGCTTGAGATGGTGCCATTAGGTTAATGAATGGTACAAGAAATAAAACCTCTATAACGACTATTTATTTCGAATTTGGTGAGAAAATAAGAACATGTGAAAGCTAAAATACTTTTTTGTACCCCAACAGCCTTTCTTGACGGAATTTTCGATCACTATACAGACACTACAGACTAAAATCTGAAAATCAGGGTATTCGGGTATTGTTCCGATCAAACGTGAATCGGGACGTGACACCAGGACCCCTGAAAATCGGGTCACCTGGCATTTATAAGTGACGTCACTATTTCCCAGAAAAGGGTTGAAAGGGTGCATAAAGTGTTATTGATATATCTTTAATAGTGCCAGTTGATAGGGGTCGATAAATTGACAAAATGGTTTATTCTTGAAGATTGATGTTGGGCGTTTTGTTAGTTTAGTAGAGAAGTTTTGTGAAAAAAGGTATAAGTATCAATCTTGTGTTCTGGTATGTAAAAAATCTAGTGACTGAAAAGTAGCTACATATTCCTGATGTAGAAATACAGGGTATTTTTTAGGGTTCAGTACCCAAAGGGTAAAACGGGACCCTATTAATAAGACTCCGCTGTCCGTCTGTCACCAGGCTGTATCTCATGAACCGTGATAGTTGGACAGTTGAAATTTTCACAGATGATGTATTTCTGTTGCCGCTATAACAACAAATCCTAAAAATAGAATTAAAAAAAAATAGTGGGGCTCCCATACAACAGACATGATTTGTTTGCCGTTTTTATAGGTAATGGTACGGAACCCTTCGTGCGCGAGTCCGACTCGCACTTGGCCGATTTGCTTTAAACGTTGGCAATACTTTAAGGGCATGTGGTACTCGTGAAAATGATCAACTTTTACTATGGGACAGACCATGAAATCGCGAAATAAATATCAGCCTAAATTTAGAGTTACGCGACCAATGTATGTAACAAATGATATTTTTGTTCGCTATTTCATGGTCGGTCGCATAGTAGAAGTTGTTCATTTTCATGATTACTACACACCCTCCAAGTATTGCCAACGTTTAAAAAAACATCCTGTAAAATTAAGCTTGTATTCTCTAACTGTAGAACGGATTAATTAAACACTAGTGTTAATAGTACTGTTTTATTAATCAAATAGCTTTATTAAGCAGATATGGTACCACTTAGAGCCAGACTTTCACCATATTTACTTAAACAGACTTATATTATAGGTTACTAGCTGACCCGCGACCACTTCGTTGAGCTGTAAACATTTTCGACGGTTTTTTCTCCAACTTACTTTGCAAATCCAACTACCACGAAAAAGTCTTTTCATATTTCGGGTTAACATATAGCCTATGGCAATCAAAAATAACGTGGCTTTCTATTGGTAAAAGAATTTTCAAAATCGGTTCAGTAGATCCAGAGATTACCCCCTACAAACTCACAAACTTTAACCTCTTTATAATATTAGTATAGATAAGTAAAATAAGAAACCAGTGTTCCAATATCACAAGAACAGTTTCAATTAACGATAAACCAACGCCATTTTTCTTTCAAACCAGTCAACAACAGGCAATGGTTACGATATTTTCCATTAACACATAACACAATTAATATCAACGATAACTTGTTTGCAGTTGACTGACTGCTAAATAACTGTTACGGATAAGTTACTTTTAGTTTCTTTGGTAACTAGTTAATACTTTGTGGAAGGAAAAACGTGAAATGAGCAATACACTCCCTTGGGTACGGATATTTATCGCTTCGTGTCCATTTGACGTTTGTATCCTGGTCGATACACCGCCCGGTAGATATCAATTTCATGCTGGATGCTTGTTATTTTTAAACTCATACTTAAAGTAAGCTTCACGTCTTTAATCACCAAAGGGTAAGGCAGTGGTATACCTAACACATATACACCTATCGCCAGTTATGTTTAAGTCCCATGTAATAGGGGCAAGCCTGTTGACATCAACCGGGTATAAATCCTGAGTCCGTGGCTGCTACTGTGAAGTTAATGATGGAAAAATCCAATAACACTGCCCGACCTGGGAGTCGAACCCAGGACATCATGCTCAGTAGCCGTTCCCACGATCACTAGACCAATTACGGTATTTTTGGAATTATCAAGCAATTTGGTAGCATTTAACAGTTCAGTCTTTAAAGATTTTTTTTTTCTCACGGATAAGTGCGATTTGTGTACACCAAAATAATTAGACAGCAAAAAGCCATATCATTTTCGTAGTCGGATCGTAGCATCGACCATCAACCGTAGCACCGCACGACCTACGCCGTAGCAAGTGCCGTAGCGCGTAGCTCTACGAGCTACGAAGACTTACAGAGTCCGAACCTAAACAAAGAGTTGAGTAGAAGTTAGAGCAAAAGTAACATAAAAAATATACATTTAGCTTTTGCCCGTGGCTTCGCTCGCGTTAATTTAGAATTTGACAATCAATTTGTGCTGTACTCTGCTTGTAATAATATAATTCAATTATGATTCGAAAGACACGTGGCGCCATGATAATAGATGGCGCGCTGTAAACTAACTGTCCGTTTCTGTCCACCTGACAACGTATTTGCAAAATTTCAGCATGAGCGGTTCTGTGGTTTACGTGTGAAAAGGTAACAAACAAACAAATAAACTTACTTTCGCATTTATTGTACGGGTGTAGTTTCTGGTGGGCTACTGCCCGACAGTTTTAGAGGTTTTCTAGTTTTTTTTTTGTAATGGTAATTTTTTTAGAATTTGATAGAGCTTGTGGTTAATTAATAACAGCCGATCGGATCAATATTCAGGTTGAGCCGCGCTTGTTTAGATTGGTCTGTGGATGGATCCATCCACATACAGAGTTTCCTCCGCGCCTCGGAGAGCACGTTAAGCCGCTGGTCCCGGCGGTAATTTGTAGATCTTTGACAGTCGTTACAGGTATTCAGTGGCCCGAAGGTCTGACAAGACTTACCAAGGGGTATTGTATTACCAAGTTGTGAGATGAAAGTCTGACAACCAGTAATTCAAATACTTTATTTCGAACAACCAAGTCCGTATATGGGTGAGAAATACTTAATAACTACATTGCCCAGTACTAACTGGGTTGTGAATGCAAAGAAAGACCTATACCCAGCAGTGGGCGAAGTCGGGCTGTGGAAGATGATGATATGATGAACTGGGTTGTGGAGGTCAGATAGGCAGTCGCTCCATGTAAGATACTGGTATTCAGCTGCATCCGGTTAGACTGGAAGCCGACCCCAACATAGTTGGGAAAAGGCTAGGCAGAATGAAGATGATTTAGAATTTTAATGTTAGTTCATCATTTGTGTCATAGATGGCGCTGTAATACTTTTTGTAGTGCAGCTACAACTCACAACTTTTCTCAAAGACGAACATAAAAATGTTCTAGAAACTAAACTACCAATATTTCTCTTTACAGAATACGTTGCCCACCTGTTCTAGACTGGAGCTATAAAAGAGAACAATGGCCGCATGTAGTTTACCTGAAACGGCCCGGAGCCGTTTCGTTACGTCTATTTACGGGCCGTAGATGTGTCAAGTTTGGGTTTCTTATTTTACCCTACGTGTGTGTTTTGGTGCTTGCTTTGTTTTTGTTTTAAGATAATTTTACTGCCTCGTTCGTCCAGTTCAGGGGTGTCCAACATTATTTTTATGGAGGACCAAGTTTAGTATTTTTGTAACCACAGCGGGCCATAAGAAATGCAAAGTGACCTCTTTTATATAAAACGAGCTTCGCCGAACTAGACTGCGATGATCCGGTCTGCATTGAGTGAGGTGATTTGGTGAGGTGGGGAGGGTAGGTAAATATGACGCGGGAATAACTGACATGTAGGAATATTGAGTTTAAGGCTAAATTCATTTAACCCTATTCTGTAAAAATATCATGAAAAAATCATTCAATGGGATCACATGAACTTAGAGGGTGGTATTGATGATTTTAATGAATATAATTCTATGACTACATACGTGTTACTGGCGCGACTCATTTTTTATCAACATACAACCTGACACTGACATGTAAATTGCAAAAAACGTAAGAAAAAAAATTCGCGGGCTACCCTGACGCTTGCACCTAGCTCACAAAAACTACTCGCTTTCAAATATTCTCCAGTATAACCTTAAACGCAATATTCATACAAAATTACATTTATCCAATGAACGTTGACTTTTCACCGAGCACGAACACTAATTAAATTAACCTCTTGAATAAATCTAATAGCACCCGGTCACCGTTTATCGGAAAATGCGCCAAGTTATATCTAACTAGCACCGCCCACGACTTCGTCCGCAAAAACTGTGATAGCTCGGCTAATTAGCATGACATAAATATAATGTATAGCCTCTAGCACCCATGAATAATGTAGCTTTCTGCAAGTGAAAGAATTTTTAGAATTGGGTTTTTAGTTCCGGAGATTACCCCCTACATACTAACTTACAAAGATAAAAGCTTACAAACCTACAAATTTAACCTCTTTATAATATTATTAGCTTAGATTATTCAATAAGTAGATTTTGCCTGTGGCTTCGTCGCGTGGACGCTAGAAATCATTCCATGAAAACATTATATCGCGGTAAAACTATAACACACACATATTCAAGCCGTTTATTTTAAATAGTTATCGGGCATTTTTGAGCTCGTGGTTAAATAATAACAGCCGCTCGTGTCGATCTTCAGGTTCGCCGCGCTTGCCTAGGTTGGTCCGTGGATGGGTGACCCATTATACATCGCATTTCGGTGCCTCGGAAAGTACGTTAAGCAGGTGGTTCCGGCTGTCATTTGAAGATCTTTGACAGTCGTTACAGTTAGTCAGTGGCCCGTAAGTCTGACAACCAGTCTTACCAAGGGGTAACGTATTACTCAGTACTAATTGGGCTATGGAGATCAGATAAGCAGGCGCTCCGTGTAAAATACTGGTATTCAGCTGCATGCGGTTCGACTGGAAGCCGATCCCAACATAGTTGAAGAAAGGCTAGGCAGATTATGAATTACAGGCACTTTTGAATTGCCGAAAGCAAAAAAAAAATGCTACAATCCAGCCACAAAGCATAATAACTATGAACGGACTGCAGTTGCCTGCAGTAGCATGAAGATCACTCACAATCATATTATAATATTAGTCGGGACAGGGTATTCATTAAAGAGAAATGTGAACCAGGGATGTGCGCGAGCTTCCATTGTATGTCGAGCAATTAAAATGCGGTCCATGCTTACGGTTCTGTCTGTTAAAATAGTTACATATTATTTGATTATTTACTTTATGAAGTAATGAAGCATCCTGTGTGTTTTGTGAGTGTTCAAATATGCATATAGTAATGGTATTTGGTTTTAGGGGAAGTATTAAAGTCCTATGTAAATTAATATGTAATAAGCAGTGATAGCCTAGTGGTGTGACCGTCGGACTGCCAAGTCATAGGTCTCAAATTCGAACCCAAAACACGCAACTCCGATTTTCAGATTCATGTGCGTATTGCATAATTATCACTTGCTTCGGTGAAGAAAAACATCGTGAGGAAATCAGCATGCTTGAGAGATTTTTTTTGACGGCATGTAAAGCCTAGTCAGAGGCCCATGGGCGGCATAAAAACGTCACTAACCACACGATAAAGAAGAAGATTAAGTATCTGTAACCGTCGTTTCCAATCAGTTTTTTTACTAAAAAAATCGCAATGAACCGTGGGCATCACGCCGTGATGGCTCTCGGCCACCGTAGGCGCGGGCCTGTGGACGGTGAGTAATGGGCTAGCTCGCCGTCCGTCCGTCTTATGACGACAGGCCGTGTCGACGGCGCTTTCGTGTTCCACGCGCGCCTCAAAGAGATGTCAGCAAACAGGAGGGGCCCGCAAGGGCCGTTGCCTGCCAGGGCTGCGGGACTGTTCGAAAGAGATACCGCGGCCCTGGAACATAAAGGGCAAAAGAAGGAACATGGGTGGTTTTTAGTCAGTAAAAGTCTGACACTCCCTTCCGCTCCGCCCAGAGCGGGAGGAGTCATTTGATGATTTCCCACCCGAAAAAAAAAACCGTGGGCATTGAGTTCGCATAATAGAATAATTTCCGTAATTGAGGGGGGGTCAGAATTGTCCTATAGTCTGTTCTTCACATCCTGATGAGTTTCAGTCAACTTTTTTTTACAGATAACGCATTAAGCAGATAGTCGTATTCAAATGTTAATTTCATTGTAAAAAAAAAAAACGTGCCTATGCTTCTAGTGGTCGCAAGTTGACTTAGTGGTCGGAAATTCGACTGCTGAGCATGAAGTCCTGGGTTCGATTCCACGGTCTGGCAAAGTGTTACTGAGATATTCCTGATGGAAAATCCTGAAGGAATATCTCAGTAGACAGGACGTGTGCCCGGGTGGATGGCAATAGGCTCGCCCCCTATTACTGGACTATTATGGGACTTAAACATTATTGACGAAATGTTTGGATGGAATGTGTGAATGGATATGTGTGAATATGTACAATAAGATACGCCTCTGCCTAACCCTTCGTGGATTACAGGCGTGATATTATGCCAACTTTAGTATTTATACAACGGTATTAGACTATTCAATCATCTTTAGTGCTGTAAAATTACTCTTGGTTGTTAAATATTATAATTGTATTTTGTAAAATTACTCTTGATTGTTAAATATTATAATTGTATTTTGTAAAATTACTCTTGATTGTTAAATATTATAATTGTATTTTGTAAAATTAATCTTGATTGTTAAATAATATAATTGTAAGTCTAATCTTTGTAAGCTATTATAACTTTAACTATAACTACAATATTGTATTAGGTAAACCTGTGATGAAAATGTTGTGTTTTAAATAAATTTAACAAAATATATGTTTAGGGTCAAGTTCCCAACATTTATAAAGACAACAAACAAAACAACTGAAGCACCCATCCCACAGTTCGAACTCATGTCGTAATGGTAGAAACGCAATCTTAACATAGCCCTGATAACCGGAGCAGACCCGGGCTTTGAATGATTCCCGTATAATTCCAGCATGAATATAAAAAGGTAGGCGTACCCCACCCGGGCTTATCCGGACCGCGGCTGAATTATATTCAATAAGACGTTATTACAGCGAATAGTAATAAAAGTAAGTCCATCGGCAATTCTGTTTGAGCAATTCTTTTGTGTGCTTTATTTATAGATGGCTTGTAAAAGTACATTAATTTGTAGTAAGTAGTTATGGTCTCAACGAGAAGTCAGTAACTAAGGACATCTTTTTATATCAATAGGCGAGTATACTGGGTGCAAACTTTCAGCGGGAAAGTAAGGAGAACTACCTTAAAAGTCTGAGTAAGACTTACCAAGATATCGTATTACCCAGTACTAACTGGGTAGTGGAGGTCAAATAGGCAGTCGCTCCATTTAAAATACTGGAATTCAGCTGCATCCGCTTACACTAGAAGTCAAATCAAATTATTTATTTGGCAGAAACATGGTATGTTTACAAGGTGTTCACAATTTTACATAGTGCTACATGTCTCACCGTTTTAACGGTATGCAAAATCAAGTCGACCCCAACATAATTGGGACAAGGCGAGGCAGAGATGGTGATGACGGTTCGATAGGTTATCAAACGCAAAAATAAACCAAGATTAAGAAAAAACAATAGAAAACCAAATCAACCTCGCCGAACACTACCACTAACGTCCAAAGAATTTATGTAGGAAACGTATCGAATGTGATACCAACCCGTATCACTCCTTCCTTCGGAGTACCTCCCTGATTAATGTTGTACCCCGTCAAAGGCTGCCATTCGCACTCGGCCTCGCGATTCATTACTCGACGGGTGTTGCTGAAAAATCTGCTAAATGTACTGGACAGTAATCGATTAATCGTTACGTGATATCTCGATTCTGATGTAGTGTAATGGAGGTTTAATGGTTTTTTGTGATGATGATGTTTTTGGTGGGTATTAATTACGTTCTTCTTAGTTGGTTGTACTGACGTTGCTCAAAAAGCCGCTAAGCTGAAGTGGGACTGGGCTGGCCATGTCTGCCGTATGCCCGACGAGCTGTGGGTCAAAATAACCACGTTGTGGAGCCCTGACAGAACCCACGACCAGTGCTCCAAGTTGGCTATGGATGGAAAGATTTGGAGGTAATGGAGGAGGCATTTGCCCAGCAGTGGGATGACATAGGCAAACAGTGACAGTAGTTGGTAGTTGTGATAGTAGGTATCAGCGTAGTCATAGTTTCAGCCAGCCAGCTGTGAGAGGAACTTGGTCCCGTTCAGGTAGGTGTACCTGACACGTCTTCGATTTTTGGATTTACGATATGCGGGTTTCCACTCGATGTTTTTGCTTCGTCGCATAATGATTGCATAACCTTTTAATTTAATTTTTAAAATACTCTCATTTATATATCGTTAAGCCCTAAAAACGATACAAGTAATTATAAAACCATTGTCTCGTGTGGAAACCAAATGCAGCATCAATCCATCTTAAATTATTTCTATAAGTTATCATTGGAACACACTATCGTCCCGGCTTTCATTTGTATATCTTTTTTTTTTATCGGGTGAGAAATCATCAAATGACTCCTCCCGCTCTGGGCGGAGCGGAAGGGAGTGTCAGACTTTTACTGATTAAAAACCACCCATGTTCCAGAGCCGCGGTATCTCTTTCGAACAGTCCCGCAGCCCTCGAACAGTCCCGCAGCCCACCTTCATTTGTATATCTTTGGCAGTCATTACAGGTAGTCAGTGGCCCGAAAGTCTGATAACCAGACTTACCGAGGGGTATCGTATTACCCAGTACAAACTAAGTTGTGGAAGTCAGATAGGCAGTGGCTCCATGTAAAATACTGGGACTCAGCTGCATCCGGTTAGACTGGAAGCAGAACCCAACATGGTTGGGTAAAGGCTAGGCAGATGATGATGTTGTCAATGGAACCAAATGAGTTTACAAAACTTTTACATGAAAGCCAAGAAGAACTTCATATTAACTTGCAAGAGTATTAATCTACTCGTATAGTTGTACAAGATCTTATGAGCGCGTGGCCGAAATAACAACTACGGGAATAACAAAGTAATTCACAAACCTTTTCCATAAGTGCCTCTTTGGCAACGTTATTCGGGCTCCAAATATCCTTATAGCACTGTGAATACACGTGTAAATTCAACTATATTATTTAGCAAATGAAACCGAATAAAAGCTTTGAATGACGTCATCAAAGTAAAAACATTTACGTAACGTTCCAAAATAATCCCTAACTTCCGATAACAACCTATTTTTAGCAGAATACCGAAAATATCGAGACCGCAACGAAACGTGGGCGTTGGGTTTACATAACAAAATAATTTACCTACATGCGTAGGTTTCTGAATTGCGAAATAAATTACTCCTATATACCCTCCTACGCTGTGCATAGTTCCTATTATATTTTACGTCATAACTGCAGCTGAAGTTTCTGGGAATAACGATATTTATCGCGTTGGAAACTTGAGAATTTACTGTCTGGAATAAGGATAAAGTGACATTAAATTCTCGTGGTTTACATTTTAGCATAGCTTTATTATGTAAGAGGAGATGTGTACTAAAATCCACTTTTTGAGTCATAATTATGTGACAAGGCGTGCACATAGTATTACCGTTAAAGATAAAATCGGGTTAAATTAAAATATAAGGTAGCGATACTCCAGAGAAGTTATGGGTTTCGATATGTAGTATTAGTATACTTAGGTATATGTAGGTGGGAAGCTTTTTGCCAATAGGCTAAAGTAGATATTATGTTCAAATTGATTCAGGCTTGTTGTCTCCTTTTTATACTTTCATCATACATCCAACACCAAACAGAATAGCACTGTCTTTATCATTTAGGGTTCAAAATCAAAATCAAAATATTTTTATTTCACATAGGCCTGCATGGGCACTTATGAAATGTCGACAAAAAGGTGCACGGTTCGGGTTGGTCGTTTCCTATGGAGAAGAACCGGCAAGAAACTCCATGGTTAAGAGGAGACATGGCCTGTGAATAATTTGAAAAATAGGTATTTGAAGAAACTTTTGCCGTCGCGCTGCGTCAAGCCTGCCCCCGTAGAGTGCGATAGGGACAGACTGTAGCTCAGACCGATTATATCACAAAAAAATTGACGAGAACGACGTCTCGTATTCCCCTTTTTTCTCCTCGAAAACTGAGCCGATTCAATTTTTTTTTACATTAAAATTTTAAGAAAGAGTATGTTCTGGTTCCTGTCAATTTATTTTATATTAAAAACTTTAGAATTATCTGGTAATCCTCTCTAAGCACGGCGGTAAAAGTGGGGCATTTTTTGTCGCTTTTGGAGGGTTATATTTTCTTTACTTAGGAGTTGCTGAAAAAAAGGAAATGACAGGAACGTGTCTACAGCAGTCCTTGATTTTATGAAAAAAAAGATAGCTCTAGAGGCATTATTCAGGATGAAAAAAGGGGAATGCGAAACGTTGCTTTCTTCAAAATTTGTATGTCGAATTCGCAGCCCATGTCCCCTCTTAAAAAGAAATCGATCGCCATGGCTAGATGTAGAATATGCTATCTGATGCTATCATATACCTAGTCCACCAGTTTCACCTTTGTACTTTCTACAAAAACATTCATTACTTTTCATAGCGGTTTTAACCTATTAGAATTTCTCAATAGAAGCCGAGAGCCCAGATTTTTTGAAGTATAGAATTTGTCGAACTGGTACCAACAGACATCAGACATTGACAGATACTTCAGTTTCTGTAGTATGTCTGGTGTTCGGAGCACGTGTCCATACCGATTCAAATTAAATTTGACGAACGCGGCAAGACGCCGTAGGACTATGAAGAATAGGGTGTAAAGTTCTTCTTCCGCCATAGAAAAGAGAGGATCCTCCGACCAGACGGTCGGTGTAGTGTCTGGTGGGTAACTGCCTGACAGTTGTTGTCGGATTTTCCTATATGGTCTTAACTCGCGGAGAACTTTAATATCGCCATTTAGGAATTTGATGTTAGTTCTTCATTAGTGGCCTAGATAGCGCTGAAGTACCTTTTGCACTATGTTGCTGTAGCGGCACTGTACAAGTGTACATTACAGAAACCCGAAAAAAATCAGGAACTAAATCTACAAAACAAACCTCTTTAGAAGTCACCAGTGTTACGAGTAACTTAATCCATACCTGTTCAGACAATGACTCCAAAAGCATCTTCATTTTAAAACTGATTATGATACTTCCCTTACACTTCAAACAGTTTACATTGTTCACAACTAAAATTCGGTTACATCCAGTTATCGAGCTATCAGCCACGCAAAGCTGTGTTATTATGACGAAACGAAGAAGAAGCGCAACTAAAGCGGGCAATATAACCACTAAACCAACGAGGCAATAGTAAAATACATAAAGAAAAGAAAAGAACTCCTCCATCAGGTACCACTAAAATATCATTTTAATTTTTCAACCCTCGAGTAGACTTTTTCAACACTTTCGGCTTCTTCAGTCGGGTAATGAAATTCCTTTTGCGTCAACGGCTTGGAATATTAAATTGGTACGTTAATTTAATTCGGGTAGAAACTGCTTTATCCTTTTCTGTGGACTGTGGTTTGGTTTTCAATTAAATCGGGTATTGGGCATCGAAGGGTTGGATTGAGAAGAATCTAAGGAAAATTAAATAAAGAAACTTAACGAAAAGATTCTGAGTTCTGAAAGTCTTTTTCTGTAAATAGATTCAAAATCAAAATCAAAGCATTTATTTCAAGTAGGCCCGTTACAGGCACTTTTGAACTGTCGAAACAAAGACAACAATGAAATGTAGCTAAAGTCCCAGTCACAAGGCATAAAAACTGTGAAAGTACTGTAGTTGCCCATTCCAAAGCGTAGAACTCTGTGGAGAAAAATGGGCAAGAAACTGAATGGACACTTTTTTTAATCAATATATTGTTTACATCATTCATGTTGAGATTATACAAATATCTGACCTGCACAAGTTATTATGCCTTGTGACTGTGACTGCAGCTTCGCTTTTTTTTTGTTTTGACATTCAATAGTAATATGGTCTAATTGAAATAAACGTGACCAGAGGGCGGGCCTATTTTTTGGCCAAATAATCAGCATTGCCATCCAACGTGGTAATGCTGCACGCCTTCTGGGCACTTTTCCTGTTGAATCAAATCAAATCAAATCATTTATTTGCTTGAATATGGGTAGGTACATGAGGTGATACATACAACAGAAGTTCTTTAAGCCATATCCTACCTTAACAGGTGTGCAAATATCTGTTACAATAAAAATAATAAATCTTACATTAATCGTTACATATTCAACTATAGCAAATATTATTATTAGGGTATTTATGTCATTCAATAATTATATAATTTTATTACTATTACATTACTTAAAAATTAATTACATTTATCATTTAAATATTCATTAATGGTATAATAGGCTTTGTTGATTAAGTAAGTCTTTAATCTATTCTTAAATGATATGAAATTGTTTTCTTCCTTTATATTATTAGGTAATTTATTATATATTTTAGGACCCATACAAAATGCACTCTTGTCAAACATAATCGTTCTATGGCGTATTGCACGAAGTGTACTGGCAAGCCTGGTACTTTTTAATGTCTCATATTTGTTTAAATTATTTCTAATGTCTACTGTCTTTTGACAGCGATGCGGACGAATTTTTGGACGCCCTGTAACCCTTTTCTACTTGTACATATTTATTACTATTATACTAGTAGTTTTGTAGTTTGTAAATGATTTAATTATCTTTGAAATACTAAGTATTGATTTATTGAATTTAAAATTGAAATAAATGGTTTGAGTTTGACTTTAACGTTTGACGTTTGGATGGAAGATAACATGAATTTGCTCCTTTCTTGAAAAAATATAATGTTGACAATAGTATTTCTGAGGGGAATACAATAGAGAGAAATTGAGAAGAAAGAGAAATAAATTGTTTTGTTTGTTAAGGTTAAATTAAGTGTGTCAAACTTTATGTTTTCAGTGGGAAATCCTTCAAGGATAAAATTTCGTCTCCAACGTCTAAAACTTCACGGTTTCTACTACTACCGTGAGCCCTGGGCCCCGAAGATACATGTTTTGCGTAAGTCATGCCTTACCATACTTTAGAAAATATGTATGAAGAATTTATTATTCTCCGTACTTATTTTCTAACCAATAAATAAATACTTATAAGTGAAAACCCTTAGTTTTGGGCCGGTTAAAGTGTTCAAATAACTGACCTTTTTCGTATTGAGTTTACTAAACAATAAAACAATTATATTTACAGATTCAATACAGTGTTTTACTTGATAACATGTCGGAAACTCAATAATTTTGTGTTCTTTCGGAAAATTGTTTTGTTTGTTTGTATTTCCGTTAAGGTATTTACCGAACCATTTTCATTTCGGTAATTTATTTACTAACAAGTTAGCAAGTATGTCAAACAAAAAATCATTTTCAATCATGGACTTGTTCTTACTTACATAACTATCATGGATATAACGTGAATGACTTCTATGTAACTCGGAGCTCGTGGCTCAATAAAAACTGTTGCTCGGGTCGATCTCTAGGTTAAGCCGCGCTTGCCTAGGTTCATCCCTGGATGGGTGACCACCCTTTACATAAAGAGTTTCCTCCGTGCCACGGACAGCAAGTTAAACCGTTAGTCCCGGATGTCATTTGTTGATCTTTGACAATCGATCTCGAATCGAATCTCTGACTACCTGTAAAGGTAATCAGTGGCCCAACAGTCTGACGACCAGTCTTACCAAGGGATATCGTATTGCCCTGTTCTAACTGGGTCGTGGAGGTAAGATAGGCAATCGCTCCATGTAAAATACTGGTGTTCAGCTGCATCCGTTTAAACTGGAAGCCGACCCTAACATAGTTGGGAAAAGGCTAGACATATGATGATGACTACTACTCGTATGTAGCTTACTATCGGTTTATCAAAATCAAAATTTTCAACGTCACTTTCTGAACGCCATAATTAAATAAAAAAGTTGTAGACTTTTTCACCACTTCGTAGTGTTTCTCCACTGCTGACTAAGTCAAAGCCAACGAAAACCTGTTATTCGAAAGCAGACATACTCTCTCCATTGAATATTATTGAAACATAAACAAAATGCTGGAAACATTTGTACAGGAACCTGAGTGTAATTTTTAATTATGTTTCATTCAGGAAACAAGAGACAGGGATAGGCAGGACACTTTTAATGTCCTACGCAGTCTCGTGAGGATACAGAAAGATATCATTGTTGTATCTTTATTACACCGGGCTTAGGATCCTAATGGTCATTCAGAAAAGTGTTCTATTTGAATAGGAATAGAATTCATACTTTCATACTCAATCATTTGAATGCGAATAGAATTCAAACTTTTATACAAATATTTAAATGGATCTCACTCAGAATGCCCATGCGCTAGTAACTCTCTCTGTTACTTTTTCACGACGACTCAACGGATTTCGATGAAATTTCGCACCCAGATAGCTGGTAGACCATGACCAGAATACAGGAGTTAGGACATATATACTTTTATCCCAGTAGAAATCTTATGTCGGATAATTCCTGACGTAATCGCGGGCGAAGCCGCTGGCAAAAGCTAGTATTTAAATAATTATATTAGCTAGCTACTTCTTAGGTAGCTTATTTTTGGAGGCCTTTAAAAGTACTTTATTTTTAATTAATTCAAGAGGCTTGGACCTAGAGTACCCACTTTAATCGAAAGACTCCTCTTTTAAAAAAAAAAACGTTTAAGGACTAATAAATTATGATGACGGTAACTCTTAACTTGATACTTACGGAAAGGTCGATCGACTCATCGGTGTAATAAGCAATTAATAAAAGCAAGTTTTCATTAGGTGAAATGATGCGCATCATTGACTTTTGAGTTATAAAATTAAGTTATAAGTAGGTACATATAAAACCTTTTGAGTTTTCTCTCTGAATGCCACATAAGCATGGACACCTTCGATGTGCTCTCTGCAGGAACCCAGGTCTCGTACCTAGGAGTGGACCGTATTCTACCACGCGGGGCACAGTGCCGATTGGTCGACGTTACATTTGTACCAGAAACTCAAAAATTCATTTCAAACTCCGAGCACTCGAGATAAAAAGTCACTGTAGCGTGACTTTTCGAGTTCTGAAAGTTTCATGCAGTCGTAGTTTGATGACATACGAACTTGCAGGCGAATGTCAAATTGCGCCTCAATTAGTATATTCAAGCAAAAAAAGTTAGGTATAGGTATAGAAGGTTTTTTCAGGATTCCGGAATATGGAGAATGAAATGAAAATTACCGCTAAAATTTTTACATTTGAAAGGCAAACATTTTATTCTATTGCCTAAATGTGTTTTGGGGTTTATTTTACATAACAAAACGGCCGAATTAACAATGTGTATTTAAAAACGAATATTTAAGTACTTGAACGTATAGTGTTAAAGAATAAAATGAATAGGTATGTACCTTAGAACAATACATGGAAAAATTATCAAAAAAGCAATACATTTTGCTCGGCACAGTCCAGCAAACTCAGACAAACGTTATCCGAACTCTTTTCCCACAATTTCACTCCACACAAATGTTTCTTTTACACAAATCTGAAACATTAAATGGCCAGCCACCCCGCTTGTTTACGGCCAGCAATCCGTATATCTTTCGGACCGTACCTTTTTTCTTTTACCCTTATCTTTTAGAATTTAGATTTTTATCTTTATTAAGGCTGAAAAAAATAGATGACGAATTTAGCTGTGAAATATAAAAGGTAAGTAAGATGCAATAAGAATTACGTTTTCTTTTGTGTGTTGAAGTTCGTTTATCTTTCAGCAAAAAGCTTTGTTTTGCAGTGTTCTCGTAGTTGCCTTTTCTTATTTGTGTATTTATTTAACGTAACAGTTGGAACTGCTCGTTCTTTTGAATTAGAAAATGTATTTTACAATATTATTTTGTTTTGTACACTAAAAATCGTTTATTAATTGTTTGAGACATTTCATGTTGCTGGTACTTACGGGATATCTTCCGTGATTGTTCATAATTTTGAGCTCCCGATATGACTAGACTATGACTACGACAGTGACTTAGTGTCGAGTTCCAAATGTGCGGGTAGCAAAAGACAAAAAAGACAGATTTGTCTGCTCCTAACAATTTATTTTCCATCCACCCGCTTTCTCCAGTCAACCCGCGATCATGGCGCTTGCAACAGCGTCGAAATATCGGGAGCTCAAAATTATGAACAATCACGGAAGATATCCCGTAAGTGACAGTACAAGTTTAATATTTTATAATAATTTCACCCGATCGAAGGTCGCGGACAACAGCTAGTATTCAATAAGAATCCGATATAGTGTTAAAAACTGTCGTTCTAAGAAAGGCGATTGAAGCTTGATTTATATCAAAGAGCTATATCATAAGGGTTTAGTGGCGAGTAACGTTTTTATGGAGTCCCTGGGGGCAGTATCCTCGGCCCCGTGGAAATGAGAGAAAAGGGAAGTACTTTGGTATTGAGTATCGATACGAGAATCATTTTCCAGATCGTTTATTTTAATTTAAAGCTTTTTAACCGCGATCTATGGGTTTTTAGGAGGGATGGTCTTAGTAAACCTTTGGGAAATACGATGTGAATGATGTTAGGGTGGTTGTGTATTTAAAAGTTAAACAATCAAAGCCTACCACATAGCTCGCCTGTAATCCCTGAAGGGTTAGGCAGAGGTGAACCTAATAGTACACCCACATTTTGCCAGTTATGTTTAAGTCCCATGTAATCCGGGGCATGCCTATTGCCATCAAACAGACACAAATCCAGACTCAGTGGCTGTTACTGAGAAATTTCTAGTGAAAAAACTCAATAAAACTTTGCACAACCTGGGAACCGTACCAAGGACCTCATGCTTACCAGTCGCTCTTGCCACCAATAGCCCAACGAGGCAATTAAAGCCTACCATTAATTAGTAAACCTGTCTCAGTCCTCTTCAAACTATTGTCAAAAATAGAACTCGTTTTCTACTAAATGCTTTCAATGTTTTATGGTTCAAGTGCGTTATTGAAGTTGATTAAAAAAAAAAAAATAATGATACCAAAAGCAAACACATTACCTTTCTTGGCACTTTGGCAGTTAGACAAAAGTATTATGTATATATAAAAATTATTGTCATTTACCTACTTCATTTTTGCATTTTTGCGTTTAATACTTACAGAGGTATGAACATTCTAGTCACTAAGAATGTTTTCATTTTAAAATTCACAAAATTTTCTTTAGCTAAGAGAATTCTAAGCATTTCTATTCCATATTACCACTTACGTACCAGGTATTCCGCGTTTCAGTAATTTTTACACCCATATAACCCATATAACCCATACCAATTGAAGTACACCCACATTTCGCCAGTAATGTTTAAGTCCCATGGGGGCGAGCCTATTGCCATCAACCAGCCACAAATCCAGACTCCGTGGCATCTACTGAGAAAAGTCCTGATAGAAGAACACTTTGCCCGACTCGGGAATCAAATCCAGAACCTCATGCTCAGCAGTCGCGCTTGCGACCAATCGACCAATGAGGCAGTCAACTTGTTTTTTTATTTATAGAGAAATAAATAATGGACATATTCTGTTGCGATTTGGGTGAATTTACAAGAACTATATGCTTTTTTAACATAGCAAATACCTATAGAATTTGCTATGTTAAAAACAGTTGAATTATTTAAATTTTAAGTGTGCTAAAATATCGCATTGGGTCTAGCCTGTAAGGATATTTGTATGTTAAGACTAAATAAATAATTAGTAATTGGTAAATAATCGTCAACTGTTGAATGTATGTTCCTACTTATTCGAACAGAAAGCGGAATCTGAAAAACTGACTAGATTTGTATTCTAATGCATAAAAATAAGCTAAACCTCATCATTGTCTTGCCCTTGTCCCAATTTATTTGGGGTCGGCGCAGCATGTCTTCTTCTTCCATACTTCTCTATTACTCGTCATCTCATCAGCCACCTCTTTTCGTGCCATATCATTCTTCACAAAGTCCATCCATCTTTTCTTTGGTCTTACTCTACTTATCCGCATCCACAGTCATCCTCAAAACTTTCCTCACGACATCTTCCTCCGCATCACACGCATCAAGCTAAACCTTATCGTAAGTTATAATTAACACTAGAAACGGGATATTTACCATGTCCACTGTTTGTTTTGAGTTCCCGATATTTCTCCTATCGTAAGTTGTTTTATTTTGGGCCTGTTGAACATATATTTTACGAGAAACCGAAGTATCTAAAACCAAAGAAATAAAATCGATAAATAATTCGAACTGACAATCTGTCAGGCGTGCCCCAATTACATTTGAGCAGTCGCAGTCCGTCAATTGACCAATAAACATATAGGTCATATTGAGTGTCAATTGGTATTTGACCACTGGTTCACTATAATTGAGCGTATGATTTGGAATTTTTTGAAGAACGATAAAAAATAACGTGAATTCACGTATTATCACGCTAAAATATATGTATTGACATTAAATCATCCTTGTTTTACCTGAAAGGGTAGACCAAGGTGTTGAACAATTACAATATTTCATTTAATTTAATTTCAAAAGTCATAAGTCATAAATAAGGCTGATCTTCTTCGTCGTGTCGATGATTCCCTTTTTTGTAATCAAATTAGTTTTGACCAGAACTCTGCCACCTCGACGGCGTTGGTGGTGGCCTCGGACAGGTCCCTCAAGTGCAGGTGGAACCGCACATAGTGCAGGACAAGAGGTGAGCCATAGTTTGCGTTGGGGCACGAACTACCTGCAGCCAACCTTGTATCTGCAGCGGTCTACCTGGCTTCGTAATCGGTTTAGGGTCTTCCAGTTGGGCGATAGCAGCAGGTGTCCCGCTGGGAGCTTTTCTGCAACTTCGACATCATGTATCGGAGGGGGATAGGGCTGATGTATTAGCACTTTTTGAACGTAAATTACATCAGACATTCACCCAAAACGTCTACGCAAGTGGTAAATATTAAAATAATTAAGATTACCTACTAATTCGGGCTGGCTAAAGTTGAGATTTGAGTCGTAGTTTACACTTTTAATACTTAGATAAAATATCTGGGAACATTAACAGATCGCACGATAGTAGGTACAGACAGCGACACATCAAGCTATAATTTCCAGTATAACATGGTCTTGGTTTGTATACATTTCCAGTACAGTGAGAGATCTTCATAAACTGGTTTAGTATAGTTTGATTGGTCGCCGTGCGTACCTACTAAAATGTAAGTAATTCCGGTTCACACGACGACAGCTCAAAGAACTCATGCCTCTTTAATCAAAATGGAAGGTTAGAAAAAAGGATCAAAAGCAAAGGAATCACCCAAAAGGAGCCTAACGAACAAATAAGATCACGACCATCAGAGAATAATAGCAATCACAAAATCTCTGGAACGAGAGCAAATAAAGTGAGATTCTTTGATTAAATCAAGAACATTTACGACGAATTCTTCCTGAATATGTACGTAATCGAGTTATTCGGTTAACTTCTCATAACACCACGCTAGTTTTTCCGAAGGTATCGGTAGAGGTGTACGTATAAAACGTCCACATTTTGCCAGTTATGTTAAAGTCCCGTGTAGTAAGGTGCGAGCCTATTGGTTATCAACCAGGCGCCAGTTCAGACTACGGGCTGCTACTGACAAATTCCTGAACGAAAAACCCAATAACACTTTGCCCGATCTGGGAATCGAACCTCATGCTCAGCAGTAGTGCTTGCGACCTCTTGCGAAAAATACGGCATAAAGCAATCAGACTGTTTAGGAACCCGAACATCATGAAGAGTAATAGGTTATAAGGGCAATCTAAGCTTGTAGGCTTGTAGAAGCTATGTACCGCTTCTCATCATCTTCCTGCCCTTGTCCGATGTTATTTGGGGTCGGCACGACACGTTTGTTTCTCCCATTCTCCACTATCAGTCGCCACGCTATCATTTACTCCTTTTTCCTTCATATCATTCCTCACACAATCCATCCATCTTTTCTTTGGTCTTCCTCTCCCTCTGGATCCATTAACATTTATATTCATTACTCTTTTAGTCAAATGCGATTCATCCCTCCTCATCACATGCCCATACCAAGATTCACATGCTTGCGACCTCTGACGGAAATGTATTCTAACAAACTCATTTCTCGACCCACCTCCCTGCCACGTCAATTAACTTATGTTGTAAACTGTGAATTTAACACTCAACGCTAGAAATAAGTATACGTTTGCCCCGATTTTTTTATGGACGAATATTTTCGCGCGAACTCGAAATGAGGGCATTTCAGCAAATATTGCGTTTCGTTATTTCTTTCGGTGGCGCCATTTTATTAGCTTTTTTTAAGGACAATATTGAAAAGATACGAGTGAAAATATTTAATGAAAGAATTTCTGTTATTTGTATGTATATAGGGAAACTTATGTTATGTTTGGATCTTTTAAGCAGCACCGACCCGAAAACGATTAACTAACGTCATTCTGAGCCACACATAGAAATTTTACATCGGTTATTAAAAAAAAAATCTGCTGTTTCCTACAAAAGTGCAATACCTACACGGTCAAAATGTATGGAACAGCTGATTTGTTTTTTTTTTAATAACCGATGAAAAATTTCTATGTATTGGCGCCTCAAAATGATGTACTGAATACGTGGTAACCGTTATCGCGTCGGTCTCCCTTGCACCCCGTATAGGTTTATGAATCTGTGTTATGTAATCAGAAGCAAGTATTTTTTTGCAAAAATGGTTTTTATTTTATCCTCTTTAGTTGAGATATCCTACACAAATTCTTGTAATAAATAATTTTACGTTTTAACGAGAAGTTATCATGATGTCATCAACATTGACGAAGAAGAAAATATACTTATTATAGAAGATAACTCATAACCTACCTACCTACAATTTTCGTTGCAAGTTTTTTTATGTTCTACAATTCTAATTTTTTTTTTAATTTTGCTCCTCTTTCTTTAGAAATTAGAGGGGGGAGGGGGAGACCACACATTTTACCACTTTGGAAATGTCTATATTTCAAACGATTCACTTTAAGAAAAAATGGTTTTAGGAACCTCATGTAATTTTTAAAGACATATTTAAAGACACGACGCACGTATAGGTTTGATGAAACATTTTCCTTTTTTTAGTTTCAGTTCCATATAATAATATAGGGAGCTCCCTCCTTAACCTTTTTTTTTATTTTTGTATTAAAATCGTAAAGCGGTTCACAGAATACATCTACCTACCAAGTTTCAAGTTTTGTCCTAATCGTTTCGGAATAACATACGGACAGACAGACAGACATGACGAATCTATAAGGGTTCCATTTTTTGCCATTCGGCTACGGAACCCTAAAAAAGGTACTGGTGGAATACATAACCTCCTCCTTTTTTAGAAGACGGTTAAAAAGGAAGCAACTCTCACGGGTTCTGGATCGTTTAATCCGAAACAAATAAAATGGAATATATTGTATATTAAACGTTCGACTTTATCGCTTAACCTATTCCATTCCTGAAGCCAATCTGCGAGAAATACGATTCTCTTTTAGCCTTTGATATATTTAATATTATCGTGTTGGCCTATTTGTATAATTCGATTTCGCTTCGATTGGTATTTGTCAAAATGTGGGTATCAGGCCCGAAGGCACCTAAGAAGCCGATTCCTGTCGGCTACTCTTCGGGATCCAGGCATGGGTGTATATACATATGTAGGTACTGTATTCGTAGGTACACCTCTGTCAAACTTTGCGGCGATAATTTAATAGGCGCAATGTTAGGTGTGGTATCTATAATACGGTATGCAAAAACGAAACAGTGCGACATCCAGATATTTTATAACTCGGAGTTATAAAATTCAATCTAGATCCAATCCTCTAATGCTTTTTTACAACTTTAATTTTCATTCAGTAACTTCGTGGTGATATTTTCTTATTAAGATTTACTTTTATACGTAAGACCTCCATTACTACTCAAAGGCTTTATCAAATTACTTGATAATCCAGTAATGGACTCCAAAATGTATCCAATATTTTAAAGTAGTCTGCAGTGAGCTCAATGGGTAAATCTATTGGCGCTAGCATAGCTTTTACCAAGCACTTTTGGCTGAAAATCTGTCTGTCTTTTTGGATTTTAAAATAGCTTGACCTCATCGGTAAAATCAGGACTAAGCTATGGACTCGCCATCTAGAAACAGCTTTCATCAGCATTCTTCATTCAAAATAAAAATAGCTCAAACGTCAGTGTAAAATAGTTACTATGTGCAAAGCGTTAAAACTATGTATAAATCATTATCATTCTAACCTTCATACATTCATACAGGTTAATTTCGACTATTAAAGTCTAGAAATAGTTTATTTCACTAGTGCTGTAAGGTACCAAAAAAATAAGAAACGAAAAATATTTCGCACTTTAGCTGAGTCCAATTTCTCGAAGTTGGAATTGGAACATTCAAGATTGCCATAGAACGAAATTATTGTACCTGGGTTCCGTGGTCCGTATTGTCTTTACGACATTACATATCTATCTACCTTCGTTGTTTGCGTTTAAAAACAGCGAGATAGGAAATTACATCGGCCCTTTTGTTTTCTTAATTCTGATTGGGAAAGCAAATTCCTACTTTTTCGATTAACTGGGATTTGCGGTGTTGTGGATAATAGGATCGCTTGCCAATCAGTTTAGATAAGAAAATTGACTCGAAAAAGCTGGAGAAAATTCTAAGTAGGGTTCAGAATTTTGTTCATGTGATTGGAAAATGTAAATGGAACTAGATGACGCAATTTACGCTAAAGCTATATTTAATTTTTGCTAAAAGATATATTTTCTTGGTTCTTGCTTTTTTGATTCAAACATTTATTTATTTACAGCTACTTATATGATCGGTAATTATGCCAAGGGAACGGATGAGTAGTTCCAAAGATTAACCCCTCCATCGGAACTAACAAACATACAAATTTTACCTTTTTTTGATATCCTACTTCCTACTATCTTACTTACTATTTTAAATGTGAAAAGTGAGGATGGATGGATATTTGTTATTCTTTCACGCAAAAACTACTGACCGGATTTGGATGAAATTTGGATAGTTTATAACCTGTGTATTACACATGAGATAGGTAACGATCCCGTAGGACTATTACCGGTTTCCACGCAGGCGAAGCCGCGGGCATAAGCTAGTTAGGTTATATCAAATCGAAGAAAAACATTTTGAAAAGCGTATAATATGCCTATACGCTTTTCAAAATGTTTTTCAGACATTTTTCAAATTAAATTGATAGCATAAATCACCACAAAAACAAAACAATACATTAAAAAACTTCACACTAACAAGCTGAATAAATCTGAAAAGTTCAGACACACGTCTAACAGACGTACAAAGGTTCGAATGAATAATAGTCTGACGTCAGACTAAGATATTTGTCAAGAGGGTGCGTGAAGACATCAGTCTTATGTAATCTGTCCCTGGGGTGCATTTGACAGCTCTAGGACTGGATTGTCTGATACGGGAAAAACCGACGGTTAATGATCCGTTGTTTATAAAAATACCCTTAACGAAGCCGAAAAGCACTTGTTCTCCCCGCCATTGCGACATTTTTTTTGTAGTAGACCATACCTGGGAACCTTCTAGTTACGGAGACATTGGAGGTCAAAGTCTCACGTTTTTCGTATTTTTTTTAAAATACTAGTTTTAAAGGTAATAACTTAACTTTGATTACCTCCATGACCCGTTTAATATTCAAAGCACCCATAAGCGCTATGTTTTGAGTGTACTACATTGAGTTTTACCGTAAAACTTTATTTTTCACCCAAAAAAAAAACGTTTCCCAGCAATAATTTTTGGTCGTAGGGTTACTTGTTTGATGTGCATAATGCTTGGTGACTGCTTCGTGAAGTCCGTTTACACCCTTGGGACCCTTGGTAGGGTTACTTGTTTGTTTTCTAAGCTATTATCAATCTCCTATATAGATAAGGTTAGCCCATGTGTATCGGGAACTAGGCCCCATCTCTTATTCGCTAGCTATTACTTGAGACTTGGGAGGGAGGTATACAAGCATGATGTATGTAACGTTATGACAATAGGAAAATGAGCCTTGTGACCTTGTCACAAAGTTTTTATCGGGTACGGAGATTGACAAGATTCTTTCAATATTCATACTCACTGTTACACAGAGAGACTACGCACTGGTAGAGAGATGTGCCCATTAAAACATCCACATTTCGCCAGTTATGTTTAAGTCCCATGTAACAGGGCGCGAGTCTATTGCCATTAACCGGGCACAACTCCAAGCTCCGTGGCTGCTACTGAGAACTTCCTGATGGAAAACCCAATAACACCTTGCCCAGGACCTCATGCTCAGCAATCAACATACCTATTCAACAGTTGTCATAGCTATTCATTGCCTTAGGATCCTATCACCAACTTGGACAAAACCAGCTTGCGCCATTGTGTGAAGGACCAGCCTAAACAAGGCACTCCCCTATATCGCATGTTTGCCCATCGTGTAAACTTGTTTAGTGGTGTTAATTTATTGGACCATAGACTATTGAAGTGCGAGGTCAATCAAAGCTGGTTCGCTAATTATTATTGTTGTCTAATTATGAGACATTGGAAAGCTTTTAACTTAATGAAATGGAGAATATTTGGAATCATGAGGAAATAATTTTGACTTAATTATCTTTAGTGACGGACTGATGATAAAGATTAAAATAAATAATCCAAATTACTACTAAGAAGCTATGGAGGCTAACGTCCTCAGGTTAGGTGGGGAGATGACCTTTCCATTTACTTTTTGGTGGCTCGTAGCAGCTGGTTGAGAGTTGTGTGGCATGCGATTGGAGAGCCCTACGTCCAGAAATGGACTGCTGAAGGCTGATGATGATGAAAGCATTTTATTTTTTGTTCATATTTGCTCCCAGCTGTCATTAGTAATTTGACATTTACAGGTAGTCAATGGTCTGAAAGTTTGACAACCATTCTTACCGACATTCTTATAAACATATGTATTACTATGTACGGTCTATTTATGTACATGTAGTCAGTGCCCCGAAATTCTGACAGCCAGATTTACCTAGGAATTACCCAGTACTTACTGAGTTGTGGAGGTCAGATAGGCAGTCACTGTATGTAAAATACTGGTATTCAGCTGCATCCGGTTAGACTGGAAGCCGACCACAACATAGTTGAGAAAAGGCTAGGCAGATGATGATTTCGTGAAAGTCTGTGATACATCAAACAAAATAGGATCTAAAATTAAAATATAAATATTTTGGATCCCACCAAAACATAAACATTCAGCACAATAATAGCTACAATAAAGCTAAATGGGACGAAAACACTACGCTTTCATAAATAACAGTAACAAATTCGTATTGCGATGGCCATTTTATGCAAGACCATTGGACCGGCATCAAATATGCCATGCGTTGTATTTTCTTACTAACTTTTCAAAGGAAATGATTCTCGCCAGTATGTGAATAAAAATAATGCTTACAAACACACAAGTTTTTGACCGTACATAGTCATCATCTGCCTAGCCTTTTCCCAACTATGTTGGGGTCGCCTTCCAGTCTAACCGGATGCAGCTGAATACCAGTGTTTTACATACAGCGACTGCCTATCTGACCTCCACAACTCAGTAAGTACTGGGTAATTCCTAGGTAAAACTGGCTGTCAGAATTTCGGGGCACTGACTACATGTACATAAATAGACCGTACATAGTAATACATATGTTTATAAATTATTGAGTACTGAATTCAGAAAAAACTAACTTCACATTAATTGTTGAGATCAATTTCATCAAATCATGAGTCTTCCTGATGACTTTGTCATACGTAATGAAAAGAAATGGCTGGGCCTCCACACTTATTAAGTACCTAAACACCTGCAATACTCAAATACGTCCGTGTTGGTAAATGCGTAATCGTATCACAAAATCCATAAAATCCTTTATAACACAAGTGGCAATAAATAGGATAAGAGGTACCCGGCGTTTTCAAGTTACCACTTGCAAATGTTTCCGAGTTTCTATGACGCTGAAATATGAAAGCTATTTCGAAGAATTTGTACACGTACTTTTCAAAAATATAGGAATAGATTTCTAGTTTTATTCAAAGTTGAAAATATTTATATACGCGTTCAGTTCAGTAGATTTTAAAAAGGACATTGCTACTCGGTCACTGGTCACTGGCTGTTTGAAAACTTCCAACGTGTTGCACAACAGAATTAAAAAAAATGGCTTGCAAACAATTCGGTTACCGCGTCATCGAAATGCAATCGACCAAAAACCTTTGTCTTGTTCCAACTGCAATCCACTGCATGCCGGACGACCAAAGTCGATAATTAAACATTTTTTGTTGCCACTCCAAAGAGCTGACCCATCTGCACGTGCAGATGTGGAACATAGTCGCCAGCCTTTGAATTTTAAAGTGGGATAACACGAAAATTCCCTGCCGAGAGCTTTTTGTACAAGCGTGGAATGAGAAAAGGCAATCAAGGGAGAATGTCAGGATTTTCTCTAATCAAAGCCTGTCTGCACCGTGAATTATCAAGGTTTAGATACACAGCAGCGTAAAGGTAACGCTTACTTATTCCGCCCGTATAGCTCACTAATTGTATGGTTTAAATAATTGCTGAGCTGTACACGGTCCGACTCTAAAGTGTATGCTAAGCACAAATTGTATAAATGTAACAAAGAATTCGTTTTAAATGTATTTTTTTTTCAGCAAAAATCCGGTTCTTTTTTCGTTTATACGGTAAATTTTTACGCTGATCTAACTAATATTCTACAGGACAGAATCATACAACGCGCCGCGGTAGAATACATTTATCAAAATTGAGCAGGAATCCTCTGAAACTCCTGCCTCACGGTATTGTGGGGGCTTGGGGGATTAGATTGATATCTGTTCATTCCTGTTATGATTTATTTCGACCCCAAACCGAGCTACTCGACACCTGCAATCAACACGGCAATGAGAGCTTCGGTGTTGCCGTTGTACAGAATGTTTTTTTTTAAGTAGGCATAGATGGCCAAATCCGAAACTATGAGCAATAGCGAAAAATACTCAAAGAACTCTTTCGAGCCCGATTTTATAAAAAGTAATACTGAATCGTTAGATTTTTGGAAAAAAACACACGCTGTATTATTACACCATTCGATAGTGTCGCTAATGGGGACCAAATTCTGGGAAGTAATGACATGCGGCAAACTAAAGGAAACAGATTATTTTTGATAAAATACTGAACACTGAATACGTGGTAACCGTTTTAGCGTCGGTGTCCCACATTGTTTTGTCCATATAAATAACATAATTATCTTGCCTATCGAAACAAATTGGACAAATTCGATCCCTACAAACTTCTAACTCTCCTCAATCAGCACTAAACGAAACTACAATCAAACAAAAATAGTTCCTAAACTTGTAACAACATACAAACGCTTTTAGTTAAACTCAGAATTTCCCCGGAAACCTTTCGGCTACAAATAGCCTTGATAAGTGAAGTACATAATAATAGAAACGGGTTGGAACGTGTTATCACAACAGGAGGGTATCCTTCGGGCGCTGTTGACGGACAATTTATATAGAACTACCCACCCACCTTACCTGAATAAAGCGGAAAATTTATTTTATCGAACGTCAGGCCTTAATCGAATTGAGGATTTAAATTATGGAAAGCTTTTTGGGAGATCGTGTGGAGAATGTGTAAACTTTTCAAGTAACAAATAAATTAAAATTTTGTTGTTGAATGATCCTCTGGATATGTATCACTATGCCAAGAAGGAGGTTCAATAGCGCGTTCAAATACGTACCGAACGGTCGACACCCTGTCATTGGGATCGGTTGGAATATCCTTTAATTATAAATTGATTAGCTTAGCCCATGTATATTAAATTGAACTTAGCACAATACGACTTAGTCTCTTTATATTTATCTTAAGCAACAGCGCAGTCTAATAAGTCATTAGGTTAATCGATCAGCTGAGGTTTGCCAAGTCAATCTGATTCCGTGTCCCGAAGGCTCTAGGTTCGTGACGCATGACAGAGTGGATGTGACCGGACGACGTCTAGGTAATTTCCCTTGACAATGGATTGAGGCTGTCCGGTGTAAATTATAGGCGGGTCGGGTCCCATGCTGGGCGCCAGTAAGCCTCCATAATGATAATTTGCAATATTACTTCGTCATACTTTCTCCATAGTGTTTGTTGACTAGATATATTTTGTAGTTATGTAAATAAAGATCTATCTCTCCGTATTTTGCAAATAATTTATACAAACTAAAGTCCCACGCTGGGCGCCATTATTTAAATGTGTTGTGAATATTAATTACGCTGACTTGTTTCTAGTTACAAACTACGAATAAACAAAACATTAGCCTTCCCTAACTTATAGCACACACCACATGCTCTTATGACAGCCATTAGAGGGTCGAGGCGTCATGTCGTCTTTATTACAGTCCCTCAAACAATCAACCATTGACACCTCTTTATTGTAACTGTGCAAAGAAATAAGATGACATCCCCTCATTTCTTGGAAACCTCGCTTTCATTCGTATTTTGTCGACCTTAAGATTCCGTACATATTTATTAGACGCTAATGAAAATGGACCGTGTAGGCTCCAGCCATGAATACTTAAAAAGGTTGAGTAGGTTTGCAAGAAGGTTTTTTTATGATAATAAGGTAGGCAGGCTCGCTGACGTGTGATCGATTGGCAGTCTATCTCTGAAGTGATTGGATGAGTCGCTGATAGAAAATTGGTTCAACGAAGTTCATTTTAAAAAAGAGAGGGGATTAAATGTGTTTTAGAAGATTTTGAAAGGTGGTCGGGTGCTTTGGAAATGTTTTTCGTTTGCTTTTGAACTGGGTGTTTCGAAGCGTCAATATTTACACCATCGTTTTACTGATCGTGTCCCCACAAACATAAAAAGTTTCACTATCACAACCCACTTTTATCACCCATAAGGCATGGAGACGAAACTATCTAGTTACATTCAAACGCAACTTTCTATAGCAACTGAAGATAAATTCTCCCTAAATTATACATCTTAAATATAGTCGTAAAAGTAAGCTCTAGAAGTAAACTGCGCAGTTAATGTCCTATTAATCAAAAAGAGTAAATAAAACTTTGTAAATATTTAAATATAAATTGCAGTAAGTAGCTAAGTTAGGCCATAACAGTGAAATAAAACTGAGCCATATAAAATAAATGTACTTCGTTGGAAGAACACCGCTAGCTCAGGATTTACTGAAATGAGATTTCGTACTTTATACGGTGGAAAGGCAATTATTGGATCCTCGTGATTTCAAAGAGGTCTATTTTTAGCAGTTTCTTTAGATCTCTTAAATTTTGTAGTCTGCTCTTAAGGAACTTCTAAGGATTTACAGACGTTTCAATTTTAGTCAAAGTAAATATAAATAATCTATTTTTGTAAGAGGTTCTATTAAGTCTATTAGTCTTGAGGGCAGATGAGGTCGATGATGGAACGAAGTCTGTAGGTTATCTTCAATTTTTTCTTTTGTGTCTAATGTATTCTTGCTATCGCCGGCAAAAAGTTTAATTGCACAGCAGCCAAGTCCGAGGGTAAGAGCTGTGGGACCCAAGGGAGAAGAGGAAAAAATAATGTGCAAACTTTTAAATGGCGCCGTTCTCAACGGCCCCCATGGGAATTTGTACTGATACACAAATTAGCTTGTTTTCAATGTCGTTCGGAAAACGAATGGCAATGTCTTTGGTTTTCGACAATATTGGCTGAAAATAGCAGTTGACATCAGACGAAAATGGAACGACAAGTTTAATTTTAAATTCGGAAAGAGAATTCGAAGCGAAACTGTTACAATTTGAATTTGGAAATAGCTTTTGGAGTTGGTATATCCGATTTTATATGCAATTGCTTACGTATAAAAATCGGTTCTCATTATAGAATTCTAGTAAATCCTTTGCTAAACATTAAACATTTTATTACAATACAAAGCAAAATAAGCAAGAAACATGGGACTAAGGCTGAATAAAAGAGATGCAGCTGAGACTGGCTAGCCGTAACGAGTAGTTTGTGGCACAATTAACTCAAAGATAGGTGTTACGGGCAAACGGCAGTAGAGATGGGAACAAACGGCCGTAGAGGGAACAAACGGCCTTTTGTGAATCGTTGTTACTGTAATAATTTTAGTTGTGCAATTGTTTTATGATTATGGACGACTATGCAGCAGTATTATTTAGTGTTTTAGACCTTGATAGTACTAACAAATACCGAAGAGGCACTTGAAAAATTTATTCAATTTCTTAGAAGCTTGTTTAATTAATTAATGTTTCGTTCTCAAAAATATCGCATTTATGACATTTTTTATGGTAATTTCCACTTCTGGGGTCTCAGGATCTGTTTTACAGAGCCCGAACATAAAACAGGAATTGTATTAAATGATGTGCTAAAACAACCCGCACTGAGCAGGACTGGTCCATTCTCTCTCAGAGAGGAGGCGTGTATCCTATCAGTGACACTCTCTGTACTCAAAATGTGATCTACGAGAGATCTGTCACCAGATTTCCGGCTATCTATCCCTTTAAGAAAATCAAAGTATGTATTGGCAACATTGCCTGCTCCATGAACTGGAATAATTGTACAACAAATGATGTGTTATTACTTCCCAGAATTTGATCCTTATTAGCGAGACTATCGAATGGTATAATACAGTGTGTGTTTTTTTCCAAAATTAGTGGGTTCGATTGCTGGCTAGGAATATTGATTTTTCAAAAATGTAATGATGCAGTTTTAGTTTTCATCAAAATCGAGCTCGAGACTCCTTGGAGTATTTTTCGCTATTCCTCATAGTTTCAGATTTGGCCATCCACGCCCACTTCTAAAATTCAAGTTTTTAGCTATAAGACCTCCCATTGTGTCACGCTATGTGAAATGTTTTCTTTTATAAATGTTACTTGTATGGCGTACATATTAAAGAATATTCTATTCTATACACGGTGGTTAAACTGGCCTATCACAATAAGAAGATCTCAAAAACTTGCTACGTCTCTCCAATTGAGTAGTCCATAATAATATCCATTACGTAATACCGATGATCGATGTTTTCAGACAATTACGTATTCGAAGGCAGGCACGATCCCCTTTCACGGGGGTTGAAAAGAGTTCGGAGCAATATGACGATATTGCTCAAGTATTGGAGCAGACGTGTTGGAAGTATTCAAAACCAAGTATTTTAATAATGTCTCAAGCTTTAGGTATTTATTTTTATCCTATGTTAAAGGCGAAACGCTAAACTCTAAAACATCGTTGTGTTTCGAACAATCGTTTGAAATTAACAAAGACAGAATGATGTTTTAAATGTGTTTTGAGCTAAAATGAGAATTTAAAGTGAACTAAAAGTAGCAGTAGTAAAAGCTGATAATAATTATAGCAGTTTTTCTTCTTTATCGTGTGGTTAGTGGATAACCTGGTGTCAGAGTTTTTTATGCCCCCCATGGGCCTCTGACTTGGCTTTACATGTTGTCAACAAATATCTCTCACGCATGCTGGTTTCCTCATGATGTTTTCCTTCAATTCGTTGAAGGAAAACATCATGAGGAATATACAACACGCACATGAATCCGAAAATAAGAGGGTCGTGCCTTGGGTTCGAAGTAGAGACCTATGAGTTGACAGTCCGACGGTCACACCACTAGGCTATCACTATAACAGTTTATGAGCGGATATAAAAAAGTTGAAGTCTAATTCGTCTCGATTTCTGGATATAATCGTAAATCGAGAAGATATTACATAAATCAATCGTGACAGCATTTTATTGTACTGTTGCCAAGTTCTTAAAAATAAAGCATGATACGTAGCTGATACTTCAACAAAATGAAAGGAATATGGAGTTATCTTAGACTCAGACAAACGTAGAATAGAAATGACTCGATAACTCTGCAGACTGGCCACAAAGAAGCTGTCTCTATTGTAAATACTGCGTATTTCGTCGACATATTGGAATTTATAGGGTCTGCAAAGCAGTAATGGCCTGAATAAAAGATTTCGGAAGAAAACTTTACACTACCTTTCAGAAAGTTGAATGCTTCCTATCTACGAAAGAACCTTATTTGCCGTTCATTTTGAAAAGATATTTAATAATAATTTACGTTGTGTTTCATTACAACTAAGGGTAAAAGAATTGGCCGTAGAACTTTGTAAGAGCTTTCCCAAGTTTAATGAAGGAGGTTTTAATCTACCAGTAAATTTGAAATTTCGGAACTTATGCAGAAAAGGAAACGGTTTTTTATCGGGAAGCGGCTGTGAATGCAAATTGGCCCAAATCATTTGAATGGTCTATTAGTTCTTTTGTGGTAAAGTTAGGGAGCTTTTGAGTTACAAGTAAGTAATGTATCTATCATTTATTTATTTTAGGCTATTAAAAGGCACTTCTTACCGTCAAACTTTACAAATAAATAAAAATTGATTCTAGTTGCCTAATCCCAAAGGTAGTTTTTTTTTTCTATAACGTGCATAGTAGCAATATCACTATAAAAAAATAAACTCTCCACATTTTAAAACCGTGTATGCACGTAAGCATAAAAATAAATGTGTTTAAATTTTGATAATCCCATCATGTGTTGTCTGTCGTAAATGAAAAGCCGTTTATAACGCTCAGTTAAATGATTAAAGCGTTGGCACACGACAAAAGGGTTTTAATTAAAACTAACTATGCGTGCAGGTATCTCTAAGTCGCGATATTGTTATAAACTGGGGTGAAACTTTGGCGCGCAAAAATGACACATTTGACAGCTCCGCCATTTTGGTATTTGAAATAATTTTAACGATAGAATGTTGCCGATGCGTAATAAAAAGAAAAAAAATATGGGAAACAATTTTGTAAAGGGAGAAAATCAGCCTATTTGTTTTAGATATTGATATTTTAATAACGAATATTTAATAAGCTACAAGATTTTAGACCTTGACACTTCTATAATAAATATAGACAAGATTATTTTAGTAAACTAGGTTCATTGCTACTTTCTTTTTATAACGTGTAACAACTTCGAGAAGAAACCAATTTAAGTTATAGCTTTCTCAACTAAGCAAGAATAAAGTGTCTACAAGGTGAAAATCATGCATAATCGTTAAAACTTTTGTACTTTAGAAATATCATTCTAGAAGCACTGAAAAGGAGACTGAAATTATTACATACAATCTTGGGCCTAGTTGTAAGAAGATGAAAGTGGTGTCAATTAATAACTTATATATTATCAACCTTTCACTGAAAATTCTGCGGATTTTGTCAATCTGAGAACAGAGATATAAGAGATTATGTAAAAGTGAGGTTATGTTACAATCTTTAACTAACAGCTGATTCCTGAAGTGCAAAATGTTTTCTTTTGCACTAATAGTTATTATATTTACTAGAAAATGTATGAAAAATCATATGAATGAACGTCAACGACTTCAAGCGATAGGTAGGTAACAGGTAAGGAGATAGGGAAAGGATGTCTAAAATAAAATAAAAAATCTCCATAGGCCTTCTAATTATATGTATTTTAAACCTGCCAGGATGGTAGCTGGTTAGATGAGGTTATATTTACTTACAGACTGAGGTGCAAGCCATTGCCGAATCACTGACAGAATTGTTTCATCGTGTAAGGGTCGTCGGCCCAGTGTATTGCAGTGACCAGTGGATATCCCACAATTCACACAGCGATCCATAGTTTCAATAATATCCAATCCACAAGCCGGCGGTAAAATTCAAAATCACAATTCCAAGTCAAACGTGAGCGATCTTCGGTGTCCAAGGTGAAAGCAAGGGTCGTACAAGGTAGGCAGGGTCAGAATCCGTAAAATACAAAGTAGTGGTCGTAAAAAATGACAAATAATCGGGAAAGCACTCAAAACGCATCGGAAAACACGAAACGAGTGAGCAAACAAAAACATTCGGCAACTGTCTAGTGTCAATGTCAGTCAGCTGTCATGTCAGTGACATAGACTAAAAATATAAGAGAGATTTTAATCGAAATGAAATCGATAATCATTAATATTGGTTTTTCAGTAATTAATTGATATTTGATTTAATAATATGACTGTAATTATATGCACTATATCGCATGTAAGTATATATAGTGCATTTAATTACTTTGAGTTAATTATTTACTGCAAATGTTTTATTTTTGTAACTATGTAATCTATTACTCAATCGATAATCTCACGAAAACTATTTTCTCATATTTCTCCGTTTCCAGATTGAGAATTGAGGTGATTTTTCATATTCTAAGATACAAAAATATGACTAATTTTTTAGATCATATCTCAACTTATTACATTTGGGCCCACCGTTTTCCATCTCCTTTATGACAGAGTTTATTAACTTTTTAGTTTGATATTCATTGAAAATCAAGCTTATGCATAGGAGTAGGTACATCGGGTAAGCAAATTTTCTTACAACCAAGTTAATTATTATTGAAGAAGTTATGATTATGGCATTAATTTATCACTTACCGACAAATTCAATAGGTACACCTTCTTTATCGCCAAAACACACGAATCTTACCTGTAATAACAAAAAGCAATAAATTAGTAAAGAAATGACAAAATCATTAAAATCTGACCAATGTTATTTATGAGCCAGTGAAAGTAATTATCCCTTTTAGTATTAGTTACGCCTGGCAACACCGCTTCTCGATTGTCACCCACAGGTAAGGGTTAACACCTTTAGGAAATTTCGTAAAGTATTAAAAATAATGAAACTTTATGAGGGTCCTAATAGCCTTTATAACTCGTCGTTAAAGTAAATTATGGGTTTTGTACTTATAGTGGAGTTTATATCCTCGAGTTATCTAAGATAGTTTTAAACTCGGATTTAATTTGGATTAACCTCACTGGCCGGCTTCAAATAATTAGTTTTAAAGTGGTATTTTTTATTGCTGGCAATTTTGAAGGAAAGAAATTTGATAATAAATGTTGAACTTTTAAATTCGGAGAATAAATAATATCCTATTTTTATGCTTCATTGAATTTCGATTTAAAATGAAACGGAACACAGTTATTACTTTTGAGTTTCGGAATTTCCCATTCCTTTTAATAACGAATTTTCGGACGGACTACATAAAGGGGTCCAAACTTTTACCTCTGATTGCTTCTCATAGAATATTAAACTTTATTTCTTTAAAGCTTAAGATTTGAAGTTAAGAACCGTCAATCACGCCCCAAGTCGGTTATATCGTGTTGAAATTTTCATAAAGTTAGGGTGGACATTTAGAAAACTCTTAATTCCTTTTGCCGGACTATTTCGAATTAATGACTAACTTATTCAATCAAAATACAGGATACAGCTGTAAATATAGAACGTCCGGGAATAAAAAAAAAATAAGACCTATGACATCACCAGGACGGAAGTGGAAATTTTGTTTTTCCTACTCGTCCGCTATCTTTTTTCCGATTAATTTCTTTGCGGGACCCAAGACAGTTAAATTGTTTCTCTGGGACTTCGTCGAGCTTCACTGTCTCGGCGCTTTTCTGGTGGTCGCCACTGTTGATTCTGGCTTTCAGAAGTTACAGTGGTTTGAGAATAGTATAGCGGGATTGTATGCCCACGGGCTCTGGGCCTGCGTGGTGGATTACAGCCTACCCCTCTCGCAGAATTGTTTCCCAGCAGAGGGAACATTATAGGCTGATAATGCTTATACTACTGTAATTAATACCTATTAATTTTTGATACAACTTTAATTCAATTTGTCTGTCGCATGTTGGTAATTGGGACGTGCGTGTTAATTTCGCTCGTTACTGGAACAAGGTCAGTTTGTTACGAATTTGTTTGACACGACAGACATTGCTTCCTACACGATGGAAGAATGTCGCCTATTTATTATAAGACATTGAGTAATTAATACACACCACGCCACAGTTCTGTTTCCTTTTTTTTGTTGGATATCCCTTATCTGGGGCGAATGCAGGGTAGTGTACGTGTATCGATGTCATATTCTCGATGAACTTTCTCGACACATGTCCTCTGAAATCTCTTAGATTGTTAGAATATGAGTGTATGTACTCCTACTGATAACTAGTCGGACAAAACCGTTCTTAGTTCTTAATATTGTACGAAAATCTACACAGGTTGACGGTCTTCTTATTTTCTATCTTTCTCTATCTTAAATAAAAAAATCCATAAAAGCATAAATGTTGTAAACGCCTAATCAAGCAAATAACATTCCTATCCATTAGTATACTTAGATCACTAGATAAGCAATAATTCATTCAAAATACAATATTACTGCCAGATTTTCATCAATAATAATAAATTAAGGATGATTAATTACTGAATAATTATCCATAAGTTAAAATTGGTTTACCTGCATTAATAATTCAACGTCGTGAAAAAATTTGCATAGGGTAGTTTCAGTAATTAGATTACGAATTCAGATTAATTGAGTTAGAACCGGTTTGATCCGGTTAGAACCGGTTGGAACCGGTGAGGGATCGTCTCCTGAGATCTTGATGTTAAGTTATTCATTTGTTTTGGGACTGGGTTAATCTGGTAACAAGTGTAATTGGGTTTCCTTGTTTGAGGTTTTCATTAGAAGAGGGGTAAGTAGAGAATGTTCAAGATCTTGTGTGTGGCAAGCAGGTGGGTAAATTAGCGAGTCAATAATAAATTGTGTTTCCCTTCTTTGTTAATAGGGCCTAAAATGACCAATTTAGCAGAATCATAATACGAAACACGTGAAATTTTAAAATGGTCCCAAACGCAGTTTATTATGAATTGTGACTTTGCGACCATTTTACGAATTGTAACATTATTCATATTATTATCAAATCAAATCAAATTAAATCAATCAATTTATTCGTAAATGTAGGTTTCATTACAATAGGATGTTATAATAAGATGGTCAGTTCGCTACATTTATTATTATTATTATTTTTTTATTTATCCTATTATGATTCTGCTAAAGCGGCCATTTTAGACCCCCTGGTGGCGCTGGTTCAGTTTCAATACAAAATTAAAGTTTACATTGATCCAATGAAATAATATAAAAACCTGCACCAGGCGCTCAAATACAAATAATCTATAACTACGGCTGAGCGAAACTGAAACCTTAAGAGCGGGAGCACACGATGCGTTGCGGCACCGCACCGCAAAGATTTCACCGTATCAGCCCGCTGCTAGCTTAGCCCGCTGCCCGCTGATACGGTGAAATCTTTGCGGTGCGGCGCCGCAACGCATCGTGTGCTCCCGCTCTAACTGGAACTCGAACACAGGGCCTTAGAGAGAATAAATACTATTTTACCTACACCATGATAAAAATGGTAACAGTTCTCATCACCGAATCATTATCACAAAGTCATTACTGAATTCATCATGAGACGCATTAAACGGTAAATGTCGTATTTCAGACAGCCAGGACACACGTTAAAGAAAACTAATCAGCTATACATAAATTCTCTTCAATTACAAGCACTAAAAACGACACAAGTTAGCCAGACTTCGCCTTAGATACAAGAAGTTCCATTTACATACAACAAGTTCTTCAAAGTACTTACTAATGCAGCATTGGACACTGATGTAGAACTTTAGTAGAACCTTAAAATAGGAATTTGAGGCTGTCGAATAACGAATTCCTATCTCTCTTATAAAATGAATACTGGAAGAGGTAAGCTAATTTATAGCTTAGACGTTCATTTGTTTTCATTGCATTTGCCTTTGGTTTGTAACTTTACTGAGTAAATATTACTTCCCTAATTAAATCGGATTTTGTTAACAATTTCATGGGTTTCTTTTTTTTTGCATATAATCGTAATCCATTTTCTAAAAGTAGCTTAAGTTATTCCTTATAACATCAGCTATCTGCCAGTAAAAGTCCCGTCTAAATCGGTCCACCCGTTTCGGAGATTAGCCGGACCAAACCGACAGAAAGATGAAATTAAAAAAACAATGTTTTATACTATCGTGTATATGTACTTTTATATGCATTCGAGAGGGCGGTGGCCCAGTGAGAGGGCGGTGGCCCAGTGGTGGCGGCCCTGACTAACGAACAGTAAGTCGTGTGTTCGAGCCCAGGCAGGCACATTACTTTGTGTAAATTTCAAATTTCATCACTGCGTCACTGCTCTCAAAAACGGTGAATGAAAACATCGCGAGGAAACCGGCATGTCCTGGAACCAAAAATTCGGAGACATGTGACATCTACCAACATGCACTGGGCTCGCGTGGTGGATTATAGCCCATTCCCTCTCTAGAGAGGAGACCATGTGTCCCAGCAGTGGAAACATTATAGGCTGATTATGCTATATGCATTCAGTTAAAAGCTGTTATTTTTTAATTACAAAGAGACGCTTCAATTTTATTTATTTGTATAGATAAGGACGATGATGTATAGATAAGGCTTGCTAGGCACGGTACGTACCACACATTAAAGACTCCTTGGATTTCAATAAAGCTAACTACAAGAACTTAAAACATTTCGAAATAGCATTTACTGCGATTTATATCTAATCAGCTTATAACTAGCTATTTTCTTTTTTCTATAGCCTTTTTTTACTACATCTCTATTTGTTACGTAATCTTTCACAAATTCTCTTTCTTAAAGCTAATGACAAGGGAGTCAGGCAGTTTCTTAATTAACTTTCCACAACTGGTTACTATTCTCGAAGGTCTTATGCGGTATCATGTGGAATTAATGTAATCACTTCGCCGACAAGCTTGCTATATGCAGTGCCGAACTTTGTGGTAGGCACGTACTTACATTATTCAATTATAACTGCAGTGTGGTCGGTAATATTTAAGACTTTATATAGGGCTTATGCCCGCGGCTTCGCCTGCTTAGAGTTCCGTAATTGTCCCACGGGATCGTACTACCAGGATAAAATTACCCTCCTGCCAGGGCTGCGGGACTGTTCGAAAGAGATACCGCGGCCCTGGAACATAAAGGGCCAATGAAGGAACATGGGTGATTTTTAGTCAGTAAGAGTCTGACACTCCCTTCCGCTCCACCCAGGGCGGGGGGGGGGGGGGGGGGTCATTTGATGATTTCCCACCCACCAAAAAAAAAAAACGATAAAATTACCCTATGTGAAAATCCAGATTATAAACTGTCTGTGTGCAAAATTTCATCCAAATCAGGTTGGTAGTTTTTGCGTGAAAGAATAACAAACATCCATCCATCCATCCTCATGAACTTTCGCATTTATAATATTATATACTAGCTGTGACCCCCGCGACCTTCGTTCGCGTGAAATTAGTACATATAAAAATTATTACTTCCGTTTTTTAATCGGATTTTGACAACAATATCAACGGTTTGACAGCGATGCGGACGAGTTTTTGGACGCCCTGTAACCCTTTTCTACTTGTAGGTACATATTTATTACTGTTATAGTTTAGTAGTTTGTAAATAATTTAATTATCTTTGAAATAAATCATTTATTTGTGATCCAAATTCGATCAGTAGTTTTTGCTTGAAAGAAAACGTTTGCAACAACTTAAGATAATAATCAAAAGTATTAATTTTTTTTCACGGGTCCAGCCATTTCGGAGCTTAGCCGAAACAAACAGACGGACAGACAGGCAAAAAATGAAAAAAAATGTGTTTCTGTTGTTGTGTGCCGTTTATATTTTGATTCAGTAAAAAGCTGTTATTTTGATATTACAAACAGACACTTCAACTTTATTTATTTGTATAAATTAGTTTAGTAGGAAGGATTGTTTGATTTTTGTCAAGTACTCTATGAACGAAGGTCGCCGGCAACAGTTAGTAGGTCATATAATATTACTTATAAATAAGGACTTTCCTTTGAAAAACGCCGTCTCAAAGCCCCGATTATAAGGAATCCAAAAGAAACCTATATATAGGTTCAAAAATCCATTGAAATAACGCTAAGAATCGGCTCTCGATCTTAAAAAACATGTTTTCTCAAATGTGCCGACACTTAGAACTTTTACTTTGAGGGAAAGCTTCTGAGAGGAGGGGGAGGCGTTATGTACTCGATACGTCAAGGAGTGCTTTTCAACCCACGATTATAGCTAAAAATATCGTATTTTTTAGTATAAGAAGGTTTTTATTCTGTAATGAGGACAGATTTTTTAAAATTAATACATAACTACCTACATGACCAAACCAGAGGGCCTAGATAATGGGGCATTCTATAAGCTTTAAAAAAATTTGTGTTTTATATCAGGAAAAATATCCTTTTACAACAATAAATAATAAAATGAATCGAATAAAATAGTAAAAAGAAACATTAAAATTTAAAACATAACAAATAAGGTAAACACGTCAAGTGCGAGTCGGACTCGCGCATGAAGGGTACCGTACCCCCTTTAATTTTAAATTTATTTTTTGTTGTAGCGGCAACGGAAATACACATTATGTCAAAATTTTAAATGTCTACCAATTACGGATCATGAGATACAGCCCGCTGACAAACAGGGACGAACGGACGGACGGACAGCGGAGGCTCAGTAATAGGGTCCCGCGTTGGTTTCCCTACGGGTACGGAACCCTAAAACACGAAGTAATCAAACGATAGTAAATGCTACATTAGATAAAATGACATATGTTAGCTACTTACCGAAAAAAATATTATGTACAAATAAATTAATTAATCAATACCTAATCCAAAGAATTGGTTGATTCAGTTTTTGAAATAAGCAACTCCACAAATAATATTTATAAAAAACTTTGCAACATGAGCTCATCGGTCTCGATACCAATAATATTCAAAAACAATAAAACTCATCTGAGCCGTATTTAATGGCTGTATATCTTTGTACTGGGATTAGTTTTGGCGCCAATCCAGCGCCCCAGGTGCGCCCGTGTATGCAATCCGCCATGTTTGAAAATGGCGAACGCTGTGCGCGGGAATATATCTGGAATACGTAATTATAGTCCAATCTTTGTTACATTTGGGACTCTGAGCACGATTCAGGTGCTTCTGTTCATTTGATTAGTAAATCGAGACTGTTAAGCTCGTTTTATTTGAAACTAGCTGCCCAGCGCAACTTCGTTCGCGTGGTGTCCTACCCCTTACCCTAACCTACTCCTACCCTACTCCTACCCTACTCCTACCCCACTCCTACCCTACTCCTACCCTACTCCTACCCTACTCCTACCCTACTCCTACCCTACTCCTACCCTACTCCTACCCTACTCCTACCCTACTCCTACCCTACTCCTACCCTACTCCTACCCTACTCCTACCCTACTCCTACCCTACTCCTACACTACTCCTACCAAAAAAAAAAGTATCCTAGTGTTGTTTTTAGACTTATCCAGGCAATTTTTTAAATTTTTCTCGCCGCAAAAACCATCCTTGAACTTCAACGAACATTAAAAAAAAAGAATTGGCCAAATTGGTCCAGGCGTTGTTGAGTTATGCGCTTACCAACACATTTTGCGATTCATTTTTATATTATAGATTCATTTACTGTTTTTGGACTTCTAAAAGTAGGTAAGTATTTGTTTGATGACTCTTCTACTTTTATGATGGTGTCTCTTGAAATAAGAGTACTCTCCTTTGACAGTTATTTTAACGCTAGCTATTAATTTGGATTACCTGAGTAAACAATATAATGTAACATCACGCCTGTAATCCCCGATAGGTTAGCCAGAAGTGTACCTAATAGTACACCCACATTTCGCCAGTTATGTTTTAAGTCCCATGTAATAGGGGGCCGAGCCTTTTGCCATCATCCGGGCACAAATCCAGACTCCGTGCCACTAAGAAATTCCTGATGGAAAAACCCAATAACACAATGTCCGACCCGGGAATCGAACCCAGGACCTCATGCTCAGCAGTCGCGCTTGCAATCACTCAACCAACGAGACTGTTAAAAAAAATGTTTTACCTCATTCAAACGAAAGGACTGTAGTAATGAGATTGAGAATAACTCAAACAATACGATTGGCCAATAAAATAATATTGTTACCCTCGATTGTTACTCACCATTGAATAATAGCCAATGAGCTGCTCGTTGCCAGCCAACCGTCGAAGCGTCCGTCACTCAGTCGTATACAAGGGAGGTCCATCAGCGTAATTAGTAATCTGTCAATGGATGGGACGTAGGAACGTATCCGTATGGACCGTACCTAGTTACTGTTCCAAATTCAAACAACGAACGGTTTAATTTTCAAAACAATTCAGTGTGAAATTGATTCGAACGGCATAGTAAGCCGATTTTCGCATAACAGCATCTATTTCGCATGATTCGAAAGCCAGTTTATGGTTAAATACAGCGGCCGATACGCATTATCAGCAAGTTTCGAATTCCGTAACATTTCGACAAAGCATTGCCCGTATTTACGCCGTAGCCGCTTAACTCAATTTATGGTTTGACATTATATTTGCTAATGTCCCAAAACGGCTCATTGAATGTTCAGCCTAATTAGCTTGATGTTAAATGATTTAGAACGTTTGAAATAATTTCGTCTGCACAATCATTGATTTTGACGTGGAAGAGGAACAACTCCTATTAAATCAGACTGAATAGACCATTGTTGATTTAATGTTAGGTTTGTAAACTAGTGCTGTATTCTAGCCGTATTCTGTGGATATCTATTTACAAATAAATAGTCTCAAATTATATCAACATCAAATTAAGTGGCCATTGCATAATTGACTATGAATTGAACTAAGGAAATACTAACAAAACGCCTAACGAAAAATATCCAATAAAAAACGTTACTTCCAATAAAGTTGAGTCCCAGTAAAATGAAATCGTTGCATGGAAAATAAGACTCAAGATCATGAAAAACAAAAGGAAGCCATCGATGTTCCTACAAAAAGGTATTGATTCAGCAATGAATTATTAGTAGCTTCAGACATCTTTAAAATCTCGTCCTTCACTGGGCAGTTTGCCAGCCTCGCTAAGTAGTTCAAGTTGACTGGGAAGGCTTTCTGCTTGTCCCAACTCATTAATGCACCTCCTCGGAGAGTTTATTAAGCCAGACTTTATTTTTGTTGCCAACTTAAAAATTTAAGCTGTCAAAAAGAAGTTTTACAGTTCAGAAATTTAAACTTAGTCTGAATTTTGGCACTTTTGTCGCGCAAGTAATTTTTTGTCTTGAAACGTTTTTTGCAATGTTCATGTTGATGCTGCTCGCTTAAAACTAGCTCCATCAAAAAGTATTTACTCAATATAGTACGTGTGTCTAACTCGGTCATTCTCTAAGGCAGCCATTATGTGGGTCAATATCGTTAGTGAACTGAAAACCAATAAACAATCTTTTATGCAGTAAATATATATATATATATATGATAACGCCTCCACGTCTGTACAAATAGGTCACCAATTTACATAATGGATTAAAATATTTCCAGTAACCGACTGCCAACATACAGAAACATAAAGAATCACATTCATTCATTGCATTCAGCCTTTGGCGTAGTGCCTAAACCGTTGTCCTAATTGGCAACGACCACAATATGCGAGTCAATCGCTCAATTCAAGCGAACTAGGGCAAAAATTTATGAACTCAATCAGGACACAGAATAAATGAACTGTTAACTTTTCAATTTATCAGGCTGTTGAAGTGGTTTTATGTTAAAATTTCCATAAAATTCGGAGTTGATCAATGGGGTTCCGTTAAAAGTCCTTCCCATTAATTAAAATGGACGCTGCGAGTGGAAGAAGAGTGGATGGCAAATTACAATTTGCCTTTTGAACGTAGTGTGTATTTTGGATTAACTGAAGTGTTGGTTACAGTGGCAAGTGTATTTACCAATTTTATCAGTCAAAGTGTCAGGGAAAAATACGTCTGTTGTCTACCAAAATATTAGTTCCCTTCCCATGCCATACGATAACAAGAAATGCCATGCACAAGTTGGGAAAAACAACAGTTGAAAAATATCGTCAAAACAAAACGGAGTAAATATTTTCGCGCCAAAATAACCCGGATTACTATTCAATTTGACGTCAACAGGGAACCATTATCGGATAAAAGAGCAGCGTTTTTTTGGAATGCGGATATTTTTATACGAAATTTTCCAAATTTTTTCTTCGATTAAGAGAGCAGGCAAATCTTTATAAGTGTTATCTTTCCTTACAGTCGGATTCCGGTGTAGATATTAGCGGGATTAATGGTTATTGGGTATTCCATTTTACAGCAAAAAATGTGAGTACTTTTTCATACTATAAAATAGGGGAAAAAACGGCACGGAAAAAGTCATTCTGCGCGATTAGGCAAACTCAACACAACGGAGTTTTTCTTTTTGAGATCATATAGGCCGAATGTAATTGTGAAAACATTGAAGTAAAATACCAGCATTTCTAGTAAGTAATTTAAAAACACGTTCATATAAAAAATACATGATGGAGCTATTATGTTCTGTTTTTATTTATACTAGCTTTTGCCCGCGACTTCATCATCAGCATTTCAGCCGAAAGACGACCACTGCTGGACATAACTAAACTATATCAAATGAAAAGGCTCATTGTGAGAATCTCAAATTTTTTTTTTTCATAATTTTAAGATAAATAGTTTTAAAGTTATTTAAGAAAATAGGCGAAAATTTACCATTGAAAAAAAATACAAAAAAATTGCTATATAGATTACAGAAAAACGTATAAGAAATCTTAGATTTAAAACAACTTACGGAATTTAGATAATTAACGTACGGAATCCTCTCCACGCGAGACGAACTCACGCTTGTCCGGTTTTTTTATAGCTAGATTTGCTATTGGCAAACTCGAAAAGCTTTTTGGCAAATTGGCCTAAGTGATGAGTTTGTGCGAAACAAATAACGAGAACTATTTTAACTAAATGAATGAATTCAAATTAAATGTAAAGCTTAAGCTTAGCTGAGGTTTTTGGTTATGTAAGTATTTTTTTTGTTTGTTAATGCCAGTTTTTTTCGCGATATTAAATTTACAAGCGATATGAATAAAAAACAATTCTCCTGCCCTTATCCCAATTTATTTGGGGTCGGCGCAGCATATCTTCTTCTTCCATACTTCTGTATTACTCGTTATCTCTGCTATAACTTTCTTTCTAGCCATATCATTCTCCACACAATCCATCCATCGTTTCTTTGGTCTTCCTCTACTCGTGTAGCCACATTCATACTCAAAACTTTCCTCACGGCATTTTCCTCATTCCTCCTATCATGGTGCCCATACTAAGACAACCGATTACCACACAACTTTTTGTCACCGGTGCCACTTTCAGACTTCCTCTTAAGCAATATGAACAAAGAAAACCTGATAACATGGTAATGGAAATGACAAAACAGTAAACATCACTGATCCGATACCAGGAACAATCTTTATTTCAGTGTAAATATCAGTTTGTAAATACTTCAAAAACATTTTTAATAGATACCTTTTCCCTGTTGTAGCTATATTTTTTTTCAATGGCTTTTATAAAGGATATTTTTATGGAAAATATTCATACCGTAACACAAGCCGGTTTATGTTGATGGCCACAGTTTCAGAGACGATGATAACTTTTAGAATTGGTTAGCAAGGTGATAAAGACGAAGAATTATCGGTTTCGCATAACCTGGGTTCTTTCGTTGAGAAGTTAAATATATTTCGTGTGTTTAAAAACCTACAGAATCGTAGATACCTTTTTTCTACTAAATAGGCTAGCGTTTGGCCGTAACTCGCCTGACGTGAAGCGATGACACGACCTAGGGTGGAGCACGCTTCTCTAGAAGAAACCGATTCACTCGAACTTTGAATAGATCCAGATTATAATGATCTGGGAACAGAGAAGAAGGCTGTGAATTCTTCCTGGGTATTCTGAATTCTGAAGACCATGGACATCATGCTTTTTTGCATGAAAGAAAGCTATCATAATACATACCGATTATGTCCCAACCCTAAACATAGAATTTTCAGGGTGGAATGAGACACACCTGAGGAATGTTTCACCAAGCTAAAATCCTAAACAGATAAAGTATCAAACAAAGCAGTGGCTTATTGTTGTGTCCAACAGATTGCCGCGGAACAGGAAAGAGAAAAACAAAGTACGCTTCGGTACAGGGTGCTGTAGTGTCAAAGTTGCGGTCGTTTTACAGCGATTTTGTACTTGATCAATAAAAATACTTTTTTTTAATAAAGGCAGTTGTTATTTCAGTCAATCAATTTTACACCGTGACTAGAGATTTGACGTAGATTGATCAGGTTATCGTGAACGGTTGCATGGTATACACAATAATATTTTGAAGCGAACTGCAAGTAATCTACTTAAAGAATTTCACCAAGCCTCATACATTTCATGTTTTCCTTTTTAACAGCCTGCATACCCGTATTTTGATAAATATAGAGAGTCGTGGTAAATCGGTATGTTAGGGGATTTAATCGAATCATTTATTGTGGTATGTATTCATTGAGCGTCGAAATTATGAAAATTATTTTGCGGAAAACTCTCATTTACTGGAACCATGGTGCTTTCATAGGTGCATTATGGTTTAATTATGAGCTACTACAATAGCTCATAATTAAACCATAATTTTTAATCTACATAATTATGTCGGATCCAGTCATTGGTACGGACTTAAAATGAATCGTAAGTACGCCAGTGATGATATCACGCACCCTCACCACTGCGTATTTCTACAGAGCCCTGATGTTTGCAACTAAAGCCGAGAACTACAGAGAGTGTCAGATCGCAGCGGAGTGGAGACATCCTGGAACTGTACCCTGATTCATTGTGCCCCGTGTTATTGTTTTAAGTTGTAATGTCAAGTAATTTGTCAATTTAATAGAAACTGTATGGCACCCAGTGTATTTTCATTGCACGAAACTCATCTGCTGCTCACATAATGTACGAGCCTAACGGAATAAATCCTGACAACCCGACATCATCATCAGCACCTGCCTAGCCTTTTCCCAACTATTTTGGTGTCGGCTTCCAGTTTAACCGGATGCAGCTGAATACCAGTATTTTACGTGGAGCGACTGCTTATCTGACCTCCACAACCCAGTTAGTTCTGGGTAATACGATACCGTTTGGTAAGACTGGTTGTCAGACTTTCGGGCCACCCGACATATTATACTAAAATAATTATAAATGCGAAATAAAGTATCCCTGTCAGTTACCTTTTTACCGTTCACGCAGATTCTCAAGGATCTTGATGAATTTGGCACACGGTAAGGCATTGGATACTTTTATCCCGGACGAAGTCGCGGATAAAAGATAAAGTTCTGAATATTTATAAATCCCGCTAATTGGACCTTGGCAATTGGATTATTGGCTGTCGGCCTTAAAAGGCGGCAGCCAACAGGTCGGTCAGTCGGTGCAGTAGTCTGGGTTTTGTGGCGCCACTTAGCAGAGATAAATGTCCAGCTGTGGACTGCGATATGCTGCGGATAAGTCTTAGGATATTTATAAATCCGCGCTCTCATAAGAAACACCAATCCGCGTAGTTGATTCCGATTCCGGCCCTTTGCACATGGATATATGGATTTTGTAAGAGAAACACCGAAAATACTCATCTGGAATCTAATAAAATAAGAACATAGAGAAGAAAACACGCAATATAGACGAAACCAAACGCATCTCGCCTCAAATAAAGCAGTAACACAAGTCGTGTGCGTTACGTGTTCCCATAAAACATCGAAGTGATCAGTATGTCACACGTGAACAGTCACAAACACCAATATGTAAACACTTAGCAACGTTTAAAAGTGATTTTATCTTACTGTATTGATTGTAATTTCATTTTATCACGAACATAGTATTTTGGAACCCAGATTGTCTAGCGGTGTCTCGCAGCTTCACTCGCCGTTTCTCTTTTTGCTCGGCTCCGAAGGGTCGTAGCGTGATTTTTTAATTTTAAACGTTCCTCAAGAATATTGGATTTTTTCTAATCCGGATGGTAGTTCCAGAGATTACCCCGTTAAATCAAACAAACTATTCAGCTTTATTAAATTAGTATAGATATTTTCGTATAGACATATAGATAGTTCTAATCTGAAAGTTGCAATCACTTTTGAATGTTTGTAAGTGTAGATAAATACATATTGGTGCTCGTGACTGTACGTAATGTACAAACATAGGAACGAGTCGTAAATGAAGATCGTAAAGCAAATGAGACAATAAAACCTGCCAATGAGCTCACGGCGGACGGTTCCTTGATATGACAACCATGATTGGGAGCGAAAATTGTCATTGAAGACCGGGGCTTGAGAAAATTGGGTATGCATTGCAGGTTTAGGGCCTCAGACTTGACTAGAAATTATGTCACTTCTCTACTATAAAGCAGTACTTACAGTAAGGTTTAGCTATAGTAATTATTTAGCTATTTCCCAATCAAACTCGTATCCAACAATCACACAGTATTTTCATAGACCGATTTTGTGACTCAGCAGAAGTTACGACACAAGGGTACATGGCTGACTTCTAATATGAAACATATCTAGAAGTAGTAATAATTATAGACTTTATTTTGCACTGCTTTTCTCAATGACATTCCTCACTATCTTGCAGTCTTACAGCCTTGAACAACTGTTTATTATTTGTAAACTTAACCATTTCTTGTCCCCTGGTATGTTACGTGTAGAATTACTACAACAGGTAACTATAACAAGGGTTTAAAAGCGTATTAATCATTTTAATTGCAAGAAGAGGCAATGAGTCGGTAATTTGATCGTGTATACCCTCGGGGAGAATCGGAAAATAATTATGAACAGAATTAAGTTTGGGACAGGATTTTCGATTTAGCGCCCCTATGAAGGTAAGTTTGGTAATGGAATGAATGGTTGGTTAGCACCGGTTTTATAAGAAAATAAACTGTGTGAAAATCTCGTTTTGCTTCGAGTCGGAAAATATCCCACAACAACGTCCTAACGGGATAAAATATCTATGTTCCAGCTGAGGTCATAGTCTATCCCTATGCCAAATTTCATCGAAATCAGTTCAGCCTTTAAAGCGTGCCAATATCTTACTTCACGTTTATAAAATAATCAAGTTTTTATGTTTGGACTCCATTAATACTAACATCACCTTCCGAAATTCTATAAAAAACACTTTTATTTCATGAGATTGATGTGATCACCTGTCAAAATGGCCGCCAAAAAATGGCGGCTCGTTTAAATTGAAAACAATAGCTATTTATTCAGCCAGCACGATTCCTACGCAATTTCCAGTTCAGTGGAAACAAAACCTTTTTGCTTCGTGACTTTTATCCATGTTAATTAAAGCTTGCTGAATCGAGCCGCAATGTATGAAGAGTTAATTGTGTTTAACATCACGCCTGTATTTCACCGTAGGTTAGGCTGAGGGCTAGCTATCAGCAGACCCATATTTCGCCAGTTATATTTAAGTCCAACCGTTTCATGATAAATTCAAAGACGTTTACGAAGAAATTTTGAATAAGTACAACATCGAAAATACGGTAAACTTCATTGCAGTCTTTAATCCCTGAAGAGTTAGGCAAAAGCCTGATATTATAGTAAATCCACAAATCGCCAGTTATGTTAGTAAGAGCCTATTGCCATCAACCCGTCCAGACGCCGCCGGGGACTGCTACTGAGAACTTCCTGAAAACCCAATAACAGTTTGCCCGTCCTGGAAATTTAACCAAGGACTTCATGCTTAGCAGTAGTGCTTGCGACTAGACCAGCGATGCAGTCAACTATGTTGAGGCAGTTTATCATGATCATGTACAGCCCGACTTCACACACTGCTGGGTACTGGTCTCTCTTTGTTTGTGCCCGTGCCCACCTCCACGCTCCTAATTCAGTTAATTGTTTTATTAATAAATCGAGTATTCATTATTAATTGTATTGCTGCGCGAGCATTAACTTCCTGATTGGTTCGGCAGTAATGTAATAATGCCTGTTTTTATTGTTTCGTTTATTATTTGTTGAGGTATCCCGGAGGGAAGGAGGGGTGGAGCATGGAGGGTGAATAGAAATCGGTTGGTTAGCATTTGGAGCACGTTGTGGACTTTGATTGAGTAGTCCGGATTACTTATAAGTGATGGGGTTATTGTTGGGGCAAACCGTTATCACTTTTTTTTCCTCTGTCTATTCCAGGGCCGGCCAGTCTCGACATAGATACCGACACTGTCGCAAACTTTCGATCGCTTAGTAAGAACGAAAAAATCGCTTGCAGTAACGGTGTTTGCGAGAAATGCAAGTCTCAACATCCAAGATGCGTTTCTCGACAGTGTCGGTATCTATGACGAGACTCCGGCCCTGGGATAACTTGTGCAGATACAATAAGAATACGTTTACGAGAACGTTGCGGTTTAAAAGAAGATGTATTGTAGTGGCAAAAATTTTAAAAAGTATGCTTGGATGGTTTGGTCAGGTGGAGAGGATGAGTGAAAGGCGACTAACACGGCAGATGTGAGTGGCAACGCCGGGAGGGGACTCCCTAGAAGGACCTACACTGACGTTATTGGTGAGGTTCTTCAGAAAGGTCAGGTGCGTAGTACTCGCAACCGCGTGCGTGTATGACCAGATATATGAACGTGGACGAGGCAAAAGGAGTATGTAAGGATCGTAGCAGGCGGCGCTCTGTGGTTTCTGCCTTCCCCCATGGAAAAAAGGAGTGATTTTATGTATGTATGTAAACAATAAAAAATACGCAGATTCAGACGCATCGATCGATAATTCTAAAAGCCGTGGCAATAGAATTGTTAAACAACTGATAGTTTTGAAAGAAATACAAATAACCACACGTCCTATTGTAATAATGGTTGTAGAGGTCAGATAAAGAAGTGTAATATACTGGTATTCAGCTGCAACCACTGAAACCCGACCCCAACACAGTTGGGAAAAGGTTAGGGATCTGATGTTGTGGTCCTATTGAATCATGTACCACCTAATCAAATGCACATACACACAAATTAATGTACACCGAGTACGTAAATAATAACCCAATCACATAATATTTTACGATGACAAACGATCCGCAATGATCATTTGACAAGCTTGGTTAGAGCTGTTAATTTCCATACATGTCCGTTTAATTAATTTATCCTTTGTTAATAGCGATAGCTATGCCTATATAAGGTAGATCGTAAATACACCCTTAACGAAGCCGAAAGGCACTTGTTCTCGGTGTCATTCCGATCATGTTTTTGATCTGGACCATACCTGGGAACCATCTAGTTACGTAGATATTAGAGGTCAAAGTTCCAAATTGACAAGTTTTTAAATACTAGTTTCTAAGGTAATAACTATATTTTAAATAACTCCTGCTATTTTAAATGCATCCAACAACATAACCTTTTGAGTGCGTTACATTGAGTCCTACCGTAAAACGTGATTTGTAAAGAAACTCCGTGTCCCAGCAATCATGTTTGCGTGGAGTTACTTATTTGATGTACAGAATGTTTGGCTGACGGCTTTGTCAAGGGTCCGTTTAATAAAAACATTGCATATTAACAGAGATCTGTCAGTGTCCGGTGTCCGCAGCCAGTCCGTTATCTGTCCAGTGTCCATACCTGTTTGACTGTACCGACACCCCTCGAATACCCGGAACGACTGTCAACGATTTACAAATAACACTCGGACCAACGACTTAACGTGCTTTCCGAGACACGGAGAAAAATAGGTATGTAATGGGTGGTCACCCATTCACGGACCAACCTAGTCAAGCACGGCTTAACATGAAGATCGGCTGCTATTATTTAGCCACGAGCTCCTCCTACTTACTCGACTTACTTAATTATAATTAACTGAAATAACTGTCAAAGTCCGTAATCAGTCCGTCCCGGTTTTACAATACAAGCAATGTGCAACGTGGTGATAAATAAAGGACGCAGTAGACAAAAATCAGAAAGCTAAATATTTTTCTGGTATGCTAGAAAATAATATGACGTGTGTGTGTTTGTGTGAAGTATTGTGAGGGGTATCGTATTACCTAGCGCTAACTGGGTTGTGGAGGTCAGATAGGCAGTCACTCCATGTAAAATACTGGTATTCAGCTGCATCCGGTTAGACTGGAAGCCGACCCCAACACAGTTGGGAAAAGGCTAGGCAGATGATGTTGATGCTAGATAATAATATGATTTTCCTAGATAGTGAGCCCTTTTTCCCCTTAACCTATATTGTCCCACTACTGGGCAAAGGCCTCCCCTATAGCCTTCCACTTGTTTGTCCATGCGGTTTTTCCAGAAAATCTTTATGTAAAAAAAAAAAAAAACATTACGAACTAGCAAGAGTTCCCACGTCACCTAAAACCAGGTGGCTACTTTGCTGAAAGTCAAAATTTAACCACTCAACCGCCCATTTATAAAATGATCTTTAATGCTCAGTCAATAGGGTGCACAATAAACCGTTGACTTACGATCTTTCCGTTGGTTTGGGGTTGAAAAGGGTAGCGAGGTTTTAGAAGATTTATTAAGTTAAACGCTATCGGAGCTCTCTGAGTAATTGCTGCGGACTCCTGCGCTTATAAAACGCAATTTTGTGGCAGTCCTATAATCTGCAAGCTGAGATGACATTTGTAAACGTTTTGTAGGAAGTCGAGGGTTTAATAAAACAGCCAAGAGCAAGTCGGGTTCACGCAATTAAATAGGGTTCCGTACCAAATTAATGGCTGTGGAGCCACTGGCTTACCGTTATAATTGTGTTGCGAGTAAATAATATACATGCGGTAGACGCCTAAACTGATCTGTACACAAAAAAATCATCTTAACTGCATGATTCAGCTAACAAAATAATTTCTTAGGTAAAAGTTAATTAAATGCAGGTCAAAAGATCCATCGCTATCAGAGCTCCCCGGGTAATTGTTGGGGACTTTTGCGTTGATACAACACAATTTTGTGGCAGTCCTATAAGTTGCAAGCTGAAATGAAATTTTTAGACATTTTTTGGGAAGTCAAGTGCTTAATTAAATATTAAAAAATAAAGTTAAGTATAAGAAACACGCTTTGAGTCCGCCATATTGAATTTAAAGCGTAGTCATTTTATTTCTCAGCAAACACAGCATTTGATACCCTTAACATGGGAATGCACAAAAATAACTAGTCCGCCTTCTTTGGGTTTCCGCCATATTGGATTAAGACTGATGTGACCACAGGATGTGACTTACTTAGCTATGCATTGTCATGCAAACTAAACATGTATGCAAACTTACAGCTCAATTGGAAACCGGGAAATGGGTCACTCCAAAATTCGTCTAAAGAACAATTTTTAAATTTGTTTTTTTTTTCGTAGTTGTTGTCGTAACACGCGTGTCGTTTGGCCGTGAAGCTCTTTGTGAGAAAAGCAAATATTTGAGCATTCAAAAAAGAGAGAAATAATATTATCTGGTTGCAATTATTTGCGGAAACACAATTTATGAGAAGAACCGAGTTCTACATTTCTATAAAGTAGTTTGCATCAATTCTAAGAAAGGTAATATCAACATCAGACGTTCTCAGACGTATTCTACCAAAGGAATTTCTAGTTAAAACAAATTAGCTCAGAAAGTCATACTTTACTTCCAGTATTGTATTGAAATTCCCAGTATTGTCACTTCCTACATAATATTTCTTTTTAGCATCCGACTTATTTAATAAACCTGCGGCGATGAACAATTCTGTGCAATATCAAAATAAACTACATCCACAATGTCATTGCATTTCATCGCGATTGCACAATGAGCTAGAGGAAATGAAACCATTCATAGCTGGTATAGCTGCAGTATTTTGCGAAAAAAGCTTAGCTTGGCTAAAACCTTTTTTTTTGTACAAAGTTGTCTTTTACCCAACTGAAGAGGGTAATGTGTTTATCATCCATATATGTGTGTTTATTAATTTGTGGCACTCTAGAGACTAAACGCGTGGGCCTATTTTGATGATTCCTACGTCAATCGATATCTCTATAACTAGCGAGTGTCACAAAAGACAAGACAGTGATCAAAATTCAGTATGGCGACAACCAGACGCCATATTTGTTTGCTACAAACTAGTATAAACAAAGTGCAGACGCAACCTTCAGGGACATAATACTCATTGAAGTATTAGTAAATTGGTCCCTACTAATTAGACTGATCTTATGAATACATTATTTCTACCCACGGAACACAGAAACTAATCGCCGAGGCGTCTCTGTACTCTGTGTTTCTACAAGACTTTATTATGAAACACAACACACAATAATTCATGGGATCATATCCCTAAGCAGAAGTTTGAGACAACACAATTACCAGAAAGGAACAACGAAGAAAGACACATTACACTAGGACAATAGATAAAACTGATAGCATACGGACGAAGAGGAAAATAAATAATATACATAGCTGCTGTCACTTGGAAAATTGCCGCACTAAAATGAAATTGGTCTATTGGGATGGGTTGCTAGACTCACCGCATGTCAGACGATCAATAGACCTTTAGAGACTAGGAGGGACCAGGAGGAATATTCACCATTCTCCTTTAAAAAGAGAGGATCCCCAGACCAGATGGAATAGGTACCTATAGTTATTGTCTCTGTGTAGGTACTACCGAGTTCACTGAGGGTCGACTTTCAACCTTATTACTTAGGGCATAAGGGTGAAAAGTGGCAGGCCCTCAGTGATTTCGGTAGTACAGTACATGTAGAATTGATTGTTAGCTTGTGGTAAAGCACCAACCTCTGGGTTGGTGTACATTTGGTTGATTGGTATTATATCCGAATGGCTCTGGTACGATAGTTGCTTTACCATTGCTTGTTAGATGATCCGAAAATAATATGGCTTCAAAGGCTATATTTAATAACAAAACATCTCCTGTATCCACCGCCCCCATCCCCAAAGAGTTAGGTAGAGGTGTACCTAGTTTATCAACCATATTTCGCCAGTTGTTTAAGTCCCATGTAATAGGGGGCGAGCCTATTGCCATCAACCGGTAACAATTACAAACTCTGTGGCTGCTCTGAGAAATTCATGATGGAAGAACCCAATAACAAATAGCCCGACGCAGGAGTCGAACCCAGCACCTCATGCGTAGCAGCCGCGATTGCGACCACTTGTCCAACGAGGGAGCTTTATTAAATGCAAGTAACACGGAAAGTACAGTAGAATCACAATACCTACACATTTTCTATTTAAACAGAAGCCAAAATAGCACAACCGATTCAACAGTATGAATCGATACAAGTTCAATATCTAGAGATCTACTCGATCCACTGATATTGGACGTTGTATATTATTGCCTCGGGAAATTGAATGCAATTTTAAAGCCAATATGAGCAGTGCATAGATCGAAGTACCGATATCGGTAGTGTGGATTGTGGAATATCGATGCCACAGCAATAGAATTGATAGAAAAGTGAGCATTTGTAGAAAATGTTCATTTGACACATTTGTCTTGGTTGGTAACCTGTCAATGTGAAAAGCGGCTTAGACCTACAATATCTAGAGAGGAAATTTTTATGTTTCTGTGCGTGTAATATTATTTTGTTCGTCTCGGTTCCGAGTTCTTCCTTACCCAAGTATATAGCAATACATCGAGTCAAGACATCGAATCAAAAGCACTCAAAAATAAAATAGACCCGCGATTATGAATCGATCTTTTTTTTATATTTCACTCAATTTTTTTATATTTCACACTAATTTTTTATATTTCACACTGATTTTTTCCCGCGTCTCGCCCACGTCTTGGGCGGAAACGTACTACCAAGATCTTACTGTGAACCCATCGATCTGTTCAATCGTTAAAATATGAAAAGATAACAAGACAGAGAGAGTTAACTTTCACATTTATATTATTACTAAGTTATGTCCGCGGCTTCGCCCCCATGTAGATCGGTGATTTACCGACGGGATTATACAACCGGGATAAAAAGTATCCCATGTGTTCATCCAGGTTATTACCTATCTGTGAGCCTAGTTCAGTAGGTAGTTTTTCGTGATATAGTAACAGACATCCTCACAAACTTTCATATTTATAATAGCAGTAAGATACTTATCACTATCTATGTTCTATGTTAGGGATTTTGGTTTCCGCACTTAGTCCCGAAAGTGGACCATTGTGCGTGAGTCATGGTAGCCGTTACTCCAACCAGCCCACCTCCTTCCAGAAGCAGATCAAACTTCCCGGTCTTCTCAGGACATCCAAAAGAGATCTTGGTGTTCCAAGAGTCTCCTCGCGGATCTGGGTGTTCATCACTATCTTCCTGCCCTTGTTACTTTGGGTCGGCGCAACACGTTATTTTCTTCCACTACCCTCTGTCAACCGTCACGCTATCATTTACTTCTATTTTTCTCATAATCCATAATTTTTTTCCTTAGTCTTTGTCTCCCTCTCCAACCATCAACAATTATAGTCTTCACTCTTTCAGTCACATGGGATTCATCCCTCATCATCACATGTCCATACCAAGACAGTCGATTCCCCTTCAACTTATCTGTTACTGGCGCAACTTTCAAACTTCCTCTAATATACTCATTTCTTACTTTATCTTTTCTGGTCACACCACACATGCACCTCTCCTCAACATTCTCTTCTCCACTACATCATCATTCTTTTTGCCCCCATCTTCTTCACAGCCCAGCCTACTATGGATTGAAGTGGATATTCTGCCTGTTTCTACCCGCGGGTATGTTGCGGCTGGATTTGATTAGAGTCAACAAGGACACGAGTGCGTTGTAAATTAACATCCAACGGCTTTATCAAACTGTACAGCGTGTGGCTATAATTTATTTGAACAATAATACTATATCGTTTGTCTTGTCATCGTATTTTAGCTTGTTAGACTTCTATTGTACGTTTTGCGTAGGGTTTTGAATGTTTCAGGGAGGGGGGGGGGATTTCTGTAATCGCCGTGCTTGGCAGATGGATGGTGCTTTCATGAAGGTGTTATACCTATTCAGAAGAGAGGCTTCTGTGGTCAATTATATTCAAATTATTTTGAGGTATTTATTATAGGTTTTTTCAAGGTTTGAAGTGATAATTATCTTGATAATAACAAAAATCATTATAAACTTCACGTGTATCGGAACGTGATTTGGCTCTTCCGCGCGTATCCAAACGCGATAAGAGTCAACTTAAAAAACGGAAACAAAAATTGTGTTTAATTAATCCACAAACACATTTATTGTACGTCTGAGTTATACCTAAAAAAAAAAAATCTTAACTTAGGTGGCTTTTTGGTAGAAACCTCATATTTACGAGTATTCAAACAAAATGGCGCTCTCTCGGTAACAATAAATAAAGCTTCTATTGTTTCCAAACAATTGAGTACATCCACAAAAAAATAAAATACACGGTTAGCTTTTTAAAGCGGTGGTTTCCTATTTATTTCCAAAAACGAACACTTCATATAAAAGCGAAATGACCAATTAAAATGTGAGCATAATAAAGGGAATAAACCATCAATTTCGGGAATTCGGGATTTAAAATGTGGCAACATTTCATCATTGACAAAGGTCGCGGGCGGTCGTTCGCGTTAATTTATGTGTCGGTGTTGCCATAAATTGCAGTGTTTTGGTTTGCTTTAATTACCAGTGGTGTCGCCCCCAAATAACGGATCTTGGTACGATTGTAATTAATTGTCTAATTACTGGAGCGAGAACGTTGCCCATAATTTTTGCCCTAACAATTGACTATTATTTTGTATGTTTTGGAAATGTAATTACGAATGGAATCGTACCTTTTCTTAATTGGTTTCCAATAAATGATTTAGTGGGGAAGTCCCTTAATATAGGTACCAACGTCTACTATTTTCTGTCTGTTATGTTCTCAAAAAATATTTTTTGCAGCAAGAAAATATTACGTTAATTTACTTTGATTTTTAAATCATGTAGCAGATTCGAAGTAAAATCGTCATGTGTATTCCATTCTTAGTGCTCAATTCCTAGTAATAAATTACCTATCACATATTTTGCTCCAATTTATTTTCAAAGCTTTTAATTCTCGTCCAAATCAAACCTTTCTAAAACGCCATGTCATCAAACGCACCACAGATTAAAAACTCCATCAGCTTTTCATTGTCACAGATTGACACACACAATCACTTCGAATTTGGAACGTTCATCAAATCGCACTCAATGTTTCCGCATCCATTTATTAATCGCAATTCGAAAATCGAACCAGCGATCAAACACTAATCTGTGTTCTGTGAGTCCATCGGTTTCGATTAGATTCTGTGAAGTGATCTTTATTTGCGTCACAATAAGGTTGCTATGAGATTGTAGCTGTCACAGGTAAAATAACTGTGAGAGAACTGTAGATTGTGTAGGACTTTGGAGGCTATTCCGAGCTCCATCGATCACGTACCAATGGTTCCGATTGCGCAGGTGATCCGTTAGAACAGTCAATACATTGAGGATATTTAATACAGTTCAGGAAATGGGGGAATGTACGACGATATTGCGATACAGCTTCGTAATTACTTGTATTGTTGTGTCTAAGTAATTGAGCGTAGGAGGTGTGTTGTTAGCTTTATAACTCCGGTAAGTAATTGCGTGCTGCCATGCGTCCTATATTAAAACCAAATTATAGTTAACGTCTTTGCATAAGTAAAGCACGTAAACTAAAAACGTAACGTAAAGTTTATAAAAACTGAAAATAGATGCTAGTTCCGTAGGTGCTATCAACCATGCTTTTTATACAATGACTAAATATACCATAAATATAAAAGACTACTAAAAACTACAAAAAATCTCTCCATTTTTGCAATGGTAACGGTGGCCATAGACGAAAAAAGGCTCTATAAACTGAATCCGATAGTGAACCGGTTTTTATACCAATCCGTTATTACGATTTATTCGAACTAAAAGAGAAGGGACGAACAGATTTCCCTTTATTAGTATTAGAAAACAATTTATTTTGATGGATAGCTATCAAAGTGGATAGCGTTGACCTTCAGGATTTTATTTGCTATTGATATCCAGACTATTTTATTAAATCTGTTCAAACGGGATATCCGTCATCAATTTCTAATAATGAATTATCGAAAATCTATAAATAAGGCGGCAAAAATATTGTATTTTATTTAAGCGAATTTTGTACCTGTTTGATGGTTGGCATGGTAAATGTAGCAGGCACATAAATAAAGCAGTGGAAAATTAGCCGCAAATTAACCGTGAAAACCAAAAAATTACCGCGAACCGCCAAAAATCGGTAAAAAACTGTAAAAACGGTTTGAAACGACCCAGCCAATTTGATCAAGACTCATAATTAGCCGTAAATTAACCACTATCGATATAGAGTCTAAGTATATCGATGGTGATTAATTTAAACTAATAAGCTAATGGTATATAATTATTAGTGGTCTATACTTATTAGAGACCATTAGCCAGGGACAATACGAAAACGGCGTGAATTTTGTGAAGATATAAGATGAAGATGTTTGTCTCAGAAAATTTTGTCGCCGCGTAAATAAAAAATAAAAAAACCCGTCAAATGCGAGTCGGACTTGCGCATGAAGGGTTTCGTACCATTGTAGTACCCCTACTACAATGGTACGAAAAATAAAAATATAAATTAAAAATTGAAGGGGGCTCCCCAGCCCCCTTCAATTTTTTTATTTATTTTTATTATTTTTTGTTGTAGCGGCAACAGAAATACACATTCTGTGAAAATTTAAATTTTCTACCTATTATGGATCACGGGATACGGCCCGCTTACAGACAGACGGACGGACGGACGGACAGCGGAGGTTTAGTAAATAGGGTCCCGTTTGTTACCCTTTGGGTACTGAACCCTAAAACGACAGATAGCCATTGAATTGGTTCCGTAAATAGTATAAATATCTCATCACACAATAAGAACAATGTTCCCTTTATAACTATGTCCTTCTTCCACAGAAAAGTGCCAAAGCACCGAACTTTCCCACTATGTCAAGATTATTTATTTCCCACATAACACATTGTAGGCCAAACTATTCAGATGCCAGAACTTGGCGACAGCCGCTCTCAAGGTTTTCATAAAACTTAACTATTCCAAACCAGACGAACAAGCTGTGAATTTTATAGGTTATAAAGGTTTTTGTACACTGAACAGTAACGAATAGAGCGAACCTTGATCTTCAGGGTTAAGCGGCGCTTGCCTAGGTCGGCCTTAGGATGGGTGACCATAGTCATGACATACCGGGTTTCCTCCGTGACTTGGAAAGCTCGTTGAGCCGTTTGGTCCCGGCTGTCATTTGTAGATCTTTGACAGTCGTTACTTGGTCGGTCGTTACAGTTATCAGAATTCCTTACCCAGTACTTTAGTACTAATTGGGTTGTGGAGGTCAGATAGGCAGTCGCTCCATGTAAAATACTGGTATTCAGCTGCATCCGGTTAGACTGGAAGCCGACCGCAACATAGTTGGGAAAGGCTAGGCAGATGATGATCAACAGTAAACAAAATATTGTATGATAGATGTGAGTGTTGTGTGTGTGTGTCCTCACATCTATCATACAATATTTTACAATGCTGAACATGAAAAAAGAGGTCGAGTTAGGTGCAGACCAACATTTTGTGCAGTGAAAATGTTGGCTTGGCAAAATATGGAATGCGGGGTTTTCATCAAATGTTTTTAAAAGGCGCCAGATATTAAGAAGCCTTGTTAAACTCCATCAGGAACCATAGCCAAGATCGTACCATACCAAAGACACCTTCAAATTTGGAATTTAGAACAGTTTCAGTTCTAGAATTCAAAACTTTAGAGTTCTGCCAATACCACTGTTTTGTTGAGATGTCTATAGTTATAGGGACGGACCCGGTCCAGAATCAATATAATCAGAACAGCAAACAAACTATGAAGACTGCGGAAGTTTCACTTCATGAACTAAATACTATTGATTTCTGTCAATTCTATACGAGGAGGTGGTGACAGGACCCTTATCTGGGTCCGTTTACCTACCGCCGGGACAGTTTTCCGAGCAAGTTTCGTTGGCAGCCAGCCAGATCGGCGCCCACAATAATTATACTTGTTCGAAAGCACTGCGGTTGTACATTATCGGGGATTTGCACTGAATTCACAATAGTTTACAACGTTTTGTTGAAGTTTAATAAATACGCCGAAATATTTTCTAAATACATACATAATATCCCGTCTGTTATGGCCTGTTTTGCCGATTTTACGCAGATGTGTTCTTACAGTACACCCACATTTCACCAGTTATGTTTAAGTCCCATGTAATAGGGGACGAGCTTATTGCCAACATCATCGGCATCATAAGAGAATGCTCTTGCCCTTATCCAAATTCATTTAGGCTCGGCGCAGCAAGTCTTCTTCTTCCATAGTATTTTTTGTTTTTTTTTAAAAAAAACGTTGCCCCACACTATGAATTTCTCCTGTTTCGTGGGTGCGTTTAAAAACATTTAAACTCATACACAAACAGCCAGACCCGGAACAACTATCCGTAGGCCATACAAATATAACAAATATTTGTATGGCGTACAGATAGTTGTTTTCCATGCGGGAATCGAACCTGCAACACGAAGCACAGCAGTCAATCGTTCAGCCACTGCACCAACCGTGCCGTCAAATACTTCTCTATTACTCGTCATCACATCAGACACCTCCTTTCTTGCCATAGCATTATTTACACAGTCCATCCATATTGCCATCAGCCGGGTATAAATCCAGATGATACTGTGAAATTCCAGATGGAAAAACCTAATAACACTTAGCCCGTCCTGGAAATGGAACCCCGGAGACCTCATGACACCAATGAGGAAGTCAATATTTAAAATATTGAGAATTGATGACGTCAAAAGCGTAGTGAAACGGGAAACCCATCATCTGCCTAGCCTTTTCCCAACTATGTTGGGGTCGGCTTCCAGTCTAACCGGATGCAGCTGAATACCAGTATTTTACATGGAGCGACTGCCTGTCGGACCTCCACAACCCAGTTAGTGCTAGGTAATACGGTAAACCGGGAAGTTAAGTTAGTGCTAGGTAATACGGTAAACTAGGTAAAACGGGAAACCCGAATGATATAAATTGGTATGAAATAAAAATGGACGAAAAGCGACATACCTAGGTTAACATTTTAATTTCCTAAATTGACTTCTATACGTGTTTAAACACCGAAGATTAAATTTTTGCCCATCATGCTCAGTACTGCGAGCAAAACAAAGTGAAATAATTATACTCCCATGCTTTTGTCAAATTAAACATTTCAGTCAATATTTGTTTTCGAACCAACGTTTATTTTTTCTTATCCACTCACATAAGATCACGCATATAATCCCCGAAGGGTTAAGCAGAGGTGTACCAACATTTCTCTCTGCACCCACATTTCGCCAGTTAACTTTAAGTCCTAAGTAATAGGGCGAGCCTATTGGCATCAACCACAATAAGCAAAAATCCAGGCTCTGAGGTTGCTTTCGAGAGATTTCTGGGGAAAATACTTTACTGTACTTGGGAATCGAACCCTCACGCTCAGCATTTGGTAGAGATAAAACACCGTAAAAGTCATATTTATGTTATAATCTAAACGAGCCTTTGTTTAGAGTCACCGCACACCGTAAAATACAAGTCGTTAAGAGCCTGACCACACTTTTGTCACGATCATAAGATCTCGTTCAAAACAACCGCAGAACACAAATCACAAGTTTATTTATGAGTTTATGACTTGTCTGGCCTGTGGATACACATAATCGGCAATAAAGCTTATTTTATTTATATCGTCAAAGAATTTGATTCGGGAGTTTTAGTGTTATTGTTAATGTTTACTTTATTTGTACCTATGCGATGGTTTCTGCTTCTCATTTTGTTTGTTTTTCAACCTTTTGATTACTATATTTTAATGTTATTTAGCAAGTATGTGAAGTGAATCAAAAGAAAAACAGAATTAATTCATTCCTTTGGGAACACTTCTGTTTGCTTCGGGGGTAAAAAAGAAACAAAACAATGACTAATAAGTAATAACAAACTAAATCATATCTAAAGTACATTTCACAGTTATTAAAATTCCCACAGTAGCAATATTACAACACCTTGTCTCCTGAAATAGTTAGAACCTTAAAGCATGGGAGTAAGCTCGATAAATCATCATCAACCTAGCCTTTTCCCAACTATGTTGGGCTCGGCGGAGGAAACTCGGTACGTAATGGGTGGTCACCCATTCACGGACCAACCTAGGCAAGCGCGGCTTAACCTAAAGATCGACCCGAGCGGCTGCTATTATTTAGCCACGAGCTCCTGTCAGCTGTTATTATTTAGCCAGGAGTAGGCTCGATAAATGCGGGGTTAAAATACCCCAGCGGTAAACGTAAGCCTGTCGAACAATCGCGAGACTAATCCGATCGGAATATCCAACACACATGGTGCGATCTAGCGTTAACAGTTGCCGGATATAACGGGAGATACACCTATACGTATGTATAGTTATCGTATATCTGATCTATAGGAAATCACATATACAAAGATCTGAAGCGTTACATTTAAACCCCATAGCTTCAAAAGAGCTTTCTCGTTCGTTGATAAGGACTGTTCAATAGTACTGTTCCAATCACTCGTACTAAAAATTTCATTGGGGACAGTTTTTCGCGCGACAAGTACGGTGAGGAAACATTAAAACCTTAGGGATAAAAGCAATGTAGCCAACATTATAACACGTAGAAGCTGAGATCCCGCTTACCTCTAGTTTTTAAAACTCACATTAGCAAAAACCGATCATCATCATCTGAAAAGCCCAACTATGTTGGGGACGGCTAGGCAGATGATCAACAAAAAGTGATATAGGTTACAATAGCTTTCACGATTTTACATGTCCAAAATATCAAAATCCATTCGAATTAGCCAAGCAATTTGACAAGAGGTTTAATTGAATAGGCTCTCACAAACCGCAGCAGTCTGCCGAGTTAGCTAAACTGAGAGCCATAACTACACTGCGTTTGCCAACTCAGCTGTCCTAAGTTACATCACAGAATGCGCCATTTGTGAGCACTTTGCAAGTTCGTCTGCATCAAATTGTATAGAAGGCACGTCCGTGGCCTACAAGCTGGCCTCCTATTCTATTCTCAAATGAAAATTAGGCAGATATTTTGCTGAATCATGCTATTCTCCTTTTTTACGTGTCGATGAAACTCAAATTGTGTTAGACCGGTATGTAGTCACATGCACTGCTCTAACATTTGCTTCGACTAAATCCTGACTGCAAGTGGTCGTGCAGGATGGGCAGGCTAGGATGTGGAGCATGTCCTGCAACGCTCCTGCAAGGCTCTACACTGAGGTTGTTTGAGATGGATCGAGGATACCTCATTTAGCCCGATTATATTTACAGTGGCCAACCTGGGCCCGCAATCGGTTAAGAGCTTTCCAGATTGGCTAGAACAGGCTGTTGATGGCTAGAGGACAGGATAACCAAAGAATAAATGGATGAATTGTGTGAGGAATGTTATGAAAGAAAAAGGCGTAAATGATAGTTTGACGGCTGTCAGGGAAGAATGGAAGAAAATAACGTGATATGCTTACCCCAACAAACGTTGGCAGGAAGATCATAATGATGAGGCTGAGAATGAATCCTGAATGAATTATTATATATATATATAATATTATAAATGCGAAAGTTTGTGAGGATGTATGGATGTTTGTTACTCTTTCACGCAAAAACTACTGACCGGATTTAGATGAAAATTGGCACACAGATTGGCACCTGGATTAACACATAGGATACTTTTTATCTCGATAGCCAAACCTACCCTCCGGTCCCAGTTTCTACTGAAACCTCGTATTACGCAAGACTAAATCCAGGTCCTAGTGTTCCCGTCACATCCACCCACGGTCGACTGTACGTCCAAAACGCCCTATCCGGTTGTTTCCCGGCGCCGTGAGTGGTAACAGTTCCGATTGCTTCGACGGACGTAGGGGATGGCGACCTCCCATAACAGACATGAGGAAATTAATGCACGGTTCGGAAAAGTGGGTTCACAGGAAATGCGATGAATTTGGGCTAGACTGGAAAAGGAAATAAGTACCCAAACTTGACTGTCCTGTTTGTAGTTAGTGAGGAACAAGCCGATTGACAAAAAGGATCAGTAGCGGAATTAAAAGAACAGCATTTTGGTGTCACAAGTAAACAAAATATTTTGAAGATTTTCTGTCAAACTATGATCGGTTTGGTTTGCTTGTACTCTCATTTTGTGTCAAAAAGAAATAGAGAATTCATTAGATTCCTCTATTAGGACTTTTTTATGTAACTATGACACATACTGTTTGATATTTTAATTTAAATATGATTATTGTTAGTATTAAAGCGTATTGGTTAAAATCTGTACGCTAAGAATGTATTTTTGAATAAATAACATCACACTTGTAATCCCCGAAGGGTTAGATAGAGGTGTACCCTATGGTTTATAGTGGCGAGCCTTTTGCCATCCAGAAATCACACAGGGCTGCTACTAAAAAGCTAATGGAAAATCCCAATGCCATTTTTTCTAATATTCCATGATTCATATTCCGCTCCCGAAATAGGTTATCTAACGAAATAGACGCCATGTTTTATCCTACGACAGACACCAACAAATTACGCTTACTCAGCCGATATTTATTTGAGAGCTAGATAGACTTGGCTAGCTACACAAAAAATATGTAATTTAATTCCTATATTTTCTACTGGCAATGTGCCAAAGCTCTGCGGATTCATATTGGAGTTAGGCTAAGCTTCAAATGCAGGGACATTGGTTGGGTGGCTGTTATGTCTTCTAAGCTGGGTATTACAATGTTATTGTGTTCCGATTCATGTTATAAGTCAATTTGTGGGTGGATTTAAGCTTGTTATGGGCTTTGTAGGGAGTATTAGTAAAATCTATTTGTTCTCCTTAACTTAGCAACGGATTTTGACGAAGTTTTCACCATTATTTCCCGAATATTTTATGTCTACAATACATTTACACTTGTTCAGGTGGATATTCATAGATGACTCTGCCCTGGAGTGTAAATGTGGTGTTGCCCCACAAATGTTGGGACACTTGACATCGTGACCTGCCTGTCCTGTTGCTTGCACATCACAGGAGCTGATGGACGCTACTGAAAGTTCCAAAGTCGTCGCCTTATGGGCTGACACTGACACAATTTATATTGTCATCGACACGCTAAGAAACACATATTTACATTAAACTAACATACATATACGATAATGAATTCTGTTGATTAAGGTTTGGATAAGTTGCAAAACCTGTGCGAAGCAGGGACGGGCCCTAGTATATCTATAAAAGAAATCTATGGTAATAGTAGGCTAGGTTTTTGGCATATGAGTTTCTTGTGAAAAGGTACTCTGTCTACCATATTTTACATTCTATCTTCGTAGGAAAAGTTGTGTTCATAAATTTTGTAACGCAATACGGTCACGTCCCATCAGTCTAGGCAATGTGTAAGAGAACACACAAGTCTGGAATTCTAAAAATAGCAGGCGAATTTATCGTCCATTCTGGTCTATAAATATCCTGGGGGTAGCCATAGTGAAATTTTATTACCGATAACAATAACGAAAGTAAAAAGTAAATATTGGGTTAAGATAAGTATAGTATATACAGTATGTCCACTTTAAATAAACAGTTTAACATGGCGCTACTTGTCAAAAAAAATGCATCGATGTGTCAAACATGGTACATTTATTTTGCTCTGTGTTATTCTGCCTGCACAGATAAGTTGGCGCGGATAAGGGCTGCGGGACTGTTCGAAAGAGATACCGCGGCCCTGGAACATAAAGGGCAAAAGAAGGAACATGGATGGTTTTTAGTTAGTAAAAGTCTGACACTCCCTTCCGCTCCGCCCAGAGCGGGAGGAGTCATTTGATGATTTCCCATCCGAAAAAAAAGTGTGCTTATAAACGCTTTGTGAACTTTATTAACTTACCCATAGCAACTTCAAAATAGTATTGTGTGTGTAACTGCGAACCTACTGTAATTTTGAACTGGATATATCTTAAATAATACTTACTTACTTGGATGGTTATACCTTATACATCATAACCGTGGGTTGAAAATTATTTTTCATTGTAATACATAAACATACTACACTGCTAAGAAAAGCATTTCGAATTGAATAAGGGAAAACCTCATATGAAAAGTTTCTGAAGCTACTGTTTTCCTGAAAACTTACTACTACAGAAAAAAATACAGCAGCCAAAACACCGACATATAGGTACCAATTTATGTAAAACAATACACTAGAGATTAGCCTGCAACGCACGCTTGCCAACGATGACGTCACAACTGCATTTGTGATCGCACACGATCCCATACGATTCGCTACGGTGCACCGCGATTTGCTGCGGACGTTCTCGGTGTTAAAATAACTAGACCGCTTTGAATGGGACTAGGGTTACCATTGCGAAATTGTGGGAAGTCCTGACAAAAACCAGGGCATTTGCAAAAAACTCCGGGCATTTTAATTTTTAAATCTTTCTTTTTTCAGTGCTCATGAAATTATTAAATTTTTAACAGAAATACCCTTACGACGAAAATGCCAGACGAAGTCCGGATGGAGGGCAAAAAATCCGTATATGTCCGGACAAACCCGGACGGATGGTAACCGAAGTGGGACCCATTAACATTAATGTTTTGTGTGTTTTGCATCCGTGTTCATTTAAGTTTATTATTAAGTGCTTTTGTCTTTGAGTAGAGCTGGTAATGCGCCCCGTGTCGCGTTGTGACGATGTCGAGGTAATTACTTTGTCGTTAAAATTTAGTAGAGTAATACTAGACTACTTGTACAGATATGTCAACGAGAGATATCCTACTAATGTTCTAAATGCGAAAGTTTGTGAGGATGTATGGATAGATGTCTGGATGTTTGTTAGTTTTTTCACGCAAAAACTACTGACCGGATTTGTATGAATTTTGGCACACAGACAGTTTATAATCTGAATTAACACATAGGATACTTTTTATCCAGGAAGTACGATCCAGTGGGACAATTACTGATTTAAATAATGTATACTTGCAACTGGCGAAAACTGCTCTAGAACGCAATAAGGTTTACAATTTTGCAATGAATCGAATAAATAGGTCGACATTAACAATGCAAGCTACTGAATATGAGGAAAAGAAAACCTAAACGGTAGGTAATACTTTTTTTCAAAGTCGGCGAATGTGTAATTATATTGATAATATTATTATCGCTAGTTTTCTACAAATAAGATTTTTCCGACTCTCCAATGATTGATAAGAAAGATAATTGTTTAGGGGTTTCAGATAATTTTTCATTAAATTACACTTCTCAATTTCCTGACTGCCTCGTTGGTCTAGTGGTAGCAAGCGCGACTGCGGAGCATAAGGTCCTCGATTCAATTTCCGGGTCGGGCAAAGTGTTATTGGGTTTTTCCATTAGTACTTTCATTATTAGGTAGCAGCCACGAAATCTGGGTTCGTGGCCGGTTGATGGCAATAGGCTCGCCCCTATTACCTGGGACTTAAACATAAGTTGCGAAATGTGGGTGTAACCCTTCCAGGATTACAAGACGTGATGTTATATTATCTCAATTTCCAACCATATCTCCAGAATTTCAATCCTCCACCAACACGCAGACAAAGTTCTATTACCAAAACCAATTCGATAATTATAATGGATTCAGCAATTCCTAACCAGATAGTAGTTAGTATAAATAGTATAATCAAACCAGGGAACCCGGAATAGTTCGCAAGCAGTATTGATAGCCGCCTCCGAAACTTCAGAACTATAATATTGTGGGTACTAAAGTATGGGCCGATTTAATTTATGTTGCCTCGATTGTTTGTTGGTTTCGATTTTGTAGGAATTTGGATAATAATGTTGGTGGTTGTCTGGTTTCATTGAGGTTAGGGTTGTCTTTAAATGATTTGAGTTGTTAACATGGTCTTGAGCAATCAATTGATCAATGAATTTCTTAAGCTTTTATGCGTAGTACGCACGACGACCAATCCAGCTACGTATAACCAAATTAGGCTGATCTCTCATTGTATGGGAAGCTCATTCGAAGCAAGGTCAGGTTTTAATGGATAGGTATGTATGTGTCGCCGTGTGTACCAACCTATGGCATATTATCACAGTTAAGAAACAGGGTCAGAACGAAACCTTAATTCGTTAATCTATTATAATCAGGGCTCGAAATTATCTAGATAATTATTTTCTTTAATGATTATCAAGATCAATATCATGATAATTATCACTTCGATCCATGATTAAAATAAACCGTCGTCCACTTTTAAAATTCATGGATTGATAATAATGTAAAAGATTTAAAAGAGTAGCGATGGTGTTTCTAGTCCTTTCTTTTCCATACTACTCTTTACCTTTCCAAATGTGCAACTAAAATGAATTCTATTTCCGTGTCAAGTTTAACGTTCAAAAGTGCCTTATAATGGACTAAGGCTTATTTCACAATGTCCACAATAACCGCTACCTACTGAACAAATTCAAAAATGGAACAGAATTTGTATGAAATTATCTGCCAAGTAAGACAACGGGAAATTAATCGCAGGCGGTGAAACATGCCCTAATTGAAATAAATGGTTTACTTTGCTTATACTGTCACTTACGGGATATCTTGACTGAGTCGACCTGCGATCATGGCGCTTGCAACCGCGTCGAAATATCGGGAGCTCAAAATCATGAACAATCACGGAAGATATCCCGTAAGTGACAGTATAAGTTAAGTTGAAACCGTGAAAGCTTAAAAAAGTGTTTGGTTTACTTTGGCTTTGAGTTAAGTAAAATATTAACTGTCATCTTTTTGTTGATTGTATTACATTCAACAGCAGTGCCGGCGTTAGGGGGGGGCGCGATGGGGCGACGGCCCAGGGCGACAAATTCTGGGGGGCGCCAAGGTCTGGAGTTGGAGTCTCTGGCCTCCCCTTGTGCGAACCCCCAAAACTGTGCTCTACGCTCTGTGCATATGCATATTTTTTATAGAGATTTTTTTAGATGGATTTTTTGAGGGTTTAATTGTGGTCGAGGAGCGACTCTAACGATATTTGATATTGCTTCCCTCAAGTGGGCGCCACAATATTTTCGCCCGGGGTGTCAGTGGCCCTTACGCCGGCACTGTTCAACAGCAAAACTACAAAACTATAATATGTAGAAATAAATATGTACAAGTATAAAAAGGTTACAGGGCGTCCAAAAATTCGTCCGCATCGCTGTCAACAGGAAAAGTGCCCAGAAGGCTGGCAGCATTACCACGTTGGATGGCAATGCTGATTCTTTGGCCAAAAAATAGGCCCGCCCTCTGGTCACGTGAAGAGTCGACCAACCGCTTGGCGATTTCCCGAAAAACTAGGTGGGTACTCGGACCCCATGGCCCTAGTGTTTCAACACCAAACGGCTCAAACACCTAACTACCAATTAAATTATCGTATTTGCGCCGTTTGAGGTTTTCAGTTTTTTTTTTGTTTTTCCGTTTTTTTTTGTTGATAACGAAACCTATGAAGATAACAACAGCTCCTATTCCTACCTACTTTGCTATGCAGCCATCCGCTTGTTCATATGAAACAACCTTCTTATCAATATATGCCTCCAAATACTTGGTTGAGAATACCCGATCCATATAAATCCAGATATGGTCCTATCGGGTTTAAGTCTGCATAATATTTTATCGACGCACTTGTGCGACGATTTTATAGTTTCCCAAAGTGCTAGCAGTAAAACGGTCCCGACTAAGTACTGTATAGCTATACAGTCTCTAGGTACCGTACTACTTATAGTGCCTACGCTTACGAATTGTCGTATTATTTATCAAATATCGTGACTTCAAAAACGAGAAAGATAGATGAGCAGTATGACTGCTAAATACACATAACATCACACCTGTAATCCCCATGGGTCAGGCAGAAGGGTATTTAGTAAACCTACATTTCGTCAGTTATGTTTAAGTCCTATGTAATAGGAGGCAAGACTATTGCCATCAACCGGGCGCAAGATCCAGACGCCGTGGCTGCTACTCATAAAATTCATGATGGAAAAACCCAATAACACTTTATCCGACCTGGGAATCGAAGATGCTCATGCTCAGCAGTCGCGCTTGCGCAACCATTATTCCAGCAATGTACGTACAAATTAAATAGGGATCTCCTATACAGGTTTGACAAGCGTGGTGCATAATCAGCCTATAATGTTCCCACTGCTGGGACACACGGCCTCCTCTCTATGAGAGGCAATGGGCTATGATCCACCACGCGGGCAAGTAGGTACGGATTGGTAGATGTCACATGTCTTCGATTTTTTGGTTCTAGAACATGCCGGTTTCCTCACGATGTTTTCCTTCACCGTTTTGAGAGCAGCGGTGATGAAATAAATTACAAAAGTAATGCGCCTGCCTGCGTTCGAACCCACGACTTACTGCTCGTAAGTCGGTTCCGCCACGACTAGGCCACTACTGCTCTCCGTGCAGGGGCGTGCCGTCCATACAGGCAAATAGGCTTAGCCTACCTTAGCCAAATTCATTTATTACAACAAATCAACAATCATGTAATAAAAAATACAAAATATAAAAAGAAAGTTAAAACTCCTGTTATAACACTTATAGCAACTTGTCGCGCCCGTGTGACGTCACACGGGCACACGCTACTACTCCTTAGGCCACCAAACGAACTGCCTTCATTTCTCATCGACTCATTGATGAATTTACGCACACTGGTGCATATTTTCGTGTGTATGAACGGCACACACGTATAGATTATGGGCGGGAACTCCGCCGTAAGGAGACCGCCAGCGCAGTTCTGATTGGCTGGCCTTGAAGGCCAGCCAATCAGAAGTGCCAGTCAAGATGAATGAAATGCAGTGCAGGGTTACCAATTTGTGGAGATTCCCCCGGATCGCGGGGAATTCGAGAAACAGACTACACACAGAAACGATCGTTTCCATAATGACTACTAGAGACGATTAAAAAAACAGGGTGGTATTGTCGAATATAAACCTTCCAAAAAAAATATAAATTATAAGGAATAGCAAAAGCCCTATTAAAATAGTAAAAAAATACATGAATTTTATTTTTTTCCAAAATTTTGTGAAATTTCGCTTTGATTTTTGGGAAGTTAGGAAAATAACTGTGGCAATCCGGCAAAATGATGCAATTATTATTTGGTTTCTAAAGAAGCCATATTTGTGTATCCGCGATCTTGAATGTTTTGCTTTTTTTAACGTACTCAGTCAAAAGTAATTTGTTGTTTATTGTTTGTTTATTTACTTAAAAAAGGTGTTCTGTTGTGAAGTTTGCTCTGATAATGTGTGTTTGTTAGAAGTTCAAAGTAGTAAGTTTTCGTATTATCGTTTAATGTTAAGATTCAACTTGATTTGATTTTGATGATTTTAAGTTATTTATAAAGATACGAGACGAGTTTGAGTGACTGTGACTGAGTTTGAATCGTCAGAAAATCGTGATTAGAACCTTGAATAATGTGGTGAGTTCTTGTATTTATAACTTTTATAACACGCGTTTTCGGCAATAATCACGTGAATGTACTTACATCCTTAGCTTCTACACGTTGTGTGTTCATCTGATTTCGTTTGTGCTATAAAACTATTGTTTCTTTCACTGGATATTAGCCTACACCCCCACCATACTGTTGTTTTTACAGGCTTTTTTTTCATTTTTTTTTTTCAAATTTTATAAATCAATAAATGTGACTACTTTAGGGTCATCATAAGTAGAGCGACGTTGTGATGTTGCGCGAAGTTTTTTTTTTTTTTCGGTATCCGTATGCGTGGCCTACCTTCCGTGGAGAACCACTGCACGCCACTGTCTCCGTGCGTGGTGGTTTTAGTGTAGTGATTTACCCTAAATCACATCGGGTAACCGTCAAACCTGATCTTAAAGAAGATCAAACTGTAAGTTCCATTTAGTTACCTTTCTCGTAAAAATAAATGAGTTGTTATTCTACTGAGCATCATGAGCCAGTAAATTATTCGAAGCGGTCTTACTAATCCCAGGTACGTCGTAAACACAAACTAGATATTGGATAATGCTGCCCATACCTCTAATGTGATCCCTTAATTGCCTATTATGACACTACGGCGCTACTACCTCGGCATTCATATACTTATACATAATGTACCTAGTATGTAATGTATCGACAACAACTGAGATAAATGATCGGGGAGCTAACTTATAACTTCTTCTTTTCGTTTCGATGTTACATCCATAATCTTATAATGGTTGGCCCCAGTAAGTGGCCAATTTTATTGCGGCGCCAGAGGCGTTATTTAAGTATATCGTCAAGGATGCAGTTAAGCGGACACCTGGAACACTCCAGCGGGTGGGACGTAGTCTGATAAGGGGCGTCGCACTCGCACTTGGTGCTGGAGGAATCGACAATACCAATTAATCCAAATTATATTTGTTTGGGTTGTGGAGGTCAGATAGGCAGTCGCTCGTGTAAAATACTGGTAGGTATTAGACTGGAAGCCGACCCCAACATACTTGGGAAAAGGCTTGGCAGATGATGATGATCATTCCTGACACAATCCATCCATCGTTTCTTTGGTATTCCTCTCCGTCTCCATCCCTCAACGTTTATACTCTTTTAGTCGCATGTGATTCGTCCCTCCTAACTGTATTTATTCGACTGTACTTAAGTTACATCGTACTGGAAAATCGGTAGCTACGAAACTAGTTCTGCATTTGAATAACAATAGGTAGGTAACTAGGTACATAGTCTGCGAAGTTTCCACACATTTCACGAAATTACTTCTTGAAGCTCGTCTCGTAAATGAGAACGTTTAGTACTTTATTTTCATTGATTCTTAAAACCACATGCGAGAGATATTAGGAGACGTTTAATAAAGTTTTATGGCAACCTCTAATTTAATTACTTTGGCAACATTTTAGTGAGTTAGTAAGTCATTAGAGCATCGATATAAATAATGGCTTTACGCACATCCTGTCTGAATCAATTTGTAACATAATATAATAGGTACATCGATATAATGGTTTCACTTCCTTAGTGAATCAGATTTGTAAGATAATCAAACATATATGTATTTGTATGAACATAATATGACATCAAGCCTGTAATTCTAGAATGGTTAGCAGCTGTGTACCTTTAGGACATCCCAATGCCAGCTATATTTAAGTCCCATGTAATAGAGGCGTAACTACTAGAACAGATACAATATTTTAACTTTTCTAAAAGATGATCGTCTATGAGGCTAGCACGAGTGCGCGGTGCGTAACGTAAATATGACTATTTTTAAATCGAAAATACAATTATCCTATAGAATTTTAGTTAAATTGTTTACAACATGCACAATCAGTATCTTCCATAGATATGAATAAATTCTTAAAACATTATTTGTGAAACAAAATAATCATTTTAATTTTAAAATTGACGTTTTTACGTCGCTCTTGCTAGGGCCTAAGTTCATTCTTCGGAACTACCTTTCTACAAAACGTCACTCACATTAACAAAATATTTTTTTTTTCTCAAAAAACATTGATCAAAACTCAAAAAAAATATATGAAGAAAACATCTCAAAAGGATTTCAATCCACTCTCCTAAAGCACATGGCGTCCACAAAGAAAAAGTAATTTATCAACCCACATAAGTGTTTATAAGAGGTTCGCAAAAAGAGGCTTACATTAAAAAAACGTCTTTTCAAGACAAAGTTTTGAGGGCCTGTATATCTTCTACTTTGTACTGAAATATTTTATGTAAAAACATTGAGGCAACATGTTTTCTTTATTTAAATATGGAAGTTGTGAAAAAATAGTGGAGCAGATCGTGGTTAAAATCATCCGCTCGGGTTGATCTTTAGGTTAACCAGTGCTTGTCTAGGTTGGTCTTTAGATGGGTGATCACCCCTTACATACCGAGATTCCTCCGTGCCTCGGAAAGCACGTTAAACCGTTGGCCCCGGCTGTCATTTGTGGATCTTTGACAGTCGTTACAGGTAGTCAGTGGTCTGAAAGTCTGAAAACCAGTCTTACCAAAGGGTGTCCTATTAACCAGTGCTAACCGGGTTGTGGAGGTCAGATAGGCAGTCGCTCCATGTAAAATACTGTTATTCAGCAGCATGCGGTCAGACTGGAGCCCGAACCCAACATAGTTGGGAGAAGGCGAGGCAGATGATGATAAAAAATGGGGGTCTGAGGACGAAATACGAGAGCTAAACAAACAAAAAATGAAAGAATAACGCACAAAGTGTCTGGCACTTCATCATGCTTTGTAAGTCCTGATTCAAGTTTAAGTTAGACTCAAGTTAAAGTTAGTTTGTTGACTTTTGACTACGTTTGCACTGTCGCAAACTAAGTTGGACCATCTAGGGACATAATTAGTACGTTGAGTGTGATTGTACTGATGTCTCGGCATCATGTCTTGTGGCTTTTAGAATTACGTTTTAGTGACTTTGGGACTAAATATGTCTTCTGAAGTAATTTGGCCAGTCTTAAGAGAATTATAGTGTTTTGGGAGACTGTCTTGCGAAACATTGTTTATAATAGAGAAGATGGCGGGACGCCTTGGGTTCCTCGCGAATTGGCGAGAAGAAGCACACCATCGAGAGAAGTGGAAGGAATGAGGGATGCCTTTGCCCAAAACTGCGAAAATAAGGGACAACTAAAAAAAAAATGTGCTGGTTCTCAGCCATACTTGCATGAGTAAAAAAATAAAAATAAATAATATCCCTCGACATTTCACACAGCACCATCTGGTCCCAAGCTAAGCAACCTAATGCTTGTGTTATGGTAGCTAGATGGCTGATAAACTACATTTTAAATACATTTTTTTTGTTGTGACTATTGATTTTGTTTATTTTGATTGACCATTGTCGTAGGGAGATATAGGAGGATAATGTTGTATTTAAATACACGTTTCATCTTCTCTAAAAAAAAATGGGCAGCTACGTTTAACTAAAACAAACACATTTTTCAACATATTTCACCAATGAAAACTACCGCCCCGCATCTGAAACTATCGTCAAATTCAGTGGGACTATAATCCTAGAGCACTTTTGTAGACCAACAACAAACAAAACAGTACACAGGCACTCTAGAGGCTCAAAAAAAGTAAAAAAGGGAACGTCAAATCTGCCAATACAGCCGAAAAAGCGCTGTTTACTTTTTTCTTATACAGGCAACCGTCGTACTTACACCTTTTTGGCGCTCCACCTGAAAACCACTCCGCATCTACATATACCAATCTAGTAAAATTCAAATCCAGCGATACAACGATAATGAATACAGTACGACAAACAATACAGTATACGGGCACTTCAAAAATTCTCACATAAATTATGTAAGCGCCAAAGAAAAAAAAAAAGAGCGCATCGAATCCGGCTATGCAGCGCAAAAGTTGTTTCTACCACTAGACGCCATTCAAAGCGATTACAGCGCAGCGTCAAAGCAAAACACCTGCGGCTTCGCTCGCGTCATGGTCGGAAATTATACCACAATAACGTTTTAGACATTGCCAATTATACTCAGGGATAACGTAGCTCCCTATCAGTGAAAGAATTTCTGAAATCGGATAAGTGGTTCCAGATAAAGCGCTGCCTTCTTTTTAGGGTTCCGTACCCGAAAGGTTACCAACGGGACCCTATTATACCCTTCATGCGCGAGTCCGACTTGCACTTGGCCGAATTTTTTTCTACCATTAGACACCATACTAAGCGATTACAGCGCACCGGTGTCCGCTGCACTAAATTATATTAAAAGTCACAGCTGCTGCTTGACAACTACCCACATGCATTGGACGAATTCAGCAATTTGCTGCCGGCACCTGCTGCGGAGATCGTAAGTTTCAAGGGTTTCAGGATATTAAACGAGTTTTTATCGGTGCGCTTTTTAGAGGATATAAGTTCCTTTAATGTTGAGTATCTTTATAGCAGGTAATAAATCGTTGGAAAGTCTGTGGTAACAAATTCACATTGACAGCACCTTTATGTTTTAACATTAAAGGCTGACTGTCTCGTTATTCTTGTGATCGTAAGCACTACTGGTGTGCTGAGCATGGGTTCGAGACCCAGGTCGGGCTCAGTGTTTTTCCATTAGGTAATCTCCAGCTGCAGCCCAGCGTCTGGTAATGCCTAAAGCGCAGGCCACACACGCCAGCTAGCGAGGAAGCCAGCGAGGCGGTCGAGGTCTTTTTCAAACTTCGTTCGGCTCTTTCGATAGTTCGCGGTGTGAACCAAAGTATGAACAGTAGTGAAACGATGCGTCGTCTGCCTCGCTCGCTAGTTGACGGTGTGGCTTGCGCTTTAAAGCCTAGCGCCTTAATACGTGGTATTTGAACGTACCTGGTGAAATGAGGGTTTCTAACTCTGCCTAACCCGCCGGGGATTACAGACGTTAAGTATGTTATGAAAGGAGATTTTCGACAATGTGCGGTTAACGACATAGTGTTCACTAGTACGGAGGTCAGTGTGAATCAAGCTCAAACAACCGCATAACGTACACAGGCATTTATAACTACATAGGTAGGTATTTGTATTAGAAGACAAATCACAGGGTTTTTGGGATTTGTATGTAAGGTTTCTGCTTGTAACCAGGGCTGCGGGACTGTTCGAAAGAGATACCGTGGCCCTGGAACACAAAGGGCTAGGAAAGAACATGGATGGGTTTTAGTCAGTAAAAGTCTGATACTCCCTTCCGCACCGCCCAGAGCGGGAGGGTCATTTGATGATTTCGCATACGAAAAAAAAAGTTTCTGCTTGTATAATTTGTATATTGTCAATATTATTTTACTTTTACTGACTGCGCTTTATATGACCAGGGAAGATGGCGAAAACATCTAGAAACTCTTCTCTAAAAATAAATATGAGGTAAAACCCATCAGTTAGCCGCATAACTAACTACATAGCCTATATAAGTAGTTCAATTACTAAGTTAACAAACACTCAAGATGGAGCCGTAAATATTGTCCCAGCAATGTTTATACTGTATAGTGAATAGATACAAATTACGCCTTTTCCCATTGGGGTAGGCTGAAACTACAGAACGCCACCAGCTACGAGCCTTACATACTCCTTTTGCTTCGTCCACTTTCATACATCTCTTTTTTTTTTTGGATGGTGGGAAATCATCAAATGACCCCTCCCGCTCTGGGCGGAGCGGAAGGGAGTGTCAGACTCTTACTGACTAAAAACCACCCATGTTCCTTCTTTGGCCCTTTATGTTCCAGGGCCGCGGTATCTCTTTCGAACAGTCCCGCAGCCCTGGCAGGCATCGGCCCTTGCGGGCCCCTCCCGTTTGCTGACATCTCTTTGAGGCGCGCGTGGAACACGAACGCGCCGTCGACACGGCCTGCCCGTCGTCATACGACGGACGGACGGCGAGCTAGCCCATTACTCACCGTCCACAGGCCCGCGCCTACGGTGGCCGAGAGCCATCACGGCGTAGCCCCTGACGCCCGGTGCTTCTCCTCCCGCGGCGGCTGGGACGTGAGGCTATCTCCCTCTCACGTCCGCCGCCTCCTTCGCTAGCATGACTACTTTCATACATCTGGGGGCCTAAAATGCCGCTTTAGCAGAATCATAATAGGATAATAATGTGAATCACGTGAAGGCTTAAAATGATCACAGATACAGTTCTTAGTTGTCGCTTTGTGACCTTTTTACGAATTGTAACGTATTCACTAATAAGATCCTACTAATGCGTAAAGTTTAGAGCCCCTGGTCATGTACACACCGGTTGCGAATACTACGCACCTGCTCTGCAGGATCCAAACTAACAGTCCACGACACGTACACAACTTGTATTCCTCAAAAGAAATAGGCAATGGTGTACCTACTACCTATATAATATGTATTACCCATATTTCACCAGTTATGTCTAGGTCCCATGGAATGTCGGGCGAGCCTCGAGGGAAACTAATCATCAGTCAAACAATCCCGTTTACATGCACCGTAATGTTAGGTGCTTCATTTACGTCAAGTTAACGATCTTTAGTTTATGATCCATTATCTTAATTAAATGTTCTCAATTTCGACGTTTAACTGCTAAATGCACATTTTATCCCCCCGTACGCGCAGCAACCATTTAAGCTATGAAAAACCAGTATAAGCTGATCTCTCATTGTTTGGGAGGTCTATACAAAGTGAAGTCATGTTAAACTGGAATGTATAGCTGATGCGTCGGTATGTGTACTCGGGAAGCTTTCAATTTGAATGATCTATAGTTAAATGTGTGTATGTGTGTGATTATTTGCATTTTTGACCAACAAGCCACGAAGAGAAAACCTTTAAATTCAGGTCACTATCAAAACCCATCTCCGCGACAATCAATGTCAAAATCTTTTAAAAAATTTCGTACCTACACTTCAACCAACTTATCTGTAGAGGCGGGAAAACACAGAACTAAAATAAATGTACCAATTTTGACATATCGATGCAAATTTTCTTGACAAGCAACGCCGTCTTGAACTGCACACTTAAAGTGGTCATACTATAAATTGGATGTGTTTTTGACAGAATAAGACCATTGTATTGTATAACGGGCTGGTGTCCACAACTCCACGTCCAATGCGCATTTTTGCATGCGGACTAAGACCATGATTAGAATTCGACCGCTCTTAGAATTACCCCCAGATAAACAGCTAGTTTCATCGATCCGGCTTTCCGTATACAACAAATGTTAAATACGTTATTTCATAAATTAGAAACGCCGTTCAGCAATAACAGACTGCTAATGTCATAAGCTTTAAAGTAATTATCTCTCCTCCTCGCAGCCGTTAACCGCGTTTAAAACGTACAATATAACCGGGTGTTTAACTCAGTACAATGGGGGATTTGGCTGAAGGAACACAGCAACGCACTCGTTAGTGCTACACTCCTTGGTTACGGCGCTTACGTCATTATGGGACATTAGGCACAATTGTGTTTGGTTTACGCTCTGTGCTATTTACTTGAGGTAAGCGCCGTGTACAAGATGCTTAGTGTTGATATTAGGGTTGGGTGAGGCCGGGAGGCGGAGTTAGAGCTCAAGCGTAGAGATTTAGGTAAAGCTGAACTTTAATCACTGTACATAACGTACTTATGTACATTTATAGTACCTACTTACAAATCCTTCTGTACTTTGTCTTACGCTGGCATGATAGTATTTAAATCTTACTGGCCCAGAACTTATGCTACACCTCTTATCTTGCCCTCTGAGCCCCGAAAAATGCAGCCACAGCTTCCTCGCTGCCACCGAGGTCGGTGTGGTGATGGCGCAGTTTTGGGCCAGCAAGATATAAAATCCATGTTAAAATCGTTCGGCGCAAATAAAGTTATCAGTTTCGTTCTTCTGTAAATATTATTTTCAGATTTTTTCGAAAACTATTCGACTGCTACTCGTCCTCGATTTTGTGCAACATTGAAGACAGTTTTACTTCTAATACCACGAACCCATTGCCCAGTTAAACGCAGTACATATCAAATAAATGCAACCAGCTGACTATCCGCTTATTTTCACATAATATCAGTCATTAAACATCAAAGCCAAAGCGTTCTAGATTCTCACGAAGCATAAGATCTGACCGGCACTACAGAACGTATTAAAGTTATTAGTGAAGTTTATACGGTTTCCCAGAAGCGGACGGCAGTATTAGACCCCGTTTACGGCCTCGGTCGATGCGACTTTGCACCGAGTGACATGGGTGTACGTCATTTGTTTCCTTCGCGTGAAGGCGGATTTACACGGGGTAAGTAACGGGTCAGTAGTGAACTGACTGACAACTGACCACACTGTTTACATGCAGTCAGTGGTCGAGGTAATTTCTTCACGGTGTACGCACTACGCACGTCATTGAAGTCAGTGGGGAAAAATGAATTCGCTATAACGGCAGAATTTACAACGATTGAATTATTTGCTGAAAAAAGGTTCCAATATATTGTTGGAAGAGTTGACGGAAATATTAGAAAAAGAGATGTCTAAAAAAAAAATTGTTTGGATTTTATTTAAGCGGCAATTTCGTTGGAATTGCGAAACTATCGCGGTCATTCTCTCGCTCGTGGAGACGGCCTCATAGAAATACGTGGCACGACGATAATATCGCCGCGATTCTCTCGCTCGTGGAGACGGCCCCTAATTCGGAGTCAGTTACTTACCCTGTGTAAATCTAGCTCAGCAAGGCGCAGTTAGTCGTGGCATACTCTAAACTCTGAATATCTTCTTTCATTTGTTTCTTCCGCATTCCCTGTCGCAAGACGCATGTCGCTTGAGTTTGTAGCTCGTGGCCAAGAGTTAAGGAGGGAAATACTTGAACCACAAGTATCTCTAGGTACTTATGTACCTAAGCATTAGGTAGGTGTACAGGTAAGCCTGCTTTAGAGCGTGTTCATTGTAGGTTTCAACTTTGAACATTTTGCGAATTGCATTTGTGCTATTGTTCATAGGAAGACTTATTGAAGAGAATAGTTTTGGTACTTAACTGTTTGCTAGGTACTTAGTCTTCACGTTCAGGACGTGTAATTTAAATAGTTGGCAATTTTGTGGCAAGTAGAACGACACGAACATCAAAATTTTTTAATCTGTGTTTTAATAATTTTAGATCATTGCTCTGTTAATTAAGAACGTTTGAAGGCATTGTTAAAATTCTACCTTTAACTCAATAGAAATCTTCCATAATCGCCAAAACAACGTCGACTTACCTGTAACAAAGAACGATACAAATTAACAAATTAATAACAACAGCATCAAACGAGAAAGAGAAGGTCAAAAATCAAACAATACATTTCAAACACAGCTTAACAACTTAAGTTAGAATAACAATCGAGAGTGAGGGAAACAAGGAACTCCAATTAGGAAGGGATCCCATCATTACAGAGAACTTTACTAGGGAACTGTCTCACTGTTCGCGATTAGCGACAAGTGAATAGAGCTAGCAATTAGGCACGACTGAACTACAAATAGCGAGTATGTAGCCCTGATAGTTTTACCGCTAGACTATGAGAGAGTGGCGATTACTCGCGGCCAGTCACTTGCTGGTATGAGTATGTACCAAGCGAGTTCTGCACGCCAAGCGAGCGTTACTGACAAAGTCTTTCCTTTAAAAGTGGTTGTCGTTGCGAATAGCTTCTCGGATAGCAGTGTGATCAGTGAGCTATCGACTATTATTATAAGTATCTCTTTATCTCTCATCTTCCATAGTTATATGCGCCATAGAAGTACAGTCCTCCAAAATTCCGTCTACCTGACCAGCGCCACCGTAAGGACTATTCCTGCAGTGCTTGCAGCGCCCGGTTATTATAAACTGAAGACTGTACCTATAGAGCCTACATCTATCGTACGTTTCTTGAGTGATAAAATAGCCACAGAAGCTAGTCGCTTCCTTGTGGCGGTGAGACAGTTACCTAAGTAGGTATATCACGACAAGAGTCCACTTAAAACGGCACAGGTGACGTTTTGCCAACTTACTGGCTGAGCGCCTTTATTTCCCTTGACACGTGTAAAAAAGTTAAAAGGGCACCAAAATAATTGAGCGGAGACATTTGAATTGAGAACGATATTGTAGCTGTCACCTTTGCTGCGTTTACTTTTTTGAACAAGTTCTTTTTGAGACTGATTTTTATATAGCCAATATAATTTGAAACAAAGCTATCGAAAATCGTAAAACTAACACAGTTGGTATTAAATTATACTAAATCTGTTTGTATTTTTTATTCTTTAAAATGTTCCGTCTCGTGTAATTCCTTTTTTCTTTCAACCAAGTTTCAACCTCAGGTAGCACCATATTATGTTGTTTGGAAAAGGAACTAAATTCGCAAACTTTGCATTTTCTCTTTCGAAGAAAGGTCGATTGTCCTTCAGACCGGAACACTATACTGTGGACTTGCAGACGTAATTCCAACGTCGCCAGCCAGCCGGATCTGATCTCATTTAACTGTTTACTGTGTTCCACTGGTCAAAATACTTTGTTTAGTTTTAAAAATGGAACTCCTACTTAAAAATGTTATTTTAACGTATTTAAAAAATTGGAGAACTTTATGGTTCTTTGAGCTCTTTTCTTGGTTTAAACTCACTTGGACTCATAACAAGTTGTTATTTTCAAGGTTTAATTAAGTAAGTAGCAGTTTATTTTGTGCAGGGACTTCTAATTTAACTATTGTAACACTCAAATAAACAAGTTCAGCATAAAAAGCTGCAATATATTACTAAAAGACACAACACACCAAACACACAGCTAAAGAAATAATAGCTCGTCTGTACTTTCCAGCAGATTTTTCCATACTGTTTCCACGATTCGCAATAAATATGATTGCAGTCTGTTACGACTATAAGCTTTCATTTACGTTAATTACAATGCTGTGGTCGCCATAACTACGCTGTCTGATTCCCTCGCAATTATCATAAATATTTATTAAATTGTTATTTTAAGTGGTTTTTGATGTGAAAAAAATATAATGAGAAGCTTTAGCAGTGCAATGCCGTTCATTAAATTGGATGATGGTGTGGCTGTAGCTTTTAAAAAATAATAATGTAAGAAGAGTTCTCGCAGGAGTTTGATATTTGGGCTAATGAATGATTTCAAGTAAGTTAAATAGTAAAAAGTATATCATCAGATAAAAATACAAAACTTGGAAAAACAAAAATAGGAATAAACAGTAATCTAGGGAATTTGAACAAGCGTATCGCGAATGGGTTTAAAACTTTAAGCATCGCGCGAAATCGTCGTCTACTAGCGGTTAGCTTGGCGAGTCTCGGAGTGGCAGGCGGTATTGCCAGCTCACTAAAATGTTTTAAAGTGCTACATAATTTAGTTATGTTTATAATTAATGTGAAAATTATGGGGTTCAATAATTCTATTTTTATTTGTGTTAGAAACTAATTTTATTATAGGTATAGTTCTACAAAGATTTTGTGTGGCGTTCCTAAAAACGGAAATAAGGCCACCATCTTGTGATTTCATTACAACTTATAATTTTTTTTAACAAAAGTGCACCCCTATCAATATCATTTAAGTGTCAAAAGATTTATAGTACTTTAATAGCTGTACAGTAAAACGTCAAGTTTGAAAATAGAAGTTTTAACAGCTGTTTTGTTTTCAAAGCGAGAGTAAAATTATATTGTAGTAGTCTTTTCTAGGGTTACGTATCCGAAGGTTAACCAACGGGACCTTATTACTAAGTCTTCGCTGGTCATCCGTCTGTCTGTCAGCGGGCTGTATCTCATAATCCATAATAAGTAGACAATTGAAATTTTCACAAAATGTGTATTTCTGTTTCCGCTATAACAACAAATAATAAAAATAAATTAAAGGGGGGGAAGTCATGCTAGCGAAGGAAGCGGCGGAACGTGAGAGGGAGAGAACCTCACGTCCCAGCCGCCGCGGGAGAAGCACCGGGCGTCGGGGGCCACGCCGTGATGGCTCTCGGCCACCGTAGGCGCAGGCCTGTGGACGGTGAGTAATGGGTTAGCTCGCCGTCCGTCCGTCGTATGACGACAGGCCGTGTCGACGGCGCGTTCGTGTTCCACACGCGCCTCAAAGAGATGTCAGCAAACAGGAGGGGCCCGCAAGGGCCGATGCCTGCCAGGGCTGCGGGACTGTTCGAAAGAGATACCGCGGCCCTGGAACATAAAGGGCAAAAGAAGGAACATGGGTGGTTTTTAGTCAGTAAGAGTCTGACACTCCCTTCCGCTCCGCCCAGAGCGGGAGGAGTCATTTGATGATTTCCCACCTGAAAAAAAAACGCGGATGCGCGTGTCACCCTCGCACTTGGTCGATTTTTTAAGTATATCAAGAGCTTGCTATAATAGTCTTTTGGAAACACGATTATTGACGTGTGCACGCATCTTATTAGTGTAAGACAGGTCCACAAGTCCTTAGTAAAAAGGAGTGAAAGATCGTGCGCCGAAATATCTGGCGTCATGAAAACCTGATCCTAGTGTTCTACCAGTTCTTATACATAGAAGACAGTCTGTATCACGAGATTATTCAACTACAAAATCCTAATGATTTAACTAAACTGAATTTTTGAAACTGACAACAAACAAAGTGACGTCCATATTGTTTTCTACAAAAATGAAAAATTCGTACTTCAAACTAGAAAGAATCTTGGACAGTTGTTAATCCGACATTAAAAGTAGCGGAAAACATCTGTGGTACATTACTTTCAACAACAGAGGAATCTCATTAAAACATTAAAAGTACCTATCAATCATTCTAAGAAAGAAAAAGAGATACACATGGAATTCGCAAATGAAAATGTCCGGAACACTTCACAGAACTGACGAGCCAAATTAAACTTTAGCCGAAAAAGACAGAGTTTATTTTCTTATGTCATGTTGTTACAAGAGTTTCATGTGGTGCCTTGGAGAAGGAAACAGACAAGGGAAATTAAACTTTATTGGATGATGACAGAGTTTGTTTTGTAATGGTTGATAGTTGTAGCAAGTTTGATGTGGTCTTACTCTTGGAGACCAATAAGGATTGGTATTTCATTAAAAAGTATTGAGTTTGAAGGTATTTCTTTGGGTTTAAGGGTGCATTCTTGGGAGCAATACTATACTTTGTCATCAAAATTAATTACTTCAGATTTAATATACGACATTACTCCCCTGTCCTTTTAAATACTTTATGTTATATTTTTTCCATAGCACTTTCTCATTTCAAGTTTTGGGAAGTACATTTGTTAGAAGTCTCCTATTTGATAGTTTATTTTATTCAATAAATATCGTAAAACCGATCCGCGACGTGCTCTGAATTGACTTCCAAGTAAAGTACCATCTTACTTTTCAAAATAAATGTTAGGAAGCTATAATTATAACAGACACATAGTTTTTGATGAAAGAAACATACAGGTGGGTACTTGTTCACCAGTATGTCAATGCGGACGACCGTTAAAAGCTCAATGTAGATGGCGCGACTATAGGTAGGTCCCAATCTGACCAAATAAGTCAAGCAATTTTGAAATATAAAATTACAATACCAGATTTTCAACCAATGGCGATGCCTGAAACCTGCTAAGCTAGCGCCATTGGTTTCATAGTTGCCATGTCCATTGAATAATGGACGAATAGTTTACGGGTAAGGTGACAGGTGGCGCCATCTGCGCCGTTCACAAGGTGTTACATTGAAACGATCCCTATCTATTATTCAAATTGTGGGACGCCTACCTGTGTACTGGATTTTGGTAAAGGTAATTTATTATAAATATATGTCTTTAATAAACATTTTGTAGGTTAAATTGTTCGCTTTATTAGTTGTTACTTATTTAACTCAACTAGCAATTTGATGCCACCCTATGTGTCATTACACGAAAAAGTTGAAGAAATCATTTTATTTCGAAGAATTTTTATTTAACTGGTAAGTAGAACAAACAGTAGTTAGGTATATTTTAAAAATAAACAGAAATAACTTAACATTTAACTTTAAAAATATATACCTACAACCCATAGTGGGTCACTCCGAATATTACAAAATATTGAAACTAAACTCTCTTCTCTCCCTTCTTGTATACCTAATTATCCCATATTATTTTAAGTTACACTAGTTTTTGCCCTCAGGTTCAGTCGCGTTATGGTCCGAAATTATCCCATAGGAACATTCGTTTCTTTTTAATTTAGATTATGATACTTGGGGATTACTTAAGTAGCTTCTTATTCATTGACGAATTTTCGGAATCAATTCAGGAGTGCCGAATATAACTCCCTACATCCATACTTTACCTATTTAAGATGTTAGTGGTCAGTGTAGACTGATAAAATAAATCAAGTTTTTCCCAGTCTCCGGTTTAGTTATCAAGAAAAGCTTATAGAAACACACAATTAACAACAAAAACCACAACAATTTTCTCCACAACAATTATAAACAAAAACTTCCTTAAAACGTACTATTTTTAACGATAAGACTATTCATGGAGCAAAATTACTGTCGGGCACTGTACAAGACCTCGAGCGGGCCCGCACAATGCCAGATGAAAATAACATGTGTCTCCCTTGTTTTAGCGAAAAAGTTAAGAGCAGGCACCTGATTCTATCCGGTTCTGAAGTACCCGGGTATACCCGGACAGAAAAAAAAGCAACGAAATTTAAATTTAAATTAACCTTAATGATTTTCAGAAAAACTGAAAAATTTAGAAGAACAAAAATCTTTTTTAGGGTCTGCAGTATAGGTCCCAAGATAAATCATGGAAACACACAATTTACATACAAAACAACTACAATTTTCTCCTGAACAATAAAAAATAAAACCTTACCCTTAGACTTTAGAGCACAATGACTGTCGGGTACAACTGTACAAGACCTCGGGCGGAGTTGCACAATAGCGGGAGAAAATAACGTGTTTCTCTCCCTTGTTTTACTGTAACAGTGGACTGTTGAAGTTTTTCTTTCTTACACTTTGATTTAGACGGCAAGCTTCAGTGTTTGTTTAGAAATAAAGGCGAGAAATGAATTTTGTTGCGAAAGCAAAGTGAGACGTTTGTATGGTTGTTTCGTCCTGATTTTAAAGTTGTGCAGTATGGATTCTCGCCATTCTCGGTACACTGATGCTCGTTTCCGACAGCTATACGTAAATGCACTATATTTTTAAGTCAGGAATTTCTCAGAATCTACCACAAAGTCTGGATATGTGCCCGGTTGATGGCAATAGGATCACCCCCTATTACATGGAACATAAAACATAACTAACGAAATGTGGGTGTACTGTGGAACACGAACGCGCCGTCGACACGGCCTGCCCGTCGTCATACGACGGACGGACGGCGAGCTAGCCCATTACTCGCCGTCAACTTTAAATACCCTTGATGAGTTGAATTTAAGCCGTTAAGCCGTTGGTCTCGGCTCTCATTTGTAGATATTTTACAGTCGTAGCCCAGCTTACCAAGGGGTATCGTATTACCCAGTACTAACTGGGTTGTGGAGGTCAGATAGGCAGTCGCTCCATAAAATACTTCAATCGTAGCAGTGTTTCTTTTAAAATAAGTTCACACAGGCGATGATGACACGAACCAATCGCACCTGGTACTTAATTAGACAAAAGAGTAGTTGATAATAAGTCTTTGTATCAATACAAAACAATTACACAGATCAACAAAACAATCCGACGTCGCGTATATAAATAACCCTCCATATTCTACCCGACGCAATAATAATTAACCTTTACCCGCTAACGAGCTCCCACTCAGTAATCTAGTTTCCTATAACACTGAAGTGCGCTTGTAAACCAATGCAATAATATTGAGACAATCACTTAGGTTCAGCTTAGTTGTAGTGAAAACAGCTCGATCAAAAACACACCAACAATCATAGACAACAACATACATAGATACATGAACCCGGAAAACTTTACACCTATTTTTTTTGGCTAGGTATTATTCATAGTTAACGGTCGTGACTTTATAAGTTTAATGTGAATCGCAGCTGTGATAAGATCACACCAGGCAAAAAAACATCACTATTCACGCACTTCTATAAAACCTAAAACAAAACAAACTACAATTATCTCACCTTTGTAATTAAACAGTAGAGCAGTTCATAAAAGTCTTTGTAACACCACAAACAATCGCTAGACACAAACACTCCACGTTCCCTCTAGTACCTCTAACAATAAAACTTAACCTTTACCCCGCTACCCGCTAACGAGCTCACACTCGGTAATCTAGTTTCCTACAACACTGAAGTGCGCTGGTAAATAATGCATATAGGGCAATTGGATTGTCTGTCAGTCAGGCTTCTGGCTTCCAGCTGTGACTCACTGATGTAGGTACTGTCGATACTTGATATAATAATACATGCAAAGGGCAACCGTTATGGAGATTTTAGATTTACAATTTTCTATTGGAAGTGTCTCTTTTATTATTTGCAAGTTTTAAATTTTAGTAGGTTTAAATTTGATGTCCTTAAAGGTTACTAGCTCGGTTCAAGGCAAGCAGTGGTAGCTTAGAGGTATCGGTCCCGATTTATATGTCGTGGGTAGAAACCCAAGCAGGCGCTATACTTTGTGTAACTTATGTCATCACCACTGATCTCAAAATGGTGAAGGAAAACATCGTGAGGAAACCGGCATGCCCAAGAATCAAAATTTCGAAGACATACATATGACATCTACCGGCCTGTACTGGACTGGCGTGGTGGACAGCCCTTTCAAAGAGAGGAGGCGTGTGTCCCAGCAGTGGGAACATTATTGGCTAAATTATGCTTTGCATACAATATCACTATCACTACAACATACATAGTATAAAACAAAGTCGCTTTCACTGTCCCTATATCCCTATGTACGCTTAAATCTTTAAAACTACGCAACGGATTTTGATGCGGTTTTTTTTTAATAGATAGAGTGATTGAAGAGGAAGGTTTATATGTATAATACATGCACCTGTGCGAATCCGGGGCGGGTCGCTAGTAAGTTTATATAACAAATAGTATTTGCTAAAGGTTACTTCTTGTTACGCGTGTAACATCTTCGAATGCGTCATCGCAAGCTGTCAGGTGATATAGCCGTCATCGCCAATGGCGGGTGTGATCAATGAGTGGGAGTCTATAAAATATGGATGAAAGTTAGAATGTCAGGAAATTGTACGTCATGGAATTTTCCTATGAGATATAATGACGTAATCAAAAAGGCCTTACGTGTTTGTTGTTATTATAAGGGTTTGTGAAGTAAAACAACAGACTTTTTGGTTTTATTGGCTACTTTAATTACTTCAAGTTTTCATTTCACTATTTATTTGCAAAATCACAAGTGCCTACATAGGTACCGCAATATTGATTATATTAGGGGTTAAAATATGAAATTTCCGATTTGTAGGGACGATTTCGTAAAAAGTGATATTTCCATGCTAACATTTTCTTTTTGTTGGAAACGTCTGAACCGATTACGATGTAATTGCAAATTATACTTAGAGTGAAAAAAGGTGCACTGCGTATCTTAAATTCTCAAAACAGTCTATGACAAAAATATACCTACTTGAAGCAGTGAAACCGACGGCACATAAAAACAGATGTTTTGACACACTACCCTGAGGTATTATGCAACTACTAGTATGGTTTTTAATCTTTAAATGGTACATAATTTAACAATTAATCCAATAAAAATAGGAATTAGGAAAAAATAACTATACGTCAAAGTTACAAACAGAACAAAATGTAAGAAAAATCGGTAATTTCAAAATAAAGACCGATATCGATTATGTCTGGACTTTAAAAGATACTATGAACTCATCAAGTTTTTACAAAACAAAAAAAAATATAGTAAAAATGGGTTTTTGTAAAAACGAATTTACAGAATAAACAAAATTTATAGTATGCGTAACAGAGAGAGATAAAGACACAAACTAGGAAAGAGAGAAAGAGACAGGTAAGCTAAGATACATTTTAAAACGCGGTAGTATTTCTCGGTCATCTCGAGGCAGTAAAGTTTAGTGCCAAGAAGATTTACTAGGCGAGCTTAAAAGGTTTATTTTGATCTTTATTAGCATTGTTCACATTTATTTAGTAGGCTTATTTAATGCTGCGGCATTTTGAGTAATTATTTTGGTTTATGTTAATAACATTAAACCTGAAAATCATGTTACCAAATCAAGGATTGATTTATGATAAGCTGAGGGATAAATTCAATTTGATACAACTTACCTTGATGTCAAAATCCCGATCTTGTTGAGTGAGATTCAAATTGAATTTGATTTGATTGCTTTTGGTGACAATTTGGTACATATTTGAAGGTATTGATAAATTAATTTGAGTCATATTCGATTCAATCAAGACGAGCCGGGGATCGTACCTCAGAAAGCACATTAAGCAGTTGGTCCCGGCTGTCGCTGGAGATTGTTACTCAGAAGCTGGATTGTGGAGGTCAAGTAGACAGACGTTTTATGTGAAACTAGCTTTTGCCTGCGGCTTCGCTCGCGTTTATTTAGTATTTGACAATCTATTCGAGTTGTACTGTGTTTGTAATAATATAATTCAATCATGATTCGAAAGACACGTGGCGCCATCTATTTATCTTAAGAATGTCATTGTTGTTTTCCTCGGGAACAGTACTTTTTTCGGGATGAAAGATACCCTATGTCCGTTTCTGTACACCTGACAACGTACTTATATTATGCAAAATTTTGGGATGATCGATTCAGTGGTTTAGGCGTGAAAAGGTAACAAACAAACTTACTTTCGCATTTACAATATTAAGTTGGGATACTGGTATTCAGCTGTATCAGCCCCCGTATTCACAAACGCCTGGATTACAAGACATATTATGTGTATCTCGCTCGCTTTCGTTAAGCCAAAAAGGCATAACCAAGACTTCCCGAATCAAATTGAATCGAAACGTTTCGAATAGTGGGGCTGGTTGGACTGGAAAGCGACCCAGCATAATTGGGAAAATGCTAGGTAAATGATGATGGATTGACATGAGTTACCGAAATGCAGGATAATCTTATTAAAACGCTTTGAAGAAATATAAAACCTTCTGGTCTCGAAATTCGGCAAAACATTGCAGTTTCACGTTCACAAAGTCCGTAGTGAAAAATAGAATGAAACGTTGTTCGCTAAAAATATTATAGCAACGTAACACGAATGTTTCCCGTAAAAGGATTAGTAACAAAATGGGTTGAAGACGCTGCCATTTTTAAAACTTTCTCCGCTTACGTTGTAATCCTGCCGGATATGATCTTATAACAAATTACCTTCACTAGTCGTTTGTTATTTTTAATGTAAGGATTTAAGATTTTAACACGTTAAAACACATAGCATCCACTTGAAAATGGACCTTCATTAGCGATCTCGGAAAGAGGTTTCATCATCTGTTTAGCCTTTTCCCAACTATCGGGTCGGCTTCCAGTCTAACCGGATGCAGCTGAATACCAGTATTTTACATGGAGCGACTGCCTATCTGACCTCCACAACCCAGTAAGTACTGGATAATTCGAAACCCCTTGGTAAGATTGGTTGTCAAGACTTTAAGCCCACTGACTAAAGATCTACAAATGACAGTTGGGACCAACTGCTTAACGTGTTTTCCGAGCCACGGAGAAAACTTGGTATGAAATGGGTGGTTATCCATCCACGAACCAACTTAACTGCCCAGCTTCTCGAAAAGAGGTTTTCTATTTAGGAATAAACAGTTTTAATTACTGCCTTATTCAGTTCTCTTGCTAGCTAAATGGGACGGGCCATTAAGAAAATGTTTTTACAGTATGTTGTTATTAAAATCAAGGGCAATGAGTGATGGAGGAAGAGAACAATTAAACGACGGATTGAGTAAAGAATGATATGAAGGAAAAAAGAGTGAATGACAACAACGGTTGAGAGGCAAGAGCTAAATAATAAAGGACTAGACTAGGTAAAGTAGAACAAGAAGAAGGACATTGCTATAGCACGCAGTTAAGTAGCTAAACAATAACAGCCACTCAGATCGATCTTCAGGTTAAGCCGCGCTTATCTGGGTTGGTCCGTGGATGGGTGACCACCCATTACATAGGTACCGAGTTCCTCCGTGCTACGGAAAGCACGTTGAGCCGTTGGTCTCGGCTATCAATTGTAGATCTTTGACAGTCGTTACAGGTAGTCAGTGGCCCGACAGTCTACTCGTATGTCTTACCAAGGGGTTTCGTATTGCCTAGTACTAACTTGGTTGTGGAGGTCAGAGAGACAGTCCTCTATGTAAAATACTGGTATTCAGCTGCATCCGGTTAGACTGGAAGTCGACCCCAACATGTTTGGGAAAAGTTTAAGCAGATGATGAAGAGTTAAGTGCCACGAGTGTCTTACGGAAATAAGTCCGACATTAAAGCAGCTGTGAAACTCAACCAATCTATGTTTATATTATATTATAAGCCTGTATTTGTCCACTGCAGGGCAAAGGCCTCCCTTCCCTCCTTCCACATTTCGCGATCTAATGAGATTGTAGGCCAATCTTTTGCGAAAGTGTCCAGCTCATCCCGCCATCTCCTTCTGGGCTTGCCGCGTCGTAGTTTCCTGCTATTTGGTATCCACTGAGTGGTAATTTTTGCCCATTGCTCCTCCGACATATGGCAGATGTCGGAGACCGGACCCATCCATACAAATCACTCGCCAACTGGTCGACACTTCGCGTGACCAGAGGACTGGCTCTTTCTTTGGGCAAAGAATTAGCATTGCCATTGAACGTGGCAATGCTGCCAGTCTTCTGGGCACGTTTCCAGATGACAGCGTTGTGGAGGAGTACTTTGACGCCTAAGACGTGTCCTATTGTCGTCGTTGTATATATATATAGGTACTTTATTTTAGTCTTCTTTTTATCTTTATTTTAGTTCCATACAAATGAATAAAATTGAAGTGTCTGTTTGTAATTTCAATATACGAGTAGCAGCTTTTTACTAAATGCATATGAAACTATATAATATTAATATATATATATTAAATAATAAACCCGCCGTCTTAAAGCAATATCCGACCACGTAATATAATGGCGATACTTCGATGGCTCATAAGTTTTTCAGCAGCCACATAACCGTAGGTTTGGCGTCTGTATTTAAATGTCAGCCTAGCAGCTTGTTCGAAACCCTGACGATGTCAATCAATGTTAATTTGCTCTTCGTGCTTTTGTTATTATGATTACTGTTACCAAGAAAGCTGAACAGTGGAATGAGAGTACTTTCATTGTAAGTTTTAAGATTTCTTCTATATGTGAGAACACCGCGTTTTTAAGGCCATAGTGCATTATTTTATTGGCATCTATAGACAGTATTATTCATCAGTCGACGACAGCTAAAATTCAGAATGTTAAAGTAGAACATACAATTGTACACATTTCAATTTAGTTTAAACGAAGAAATCTGTCCTCGTTAATAGAGGAAGATGATAGAATAAGCAAGGAATCTTAGTTCAACACGTACTACCAAAACTTACACTATCTTCAAACCATTCAAAGATATACCTCTAATCAAAAGCTCCAATACCAATCATGAATGCAAACATTACCGACATTGAACACGAAACTAGTCCCTCATAACACGACGCCGTGCTTTCCTAAATTCCTTTCATAGATTCATAGTTATTTTACTATCTGATTTGTCATAACCGACAAAATAACAGTGACCTTTATGGTTCTTACTATAAGGTTGGTGTTGCATTGCAGTTGTCGTAGATAAAATAATTGGATAGAAAGGACTGTAACCCGCACACGTCATCAGCACGAATAATGCCAATATCCTGGGCTTACAGCTAAGCCAGTCGATAGCGGCTGAGCTGCCAGCCCGCAAAATACAAATGAACTTGCCTTATTAACCATAGCCAAGGACGATGTCGAGCAACGAGTTTGCACAGCGTTTTTTATTGTCTGTGGTCGGTTATTAATTTTTGTTATCTGTTGCAATGTTGCGATGAAGTCTTAGTGGTTCTTTGAGCTCTTTGATTTTTAGGATAGGTTTTGAATGTCTATAAGTTTTTTATTTATTTACATGCACCTAGATTCTACCATCACTTAAGCTCTAAACATCGTAATTTAAATGCTAGACTTCAAGTTCAACCTTGAAATCCAATCAAATTATTCTCCATAAATAATGTTTCTTACTAATATTATAGCAACATTTTACCTTAACCATTAACAACGCAATTCAATTTCTAATTCGCTGTTTATTGGATCGAGTCCAATTTATTGAGTAAACATCAATTCCGAGCAAGTTTCGCATAAATTATGCTCTGGCGAAATTTAATAAAACTTCGATCTGGGCAGATTGGACGGGTGCGTATTCGATATTAAAGCGCTTAGTAAGTACACGTAGCAACTTTGAGACGACAGTTGCGGCAACCGGCAACTAGCTATTATTACGATTTTCATATAATTTTGAGAAGTTGCAAAGACAAAGCAACTTCTGTTGCAAGTTTCGGTTGCTGCAATCGGTGAAAAAACCTCCAAGGCAGGGTGAGTACGAATGTACAGCCAAGTGAGGAACACCAAGGCAAGACGAGCGCTCCTGTATGAGTGTTTACTCTCGTCCTGCCATGGAATGTGTCGGCAACAGTGTACAGCCACCATAATAAGTTGACAGTCGTTACAACCGAAGTTGCGCCGTCTGCGGGGCGCCGAAACCTCTCTCGAATTATTCGACACCGTATGCATTGATAATAACGCACTTTAAACCCATATGTTTGTTAAAACCTGAAAATCATTTTATTTAAGCCCATTTTGTTCCATATTGACGGATTTGGCTCATATTAAAAACATTCGGTCGAAGCGGCTGAATAATTTATTCGTTTAAATGGTGTGAATACAAAATGTCGATTTATTTTACCATCATTAATCAGTTAATCTATGAATGTTTGTTTGTGAATGGATTTCCATTTTGTGTTTAATCAAAAACATTGCGTAAATAATTAAAAATATGTTTTTCTATCTGTAGGTCCCATTTTACATTTTGGCGCGAATGCAACGCATAGACAATATAGTTTCATACACCATTTTGCGTTAGAGTAGTAATGTCAATATAGGTACACTATTTATCGCTTGCTATTAAGTCGCCTAAGGGGCCGTCTCCAAGAGAATCGCGGCACGACGATATTATCGCCGCGATTCTCTCGCTTGTGGAGACGGCCCCTAAACAAAGGTTTGGTACAAAAATATGTCCTACAGGGGAGTCATTAAAACCTTAGGTTAACCAACACAAAGCTAGCCGTAAATAAACTGTGAAAGGATTATGGACTCCATACGCCATTTTGTTCTAGAGTAGTTCAATTTTCCCAAATACCAATCAGTCACAACTCGACTCTACAACCACAACTCTCAGACACGATTGAAAGATAATGAGTGAAGGTAATAAAAGGGAAAAACATTGGATATCGAGTACAAGGCTCATTAAAAGGCGCCCATTTCGTAGTAATTACATACAATCGTAAATTGTTTATCGTCAGAAATAAATTGATTCGTTTGAGCCCTGCATTGTTATTCTGAAAATGTCGTGCATTGCTTGGCGAGCTGCCATTTTGTTATTGGGATGGTTTGTTACGTAACTTTTCGCAATAATGGGAGTAGGAAAACTGAACATCTGAGAATGGTGGTGGTGGAAAAAACGAACGTAACTTAAGTATAATATGGATAAGATATTTCTGTTGATTATTATTTCAAGGCCCAAATAAAGGTTCTATCTAACACGGAATTCCAGTGTTTCAATTATATAAAACTAAAATGTTTCTTTATACCTAATTAGAGTATTTAATTTTTAGGAAAATGCTTGTTTTAAACCAAAGATTTTTACCAATCATTGAAGTAATTCAGAATCAAAAAGACTCGACATTAAATATATAACTACAATTCTACGTAAAATGAATGAAAGAAGTTTTTGAAAACAAAACATCAAATCGTAACACGAACGAAAATTGAAAGAGCGTTTGACAGCTTCTTAATTAACCGCTACTTTGCTGTCAATGTCACAGCGACTAGTGTATGGCACAACTCTTTGTCAGTTCGACAGCTGTCCAGAGATTTGTAAACGCTTTTCGTGGCCCGGTAATTTGGTAGATTAATTAGGGAAGGGACAATTTCCTGGGTATGGCTGTGTAGCAAGTTAACATTTAACTATTATGAATAGTTGACCCAAAACAATTATTAATGTGTAAGGGTTAATGCTCACTTAGTGTTAATGACTCCTAAACAATGGACGACAGTCACAGAACCATAAACTATACAATTGACTGCCTTAATATAGAATGGGTATAAAATAACTTTTATTTAATTTTTAAATATAATTAGAAACATATTTTGCGGTTCTTTTGGGACGTGGCCTTAATCGAACTAACGCCGCCATCTTGTTTTTTCAATACTATTTCCACAGACATATTTCAAAAATTTCATGAGCGCTTCTGTGAATATCATCCGGACGCCAAAAGAACTGTAACGTCAAAAGCCATAGCATTTGATAAAATAAAAAGATTTCGTGTACAAAAAGGTAAATGTTTTACAATATCTAGACATTTATTAAATAGTTACCTACCACCATTACCAATTATGAATACGAGTACCATAATTAAACTGCAATATTAAAACCATATTTTGGCACACCTGTGCCGGCTAATTTAGCCAAAACATTTCCTACCGGAATTTAAACGTTCTCAAATTCGCTTTGCAAAATTTATATCAAATGTAATTACAGATTACGGAATAAAAAAAGAAAATGGCGTCCATTTTGAATCTCGCTCCGCTAAAATGTTTGCCATTTGTAATAGAACTTTCCAGGCGCGGTCAATGGCAACTTTTTGAATTTCTTCATGCAAATTGGTTTTGCGTCGATTTGCATCGCCATTTTTCATCTTTCCTAAATTGTTTTGCATTAACATTGCTTGGCGTTTAGACAAATTGTCGCCGATTGTTTATTTTTGTAATTTGATGACGTTATTTGGAGCAGTGGTGTTTGTTTACCGTGGTTAGGGATTTGATTTCGTTAATAAATATTGGGATTTGCTAGACGGGGAATTGTGTCGTCTACAGGATTGTGTTTGCATTTAATTATTTTGGATGTGTAATTGATTAAAGGAGCCTTGATTTATACGGGATGGAAGGGACGCCGACGCGAAAAACGTATTCAGTACATCATTCTGAGCCCCACAAATAGGTACATATATTGTACGTCGGTTATTAAAAAAAAAAACAGTTGTTTCCTACAAAACTGCAATACCTATACGGTCAAAATGTATGGAACAGCAGATTTAAAAAAAATATCGATGACAAATTTCTGTGGGGGGCTCAGAATAATTGTACTAAATACGTGGTAACCGTTTTCGCGTCGGTGTCCTTGCCACCTTGTATTTGTCTACACTAAGCAAGTGTGAAATATTTATAAGTACTGTTTTTCATACTGGATTTAAGTTTGTCGATTGATATTATCACAGTTACAAGATTCTTTCTTACGCCTCCATAACTTCCACCCTTATACTTAGATCGTTCACTATCTCCTCGACTCATCACTTACAACTTAGCTAGAGGCTGTAAATGGACCAGCCTATTTGTTATTCAGATTAGACGGACGATACCGCAGGATATAACTTGAGAACAATCCCTTTGGGGGTTAAGTGATATTCTGGCAACTTTATTGTACACAAGGCTAAAAATTATAAGTAACCTTAAAAGACGCAGAGAAACTTTAGGTTAAAATTAAGCTTTATTTACACTACTTAAAAATATAACATCACGCCTGTAATTTCCGGGGGGTTTGGCAGAGGCGATGAGTAGTCTGCAGTACTGTTAGGAGTAGAACGCAACCATAAAGTATTGAGTTTGTATATCGCTTCTCTTTGGGTACATTCGAAACAACTGCCTTGTGACGTTTCACGTTTTTCAATAAATTATAGGTTTCAAATATTTAATACTTGCTTTATCAATGCTTTATTAACAATATTCCTACAAGTACACACATTTCGCCAATTATGTTTAACTCCTCCTCCTCGACTCTATCCTGCATGTTGCCTTTCTTACGGCTCCCATGAAAGTAAAAAAAAAGAAGTCTCCCATTTTAGATTTACTTAATCTGATGAGGCATATTCTAAGAAAGCAAAAATGTGATTGCGGAACCACACAAACGATGACCCATTTCTGTTCTGTTCTTGGAGTCACTCCATCAGCACTTTATGGGGGCTGTACTAGGGGCGGTTCTTTCATACAAACCTAAAAGGTTGGCTTGCCCTTATTTTTTATTTCCTTTTGCTTCATAAGAAGCCTACTATTCTTCAGAATTAGGTATAGGGTTTCTGAAAAGTCTGCTTGCCGTAGGAACTTGCCGTGCACTGTGTCCGAAGCCAATGCAAACGCTGTCCAGATTTCTGGTCGAAGCTCATAGCATAATCAGTCTATAATGTTCCCAGAGCTGAGACAAAGGCCTCGTCCCTAAGAGACCGCTCGAAGCTCACCTTACGCAAATAAAAAGATTCGTCGAACCGATGAAGAAGATTTTCACTAAAAAGATAAAGTTTCAGATTGGAACTGGCTGCATTTACTATTATCTCTAACAAAAAGTTTGTTAAAAGGCAAAAGTTTTGCTCAAACCTCTTTTAATGCGATGAACCAAGCAACTCGTAACATAAAACGATCATCGTAACTACTAAATTCAATCACAGTCTGGACCAGATGAAACAGTTTCGAAAACTAGATAAATTCAATGTAATTTACTTCCTTTTGCTTATTGATTTAAGTTCCAATTCCCTAAGCAAATACAACCAACAGTCTGCGGGAAATATTTATACAGAACCGCAAACTGGGCCTTTGAATTGGACCCTGAAACTCTTTCTAAAGTAAAGTTAACGTTGTAAATCACGACTTCTAGGTTTGACTTAAGGTTTAAATTACAATAGCTGACGTAAGAATGCAACAAACTATGGGTACCGTACCTTTCAATATTGGAAGTATACAAAGCGATACAAAGGGATGGAATTGAGTTATAAATTAAAATATATAGACCTTTTTATAGGGCACCATGGAGATATACACTGAAAAAAAAGATTTCCAATCAAGTGCAATTTTTGCTTGATTGAAATTTTTATGTCTGAATCTAAAAACAAAATGATTGATTTTAAAACCACGCTTGTTAGTTGAGAATAAGGTCAAAATGATTAAACACTCAATAAAGGCTCTTTATTTTTACTATAAACTAAACTTGTTCAAAACCATCAAGTCGAAAACTGACTTTTTGAATGATATAAAGTGTCATTATAGGCAGGATATTTAACTTTTATTCAGACAAGTCTTGTTTAAATATATTATACCCAATATCAATGTTCACCAAGAACTTTATCAGAGACAATAAAAACATTTATAGCAAATAACATTACCGAGTTGAACGCAATCAACATAAGTTATGAGAAGAAATATGTAAATATTCAATTTTGCTAAAATTCTAGAATTTAAAGGACTAGAAGCTTGCCAGTAATTATTTTTGGGTATTTTTATAATTGCGTAGAATACTTTGTTGCATTTATTTTCTTTTGTTCCGTGTCTAAAATAAACGAAAATATACAATATACCTATTTTTCTTTACAACTAACAGCACTCATTAGCAGCATTAGCTAGGTATCTAAACTACAAAACGTCCTTCAACCATTCGGTAGTTTTTTAATACTACCGAAGTGGCAACATTGCAAGCAAGCTTAATGTTAGTTTCTTTCAACTTCAACCGTTCCGTTTCATTTCAACGGTAATAGATTACGGAATTACGACCGTTAGCCGCCGTTTTTGTTCCAAGTGTGTTTGTGTCTTATAAAAATATGGACGAGGTTGCAGATTTGCTCACTGCATGGGAGCTACCACAACTTGTACCGAGTTTTCGTAGTAAGTATCTAACAACCTTCTTACTCATGTAGGTACTCAAAACCCGTGGCCGTGGCGTTGGTGCCCGATGGTCTGGAAGTTTTGGTACAGGTAGACTAGATATAATATAATACGCCTAAGGCTACCCACTGACCCAGATTTCTAGAAAGAAACGATTGCGATGGCGGGCTCTCGTTCCAGCGCGGGCTTTGGACTTTGCTTGTGCCAGAAAATTCCACATCACACCGATGACATAGCCTAAATATCTGTAGCTTCTGTAATATAATGGAACTAAGTCTGCATGCCATGATTCTAGTGGTAGATATTCTCAACATAATTATTGTATGAACCTGGGGCTAAAGTAACACAGATGAACACAGACATACCTACCTACTTCCTAATTAAATGCGGAATGCAAGTGCATAGTAGTTATATCAAATGGGGCCCTGAAGATAGATTATGTAATTTTGTTTAAACTGCAAGCTATTGGATAAAACTACAGACTCTTTAGACCTTAGTAGTTATCAGCCTACAAACTAGCCAATTTTCAATAAGTATTTCCTTCACCTAAGATGGTAATATTAAACCTAAGTACTACAAGATGCATTTTTATCAGACAAAGTATTCAGTTTTAATCTTAGTGAGCCAGATTAACAACCTAATTTGATAGTAGATAATCATAAAATTCCTGTACATCTAACAATAATCTAATTGCCTACATCTTGTGATCATTTTCCTTTTATAGGTAATTCAATTACAATCCAAGCTCTGGCGTCCCTCAGTACTGAAGAGATTAAAGAATTAATCCCTCAAGTAGGGCCACGCGCACTGTTCATGCGTTGTTGGAAAATATGGATGCTTGATTTCACAAATGGCTCAATAAATATATTAGATACTTCTCAAAATATTACCCTGAGTGTAAGCAATGTTCCTATACATATTTAGTACTTTGTTTTACTTTATTTTGGTTTTTATTTTCAACCTTTAGTTTTTTACCTTTAGTTTACCTACATGTAGAAAATAGGGTTTGTAACAGATTACATACTTATTTATTGTAATGCAATTATTTTGTTTTATATAGGATATTGAACTGTTACCAATTATACAAGAAACAGAACCTGATGTGCAGGGAACACCATTGAACAATGATGATGGAAACAAGGAATTTAATTATCCCGATAGTGTATGTATGAGTTAAATTTTATTTTAATTTTTCATTTTTAATAGGTAGGTACATATTAAAACACACCAAAGAGCACCTGTCGAGTGCTCAATGTCCTATGCCATCCATACCATCTACTGCAAAATGTAAGCATGTGCCCTAAGTAGTTTTTGGACTTGCCTTTTACTGCCCCCTTAGACAGGGCCTCAATAAGTCTTTCAATTTTTTGTGTGTTGGTTTATGCATCCAGTTCTCAAGCAAAGCTTGCTTGTAGTAATTGCGTTTTATATACTTTTTTACAGAGTTTGTTCAAACTATTGAAAGAAAACTTGGAAGCGTCATCCTTGTTGGCTTGTGTAGGTGGAGGACTTACAGGTGATTCTGCACGTAACCTGTTGTCTTCTATAATAGCTAAAGAAGTACTAAAAACGAACAGAGATGCACCCATCACAAACATAGTCTACAACAAATGGTGTGCGGAGATAAAAATAAACTTCCCTAAAGAAAGGATAACTACGTATTACATACCACCGTGCATTACTGCTACCGGAATCACATATCAGGCCAGAGGCAAATTAGTGAGTCAAGTCATAAACACCCGCCGCAGATATCAAAAGTTGGGTGTGCTCACTGTAAAAAAAAAAAGAAATAGGGAAAACAGTCCAGCTTTGTCTAGTACTTCCACAGCTTCACACCTAAATATAGAGAGTGATGATTCTGCAGTTGATGATGATGTTGAGGAAGAAATACAGTGGCTAAAAAATAGTTCTGACCCATGGTGCATGGTAGAAGATAAGTGGAGATCCACTTTTAATCGCCGCTTGCAGCAACTAAAACATGTTTCTGTCGAACAGTATTTATCCGAGTATCCAGCTTTGAAGAAACCCCATGGAATAGTTCTGGTAAATATTTAAGTTATATAAATGAAATTTGTTATGTAGATAGTTTAGGTTCTAGTCTAGAATAACACATAGGCTAATCTAATTTTGAAAAATTAACTTCTGAGGGGGTTAAAAAGGGTGATAAAGTTTTATGGAAAATTACTATTGCTTGGTTCGATTCACTCAAAACTCGGTATAAATAAACTACAAAGTAAATAATTCATCACGTATTTTTTATTTTTAACCGACTTCAAAAAAGGAGGAGGTTATCAATTTGGTCGTGTTTTTTATTATTTTTTATGTTTGTTACCGCATAACTCAGTCATTTATGAACCTATTTCGAAAATTAGTTCCATAGAAATTTCATCAAAATCGGTTCAGCAGTTTGGGCATGAAGTTGGTTTTCCAAGATTTTTTTTTTACAATTTCTGAAATTTGTAAGTATCAAAAAACTGTTTTTAATTTTGTAATAATATTACTTTTTACAGCTTCATTGTGATTTTGATGCTGCGCACCCACAATATACTGATAATTTAAAATTAAACTTCCCTATCCTAAAGAAAAAACTACTGCAAATGCTAAAATATAAGAAAACAAAAGATGCTTTTTATGAAGAACTTTCAACATTGTCTGATTGTAAGTACATAATCTAACTTTTTACTTTATCGTCATCAGCCCGAGGAAGTCCACTGCTGGACATAGGTATCCTAATAGATTGAATAAGGGAGGTTTGGCATACTAACCACCCTTGGCTGATGCATTGATAGTGCTGACCTTGAATTGGCAGAAGTAATTTTCATTTTTTTTTTCTAAAATAATTAGCATTTTAAAATCAATATATATATTTCAGCTCCTGACGAAGAAGCCACAAATGTAGCAGCTTTTATGGCATTACCGCATTTAATTTCAACCAACGTCATCAGTCTGACACCATCGAGCAAAAAAAAAAGGACTGAAAAAGAAAAGAAGTGGAAACCTACAAAAGTCGAAACCAGGGAAAGTTTCATAACGCACATCCAGGATGATAGTTACATAAGACTAACTTTTGAAAAAAGGCAAACCAGTTGTTTAAAAAAAGGTTTGACTCTACAGCCGTATGTTATAGTTGTGGGCCCGACACTATCAAATTTAAAATCTTATCTTGTAGTGTTAAATACAGGTGTGTTTTACAGTTCCAATAACATTTTATCAGCAGTGGATTCATGCTTTAAGGCTATCTGGGCCCTCAACTTACAATACTCGGCGGATTGCTACGGGGTATGGTATTTTATACAAAAGGGATTTTATAAACTCAGCAGTCCCCACGACAGGGGCTGCACATCAGCAGAATCCCTATTGTCTGACTGCATGTAATACCTGCTATTCTATTTGGGCTCATAACTTCGCTGGTTGCTACAGTATCTACTTATATAATATTTTATTCTTAAAAAGGTTATACCACTTCGTCAATCCTCATAACAAAGGTTCCACGTCCATATTTTAGAATTGTTGCTGAAAAATGGTAGTTTGTTTCATGTGCAAGATCGTTCTTACTAATTTCAGTGCGTTCAAAGGACACCTTAGCCTATTTCACAATAAAGGTGACTATAACACTATTATCTGTGCTGAAGAAAATTGCGGCCGAAAATTTAGTTTATTGAACTCTTTTAAAAGACATATACTAACGCAGCACGATTCAAGGAGTGAAGAAAATGTCAGTAGTAATGCTGATGAACTGCATTTAGATAATTTTGACACGGTAGATGCGCATTTCGTGAATTCGTCATCACCAGTACGTTTATCAGATGATAGGTCCAATGAACAAGCTACGAGTACGTCTCAGGATATATTTGATAAAGCTATATCTTTATTTATAGCCGGTTTATATGCAAATGATTTCTTACCTAGAAATGTAGTTCAGACAATTATAGACGGATTTAATAAATGTATGTCCAGTGCCTTAATTCCTGCAATAAAAAAAAATCTAGAAGAACTTGCGCAAAATAGAAATATACCAGATTTACCAGCACAGACTATTATAAACAGTATTACACCACTGTTGGCAGATACTTGGGATAAATTTAGTACTGAATATAAAAGGCTACAGTATTTCGAGGCTCAAAATTTTTATATTAAGCCTCAATCTATAACCATAGGTCAAAGATTAGAAACAGTTACACAAGAAGGAATTAAAAGATTAAAACCGGTTATTTGTGAGCAAGCCTTTATCAGTCTCAGATTAGTCTTAAAACAGTTTTTCTCGCTCAGAAACATTCTTTCAGACACTCTTCAATACATGGAATCTTTAAACAAAAATATTTTACTACCTAATTCTGCTACAGAGAACTTTATTCAAGGAAGCTATTGGAAAACTGTCCAGCGACGCTATGGTGATAAAATAGTCATTCCTTTGTTTTTGTTTTACGATGACTATGAGCCGGGCAATGTTTTAGGGAGTCGAGCAGGACAACACAAACTAGGCGCTGTTTACATCTCAATTCCTTGCTTACCACCGTGTCGTTCCTCAGTTCTATCAAATATATTTCTTCTTCTTCTGTTTCATTCATCGGATAGATCATCATTTGGTAATAATGTAATATTTCAATGTGTCATTGACGAGCTTAATTACCTTAGTGAACATGGAGTAGATATTGAAATCCCTGATTTTAAAGGAAAATTATATTTTGAACTAGGTTTGATCCTTGGAGACAATCTAGGAATCCACTCTATGACAGGGTTTCTAGAAAGCTTTTCTGCTAACTACCCTTGCCGTGTATGCAGAGTTCGAAAGGAGGTTATGAAATATCAGGTCGAGGAAGATATCTCCTTATTGCGTAATTCTGAAAATTATGAATCGGATCTTTTGCAAAATCAACCATCTGAAACTGGTATAAAAGAAAAATGTATTTGGCTTCGTGTTAAAAATTTTAACCTGTTTGATCAAGTGGGGATAGACAGTATGCACGATATTTTAGAAGGCGTAGCAAAATACATAATGAGTTTCTTAATACCTTACTTTATTCGAGATTCAAAATTTTTTACACTAGAACAACTCAATTATAAATTAGAAGGATTTGATTATGGACCTGATGAAAGGAATCGCCCTTGTTCTTTATCTCTAGATCATTTAATTCACGGAAATGTTCGTTTATCAGCCTCTGAAATGTTAATACTCGTTCGTTATTTCGGTTTGTTGGTAGGGGAGTTTATTCCAACAGGTAATGAACATTGGAGTTTGTACCTGAAGCTTCGAACAGTCGTAGAACTACTGTCACTAACTGCTTTCAGTCAAGGCACCGAAGAATTATTACAAACTAATATAGCGGAGCTTAATTCTATGTATATCTCCTTATGCGATGACACGTTAAAGCCAAAATTTCATAATCTATTACATTACCATACCGCCTTAAAAAAATTTGGTCCGATTATTTCATTGTGGTCCATGCGTTTCGAAGCAAAACACAAAATTTTTAAAATAGCCGCTAGAGCGTCATGTAATAGGAGAAATCTTACATGGACCTTAGCTATAAAACACCAATTAAAGTTAAATGAGATGTTCTTGAAAGGAGAATTAGATCCCACAACTAAAAGTGGTCCTGAATTAACAATTAGTTCTATGGAAACTAACTATATAATTGATAATTTACCAATATTCCAAACAGATAAACTCGTAAAAGTATCTTGGGTTAAAGTATCATCCACACAATATACAAAAAACACTGTGCTAGTGGATTCATACCATCCTGATAGCGGCTTGCTCGTTTTTTTTAAGCTAAATTCAGTTTATTTATATGAATGTGATGTTATTTTTAAAGGGGTTGTATTTGAAACTCTAAACTTCAATGAACACTTTTTTGGTTACGAGGTAACAGAACCAACAGTTTCGAAATCTGTAATAAAATTTCACAAGGATTTGATATCACCCATTCCTTGTACGATTAATATCGTACTTAATAAGATATTTGTTACCTTGCGTAGCCCTATTTAATAAAATTATCTATTGTTTTGCCTTACATTTTAGTAGACTAATTTTGTTGTAATAAGTACTTACATAGTATTTTTATATGTAAAATTGTTAATTGAAATGGTTATATTTGTGTAGCTCTTAAATTATTATGAAGCCCGGAGCTGGCCATAAAACTGCCTTTCAGTTTGGTAGACGAAAGCATCTCCGACACGGCAGAAATTTTCACCGATCTACAGGGGTGACCTTTTCGAACGATCAGTCGGCGTCGCCGTCGAGAGTCGCGCCGACACGATTTTCGTTGGAAATCGTGTCGGCACGACTCTTGACGGCGACGCCGACCGATCCTTTGACAAGGTCACCCCTGTACATAGGTGAAAATTTCTACCGTGTGGGAGATGCTTAATTCTATTTTAAAAAGTACATACATAGTATATTTTTATAAATTTATTGATTGAAATGGTTATATTTGTGTAGCTCTTAAATTGTTATGAAGCCCGGAGCGGGCCATAAGACTGCCTTACAGTTTGGTAGACGAAAGCATCTCCGACACGGCAGAAATTTTGAATTTTAGAATAAGTTACATACATAGTATATTTTTATAATTTTTTTTATTGAAATGGTTATGTTTGTGTAGCTCTTAAATTGTTATGAAGCCCGGAGCGGGCCATAAGACTGCCTTTCAGTTTGGTAGACGAAAGCATCTCCGACACGGCAGAAATTTTGAATTTTAGAATAAGTTACATACATAGTATATTTTTATAAAATTGTTTATTGAAATGGTTATGTTTGTGTAGCTCTTAAATTGTTATGAAGCCCGGAGCGGGCCATAAGACTGCCTTTCAGTTTGGTAGACGAAAGCATCTCCGACACGGCAGAAATTTTCGCCGATCTACAGGGGTGACCTTTTCGAACGATCAGTCGGCGTCGCCGTCGAGAGTCGCGCCGACACGATTTCGGAAATCGTGTCGGCACGACTCTTGACGGCGACGCCGACCGATCCTTTGACAAGGTCACCCCTGTACAATGTACATAGGTGAAAATTTCTACCGTGTGGGAGATGCTTAATAATTCTATTTTAAAAAGTACATACATGGTATATTTTTATAAATTGATTGATTGAAATGGTTATAATTGTGTAGCTCTTAAATGGTTATGAAGACCGGAGCGGGACTCCCTCACTAACCAAACTGTGGTTAGACTCATTTTATTATAATAATGTTATAAAATTGTTGATTGAAATGGTTATAATTGTGTAAGTAGCTCTTAAGTTGATGAAAAATAAATTTTTCCTTTACCTGTATTGACTCTTTTTGTTTTAGAGATTTTCCTTCATACTTCGTAGGTAGGTTCGTATTAGGTTTCGTTAATTCATACATAGCTTTAAATTAGTCCATGGTTTTATATTTTTACAGTTTGTTATGAGACCACCATTCCTTAGATTGTTTAATCCATGATAATGTTCTTAAATTTTTTTTAGCCGAGGTACTTCTGTCAGAAATAAGCTTTCTAATTAGGATAACCATGTTTGATGTAATAGGGTTGGTATTGTACTCAGTTAAGAACTGGTACATATACCTAATATCACATGCCTTCCCATTTCATGCCAAGCCAAATGGGAAGGTATGTGGTATTAGGTATAAGTACCTACCACAGTTTTTAATTGAGTACAATACCAACCCTTTTATATCAAACATGGTTATCCTAATTAAAAAGCTTATTCTGACAAACAAGTCAAATAGTGAATGTGACAAAGTACTTTATAAATTTTTAATAATAGAACATTGTGGGCTGAATAAACTGACTTATTTCTGACAATCAAGTTGGCTAGTAAATCTGACAAAGTACTTTATAAATTTTTAATAATTGAACATTGTGGGCTGAATAAACTGACTTATTTCTGACAATCAAGTTAGCTAGTAAATCTGACAAAGTACTTTATACATTTTTAATAATTGAACATTGTGGGCTGAATAAACTGACTTATTTCTCACAAACAAGTTAGTTATTGAATCTGATAAAGTTCTTAATAGCTTTTTTTATAAAATACTTATTAAATCTTGACATGGTACTTAGTAAATTCTATAAAACAACATGATTAAATTAGCAAACGGGCTTAATTCTGTCCAAAAAGTTAACTAATTAACATCATAAAGGCTTTTATTATTTTGAACTAATCTCTAGTTCACAATCATCAACAACATGATGAGAAGTATCAAACATATTGTTTGCATTAAATAATTTTAGTGATCAACACAATCGAGAGCTTATTTAATATTACTGGGACCACAGGTACAATCAATAATCAAGTTAGCTTTATTGCCGGCAAACAAGTGCTTTGTGTTCCCCTATGTGACTAAGTATCTTTATCACAGTTATCAAAATTTTGATGGCATCGATCATATTTTTTTTTCAGTGTAAACATAACGAGGTCGTTCAAATATTCCATTGGACGAAGTTTACATAAAGGCAAAGATGCGGAAAGCGGAACAGAGATGAACGGAGCGGGGTTCAAAAAGAGGTGTAGTTTGTGAAGGAGAACAAGAAGTATAGTAAACTCCTTGTTTCAAATGAAGATCATCATCTGCCTAGCCTTTTACTAACTACGTATATTGGGGTCAGCTACCAGTCTAACCGGATGCAGTATTTTACATGGACCGACTGCCTAACTAACCTCCAGAACCCAGCTAGTACTGGGTAACTTTGATAAGACTGGTTGTCAGACTTTCAAGCCACTGACTACCTTTAACGACTGTCAAAGATCTACAAATGACAGAAGGATCAACGGCTTAACTTTCCGTGGCACGGAGGAAACTCGGTATGTAATGAGTGGTCACCTATCCACGGACCAACCTAGGCAAGCGCTGCTTAACCTAAAGATCGACTCGAGCAGCTGTTTTTATTTAGCTGCAAGTTTTTAATGAAGATGGATAGTTTATACTTAGAACCGAAATGAGCGAAGCGGAGATACAATTAAGGAAGTGGCTTGAAGGCCTAGCTAAAGTGTCAGCATATCATCGATAACCATGCCGGTAACAATGATGGAAAACTAAATATAAGTACAACGTGTTTTTTTTTATATCCCTTAGCTCTAGGGTTATAGTCTATAAGTAAAATATTACAAAAAGTCCTAGAATATGTGGTCCAAAAATGCATAGTTTCGTAGATATCATTAATCATCTCGAATGTGTGTAGGTATCTAAGTTTCATTGATAAATACGAGTAATTCAATTTCATTCAAACCAATAATTCATATTTAAAGCTAATTACATTAATAATCGTGACTGTCGAATTATTTTCTAAAAATTAAAGCAAAAAAAAAATATTGAAAAATAATTCATATGCCTGTTGCTTCGTAAATAGTCTCATTCATACCCTAGAGATGGGATATAAAAAACACCTTGTAAATAAGGTTGGATAGAACGTTGAATGGTGAATTGTGGTGGTGGTTCGTGCAGAAATATGAAACGGTTTGAAAGCAGTTGATACTGGTCTAAGACCCTATTGTAGTACTTGGAACGGAGGTGAGTGAGGCAAAGATTTAATGAAACCCTTAGTTCGAAAAAGAGATTAACGGAGATATTATAAGCAGTCAGATTATAACAAAGGCTATGAAATAACCTTTCAAGAAATAATCTAGCTTTGAACGCAGCAAAGATAAAAGATATTCCAGTTTACAGTATATCCACGATTCTATCAAAGTAAATACGGGCTCAACTGTAGAAAACTTGGCAGTTCTTGTTACTTGAAACTATGTTTTGCTGAAGATGAATATTAATCTTTAGAGATTATTATTTTCTGAGAAGTTTGTAACTGACGAAAGACAGTCGAGTTTTAATCGAATCAAAACTATTCGAGCCCCTTAGAGCCCCTGGGGATCTTAAAACCATGTTCCTAGAATCTAGGCTTTGGAAATTAAAGCGATTAACTTCCGAGAAGTCGGTAAAAAGGCACTGATGTCGTAGCAGTTAAGATCAATGATGCTTGACGTCGTAAGGAATCAGATCGGCGCTGTTATGGTGCGTTTCGTTTTCGCGAACACGATATAATTAAGCACCAATGGCAACTTAAGCAACGGATATGGAGCGAAAAAATAAAGTGTTTTGGTAGTAAAGAGGTCCTTTTACTTAATAAAGTTTTGAGTAGATGTTTAGCGTGAAATGAGGTGTGTTTTATTTACGATAAGATAAGATAATTTATTTGCGTTAAACATGGTATACATAGGTGTTATTAAAGCATAAGAGATCATACATGTTTTGCATGCAAACTTCAACGAACAGAATTTACAAACATTGTAATTTACTTATGTTCAAAAAAATTCATATAATTTAATTTTGAATAACCTGCATTTTAATTTTAAAAAGAGATAATTACAATCCTGGATCAAACGCGGGATTCTCAGTAACACCACTAGTCCCAGTTAGTCAAAAATATATAGTCATACACACAACATCACACACACTCACAGATACACACACCGTACAGATACTCACACGAACACAAACACACACAATATTAATGCTAATTAATTCGACTCACTCTCGATTATCTTACATTATTGGTGTACTTCGTAATTGGCGTAATGTTTGAAGTAATAATTTTAAGTTATTGTACTGTCAGCTGTGAAGCTACCTTTCATAAAATAAATAAATAAATATTTTTAATATGTTAGGTATTTTATTATAAACACATAGCCAGACAGGTTTTATTATATTTTGCTAACCTAGGAAGCTCATATAGTACAAGTCTGTATTGATCACGGCGACTTCGAGAACTTATTTCCTACAATTCTTTATATTTCCTAATTAACTGTTGCCCGCGACCTTTGTTCGCGTAAAATTATTATAAAAATATTACTTACCTTTTCAAATCTAATTTTATTAAAATTTCAAGGGTTTTAATTTTTTTTTTTTTGAGGAACTCTTATAATTTTTCTAAAATAAAAGTAAAGCCTATGTTATACCTTATAACATCAGATTTCTGCCATTAAAAGTCCCATCAAAATCGGTTCAGCCGTTTCGGAGATTAGCCGGAACAAACAAACAGACAGAAAAAATTGAATAAAAATGTTTCTGTTATAAGTTCCGCATTAGTTTCATATGCATTCAGTAAATAGCTGTTATTTTGGTATTACAAACACACTTCAATTTTATAAAATTTGTATAGAAAGACAACCATAAATCCATTTTACAAATGTAATGAAGGTAACGGTAGTAATAAGCGGAAGTATTAAAGAAGTGATAGCAAAACTCAGGCTATTTCAAATAAAGTTTTAAGCAGGAATTGTCGAATATTTCAAGTGAATAGCACCTCTTGTTACACTAGACAGTTGAAACAAGGGAAGATTTCGAGTTAATATACGAAAGTGTCGTACGGAACACTAACCAGCTGTTTCGCTTCACACATGTTTCCGTTTTACACATTTACTGAAAAGATGTCCACATAGTCACCAGAATTGTGCAAGGAGGTACTCCTTATGCAAGTCTCTTTCAAATTTCGGGTTGCATTTGAAGTTTCACTGTTTTGTGGCTTTAACAACGAAATGTTTGTTACTTCGACTGAAGATAAAGCCAAAATAAAAGGCTTGAGATTTACCTTTAACTCATGTCGACAAAGAAACAAGACTATTGAATCTTAGTTCTTTTTCTTTTTTTTTTCGTCTTTGGCAACTGAGCCGATGTCGACTATTCTGCCAGCGTCATTTAGTGACGGCAGCGTTAAACTGAGCTATCGAACTTTACACTTTATGGTAATTTAACATTACCATAAAGTTTAAAGTTCGATGGCTATATGAAATGCTATATGGAATGTTAAAATTACACGCCAGACTACATCTCAGTTCTTTATGTCACGTTTCTCATTCACACTACTGCATTACAACTGAACTGCACATTACAACTGAACTGTCAATAAATATTGAAAGTCGCATTTAAAGTGTCTTAAAGTTTACGTACGAGAATTTTCACGTTGAAGGTGTCAAAGAAGTCGGATTCCCAAGCTCGAATGCACACACGTATCTTGTACTCGTGCCGTCAACACTGCAAGAGGAAATCCTTGCGATGCGCAGCGTACCTCGTTGAATGATAATATTCACACCATTTTGCGAGGAATTGAGGTGTGAAAACCGTAAACCGTCTTTTCTTTATGTCGTTTACTTCGTGGTTTTCACTGATAAGGTAGGTAAAGCTCGCACCTTTGATTTTTCGAATTCGTGTGCGTATTGTATAATTATCACTTGCTTCGGTGAATGAAAACATCGTGAAGAAACCAGCATACCTGAGAGATAATTATTGACGGCATAGGAATCCAAGTCTGAGGCCCATGGAAAGCATCATGCTAGCGAAGGAGGTGGCGGAACGTGAGAGGGAAAGAACCTCACGTCCGAGCCGCCGCGGGAGATGCCCTGGTCAACGGGGGCCACGTAGTGGCTTCCGTCCACTGTAGGCGCGGGCCTGTAGACGGTGCGTAATGGGCAAGCTCGCCGTCCGTCCGTCCTATGACGACAGGCTTTGTCGACGGCGCGTTCGTGATCCACGCGAGCCTCATAGATAGGTATGTTAGCAAAATGGAAAGGGTCCGCAAGGGCCGATGCCTGCCAAGGCTGCGGGACTGTTCGAAAGAGATACCGCGGCCCTGGAACATAAAGGGCTAAGAAGGAACATGGGAGGGTTTTAGTCAGTACAAGTCTGACATTCCCTTCTCTCCGCCCAGGGCAGTCTCGACATAGATACTGACGCTGTCGCAAACTTTCGATCGCTTAATAATAACGAAAAAATCCGGTTGGAATATCGATGCTTGCGAGAAACGCTAGTCTCTACATCCAAGATCAAGACTCTCTTCTCGAAGCATCATTATTACAACCGATTTTTTTCAGCTGTGTTACCATTTTCTGTGATCAATTAAGTATCGCAAAGGTGACATCAAGTTATGCAAAAATAAATGAATGATTGGTTTTGTGTCTCGCGATTTCAAGTTGGATAAATTAAAATAAATATTTATTTAAAAAAAAGTATTTATAACAAACTTTTAAGGAGTTGAAGTACATCAACTCCTTAAAAGTTTTCAGTTGTTTCAAACACATATTGCGTAAGACGGGTTTTAGTTTAAAAAAAAAAACTAGTCTTGCTCTGAAGTTTATTAGGGACCAAATAGAATAACGTTACAAAAATGCAGTTCTAAAAATTCTGACGACAATCTAGACCTTGCGAGTTAACGTACCAATAGATTGTAGTTGTTACTACAATTTAGACACAGTTTGATTAATTTATTATTATTCCATTTGTAACAAATACCTATTCAACCGGTTCTTATTTAATGATTTGTATGACTTGTGTGGGTTTAAAAAACGAAACATAGTACTAATAAATATTTTAACAAAAGTATCCATAACTTAACTTCAGGCAAGTCGTTGCCTTGAGATTGACAAACGGCTGTGGAGCAATTAGACGAGTGATTTAGAATCTAGCACGAGCGTACGTCCTTATATAAACGTGGTGGAAATTTTATAAGTCAAGTAAATTCTTAAAATCGCCGGGGGCAAAGCAGAGGTGTACACCCACATTTCGCCAGTTATGTTTAAGTCCCATGTAATAGGGGGCGAGCCTATTGCCATAAAACGGACACAAATCCAAACTCCGTGGCTGCTACTGAGAAATTCTTGATGGAAAAACCCAATAACACTTTGCCCGATCTGGGAATCGAACCCAGGATGTCATGCTCAGCAGTCGCGCTTGCGACCACTAGACCAACAGGGCAGTCACATTTACTTAATTTAAAAATATTATTCATATCTATGGGTGTCGCAAAAAAATTAACCAATATGGTGTACGATAGTAATTGTATTTTCGATTAAAAAATCCACGTATTTACGTTACTTTTACACCGCGCGTTTAGTTAGTGCCTCTGCTCCAGCTCCAATACGATTCAAGTCTGACTATCAAGTAATTAATCTTTCACAATTAACAGCTGCTGTAAGTAGGTTCTGGTCATGAGTTCATGACACGAAAATCTGTTGTTACTTTATATTTATTTCATAGATAACCTACCCAACAACAAAATCTGCATAGTTACAGATCAAAGCATATTTGTTTCTTCCTTGTTTTTTCACCAAACGATAAAAATAAATGTTTTCATTTTATAGCCGATGAAACATACTAGCTTCCTATAAAATCTATGCCTCGTCTTGCTAATATATTAAAATCGTGTGCGTTTAGACGATATGCTTACTGACGCGTAACGCTCACGATCGCGACGTGACTCGTCGAAACTCCGCGTTCTCGCTTCATTTGCCCGCCATCCCGCCGTCCCGCCATGCATAACGTACTGAATGACAGCCTATAAATATTAATAATCTGTGCCAGACACGGAGATATTAACATAATTCCAACATCTGAGATTCTGAGCAGCTTGGAGATAATGTTTAAGTAGATAATAGTATTTGAGTTAAGACAATGTTTCTATTCGAAATATCGAGTGATAAAATTATACCATACTTATTTTTCAGCAATGGTAATACTAAATAATGGTTGATATCAGAAAACATTTTATTTTGTAGGTTGCTTTATGTTAGTTTATTATCAAAACATCATTGTTTCTTCTAAAAAGTACCTAAAGCTACCAACAAAAATAACGTTGTTTTTTGTATAAACATTGAATTGACCTAAATGTTATTTTTTTATTTTGAGCAATGAAACATGTCCTATAAAAACAAAGATACCTTCATAAAAGTAATAAAAATAACTTTCTTGTTCCGAATTACACAGCAAAACATGATTTTAATAACAAAATACCCGGAGGACCACTATTTATAAATAGACCTCTAAATATACAAGCGGAGACAACAAAACCTCCTCCGCAGTACTACGTAGAACTAAGGGGTGAAACAGAGTGCAAGCGGGAGCGGGTGCTTGCGCGGCCGCGTTTTTACATCATGGTTAGGAGCGACTTGCGAGTATTGGTACAGTGATACCGGTCAAAAGAAATGAAAAAAAAGTAGTCAAGAGCAAGCCACCAGTCACCACGACACGACACGAGCAAGAGACGGATACAGGTGACAAAAGCGCGTGTCACTGGACGCAAATCGCAACCGAAGCCGTGAATGAGAGCCTCAACCGAAGCGGAGACGAGGCGACACTCCTTTTGTAACCACCAATAGAATTTCGTTATTTACACTTCTCGTGTCTGCTTAGATTTAGTGGAAACGGTTGAGCATAACTGAGAGGAGATGTCTCGTAATTGTTAAGGTCAGCGGAGACGAGAAGAGAAGTTAGCGGCGCGCGGTGAGCGGTGTGCTGTGAGCGTCGTGTCGCTTTACGCATCTCCGCACAGCTTCTGTGGATGCACCCTAGCTCTTATGCATATTCTCTCGTATCTGCTTGGGTGGAGTCAGGGCCTGAGGCCCAAGAGTGAGTACCGCCACTCCGCAAGCGGCATCGTGGTGATTTGCGGCATGTTCTAAACGACTTATTTGTTGTACTTGTTTCCTCCCCAGTCACTGTCGAAATATGCGTGTCGCCTCAGGCCTGGAGGTTACTAGACGCCGCAGTAGCGTTTATTTATTTAACACTTTAAGCACATAGTACAGAGGCCGACTTTATGCCATTAACTTACAGCGTTCCAGCGTCTGTTAGATTTTTGTGTGTGTTTATATTATTTTTTTATTTGCTCACTTAGGCTTGAAGTTCCTTCAATACTTGTCAACGTGAAAATGACAAGAAGCGAGCGCCCCTACCTGACCCCGCGCCCGCGTCTGCTTGTCACTCTGATTGGCTCCCTAAGCTGCTGCCATCAGAGAGGCTTATACTCATTACGATACAGAAGTAGCTCTCAATAACATTGCTCAGGCTATTTCTGATACAAAATAGACGCTATTATAGAATTCTCAAGAAGCTAATGTACCTAAACAATAAGAAATATATAAATAACATTAGAAATAATATGTGTATGTCCGTTTGACGTCTAGTGTCCGCCATGTTGAATTTACATGACGTCACATACTTAGCTCGGCAAAATTTATCGAACCTTATCGTCAAAGAAGCGCATAATGCTTTGCCGAAGTCGAAAAAAAACATAGTAAATCAAATAAATCAGAAGAAGATTTATTTCTTCCTTGTGGTCGAACCAAATTGCAAATAGCTCACTTTACCATCGAAATTGGAACATGAACCTCACAAACAGAGGGCGATCGATTCATTAGCAAGTCAAACGGAGACCTATCCGGCGCGATATCGAATAATTCATCGAGAATTGATTATCTCCCGCCGTTTGATTCGGGACATAATTAGCAATCACGCTGTTGCACAGCTTTACGATAGGTACGCGTTTGCGAGTGCTACACATGTGACGACAAATTATGTTTGATTCGAGCTTGTGCGAAGAAATTCGATAAAACATATAGACGTATGATTTTCTGTATTTTTACAGAAAAAGGATCGCTAAGTTTAACGAATCGTATCGTAATTTAATTTTCTGAAGAAAAAGAATTTCCAATATACAAATGAGACAGCAAATTGTCGGCATCGACTCACATTATACATTTCCTCTAATTCTGTGACAATTTCGAAACAATTCATCCTTCTGAAAGATTTCCTCCGAAAAGATATCTTAAGAATACCAATAGAATTCAAGCAGTACCAATATCACTCGTTTCACGATTCGATTACCGCTCGATAGAGCCAGAGAGTTCAATTCTGCTATATTGGGCAGACACAAACACAGGCCAACAATGGGTTTTACAAGACACGCTAAAAGAAAAAACAAGACCAAGATAAAACAAATCAAAGTTTTGATCACAATAAGACGGCGCGTACACTTTAGACAAAACAATCCGACAAAGACAAACAGTTTAGTCTTGTCTTGAGTCTTGAATGAAAACATAGTATTATTTTGTAAACTTTGACTGTTAAGATGGCTGTATACTCTCGCCGAGAAACGCCGCCGAGATAAGACGAGTGCGAGTGTGTAAAGTCTCGCTTTGCTTTACACTCTTGCAATCGCCCTACCTCGCCTCGGCGAGAGTGTACATACATTCACCGTTTGAGAGTGCGCGCCTTCATTATTTTCATTGAGCGATCCATCTAATAATTGCATCGCATCTTGATCTATGTTTATTTTAATATTATTGCTTATATGATTATTGTGCTTTTTTTTCTGATTGTTGTATTATTAATAATTTTGTCATGATTAGGTAATGGTGATTTTGACATTATTATTATTAATTATTTTGACATTATTAGTAACTATTGCCAAAAATTTTCCAAATATAATTATGTAGTAACACTAGTGTTTACGATGTTTATGTATTATTACTAACAAATTGGATTGTATTATCTGTTTAATAAATGATTTTATTTTTTGAATAGACGATTTTGAGTAAGTCCACGCACTGCCTTATATACTCCTAACCCCGCATTTCCTCCTACCTATATTCATTTTCGAAAAGACTTGTCTATATCTCATCTGAAAAACCTCAAGTAGTTTATACGTTATTTCAGACATGTGTTGTTAACTATTTTGTTCACCTTTCTCTCACTTTTGACGAGTTATGTACAAGTTTATTTTAAGGTGTTAAGGTGAATTAAACTAGCAGACACACCATGCAGAATAAATATTATTTTACCTCAGTGTAAACGCGGAGACAAAAACTTTTACTTAGTACAAAAACACATCGAAAATAAAACGTCCCCCCAGACCGTTTACTGCTAGATAGAGAATTCCCTGGGGTCTTATTCGTCTTGGACAAACAAACATTGTCCCAACAATGGTTTTATTAGATAGAATGCAATTACTGGGACTAGTTCGGCCCATTGTCGTATTCCTGCTTTCCGTTTGAGATTCAAATGATTCATTGTAGTTGGAGGAAAGATTTTGGGATGAATGTTCAGTTTCGGCAGTTTCTTTTTTTATTTCCTGTTGGGTTAAATGCTGAGGGGAGCAGCTGCAGTTTTGGTTTCACTTGGTTGTTTCTTTTTTTCGCTAATAGTTTTCATAAAACAAACATCACGCCTGTAATCCCCGAAGAGTTAGGCAGAGGTGTACTTAATAGTACACCAACATTTCGCCAGTTACTTTTTCCCCACGTAATAGGGTCCGGGCCTATTGCCATCAACCGGACAATTCCAGACTCCGTGGCTGCTACTGATAAATTCCTGATGGAAAAACTCAATATCACTTCGCCCGACCCGTGAATCGAACCCCGGACCTCATGCTCAGCAGTCGCGCTTACGATCACTAGGCAAACGAGGCAGTCTAGTTTTCATATAATCGTAAAAATAACAACAAGTCTTACATATGAGTATCGTGTTACCCAGTAACTTCGGTAAAGGTCAGGTAATAAATGTTCTATGTCAAATATTGGTATTCAGCTGAAGCAGAACCAAAATTAGTTGAGATAAGGTTGGGCATACAATGAAAAAACAGAGGATTTACTCTTTGGACTGGTCGATAGCAGCCAGTTGACACTAGAGTACATAGCTGGTCAGACTTTTTAGACACTAAATAGTATTATAAAACCAAACAAAACGAACTGTAAAGTGAACAACGGAGCGAAACCATGCAAAGAAAACAAACTATCACTTCCGCAAATTCATCGGAAACAAGCAAGCGATCTTTTATTTACATGCAACTGAAGCAACACAGCCAACTCGTTAGCTCTGGACCAAACGAAACGTGAATAAAATAATAAAAGCGAACGTTTAACCGACCACGAAACTGACAAAGTCCGCAGCTTGAACAAAACTAATGCAAAAACCACTATCCTGGGTAAAGTTGACGAAAACCCCGCTAATTCTGAATTGGGATGAAATGTTCAGCTGAGTTTTATAGTTTATAATAACTCTGCAATGGACGCTAGAGTTATGAAACAAAAGCGTTGCAACGTTGACCACAATATCGCTTAGGTACCATCCGGCGAGATTTATCAAAATAACTCGAAATTAAATGCTGAGTATGTACGAGTATATGGTTAGAGCGAGCGATTATATGGTATGGAAGTGCATCATTTGAGAACGGCCAGATATATCTGGTAATGTTAATTAGTTTTTTTTTTAAAGAAAATTAATGATGGAAAATCTGCCCGAAAAGTTGAGAAATTTGGAAAAAACTTGAAAGCGCTTTTTTGGGTGCTAGCATGTGATAAGCATGCATGAAAAGCGAAAAACCAATGAAAAAATGGATGGATGGAGTGTCAAAGAAGTTTATTATGTGTGGGAAGTTTAAACTGCGATGACGGCAGATGATACGTATGTACGTAACGTAGAAAGGTCAAAGTTAATACCTACATTACGAAAAGTACCTACCTAGCACGTTTTTTAAATACTTAATCCAAAATGCTAACGTCATTGATATATTAAACATAAAAAATACCTAGATACACAGCTCCTTGCAAATGCCACATCAGAAACTGTCGTCGATAAAACAAACTACAACAACTCAACCTGTTCCGATTGACTCAACACAAATTCGAACTTACACCGATGACATAAAGTTGTTTTCTAAACGCAAGCAACGCCCGTTATGTCACTTTTCTAATTCAATTCCCGAAAAACAATGGCTGTCATAACCACTGAAAAGTGGGCACAATTCGAAATTGTTAGCGCTTTTTCTGCGGACTTTTAAATTGAGACGCTGTGTTTATCTTGGGTTTTTTAACAGGTTCACTGTCCAGGCTCCAGAGTGGGAATGGTCCATAAGTCCAGTTATGTTTTTATTTAAAGTCAGTTTATCCTGCCAAGTCCGCATTAAATACGAGACTTTCTCCTTACGTCCACAGTATCAGATGACTTATAAATTGTATGGGCGAACATACCACATACGGTCTGTGGACTGATATGGAAGTCTCTCTACAGACCGTATGTGGTCTGTGGACAGTGAACCTGACATCACCGGCTAACGATAACGTTTTCAAAAAACAATATAGATAAATGCTTTCGTTTGATAAAAGTAATAAATCAGACAGTAGAATATCGGGCCTAAAACAACCTCAGGAGAGCACAAAAAACGAATCAACCATTTCTCTTTGAAGAAAGCTAAAACGGTACGTAAGACATTTTTAATTGGCTTTCAAACCAAAAGCTAAAATATTGCGTGGTAGTAAAATAATTAATCGGAGTACAATTTTGCTAACTTTGCTAACAATATTGCTAGGTACACTAATTACTTACGGGTGTGGGAGTGTTGTTACATAAAGTGGATACCTAAACTTTAAAGGCACACACCGACTCGATTAAGAAACATGTTGTCTTATACATTATACATACCTACTGAAATATACAGGGTGGCAAGGACACCGACGCGAAAACGGTTACCACGTATTCAGTAAAAAAAAAAATCTACTGTTCCATACATTTTGACCGCGTAGGTGTTGCACTTTTGTAGAAAACAGCAGTTTTTTTTAATAAACGATGAAAAATTTATATGTAGCGGCGCTCAGAATGATGTAGTTACTGAATATGTGATAACCGTTTTCGCGTCGGTGTGCCTTCCATCCTGTATGGTACCAATAAATAAAGTAGAAGCAACTGTTTGTAATTTCATAATAACACCTTTTTACTGAATGCATAATTATGAAAGTATATACGGTACTTATATCAAAAAAACAACAGCAGATAGCCGATGTTATAGGGAAACCTAAGTAACTTAGGCTACTTTATTTCAGAAAAAGGATTAGGGTTCCGTGCAAAACAAAATTAAATCCCTCAAAATTATTAGCAAAATTCGATTCAAATGGAAGTAATATTTTTGTAATAATCTATAAAGATCCCGGGGCACAGCTAGTAAGCCATAACTTAACAACTAATCTGTACAAAACACGACCAACTTGTCTCGAAAATTCTATTTTAACGCTAGACTCGCCACAATTCGCGTTTGTGTGGTCCCAGCCTTTAACATGTTCCAATTGAAATCCTAAAACGACCTCTAAAGCTTTCATTGGATCCGTACAATCACAGATATAGGCACATTTACCGATACAATATTGGGGTTGAACAAGGAGTTTTCCTGGCCATAAAGCGATACTTAAATGTTGCCCTTTTCCCATGAGAATAAAGCCGAGGATAGTGATAGGGTAATAGGATATGGGCTGTGGTGTTAAAACACTTAAGGTAAATAGTTGAGGATCCTCTGCAATTCCAGTATATCTTACATCATCAGCTGCTTGTGAATGTAAGGGTCGTCTTCCAGTATAACCGCATGTAGCTGAATTTTACTTGAAACGACTGCCCATCTGGCCTCCACAGTCCAGTAATACGATACCCCTTAGTACGACTGGGTGTCAGACTTTCAGGCCACCTGTAACGACGTCTTTCTTTCTTACAAATGATTGCCGGAAGCAACGGCTTAACGTGCTTGCCGAGGCATGGGGGAAAGTCGGTAATAATGGGTGGCCACCCATCCACGGAACAACCTAGGCAAGCATAGCTTAACTGAAAGAACGACCCGAGCGGCTGTTATTATTTAGGCACGAGCTCATACCGCTATATAAAAACCGCTACTGATTCGAATTAAAGGTGCCATCAATGTCAAATTGCAACCAAGAATATGCCGTTGGCTGTACACTATACATCATTAAACGTATACAATATTAACACCTTATTTAACGTATGCAACACTGAGCTGTCTTGTGGGGGGTCAAACCCACATAACGCGAGTTTAACCCTTCGTTAAACAGATCATTTAACACAGGTTTAGGGCGGATGTTACATACTGTGTAACAGTATCTACAGAGATAGACGAGAAGGTTAGAAACACTAAGCTCGATGAAGTTTACGGGAAAAACATGGATCTTCTTTTTTTATTTTTTTTTAAATAAAATTTTTATTCAGTTTACATAACATATTAAAAAGCTAGTAACAAAAGAAAATTAACCTTAAGCGCTAGGTTTTTACAAATTCCCTGGACTCCACACTAAGATACCCTGTGTCGTGGGGTCCAGTCTCTTCCCAAGTAAGGGTAACATGTTAGTTTTATCAGTGCTTTATCAAGCGAGAAGTGTGAGATGTCGTACGTTATGTCTATTCCGAAAGGTCTCGAAAGTACTGTTTTCAAGCAAAGCAGCACGATTTAGACAGATCTTATGCATATCATGCTGATTGGTATTAATTACAAGGTAGTGTAAACGGACCCTTTGCGAAGCCATCAACCAAGCAATCTGTTCATCAAATTAAGTAACACTGCGCAAAAATAATTGCTGAAAGACGACATTTTTTTGGCGCTCACGCACTCTAAACTAATATTGCATTGAATAAGTACAGGGGTCTTGGAAGAATTTCATGTAAAGTTACATTTTAAATTTGTATTTTTTTTAAAAAACGTGTTATAAAGTTGGAACTTTGACTTCCAATACTCCGAAACTAAATAGAAGGTTCCCAGGCATGGTGCAGAAGAAAAACATGGTCGCAATGACGGAGAACAACAGCCTTTCGGTTTTGGTAAGGTTTTTTACACTCTTTAAATGATCGGTCTAAGTCAGGCTGCTGTTATAGACGATGACAGTGTTTGTTTATAGTCGCAGATTTTTTAGATATACCCGGCAGGTTTCGGCACGTGAAAATATTCGACTTTCGTGCAAGTTCACGCAGATACTACGTCAAAAACCATTCCCTTGTAGAGAAGTTTGGCGTAACGGAAATGCAATGCTCAGGTGCCTCTTTTCGCTAACGAACAATAGGGCATTGCCTTCAACAAGCCTGATAACATCACGCCTGTGGACCAGAATGGTAAGGCAGAGGTGTAGATCGATAGTAGAGTTCTTTAGTACACACGGCAACACTTCAAGCTATACATTTCCAGTATTACATGCTCTCGCTTTGTATAGATTTCCCGTACAATGGGAGATCCACATAAACTGGTTTAGTATAGGTATAGCTTAATTGGTCGTCGTGCGTACAGTCACATTTCGTTCCATGTGATAAGGCGGAGCTTATTGCCATCAAATGGGCACGAATTAACAATGAACCTTCTTCATATATCCTTGTTTTATGACACATGTGTGCGGTGGTACTGGTCAGGTAAATCCGCGCCTGTCAAGTGGAGCAAACAAAAACTTCAGCTCAAGCTTACTCGGCCTTTTCATATTTACGAGAGCTCCCCCTTATTATTTATTCATCGTTTTTTACTCATTTCGCCTAAGCTATGAAACGGCATTTTTTATGCCCAAGTAAATAAATATTTACCACATTTTTATGATGTTTTTGAGGTCGTTACATGAAAATTGTAAGTAGATTGAGTGATTGCGTAAACATTGTTTAAATTATTCGGACATAAAATGTTATAAAAAGATAATCTAGGCTTGAAAAAACGTCTAATTTTGTGTTGTCTGTAATTGGTAATTAAAAGAAAACACAAAATTAGACCTCTTTTAAATTAGGTTTTATGTATGAAAAGTTTTGTACAACTACGCCCACAAAAATATGTACCTATCAATTAATTAATATTAATTCTACTATTCATTTTCAATACAAAATTACGCTCGCCCACGTGGTGTGGTTGTGGTACGTGTGAAACAATCCTATTAGCTTCTTAAAAGGTCACAGAGCCTAATTATCCGTCTAAGCTCTTGGACTACCTCGTTGGTCTAGTGGTCGCAAACGCCACTGCTGAGCATGAGGTCGTGGGTTGGATTGCCAGGTCGAGTAAAGTGCTATTGGGAATTTCTCAGTAGCAGCCACGGACTCTGGATTTGTGCCCGGTTGATGGCAATAGACTCACCCACTTTTACACGGGACTTTAACATAACTGGCAAAATGTGGGTGTACTTTTAGGTACACCTCTGGGCAACCCTTTGGGGATTACAGGTGTGATGTTTTGTTATATATATGTAAACTCTTGGCCACGCACAACGCGCTCAAGCGACAAGCGTCTTGCGGTAGTGACTGCAAGCAAAACAAATAAAATAATGTTTAGAGCACGTCATGAGTTTCCACAACGCGACGGAACTCACATCAAGGAAACAATGGACACACGTGTCTCGCTAGTCGCATCGCCCTATGCCATGAACGAAGCCTAAACGTAGCCTAAACGTTTCTCCAAGAACCAACATAACACGACGTTTGAAGAGGGTAGCGACCTGTATATCAAAGTGCCTAGTGCTTTCATGAAAGCTCTCGACATACGACGAGAATTGTAATAGAATATCGAGCTAATGTAATATGGAGAGTTTCAAACTTCAGAGGCTGTGGCCCTCCATACGGCATACCACTAGGAATGTTAATTATGGAACTTGATGCTGTTAGGGCGAAGGCACACGGCGCGTTGCGGCGCCGCACCGCAAAGATTTCACCGAATCAGCCCGCTGCTCGCTTAGCCCGCTGCTCGCTGATACGTTGAAATCTTTGCGGTGCGGCGCCGCAACGCGCCGTGTGCCTTCGCCCTTAGTTACAGAGGACGGGGTTTTTTAATTAGTTGAACGGCTGAAAGTTGATTTTTCTACGAGAGTAATTTGGTTCGTCTCTTGTCGACGACTAAGTCGGTACAAATGTGGATTTAGACACATTTAGAGTTGGTTTTTCTGTAAACTACTTCAACTTTGCAAATTGCGGATCGGAGTTTAGATAACATATTTATTTTTACTGATTTGAATGTTACGGTGTAATGCTGATAATTATGAATGTACTACCGAGTTCAGTGATGGTCGATCACTTTTCACTTACTCGGGGCATAATGCTTTTTTTAATTTAATGAATGATTTGTGTTTTTAATTATTTTCTTTCAAAATCTGACATGTAATTTTTAATAATTATTAATAAATAAACTAAACTAAACTAAACTAAACTAATGGTGAAAAGTGGTAGACTGTCAGTGAACTCAATACTACTTCTATATTAATAAATTCCTTATTATTAATTATATTAATTCTTTATTGCGAACTAAGTGTACCCACAGTATTTTGAAGATGTTAACAATAGGTAGGTTCTAAGAATTTAGTTGCCTGATAAGGCATTGCAATTTAAATGGTTTAAAAAAAAATGTAATAGGTACTTAATATTACAGTTATACAGTTTATATTATATCAATTATCATTATTCATACATTTTTTATTATATCACTTAATAGTATGAGATATAAATTATAAGAATAGTTCTAATAATTTATTTCTCATACTATTAAGTATCACAATCATTTTAATATTACTTAAATATTTATTTTTCTTCAAGGAATTCTTTTACAGAGTAATACGCCTTTTTAATCAGGAAGTCTTTTAGCTTTCTTTTAAAAATACCATTAGATGAATGCTCTTAATGTCTATGGGTAACTTATTATATATTTTTATGCCCATACAAAAAATACTATTGCTATATACTGTAGTGTGGGATGTTGATGTTGTATTGCGTAATGTATTTTTAAGTCTACTGCTTTTTAATGTGTCATAGCTACTAATTTATTAAAATTGAATTTATAATATAATATAAATTTATTTATTTAGGTAATTTACACCCATTCCCATTAATCACAATATAATTACACTACAAACACAAATAAAACATTACATTATAGATAAAAATAAAATAAATAGCACACTACACTTCTACATACGACCGACACAGAATGTGCAGTTCTGTTACCACCTAGCCCGGCACATGTTTTATCTTGGTTAATTAACACCTACTTTTAATTAATGTCGAATGCCATTTTCCTTATAAACTGGAATCTATGGTGTTTTTGTCTGAATTGACTTTACATGCTGTCGAGAAATATCTCTCAAGCATGCTGGTTTCCTCACGATGATAAACTGGAATATGGACACCAGTTTAAAATTAATGAACTAGGTACAAAAGCCCATCTTTTGGTCAATAGGAAAAATGGCGTATTTAGTCCAAAGCACCTTTAACTATGATAAAAAGAAATAAATAATAATAAAAAAAAAACAAAAAGGATGAAGAAATCTCACACAATTTCTTTAGCATACAAGCCACCATCTTTTTATTTTCATAAACCCGTTTCAGGTGACCAATGTAACCACCTTTCAGTACTCGTAACTCACGGCGAATGGTCTCATATGGCGGCGCCGAAAGCCGCCATTTTCATACGAAACTGCTGTAAATCTTAAATATTATTTATCGCTGAAGCTGAAAGGTGTTTTAACACTAGCGTCTTGTGGAAAGCTGTAATTAGTTTTGCTACCGTGTGTAAGGAGTTCGCAGGTTTTGAATTCTCCTTTGTCTAACAGTTTTGTTGTAAAAAGATGTTTGTTTTTCGAAGGAAAACATGAGGTTGAGGAAGTTTTGCAAGAAGAAAATTAATACATTAACATAAGGCCACCACAGACGTTCTTGCTAAAGGGTTAGGCAGAGGTGTAGTTCCTACAGCACAATAATATTTCGCCAGTTAAGTTTAAAGACATCTTAATGAATCGTTGAACAAGTTAAACTTATGCAAACGCTGTGGTTTATCGCTTTAGCAAGCTTGTTAACGTAGTCTTCTATTCTCTTTTCTTGAATTGATTTACCCAAGTGTCCCATTTTTTTATACATAAACGTATATAGTCGTTAAGAATGCACCACAAAACTTATAAAAACTCCATTAAAACATGTCCAAATCTTGGACAATTTCACAAATCACATCGGAACTTTTTGACAAAGCAGGAGGTAAGTAGATCGTTAGAGTCAGGCCAGTAATATTTGAAGTTCGCCGACCATCGCTTAGTGCTCTTCAAGTCACATTAAGCCAAAAATCACCACATCTATCACTATAACGGCCTCGGTAACGCTTAAATTGATACTTATTTTCGTAAAGATGGGTACGATGTCATATATTTTGAGTGGAATACGGTTTGAGCTACTTATCTTTGGTTTTTTATTGAATAAAGAACGATGTTTAAGAGGCAGTGCAAAGCAAAAGAAAAAAAATGATTTTTTTTTACGGCCATAATAGATGTATTTACTTCGTTATTTAAGCTGGCCAGCATTATGCCAGTCATAATAATTATTTTTCCAAATTCAGTTAAAAAAAAAATGAGATGAATGACGATATTTTCCAGTTATGTTTAAGTCCCATATAATAAGGGGCGAGCCTATTGCCTTCAATTGGTCACAAATCCAGATTCCGTGGCTGCTACTAACAAATTTCTGCTGGAAAAACCGTACCACCCGACATGGGAATTGAACCCAGGACCTCAGGCTTTTTTAAACAGACCTCTGACCTAAGAGGTCTAGTATATAAAGTCAAATGTACCCAACATAAATCCGACTGAAAAGATATACACAGATTGACAAGACACCCAGAAATTATTCAGTCGTAGTCAGTGTTGTTTCTTCAAGCGACATAAATATTCAAGTATTTGACCGCGGGGTTTTAAAAATGATTCGGTGGACGGTTAGCCAGATGTCCCGGCTTTTACGGGGACGGCTATTTTATTTTATAAGAACGTATTTTTTTGTCTTTTTTACTTTTACCTGTCTCGACTCTCGACGGCGATTGGTCGCTTCGGGTGCAAGAAATAAGTAGGACTTCAGTTTTGATTTGTTACCTGTAACAGGAAAATGATATTTAGTCAAGTAAATGTTTGTATTAAAGAGTGAATATACTTTTATGGTGTAAATTAGTGGTAGATGAGGAAGATGAGAGATATGATATGGCAAGAAAGGCGGTGATTACTGAGACGACTTTTCATAGATGTTCAAATGGAAGAACTGCCTATGGCATTAAGTCTGCCTCTGTACTTTGTGCTTGAAGTTTATTTGAAAATTTCTTACATTACAAGTAAGAAATCATATAAATAATTAAACAGTTACTTTTTAACTTAAAATCGAGTACGAATCTAATCCATAAATTACGTCACACGTTAAGGGGAGGGGGTCGATGAAGTGTGACAAGGGAGGGCTCCGAAATTTTGTGACGTCACATTTCAAAATCATATGTAGGTAAGTATTGAAACACGAAATTTGAACTATTAACGAAAATCTTAAAAATATTTCCAACTTCATCTGTGTGAACATGTAAAATATGTGACGTCACACTACGGAGGGGGGAAGTCTCATAAATGTGACTAGCTGTGACAACGACGGGGGGAGGGGGTCAAAAAATTATGAAATTCGTGTGACGTAATTCGTAAACGTAAAACAGAGATAGTGCGAAGTTTAAACTTAGTTTCAGCTCGCAATCTCTTTAGTGTAGTTAAGTTCCCGATGTTATAATACATTTTCTTTCTTATACATACACATACCTAAACTCACGCTCTTTTTGTCATGGGGATAGGCAGAAACTATAGAAGGTCACCTGCTAAGATCCTTACAACAGAGGAACTTCCTTCGCCTCATCTACGTAATCCACGTTCATACATAAGTATAGTCATACACGCACGCTGGTTTCTTTCTTACTTTTGTAACAGTTACTTTTACACTATCTGATAAGATTATGGTAACAGTATTGATTATTGTTTTGATTTTTCTTCGCTGACATAACATAATGTTCCAAAACAAATACACTCGAGAGCAATGAATCCGGGTCACTTAAAGAATCCTAAAAATCTCGTAAACTAAAAATGCTAGGTTAATGCAATAAATTGTATTTAATAGACAATGTAATACTCCTTAAATGAAGGTATTAAAACTTCTTAGTTATTGTAAAGTTATATCATAAAAAAATCAAATTTGAAAAAGGGCCACTTTCGAAGATGGAACTACGAAATTACAGCATTTGGTTTTGCTTTTGTTTGTAATCTGTCATTTATGTGGGTACATAAACCATGTTGATAGTGCTCTATATTCATTATTCAAGCTGAAATTATGTCGCTTACGCCTGAAGAATGCACCAGAATACTTACAATGCTGGAAACCGGCCGGAGTCAGCGCGATACAGCCAGGACTGTCGGTGTGTCGCTGTCAACAGTACAAAGAGTTCTCCGACGTTACGAAGAAATTGGTTCTAACCTACGCAGACCACGAACGGGCAGAACCAGGTGTACCACAGCACGAGAAGACCGATACTTGGTGAACACCATGCTTCGAAATCGCTTTCTCACAGGAACTGAACTCACAAATCAGTTTCGACGCCTCGGAGGAAGTAACCCAAGTGCATGGACAGTAAGACGTCGGCTTGCTGAATCTAACTTAAAACCCCTTAGACCTGCAAACGGCCCTAAACTGGAGCGTGGGCATCGTATTTCAAGACTAAGATATGCCCAGAGCCACGTAAATTGGAGTATTGAAGATTGGTCAAAAGTTATGTTCTCCGACGAATCAAAATTTATGCTCTACAAGCACGATGGAAGACACAGAGTGTATCGAAGACCAGGGGAAAGATTCAAGCAAGCATGCATCGAAGAAAAAGTAGCCTACGGTGGTGGGTCTGTACTTGTGTGGGCCGGAATTTCTTCTGAAAGTCGCACAGAGCTGGTGATCATAGAAAACGGCTCTTTAACTAGCGTAAGATATGTGGAAGAAATCCTCAATGATCACGTTGGTCCATTTATGGTCAATTAAGGTGAGGATGCTATATTTATGCATGACAATGCCCGACCTCATACAGGTAGGATTGTGAATGACTACCTTCAAGAGATGAACATTACTCGTATGGAGTGGCCAGCGCGCAGCCCGGATATCAACCCGATCGAGCATGCTTGGGACGAGCTAGGCAGATGCGTAAAACAACGAAACCCTCCCCCAATCACGCTTCGTGAGCTCAAAATTGCTCTCACAGAGGAATGGGAGAATATTCCCCAAAATCGTATAAGGAACTTGGTGTACAGCATGCCAAACCGCGTAAACGCAGTAATGGAAGCACGAGGAGGCAATACGAAGTATTAAAATTCAAGAAAATCGTAATAAAGTTCAAAAATTTCATGTTTCCTATTTTTGTTTTAAGGAGAGATCAGCAGTTTTTTTCTTTATGTAATTTTGTGTTAATAAAATGTATGGCGACTCATATTTTTTTTACTTTCATTTAAGGAGTATTACATTGTCTATTAAATACAATTTATTGCATTAACCTATCATTTTTAGTTTCCGAGATTTTTAACATTCTTTAAGTGACCCGGATTCATTGCTCTCGAGTGTATGTTTGTCTCTATTCGTCAGTGCAGCCAGTGACACTCATGGCTGAGATAGACAAACAGTGTGGCTACGTTGAGTGTAGATGTACCTACTCGTATTATGTTCTTCTTATATTTATTACATTTGTTTATTGGTGCGGCGTGCGCATGTTTCTCTGTCTGTCTCTCTCTCTTACAGAAAGCAAGCCAGATATTGTCGTTCGACTGCCAAGGTCTGTCTATGGATGGGTGATCCAAGTTAAGCAACGGTGCCGAGGTCTGTCTGTGGATAGGTGATCAAGGTTAAGCAACGACTGCCAAGGAACTTCGTTCCATCCGGGTGTCCCTTGACACCTCTCCAAGTTTTTTTTATTTTTTTTTTACTTATTCCTATCTGAATTCTGACCATGGCATTACTTTGGGCCCTATCAGAATACCAGCGCTGTTACGTTTTTTTTTTGTAAATGTTACACCATGCTGAAATAGGGGCCTTTTGGCTTCGTACCCCAATAAGGACCAATTTCGTTTGTTTTTTTTCCTTATGTATACTTTTTATATAATTTTGTTGTACTGTTCATCATCTTCCTGCCCTTGTCCCATTCTACTTGGGGTCGGCGCAACACGTTTTGTTCTTCCATTCTCCCCTGTCAGACGTCACGGCATCATCTACTCCTTTCTCTTTCATATCGTTCCTCACACAATCCATCCATCTTTTCTTTGGCCTTCCTCTCCCTCTCCATCCATCAACATTCATGTCCATCACTCTTTTAATCACATACGTTTCATCCCTCCTCATTACATGTCCATACCAAGACAAACGACTTCCTTTCAATTTTCTGTAACAGGCGCCACTTTCAAACTTCCTCTAATAAACTTATTCCTTCCTTTGTTGTACTGTTAATTTAACCATTTTTTTGAGTCCGCACAGGACAACAAAACACACAAAAAATGGTTAAATATGGTTGGTTATTACTATGGTTGGTAATATGTTTGTTAAATAATGGTTAAATGGGTAAATACTTTCTTTCTTTCTTAAATTCTTCCCCAGTCAAAAGAGACGGGTTACCATTCACTTAAGTATGTAGGTGCGCCCAATACGTTTATAAGTAAGTAGACCCTTTTAATACCCACTCGATCCCTCTTATTTACGCCAGCTTACACGTTTTTATCCTCGAAACACGTGCACGTCACGGTTTTCCTCAAAGGGTAAGCAATGTGGGTAGGTACGTCAACATTTTGTAGATAAGTATCCTGTTAAACCCCTATTTTACACTGACTATGTGTTTAGTTGTTATGTAATATATCTACCAACCCACACTGGCTTGCGTGGATTTTAAATAAATAATACGTTAAATGTTTTTTACAAATACATTGTAGAGGGCATTAATTGGGCATTATTTGGGCTTATTATTGTATGGAGATGACCTTTGACCTTAAACGTGAGACCTCTTCTATATCTACCAGGATGGAACGTCGATGCACAAACGCTTACCACGTATTCAGTACATCATTCCGACCCCCCCCCCCCCCCCAATATAATTTTATTCATCGGTATTATTTTTAATCAGCTTTTCCATACAGTTCGACCGAGTAGTTATTGCACTTTTGTAGGAAACAGTACATTTTTTCGAAATGATGTTTTGAATATGTAGGTACGTGGTAAGCGTTTGTGCGTCGGTATTCCTTCCACCCTTTATAACGCTTGTCAATAACAGAATTAAAACAAAGTAGGTACATTATCAAAACCAAAACTATGGTCCACCCCCCCGTCACTGTTAGGAGGCCTGCATCCCAGCAGTGGGAACGTTATGACGTTTCGATTGGATATATGAAGATAAAACATTTTTTACCAAAAAGGCACACGTGACCAAAAACAGACTAGATATAAAAAACAAAAACGTAGGCAAGCCAGCCAAAAAAGACCAAACAAAATCTAGTACCCATCATATTTCACAACACATCAATAAAACATACCTATATTCCCCTAAAAATATGAAAAACCAGTAAAACTAGAAAATAACAAAACCAAAACAAAATATGTGGCGCGATATATTCTGTATGAACGAACTATAAAGACCTATCTAGACAGCCAGTTACCGCATTGCGTCTGAGCCGAGATTCGCTCTCTACCTACTACCTACCGCGCCGCGTCGCCAGAAGAAAGATACTGTAAAAAACTTTGCAGTAAACAAACTTTCTATAACGTTCTTTATTATATCTCATACTGTCCCTCGAATGGACTGTTAAAAGTTTTTTATTTATGAATTTTATTAATAATTGTGTGAATTTTTAAAAGCATTGCTTTTGTTTCAAGTTACTTTTGTTGAAGTTAAAAGAGAAAATAACTGAAAAATGAAAGGTAATTTTTGTATTAGGAAATAAATTGAGATAAATACGTCGGGTAACACAACAACTTTTTACATAAAATCGCAGAACGGACATCGAAAATTCTTTCTTACAAAGAGATCTTAGAATCTTCCTAACTTGGAAAGAACTCTTCCATATAAGCCTGAAAAACCACTCTAAGCCGTAGTGCTGTCCTGAAAGACAGCTGTATTTCAAACCTGGGTTCTATATTCTACAGACAGTAGACTGTATATATAGAGCCCACAGGATCAAAGATATGCTGCCAGTCTTCTGGGCACGTTTCCGGACGACAGCGATGCGGAGGATTACTTTGACGCCTAAGTGTCCTATTGTCGTCGTTGTACTCAGGGTGAAATTTTGAAGTGGGCGTGGATGACCAAATCCGAAACTATGAGGAATAGCGAAAAATACTCAAAGGAGTTTCGACCCCGATTTTAATGAAAACTAAAACTCGAGACTCCTTTGATATTTTTCGATTTGGCCACCCACGCACACTTGAAAAATTCACCCTGTGTATGTAGGTACTTACTTTGATTCTTTATTATTATTTTAGTTACATTTGTAGTCTATATATAATGTCCATAATAACCTCACTTAAATAAAATGTTGTATAATATTTCTGTCTAAGCGCATAGCAACGAACGACAGCAACTATGCCTAGTTTATACGTATGTATACCCTATGTTGTTACAGTCCACTTACATTAAAATTTAGTAAAGAATAAACTGTCAAAGTGTCCACACGTAGTTTTACTGTGCACAAACCAAACAAGCAATATACAACCTTATCGCCGTGATCATTTCAAAGAGACGATATACGGAACGAAATGGAACCTTTTGCTAAAGCAATAATTTTTCGCAGCTGTGGAACAAGGGCATTAGCAGGAAATATGTATTTTTTGGGAGCGAAGCAGCAAGCAAAAGCTAGTTAGTCCTTTTTTTTCGGATTAATAATCATCAAATGACCCCCCCGCTCAGGGCGGAGCCGAAGGGAGTGTCAGACCTATACTGACTAAAACCCATCCATGTTCCCTCTTCAGAACAGCCGCGGTATCTCTTTAAAACAGTCCCGCAGCCCTGGCTAGCCAAGCCAAGCTAGTCCTTGAAATTAGAGTAAAAATGTTTGGACTAAGTGTAGTGAAATAAGTTCTTAAACTGTCATGGTCACTAACATTATAATTAACACTAGAAACGAAAAAAACAACATAAAACCATAACATACATCATCAAACAAACACATACGTTCATATCGGGAACTCAAAACAAACAGTGGACATGGTAAATATCCCGTTTCTAGTGTTAATTATAAGTGTATTGAAGTTTTAGATTCGAGTTATGACATTGTCAATCAGTATTTTTTTTAACCCATTTCATTATTATTATTACTCATGTAATGCTAAAATAGAATATACATGCACAAAGTATAGAGAAAATATGCACGTTTTTACCTCAAACGTATTTAATTTTACCACCATGTTTATATATTTCAGTCAATAAAACACTTCGATATTATTAGCATTGTATGACCTACACCTAACGCCAAAAATAGCTTTCTATAAAATTATTTTATAACGGCATATAAATTGAAATTGAGTTGTATTCTTCAGCTTTGATAAAGCTGCCTATTCACGTCGCGACAAACGCGACACACGGTGGAGCGACTTTTGATAGTTTTCCAAACTTATCTCCTAAGACGACGTTGAGGACAGGTTGCCATTTTCTCAGACAGCATCTTACGTAACGCTTGTCGTACAGTGAATATGTATCTTTAGGCACTTGTACCACCGTCGACGAAGCGACTAACTTTCGTATTTTGTCGCTCAAAAAACGGCAAATTTATGGCGGCTCTGAAGTTAGCTTCGAGTGACGGTCTACGCGTTTTACAGTCAAGACGATACGTCTTCTGCGCCCCGCTGATACCTTTTTTTTTTTTTTTGGTGGGTGGGAAATCATCAAATGACCCCCCCCGCCCTGGGCGGAGCGGAAGGGAGTGTCAGACTCTTACTGACTAAAAACCACCCATGTTCCTTCATTGGCCCTTTATGTTCCAGGGCCGCGGTATCTCTTTCGAACAGTCCCGCAGCCCTGGGCCCCGCTGATACCTAGAATTGTGTTTTACGCAGCTTTACGTTACTTATTCCGTCTGAACCGCCGTACATACCTGCAGACCGTCACTGACAGCTCGCACTCGCGCCATAAATTTTTAACAGACCTGTAGGTCCCGTGTCAGTAACAGGGATACATAATATTAATAGTTGATCGCCAACTCTTCATACAACCGGCGGGAGCTTAGTCAAACAAAACAACTCGCTTTTTAGTTGCTAGATCTACTCGCTTCTCGCTTGTGTTGGGACCTGGCCTTACGACCCAATATGGAATATATTCACATACATGATGTTAGCCTGTCAATAATGAACAGCTTATTTCTTGCTACATTCTTTCTGAAGCCACGTAGCATATGTACGTGACAACAAAGCGTACGTGTATGAATATAATTTAGTTATTGCAGTGTCAATCGAATTTGGGCATGTAAGGAGAAAAGTGATATAATAATAGTGTTCTTGTAAGGCGAAAATTATTTGCGGATTGAGACACACATAGGTGGTAGGTGCAATAACATTCAAACATAAACATAGTTAGGGAAATTAATTCTTTAATTTGTAGTGTTTTAGTCATTTTTAACCGACAAAAAACTGAATCAAACAAACAAAAGTCACCGACTTCTGAAGCTAAAATTATTTTTCGCTTTTTTGTGTTTTTGGAGGCGGTTTTATTTTTTGAAAAAAAAAAGTTTTTTTATATACAACTGTCTTAAGAGGAGCTCGTGGCTAAATAATATCGGCCGCTCGGTTCGATCTTCTGATTAAGCCGCGCTTGCTTAGGTTGGTCCGTGGATGGGTGACCACCCAGTACATGCCGAGTTTCCTCCGTGGCTCGAAAAGCACGTTAAGCCGTTGGTCCCGACTGTCATTTGTATATCGTTGACAGTCGTTAACTTACAGGTAGTCGGTGGCCCGAAAGACTGACAACCAGTCTTACCAAGGAATATCATATTACCCAGTACTAACTGGGCTGTGGAGGTCAGACAGGCAGTCGCTCCATGTAAAATACTGGTATTCAGGTGCATCCGGTTAGACTGGAAGGCGACCCCAACATAGTTGAGAAAAGGCTAGGCAGATGATGACATAACTGTCTTAAGAATGACAACTGTGAATAGAACATACGGATTATTAAAGTTAGTAATTAATTTGTTTAACAGTTAATTTCTCTGATGGTACATGAAAGTCTTTCCTACGTCAAAATATAGGAAAGATTCAAGGACAAATGCATAAATTTGTGCCATTTACCCATGGGCGTAAGCAGGCACTATAGAACAGCCACCAGCTACGACCCTTAAAAACTTCTTTTCAGAAAAATAATCAATGATTTTATCCAACAAAGCAAGTGACAACACACACCACCCCATTACTCCCATATTTTCCGGATCGCAACTCCAGATCCGCGCACAATACGGATCATCGCCTTACATTATCTGGTAGTCTCCCTGGAGCGGTACCTTCGGGTAGAAAAGAGGTTCTATTGGCTGTGGACACCATCCGCATACGTAATGCACTGTCGAACTTAGCTGTACCAAGGAGCAGTTTAACACAGAAGACCTGTTATAATACAAAGGTCGAAAACAAATGCAATGTATGTATTTTTTGTAAAATACTTTAAGACAAACAGATAAAGTTCAGCTTGCGCTACAGCAGATATCATATTTATGGCTTTTCAAAAGAACTGGTCCCTCTGAAATCAACTTCTTAATTAACCAGTATAAAGTTGATATTTGATTTGAATATGAAATAGACGTGCACATAAGACAACGTCAAAATAATGATGTTAAACAAAAGCCAGTCGCGAATTCGGAGTGTACGCACGACCAATCAAGCCAAAAACCAGTTTATGCGGATCTCTCATTCTACGTGAAAACTATGCAAAACGAGGCCATGTTATACTGGAACTGTATAGCTTGATGTGTCGTCGTGTGTATGTGAAATGTGTTTTTTATGTTTCCGTGTGTTTTTGAATGATTGTATAATCGCCAGCGCATCAAGTTCATACAAACTGTCAAATTTTCTCATTCGATTTTGAACTTAACCTTCAACATTTTATGGTTTAAAATCATTGAAGCGACTGTACCTTCTGTAATTATTTGTTTTGTGCTATAGATACTGTATCATTGGATCCGTATTAGGTACCTATAGCCACAAAGAAAGGGGTTTTCAATTTCTTATCTAAATTATTTATATTTGGATATCTTGTTTCGTCGAGAATTGTGTTAATGAGTGCGTATGTGGAACAGCAATTGCGACAAGACTGCAAAGTGGATACAAAATACCTTCGATTTTTACTTATGCTACGTATTTAGTAAGGTGGTTGCAAAGCTGATGGAGATTTCTCAGGTTCACCGTTTGGTGTGTAATTCTAGGCTAAATCCTAACTTCCCAATCCTAACTAATATTAAAAATGAGAAAGTAAGTTTGTTTGTTACCTTTTCACGCCTAAGACACTGAACCGATCATCCTGAAATTTTGCATATACGTTGTCTGGTGTACAGGAACGGACAGTAGGTAGGTACTTATAGGTACTGCATAACTAATGACACAACTGGAATTCAATATACCTTCCAGTCCGAAAAAAAGTACAGTTCCTGAGGAAAATAACAATAACGTTCTTATGATAATAGATGGCGCCACGTGAATTCGAATCATAATTGAATTATATTATTACAAGCAGAGTACAACCCGAATTGATTGTCTAATTCAAAATTAACGCGAGCGAATCCGCGGGCAAAAGCTAGTAATAGAATAATTATTAACGCATATACAATATACATAATATTCAATCACTAACTTTACCTATCAAACTGACAATGCCAGCATAGTGAGAATGTCCCTGAAGACATAAGTTACAAGAACGTTATCGCCGACAGTCTCCCGGGAACGTCGTGACTTAACCGACATCCGGAACTATTTTACATGTTATAAAGGATAGAAGATTTAGTCTATGGTTAGTTTAGGAAGATAAATGGCTAGAATTATGTGGAAATGGTGACGTTATTTTCAACCTTTTTTTTTTTCGGGTGGGAAATCATCAAATGACTCCTCCCGCTCTGGGTGGAGCGGAAAGGAGTGTCAGACTTTTACTGACTAAAAACCACCCATGTTCCTTCTTTTGCCCTTTATGTTCCAGGGCCGCGGTATCTCTTTCGAACAGTCCTCTATTTTCAACCCTGAGTCTGGATTTGTGGCTAGTTAATGGCAACAGACAGACTCACCCCTATGGAACTAGTGAGTCGTCTTACAAAACATTATTTAAATACCAGTTTTAAATGTTATAACTTTACTTTAAATACTTCCATGACCCCTGTACTATTTAATTCATCAGCGTAATATTTTGAGTGCGTTACATTGAGTGCTACCGTAGACCATGATTTTTCACACAAAAAAGTCGTTTCCCAGCAATAACTATTGCGCACTTAGTTTGATGTACAGAATGCTTGGTTGACGGCTTCATGAAGGGTCCGTTTACACCCTGTATTAATGTATTAAACACGTAATGATTCCGGAATACATTTTTCTACATTATGGTAGAAAAACACAGCATTATAATCAATTGTAGTGTTTAGATATAGAAGAAATAAGTTCAAACACACATGAAAAGTGATTAATTTATACACCATTATTTTTAGGTCGTTCTGGAGCCGAATACCATGAACTCGATCATCGAACTCGAAGCGATTGGGACTATTTTTTTTTCAAAAAATAACAATAAAAAAAACACGAAAGAATAAATTTAATGTTTTTTTTTTAAATAATGAGAACTCAAATGCATATGTGTGTGTAAAACGTATCCACGATCGGCAACACATGCGAACGATACCCATTGAAAAATTCTTTCATCGATCGATTCTCATTATTTCACCAAAAAAAACATTAAATTAATTCTTTCGTATTTTTTTATTATTATTGTTATTTTTTGTAAAAAATAGTCCCAATCGTTTCGAGTTCGATGATCGAGTTCATGGTATTCGGCTCCAGAACGACCTAAAAATAATGGTGTATAACTGCCTATCCTTTCAGGCATTAGAAAATTAAATAATGAGAATACCTAAACAGGAACAGGGATGTAGACACCATTAAAAAATAAAATAAAGACGGCTCGTCTAAAAAAAAACACTTTATTTTAGACCTGAAAACGAGATTTATTTTCAGTTAATTGCTAAATTAGATTTTTGGTTGCTTTGAAATCAATAAACAATTGAGTCATTGAGTTGACAAAATAGTGACGTCACAGCGTGCTTTTGCCATACAAAATGTAATTGGGAATCTCGTTTTGACAGATCATAAAAAGATTGTCAATTGATTGGTGTGTCAACTACTCTATTGAGTTTACATGTAGTTTAGAGGAATATGCCAAGTATTATCATGAATAAAAAACGGGATATTTACGTTAACTATTTATTTTGTGTTCCCGATATTTCGGCCATGTTCTGTTACAAGCACCATGAACACGGATAAACTGAAGTTATAAAATAATAGTAAGCATGGTAAATATCCCACTTCATTGTGTTAGTGATCATGGTAGTTTAAAAACTTACCTATATAAATACCTTATATTTTTGCATGTGATATTTACGACCTAGGTACCTTTGATTAGTTCTTTCACTATGAACGCACTTAATTTAAAATTGATTTTGAATCAGAATGACTTTTAGATGTAAACTAAATCATTAGTTTGATTATTGTACTTATTGCTTTTATTTCACTTTCAGTTGCCTAGAACCTCACATGAACTGCACGAGAAAACTAAACCTTAGATTCCTCGTGCAGCTTGTTAATTATAATTCAGGAAGGATAATGAACATTATTGAGCATTAGCGGCCCGTCCCGGCTTCGCACGGGTGGACATTTATTTTTTAATCTTTTTTTTTCTGGTAATAAATATATCCTACGATACTCACAAGTAACGTGGCTTTCTATTGGTATAAGAATTTTCAAAATCAGTGCAGTAGATTCAGAGATTACCCCCCACAAACTCACAAACTTTACCTCTTTATAATATTAGTGTAGATATCACATTACCTATTCGTGAGTACAGTTAGATTATTTAGTCTAATTAAATTTTAGACACCTACAACTACATACATCTACACTAATATTATAAAGAGGAAACATTTGTATTTTTGTGTGTGTGTATGTTTGTAATGAATAAACTTAAAAACTACTGTGCCGATTTCAAAAATACTTTGCACCCGTGCAAAGCCGGGACGAGCCGATAGTAATTTATAAATAGAAATATTTTAATTAATAGGTAAACCGTTTTACCGTATTGCTTATGATACGAATATCGATTTAATTTAAATATTATAATAACCTCACGCCTGTAATTCCAGACGGGGTACCTAATAAGTACACCTACATTTCGACAGTTATATTTATATCCCATGTAATAGGGGGCGAGCCTAAGGCGCCGTCTTCACGAGCAAGAGAATCGCGGCGATATTAACGTATAGAAATCGGGGCATGACGATAATATCGCCGCGATTCTCTCCCTCGTGGAGACGGCCCTTAAGGTTTAATAAAAATTACCTTGCAACTCACAACTTGTCAACAAAAATAATCAGTGATTTTTCTTGACAAGTTGCAAATTCACACAACACACAAATTAATTGTGCTAACATCGCGCAAAACAGAGATTAGATTCAGATCGCCATTATTACTATCATCATCATCATTATATTTATTTTCTATCTGTGTGTACATAAATAAATAAATAATACTAAGAAACTACGCAGACATTTCTATTTTTATCTTGCGACGAAAATAGAATAGTTCAACAAAATTCTAGTCACGCACACGTTAAAGTAGGTTCTTACTACTTCTTACTGAAAATGTTTAGTTATTTGTTAGTTGACACAATACATGACTAGGAATGTTGTTTTAGTGCTTGAACTACAACACAACCGAAAAACTGTTGAGCATATAAGGTACGGTTACTGGAGTGTGTTTTCACAACTTTTTGTGCCACCACACTGATGTTGTTAATAAGTTTTCATATTTGCGTATGTGATGCGAAGTTGTACCTGAATAAGTGGTATTAAGTGTGCAGATGGATTCTATTTCGCGCCCGGTTGATGGCATTAGGCTTGCCCGCTACTAAATGAGAGTTAAACAAAACTGGCGAAATGTGGGTGTACTATTAGGTACACCTCTGTCTATCCCTTCGGGGGTTACAGGCGTGATGTTATGCTATGTATGAATTCTATTTCAAAAAAACTTTTGATTCCCGATGTTTACTCGAAAAAAAATTCTAAAAATCGTTAGTCAAAGTAGGCAGATAGTCGCGCTGACTCTCAGTCTACTTTGACTATCGATTTTTATTCTATTTTAAACGTCAGAAATCGCATAAGACTTCGGCTTTGCGAGCTGTCTAATGTACTAGACAAACACTCGACACTACATAAAGAAACTTCAAAGTGACACGGACTACAAGACGCGTCACAACACCTTAAAAATTGAATTTCATCTAAGAACTTATTCAGCAGGTAATCCCCAAAAACTAAAAGTACCTAGTCGTCTATTAAGTCCCTCACAAAAAAAAACTTCAGCAGCAAAATGCCTTCCTAACTACATTCCCTAACAAGTAGGTAGTAAACAAACGGCATAATTAATTCAATCACCTAATGCGCCTTATCTTCCGTCAGTAAGGCTGGTTTTCCATCAGAGATGTACGAGGTAGCTAAGCTGTAAAACGGCTGTGCGTGGCGCTTTATAACATTTGTTTTTACCCTTTTAGTACAAATCTGTCACCTTTTTAACAGACTTCCAAAAGGAGGTGTTTTCGTGTTTTTTTTTTAAAGTGTATTTTCCGATATTTTCGCCAATTGTGAACCGATTTCGATGATTCTTTTCGTGTGTACATACATTGCTCTGTTTTCCTTTTTCAGAGGAGCTCGTAGTTAAATAATAAAAACGCACGGGTTTACTTAACTTTACGGTTAAGCAGCGCTTGTCGAGGTCCACCATGCACGTCAAGCCGTTGGTCGCGGCTGTTATTTGTAGATCTTGACAGACGATCTGACATCCAGTCTTACCAAGGGGTATCGTATTACCCAATAACTGCGTTTTGGAGGTCAGATAATCATTAAGCAGTCGCTCCATGTAAAATAGTGGTATACAGCTGCATCTGGTTAGCCTGGAAGCCGACCTCGCGAAAAACCTAGTCAGATGATGACGCTTGCTTACTTTTCCACCAGCGCTGCTCTAAGCGACGCTAATAAAAATGGAGTAATCCTATTGGTGGATATTTTCATAGCCCATCTCTACGTTAGGTGGAACGTCAGCCTAACAGCGCCCGTTGAAGTGATACAAGAAATAAATTAGGTAGGAAAGCTGTTAGCCTTGCAAGTCACGCAACGCGAAGTAATTTTAAAGTGTTTTTCTTATTTTATTTATGTTCAAAGAAATTAGGTTCAAAGTGTTTTTTGTTTGGTTTTATTGATTTTGCTGAGCTTTGTAATTTGAGTTCAGTGATTACGCCTAAAAAAATCCTGATGAAGATTATTCCTGTTTCGTGACCGTATCTTTAATTTTAGAATTGAATATTATTTGCATGCCCATGCGACGGTAGAATATAGAGGTCTGTATTATATAAGAAAACATCTATGTACCAATTACCCATGTTTTCAAATAAATAAATGATTTAATTTGACCACATTTCGACCAATACTCAGGAAAAACTGTTGCCTAAATAACCCTCCATGCACCTGGGAATCCAATCTGCGACCCGTAGCAGGTAAGTCAGTGGTAAGTCTCAGCAACTCTAGATTGAAAAAGTGATTGATGATCACAATATTTTACTCATCATTTAGCCAATATCGATGACATACTTCCTTACCTTCCAGCTTTCCGTACAAATAAGTAATAGATGAACCCGACGATTGCTTTGGGCGTGGAGATAAGCTATGCCTAATCAATGAACATTATGTTAATCGTTAGCCATTTTCTAATCCAAATAACAAGTTACTGGAAATTTATTCAAAGTTGTGAAGATGTGCCGTGTTAATACGATTACAATATAATTAATTAAAGTTAAGAAGTTCACGAGAGTTGCCGAGAATCGAGTTGAGTGGCGTGCGATTGAAGAGGCCTACCTATGTTTAGCAGTGGACTGTTCCAGGCTGATGATGAGGAAGTTCATAGGAAACTTCGGATAAAGCAACAGTACAAGAGTGAATCGAATCAAAGATTTTGATAGTTAGATGTGTAGCCACATGGCCAAATTAATAAAAATATAATGTATCGACATCTATGAGAGATCTATATACAACGAGTAATAACAGTAACGTGTAACGAGTAGTAATTGAAAGAGGTGTGCAACTAAGTACCTACAAAGATTGTCATGTTTTTATTATTGTTTGTTTAATGTAGGTATTAATATTTTTACTGGGTGTAATATTACTTTTTGTAATTGTTGTTGTATTGTTGTTCGGATGGGAAATCATCAAATGACCCCTCCCGCTCTGGGCGGAGCGGAAGGGAGTGTCAGACTTTTACTGACTAAAACCCATCCATGTTCCTTCTTTTGCCCTTTGTGTTCCAGGGCCGCGGTATCTATTTCGAACAGACCCGCAGCCCTAAATATTCTACTCGGAAGTAACTCAGTATCACTCACAGACTAACTTTTACGAAATTAGTCACTACTAGAACTCTATTTGAAAACTATTTATACATGACACACGTTTGTTTGGTAATCGGATTTCAGTCAGAAATCTGGGAATTATGCCACTGTTCATACGCCGAGTTTTTGAATTGTGTGAAAACTTTAGGTGATAAATTGAATGTGACCCATGAAGTTTAAATGTATGAATGAATGAATGATACATTTATTTGCAAGAATATAGATAGCTAACATAAGGTCTTAATATATATATCGGTTTCACCCATATATATCGGTATGTATGGGTTGGTGTATGGGTTTTATGGGTTGGTTTGGGTTGGTTGGTGTATTATTTTGCGTGTGATATTTTAAATGTCAAAGGACCTTTAGTAATGCAAAAGTTAATTTAGAGTTTGACTGGTTTTTAACACTTTAATTTATAATACACAAACTGGGTTTCTATCTACTTAATGTCTACTCAGGAGTATTACATTATTAGATGTTGTTTTGGTTAAACATAAATTGATAATTATTAATTTTATAACTATGTAATGAATTAAAAATAAAATAATTAAATACAAATATTTACATAAAAAAAGTCCTAATTTATATACAATAAATTAACTAAATATAAACTGCACTAATAACAGGACGCTTAGGCGTCTAAGTACTCCTTCGCATCGCTGTCATCCGGAAACGTGCCCAAAAGACTGGCAGCATTGCCACGTTTAATGGCAATGTCAATGCTTTGGCCAAAGAAAGAGCCAGCCTTCTGGTCACGCGAAGTATTAACCAGTCGGCGAGAAATTTCCTTCAAGACGACGCGCACTTGGGCCCCATGACCCGATTGTTAATTGGTTCAAATTAATCATAGACAGCTGCAGTCAAAATACACGTCTAATAAACATGAAATCTAAAAGAATAATCACTCATCGCTTTACCGGTCGCTTGCTACGAAAACGTAGCTGCGTAGCGCTTACGTCATCGCGACAGCTACGCCGTAGCCAGACGAAAAAAACAGCTATTGTCTACGAAAATATTGACAAAAAAAGATTGCGTAGGCGTTGGTTATGAAACAACTGGCTAAAATATAATTAAGTTGATGAAGGCCTTTTATTAGAGACGGTTCAGACAGTAAACGAGGTTTTTTGTAAGAGATTTATAAAGGCTGGAGGGTCACCGACGCGAAAACGGTTACCACGTATTCAGTACATCATTCTGAATTGTACCGTACCATTCACATATAATTTTTTTATGGGTTATTTAAAAAAAAAACAACTGTTTTCTACAAAACTGTTTAATACCAATACCTACACGGTCAAAATGTATGGAATAGGTGTTTTGTGGTTGATGTACTGAATACGTGGTAACCGTTTCTGCAAAGAAACGATGGATGAACTGTGTGACAGATAATATGGCTATAAAGTGATGACGAGTAATAATGGAGAAGTATGGAAGAAGAAGACAAGCTGCGCCGACGCCGGCTGGAGAATGACGATGAAGACTTCTTATAAAAGACAGTAGACTAGGTTTCGCTACGACATTTATATTGCAAAGGCATATCATGTCCGATGCATACACATAACATAATACAGTATTTGTGGAAGAGTTGGGTTATTACCCAACTCTTTGGTGGCACTATATACATAATTTATGAGTGGCAACTTGGCTGAATGTCGTGGCCAGCTACTGCGCAAAAATAGAAATGCTTTCGTATTTTACTAGTTTATGTTTTGAATACTAGAATATTTTAGAGTTTTCTGGTTATATTTATCCGTATTACAAAACAGGAGTTAGATAAAACTAGAATAACAAAAATAAAAATCTGTTTTTGTGCCTCAAACTTAAAGGTTTTTTATGTTTTCTGTATCATAGAAAAGTTCAACAGTTAAACAAGAAAAAGCCTGATGGAATTTATAATAAAATTGTTTAGAGTAGTTATCGTTGATATTTTAGGTGTCCTAGATGTAGGTTACAAGAATGTGCAAAGATAAAGTAGCACATTTTATGGTTTAAGTACTTTATTCTTCCTAATCAAGAAATAACAATAATTTCCTTACTGAGAAACTAAAATAACATTTTTATGAGGGAACAGAAATCTACGTGCATTGTAAAAAATAACAAATATGAGGGTTAATGATCACAATAACAAGAAACAAGATCAATTCGGCGTCTATAGATCGTTTGCCTAAGAACCAACAGAGACGTGTATTTACTTTTTGTGTTCTAAATAATGCATTAATACGATTAAAACTAAATTAAAATCATAGACACTTATGAGAATTGTAAAAAAATCCAAAACCGTTTCGGTATTTGAGGTTATAATTAGGCCAATAGAAGCGTAATAACTGCGAGTGACATAATTACGAGACCGTCATTCTGTCATTACTATCAAATGTCAAAGTGTCATCTGTCAATTCATCGACTGTCAGTGTCGATGTTACTCGTTTCACATAGCGCTTTCAATCGCTTTATTCTGTTTGTAACTAAAAAACTTATTCAATTCAATTTAAAAAAATAGTGACACCCGCACCGGGGTTTAAGATAGAAGGAAGTGAATTACTTTTTAAAATGTTTTCGGAATTATGAAGTTTCCGTTCAATTGTAATGTAAATTATAAAAATAACTAGTCATTATTGTAAAGGTTTCATACGTGTTAATGCATAGGCCATTTTTTACGATGTCCTTTAGTAGCTAATCACCTACCAGACAAACACGGATCTAAATTAAAAGTGAGTGGTTTTTTGAACAAAAATAAACAAATGGCACAAAAAAGTTCAAATACTTACCCTACAACCGTGAGAGTAACATTACACTGGGGTAACCTACTGTGAAAATCATTACTCCCCTCACCCCTGACCGCAGCGTGGAAACAAAGCTCATCGGTTACGTGAGAGTAAAGGCAGTTTAACAAAGATAACATAATGTTCGGTATATATGGGGCGATACACACTTACGATTTTTGCAAACTTGATACTTTTTGGTCTAGTGGTCGCAAGCACGACTGCTGAGCATGTGTTCTAGTCGCAGTAATTACTCAGTAGCAGCCACGGAGTCTGGATTTGAGCACGGTTGATTGCAATAGGCTCGCCCCCTATTACATGGGACTTATACATAACTGTCGAAATGTGTGTACACCTCTGCCTAACCCTTCGGGGATTACAGGCGTCATGTTATGTTATTTACAACAAGGTAGGTAAGCTTACAAATGGAAAAAAACACTTCTATATAAAAGTGCTCGATAAAGGTCAGAAACATGACAATGGCCCATATTACCGAGAATACCGATAGTATTGCATGACTGATACATAATAAACGTGATGTAATACCCGATACTTTACTTGTTGCACGATGAATTGTCATGCAACTCTTATGCGACAGAGCAGCGGTGGCCCAGTGGTGGCAGCCCCGACTTACACACAGAAGTCGTGGGTACGAATCGAGGCAGGATAATTACTTTGTGTAATTTATTTCATCACCACTGCTCTCAAAAAGGTGAAGGAAAACATCGTGAGGAAACCGGCATGTACAAGAACCAAAAAATCGTGGGGAGGTAGAGGGAATGGGCTATAATCCACTTATAGCCCATTCTCTCTAGTGAGGAGGCCGTGTGTCCCAGCAGTGGGAACATAATAGGATGATTATGCCTTTCGTGACACAAGCTGACTGAATTCAGCTTACCTACTGTGATTTAACGCTTTTAGCACAAGATGTAAGGGATATCGTAACTACAACTTTAAACATGGATATCGTGGCCGCACGGGTCGATCTTCAAGGTAAAACCACGCTTGCCAAGGTCATTCTGTGGATGGGTGACCATCTGTAACATACCGAGTTTCCTCCGTGCCTCGGAAAGCACGCTAAGCCGGCGTTGGTCCCGGGTGCCATTTGAAGACCTTTGACATCGTATTACCCAGTACTAGTTGGGTTGTGGAGGTCAGATAGGCAGTCGCTCCGTGTAAAATACTGGTATTCAGCTGGATCCGGTTTGACTGGAAACCGACTCCAAAATTGTTGAAAAAAGACTCGATAGATTACGAACTTTAAGTTTGGATTCATTACGTAATTCTAAGTCCACGGCATTGATTATATTCAGTCAATAAAAATCAGCTGTTCCACACATTTTTGACCGTGTAGGTGCACTTTTTATAAAAAAAAAACAACAGATTGTATTTAACCCAAAAGAAAAAAAGAGAGGAAAATAAAATCAAGTAATGATTCCATTGTTAATGTTTGTGTCACGACGCCCCTAACACCATACATTAAAAGCCTTTTTTGAATGACAAATAACATAATTTGAAAAAATGCCCTAATACAATCATAATAAAGTCGATTTCAATGTCACATTCTGGACTTATAAAGCGGTTGGAAAATGAGAACATAACAACCGACTTTTATTTACAGGGTGGAACTGGACATTGACGCACAAACGGTAATTCTGAACAATAATCAGTTTATAATTTTTTCATCGATAATATAACTTAAAAAATAAACTGCTGTTCCATACATTTTGACCGTGTAGGTATTGCAGCCGCAGTTTTAATTTCATTACCGTTTTTTAATAACTGATGCAAAATTTTTCAGTAATAGTATTTTGTGTGTACAAAAATAAAGATAAATTTTTGAGTATTTACTTGACTTAGGTACAACAAAACGTGGTGAGATTTCCACAAGTTTTAAGGATGACTTACTGGTACACCTGTCAAAGAAGTATATGAATCTCCATTTTATGATTATTTCTCGAAAACGATCGCATCGACCCACTGTATGAAGTTGGACTGTGGCACAACAAAACTAATCACGAAATAAAATATGTGAACATGTGAAGACATGTCACCTGTTTTGGTTCCCGCACATTGAAGGTAAATTGATTATTTATATAATAATGATAACGAATGCTAACCTTGATGGACACAGCTGTCATTACTATTTACTGCTTTTTTATTGTTTTTACTGTGCTATAATATTCATCAGTATGATAGATAAGTTTAATAATTGTTTTTACGATCTAGAATTAAGATTGTAAATTATTATTTAGGTACTAACGACTCAACCCTGCTTCACCTCTGCTTTATAGCAACGATAGCCTAGTGGTCTGACCGTCGGACTGCCAACTCATAGGTCTCGAGTTTGAACCTAAGACACGCACCTGATTTTTCGGATTCATGCGTATTGCATAATTATCGCTTGCTTCGGTGAAGGAAAACATCGTGAGGAAACCAGCAAACCTGAGAGATATTTCTTGACGGCATGTAAAGCCAAATCAGAACCCCATGGGCTAACACGCCACACGATAAAAAAGACCCCTGCTTTATCTATGTGCTACGGCAAAACGGCAAAACATCACCATTTTTGTGTTTAATCTAAGTTATTCTTATTTTTATTCTTGATTGCACACAAAATAACAAATTTACATACAAATTGCAATAATATAGCTTAAAAGTTAAATATTAATGTTGTATGTATATAATCCTTTCAGAATTAATGCTCTTAATGATGGTAAAGACCGTATCAAAAGTACAACAGTAAAGTATCTTCCTTTTTAGATGTAGATTGTTACACGAGTAGTACCACTTTTCTATCAAACAACCGGGCTTAATTGCATCCTAATGATTTTCTTTCACTTCGCGTCGACCACACGGCAAACATTTAACAATAAAAGGTAGAAAACACAAAAGCCGTAAGGAGAAACCTCGTTAACTTTCTCAAAGGAACTAAATCAGAATAGACGTACAAAAGTTACGCAACAAAAGCTTTTTCCAACAAATCAGCATTCCTGTAGTTTGCCACGATTTCTGTCTACCTTTACTGGATAAAACGATACAAAAAGTAATGTCGCCGAACTGTAGTCAGCCTAAGCTCTTGTCTACGGACTACTAGTTCAAGCGACACGCTCATCTTGCGACTGCGGAAAAAAACAATTGAAAGAAGTCCTTTAGTGTCACCGCTAAGCGACTAGCGAAGTAACGGAAAGTACAATACGTTTGAAATAAGAATAGTAGCGTCGATTATCTCTATAGGTTAACAGTCACTTGAACGGTTAGCAAAAAAATGTGACATAATGCAAATCAATTGTTGATAATATTTTTTAATCGTATTATATAGTAGTATAGTATTATAAAGTTGTTTTTAATGTTATCTTTATAATACTAGTTTTTTTAGGAGTGTGGAAGTGTTGATTCAAAGTACCTACATAGAAACGATGGGTTTATTCACTAATTATTTTATGTTTATGCTACCGAATATGTTTTTGTTTTGTAATTGCAAATGCTCGACCTGTATTGCTGCTCAGGCTTTCTCTAGTTTGAGACCAATCTAAATACTTTTTTGTAATTTTCTTTGCAATACAAATAAATAGTATCGAACATATTTTTTTTCTGACCCAACCTTCTCCGATTTGACAGCTAAGACGTCACAATATGGCGCGAGGTCAGTCCTATTCTTTTTTGAAACGCATTGTACTCCCGCGAAGGAAAACAAAAGACACAGTCACGCGTCTCTTGACACAAGTCGCCATCGCCCGAGGCTATGAACACAGCCTTACGTAGGCAAGGTAATAAATCAGCACCGGGTGCGTATACGCGTTCGTAAAATCGCGGGGTTGGACCACCCTTACATTACCATGGCAAACAGTTAAATCAAGCAGAAAAGGCACAAAATATATAGAGTAGAAAATTAGGAGTTATTCTGGCGTATTTGTTTCAATTGTGTACTTTGTACATATTGCTGTGTATCTTGTATGACGGGAACATAAATTATGGTTTGTTAAATGGGTTAATATCGTCTGGTTTTACTGAAAGCTTTAGACGTTTCGCTCCAGATTCCTTTGGACTAGTCATTTGCAAGGAACATAAATTGTCGTTCTACTTTTAGCATGTTTTATTATATTAGAGCTATGTCTTATTGCCCTGTTTTGGAATTTATGACTGAGAAATCTAATAAGGAATGTGTATAGCAATATAATTGAGCTATGCAGCTAGATTGGATCGACGTCATCATCTGACTAACTTTTTTATCAACTGTGTTGGGGTCGGCTTCCAGTCTAATCAAATGCAGTATTCTGCTGGTATTCAGCCAGCATTATTCATAGAGCGTCTGCCTATCTTACCTCCACAACGCAAATACTGGGTAAGATTTATCCCTGGTAAGACTGTTTGTCAGACTTTCGGGCTTCGACTACCCGTAATAACTGTCAAAGTTATACGAAAAAAATCTAAATATTTTATTTCACATAGGCCTACATGGGCAGTTATAAAACATCGATAAAAGGTGCACGGTTCTGGTTGGACGTTTCCTATGGAGAACCGGCAGAAACTCCTTGGTTACGCTTTTAAAATTATTCGGTTTTACAATGTTAAATTATAAAATGTTACAAAAAACTGGGGGCCAACAGTTTAAAATAATAACGTGAGAAGTATACATACATAAGTCTAAAATTAATAATTAAAAAATAAACGAGTTTTAAACTCGATAGATTCTTTAGATACAGTATGACTTTTTGTGTAGAAGATAGACAAAAATTGTGAGATATTAGACAAAGGAGGCCGCCTTCTTGAAGTAACTGGAGGGTAGTTGAACTATAGGTCTTCAGCTACTCGAGTGCTGTTCGGTTCGAGATTGATTTCTTCAGATTTAGTCGTCTTTGGTTTAGAAAAATGTGTAGTCTAGGTACTGTAGAAACCTTTGTGGTCATTCAGGAATTAAGTCTGGCACGTTGTAAAGAAAATGGAAATAAACAATACAGTTCAAATTAGAATAAGAAAAATATAGACAGCTTAGGCGTCCGTCAGTGTGAGATGTACCTAATTAATATGATTTTCTTTACAATCATTATTTCAATTCATCGTCTTAACGCCTTTTATTTAAATTAGGGTACCAACTCGTAGACTGATATCTCACAGTACACTAGGTGCCACGAATAATCGGGCTCGAACGTACTTACGTCTCGGGCGGCGTTTACAAGTAGTCATAATGAAACAGTAGCCTTCTTTAATTATAGTTAGGTACATCATTCAACTGGCATAATAAAAACAAAAAAAAACCTTCTTAGTTTTTACACTTTAAAAATAAAACTTCAAAGCACTTTTAAAAGCCCTTTCAAAAGTTTCAAAACTAAACAGGGGCACCTGTTCCCCAAATGGACTTAATTTCGGTCATTCAGTCCGACAAAAGCCATTTTAAAATATTAGGAGGCCAAGTTACAGTTTAGGTCTTAAAAGTTAGGCTTTTATACGCGAAACTTTTCTGTATAATTCCAGTGTCCCTCAAAATGAAGGCCCCAAGGCTACTTACCACAAGAGACATTTAAATAAATTAAAGAAAATTATTTATTTTCAGAGTTAGGCGAAGTTTGGTTACTTTTGTCTTGTTAATGCTGAAGGTAATCTTGGGATTTATGGTAACTAATCAACTGTTTATCCAAGCACTGGTTTTTATTAAAAAATTGTGCTGAACTGTTTAATTTTATGGTGTTATTGTCGTTTAAGTGACAACACTGGTGGGGTTTGCGTCAAAATAATTAAAATTAGATTGTAATACATTACTTTGCCACCATAATCGAATGACCTAGCACTCATTTCAGTATACCTATTACATACATATATATTTACCTAACACTGGTGAGTGCTAGACACGTCGTAAACACATGTATTGTATCTTCAACATACTTACTAAGAGTGACTGCTGTTACAATTTGATAATTCATGAATGTCATTAGCGAAATCACTAACCAATTAATTAGATAATAATTGTTAGATTACAGCTTCTCTATTATTAATTAGTATACCTAAATGCGCACAAGGTAGATTAGCACAGTAAAAGGTTCTTAATAAAAATCTTAAAGTCATTCATTTACGGACAGATGACACACAGCCTACATCGCTAAGTCTAGATTCTAGAAGTATGGAGTACCTACATTACTTTTCCTAACTATGTTGGGGTCGACTTCCAGTCTAACCGGATGCAGCTGTTTACCAGTATTTTACATGGAGCGACTGCCTATCTGACCTCCACAACCCAGTTAGTACTGGTTAATACGATACCCCTTGGTAAGACTGGTTGTCAGACTTTCGGGCCACTAACATGCTTTCCGTGGTACGGAGGAATCTTGGTATGTAATGGGTCAAGCGCGTCTTCTCCTGAATATGAACCCGAGCGGCTGTTATTATTTAGCCTCGTACTTACGAAAATTCACCCCCTAAAGGAGTTAAATAGTGGATCTTTTTAGCGTGTCGATGGCAATCTATAATGAGTCGGTCCATAGCTTAGCTACATGTTTGGCACTACCACTAGCGTCCATCAGTTCCTCCAGTGTACAGGCACCAGGGTACGTAGGACACGATATCAAGTGTCCCATTGAAAAGGGGCATTTTGTATGGAAGTTCGCCTTTTTCCTCGCTGGAAAATCATTCATTTATTAAACCATAGTATTAAAAAGACCTCACCTTAGCTTGGATGCTGTCGTCTAGATTGCAAACTAATGAGTAGAAAATGGATGACTGGCGTTTATTACAAACTTTATAAGCAAAACTGAAAACCATGATGTCTTTGTAATAAAAGGAGACAATAGTAGGTATAAAATGGCCGGGGTTACAATATCAAATACAAGCTACCACCAGATTTGAACTAAAAAAACCGGCCAAGTGCGAGTCGGACTCGCGCACGAAGGGTTCCGTACCATTATCTATAAAAACGGCAAAAAATCATATCTGTTGTATGGGAGCCCCCCTTAATATATATTTTTTTTAATTTTTAGTATTTGTTGTTATAGCGGCAATAGTAATACATGAAAATTTCAGCTTTCTAGCTATCACGGTTTATGAGATACAGCCTGGAGACAGACAGACAGACAGCGAAGTCTTAGTAATAGGGTCACGTTTTACCCTTTGGGTACGGAACCCTAAAAACTACTTTAAAAAAAATGTAGGTAGCTTACGACATATTTTTTGCAGTGTCGTTCGTGTTTCCCGGCCATTAGCATAGCTTCTTATGCAAGAAAGTGGTAATCTCTTGCTATGTAGCGACCATCGTCCTGTCGCTTTGGATTCACGTCGACGTAACATGCAAGCGGATATTGTTCCCAGCTTTTAGGCAGTGCAGTCCAAAACGCAACTTGATTTTAGTTTGAGTTTGAGTTTATGCTCAAAAAGTTTCTATCAGCGTTTGCTTGTTGCTAGTCCAGTTTTTGAACAGTCTAAACTTGATATTTTTGTGTGTTGAGAAAGGAAAATCGCCACACAAATGACAATTCGCTATTTGAAACATCATTCTGTTTTTGTCATCTTCAAACGATTCAGTAAATAAAACGACGTTTTAATTATTTACTTAAAATCATTTAGTTATTCGAACTGCAAGCGTGCCTGAGTTTCGTAGTACTACTCTTTCAACAAAACACAACAAGCAATCATTTTCACACTTCACAATCACCGAGGAACTAAAGCAAGTAAGTGACATCACTATTACGAGTTCCTAATTTAAATATTCTAATTAACTACACTAGAACACAGACAAAACTATACAATACTTTGTTACCAGCCAGCAGCCCCAACTTCGCAACAGTTGAATTTGAAAACGGAACATAAATCAAAATGGTGGAGCTTGCAACTTGCACGGAACATTGTTTAGAGATGAAAGTATTTGGTTAACAAATGGTTTGCTCTTTGCCAGAGTTTTGGGAGAGGATGTGGGGAGCAAACGTTAGGATGGAATAACTATGCAGTTTCCTTGTTTAAGATGAACGGAAAACTAATGGAATACTACAAGTACAAGAGAGGCAAAGGTATAAATAAAAGGCGAAATAAAATCTTGTTTTCACTACTTTAGCAAATCACAAAAGCATACTCTTATTAGGTACTACAGTTAACATTGTAATCTCTTATTCAATTGACACCATATTACAGGAAATATTGTCATACCAGACAAGCATGGGTACATAATGTCGACAAGCAATTGATGCCAATAATGTACTGTAATTTTTAATGTAGGTATATTTACATTTACATACATTTTCGAGTGACAGTAATACTAGTAAGTAGCATAATAAAACACCCGCTTGTATACGCGAATAAGTATCTAATACTCATAATTCATCCAAGTAAACATACGCTACAGATGTCGGCCATTGACATACAGGCGGCCTAACCTAACGTCTTATTTTGATGTGTTGCTGGGGAGTCGATACTGCCAATTCATCACTTCAGACCGATGAAGCCAGGCGTTTTGGTGTACTATCTTTTTTTTTTTTTAAATCTTTATTTATTAAGAGGCTTTTACCTTACAAAGGTACGTCAGCCTCATCATACCCTAATCTAAACCACTATTACACGTAATTATAATATACAAATATATTAATGCGTAAGCGAGGGAAATAGTGATGCAGCAACCATTTCATATATCAGTGTACTATCTTTGAAATTTCGAAGTTCAAAAAGGGCCGATTTGAAATTGACATTTGATATTGTATACGGCGTTAAGCTAGTCACATCTAGCGTATGCCCAGTAAGCTGAGGGCCTAAAGCCATTATGTGGAGCAATGATATAGCCGGAATGCGGCGCGGCAGACCTCGTAGAAGATGACGGGATGAACTGGACAGAACCAACGACCAGTCATCCACATTGGCCCCGGATCGGAAGAGCTGGGAGGCCCAGCTATGGTATGACATGGGTATGACGCAGGCTTACAGTAATATCAATTTGATTGGGAAGCGTAGTCAACACGATTTCATACATCTTTATTTGCCATATCGCACTTGTCTTCGCACTTGTCTTCGAGCAGCCCGGTCTGATTTCACATTCGCGTAGATTACCTGACGCGGACACTTAAGACCGTACCCGCCGCCATATTGAAAGCATTTGTCATGGAAACGGAGGAGAGTAGACGCTTATTTTAATGCTGAGGTATATTGAAAAGGACTTAAAGGACTCTCACCTAAATGTGTAGATATTTTGTAAACGATAATTTTTTTGTTGTTGATATAAAACGGGATATTTAATATGTTTACTAAAAAGAAAAAGTAAACATGGTAAATATTCCGTTTTCAGTGTTAATGATAGTGTTAGCGACCGTGCCAGTTTAAAAACTTATACTGCTGATAATGTCTAGAAAGAGAGAGTACCTAAATACCGAGATCCGCGCAGGTCAGGTAGGGATATAAAATCGATACAATTTGAAATAGTTTAGGAGAAGAATAGGGATAAAAATGGTTAACAGCGAACAATGTCGACTGTACAACTCTATTAAAACAAAATAGTGTTCGTATGTTTATCCTCTATGCGTTCCTAAACTATTGTTTCGATTGTGATAAAACTTTGATGGGTCCTTCTGTGTACACCTGCGAAGGTACTTCGCATTGCATTGCATGTACCATGCATGACACATGACGAGGTGCACCTAGTTTTATTAAAGAAAAAAAACATACTACGCCGATGCCAAATAAATTGCTATTTTGACAAAAACTGAATCTCATTGTGTACCTAGTAACTTTATTTTCTCTTTGATGACCTGTCTCAAAGGCCCTGAATTTAAATAAGGCTGTGATCTGGAAAACGGTCTTGAAAACCTCCTTGAGGACAAACCAAAGCTCCCCAACACCCCACAAATCTTGTTTTAAATACACAATCCTATACACCCAAACCAAAGCTATATTTAGAATGTAAATAAGAAAGACTTTACATTATTTAATTCAAAAAATGTTTGCAAGTTTTCCGCTGTCGCAAGATTAATTCGCTTGTAAGCCTTCGCACTTCATTTGACTTGGTAAATAAGAGTAAGTAAATAAGAAACAAACTTTGTCATGTTTTATATGTATGTCGGTGGATATTAGGAAATACCGCTTTTTGGCGAACAGCCTAGGAGTTCGAACCTTGTCTAGTTTAAGGTAGCTTTAAGCTCCATTAATTTTATGCCTTCTACGGTGATGAGCAGCAATCTTCGTACTACCGAAAGGGAAGAAGGATCACGTGGCCGTGCACGCTGATGTGTCGATTATCGCATTGTTTAACCTGACCTTTCGTCTACTATTGTGATACGAGTATAGTCCTTCTGGTCGTATCAGAACAATCCTCGACATTATTTCGTCGTCAACGTCACATTCAACCACGAGGCAGTGAGGTGCATCAGCAAGTTTGATCCAAGCCAGGACAAGGGTGAATCTAAAGGTTATTGGAGTCAAATTGCCTGTTCAAGTCAAGGATCTGAATTTTAGCCAATTTACGGTCAGTGGATACGAAACGGGGCTCTATGAAAAAGTCGACGTAGCTCGCTACGCGGGGCTCCTATTTCTGTCTGCACTTTAAACCTAACCTAACTTCGGGGTGCCCCAAGTCCCGAGCTCACTTCGCTAGCTTTTTAGCAATTTTTTTTGGCTAATTTGTGTCTTTTTTCCTCAGTTCCTCGTTACGGACACTCCAACCCAGATTACACCATCATTGTTTTTATTATTAGGTCTCTCTAAAGCCCTCTATAGTTCTCATACAGTCCACTACTACAAATTGTGGGCCTTTAATTTAGAGTGCCTCACTAGGATTTAAAAAAAAAACTTTTCTTGGGTAAATCGGATATGTATGAACCACAGAACAATTAAAAAATCCTATGGCAGTGAGATGAACGCTGACTATAACTGATATGAACGGTATGCACTGACGAATGCGCTCATTGGATTACACGTGCAACCGAGCCATTTTGTATAAATAGGTTATGAATTGACCCTTAGATTCGCCAATCAGCAATCAAGTAACTTCTTAAGACTGTTTTTTTAGAATAATTATCACCATGAGGATTTTTGAAAAAAAAACGACTTCCAAATATCCTGTTACATAAATAAGAAACAAACTTTGTTATGTTTCTATAAATTTGTTAGAAAAAGTTGCCAACTTGTTGAAAACAAGTTTTGACGGGGTAATGGATTATCTTAGATTAAATCGCCGAAAGGGTTCCGACTTTGCTGGAGTCTTTGTAATATTAATACAGTTCGGTTATTGTTTGATGGAATTGATTTTAATCGTGGAAAGGATGGTTTATAGGTTGATTTGCCTCAAGGGGTTAAGAAATGTTGAATGTAAAGAGGTAAGGAAGGGGAAATATAAGATGGATAATGAAATTGAAGCTTAAGGAAGATCCACCGCAGTAATTATTTTATCATAATTGCCGCAAATTTAATCTTAATCAACATACAACATAATTTGAAATTACGCGGCTAATTTGAAGAAATCACTTTAAATGAATGCCTTTCAAAATAAAAGATTGTGGGAGTGATCGTTTTAATTTGTTCCTCGTGATTAGAGTCAAAATCTCTGAAATTAGTGTGAAACACAGAGCATAGAATTGCTATGCACCTAGAGAAAAAAAATCACAATACGGTCAGATGCTCATCATGTTCTACGAAAATCACCTTTATTAGTAGGCCCTAAAGGCGATGTCAATGTCAAATTAACATGCAACGTCCAGCTCTATACATTAGATATCCGATAGATTTACGAGTTTAATTTACAACGACACCCCGACAATGTTGACTAAAGCCTATCACCACAGACGAAACCCAAATAAAGCCATTTGTAACCATGACCAACGTCACGTCCTAGTTTACGAGTTCCCAGTTTCAATTTCATATCAAAGTAGGAGTTATGGACTACCCCCAACTTACCCTTCACGCATACTTAGTATTGACACAAGCGCGATAGGCCTTGACATACAATTGGGAAAGTTACGTAATTTCATTCAGAATAGTCTGAGTCTGTTTCTGGTTCCTTTAACATGGCTCATTTACATGAGAAGAATTACTCGCCTCGTTTTGATAGGTACTTGCCTGAAGGAAATTGACCCATGTAAACAGTATGTGGACAAAAAGGTCGATTTAGTAGACCAAACCTGCGCATACACATTCTATCACCACTTTTTTATCAAATATTGATGTGAAACATCTACATATTATACGCGCGCGTTCGCAGTAAAACCGACTCGTATACCGTGACGACAAAAGGCAAGACGACGCTGTCATGGCGTGATGCTCCCTCTACGTCACCGCTCACGCCCTCGACTTAATATTAACATAGACGTATCACATCTGCCGGGCGTCCCGCGACGGCTATTTTTTTCTGTAAAACAGTGACAGAGCATTCATTAAATGTTCTATTCATACAAGAATATCATGATTATTAAGAAGATTCTGCTGTCTGTGCTCTTTCAGCAATCGTTTAGTCTAAGCCCACTTAGGCGATAATTACCTCGTCATTAAAAGCAGGACCGTGTTTGCTTCCTACTTGAATATCAAAACATAACTTCGATGATCATCTGTCGAGTCTCGCCTATCAGACTCGCTTCTCAATGAGCGAGAAAATGTGCTCCTGTAAATGATCCTTTATTAAACTCCCTCTAAGTTCAAAAAGCCACAGAGTAATCAACGTCTCCACTATATTTGTTATCTCTGCAAGTTATCGAGGCCCTTTTCTTGAACATTTATTTACATGTGAAAACTTTGGACGGCCTCATAGCAATGGTAATGAGATGGTCGGAGCTGAGACGAAATTTGTACTATCAGGAAAATTGGATGTATTCTTAGGGTCTTTTCTTTGTGAGGTTAATTTGGGTTAGGAGTTGGAAATTACGTAGTCTGGTCTAGCTTGATTACATGAGAGGTGTGATTAGCCGAGTTCTGGTTTCAATTATGATAATGGAACCTTCTTTCCTACCAGTTACCTACACAGTTTCATAACTATTATAATGATTCATCATCATCATCTGCCTAGCCTTTTTCCAAACTATGTCGGGGTTTCCAGTCTAACAGTCTAAGTCGCAGCTGAGTACTAGTATTTTACATGAAGCGACTACCTATCTGACCTCCCAGTAACAGGGTAATACGGTAATTTATTAGGAGTTTTCGAATCACAGTTCGATAAAATCGCCTGACATAATCAGTAGGCGAGTTCTTGTTTCTCGTTTGTGTCAGCTAGTGAATCGGCAAAAAGTGAATAGTCACGATAATAACTGTTTTCAGGATTATGACTAGTTATTTCTAACATCTTCCGACTTGACATAACGCGGCGAAATGTGGGTGAAAGTTTTCGAGGATCACAGTGTGATGATATGTATATGCGAGGCTTTTTAGCTTCCGAATGTTATTTTATGTTTATTTATAATGTGTGTGTGTTGTTTTGTTACTATGCAGAATATATCGTGTTTCTTGATTTCTTTTATTTCAAACATTTAGAAAGTCGCTCCTATTTATTTATTTTATCATTTATGTACACCCAAGAGACAACTTAAGGAAACTTCATAACTTAACTTACTTAGAGTAGGTACAAATGCGCAGCTTATGTCAAAAGATATTTCAACCATAAGTATAATTAACAATTTAAGTTTCCCAAATCTTTAGTGAAAGTTAAATAGGACAAAGAATTATTTTGTATATCACACTTCAGTTACTTGGTATAGAATTTAGAATGCTTTTAATGTCGCATGTTAGAAGGTTGTATGAGATAACTCGAGTTAAACCCTCGGGATATGCAAATACTGCAGTTAAAAGCGGTCGGACGATGAATGTGTCCGGAAATCCTATTACAGCTGAATCAAAGCGGAGCTTGATAACGTGTTTGAAAATATTTTGAGTGCTTTGAAATTGTGAATAATTTGTTTTATTGGAAGAGAAGTCGAGGACGTGTTTTGAAAGATAATTTTGTCGAAATGAATGAAATATGCACAATTTTTTTTTTTGCTACTTCTGGATTTTTATTTGAATTCATTGTTTACATTATTTACAAACTACAATACAACATCTAAAATAATAATAAAAATCTGTAGAAGTATAAACATGGGAAAAGAATTATAGGGCGTCAAAAATTCGTTGACATAGGAAAACTGCCCAGAAGGTTGTTTGGCTCTTTGGCCAAAAAAAGATCAAACCTCTGGCCACGTGAAATTAAATAAAATTGATATAAATTACCCATAAATACTGCCTTATGCCTCTTTTCTCTGGGTTTTACAGGTCAGATAGGCAGTCGCTCTGTGTATTATACCGCCGATTCTAACAAACTTGCGAAACCTCCCAAAATATTCTACCTTATCAATAAGTAGATGAGAGGTCGTCAAAACCTAGACCTGCTCGGACTGGACCCCTGGAAAACTGGTGTATTCTGAAGTGTTAAAAGCCATCTATGCGAACAAGGGTCAAATTAGTCCTGCGTAGCTGCATCTCCCTCTCACACAGATGATTTAAATAAAATGTTTTTTATGTACCTACCTGTGACTTAAACACATCCCTAAATAATAATCAACAATATCCAAACAGAACCCCTTGTCAAGTATACATCAGAACTCAAACCGCAATAATATCAGCGAGCACCAACATAAGCTACCCCGACAAAAAGGTTCCAAAATCGTCCCCTTGCACAATGATACCGCATGAGTGATCACCGAAGTTGGCTAGTAATTAGCAGTACCTATCTGTGGAGACATTAATCAGGACTCAGCGAGTAGTCAAGGAGGTAATGTGGACGAGAAATGATGGTGGAGAGTTGGAGACATTTGGGAGTTACGTAGACCTGCAGTCTTAAAGAGGGTGGATAGAGATTTAGGAAAAATGAAGCTGTTGTGTGGGACGTAAATGTGAGTGAATTTATCAAGAAACAGGGAAGGCAGTAGATGAGTGAAGACGAGCAAGAAGGATAGCGAGGTTGTTAAGACATCTACGAGGTAACACAGGAAATGCAAAAGGTCACGAGCTTATGCAACGATAGCGTATTCGTGCGACTGATCACTTAGGTCAGGAATCAGAATGCCAGGCAAGAGTTAGATGCCATTATGAGAAATTGATAATTAGGTTGTTTATTTCGTGATAAATAGATATTATGTTCATTGAAAGTCTGTTCAACTTCATCGTTATCCAAAGTGTTTTCAACTACCGTAGAGCTGTTAGAATATGATAATCTTGTTTCTAACCTTCCATTTTCAACGTTCATTGACAGATGTCAATTTGATTTTGACATCTAACCTAGAATTATATGTAGTATTAACACTTTAGGTGTGCAGTTCAAGATGGCGTTGCTTGTCATGAAAATTTGCATCGATATGTCAAACTTGGTACATTTATTTTAGTTCTGTGGTTTCCCGCCTGCACAGATAATTTGGTTGAAGTTTAACTTTTTCCGACTCTGTTTGCTTATTATCTTGGTACACTGTTTTGTACATTAACATCTATAATGCTCTCAAAGTTTTTTTCTACGAAATATCCAACTCCAACAAGAGCTGCAAATTTCGTTGCCCGTCAATCACTTAAACCTATAAAAAAAAAAACTCACAATCAAACAATAAAAAAATCAAAAAAAAAAAAACAATCAATCTCTCTTTATCTTTATGATCTTTAAAATTTGACTTTGGTGTAGATCATATCGTATATAGGTACACATGTTGCAAGAAATAAATAAACGTTTCAAAACAGAATCAAGCACCACAGCCAAGCAGTCTGCTTTGCTACTGTTAGCATAATCTTACTTACTTTATTGGCTCTGCAACTTAAACTTCCAAGTTCTCCTGAAGTTCAGAAAGACATTAAATATAATGTTCATTGCATTGGCTCTCGAATAAATAACTTATAAATAAGTACAGGGACTCGGTGTAAAGTTCATAATATGGAAGGTATATTACCTGAGATACTCGCTGCGTTATTTGAAGTCGAACAAACTTTAATGGAGTAGCCACATAGCTAGTAATTTATATGGTGACTGAATTTGGGTCGTGCGTAAAAGGGGTAATATGATAGATATAAAGTTTTGATGGGCGCAGTGGTTGGGCTATAGATGTCTATGATGATGTGGTTTTTTGACAGTTCTGCGACGTAGGAGCTTGTGGTTAAATAATAACAGCTGCTCGGGTGGATCTAAGGTTAAGCGGCGATATCATAGGTTGGTCCGTGGCGCAGCAACACTATTTGTTCCTATTCGCAACTGTCAAACCGCGACTAACTTCACACTATTGAACCGTGCTCAGGTGTTTGGCTGAATGACGCGCAAAGCATTTTTCTGTTTAAGCACAGTTTATGGTTACATCCCAGCTGTGTCAAACTTTATTTCCTAATCCTGATAACACACATTAATACTACACTTACTATATTTTAAAAAATATGTCCATATTTTATCCTAATTCTATCTAAAAGCAATAAAATGGCCGTATAGCGTAAGACATGTAACCGGCGCGCGGCGGCGGAATCTAATGACAGAATTTGTTCAGAATCCATTTTGAATATTTCCCGCGAAATGGATTCGCACCAGTAATAAATCTTACGGTACATTTTGTTACTTAAGTGTAAATTCATCTTCAATATTGATCGGTCTATGAAATGGAAGAAGATTGTTTTCAATGAATGTGATGTTGATACTACAATTTTTTATAGGAATACACTAGTTAATGCCCGCGGCTTTGCCTGCGTATAATTCGGTAATTGTCTCAAGGGATAGAAAGAATCCTACGTGTTATTTCAGGTTATAAATTATGTGTGCGCTAATGGACGTTGGACATGATGAGGATTGTAATACATCTCAAATAGTCATAACTATAACTATAATAATATTATAAATGCGAAAGTAAGTTTGTTTGTTACCTTTTCCCGCCTAAACCACTGAACCGACCATCCTAAAATTTTGCATATACGTTGTCAGGTGTATCTACGGAAATGGACAAAGAGAACCTTTCATCCCGAAAAAAATTACTGTTCCCCAAGAAAACAACAGTAACGTTCTTATGATAATACGAGTAGATGACGCCACGTATTTTTCGAATCATGATTTAACTATATTAATGATAAAAACTTTAGTAGTGTGTTACGAGTTTAATTATAAAATTCTAAATTAACGCGAACGAAGCGCGGGCAAAAGCTAGTAGCTTATAATTAGAACTTCACTTCATGTTACTACAACTAGTAGGTACCTATTCATTCACGTATGATAATCATACCCATTTCAGCCATCGAACTGTGTGCAAAGATCTACGTATTTTTTTATAAACCGATTATTTTCTCTAAATTACATAATGAGTCGGTTTGTTTAAAACTAACTTCTTGAAACTTTCAACCATTCCTTTATTTAATTGACTTTATAACATAAGAACTTTAGTAACATTACACGTCTGTTAGACTTCGCCGCAGTCGGGTAAAAGTACGGATAAGAGGAAATAAAGAAAGCTAACATGATAAATAACTCGTCGATGTTAGCAAACATGCAAGTTAAATAAAATAGTTATGATTTTTTGACTTGATTTGATTTTATTGGCCTGTCAAATCGCGGTCAATAAGACCTCCAATTGTCTCAAATATTTTCTATTTCGATATAGGTAATACGGCATTCATAACATACAGTCACGAGCACCAATATGTAAACACTTAACAACTTTAAAAAGTGTTTTTCTCCTATTGTTCTGATTAAAATTTCATGTTGTTACGAATATAGTAAGTATTTTGAGACTCATAATTTTATGAAAAAGATCCTATCTCCAAGTTACAAGCGTTATTTCTCGTAAAAATTACTTTCAAATTCAGGAAAGTGTATACATATTGGTGCTCGTGACTGTACCAATCATGTTCGAATAATATAGAAAGGCTTTCATGATTTAAGAAGTTATACGCAATAGAATACCTGAACAAGAAAATCATGTCAAGCCTGTCAACCGACAAATGGAAAAGCCGTTTTCTATTACGACCAAAAGGTTCTAATTTCGAATTCTTACTACATATTTATATGGACTGGGACTGTATGCAATGGAGTTATAAGTTTTATAATTTAGTTTTTAAGCTCTGGCTGGAAGGCTTAAATTCATTTGAGATCACCACAAAATAGTCCGGTTAAGCAAAAAACAACCTTCTTGCTTCGAACCGCGAGTGGCCATTTAAAAAAAAAAGCGATCGAGTTATGTTCGAATGAAGGTGCTGTCAAAATAGTAACCTGGACGTTGGACCATTTGCCGTCGCGGTTCCGAACACAGACAGATACTGTATTGAAATATGTCAGTGTCCGATGTCTATCCCTCAATTTGTCCGTACCAGTTTGGCTGATCCTATAAGGTAAATATAAGGTGATTATTGTTTCGACAATTCAAAAGTGTCTGTAACTGGCCTACTTGAAATGAATGCTTTGATTTTGATGATTTTAATCAACATACAGCCTGACACTGACCTGCAAATTGCAAAAACGTAAGAAAATTTAAACCTGTTTGAACGAACTTTAACGAAAGTATTTGTCAGCATCCGTGTCTTTACCCGCGTTAATTAGGTTTCTACAGAAAATAGTTTGCTTTATGTAAGTCGGTACATCATTTTCGGTAGTCTTGTTGACCACTTCTAAGAAAATGTGTTTTCACCATTTTCTGTACTGTAATAGCGGGTAAAAACGTTTGATTCTAAGTAAAAAGAAGATATAAAGATCGAAGGTGGCATCCTTGCAAAATGCGTAAACAGCCTCTGGTAGGTAGTTAAGTTATCGCTTCAACAGTTTCAGTCAATATCTCACCTTTCACTCGACAAACGATAGTTCATTCAGCCGTAAACACCGATTTCCACCGTCCCTCCACCAAAAATCATTCATTCGTTCGTTCATTCCCCTTGGCAAGTACAGTCCCTTCACATTTATTTTACTTCTGACAACTGCAGTCTAATAGCAAACTTATTCCCACGAAAATAACGACCACTGAGGAGGAAGTGCCAGGGTAGACCGCAAACCTGCATATTGCAAAAAACGTTGGAAAATTTGAATTCCCCCTTAAGGTGAAAAAGTCATTAAATGGGGTTAAACGAGCTTAGAGGGTTGTATTGATAATTTTAATAATTATAATTCTGTAACTACACACGTGTTTTGGACGCGAATCATATTATTTTTCATCAAACCTGAAAAACCTGCAAATTGCAAAAAACGTAAGAAGATTATAATTTCGCGGGCTAGCCAGCGCCAGCCAGCTAGCGTGGCGTAGCCAGTCACATCACACGGAAAGATCACCGTGATTTTGACAGCAATGCTGGCAACATAACGGTGAACGAACTGTACACCAAAAATCATTCGTTCGTTCACGTCTCTTGACAAGTAGGGCACAGTCTCGCTCCGTCAACCATTCACTGAGACCCTCGACCTTCGAGAAGGTCATGCTTACATTTCCTCCCCTTGTTAAGCCACGGTCCTATGCATTCTGAATTAGGATCCCTTTGGTTAGTCAGTGCTTTGAGGAAAATACTTTTACTTTTTAGGGGCTGTCGTGAACCATGAAATTGTGTTATGTGTACTTTACACGTTAGATTGAAAGCTTTTAGCGCATATTTTAATATTCTTTGGATTTAGGATGATATTTTAGTGCGGTTTTCGCTGTCTGTTTTAGCTTGGATTTTTACAAGTCAACGTTTATTTTTATTGAAAAACTAGCTTATGCTCGCGGTTTCGCCTGCGGGGAGTTCGGTAATGTCCGACGGGATCGTTATACCGGGATAAAAGTATCGTATGTGTTAATCCAAGTTATAAACTATAAATATATGCCAAATTCCATCCGAATCCGTTCTGTAGTTTTTGGGTCCATCCATCCATACATACAAACTTTCGCACATTTATAATAGTAGTAGTATTGTTTAGTCTACTGCGAGACAGGTGCTAATTTTCATTATTTTCAGTACACAGAGTAGAATTATTTTTATTGTATAAGATTTTTATTTAATAGCGTTTTAGATGCAGACAAAATCCCACTTTTCTGTCTATTAAAAGTTGAATTTTCCTCCTTTTGGTTCGACTATATTATAAAAGAAAGTGGTGAAAGAGCCACATTTCTAATCCTAAACTAAAAAAGGAAGACGGAAAAATTATTATTATATTATGTATATTATTTATTTGTCTCGCGCAGGACAAACCAAAATATTGTTAGTAAAACAAAATTAAAATTATAAAAAAGTAAACATAAGAAAAAATTGCCATTCAACGTGGCAATGCTGCCAGCCTTCCGGGCACTTTTTCTGTTGACAGCAATGTGGGCGAATTTTGGGACGCCCTGTAACCCTTTTGATACATGTACATATGTTTATTACTATTATAGATTTGTAGTTTGTAAAATAATGTATTTATCATGAAAAGAAAAAATTAAAATAAGAAAATGAAATTGTACAAGGCCAAAAGCCCCCCCCTTCCCAGTATGACGCTTGAACCATTTTAAGCGCTGGTATTCCGATAGGGCCCAAAGTGATGCCAACGTTGAGCTGTGCGCTGATTGTCAGCCAGTTTCTCCTAACGAAATCCTATATTCCTTTTCTAAATCGACTACCGTGGAAAAAAAACACTTACTGACCTACAAACTTTGTTATTAAACAAGTCCATTATTATGGAAAACTATTTTCAGGCAATTAACGACCTTAGATAAACACACGTGTACCTTCAATTTAATTGATGAACTTCAAAGACCATTACAGTTCCAGTTAGTATAGCCATTAGCCGTAATGACGACAACCTAACGGTTGGTGTGGTTTCGGTTAGAGCTACGTTGTGAACATATTGTCTTGTATTGTTCAGGGTAATAAGTGAAAACCATTTAGGTTGAATTCAGTATAGCATCATCTGCCTAGCCTTTTCAAAACTAGGTTGGGGTCAGCTTCCAGTCTAACCGGATGCAGCTGAATATCAGTATTTAACACGGAGCGACAGCAAATCGGACCTGAACAACTTAGAGCACTGGGTAATACGATATCCCTTGGTAAGAGTGGTTGTCAAACTTTTCTGACCAGACTGACTACCTGTAATGACTGTCAAAGATCTATGACAGCCGGGACCAACGGTTTATCGTGCTTTCCGAGGCACGGAGGAAACACGGTGTGTAATCCGCGGACCAACCTAAGCAAGCGCGACTTAACCTGTAGATCGACCCGAGCGGCTGTTATTATTTAGCCACGAGCTCCTTTCAGATTAAATTCAATACAGCACAGGTGTCAAAGACATTCCTTCGAGTTAATAATACCTAGAACAATATCTGCTGTAGGCTAAGTTTCGGCTTCAACATCAAAAGTTTTTGGCAAAGCTGCTGTGAAGCCGCACGCACGTACAAGAGGCATTTTTACTCGCAAGTCGTGTTGCGGTGACTTCCAGCACATGGTAAACAATTTCTTTTCTGCGCAATCTTGCACTATCGCAAGACGCATGACGCTAGAACGTAGTCGTAGCCGTATTGTCAGTGCCCTAACTGATCTCAAATCTGTTAATAACAACGTTACTATATGGATTGACCTATGTGTCACAAAAGGAAGCGATAATTTGAATGACAACGGATTTTAGTTATCACTGAATTACGCAATATATTCTGTGATTTCATGAATGGATGTGTGAATTACAGAAATAGTTGTCATTGATGATAAGGGAGTTTCCCGTACATCTTTTATAAGCTTCCGCATAAAATAACGTCCTCCTGACCGAGTTTCGGGAATGGCGGCCCATATCATCGGAGGATAGCTATCGACGTAGAAGATATTACAGTGCAGAAATGTGTCAAAAGCCCATGAAAAAAATCCCAGGCAAAAAGTGCCCATGTGCAACACAGGTGCACTCTCTTCTTCACTCTCCTTGCCGGATGGGACAGCAAGAGATCAGGCACAGGAACAACCGAGCCACGGGTCACAACCCATTTCCAAATTTCGGGCTAAATTACTAATGGAAAAAAAAGACGATCACACTTCACCCGACCTGAGAATCGACTCCCACACATAGCAGTCACGATTGTAACTAAAAAACCGATAGGGCAGCCCCCATAAATTCCTCATACTTAGTATATTTTTCCATATATAGGGTAAATTCCACGAATGGAAAAAATACAGCAAATCAGAAATACTTGATGGCAACGGAAATCAAAGCTATTTACTCCGAACTGGTTGAAGGCAACCCACGCCGAAAGTTATTTTCATACGCTTTGAACTCCTCTAAGCTGTTGTCTTGGTAACCGTCGAGAGGAAAGTTTTGAATGTCAACGTTGGTGGTTATACGAAACAATTGATATATTATACAGTAGTATAGTATTAATTACAAATTTCAGATATACACCTACCACTGCTTGTCTCTGCATCACCCAAAGATTGACTGGCAGAAAATACTAATGGCATTAAGTCCGTCTTTGTACTTTTAGCTTGAATAAATAAATAAAAAAATAAGAAAAAATTGATCGACTGTGTGAAGGATGATATGGCAAGAAAGGAGGTATCTGATGAGATGGCGAGTAATAGAGAAGTATGGAAGAAGAAGACATGCTGTGACGACTCCAAATAAATTGGGATACGAGCAGGAGAATGATTTATTTATTTATTAACTCATCATCACCATCATTACAGGGATTCAATCGTAATTCAATAGTGTGGCCATAATTACAGTTTTATTATTTACCATAACATATTCTGTACATTGTGGTTTTTGTGAACTCACTCAGAGAACAAGTAAAAAGATCTATGCTGTCTGCTACGTCATTAAGTATAGTCAAGGTACGCGTTATAGGGGCTTTACTCAGTAGATTGGTCCTACTACTGGGCACCGCCAATAGACGTGGCCGTCGCCTTCGTCTATTGGCGCGGATGATGATGATGTGCTCCTCTCTTATTTATGATAACTTGAGCAAGCTTTGTCAGATCTCTGACAGTCGTTAAGGGTAGACAGACGCCCGAAAGGCTGACAACCAGTCTTACCAAGGGGTATCTGTTACCAGGGAACACTGGGTGTGGAGGCCAGACTGGCAGACGGTATATGTAAAATACTGATATTCAGCTGCACAGGTTGCTCGGCAGCTGGTTTCTCGCTATGTATAAAACGGGCATTCAGCTGCATCATGGAAGCCAGCCTCAAAATAGTCGGGAAAAGGTTAGACCGATGATGTACAGCTTCAGAAAATTCACAAAATGGTAATTTTATCATTTTTTTTTTGTACTCTACCACAATGCTGTCCTATTTGACCTAAAGGTTGACTGATAGAGAATGCCTTGTGGCATTAAGTCCGCCTATGTACCACTCTTGTACATGAAGCTTAAATAAATAAATAAAATTTTGGAAATAAAGTTATTACACGAGGTTTGCAGTTGCACAAGTAGGGGCAACATTATGTATGTCGTAAAGCATATACTTACATGTTTATCACTTTCAGAAGGCCGGTGTGTGGTCTAACGTTGCAAGAATAATTCATTTTCATTACCTAGAACAAAAAAACATAAATCAAATAGTACTTACTTAGTAGTTAAATAAAATTTAAATTTTATTTGAAAAAAACAATTATACCTACTAACAATAAAAGGCTATTATGAAAATACAGGGTGTAACAGGACCCTTCACTGTATTTGTACAAGACAAAAACTTTTTAAGCGATATTTCCGAGATACAAGCTATCATAGTTAGAATATATTCACGCCAGTATCAGTACAACTTTCATTTTGTAAGCCACGCATAAAACCTGTGTGTATAAGTACCTAAAGTCCTTTTTTAAACTTCCAACACCCACCCTTTATCCTCATTGCGTGAAACGAATAAGTTATGCACACAACGGGCAAAACTCGGTTTTGTTATCAATTCATTAATTTAAAATAGTACAGAACCTACAGTTATTTTTTATGTCTATCTATCCTTAATTCACATCCGTCCTTTATCCTCATTGCTTAACACTATTAGTCGATAAATTATATTTATATAGTAAATAGGAGCGCGTGGTTAACTAATAACAGCCGCTCGGGTCGGTAAGTTGGTCCGTGTATGGGTGACCACCGATTACATACCGAGTTTCCTCCGTGCCACGGAAAGCACGTTATGCCGTTGGTCCCGGCTGTCATTTGTAGATCTATGACAGTCGTTACAGGTAGTCAGTGGCCCGAAAGTTTGGCAGTCAGTCTTACCAAGGGATATCGTATTACCTGGGTTGTGGAGGTCAGATATGCAGTCGCTCCATAAGTAAATCCTGCTCCAGCTGCATATAGGGCTAGCCGACCCTAATAAAATTGGGAAAATGCTAGGCAGATGATGATACAGTAAATAGGTTACATGACTGAAGCGTTATGTGAAAATGGCATAACTATAAATGGCTAATAGCCGCTATCACGAATACTAAGCGATACCTTAATGAATGCCCTAATATTAATGCAGTGTAGGAATTTCAACTGTGGGTGCTGAGCTTAGAATTGAAAATCCAACAGTGCTCTTTTATTTTGTGAAAATGAACATAATACAATTTGATCACTTAAAATTACTTACGAGTACCTAATGCTATGAAACGATGGATGGACTGTGTGAACTGTCAAGGATGATATGGCTAGAAAAGAGGTGACTGCTGAGATGACGTGTAAGACGTGTAGAGTACGGAAGATGCCGCGACCCCAAAATAAATTATGATAAGAGCAGGAGAAATTAAAACGCTCCAACGCGGGATGCAGCGCAGTATGTTAAATGTTAAAATAATACATAAAATACAACATGCAAAAATACGAAACACCTCAAAAGCAACAGACTGCTTGGCACAAGCACTTACAAATAAATGGAAGTGGGCTGGGCACGTAGCACGTCTTTAAGACCAGAGGTGGACAAAAAGTTTGACTGCTTGGAAGGGGCCAGTAGGGAAAAGAACAAAAGGGAGACCCCGCAACAGATGGGACGACGAAATAATACACACAGCAGGCCCAAACTGGATGCAAGTAGCGAAAACCAGAGAAGAATGGTTCACTTTGGAGGAGGTCTTTACCTGCAGAGGGGTTCTTGCGGAATAACTCCTCACTATTACTTATATGTACTAAAAAACTATGTAAACCTCAACTTAATTCCGCAAGAAATAAAAAGGCTTTTTTATTTTTATTTATTTTATTTTGAAGGGCTAGGAGAATGGTGTTGATGAGACAGAAATACTACGTAATACTCATTACCGTTCTTTCCGCCGCTACACTAATAAGAAGCAGAATTATACTATGTATCTATAGAAACTTAGTCCATTGTTGCCATACCCAAAATGGATGCGTAAAGACCGCCTTTGTCCGTACATATCCGCAGGGTTGACAGTTATTATCATTAGTATGTGGAATCTGAAAATGTATCTCATTCTACTCGATCTATTGCTTTGAAAATGAAGGGATCTATTCGTGGTTAAATCAAGGTATCTTAAAAGTAAAATTATGTTCAAAGCAGTTTTGATTCAATGAGAGTTTGTCTAAATATGTACCTACGTGGACGAGACGAAAGGAGATAGGATCGTATTAGCTAGCATTCTGTAGATGAGAGGGCGTGAGTTTATTATTTATTTATTTAAACTTAATGTACAAGAGTGGTACATAGGCGGACTTAATGCCACAAGGCATTCTCTATCAGTCAACCTTTGGGTCAAACAGGACAGCATTGTGGTAGAGTACAATTTTTTTTAAATAAAATTGCCATTTTGTTAACAAAAATTGATACACATAAATGGGTACATGGGTAATGGGTACGGTAGTTTATGTAGTATGTACATAAAGTGTGTGTGAATCTCTACGTTTTTCTTTCACCCACGCGGACCGCTGCATACAAAATCTGGCTAAATGGGGGATTTAAGAGCATTCTGAATCTTCCGATGCTCGGTATCAATGCGGCGCTCCCGATCAGAGCATGGCCTAGCTGGAGTGTTCTAAGTGTCTCTACACCTGCATTTTAGAAGACTTAAAAAAACGCTACTGACGCCGCGATTACCATGGCCAATTACTGGACTCAAATAATAATATAAGACGTACCATCGATATGAAAGAAGACTCAGCAATACTCTTGAATTTATCTGGCTTTATCTTAACCTACCTACACAACGTACACAACCTACCAACCTACCCACACAACGCTACAGCAAGTCCTAATATATATCAAAGAAAACACAACAAAGCTCCTTCCCAAATCACATTTGGACAACCCTATTTAGGTGTTAACGAGTGCCAAAAGAACAAGGAAAAACTAAGAAATAACTTACATAGGTTAAGTTAATGTGGGGAAAGTAATTCGACTGCTCGGACCCTATTCATCATCCAAGATGGCGACGGTATGACATCATTTTTGAGAAACATCATCCGAATGAATTGGACAATTTCGCAGACAACTTTTGATTGTTTACGTTGAGCTCCCTGTATATGGACAGGGGTTGTATTTTTGGCTCGTCTCGAGCTTGGTGAGATAAATCCCAGTTGTTATTAGGGCTACAGACTCAATTTATTGCGGACCTAATCTTCTAAGTCATAAATTTTGAGTATTTTCGTTGAGACTTACGTAATTCAACTAAAACACTGCTTATTCTGTCTTAGCTTTGCAACAAAGTGTCATGTTTAAGTAACAACAAATTGGTTCACAACACAAATAAAATATGATACTACTTCTGTTTTATGGAAATAAAAACCTATTTAAGTGGCATTTTACTGACTCATCAGTTTAGTGGTCGCAAGCGCGACAACTGAGCATGAGGTCCTGGGTTCGATTTCCAGGTCGGGAAAAGTGCTATTGGGTTTTTCCATCAGGGATTTCTCAGTAACAGCCACGGAGTTTGGATTTGTGCCCGGGTGACGGCAAAAGGCTCGACCCCTTTTACGTGGGTGTACTATTAGGTACACCTCTGCCTAACCCTTCGGGGATTACAAGCTTCATGTTATGTTATGTCAAGTGGCATTTGACGGCAATATAATTTTGTAGCTCACGTTTGTATCACAGCACACATTGTTACGTCATATTCTCACGCTCCGTCAGACATCAAAGAAATACAACAGTCGGTAATCTCACTTCTATAATGATTACGATTACTGTTGACATGACATGAGGAAAGTTTTTTCTCGAGAAAATGCTGTTATACATAGGTATACAACTCGATTCCTACCGGCTTCCCTTTGAAAAATGGCACAGTCAGTATTCTATAGACAAATAATTATAATCACATTAAAGATATGTACTCCGGCTTACCTCTTACAAAAATTGACCCTTCGCTACTAGTATCGACTGAAATCTTTGACTATTCATGTAAACTCAGGGATATTATTTTTTAAGCAAAAAGACGTGAGGTGCCAATTTCCTTAACAATAATTTCTCTGATGGTACGTGGTTGAAACGCCAGAACAATCTTTTACGTAACCTTTTTGGCGATGATTATTCTATTCCATCATGCAGCAGCAAGAGAGATCATCACCCCATAGAAACATTAAACTAATCTATTTATCAAAGTCAATTTCGATTTTCGCTGCTAAAGAGATGAAAGGGTCTGACAAAGTCCGTAGCACTGCAAGAGACGAAGTTAGAGGCACAATTTCCGCAACCAGATTGCTCGGATCCAATTCCCCGAGAAGAAGGGGCAGAGTTTGATAACTCAAATACGTCAAACATCGGCCACGGGGAAACGTAACGTCTTTCACAGCTCTTAGGGCAGTCCGGGGACCCTTTTAGTTAATGTCCACGCAATAAAAGATACCCACATAAACGAAACTGTTTATTTTATTACTGCTATCAAGATTCATCTTAACTATGTCTGCAGTGGATTAATTATTGCATCTTGCAATATCTCTTTTGGGAGTAATGACAGTTTTGTTTTGCTTTCGCAACGGGATTCGTGTCAGTACCAAAGTAATCGGTCGCGCGGATACGCGATCTTCGCGTTTATACGTATGTATGTTTTGCCCGACAAAATGAACGCAACAGTCGCGTGTTCGCGAGACATTCGCTTTGGTTACAACATGGCTGTATAGTTTGTAGCTTACAAAGCCATCAGGCGTATCGTTTAACTTGTATAACACTCCCTGGTTTGCTGGTATTGGCGTGATCCAGTCAGTCTTAAATGAAAAAGTCAATTATCGCTTGTGTCCTAGCTTAAAGCTCAAAAGTTGTAAATCTTCTCATTAAAGAAAACCAAATAACCTCGTCCAATTCACTATCGAAACTAACTTAGTCTTTTTGATATCCAATGAAGCCATGTGACGAACCTTATTTGAGTAATTTATCTCCATGTAAAATGTTTGTGACCTCTGACCTCTCACCCCGAGGATTAATTTAAAGGGACGAACGCCCAACTTTCCCGTATATTTAATTTGCTCAACCTATGGCGGACTGTTTATCTTTCGAGTCCTAAGTCAGCTTGGATATGTTTTCACGTTTAAATTGTATGAATTAGATTTTACCACATCAATGGGCTATTTGTTTCCTCCGTGCGTCGGAAAGCAAGTTATGCTGTTAGTCCCGGCTGTCATTTGTAGATCTTTGACAGTCGTTACAGGTAGTCAGTGGCCTAAGTCTGACAACCAGTTTTACCAAGGATATCGTATTACCCAGTACTAACTGGGTTGTGGAGGTCAGATAGGCAGTCGCTCCATGTAAAATACTGGTATTCAGCTGCATCCGGTTAGACTGGAAGCCGACTCCAACATAGTTGGTAAAAGGCTAGGCAGATGATGATGAATTGGATATTTGTGTTGTCTATATTTAGATTTAAATAAGTAAGTGTTTTGACTAGAAAATTGATTTATTAGGGATAGAAATCCAGGGGATTTAAAAGGCGACATGTGAGGACGGAAATGGATGAGTTAATAATTTCAAGCTACGTATAATGAATAAAGGAAATAAAGAATTTATATTTTCATTAAGAGCATATTTCACCAATTTAAACTGAACGCCGATCAAGAGCTGTAAGTGTCATACAATGCTATGAAATATGACTGAAAGCTATTAAGCGTCGTCGTTTAGTTGTCCTACCAAGGACGCCATAAATGGTGTAGAACTTGCTTATTACCTAAAGTCGACCCCGCCAAACGCCACAAAACTTCACAAAGCCCTCTAAACTCACTTAAACCAAGACCACAATGAAAATATAGTAGCACCCTCACCCATAATTTTCGGCGCCCAAATTATAAATTCAGGGTTACTGTCAAAACTGTATCATCACAAATACACAGCCCTGAGACTTTCCCTAAACTCTTGGCCACAACCTACAGGCTCAAGCGACTCGCGTCTTGCGACTGCGTTGAAAATAAATGAAGCACGTTATTTACAGCACCCCACGAAGCGACTTATGGAGCTACGATATCCACACGAAGGATACCAGAGTCGCGTGCGCGTGGCTCTAAACTAGGGCTGCCATTTATTGAAACGCCAACCGGAGCAATTGTAATAGAAGTCGAAGGGTGTTTGTAAAGAGATTATTTCGTAGAGGTCGGGTTTTGAGAAGATATTTTGTATCACTATTTTTCTTGTCAAACGCAGGTTAATTTTATTATCTAGGATATGTTTTTGAGGGAGGAGGGTATGAACAGTGCCAGCCTGGGGCTCGTTGGCTATCAGAACAGCTACGTTGTCAGATGCGGTAAAAGCGGGTAATTCATTTCTCGAAACATATATGGAATCAGTTTAACAATAATGCGAGCGGAGCGAAATTTCACGATTCTGCTCTGACAAGCCCACCACCATATCCGGGACCACTGACTTATTGACCGGGACACAACGTTCCAAACCGGGACATGGCCCGGTGTACCGAGAAATATGACCGCCCTACTCTAGACGCAAGTCCCGTCGCAATATCCTGAGATTGTGATGTGTTGGGGGGGGGGGCGTCACGGCTTTAACCGATTTGACTTGCAGTGTCTCCTATGACATGTTCCAAACAACTTACTTTCTTAGTAGCCACTGTCTCGCAAGTCGGGTGTCGCCTGAGCGTATATTTCGTGGCCAAGCAGTGGACGGATCCTAACAACACTACAGTTGAAGGATTCCAAGGGTCCTTCAGAGAGGACTTGGCAAAATCCCACTTAGCAAGTTTACATTATGGTGGTAATACCCTCTGAATTCATGTTTTTGGTTAGGTACTGCCTTTATTGGATCATCTATTACGGCTGGAGGCTGGAGTGCGTTAAATATGGAGTTAATTGGAAAGGGTAATTTGGTATGTTTTGGTAGGTGTCTGGTTGGAAATATGCTAGATACATCTTTAGTATGTATATGTATAAGATACATATGTACAGGGTGTAGATGTATCTTTTTATTCTAATATAACTGCTTTTATCCCGTGGTCAAGCTTTATTCGTGCTTGATGCGTGAAACTGCTGAACCGATTTACTCGACTTTTCCTGGCAGATAGCTGATGTTATAAGGAGTAACTAAGGCTACTTTTATTTTAGAATAAGAAATTGGGTTCCGTGCAAAAAAAATTAAAACCCTTGAAATTGGTAACAAAATCCGATTAAAAAAGGGAAGTAATCACTGTTTTACGGTATAAAACTAAACTTATACGGTCACGTACGGGATATCTTCCATGATTGTTTATTATTTTGAGCTCCCGATGTTTCGACGCTGTTGCAAGCTCAAGATCGCGGGATGACTGTTTTCACCAACACTAAGTGACACCTAACTCAATGCCTAATGCCTGTTTGGGCGTTTTGGTTTTGGTCGTGTTGGTGGTGTCACATAAGACACAACGATCGAGATTCGTAGAGTATCATCACTAGCTACTGTTGCTATGTAAATTATATCTATATCTTTGTCTTCGTAGAAACCCGAGTCTACGGGTCGCCCCATGGCAGAAGACATGTCGAGTTGTACAGAAAGAGCTCCACGTGGTCTTGGTAGAATAGAGATGGAATTGGTCATGCTACGCGTGTTGCAAAGAGAGAGAGATCCATGTCCGACAGCGGTCGACGCTAGGCTGGCATACTCTTGTGTTCGTATTATTCTTAATGGGCCTATTGAGTGGGTACGTTTATTGTGGCGCCCGAGGCTTGGTTTAGGTGCTCAAGGGTGTGTCCCCACAGCTGGGCAAAGGCCTTCCCCATGGCCTCCAGTTTTCTTTATCTTTTGCCTTCTCGGACCAAACCGTTAGGAAGAATTAAAAACAAAAATGTTATTCAAGCCGTATTTTCCGTGTAAACTAATGTAATGGTGTAAACTCCGCCGCTAATGACCTTGCTATTCACTTGTACCTTTTGTATTAGTTCAAGCGTTATGTTATCGCCCTCGTAATCGCTTCGATTGACCACAACATGTGGCACGAACAGGGGTTACGAAGTTACGATTACAAGTAACCCTTACTTGGCTTCGATAAAATGGGGAAGGAAGTTGCGTGTTTTCGACGTTTTTAGGCTGATTTATAAATAGTTTGGGCTTTTTTCAAAGACTTCGCCTTGACCTTTAATGTACTAACCTTTATAACTATGTTACGTATAATTTAAATGTTTGTATTTAGAGAGAATTATGGAAGACTCAGTTTGCCCGCGGCTTCGCCAGCGATTTGCCTGAAGTATTACAACGAAAACAGGCTACATTTTTAAAACAGGCTTTTATATGTATTTAGGCGGAACGACTTTTATTTCGTATTTTTCTTAGCAATCCCTTTTAATTGATACCCATATCATGGGGGTGCATAAATAATAACAACTTCGACATCTTTGGGAGTCCGCCATATTGGATTTAGAATGACGTCACTTAGATAACCATGCATTGTCATCCAAACTAAACGTGAATGCAATTTCAGCTCAATCGGTTGGTGCGAACTGTTTTAAAATTCAGTTACAAAATTAGACCTAAAACAAACATTGCAAGAAAGCTCGTAAAAAGTAACCTAGGCCAAGAGTTAACCGTGTGCTGCTAGTACTGCAAAGGCATTAAAGATTACGAACGGGCAGACTGATTTATGGTCACACCAAAATATGACCACAGTTTTCTGATACATGATGAATTACTATCGTTTTTTAGGCTGGGTTATAAAGCCAAGTCGGATGCCCATGGGCAGCATTAAAACTCTGACACCAGGTTAGGCACTAATCAAACGAAGACGAAGAAAGTCATCATCACAGCCTGATTACCCACTGCTGGGTAAAGGCTTCATTTTTTTAATAACGTAGTAGGTAATTACAATTTTGGGAGGACGACCTGGGATTAAAAGGGACTGACACCAAGAATTTTGTCGGGATCACGCATATAAATCCATGTTTTCCTTATCTCACCTGCAAGTGAGAAAGCGTACTTATTATCACCGCACTAAAAAACAACACCGCTGTCATTTATCGTCAACACACTTATAACCCAAAGATTCCATCATACCCCATAACATTCACTCAAAAGATGGCAACACTAAAAGCATTCCGAAAACAATCGCCAAAACAATTTCAACCATAACACAAGCAAGCACAATTCAATTTTGTTCAAAGATAGCTAGAACAATAAATAATATACCTACTAGAGCCATCGGGTTCTCAAAAGTAAGATTTGCGCCGATTCATAATTCATTCAGATGAAAATCTAAACTTGGAAATGTCTTGGAAATTAATGGTTTAAAGATTCAGAGACGCAGCTGGTGTGAACGAATGAGAATCTTCATCAGATCTTGATTGAACGGATCGAACTTACTGAAGATTTCCCTGCATACTATCTTCTCCATTACTTTTTTTTTTTTAACTTTATTTATTTAGAGGCTTTTACCTTACAAAGGTACGTCAGCCTCCATTATTTTGCTGACCTGAGTTTTATGCAAAAAACAAATGGTTTATAGCGGAATTATTGAAAACTCAGGTTAGCTAACTTAATACACTCGCAGTCAAATAATGCGGGTCGATGACGAAAATTCCTGTAACTAGTAACTTAATAATGATACACACACATACATACATTAATAATGATACACACACATACATACAATGGATAAACATGCATGAAACTAACTATACATATATTACAGAGAATTTTAATATCGTATGAAATTAAACCTTTATCAACAACGTAATTAAAAACCACGAATTTGGAATAAATTCAATTCGCGGTTGTTTTACTTTTGCTTGTTTACTCATTTTTGTTTTCAATATGTCAAAACGAAATGGTAAAAGGCGGTCAATGTCGTCATTCTAGTATTTTGTTATTTTATGTACCAAATGTTTCTAAAATGTTTGTCAAATGTGTCTAACATTTGGTGTTTTATTAAATGGTAAATGATCTACAACATTCAGTTTTAGTCATGCCGCTACTACTAGCTCTATTATTTGAGACTAATATTAGTTATACGTACTGACCCGTATTGTTTGTCCGCGAGTGTAGCTAGCCGTAAATAAGCTAAGAAAGTGTTTTTCTCGTTTCATCTTTGTCAGCAGCAACAATAGCAACCTTAACAGAGCGTTTATAAAGATCATTGTAAATTTGACAGCGTTACCAGTGGCAGCAACAAGCAGAGGCAAATAAAAACTGTGAAGGGATATTAATTAGAAATAATAAGAAATAGCGATTGTAATTAAAAGCAGCTGTTGTAATCAAGTTGCTTAGCAATTACACGCGTTGGGCGTAATTACTTTCAAGTACTTACTAAACGTGGTATTTACTGAATTCTCCCAAGGATAAATGATAAGGTTTATGTAGGACTCATACAGACGAGCGGCACTTTGCCAACGGCAGATACTACTGCAGCCGTCGCTAGCTGCCGGCGGCAGCCGTCGACGCATCGGCGGCAGCCGGCAAAGTGTCGTCGCGTCGGCTGCCGTCAGTCGGTCCCGTAAATCTATACAGGAACCGACCACGACTGCAATAGATTTTCGCGGCACGCTGGCCCACGTCTAGAACTCTAGATTAGGTAACCTATTTCAACGAAAACAGAGGCCACATCGTACCAACGCAATGGCACCACTTTATTACTCCTTCGCAAATATTCGCAACAGGCAACACTGATGTCTTCCAAACACTTAGTACGTCGATTTCTGTAGACGTTTATTACAGGCAATAAAAATATGGTAGTTGGAGGCAAATGTGGTCCCCGTTGAACAATAGAGAGTACTCGTGCAGCATACAACTTTTGATATTTTTTCAAGTTACCTTCGCCATAACAGCAGAGAGCTGCTAATAGGGAAGCACGTAAAATCCCTCTTAGTTTTCGACGGCAATTTACCTGACTTCCAGTAAAACCTAGACGTACGTCGTACAGCCTAATTCGTAAATGATACCACACCATACTAACCTCACTACTTTATTACTACTCCTCTACAAATATTCACAACAGGCAACACTGATGTGTTCCAAACACTTAGTACCAAGAGATCCCTAAACGTTTTTTACAGGCAATAAAAAGATGGTAGTTAGAGGCAAATGTGGCTTGTACTTCGAAAACTATGTCTCGTTACAATACCGTTGAGAGTACTTGCTCCAAACGACCCGGCCTTAAGTGGTTCGAGGAACACAAATTGTTCAAAGTTGCCAAAGTATAGTATAATAGTTTTGTTTCTAAAGTAGCGGTTGCTTGGGTCAAAAACAGAGCGGCTGTCAGTGAAATTGATTGTTAATTTTGACGTTTTGGAACAGATTAGCGTAATTGACGGTTAAAAGGTTAAGTTCAAGATTTGTTATGGCCTAAAGCAAACTGGTTGTCCGTCAAAACAATAGGACATCACGCAGATATGCAGAGGTGTGCCTGTCTCTGCTTAGCGTATCGATGGCATTTAAATTATGTCGGCCCAGAACTGAGCCACTAGTTCGTGCGCCTTCAGTAGCGACTATCAGTTGCTTTTATGAACAAACAACAGGACACAATATTAAAAGGCGAGGTGTGCCTTTTTTTTGGATTGGAAATCTTCAAGTGACTCCTCCCGCTCTGGGCGGAGCGGAAGGGAGTGTCAGACTGACTGACTAAAACCCATCCATGTTACTTCTTTTGCCCTTTGTGTTCCAGGGCCGCGGTATCTCTTTCGAACAGTCCCGCAGCCCTGGCAGGCATCGGTCCTTGCGGGCCCCTCTGGTTTGCTGACATCTCTTTGAGGCGCGCGTGGAACACGAACGCGCCGTCAACACGGCCTATCGTCATAAGACGGACGGACGGCGAGCTAGTAGGCGAGGTGTGCCTAGAGTACCTACACTCACATTTCACCAGTTTTGCTTTAGTCAAATATATCGAAGAGTTGATGGCTGTCCTTGCCCCTATGGCAAGGCTGTGGCCATCAACTGGGTACATATCCGAACTCCTGGGTACATATTCCTATATACTCCGGACTGCTATTGAGAAATTCCTATTAGAAAAACGCAATAGCACTTTGCTCAACCTGGCACTCGAACCCTGGACCTCAACCTCAGCAATAGTGCATTCGACTACTAGACCACCAAAGCAGGACTTACGTCTAATCAACAATAAATCTGCCGTTTTCGAATAGATTCGCCTTTTTTACGCTAGAAAGGTTTTCGTCCTGATAAGGCCATGAGCAACATTTTCCTCAAAAACAAGATTACGGCACTAATGGGGCTTTCTTATCGCGCCTAAGACTTATATCCCGAGGCACTGATGACGTCAGCCTAGAGAGAAGGATGAGATCACACTAAGCCTGTCAATCATCTTAACATCCTTGTGGAAAAACAGATTGCGGTAAATGTTTTACTAGAGCACAGGAATTAGAGGAAGGAATACAGTCCCTATTTCTGACTTCAGAGAGGGTAAAATCCCGTGAATGTTTTCTCTCGTTAATCTGTCTAGTAATGATGTTGTAATGACGATAAAAATCTCAGTGTAAATGGATCTGTAACTACTTACAATAATTGTATATGACTTTTTTCTCGTTTGTAATAGTAAAGGAACGTTTATTTGCAGTGTTGCTTTTAACTGGGCCGTCGTTGCGACATTTACTTATGCGTAGGACAGCAATACGAACGCAATAATGAATTTAGTGGATACTCTCCTCTTTTCCTTCCAACGAAGTCATTTGTTTCTGTTCTCATTACCTGTTAATATTTCACGTAGTATCACGCCTGTAATCTCCGAAGGATTAGACAGGAGTGTACTTTTGGATTTCGATAGTTATATTAAAGCCTCTCTTAATACGGAGCGATCATATTGCCATCTATCGGGCGCACATCCAGACTCCCGAGCCGGTTACTGACAAATTCAGTTCAATTCTGAAAAAACCCAGACAATATTCAAAAGTAAAATAAGTAAATATACAATCTAGAACCGATTAAGTTGTTAAAAAAGTCATAGAAATATAGAAAAAAAAGTCTGCCCCGATATGGTCCTGACAGCAAAATATTACACATTGAAGATAAACTTCTTATGGCTAGCATCAGCAAGAAATCGCATATTAAATTATCGGCAAGTTATTGAAGATCCGAAATTCGGACCGTCATCATTTTACCTTACCGACGTAACCCTAACATCTAACGTGCACGGTTGTTTTAGCCCCGGAAGCGAACCGCTCTATGGGTTAAAGTAATTTAGTATTCATAGTAAACGATCTGAAGGAATATTTGATGGCAGACCTCAAAACTATAACATAACATACTCGTTTTGCATACATGATTCATATGAGAAATATAATCAATTATATTTACTTGTAATGTTTGACGTTCTAAAGTGGCATGTATCATAAATCTGCCTCGTTCTTCTAGTAGTTGAAAATACGACTCTGAGGCTGCTCTGCATGAGGTCCTGGCTTTGATTCGAGGGTCGGGCAAATTGTTATTGGACTTTTTCATCAGGAATTTCTCAGTAGCAGCCACGAAGCCTGGATTTGTGCCCGGTTGATGGCAATAGGTTCGCCCCCTATTACATGGGACTTAAACATTGCTGGCGAAATTTGGGTGTGCTATTTGCCACCTACTAACCCTATGTAATGTTATGTTATTAACTGTCAAAGTCCGATGTCCGTAGTCGTTTCCGGACAGCCCGAATGATTTAACCATATCTATAAAGAAAACAAAAAACACGGTTTTCAACGTAGACAGAGAATGCTATAGACTAATTGATATGTTTTGTCGCATTCACACAAGAAAAAGAACAACTTATGCCGATGTCGTGTAAAGAAATGAAACAGAACGATAAAATTTTTTGTTTCATCGAGCGTGCCACGTTTTTTCAAGGTCAGCACACTAGTTTGCTAAACAAAGTTTGACAGCTGACGTGCAGCTAGCCATCGTCTACCTTTAAAATACAGTTTTTACGTGTTATATGTTAAGTAATTTATGTTATATTTTGTTTTGAACAATTTAGACTTACTATTTCAACCATTTATACAAAAAAAATGGTGTGGTGTAGCGTTAAAGGGTGTAAAAGTGATAGTGGAACGAAAATCCCAGGATTGTCTTTTCATTCGTAAGTATGCCACTCTTTATCAGTTCTAGGCATTCAGTAACATTTTATTATGTTCATATATTGTGTATAATGTACGCTAGACGTACGATTCATCCTTAAAAAGCACAAAAATAACAATTATTATTCAATTATAAATTCTAACCTAAAAACGTTGGTGTTGCCAACTTTTCTATAAATTATTACCCACTATTATGGGAAATAATAATATGATGGCTTCTGCAGTGAGTATTAATTAAATATCTGAAATATTTAATGACTTTTTGCAGTTTCCCTGAACCTGATAATTTACGTCAGAATTGGATTGTAGCTACAGGACGAACAGATTGGACACCAAAACCGTCATCAAAAATTTGCAGTAAACATTTTGAGAATTAAAAAGAAGAATATAAGTTAATTAGAAAGAAGAATTCATAAATAGGTAATCATTTTGAAAGTCAACCTTTTATTGGAAACCACAAAGTTTTACTTATTAAGGCAATTGCCATGCACTATTTTGAACTGCGTATACATCACGCAACAAAAGGATTTGAACCTAAGCAAAAAATTAGAAACATACGAAGCTTGTTTTATTTAAAGGACAATAATGTGTTAAATCAATAAAAGCTTATTAAAAATAAACATGTTCTATTATTTACCCACAAACCCAGAACCTACTATCACATCAGAAATGGCAGTAATTTAGAACCACATCATCATCATCCATCGTCACTCCTGCCCTCATCGCAATTAATTTGAGTTCGGCAGCATGTCTTCTCCGCATCGCATGCCTTTGCGTACCGATGGTAACGGATATGTCATTGGCATATTCAGGCTTTGTCTTACGTACTAATTTCCAATTCTCATAAATTGTGGGGTAAATTTTTCCTCACCCGGTAACCCTAAATTCGTGACGTATTTATTTTTTGTCTCTTTTTGCGACACGCTTTGCCGGTGTCTATAGGATACTCTGTCTACGGTTTTCAAAACTCAACTGACACGAAAATGGAAAAGTTGCATGACAGCTGTCACTGTCAAATTACAACGCACGCAGAAATATTGTTGCACCGAGCACAGTATCGAACGTAAAGGGAATTTCGACATTAATTTATGTATTGATTCAAAAATATGCAAAATGAATGTGATTTGTAAAAAATGTCAGCCATGATCATTTACACGATTGAGTTTCAGTGCTGAGCGATTCGATTAACGAGTGCATGTACACTGCAGTATTAACGCCTGCGCCGACGAGAAACTTTTGTCGTTTACAACTGGGACAAGCCCAGTTACCTAGCACCATGGATAAATATTATCATTAATGGGTCCTAAGTTGTGAGTTGTTACAATTGATTCCAATAATAGGTATAGCAAAAACGCTTGAACGCACGGAAATTTGTTCTAGTTTCTACAAGGTCCGTAATAAGTAACTCAGGATGTAGCCTGTACACTATCCTACATAGTATTGCGCTAATTCTGCCAAAGACTGCCCTCCCAAAACATATGATGTGCAGATTGATTTTTTGTTTTTTTGTTGACGACACGGTTGGCGCACTGGTCAAGCGATAGACTGCTGCGCTGCATGTCGCGGGTTCGATTCCCGTACGGAACAAATATTTGTATGACCTACAAGTAGTTGTTCCGGGTCTGGGTGTTTTCTATCTATAATATGTATGTATTTACAAAAAAAAAATGATATTTGTAGTTTATCAGCCATCTAGCTACCATAACACAAGCATTAGGTTGCTTAGCTTGGGACTAGATGGTGCTGTGTGATATGTCCAGGGATATTTATTTATTTTTATTTATTTATTTTATATTCGCAGACAGATGTGAAACATTAACAAAAGTCTCTCGTCTGCACAGGCTTTTAAAGTATCTTAGTAAAGCTGTGATTTTTCAGGCTTTTGTTTTGTTTTATACGTAACCTATTCCTATCCACCATATAAAGATCCGACTGAAGACAGATCTTTTTCGTACAACCTAGATCAGCAAAGCAATTTGTCTCAGAATTTATAGCCTCCACTTTGTCTTGGAAAAGATGTCTGACTAACTTATTCAAGACAGTACAGGATAGACACGCTAGGCTGTTGTATAAATAAAATTGTGTAACGCCCGGTTTCATAATAGAAAACAGTGAAGCAGACGTTTTACGCCCACATGAAGGTAATGTTGGGTAACTTTAACTGAAAGCCAATTCAGTGTTAGTGTGTTCCCATTTAGAGAATTACTAGTTCTAGGTCAGGCGAAAAGCCTTTGTAGCTTGCCAGAATTGTGTGCGTAAGAATATTTAATTCGTACTAATATAAAAACTTTAGTCTCCAACCTTATCGCTGATACAGACTAACAAAATTGTGTGACGTTCTCTTTTCTCTCGAACTTTTTGTAACTGGATCTGTCAGTTTAGGATTAGCGTGTGTGAGACAATCATTAGCCCTTGTCTATCTCATCTATTTTATGTAAGAAAAGATAAAACAAAGTCAGTAATACATGTACCAGTAGTTTGGATAATTTTTTTGAAAATTGTCCACCATTGTACCAAATTTTTTGTACCCCAATTGCGTAGAACAAATCTATTGCTTTATTTGGATGAAAATGTTGTCTTCTCGACTACGCTAACAACGCAATGGATATTTTTGAATGGTAAAATGAATCGCATTGCGGTTGTAAAGTGTTTATGTGATTTAATTACCTCGTGAACTGATTTACTACCTCATTGGTCTAGTGGTCGCACGCGCGACTGCTGAGCATGGGGTCCTGGGTTCGGTCGATTCACGGGTCGGGTAAAGTGTTATTGGGTTTTTCCATCAGAAATTTTTCAGTAGCAGCCACGGAGTCTGGATTTGTGCCCGGTTAATGGCAATAGGCTCGCCCTCTATTACATGGGACTTAACTGGTGATATATGGGTGTACTGAAAAAAAAAACGAAATGCATAAGATTTGCTTTACCAAATGTTAAAAGTAACGAGTGTGATGTAGTATTGAATAAAGAGAAACTTGAATTCGTAGATAAAACCGTTTTCCTGGGGCTTACGCTTGATTCAAGGCTACAATGGGGTTCTCATTTGACATCTCTTGCGGGGCGCTTAAGTTCAGCAGCATATGCTGTTAGAAAAATCCGTCAATTTACTTATGTGGATACCGCTAGACTGGTCTATTTTAGTTACTTTCATAGTATAATGTCTTATGGCATTCTGTTATGGGGACGGGCTGCAGACATTGAGTCTATATTTATTCTGCAAAAAAGAGCCATCAGAGCCATATATAATGTTCGTAGGCGCGATTCTCTAAGGGAACTGTTTAAGGAAATCAACATCATGACGGTACATTGTCAATACATCTACGAAAACATAATGTAGAACTAGAGATCAATTAGTTCAGCCGGGCTTCAGACTCGCTAAAGTTGACTCATCTTTCATGGGGTACTGTTTGAGATGCTATAATAAAATTCCACAAAGTATTCTTGAACTGAATGAGACACAATTTAAAACATGCATTAAACGCACACTATGTAAGCAAGCATATTACAAGTTGGACGATTATATCTCTGATAAAAATGCTTGGCTCAATGCTAGTCCTGCTCCACATGGACAGGGGCGCATAAATGGATTAATGGATAGCATTAAATAGTATTGTTGGAGCTGCTGAAGATTGTACAACTATCTTTGCATTGTATAAATTCAATTTCTTTTGGCATTATATAACCGCATAGCCCATATTATACTAGTGAGTGAGTACTATGTACTAGAAAGCTATCATTCGCTGGAAACCTACGTTTTTTTTTTTTTACTTGTATGTGCCCTGGCGATTAAGTGTATGTCATGCTCACTCGAATGTCTCGCTGATGGTGGCGCGTGTGTCGGATCATTTAGTTCCCTTCAAAATGGTTGAGTTGGATGGTGCTGATACATGCGTCATGTTCGTGAACGGGCGCTGTCAGTTGTGACTGGTCATCTCTTGGTTGCCACGGCTTATTTGAATTAATTACTTTATTTTTGAATTGTTCTTTTCTTTGTTTTTACTATGGACACTTTTGACGTGCACATCTTGCTACATCGCTCTCACATAATGTACCATCTCAACATGAATGATGTAACCAAGGTTTTGTAAAATATTCTGATTTAAAAGAGTGTCCATGGAGTTTCTTGCCCGTTCTTCTCCATAGAGATCTACGTTAGGGAATGGGCAACTACAGTACTTTCACAGTTTTTATGCCTTGTGACTGGGACTGTAGCTACATTTCATTATTGTCTTTGTTTCGACAATTCAAAAGTGCCTGTAACTGGCCTACTTGAAATAAATGCTTTGATTTTGATTTTGAGTACAACTCTGCCTAAACCTTCGGGGATTACAGGCGTGATGTTATGTTATAGCTTGCAAGCCACTTGAATTCAAATACCTCTGTGCAAGATGCTGGCATGAGTAGGTATACGTATGCCAGCATCTCGTTCAAGTCAATCATCACGTTTAAGTAAGACAAGACACACGTGTCAGATATAAAAATGGTCCCTTCAATAAAATACCTCCCTCCCTGCAAAATGTAGCCTAAAATCACGACCTATAAGTTTACGCATCTGAGAACTCTCGGCTCTAACGTAGAAAGGACTCTTCAGCATTCAAGAGGCCGCAAAGTACTTGCTAAGAGTCTATCAAATTACTGAAAGTACGGTCAACACCACTCTTGAAACACGAAAACCGTCCTTACTGCGAAGGTATAAGGGCTCTGTCTCCTGTCGATGTCTGGTTGAAAGTACGGAGACGAAGACGGTGGGTATTACTTTGTGGACTTTTTGCTGAGTGAGTCTTTACTCTTTAGTGCTTCTTTTGATGAAAGTTAGTCTTTGAGTTAATTGACGTAAGACACCTATTTTGCTTGTTACCTAATTGGTAAAACGATAGTGTGAGTTTGATAAAAGACTGTTCGTGAGAATAAATAAAATATTAGAAAATTAATTACGCTTTTAGATTTCCAAAACGCAGATCGTTGACGTGGCTCAAAAGGCTGCCCAACTTAAATGAGCAGGACATGTCTGTTTGTCTGTGTCTCAGGATTGGTGAAACAGTGACATGGGGTCGCGACAGACCACGAAGGATATGGCGGGACGTACTGAATTTCCTCCTTGAGAACTGGTAAGTAGTAGCACAGAATCGTGACCGTTGGAAGGAATGGAGGGAGGCCTTTGCCCAGCAGTGGGACAATATGGGCTAGTTATAATAATAATTTAGTGTCGGTTTATGTGTGTGTTGTTCTTCTTAAACACGAAATGTATTTCGTCGTTTAAATGACTTATTCCGGATCGTTGATGTGTATCCTCATCTGCTTAGCCTTTTCTCGACAAGTGGGTTCGATTTCCAGTCTGACCGAGTGCAGCTGAATACCAGTATTTAACACATTGTATATCATGCACAGCATGCATGCATATGTGATTATCAGTATGGTGTATATAAATAAATCTCCATATTAAGGCCCGGAAACCACCAAAGCGGAGACGTGCGGACATGTGCGAAGCGAAGAAAAGAAGAGATGCTTAGGAGTTAGGGTGTATTTATGGAAGCTGTGCGGAGATACGTACTGGAAAGACCGGAACAGAGATGTGTCTACAGGCTACTAACGCCCAGTTTAGCGCGATCTAACTCGAAAGACGACCGCCGCATGCCTCTCTCGTCTCCGCTGTGCTGCTGCCTACTTGGCCGCTGAGTGCGGAGACTGTCTTGAGACATATCCTCTCCTTTCTGCTCAACCGTTTCCACTAAAGCTAAGCGGAGGCGAGAAGCGTAAATAACGAATTTGTATTAGTATTTTACAACAAAACTCGGGCCTTAATCACATTATAAAAACCGTGCGAAGCATTGGCAGGCTAGTTCTGAATATGACATGACACATTTACTAAACTAATGGGGGTAAAATACCCTATTAACGAAGCCGAAAGGCACTTATCCCCGTCATTGCAATCATTTTTTTGTTCTGGAGCATACTTGGGAAACTTCTAGTTACGGATTTATTTGAGGTCAAAGTTTACAACTTTTTCACGAGTTTTTTTTTTTAAATACATGGTTTTTAATATTATTACTTTACTTTAAATACGTCCATAACCTTTTTACTACCCAATGCAATCATCAGCACAATGTTTTGAGTGAATGTTATCACCCCAAAAACAAAAAAAGTCCAGCAATCATTTTTGCGCAGATTTACTTAGTTTGATGTGCTCGTGAAGGGTCCGTTCACACCTTGTATACACACACATATACCTACATTTACAAAAACACCATGTTTTCCTCTTCCCAATAATATTCTCAATTTCCTTATCATGGTGATCGGACCTACATACTTATCACACGTACGAGAAGATGGAAGTTCAATCAATCAAAAAGGGATCACTTTATGAGTTTCGGATATGGCCGGTACGCAAATAATATCTATTTGATCCTTTTTCTCTCATATTTCCAGAAACATTCTATCCTTAGTATTAGTGCCATTGATTTCTGCTAGACTTGCGGCCCGTGGCGAAGTAATAACAGTCGTGCGGGTCCTTCTTCCAGGTAAGCAACACTTACTGAGCTTGGTCTTTGGATTGGACGGAGGGGTCTCAAAATGCAATGGAAGGTGAGATTGATGAGAAGATGCATTTTGAGACCCCTCCGTGCCTAGGCTAGGTTGATTAATTAAATTCATAGGTATGATTGACATTATTTACAGCTAATTGCGGGATCAAAATAAATAACTGATTGATTGATACATCACCATCCATCACGCACTTGTGAACTTCCGCTAATTGAATGTTGACCTTGTAGTTTTGGTGTATCAAATTTTATCACTCTTCATACTACGCCAAATCTTAAGAGGTCAGTTTCAACCTACACTTAAAAACCTCTTGCTGGAACATGATACCTTAGTACAGCAAAATCTTTTCGAGAAGCAACCTCCATACTACATCCAATCTTAACAGCACAGCTTTCAACTGGCAAAACGCCTCTTGCAAGCTTATGAGGCCCTGGTACCCAGCACAACGTATGCTCAACTTTAATATCACTTAGAAATCCAATATAGGGGTGGTACAGCTTCGCACTGCAACCGTTATTAACCCCTTAAACTATGCACGAGGGTTAGTGCCAGCGGTGAATAGTTCAACACCGGCGGTACCTTCCTACCCCTTGGTAACTTGCTCTGGCGTTATCGCTTTACAGATTGTTCGCAGACTTGGTTCATTGAAATCTGTTATATAATATGTGTTATGGGGTACCTACTTATTCATCATAAATAAATAAGTAGGGTAGACTTAAAAACTTAGTTTTAAGTTAATGACTGCTGCGACAGTCCAATATATGAGCTTGTCGTCATCGATTGCATTATTTCCTAATCGCTCATCTTCGTTTAAAACAATATGGCTATGCCATTGATATATAAAAACCCAAGATGCACAGTCTCGAATAAAAGTAACGTTCGAAACTGTCACCAAACTTATAGTTATGCTGTACGCATATATTTTTGCAAATTCAACCTTAGGCAAATTGTATTAAGTTGTTTTTACAACGCAGTGTTCGAAAAACAATAAAATTTTGCGATCGACAGTTGTCGGTAGGACAAGGCATTGAGTGGAGACGAACATCTTTATATTTTTTTTTCGTAATATATTTATTTATTATTTTAAGAGTTTGTTAAATTGTGTTCTAAACATATAATTATACTTTTATTTGAGCGTAAATATGTTTTTGGGTAGGACATGGATATATCAATAAAACAAATATTAACTGTTAAAATCGTTTATTTTAATTGAAGGTATTAAATTATTAAAACAGGTTTGTCAGTTTAAACGCAAAATAACTTAAAATCAACGGCACGAAACAAAAAATAATTGAATGAAGGTACGATACTACGAGTATTTGACAAATTCATTTTTCTGGCTAACGAGTTACTTACCACTACGCGAGGAACCGCCGTTTTACGAAGACGTTTTATGCCTTTTGCAGTGACATACATATCTTCGTCCAAAAAATGTTCTGAACAAACGACGCTTGAATTACTCGGCTTAAAAAATTTTCACGCCTTTGTCGACTAACAAGTGATCTCCATTCTTCACATCGTATAGGATCACGAGGAAAACTAAAATATTATAAAAATTACGCTAATAAGTTTTCAAGAAGTTTTTAAAGTGACGTGTTTAGCCAAAGCGACACTTACAGACTACGCGACACTTCTGTCGCATGCCGCATGTCGCGAACCCATAAGTTGTCCCATAATTAATCCAATATACATTATAATATTTACGAACATTTAAAAAAATCGTCAAATTGACTACCTTTTCTCCTATATTAAATTATTTATAACTTAAACATATTCGTCAAAAACGAAATAAAAAAAGTTCAAAGGTACATAAAAGTATTAATTAAAAAAATAAACAGAACAAAAAAAAATCGACTCCATTGAACAAGAACAGGGTCATTTTTATTATGCGACTAAAATAAGAAGGAGTCTAAAATGTATCGTTCTTACACTGAAAAAGCGGCTATTGAAATTTGCCGTATTATACTTTGATCGTTGAATTAAGTTTTTAGAAAAATAAATCAAAATCGCATATTTACTTCCTATATTCAGTCATAAAAACAACAAAAACTAATCAATAAACTCTTTTATTTACCGAAAATATGATATCCCATCCTTTTATAACCTTTTTGACGTAATATTTCTACAATTTGTCAGAGAACACTTCGGCATTTTTAACGAGTGCACCTAGACGCGAGTGACGCGAGACTATTTGAAATGAGCGCACTATTTAGAATGTTGCGCTCATTTTATGCGGACGGTTTTGAGACGTTGACTGTGCATCTTGGGTTTTTATATATCAATGGGCTATGCCTAGGTTGTGGTTTTAGTTTAGAAATAAGGAAACTTTAAGCCAAGATCTGTAAACGCCACTTTTTTTAGGCTTGCTTTTGGCCTGATGTGAAGCGATGATTCGGCCTAGGCTGGAGCACGCTTACTTAGAAAAAACCGATTCGAACTTCGAATAGATTCAGAATGAGCAAGAACGATGCTAAGTCAAATTACGTGCTACATAAATTATCCCCTTAAGACTTATAGCCGGTTTCAGGAAGCGCGATTAAGTCTATATAAGTGATTTTTGGTTACTTCTTCGTGTCAATGGACTATTATTATTTCCGGCCAATATGTAGCCACTGTCAACCTGTATCACCTCACGCGGGGAAATGGCTCTTCCTCTCATCTAGCTCTTGCGATCCAAGGCTAATGCATACTGTGTTTTTATTTTGACCCTCATCTCAGCTGTCGAGTCCAGCCCTGTCTCACTTCATATTCTCGGCTTTTTGAGCAATGTCAGTAAATCAGTAAGTAACCTGTGTTTTGGAACGCTGTGAGGTGTTACGAACTTGGTATGTTTCGAAACCTAGAATACTGCGCTCGTAAATCTATATGAAATGTCAAATCTTAGAGCAGTTGTTACGATTGGATGTCAACAGACAAATAGCCAATCAAATGGCTTATGTCGGCTTTCAGTAGCATTATTCGATACATGAGTTAATGCCTAAATATTATTGCACTGTTGGTATTTTTAGTGGCGAGTCGAGGCTGGCAATCCGCCGGCTTCTGTGTTCGTCGATCATCATAATCTGAATTTATTCAAAGTTCGAGTGAATCGGGTTCGTCTAGGCAAGCGTCCACACTAGGCGGCATCATCGCTTCACATCAGGCAAGCACAAGCCTATATCGTGTTTAAAAACGTACAGTGAGCTTCTATTTAGGTCCCGATTAGGTTATTACTCAGAATAACCTGAATAAGATTTCGTTTCCAGTGATGATGTTTTAGTCTGTTTCGAGTAATGATGTCGTTCCCCGCTTACTTTTGCCCATCCAGATTAAAATGCAGTTAAATGTAATTTTAACGCTTAAATGGGGTTATTAAAATCCCTTAAGTATAGCCACAAATGAGTTAGTAAGTATCATCAATCATGAAATTAATCGCTTTTACAGTTAACTACTCGATTTAAATGTTCAATTTATAGTTCAACGTAATTATGTCTGGTATTGATTACTGTTATCGTCATATAAATCATTGAGGGTACATTGTAGGTTTCGCATTTTGGTATTTATAGGTTTAATCTACAGTTCCATATTGATAACTGAAAATTTTTGCACCAGTTTTAAAAAAGGTTTTCTTTTCAAGCTGTTTGCGCGTCAGTAGAGAGTGCTCAACACGTTTTGGGGTCGCCATGATTCGAAGCCGCACAAATTGTGCCGAGTCGACCCGAATATTATGCGCCGATGGTAGGAGCCGGGATCAATCCGCCGAAAGAAGAACGCCCTGTAAAGCGTGAAATGCAAATTACACATATTTTACTATTTGGAACGTGCATGGCCATCTTTTTGGAGGAGCTCGTGGCTAAATAAGAACAGCCGCTCGGGTCGATCTTCAGGATAAACTGTGTTTACCTAGGTTGGTCCGTGGATGGGTGACCACCCATTACATACCGGGTTTCCTCCGTGCCTCGGAAACAAGTTAAGCCGTTGGTCCCGGCTGTCATTTGTAGATCTTTGACAGTCGTTACAGATAGTCAGTGACCTGAAAGTCTGACAACCAGTCTTACCAAGGGGTATCGAATTACCTAGCGCTAACCAGGTTGTGGAGGTCAGATAGGCAGTCGTTCCATGTAAAATACTGGTATTCAGCTGCATCCGGTTAGACTGGAAGCCGACCCCAACATAGTTGGGAAAAGGCTAGGCAGATGATGATGGCCATCTTTTATACCGATGAAAGATGGTCCGCGAAGAGTCTGTCACAAAACCATGGTAACAATACTAGGACAGCGCCTTCGTAACAGTACGGGCAGTCTTCGTAGTAACGAGTGACTTACCGTGAGTCCTATATGTCGCGAGCACTAATATTATGTATTCACGTACCAAATTTTTCAACTGATATTCTCCTACTGTCTGCCTAGCCTTTTCCCAACTCTGTTGGGATCGGCTTCCAGTGTGACTGGATGCAGCTGAATACCAGTATTGTACATGGAGCGACTGCCTATCTGACTTCCACAACCCAGTTAGTTCTGGGTAACCCTTGGTAAGACTGGTTGTCACTTTCCGGCCACAAACTACCTGTAACAACTGTCAAAGATCAACAAATGACAGCCGGGACGCGCTTAAAGTTCCGAAACACGGAGGTAACTCAGTATGTAGTAGGTGGTCACCCATCACCAACCTACGCAAGCACGGCTTAACCTAACCATCGACCCGAGCGGCTGTTATTATTTTTAATTTAATGAGCTTACAAATATAGTATTTTGAAACCCTCGCTGTTATGAAAAAGTAACAGAAAATTAATGATGAATTTTGAATTTTGGTCAGTGTATACCTATTAAATGCACGTGAATGTAAATCAAAATTACCTGTGAGAATTTTTTAATATGTTCAGTGCAGAGCAAAAGCAACTTTCATTAAAAATTAATTAATCTCTGATACCCTCACAGTAATATTGGTAATTGGAAACCATCATTACAGCTTTTAACAAAAGAATAAATTGCAGCTGAAAATGATTTTCGAAAATGTATTTTACTTACCAAAATATTCACCGTCAAAGGAAATATCTGAATTTTTTACAATAACATCAGGCCGTGCCGTTTTCAATTTCGGTAGTTTTCCAGCGTTTTGAACTCAGCTCACAATTCATTTTGCGATAATTACTTCATCGTCATTCAGAATTTACGTGGGAAATATTGATTATCGAAATTAATACCTCTTCAGTAAACCCACGGACAATATTTCGCTGTAACATCATAGTAAACTAGCTTATGCCCGCGGCTTCGCCCACATGTAATTCGGGTATTGCTCCACGAGATCGTACTACCGGGTTAAAAAGTATTATATGTTTTAATCCAGGTTATGAACTATTTGTATGCCAAATTTCATCCAAATCAGATCGATACATTTGCGTAAAAGAGTAACAAACATTCGTACATACGTCACCAACTTTCGCATTTTTAAGAGTAGCAAGAAATAAGATGTGTTTCGGTTTTAAAAGGTAATTTTTAGACGCTATGACATATTTTTTACTGGGATATATTTTGGTTTAACCTACCCATCCGACCATTGATTAACACCCAGTTTTACCTATGTTTTTATTTTTAATTATAGTGAGTTACAAGGGTTTTAATAGGTCATACAAGCATTTCATTAATAAAGAGAACTACTAAAAGAAAACTTATAAAAACTTTTTTGCAAAAAATAAAACCGACTTCAAAAAAGTGTAAAATAACTTTAGCTTCTGAAGTCGGCGACTTTTGTCTATTGAATTAGTTTTTTTTGTCACCGACTTCTGACGCTAAAATTATTTTACACTTTCTTGAAGTCGTTTTTTTTATTTTTCCATTTTTAGTTGTAATGTCCTATACAAAGTTTTGCTATGCATTTATTTTACACTAGCTTTTGCCCGCGACTTCGTCCGCGTTTCCGTCGTTTTTCGAAAAAAAATTAGCAGATGTCCTCCCTCATAGTTTTGAAAAAGTACCTACGCTTTTACCTACTCAATACAAAAAAAATAAACATGAATGACCCAAAACTAACCTATCAGTACTTATCTAAAAGTCTATGAGTACTACTTCTACTTCTATTCTACCTACTACTACTTCACTTAAAAAAAAATAGCAACTATTAATAGTTTACAATTTAAACAAAACTAAACCTAATTCATAAAATAACAACAAAAGAAATTAAAATAAACTTTTTTAAGACTAAAAGTCGCGCTGATAAGCACGGTTTATAAAATAACAATTATTGTCTGTCAATAAAGTCCAACACTCTGAACGCATGAACAGCCAAATATTGAATGAAGCTTGCGCTTTTTTTTTTTTTTTGGTATGGCCTCTCGCAGCGCAACAACTCGCTAAGGTTGAAGCTGCTTAACCGGACAATCCTGTGGTGGCCAAAAATTACTTTAAGGCCCCCAGCCAGGGCTTACAAACTAATGAAGCTTGCGCTTTTTTTTTTTTTTTTTTTTTTGGTATGCCTCTCGCAGCGCAACAACTCGCTAAGGTTGAAGCTGCTTAACCGGACAATCCTGTGGTGGCCAAAAATTACTTTAAGGCCCCCAGCCAGGGCTTACAAACTAAATGAAGCTTGCGCTCGCCTCCCGCCCCTTTTATACTCTGCCGCCGCGAGCCGTGTCGAGCGCGGCAACCGTTACGCAAAAATGATCCTTACAGCTTGCTTCTCTATTCACGCGCGATGGCTTGTTAGTGTAGGTATTTCATGTATAAGTTTGGTGTTTTTGTACCGATTTCTATGATTCTTTTTTTATTAAATAGCTACTAATATTCATTAAAAAAATAAGGATGATGGTGAGTGTTATTGGTATTATATTATACGTAATAGTAAACAAATATAATAACAAATCTCTGAACTGCTAAGCTATCGGGAGTTACACGTGTTATTGTGAGTCAACTATAAAAGATAGATATATGCTGTCTTGGGATATTTTTTATATAATTTTATGTTGAATATTTCCGTTATACATGATTTCTATGTAGCTTTAACCATTATGGCTGCACACGCGACGGAAGCTTAAAAAATCAAGTAATTTCTCCCGTTTTCCCAACATTTCCTTACACTGCTCTGCTCCTATTCATTGTAGTGTGATGAAAAGTATACTATAACCTGCCCAGGAGTTCGAAGAATAACTGATGTTTTTTTTTTAATTGGGGTTGAGTGAGAATATTATAAACGTAAGAGTAAACAAATATAATAATAACAAATCTCCGAACTGCTAAGCTATCGGGAGTTACACGTGTTATTGTGAGTCAACTATAAAAGATAGACATATGCTGTCTTGGGATATTTTTTATATAATTTTATGTGGAATATTTCCGTTATACATGATTTCTATGTAGCTTTAACCATTAAGGCTGCACACGCGACGGAAGCTAAAAAAACCAAGTAACTTCTCCCGTTTTCCCAACATTTCCTTTCACTGCTCTGCTCCTATTAATGGTAGCGTGATGAAAAGTATACTATTACCTGCTCAGGAGTATGTAGAATAATTGTACCAAGTTTCGTTAAAATCCGTCGAGTAGTTTTTTTTTCTATAAATAACATACAGACAGACAGACAGACAGACAGACAGACAGACAGACAGACAGACAGACAGACAGACAAAAATTTTACTGATTGCATTTTTGGCATCAGTATCGATCACTAATCACCCCCCGATAGTTATTTTGTAAATATATTTCATGTACAGAATTGACCTCTCTACAGATTTATTATAAGTAGGGTAAGTCAGGGAGAGTTGCCTATAGTTTAAAAAAAAAATCATTACTAATTATATATGTAAGATACTAAATGAATTACTCAGAGTTTAGTTGAATCAATGTTTATTAATGCCATTCAGATTAAATTCGGAACTATTGTGTAACCTATTTTAATTCAGGAATATTTTTTAAAAATAATGTAAAATAGGCATCTCACCCAGGCATGTGGGTGAGTTGCCTATAGATATCAGGGATAGATGCCCACCAATAATTAAAACATAATCAGACGTTACACGTTAGGCATTCCGCTGAATTTTCATTCGCCGTAACCCCAGTCGCATTTCTTCTTAGTGGCGTGATAATACTCTCCACACACTACGCAAATATCTATGATTTATCTTTCACTAGAGTGATGGCTTAATTCCAAGTCTTCTTCACTCCACGTAGCTCTACTAGAGCCAGAAGGTTTTCTTTTGTATTCATTCGGCATCTAAAAAGATAAGAATCTAAATAGGAAGTTATGAATCTAGAAAACTAAGAATATTTACTGGGCATCTAACACTGAAACATCATTGGGCATCTCTCCCGATCATTAGGGAGAGATGCCTATCGACTCTAAACGCACCCAAAAGCATTTGCAATACAAAATAGTGGGTTGTCAACAAAACAAGATCACAATGCTAGGTTATGAAACAATTTAATACTATTTACGTGAAGAATTAGGAAAAAAAAAATACTGCTAACTATCCCAAAGATTAAATTATTACGTTTTAATGAACTACCCTTACCTTATTTTAAGAATAAACACCAAAATATCACTTTGAAATCCTTGTTTTGGGAATAAAAAACTTTGACACTGACATCAACTTTCAACTGACATTAATACGAATGCTTTCCGGTTCACGCAAATTTTGTATTATATTTTTTACTTTTAGTGGGCATCTATACCGTATAGGCGTCTCTCCCTGACTTACTATATAGATTATTATACAACCATTTCATGGTAATAAGGTTTATCCTAAATAAAATGGAACTTAACATACCTATCCGTCGTAATCCTGGGTGTACTGTACACATCTGCGTAACCCCTCAGAGCATAAAGGCTTGATGTTATGTTATGATGTAGTGTAAACAATAAACATCCAAGCGATTGCAGCAATCACGACAGATTTGCTGTCTATTATTGAAGGGTTCTGATCCATATCCCCGAAGTCCATGATCAGATCATGACAATATTTCTATGAGACCAACTTGGGACTCTACTCTTTCAAATGAAAAAAAGAATTTTGGAAATCATTCCACAACACAATTAATATTTTACAAAAGAATTATCCTCCAACTCCTAACTGTTAAGGAGTTATACCTTCCATCATCAGCTCATCAACATGAGGTGATGGCTTTAGAAAAAATCATGTAACACGTAATACGTGCCTATAAAATTTGAGGATTGCCCTCGATTTCCCTGGGATTCCATCATCAGATCAGACCCTGACATGGTGACAATGGGACCACCTCGGGAGTATACTCTTTCGAATAAAAAATAATTTTGAAAATCGGTCCACAATTGACTGAGATCTCGGTGAACATACATAAAAAAAATACATACAGTCGAACATAGAACCTCCTCCTTTTTGGAAGTAGTCGTTTAAAAAGACTTAACTACGTTTAAAATGCAATGTCCGACAAGGTAACACTAAAGCGCGGTTTATACAAAAGAGACGTGGCGAGGACGCGGATAATCAAAGAAACCTAAAATGAACCTAATACATATGTCGCTTAACGTCGTTTTTGTCCGGCGAGTCACTTGGTGGCGATGACGTCGCGTCGCGCGCCTCTCAAATCTATTTCCGACAAAAGCGACGCTATGCGACATAATTATTAGGTTCATTTTAGGTTTCTTTGATTATCCGCGTCCTCGCCACGTCTGTATAAATCGCGCCTTAGTGTTACTTTTTTCTTTTCTTTCTTTACTTGACAAACTTACGCCGTTCGGCAGAAAAGATGGATGCCTTAAAATTTTCTTTTTACTCGCAACTTGGCGACAACTCCATACAGCCTAGTTTTAAACTCTTGTTCGGTGCTCACGAAAAAGTTCTTACTCAAGATTTTAACACATTCTAGTTGAGCTAAATCGACGCTATTTTCGCCTGCAATTTTCTGCAGGGCTTCAAAGAAAAATTTATTGAGGTGATGTTTCTGGTGGTAACTAGTTTATTTTCCACAACGAGCTTTTGTGAAATTAAAATAGTGGTTTATTAAAGGTCACAGCACACATATCAACTCGGGAAGGGATCGACACCGTTTCAACTCAAGCCGTTCTGTATTCTTTGTGTGAAACTCCCTACTGCAACGCACACTAATTGGAATCGTAACGTAATCGCCTCGCCTCGGGACAAGCTCACGAACCGTCGGCTCGTCGTCCCCGCGCTGACATCTCTCCGTACCCGAGCTTACGTCTCTTCGTCCACCAGTACGGACACTACTGTTGCCACACGTGCTGTCATTCACAGGGTAGCTTCCAGTCGTGTTGCCCGCGTGTTTTATTGAATTTTTAGGTTAGATTGTGGAAATATAAGTATCAAAATGTATGGCGCTTGTTAGAAGCGCCATACATTTTCTAGTTATTAGGATTCAAACTGATCTGGTACCAGCCCGGTCAACCAGCGGTCGGCAAGCCAGCGTAGTCGAGTCGACGTATCGGAGCTGCTGATCCGCTTGCTTACGTTAGGTTAACCTCTGTTTGACGGCGAGGCGATACGGTGCCGATCCTTTTCCAAATTAATATGTGTGTGTGATTTAAGTTTTTATTTTATTTTTTTGTTATTGCTTATTGTGTGTTTTTGTGGCATGTGCCAAATAAATATGTTTTCTTTCTTGTTTCTTTCTTTCTTTCTGTGACCTTAAGAAATAAAAACATTCTAGGAAGTAGATATTTTACGATAAATTATTTTAAAATGAGTATGTATGTATATTCCCAATAGTAGATTTAGTACACGACGAGTTTCCAACTAAAGTCGATTTCTGCTGCGTCACTATAGCACATGCTTAAACGACTTACAGTCATGTATTAATTAAAATAGTAACAATTACACAATGTGTGGACAACCGCTGTCACTTAAAGTTTTGACATGTTTTAGCTAGAGTTCCTTCACGAAAAATGGCTTCCCTTAGTTCGGCTACAACGCCTTACGCATTACCATAAATGGTTTATAATCTATTTCTTAGATGAAACCGAAATTAGACGCGTTATAGTAGTAGTTTTTAAACTAAGAGTTCTGCCGAAACTCTTCTTCTTAGCGTGTCGATGGCAATCTAAACTGTGTCGGACCTGAGCCACTAGTTTAGCGCCTTCAGTAGAATCCAATGAACAAACAACAGGACACGCAGGGCGCAATATTAAATGTCCCATCATTTGAGAAACAGCATCACATTTACACTCCAGGGCAGAGTCATGGCGGAGTATGCCGAAAATGACAATTAAGACCACACTTAGAAACCACCACAGGACCAACTTTAATTTAAATTCACATCCGGATTTGTAAAAAGGCGAAGAAGGTACCTTAAGCGTCCAAACCCCTGCAGGTACCTATGTAATATTTTATTTCTACCAAACAATGCTTACAAAGGACCTGAAGCATAATAGCTTTATTACCGAGGTTCCTTTGACGAGATCCTCAATTGTAATTTGTGTTGTAAGGTGAATCGATCCTTTGGCTTCCTGCGCCAACATCAATGATTTAAATTTAGATGGTACGTAGGTGAAGCTGAATTTAGATGAATTAATTATGGTGGAACATTTCAATGGATTGTTAAGTGTGGTTCCGGGTTCTATGTTAACAATAAAGGACCAAAAAGGTTACTTTTGATAGGTACTTTATGGGGGTTGCGATAGTCGTTGAGAGGATCCGGCAATTGGGTCTCGAGGTGGCATTGCACAAGTCCGAGGCCATGTGCTTTCATGGGCCTCGGAGCGCGCCACCGTCGGGATCCATACTCACGGTGGGAGGGGTTCCCGTCGGCGTCGAGTCGACGTTGAGGTACCCCGGACTCGTCCTCGACAGCCGATGGAACTTCGTGGAGCATTTCCGACGTTTGGCTCCCAGACTGGAAAAGGCCGGGGCTGCCTTCAAGCGGCTCCTGCCCAACCTGGGGGGGCCAAACGCCTCCTGCCGGAGGCTCTATGCGGGGATCTTGCGGTCCATGGCCCTTTACGGGGCCCCGGTGTGGGCGCGTTCGCTGAGGTTGCGTGCCAAGCACTACCTGAACGCGCCCCAAAAGGTGGTAGCCGTAAGGCTCATCCGTGGATACCGCACGATCTCCCGCGAGGCGGCGAGCCTCCTTGCCGGATTGCCGCCATGGGATCTGGAGGCCATAGTCCTCGCACGCCTGCACGAGTGGCGCGCGGAGGTACAGAGCCGGGGGGTAACTCCGCTGCCGCGGCATATTGTCGCGCGGCGGACAGACCTCCGCCGTGATCTCATGGCGGCATGGAGAGAGCGACTATCGCAACCCCGTGCAGGGCACGCCACGATAGTGGCGATAAGTCCCCTCTTTGAGGAGTGGCTTGAGAGGCGCCACGGCGCCCTCACCTTCCGCCTGACGCAGGTCCTCACCGGACACGGGTGCTTCGGGAGGTACCTGCACCGAATCGGGCGGGAGGAAACGCCCGGGTGCTACAATTGCGAGGATCGACACGGAGGACACGGTGGAGCACACCGTGGAGGTATGCTCCGCTTGGGCGGAGCACCGCCGTGTCCTCGTAGCGGCGATTGGCGGCGGTGACCTCTCGCGTCCGGCCCTGGTTCAAGCCATGGTCCGGGGCGAGAGGGAATGGGAAGCCGTCGCCTCCTTCTGCGAAGCAGTCATGCTAGCGAAGGAGGCGGCGGAACGTGAGAGGGAGAGAACCTCCTCACGTCCCAGCCGCCGCGGGAGAAGCACCGGGCGTCGGGGGCCACGCCGTGATGGCTCTCGGCCACCGTAGGCGCGGGCCTGTGGACGGCGAGTAATGGGCTAGCTCGCCGTCCGTCCGTCGTATGACGACGGGCAGGCCGTGTCGACGGCGCGTTCGTGTTCCACGCGCGCCTCAAAGAAATGTCAGCAAACGGGAGGGGCCCGCAAGGGCCGGTGCCTGCCAGGGCTGCGGGACTGTTCGAAAGAGATACCGCGGCCCTGATTTCTCACCCCCCAAAAAAAAAAAAAAAAAGTACTTTATGGGAGAGAGAGGTACAAAAACGAACATGTAGTTCTGATGATTGTGATGTTAATGCTCGTCTACTATGATCCATCACCTGCCTAGCCTTTTCCCAACTATGTCGGGATCGACTTCCAGTCTAACCGGATGCACCTGAATACCAGTATTTTACATGGAGTGACTGCGTATCAAATCAAACCCACTTAGTAAGACTGCCAAAGATGTACCTAGACCTGTAACGACTGTCAAAGAGACTACAAATGACAGCCGGAACCAACGGCTTTGCGTACTTTCCGAGGCACGGAGGAAACTCGGTATGTAATGGGTGGTCACCCATCCACGGACCAACTTGGGAAAGCGCGACTTAACCTGGAGATCCACCCGAGCGGCTGTTATTATTTAGCCACAAGCTATTTTTTTCTAGTCTACCATGATCCATGACGTCTTAAAGCAGCTAAAGCTGCCGTCCTAAAGCTCCCATGTTCAGAAGAACATTTTCAATCAGTAAATAAATTCTTTGTACACCTTTATAGAAAATCAAAACATACCAATTTATCGTGTCGAAAACTTAGAGCGAAGTTGACTGCGTAAATCCATTTCATAGATTTAAAAGTATCAGAATCCTAAGTTACTAGTTTAGTAAGCTAGCTTTTAATAAGAGGGTTTGCTTGCGTACGATGAATATAATTTTTGGACACATATTTTAAAGGTGTTTTGAGTTTTTCGAATACTTATGTGGTAGACGCTACGCATGTTTCCTGGCACGCAGAGGTGCTCAACCGCATTTAGGGATTTATCACAAATTCCTTTGCTTTATATTCCACGTAAATTCATGACAAATGTTCTCACAGAACACGGAAATGTTTATTCTTTTTCGGTTGTGATAATTTGTATTTTATTTTTAATTTTACGTATGATTTTGCAACTTACAACCACAGTGATATCTGTGACTGACATTAACTGTCACGTTGGAGTAACCGGACATTTTAACTGATATGACTATCAGCAATTATTATTTGTTTCATAACTTCCTAAATTTTAGAAGAAAAACGACTTTAATTACATGGTACACACAGTATTGTTTTTCCTCCCTGAAATCCATTCAAAGGTTGTTTTGAAAAGATCGCTTTTAGCGGTAAAACTGCTCATTATTACCGTAGTTTAATTAAACCGTGGTTACAGTAATGCAACAAACTGGACCAAACTATCACTAAATACGGTTTTCGGTTCCATTTTACGGGAACTAGAAAGTTTCAAAGCAATTAAGCAGAACATGAACGTTTCACAAATTAGGTGTTAACGATCCTATATTTAACGTTAGACTTGTTCAATTAAAAGTTCTTTTAATTAAGAATTTGTTATGGATTTCGGCAGCCACCGATTGGATTCGACCTGCGTTGAAAAATGTCTGTCAAACCAGCGCCCAGTGTTTGAATTTGGAATAACTGGATTTAAATAAATTCGAACGTCATTCGGTTTAGTGATGTGAATAAAATTCGCTATGAATATTTTGGTTTTCCGAGTCTTAGTAACCTGATGTAGCTGCTACCGAGTTCACTGACGGTCGACCACTTTTCAACCTTATTACTTAGGGCATAAGGGTGAAAAGTGGCAAACCGTCAGTGAACTGTAGTACAGACGCCAGCACATCAAGCTACCCGAAACTCTAAAATTTTCCCAATAAACCTTAAACCTTGAAATGTGACAGGTTGTAGTACCTGTTAGGATTATTTTGGCGCGTGGCTATAATCGCCGCCATCTTCCTTTACAAAACAATTCCCACGGACATTATTGCGAAAATGTTTACCAACAGCCCTACTAACAACATGTGTGTCATGTGTCATTCGAACGCCAAAAGAACCATGCGTCACTATACTGATAAACTAGAGGCCCTAAGCATGAGTTTTGACGTTTTTTAGGGTTCCGTACCCAAAGGGTAAAACGGGACCCTATTACTAAGACTTCGCTGTCTGTCTGTCTCCAGGCTGTATCTCATAAACCGTGATAGCTAGAAAGCTGAAATTTTCACAAATGATGTATTACTATTGCCGCTATAACAACAAATACTAAAAAAATATTAAAGGGGGCTCCCATACAACAGATATGATTTTTTTGCCGTTTTTATAGATAATGGCACGGAACCCTTCGTGCGCGAGTCCGACTCGCACTTGGCCGGTTTTATTCGTAACAAACAACGGTATTAAAATTTAAAAATACACGCTTCACTTATAATATTTTCAAAATTTCAAGAATGTATTCATATCTATGAATGTTACTAATTGTTCTTGTTCCAAACAATTTAACTAAAATTCTATAGGATAATTGTATTTTCCTTTAAAAATCGACGCATTTATGTTACGTTTCCACCACGCCCTTCTGCTACGGCCTCTGAGGCTCTGAGGTGGTAATATTTAAGTCACGTTAAAAATACATCATGGATTTAATACTTTCAGTTTCTATTACTTTCAGCATTGTTAAAGTTTAAGCAATCGTAAACCCTAACTAAATAATATTCATTCGTCTAAAATCCTCATTTAATATAATATTATAATTAAAACACTAACAAACAAATAAACTGACCAAACTTCAATAAACGCTCTTCAGACAGACAAATAATCTCCTATTTCCAAAGATGCTTATCCTAATTCCCTCTAAAAGCTATCAAAGGCCAAATCATATTGACATAACAATACAGTTAGCTGTCGAAACTATTCATCGCTCAACAGTTTCAAGTTTCGAACGTCGAGCGAAGTTGCCAGATCAAATAACAGTTGTACTCGCTTGGCGTAGAGGCGTAGACTATAGAGTTTTACTGAATAATTTGGATTGCAACGTGCGACGTTTTGTTGGTTTAGTGGTAATTCTGTGAGTTAAAGAATTGGTTGAATTGCAAAATGGTTTGGTCTTAATATTGTTAGGTGAGTAATCATGAGCTAATTAAACCACTGGGTGAAGGCATTTTGAACAAGAGTTTGTGTACGAAGATCAAGTACCTAACAAAATAATCTATGATTTTTAAATTCATCGCGTTATGAGAATACAAAGGGTATAAAAGTTTTTATGGAAATTCGTCGTTTTCGTCAATTGAATATCGATGGCAGCAAAGTAGAAACGGACATCTACATTTTTTCGAAAATGCTTTTGTTACAAAAATGAGCTTACATTAATCCTATCTACAAGTCTGTATTAATTTTTTTTCAAAATTCAAAATAATAAAGAAAATTTGACACGTAAATGAAGACATCTACACTGGATTTTTAAAAAACATCGCAGTAGAAACGGACATTTGAATTTGTCCGCCTTTACTTCGGAGCTTTGACAGATGAATGAAACGTCAACAAAGACATCAGTCACTTGTCACATTCTGGCGTGTTCTTATATCAGTCTTATTTTAATTTTATATCAGTCTGTTATTTACCTATTTGGTGCTATTTGGTAATGGTGCTTTTGATAATAATAAAACATAATAATAAATAGCATTTTTATTTAAAAATATATATTTTACGTGGTTTGGTAACTAAATAAATGAATTTAACTGATAGATACCGATGGAGTTTAGTGGTAAATAACTCATTTATTGATAATAATAAAATGTTAAATATTAAAAAAAAGTAAATAAAGATATCTGTTTGCTTGTTTGCAACGTATAAACGGATAACAGGCAGATGTCTTCTTCTACGTCAAAGTTTTTTCAGAGTAAAAAAAGACATCTACATTATTTAAGTAAAACAACGATATAGCGATAAAACCTATTACACAATTCATAAAGAAGGTTATTTTAAAGCATTATAGAAAATTTCAGGTTAATCGGTCCATAACTCTCAAAATAACCACTTTTTTAAACTAAATTTGCTCTCCTGTAAAGTTGCGATTTTGTAGATGTCCGTTTCTACTTTGCTGCCATCGATATGACATCGGGACAATCAATTGTTCTGAAATTAAATAACGAATATTTCAGAAGTCTTAAGGTATCTCACTTAAATATTTATGTCTTTTTAACATGAAACATGTCTGACTAAGAAAAAAATGTAACAACTTTTAAGGACGTAGATAGGCCTTTCCCTCGTTTCCCCTTGTCACCGGCTACCGATTAACGGCTGTCACTCCCCCAGCGCGCTGATTGGATGGCCCGCCAAATGTCAGGCACGAAAATAATTCCACCAATTACGATTCAACATGATAAAACCGTTGGGAAACGAAAAGATAAAAAGAAAGACGTTCGTCTATTTTACGTTAACACCTATCTATCTTACTATCTATTTATTTTGATAATAATAAATTGCCGCGTGTATGACGGATGATCAATGGAAAACGGCTCGACCGCGTTGGCTGTTTTTTTTGTTCATAATTGTCAGGAAAAGGTTTCTTTGAAATGTTTTTGTTGGAAAATTTACCGGAAAAGTCGGAAATTGGGATGATATTATTGTATGATAATCTCGATAAAATTTTCTCAATTTATACATATAAAGGAAAATTCTGCACACAGTGTTTAAAACACGAATGAAAATATGAATATTATGAAGGAAAGTGCACAAAAGAGGTCTTAAGAGAGGAAACTGAGATGACAAAAAGGTTTAAAATACTGCCGAGATAAGAAGGCAGAAGCAAAGAGGATTTATTTCACTTAAAGTTTAATTTTGTTAAAGCGACTGTAGCGATTAGCGTGAGGGAGTTATGTTAACTGGCGATTATACCATCATTATGTAACGTGGTAAACTTACTTGGAGCCAGATTAATTACGAATAGTAGTAAGCTACAGTGTTACAGGAATCTTTTGGTGGTTCAAAGACATTGACAGGGGTGTGCTGCATGTAAATATCTGTGAAATGTTTTGAAAAACAAGAGAAGACCGCGGTCCCAAGCAGGAATCCGCCATCTTTTATTTTTCAAAAGCATTTTGTCCACCAAAACATTCTTGTAAAGCTATAATTCCCACTGAAATGCTGCTAATCTTCTATCGAACCTAGCGAAGATACTTTTACTAGGTCATCATCATCTGCTTAGCCTTTTCCCAGTTCTTTTGAGGTCGGCTTCCAGTCTAACCGGATGCAGCTGAATACCATATCATACCACATCATTTTACATGGAGCTACTTACTGCTTATCTGACCTCCACAACCCAAATATCACATGCAGCTGAATACCAGCATTTTACATGGAGCGCCTGCCTATCTGACCTCCACAACAGTTCTGTTATTACTTGGTAATACTGGTTGTCAGACTTAGGCCACTGACCTGTAACGACTGTCAAAGATCTACAAAAGACAGCCGGGACCAACGGTTTAATGTTTTTCCGAGGCACGGAGGAAACTCGGTGTGTAATAGGTGGTCACTGGTCACCCATCCACAAACAAACATAGCCTGTTGTTATTTAGCTACGAGCTCCTCACTTTTACTAGATCATATTAATAGGATAATTAAAAATAGCTCCAGACTTCAAATTAATACCGTTATAGAAATATCCGCCTGAAGAGACTCACGGGGGATTAACTCGAAACTTTCTCATTGATTTAAAAACTTTTCATTCGGCTCAAGGCAAATCTGCGGGAAAATAGCAGTTTGTGACGTTCGTGGACAAGCTGAATCCTCAAAATAATTGGTTTATCTTAGGGAGTGTAGTTTCCGAGCATTTTCGGGACTACGGACTTCACTGAGGGACACTTTTGACCTTTATGCCCTAACTAATAAGGTTGAAAAGTGGTCGACTGTCAGTGAATTCAATAGTACAGTCCTTTCGCAATTAAGTAACTTACCCTTACCACTTACAGTCTTACACCATATGCCAACGAGAATAAAGTTCACTGTACTGCAAAGTCAATGAAAGAACAGTAGATACTGTTCTTTCATTGACTTTGCAGTACAGTTATTTAATCTATGACTTTGCATTTTTGTCAAAATTAAAGTGGTCTTTATCGGCTTAGCATTAAGATCGCTATTAGTTGGCTGTCAGTTACAATTCTGTTACAGTGATCTTTGTTCTCGTGACAATAAAGTTGATGTTAGATTACAGCTCTCAGATGTAAAATAAACTGTGAAAGGACTATGTCTATTTTTTTGCCGACATCCCTTTGTAGCTTATCTATTGGCTTATCTATGTTTACCAAAAGATATGGCTTTGTTGTGTCTATGGTTTGCGGACGTTTTTTGTGCTTCTGACCAATTTATTTATGTGTTAGACAAGATCTGATAGTAAGGCAATAGATAATACACGAACTAATCTATAGAGGTAGCAGCTACGGCTACTTACACAAAGATATGGATCGATCCTTTATTTGCTGTGTTCTATTTATAAAAAAGAAACTTGTCTTGATTTTCTTTGTAACTGTACTTTTTTTACCATATTGTCTTGAAATTAAAACAACGTTCAAAATAAAGATAGACAAATTTTCTATACAAAAACCAAATCTAGATTTCTGCACGCAATGCATACAATATTCAGCCTGGAATTTATTGGTGGACCTTTGTGCATTTAAAATTTAAAATTCAAAACACCCTAGAACTGCAAACCCACATTTACTCTCCCAGCCAGTAACACAACGAACCGTAATGAAATCCGTAGCCCTTTGAATTTCGCGTACTAGAGCAAATACTTGACGAGAATACTCGCCACTGACATATAAAAAGCTTTCAATATTGTCACTGTGTTGAAGGAGTTTGCAAACGAGTTTTGTTTGTTTATGGTATGTCCGCTTCTCATATTTTGTGCGGGCAACATTGGAGTATAGACGTCAAAACGGGTTTTGTTATGTTCTGGCAGAAATATTGTGAGTAGGGTCAATCTCGTTGCTATAAGCAAAAAAAACTTACGCAAATACGTAGCACGTAGGCAAGTTTAATTTTAATAAACGAGCAGCTAGCTCAAAGATTGGTAACCCCAGCAGACTCCTCTCAATAAAGTGTATTTATTTTACAGAAATGAATAGAGCACAGCCATTCAGCCTCTTGTTTAGTCTAACCATAGAAAAGTACAATAAAGAAAAACATACTGTATGGCTTACAGAAAAAAACACAGAACAGTCTCTTCCGAAAAGAAAATTATTAAAAGTGAATGCTTTTAAAAAAAGTGCTTCAACGCGTTATTGAGAGAATACCAAAGGGCCCATGCAAGGGGCTTTATGCGTCAGTGAATTAAAGCTTAAATATTACTTTGCGAATATGAAGCAGTGTACACCGTACCTAAGCGATTCGCTGGACGTCGGTGAATCAAATTTAGAAACGAGCAGAGGCTTTTTAAAATTTTAAATAAGGGATAATACCTACGGACTTTCATGAAAGTCTCACAAAAAATGTGAAATGAGATTCTACCGAGATTACTTTTTATTAATTTAACAGGCTATGGAGAGGTATTGTGACGGGACTAGTGTTGTGTTCATTATTATGTTCAGCTCGTCAAGTTACAGTGATAATGAAAATTCCTAATGAATATCTCTGAATAGAGCGATGTTAATTTTGTATATTGGTATTTTTTTATGATTAAATTATTAAACCGCGAAAAGCGAAGGAAGTTTATCGAGTCAATAAGTTATTAGAAGAATCAGATAAGTGTATACTTATTGGTATCAAGAGAGGCACATAACAAATTGAATACCAAATCTTAGAATAGAGCGATATTAATTCAATCGTTAATCTTTATGTTCTTTCCTACTAATCTTCTTACTAATATTTTAAATGCGAAAGTTTGTGATGGATGTTTGTTACTCTTTCACGCACTACTAACCGGATTAGGAAGAAATTTGGCACACCGATAGATTATAACCTGGATTAACACAAAGGATACTTTTTATCCCGGTAGTATGATCCCGTGGGACATTACCGAACTCCACGCAGGCGAAGCCGTGAGCATAAGCTATTAGATAATACCATTATTAAATCCACGAAGAAATGGCAAAGACGTGTGGAGTCTAAGAAACTAGTACGGAAATCTGATAATATTAGTCTATATTGGCTTCAAGACACATAATAAATGAGGGTATTTCCATGACGTTACAGCGTAACAAATGCACACTGCGGAAATCCTTCGAGATAAAGGAGATCAGTAAAAGACGCACCATCGTTTATCCCGTAATACGATTTCCCGAATCGTTTTCAAACGTCGATTTCTATCACCACTAATCGATTTAAAAGTCGATTTCTGTCGCCACATCCTTACTCCTTAAAAAGAATAGCTCTATTGGAATAGAAATTCGAAAATTCGATATTTAAAAGTGATTTGAACTTAATGTAGCTGGTAAAAAAAACCTTTTCAATGCAGAATGCGTGATGTTAAACATAGATAATACACTATGTTGATAAATAGGTAATAGATACATACCATAAACTCTCTCGCTTTTTTTTCTTTTCCATGGGGTTAGGCAGAAACTTCAGCACACCACCTGCTACTATCCTGACATAAGTAATACTCCTTTCGCCTTGTCCACTTTTATATAATAATATTAATATCCATCATTACCATGGAATGAAATAATAAGTATTTAGTACTACAATTTTATATTTTATTGCTGTTGACACGTCAAACACAATTTCATTCTAGTAGGTTCTACACGTAGGTATTTATACTTTACTCGAAAACAACAAAATCAATTTACTGTTCCTACTAACGTTAAAATATTTATAGGTAGTTTTCGGATAAGCTCGGTTCAAGCGTTCAACCGGTGTGCTAAAGAATTAATGTATTAATAACACTTGATCCATGCGTTAAGACGGATTTATTAGTGTGGCAACACCGCGTGTATCTACTGTATAGTGAGTTTACGAGGTAATGCTAGTGGGATAGCTATATTATATGTTCTTCTTTGTTTATCTCCAAATATTTGAGGCTTTCTCGGGGATATTACCAATTCATTAGATAGACGAAATAAATGATATTATCACCGTATTTGAAATAAAACAATTATTACAGTACAAATTGTATATTAGGGAACATACAATTTAATCGAAACTATGCCAGACAAGATCTATAGTATAATATATTAATTGATATTGTAGTAGGCGAGTATCATAGGTATTTGATAGATACCTAATTACATTGAGCGCTACCGTAAACCATGATGTTTCACACAAAAAAAAAGTACTTTCTCAGCAATGACTTTAAAAAAAAAAAACGTTGCCCCACACTAGGTATTTCTCCTGTATCGTGGGTGCGTTTACAAACATTTAAATTCACATACACAAACAGCCAGACCCGGAACAACTATCTGTAGGTCATACAAATATTTGTTCCGTGCGGGGATCGAACCCGCGACACGCAACGCAGCAGTCAATCGCTCAGCCACTGCGCCAACCGTGCCGTCACTGTCACTTTGTCGCAGTGTTACTACTTACTTTGATGTACAAAATGCTTGGTTGACAGCTTCGTGAAGGGTCCTTATACACCATTTATTTATCTATCTGATCAATGTGCAATCCAAAATATTAAGTCAAATAATAATCCACCCACTGGTGAAGATTAGGGGCTCGACTCAAGATGAGAGCGGCAGCTAAGCCGGCCCAAATAAACAGATTATTGTACTTAGAATAATTCACGAAATATATAAACTCCAGGAACATTGTTAACAATCTTATTACTGACTTAATTAAACCTGTTTGCTAAGAGATTTTGTAATTACTCTTTTGGAAGCCATCTTTGATTTTATATCTGACTTGATGTGGCCCGCGACCTTCGTCTGCGTGAAATAATTACTTCGATATTTAAATCTAATTAACAATTTCAAGGGTTTTAAGTTTTTGCACGAAAACCTATTTATTTTTCTAAAATAAAAGTAGTTTAAGTTAGACCTTATAACATCAGGTATCTGCCAGAAAAGGCTCGTCAAAATCAGTCCAGCCATTTCGGAGGTTAGCCGGACCAAACAGACCGACACACAGAAAGGCCAAATTAAAAAAAAACATGTAGGTAGAGGTACCGTATTTTCATATTCATTAAGTAAGAAACTGTTATTTTGGAATTACAAACAGACACTTCAATTTTATAAAATTGATTTGTATAGATAATAGCCTAACGGACATTGTTCTGAAGTCTAATATCATTTAAGATAGAAGAGTCGAGAGAGAAAACTTAGGTTTGTCAATCTTGTTTAATTTCGTCTTAGAAATACGAATATTTTAAAGCGACACTTCCCTATGTCCTCTGGTTCTCACTGTGGATCTTGAGTTTGGGGGTGTAACACTTATATCTATAGTCAAGTTAAAGTTATTGCTTATGAAATCATTTTTATGCAATAGACAAGAATTTGAACGAAGTAAGAACCGTCAAAGAAAACCAAGCTAAGAATTCTAAATTTTGACAGCTCTAGTTTCAAGCAATTACTAAACTAAACAGAATAAAAATCAAGTAATCAATTTGACTTGTTTATAGATACGGGTGTAAGTACGAACCTAACGTTACCAGAATAAACATCGTTTTTGCTTTAAATCAATATTATCCTAATGATCTCAAAACCGCAAACTCTGCCTGCTGCCCTACATAAAGCTAAACTAGAATTTTCGTAAAGCAGATTACAATAAGTTATATTATTTAATTAATTTAATAGACTGGAATGATTTATACAATATTCAAGATCCTGATTTGGCTTTAAACTTTTTTTATGATAAAATATATGAAACTTTTGATGCTAGAATTCCTCCGAAAAGTAAAAATATTAGTTATAGAAGATATCCAGAATGGTATAACTTAGATCTTATTAAAGAAATTAAATTAAAATACAATTTACACAAAAAGTATAAAACGACCAAATCTCCAAGTGATTATGAGGCATTCTCTCAGTGTCGGGCAAGGGTGAAGGCGGAAACAGTGAGTTCTCACCTCCGGTACAGAGATCGAGTACAGAACCATCTCGCTACAGACCCTAAATCATTCTGGAATTACGTAAGGTCGAAAAAAGACACTTCTAGTCGGTACAATTTGATCAAAGAGGGACGAGTTCTATCTGGTGATGAATCCGCTAAGGAATATGCGCGATTCTTTCACTCTGTGTACAGCGGGACAGCAGGCACGCTGAGCGCGGAGGCGGCGTGCGTGGAGGCAGCGCCGGGCGGCGCGTATGCGCACCTAACCTGCCTTGAGCGAGTGGCCGTCCGGCGCGCGCTGACTGGTCTGCCGCCGAAGCGCTCAGTGGGTCCGGACGGTATTCCGCCCTTCATTTTGAGAGATTGCCGCATGGTATTAATAGAACCTTTGCTGCACATATTTAATGTTTGTTTGTCGGTGGCACACTTTCCTAGTCGTTGGAAACTTACGCGGGTGGTACCTATACCGAAAGGTCGTGGTGGTACGGATGTCAGTGACTTCAGGCCAATTGCGGTACTGAGCGCACCAGCTAAAGTATTCGAGATGGCTGTTCACAATTGCCTTTATGCAGAGATAGGCCCTCATTTGTCTGATACGCAGCACGGCTTCCGTCCTGGGCGCGGTACAACGGGGAACTTGCTTCACCTGATGACACAGTTGGTACCAGCTGTTGACGCTGGGCTTCAGGTTGACGTAGCCTACCTGGACTTTAGGAAGGCGTTCGACACAGTCGACCACGACATACTCTTGTCAAAACTGGCGGATATGGGCTGCACATTTCATACTGTAAAGTTCTTCGTCAGTTATCTTCGAGATAGACGCCAGTATGTGGACTGTGGCGGACACTTCTCGGAGCCCTACTACACCAGATCGGGCGTTAGTCAGGGTACTAATTTGGGACCCTTATTATTCATTATTATGGCAAATGATTTACCAAAGGTAGTCCAGTCAACATGCATGCTATTTGCTGACGACCTTAAGTTGTCTGCAGTCATAAAAGACACTGCGGATCGTGACATGCTGCAGCACGACTTGGATAGGGTCACTGAATGGAGTCACCGCAATAAGTTATACTTCAATATATCAAAGTGCCCGGTACTCTCATTCACACGCACACGAAGCCCACAACACCACCAGTACAGCATGGACGGGGAGCCGCTGCAGCGTGTCATGGAGATTAAAGATTTGGGCATTCATTTCACCAGTGATCTGCAGTTTCGCAAACACGTAGTACACGTTTGTAAAAAGGCGTTCAGGAATCTGGGATTTGTGCTGCGTCAGGCAAATGACTTCACAAACATCAGTGCATTGAAGGCTTTGTATGAGGCTCTTGTGAGGAGTCATCTCGAGTATAATGCGGCCATCTGGAGTCCGAGTGAAATAAAATACAAAAAAATGCTCGAACGGATACAGAATAAATTTATTAGATTTATTTATTTAAAGCTGTATGGGAGATACCCGGGATACCCGTTACTGTATCCTACCCTATTCTGTCTCGGTATGGTGGGCTACTACAAATTAGAAATTAGGCGTGAAGTGGCACTGGCAACGTACCTTTTCAAAATTCTAAGAGGTAGTATACAAAACTCGGATATATTATCAGGAATAGGGTTTAATTTACCGGATAGGTACATGGCGCGGCGACGCAAGCCGCAACTGCTGGTGGTGCCGAGTGCGCGCACTAACCTGCTGGAGCGCGCACCGCTGACTCGTGCGTTGCGCACTCTCAACACGGTAGCGGATACCATAGATATATTCACCTGTACACTGGGTGAGTTCACAAGGGCCACATATTGTGTAGCATGTAAGGTATAGTTAAGTTTATGTTAAGTTACTTTGTCGCATTAGATTTATTATCTGTAATGACAAAGGAAACATGTTATGAATAAATAAATAAATAGTAGGAAGCGTAATCTGGTTGTCGCTTAAAAATCTTGAAGAGACCTACCTTGATCTAACATAAGGGCTAGACCACCCATTTACGAACGATACCTAAAGAATTGGGGCAATATTCCGGCTCGAATACGTAAAACACTAGTGAACGTAGTTAAAATCATATCTTAAATCATGTTTCGTATGGGAGAACATGTTTAACAACAGCAAACGTAATTTTCGCTTCAAATCAACTGTCTTAGTTTTTTGGGAAAGCTAGTGGAGATTTGCCTTGCAGTTGACAGAATCCTCCAAAATGCCTCCCAAATTGAGCAACAACTTTGTTGATCCCAAAATATCTTGAGAAGTTTAACCTTGATCTGTCAAAAGGGTATAGGAACCAATTTCAGTACTAGATCTAGAAGAAAGGGAGTAATAACCCGGCTCCGTTACGCTCAATAAAGCATGAAACTTCACGCATAGTCACAAGTTTGATAACATGACGTTATAATGTAATTGAAATCGAGACATGTTCAACATATACAGGCATAGTAGAAAGCATATTATTATAACAGATAACAGGCTTACAATACATTGAACAAGTCATCTGCAGAAGACTCACTGTTTACAGCACATTACGAAATTCGCAATCACATCATCGAGTACATCAGAGAATACGGCGTGTCCTATATCCGAAATAATTCGAAGACGACATCTGATTTGAGATCGGCATTCTTAAGATATTTTTTTGTCAAAGTATTTCCAAGCCCCAACCACTGCAACGCATGAAAGACAGAATCAACAGTGACAACCACCAGAAAAGCACCGAGACAATGAAAATCGACGTGCCCCGGAGAAACAATTAAACTGTCTTGGATCCCGAAACAAAATTTATCAGAAAATAATAGTGAAGGAGTAAGCAAGGAACTGGAGTAAGCCAAACAATTCCTCGTTTTTTAATTCAGTAAAAAGGTAAGGTTAACTAGCTCCAAAGGTTAAACTTCGTTTCAAGTCACAACAAAGTCAAGTTAAAACCCAATTTTGGGTTAAGCTCGCCGTTGTACATAAGCTATATATTGTAATGTTGTGTGTATATCTTTTAATTTTGTGTGCAATAAAGAATAAGAATAAGAACAAAATAACCTCATTGCACGTTTCAATAATATTACATAGTGCAATACGTACCAGCTCGCGTAGTGTGCTACAGTTACAAATGGCACATGGCAAAGCACTAACCTTTTACCGTCGAAGTCTGCGATATATTACTGAAAGGCGTTTTAGTTCAAGCGACTTGCAACTTTCCATGTCAGTATAATAATTACACGTTTTAAGCGAGTCGATGATGCATCGTCTCTTGGTTTACTTACATAAAAACGCCGGCAAAAAGCATTTCATTATTTTAGATCTTGCGAATAAACAGTAGCGTTTTTAGAAAATAACTGATATTTAATTTTTTTTTATGATTGAAGACTGTCTATGAGAAGATATAGCCGGAAAGGGACTGATTACTGAGACGAAGGCTGGTAGAAATATATGGAAGACGAAAATGCTGCGCCAACCCTTATAAAACTCATTGCACAAGTTAATGCACTGCATCGTATTGGATCTTCATTTCCTCTCATTTTTTTGTATACTAGCTGACCATGTAACTTGTAACCGATACAAGCCCAAACTGACTGGTCGGAGAAGCCAAAAGGCAAAGAAAACTAGAAAGCCATGGGGCAAGTGTGCATTGAGTATAAGATAAAGGGAAGAGATTAAAGCCGTCATAACTATTTTATTTCTATTTCGTTACACATCATCGTACAGAGTAGAATTTCTGTCCCTCCGCTGTTGAATGTCACATCACCGATAACTGCGTGTCAGTACGCCCACTAGTTGTTAACATCCGCGCTGATAACTTGCTCGATGCGATTATGATTGACACACACTGCCATTGTTCTTGTTTCAGCTCAGATAGCTGAATCAATGCTTGTAATAACTCTGTTATCAGGTATGTACTTGTGGGTAGTGTGGCTGTTCAAGGATCTTTTTGCGCGTGGTCAAAATTGAAAGTAACGCTGACATCTTGTTTTTCAATATACTTTCTTTTTGCTCAACAAAATTTAACTTAAGGTGAAAGAGCGCCAGGGTAGCCTGCGGAATGACTATTTCATGAAAAAGTCATTCAATTGTGGTTGCGCCTATTCTGTGGCTGAATTCACACGATAATCTTATACAATGAATTTATATACTAATTTATATAAATTCATTGTATAAGATTGTCGTTTTCGATTGGCTAGTTGCTTCCTATCCCCATCCCTTTCCCGCACATGCTTGTCGCCTTCGTACGAGCAAGAAGAAAATTGTGCGTCGCAAGCGCTTCTGTCGTGCGTCTTGCGAACAATCAATGGCTGACATCTCATTTCGCCGTATACCGCGTGCTCTCAAGAAATTTCGAAATTAAGTGAAATCTGGCGTGTTATTCGTCTTTGTGTTATCTTCACGCTCAAGGAAGCTGCGACAAGATTTTGAGGTATGTGCAACCCTCCTTTTATGTGCATTATTGTTAATCCAAGTGTTCCAAATCAGTGCGTGCTGCCAACTTTTTTAGCGAGGCAATTTTCAATTTTGATCGCATTATTTAGCAAAAACCAGCGCAAAATAATGGGATTAAATGAACAGAGATAAGAGGGTTTTATTGATGATTTTAATAAATAAAATAAAAATAAAATCCATTTATTTCAGGCACGACCCCATACAAAAGACAAATTTCCAACAGACAAAGACCAAAAATTCAAATAATAATATAAATAAATAATAAAAAATTCAAATAATTTCCGGACCTAATTTCACAATAAAAAACTAGGTAAGGAAAATGAAAATAAAGAAAATGAAATAAAATTACATAATAAATAATAGTAAGTATTAATTAAAAATAAAATTAAAATCGTTAGCAAGTATATTGACAGCCATATACAAAGAAATAATTAGCTTCTTATATGGCTTTCAATATTCCATTGACAGAATCATGTACACGTCTCATAAAGGAGGCCCTCGCTTTACGCAATACAGCATGGAAACCGTCTACTCTGTTCTCCGCAAACATGCCAGACGCACTACACCTCCACGGTAGCCCAAATATACACCTAAATGCGTTGTTATATTGCACACGTAAGGTGTTATAGATTATAATTCTGTAAATACATGCGTATTACGTCCGCAAATCATATTTTGTTCAATATACGTTATATACGTAAGAAAATTTGAATTTCGCGGGCTACCGTGGCGCTTTCCCCTTAATAACGAATGAAAGCCCTTCTATCAATATCATTCAGCCAAAAGGTCTATGTAGCACTGTAGGAAGGAACTTTTGTTTCAACTGTTCTTTTTGTTGGCTGAAATGCTTACCGATTTGACTTTAGATTGGATAAGCCAATACGTGGTTTGGTAAAATTCTATTAAGGCGTTAATTAATCTGTTTTACTGTTAGAAAGAAAACTTTTTTTCTGTTACAAAAGGAAATAATTAGGCAAAACGAGCAGTATCCATGAGAAGATCCTTAATTTTTATTCGTCAATCCAACAGAACATTTAGTTTAGCTTCTCAGTTTATAACTTGAACGAAATTAACGTAAATGCATAAACTCTTGGATTTCATTTGCGGAAATATCATGAGCTACATCATATTATAATAACAACAGCCTGCATGATAATACATGTAATTATCACGCCAACTCCTTTGAAACAACATTCTCAACCGCAGCATGCCCCCAGGGAAACTAATTTAATGCTACACAGCTAACACACCCTTGTAAATCATTCCCTCCCATAATAATCGTATCGAAAATCCTGTAACAGTCGAATAAATTACGCAGTGAGTCAAACTAATCGCCTAACGTAATCTGTAAATACCGATAATCGTTTATCGAGATTACGATAATACACGCCTTAAGTCGCGCGTAACTAGAGGCGAAGGTAACTATTTTAGGGAGCCTTAAGGGATCCCTGGAGTAATTAATCTTCATCATCTAAGGATCCCTTCGGGTAGTTTTGGGGACTGCTAAGTACAGGGATACACGAATGATATCGTGCGACGGAAGCTGGCAGCTAAAAGGAAAACAGAGGTCATTCGTATATTTTACCCAACTTTGACGTCCATTGACGTGCAAGCATAGACTAAAACAAAAACTTAATTTGTAGTGGTGTTAAATAGAATATTTTACTCCGTATAAATAAAGTTATTAAAATTAATAGTGAACGTGATAATGTGAATTTAATGTTCTTAGTCCAATTAGACATCAGAATAATGTGTTTGTATTTTGATAAGAATAGTTTATGAAATAAAAAATATAGGTACTACCTACTGAAGCTGTTTAATGTGACTTGGCACGCAAACACGCTAATATGCAGCAGATATCGATTAACTATTGTTTTTTTATGCACGTAGGTAATCAGAAGCTTACCAAAGATAGTTTATATTATTACGTTCATTATTGCATCAATATTGCAAATAACTCTAAACTCATCACTAAATAAACGACCACAACACTAATCTATTATGTTTAGTTACATAAAAAAACAAAAAGCTAGTCACGATTTGTTCAAGTCCAGTGGTGAGGCTGTGTCCAAGTTTTAATAAATAATAAATAAAGTGGCACTTCTTGACCAACGTCGACAGTCTCTCCAGTTTCAAGCACTTGGCAACCCTTTAGTGATCGTGTCGAGAATGTCAGGATATTATTAGATCAGTGACAGTTCGTTTTGACAGTTGTCAATTAGAATTATGGCGGGAACTGCTTGCGGTATATAATTATTGACTGTTAATCTTAAATTAGAGAATCCGAATCTCGATATAAGAGTAGGTTTCACCTGCGTTGTGGCACTGGCTTAATGATAAATTGACATGTTATGGGGTTAACCTATAACGAAATAAAATAATAACAATCACTTTGAGTGGTTGTCAGTGAGGATCGCTTAATTTAAAACGATTCCATGCGGCTGCCCTTTGTATAAATAGAAAACCGGTTTCCCTAATGGAAACTTTCAATTTCAACCCTTGTTTTCTACCCTTTATATTTACTTAGTACACCCGCCATTTCCAAACTCATTGTAACAAAATGACGTCATTTTTATTAAAACAGTATCTGAAAAATAACTTTCGCAGCCATCTTGGAGGCACAAAATTCCTTTTTTTTTAAATTAAAGTATAATGACGTTAGCAGAACTTTGTTAATTTATCTGGTAAACTTGTGAAATAAACTGAGTGAGAACCATAGAAAGTTTTGAGAAACAACTTCATAATTAAAGTTTTAATTATGTGTTGGAAGTTGGATACTTGGGAGAGAAGTGTTGGAGACTGATATATGTTTTGTTAAGTACTGTTCGCGATTTCAGAGAACTTCGTTGCTAGGGAAGACATAATATCGCGGAATAAAGAAGAAAGGTATCGTCTCAAAGGCAGGCCCAAGAAACGCTGGTTGTGGCCATTCGAACTCGTCCATGACTGATTGGCCAGAGAAGGCCAGGAGACTAGGGAGAACTGGAAAGAAATGGGGAGGCCTTCGACCAGCACTGGGACAAAATAGGCCAATAATAAAAAAAGAAGATTTCAGTCTTCTTTGTTTGTATCGGTACAAACAGAATAGCTCAAACCTACTTTTCCTATTGTAATTTTATGTTCTAAAACAAAATGTATTTTACTCCAAAGTAAAGTCTGTTGCTGTAGAAGTTTCGGAAGGTTGGTTTGTCTCCATATTTTGCGGTTTCAATTATTTATTTATCTTTGATTCTGGTAGATTACCCATAAATATGTTAGTATTCCTTAACCTACATGAAATAGGCCTAATTGACTAAAGCACATTATAAATAGGAACAATAAACTTCAAGTAATAATGGTTAAGTAATTACGGCACCTTCTAGAGACACCCGGCAACAGTTTCTGCACTGTGGAGGTGGACAGGTGCCCCATTAGGTGGCCTTCAGTCTTGCAAGCAACAATGCTCAGAAAGTCAGAAGACTGTTGTCACTGTCCCCATCCGACTCAGTAGTGAAGCGGTTCTTTTACGTATGATACCAAAGAAGAGAAGTCATCTGACGCGCTACAGAAACGTGGCAGCAACAGGAGTATTCTAAAAACATAGTTGTTTTTGTTAATAAATTAAAATATTGATACTCTGTTATTGGTTTTTACCTGCGTTATATAAACTTTTTATTGAAACCCACGAACATACCTGCAACAAATACATAAACATTAAATAATGAGTCAGTAACTTAGAAAATTAATGGCAGTTTGACAGAACATAATATTCTACTAAGATAGATCGACATAGGATTTCTATCCAACATGGCAATGTTGCCAGCCTTCTGGGCAATATTCCCATTGACAGCAGTGATGCGGACGAACTTTTGACGCCCTCTAATTCTTTTCTGCTTTTACCTATGTGCTTACATATTTTTATTATTATTTAAAGTTTTTTTGTGAATTTGAGTAAATATCTATTCAATAGATGAATAGATAGACACAAAAATAAGTCAATGTTCAACCGGCACAATGTTCAATGCTTGTGAAAGAGTTTCAATCCAACAGTGTGGGCCAGAGTATAAACATCTTGGTGATTTGACACCTTAGCCGTACTATGCCGCACCTTAGCCGTATATACTTAATAATTCCATACTTGACACCACAGCGTCAACTTCACAGATTCTATTACATAACATAACATCACTCCTTTAACCCCAGAAGGGTTAGGCAGAGATAATATTACACTGACATTTCGCCAGTTACATTTAAGTTCTATGTATTAGGGGGCGAACGCTATTACCATCAACGGGGCACAAATACAGCTTCCGTGGCTGCTAGTGAGAAGTTTCCTTACACGTATCATACATATAAATGGGTGCCGACCAACACAAAAAAAAATTATACACATGGTGTCACAGAATAAGCGCAATGTCTCTTGGATAGTAATCAGAGTTTGACACACTGCACTATAGCGCTTTTTCTGTGATTTAAAGAATTTAAAGACTAGACTAGAATTGATAATAATTACCATTTGTGATTTTTTAGATGTAGGATGAATAATACTTACAATCTGTGATTTTTTTAAAATGTAGAATTGATAATAGTACGAATCTGTGATTTTCTAGATATCAATATTCTAAAGACTTAGTTGTGTTAATTATGAATAAAGATTTTTCTAACAAAGTTTGTTTGTCTGCTAACGTTACTTACATAAGTTACTAAACAGTTATGTACTATGCCGTGGGTTGAAAACGGAGTCCATTTTTGTTGCGGGTTGAAAGCGGAATAATTATTATTATTTTTAACTCCTGGGATGAAAACGTGGGATGAAAACGGAAACACCCGAAAAAACAGCAGTTCTAGACACTTTAACCGATTATGTAACAGCTGTTTTTTTTTAATTCATCATATCAGCCCGGAATCACCCACTGCTGGGATAGACCTCCCCTTTTTCTGCCACATGTCCCGTTTTTTTTAATTACCGATGAAAATTTTCGGAATAATTTAATAACTACGTGAGAAACGTTAGTACGTCGATGTATCTTCCACTCTGTCTAAAAAGCCTCAATCATCAAAATATAAAACTTCCCATATATTATATATAAAACACAAAAATTGCCGACGAACAATATCAGAGAGCGATCAAAAATAAAATACTTTGCAGAGCCACTCAAGCTTCAAATTACATATTACGGTCTATAAGCAGACTGCGATAAACGTAGGGTTACCATTCGTCTGGATTTGTACGGACATGTCCAGCTTTTTGGACCTCTGCCCGAACTTTACCCGAGATTGTCAACTGAGGAGTTATTTAGAAAAGAAGTTAAATGGCTACCAAAGAAAGACAGATCAAAAGTAAAATGTCTGGACTTTTTTAATGTTTTGCTGTTTGTCATAAGATAAGTCATAGAATCAAGCGTTACTTTGAAGAAATGTTTAATTTTTTTGTGTTAATTTCAAGAAAAAGATCCAGGCTTGGATGCAGGATGCAGCACCACCCCGCAGGCAAAATATATGCACATGCAGGTAAAGCGAAAATTAGAATGCTGTTCACCCAAAACGATACATGACACGTGTTTCGTCTCTCCACGGGGCTTCCTCATGTGTTGTTGAAGTGTAGATGTTGACTCGACGACCGTTCGGGGACGAAACAACTTTTTAGATGTCGAAATGGTAACCCTAGACACATGTAACGTGTAGGATAAGTGAATTTAGGACGTCGTAACTGCGTTATAGCTCCAGAAATTGAAGCTAACTAACTTTGGCCGTTCTACGAGATATAGCGACTCATTGGACTAAGTTTAAGGTTTTGGGACAGGATCCAACTTGGTATGAGGATAGCTTGTTAGCCACGGTCAGATATTTTGGCACGTATCAGCAGGAATTAGGTAAACGATAAATGGTTTGAAAGGGGATAAAAAGGATTAGCTACAAAGTCAGGTTGGTTGTCGATGGTTGCGTCGGACGTGTAAGTATCGTCGCTAGTAGAAGATTCCTAATAGTTACTAATGCCAAAGGGTAGTACTGAAAATAGTATTTGTAGTAGTGGTATACTTAGGTAAAATATTGATAATTGTTTATGTAATTCTGCACATGTGTGAGTCACAGTAACTTTTATTTATGACGCCCATGGCCATAAAATTGCAAGAAAAATGTTACTGAATAAAATACCTATATTTATGCAAAACATAATTCATGAAATCCATAGATATTGTTTTGTTAAAGTTAACTTTTTTTAATTTGGCCCTAATCAAATATGGCGACCTATGTTTATATTGTACAATATCTCATTAAGATAAGGATGTTCACACCCGCGTGTGTCTGATTGATGCGAAAACTTTGTTTATCAAATCAAATAATACAAAATTACACAGATAACAAAGTACGTAAAATTACACAAGGTCTAAACTCAGTAGCGGGCTAACGAGAAAAAAAAAATGTTTTTTTTCAGTCTTTCAGTTTTTTTTTTGGGACAACTTATCTGCAATCAATCACTTTATTGACATTAACAAGTCAATATTAACAAAGAAAGAACTATAGTGTACTACCGTTTTATCAACCAATAGGTACACAAACAGTTTATCAATCAAAGTCAAATATGCCATTCATAAAAATAGATATACTTAGTCGGTTTAACTTTGAGCAGATAATAATGTTGACAACGTTATTATCAGCTAAAGTATACACAATTTTATTTATTTAATAGGTAAAATAAATACCCATTTTGATTAATTTATTTATAGCCAATAGTAGCCTTTAAAAGTGTTTGCATAAACGTGTCGGTAAAACTATAAAAAACCGGCCAAGTGCGAGTCGGACTCGCGCACGAAGGGTTCCGTACCATTATCTATAAAAACGGCAAAAAAATCATATCTGTTGTATGGGAGCCCCCCTTAATATTTTTTTTTTAAATTTTTAGTATTTGTTGTTATAGCGGCAATAGTAATACATCATTTGTGAAAATTTCAGCTCTCTAGCTATCACGGTTTATGAGATACAGCCTGGAGACAGACAGACAGACAGACAGACAGACAGACAGCGAAGTCTTAGTAATAGGGTCCCGTTTTACCCTTTGGGTACGGAACCCTAAAAAGGCGTTTGTAAGTCACCAAAACGAAGTGAAGTACTTAACTTCATATAAATACATACTCGTTTATATGACTTACATTAGTACTACGTGCTTTAATATCTTATAAGTAGTGACCATCGAACGTGGCAATGCTGCCAGCCATCTGGGCACTTTTCCTGTTGACAGCGATGCGGACGAGTTTTTGGACTCCCTGTAACCCTTTTCTACTTGTACATATTTATTACTATTACAGTTTTGTAGTTTGTAAATAATTTAATTATCTTTGAAATTACCAAACATTTTAGTAGTGATAAAATGATTAGTCAGTCGGATTTGGTTAACACTATCATCATTCATTTCAGCCGAAAGACATCCACAGCTGGACATAGACCTCCCCCAAGTGTCGTCACATTGACCGGTCTTGTGTGTCTCGCATCCAGTGGATTCCCGCAAGCTTCACCAGGTCATCGGTCCAGTGGGAGGCCTTACAACGCAACGTCTTCCGGTTCGCGGAAAACCATAAACAGAGTTTAAGATCATATATATACACCTGGTATTCAGCTGCATCCTGTGGAAGCCGACCGCAATATAGTTGGGAAAAGGCTAAGCAGATAATGATGATGATGGTGATTTAGTTAAGACAATAAAACTCAACACCACGTTACATTGGAACACTGCAAAATAGTTTATTTTTTTGGTACCTAGGCGTACTCAGGCTCAAAAAGATGTATATACTTATACATCGACAAGAATTTATTTCATTGTCTGAAATGTATGTGCCATAGCCCATAACAAATCAATTTGTAGCCAGAAAACATTGTATAAATATAAATAGTGAATTGTAGTTAAATATTGTTACAATATTATGGAACAAAACTTTTAGACGATCAAAAGCATTCTTGTCGGTGTTTACATCTTTATGAAGCTGACTATATCCACACACTATTTTAACATATGAAAAGAACAAAACATAGATGCTAAAATCTTTTACTATTAACATCCCTATTTTATATCTATGGAGCATGCATAGCATAACCATAAACAGTCTATATCGTTCCCACTCCTGGGACACAGGTCACACAGGCCTTCTCTCTTTGAATGGGAATGTGCTATAATCCACCACGCGGGCCCTGTGCGGGTTGGTAGATGTCACATGTCTTCGAATTTTTGGTTCTAGGTCATGCCGGTTTGCTCATGATGTTTTCCTTCACCGATTTGAGAGCAGTTTTGATAAAATAAATTATACAAAGTAATACGCCTGCCTGGTTGGAACCCACGACTCGTAAGTTGGGGTCGCCACCACTGGGCCACCGCTGCTGGAACACACGAAACTCCTTAATTTTATTACGCACTTTCTAAGGGTTCTTCAAACTGACGTGTGGCTGTTCGACATTCGAATACAGTCATCGACAACAATATGTTAATGTATTGATTTCTCAATTTCAGCCATTTGTCACGTCTCAAGGATTTTATGGAGTAAACCATCGATCAACTTACTACCTGATGTTTAATTAATTAGTGGACTAGTTTCCGAAGCGTGACAGAGAAATATTTGTCGGAAAACACAGCAGTGCCAACGTAAGGGCCGATGAAACATACCCAGTATAATCTGACCTCGCTTTGTATGACCTTCCCTAACAATGACATATTAACATATTAATAACATATGGGTTTCACATAGCTTGATTCGTGGTCGAGCGTATCTCATCATTTGTCTAGCCTTTTCCCAACTATGTTAGGATCGGCTTCCAGTCTAACAGGATTCAGCTGAATACCAGTACTTCACAAAGAGCCACTGCGCCAACAACTCCACAACCCAGTTAGTCCTGGGTAATACGATACCCCTTGGTAAGACTGGTTGTCAGTCTTTCGGGCCACTGACTACCTGTAACGACTGTCAAAGATCTACAAATGACAGCCGGGACCAACGGCTTAACGCGCTTTCAGAGGCACGGAGGAAACTCGGTATGCAATGAATGGTCACCCATCCACGGAACAACCTAGACAAGCACTGCTTAACCTTGAAGATTGACTCGTGCGGCTGTTATTATTTAGCCACGAGCTCCTCCAATAATGATGACACTGACCACTCTTAAACGTGGTTTAGATCGCATTCAGTTCCAATAGTGAAATTCGCCCCAAAATGAAACTACCTCTTTTAACAAGATACTGTTTTTTAGCACTAAGGAAGGCTAAAATAGGTAAAATCTGGGTTTAGCTGTTTTTATATCAAGAATTTGGCACGTCACAATAATAGTTATTACCACTTTATAGCCCAAATGCACATTTTATGGTGATTACATACGGACTGTACAACTCATAGCTATTTCGTAGTTATAATATAAGCATCATCAATGTATACTGTTCCCACTGCTGGGACTTAAGCCGCTTCTCTATGAGAGGGAGTGCCCCGGGGAGGGCCCACTGCGGGTTGGTAGATGTCACATATCTTCGAATGTTTGGCTCTAGGACATGTCTTTCTACATCGTTCTCACATATCAGTGGCGAAGGTTCCATAAAACTCGATTCCTACCGTATTCCCTTTGAAAAATGACACAGTCAGTATTCTATAGACAAATAATATAATCACATTAAAGATACTCCGGCTTACCTCTTACAAAAATTTACCTTTCGCTACTGATATACATTTGTATAATCTCAACATGAATGCTGTAACCAAGATCTTGTAACAATATTTTGATTGAAAAGAGTGTCCATGGAGTTTCTTGCCCATTCTTCTCCATAGAGATCTACGCTTTGGAATGGGCAACTACAGTACTTTCACAAGTTATTATGCCTTGTGTGTGTGACTGTAGCTTCGCCTTCTTTGTTATTCTGACATTCAAAAGTGCCTGGTATGGTCTAATTGAAAATGCTTTGAGTCAGTTTCCTCACGATGTTTTCCTTCACCGTTTTGAAAGCAGTGGTGATGAAATAAATTATACAGACTAATGCGCCTGACTGAACTCGAACCCAAAATCTACATCACGTAAGTCAAGGCCGCTGCCACTGGTCTCGTAGTTATATTAGGCACAATTCCAGCGCTTTCCAGAACAAATAAACTAAACGAATATTTTTGCACTTAAACATAAAATACGAGGTAATTAGCAACGAATGCGGGGTACGGAAACTCATTAGTTAGTTCTGCGTAATCTATGGCACTATAGGCCAGTTAGGGAAGCCGTGAAAAATATGGGATTTTACTTGAAAACAAAAGAAGGAAGGAAGAACTGAAAAATAATGAGATTAAAAACATAAAAATAACGCGTTTTTTTGTTGGTATTTTTTAGTGATCAAGTACTAACGTCCGCAGTTAACGTAATGTAAATTCGAACATTTTTATAATTTTCAATTATAAAAATGTTCGAATTTACATTACGATTACTTTTACCATTACTGCATTTGCTATTTTTTTCGAAAAGAAAAAAGTATTTCAAAAGTAACTAACATCAGTAAGCTTGGACTTGAACAGCAGAATCGAGATTATAGCACAATCATCATCAGCCTAGCCTTTTCCCAAGTAGGGGTCGGCTTCCAGTCTAACCGGATGCAGCTCTTTAAATCCTATACAGGGGGCGAGCCTGTTGCCATCAACCGGGAGCAAATCCAGACTCCATGGTTGCTACTGAAAAATTTCTGATGGAAAAACCCAATGACACTATGCCCGGATCTCCGAACCTAGGACCTCATGCTCATCAGTAGCGCTTGCGACCACTAGACCAACGAGGCAGTCAATAAGGCAAAACACCTGAGTATATATAATATACCTAAGTACATACATATGTCTGCGCCAACCCTGGGAATAGGGCTGAAAAATGATGAATATGAATGATGATATGCACATGTTAACTTCTTTTAAAGAAAGAACGATTCCAAAGTAATAATATTATTTGAATTTGAAATCGTAACTAATTCCACCACAGATAATGAATCAGGCACGGAACATCCGTTTTCCACACGATGACTTACGACATGCCCAGTTTAACCTGGCCCTGCATTTGTATGATCTTTCAGTGAAATAAGAGATCAACTTATACTGGGTTTTGCTTGATATATTTTGTTGTATGTGATGTCAAAAATCCAACCTTGTGATAGTTTGACTACACATTAACGTTTTACTGTGATGCAAAACACACAGATTCTTATCTGAGGAACCTTGAATTACAATGACAATGACAATCTGAGTGGTGTGAAGGCCATTTGTGACTAATTTTATCTAAAAATGAGAGCAAATATTTAAAATGAGAGTCTAGTTTCCGCTTACGAAACATGTTCTTCCGTTGTTCTCATTGCTTATCTGTCTAAATGCTCGGCCACGAGCTGCGCGCTCAAACGACACGCGTGTTGCCATAGCGACTGCGGACAATACAAATAAAAGAGACCGCTTAGAGCATGAGTCGAGTCATCGTGGCATCAACACCGTGATGCGCCTTTCGACGGGACGGTACGTGACGGTACTTACTCACATCACGGAAAAAAGTGACACTGGCGCGTGGCGCTTAGGGTTGCCATAAGTCCGGGCGAATCTACAATTTTTAAAACGAGATATTTAAGGATTCTATGACAAAATAAAAATATTTTTAATGAAATGAATCAACAGTTGCATAGGTATTATTATCTAAATAGCATTTATGATGTACAAGCATGTTTAAGCACCCGGTAATGTTCTGCAACAAACCTTTTTCTACCTAAATACATCGTTGTAAAAATTGCATGAATAAAATTACTCTTTTTCATTTAATCTAATTACTGCACATTGAAAAGAAACTGGATTTTTCTTCAATATTCCGTAAAACTTATTTATGCAAATCGCATCGCCTTAAGTCCTGGACGAGGCATTTTGTTTGTCTTTCTTTAAAGGAATATTGTTAATTAGACTTCATGGTATTTTCATCCGGTGTAAGTTTCCTACGCAAATAATTTACTGAAATCGGATCGCGAACCAAATAATTACTGAAACCGAAGAATGTTGGCTAAAACTCAATATTGTTGAAACAAACTAAGTAATAACATTATTTTTTGGTGTGGAATTTTATAAAATAACTACACAAATCCGATACTAAACAAACAGTGGATAAACATAACAAGTAGGTAATCGTTGTAACATTTTTAATCTATATACTTCTTCTTCTCGAATCGATGACTCAGATTTTGTCCGACCAGTACGTAGCAACCTGGACAGTTCTGACGGATGCAATTAGTAGTGCACGACGGGCAGGAGAGAAGGTGTGGCTTATCCTGTGTTGGGACTCCAAACCCGCATTGTGTCCGAGATGGCTCGATTAATGTACCACTTTACTAGTACAAGATAATGCAGGAGCGACTGCACGAATGTAAGAAAATATTAATTTCGCGGACTACCCTGGCGCTTCCACGTTCGTGTTTTCCGAGACACGGAGTCGGTCTAAGCCCAACCTCGGCAAACGTAATTTAGCCTTCGATCGATTCGAGTAGCTGCTCTAATTAGCTTCCAGCCCTTTGGAGCCCGAAAAGTCGTATTAAACTTAAATAAAAACCTGAAAACCTCAAACGGCTCAAATACAATAATTTAATTGGTAGTTATGTGTTTGAGCCGTTTGGGGTTGAAACACTAGGGCCATGGGGTCCGAGTGGGCCCACCTAGTATTTCGGGAAATCGCCAAGCGGTTGGTCGACTCTTCACGTGACCAGAGGGCGGGAATATTTTTTGGTCAAAGAATCAGCATTGCCATCCAACGTGGCATTGCTGCCAGCCTTCTGGTCACTTTTCCTGTTGACAGCGATGCGGACGTATTTTTGGACGCCCTGTAACCCTCTTCTACTGTACATATTTATTACTATTATAGTTTGTAAATAATTTAATAATCTTTGAAATAAATTTAATGAAAAGGAACGAAATGCTCGAATAACCTAAAAGCAAAAATATTGGGCCGCCAATTCGCCATTTTGGTCTCTCCCGTCCCTAATTCGCTCGCACGCACTTTGGCTACAAGTGCTTTTCATTCCGCCCGTCTAGGTTTTCAAGCGGCTGCAAATTAGACGCCAACTAATTATCGAAGTTAATTGTGTCAGGCTGTACGTAGCTAATTTCAGCCCTTTTAACATGGAGCTTCTTGCAAAATGGAGGCCCGTTGAGCGGATATTCTGGAGAAGTCTTCCACGGATCTTGTTAGCGTTTTGATTAGAAATTGCGGATATAGAAACCAAGAAAACAACATGACAGTATTTTTAAATAATAATTCGGAAACCTGAAAATGCATGGAAACGGTATGTTTCGAAGTGACGGAAAATAACGTAGGTACTTATTGAAAGTAATAGGCCGAAGCCCGAGATCTAGTGCTCCACTTCAACCAACTTATCTGAGCAGGGGGGAAAACACAGAACTAAAATAAATGTACCAAGTTTGACATATCGATGCAAAGGACATGGTTAAAAGTTCAAAACCCAGAACCGCCAGCAACGAAATGTATAAAAATGGCTTCACTATAGTTAACCACCATTTAAACATTTGTTATTGTTTCATTGATCAATAAATATCTATATTTTTGATGTACATATTATGCCTAAGTATTAGAAAAAAAAACGGCACATATAGAATTTCAGGAGACTCTGGGTTTTTTTTGGCCATCTTTTTTTTTTGACAAGTAACGCCACCTAGAACTGCACACATAAAGTGGTCATAATGTATCGATAATAGATCTCGGCTATGGACTAAAAGCACTTGCGATCTAACACTTCCAATAAGTTATTCTCGATATTGACACGGCTATTACCTACTCGACAAACGACAGAATTGGATGATAAAATTAATAATTATTTAAGTACACTCTCTACCGATAGTGCAACATTAATGGATACCCCAATTAAGTTTTTTTTTAATAATTTTCCTTTATTTATTTCTACACTAGCGGTCGCCCGCGGCTCCACCCGCGTGGATGTCGGTTACCGCTGCAAAAAGCCTACCTAGGAAAGACACGGTCAGCAAAATGATTCCCAGGTCAATAATTCACAGACACCGACAGTAACATCGACGACGCAGTCATTATCCGCAGGCTGCACAGATTGTCTTTCTGTGTATGTTAAAGTTGTTAATGATAAAAATATTTAAATGTAATTAATACTAAGTTTTCACTTCTGCCGGCAGTCCCGGAGCGCAACCCGTTGTTTTAGGATAGATAACTAAAGCGATTATTGTAGAGCTTCTCTATAAACAACATTTGACGTTAAATTATTTTCAGGTAACAAAATATACTGATGGTCGGGAGCCCCGACCCGTGATAGGGCAACGTAAAGTTGCCCATGCGTAAAACATTCTTTTCGTAAATCAATTCCTACTAATTTGAATGTTTGGCCCCGGGATTTGTTTATCGTTAGTGCGAAAGAAATTTTTACTGGAAATTGGAGCCTTTTTAAGGGTATAGGCAAATCAGTAGGGATCATGGGTATTCTTGGTATATGAGCTAATTCACCAGCTGCAGGGCCGGTGATAATCTTCGCTACTATTAAATTATCTTTTAGCTCCTTTATAAGAAGTCTCGTGCCATTACACATGTTGGGGGGCTTAAATTTCTGAGAAGCATTATCGGCGTGCCAACTTTTAACGACAGTTCATGAGGTGGTAGCCCACTGGGTTCAAAGAATTTAAAAATTCCTGGGGGTAGTGCACAGCGTCCTCAATGTTAGTGACGGTGTTTATGGATTTATAGCACTTAACTTCACCCGGTACTTTCTGCATAATTAAATTGTTTATTTCGTTGACTGTCTCATTCCTGGGAGAAACTATTGCTCTACAACACAGCCAACGAAAATCATTTTGATGTAAGTTTTCGATGTCAGGATATAAAGCATCTATCAGACTATCTAAATTATGGACTATTTGGCCTAGAGACTCATCCAAAGTAACCGCATAATCGGTGCCCAAATTTAAAGATGGAAAAATTCCTTCTCCAAGTTTCAGCAGCTGTTGTGGAAAATTGCTATGCGTATTTCCATGTCTCTCATATTGGTGCGCAAATTCAAATGTTGAACAGATGTCCAAAGGTGAGACGATTTTAAACATGCCTTCATAATATCTGCTCGCGTATCTCTGTTGACGACTGGAAGCGTTTGTCGGAAAGCTCCAGCAAATACAAAAGTGATACCACCCATGACATTAGCAGAGCTTCGGAGGTCTTTTAAAGTACGGTCCACGACCTCCACATGAGCTCTATGACTCATGGTGCATTCATCCCATATTACCAACGACGCGTCTTGCAGCAACTTACCAAGAGGCCTATTTTTCCGAATAGAGCACGTAGACCGTTGATCTAAAGATACGGATAGCGGCAGTTTAAACGTAGAGTGAGCAGTTTTTTCTTCGTTCAAGAGAGTTGCAGCAATTCCTGACGAAGCAACTGCAATCGCTATCTTCCCTGATTGCTGTATCTTAGCAAGTATCAAATTTGCGAGAAAAGTCTTTCGTCGTTTCCGTGCAGCAGAAATCGTAATATTTTAATTTCGCCATAACTTCAAAATCAAACATCCAATTTTAATCATTCAAAGACCAAATATTATCTACATAAACTGTACTTAGTGATGAAATAATTTATTTTGATAAGGATTAATAGCATGAGTAAAATAAACGCGTTTAAATGTAGTCCAATAAAAATTCAAGATTTTTAAATAAAAAAAATGGTTGTTGTGCCTCACTCGACATAGATAGGTATAGTGTGTCGCTGACTTTTTTGTAGATATTTATAAGACCTACAATTAATTAGAACATTTTATGGTTCTATCTTTTATAGTTTAGGCAGCGTACGCAAAATAAGTAACTTTTCTGGTTGATTTTTTACACCTTGTGTCCGAAAAACCTAAATATCTTACGGAACCCTATTTTTTTCCAAAATAAAATATAGCCTATGTTACTCGTGGATAATGTAGCTTTCGAATGGTGAAAGAATTTTTAAAATCAGTCCAGTAGTTTTTGAGCCTATTCATTACAAACAAACAAACAAACAAAGTTTTCCTCTTTATAATATTAGTGTAGAAGTGTAGACAAATTTTACAACTTTTTTTACATTCCGATCTGATCGTTCCAGCCTGTGCAGTCCCACAGCAGGGTCCCTTCCCTCCTTCTATTTTTCGCGATCTAATGCGATTGTAGGCCTCCTTTAAGACAGAGTCCAGCTCATCCCGCCATCTCCTTCTGAGCCTGCCGCGTGGTCGTTTCTTGCTATTTAGTATCCACTGAATGGTTATTTTTGCCCATTGCTCCTGCGACATGCGGCAGATGTGACCAGCCCGAGCCCAGTTCCATTCCAACCTAGCAGCTGTGACGCCAGCATCAGCTATTTGGGTTTTGGAGTGATGTATGGAATTAAGTAAACAGTGGTCTATAACTCTCCTCTGGCAATATAATAGTTTCCAACGAGCAATCTACAAAGTTTTCTTTGCATAAAAACAAACTACTTTTCAACATACGCTGCATACTAAAGTTTAGAACATACTTTTTAATTAATTCTGAAAACGGACACTGTGCGCTATGCATTTAAGCAGACGAAGAATTTCGGACTACGATTTCTGTTGCCAGTCAGAGCTTGGGAGTTGGAGAAACAGACGACCAACTTGAACGTGAAGTTGATCTGTGAAAAAAATGATTGTCTGTAAAGTCGGTTTACGGACGATAATTTTACGTGATAACGTCATGGAGGCATCGGCCGATGGAGTGGAAGAGAGATAGATGCGTCACAAGCCGAACGCTTAAGTCGATTGTGCCTCTCTATCGCTTGTTCCGCGGTCTCGCTCGGCTCATGCGGAACGTGACAATGAGTCATGATTTTTCGTGCGTGCAGCCGGCTTTCCTGGATTTATAAGACGTTATCACGTCAAAATCATTAGTAAAAGTTTTACTGATTATTCTTTGTGAAGTTGATCTTCTGTTTCTCCAATTCCCAAGCTCTGTCACTTAGTTCTTTTACCGTAAAAGTACTAAGCAACACGCTCCAGCAGAACGGTTTATACGATATAAATGACAAGACATCAAGATCTCTCTGATATGAAAGTTTCTACCTTAACGGCTGTCAAAGTTCCGTGATCCGGTATCCAAGGTTCTCTTACTTTTACCAAAGCTTACCTAATACATTAAACACTAGCTTATGCCCGCGGCTTCGCCCGCTCCGATCTCGGTAATTATCCCACGGGATCGTAATACCGGGATAAAAAGTATCCTATGTGTTAATCCAGTGTTATAAAGTATCTGTGTGCCAAATTTCACCCAAATCTGTTCAACTGTTTTTGCTTGAAAGAGGAACAAACATCCACACATCCTCACAAACTTTCGCATTTATAATAGTAGTGAAGATACGAGTATTTACTACTTAAAATCGTCTATCGTTGTTGAATACAGTACTTCTGTACTTCCATACCTTATGTCCCAAGGTTGCGTTCTGATGAATGAACCATACCCCTCCCCCCTCCTTCCCCCTGGAAACCCCCGGGCACTCGAGCCTCCGCTCTTATCTATTGTTCGTCAAGAACTACCTACCTCCACAACCGCACAGTATGCATTTTGCTGGCTTAGCAGACTTTAAAATTCATACAGGATTTGAAAAGGACAGATTCGTATTATTTTTACGGTTAATGTGAATCGGTAGGGAATTTCAGCAGTTGAAATGCTGGTTATAGTTTCTGGTATTTAGCGGACTATTGTGCGGAGGATTTTTCGAGCTTTTTGAAGCAGAAGGTTGTAACTCTTCATAAAATCATGATTGCAGAAACGGACGGTCTTATTTTTTTCTGATTTTGAGAGGTCTTCGTGAATCGTGGTGATGGCAAGTGGAGTTGAGCCCAAAGGCATGGTTACTGAGAATAATAGTGGATGAGATTGGAATAAAAGAAACCGGCCAAGTGCGAGTCGGACTCGCGCACGAAGGGTTCCGTAGGTACCATTATCTATAAAAACGGCAAAAAAATCATATCTGTTGTATGGGAGCCCCCCTTAATATTTTTTTTTTAATTGTTAGTATTTGTTGTTATAGCGGCAATAGTAATACATCATTTGTGAAAATTTCAGCTTTCTAGCTATCACGGTTTATGAGATACAGCCTGGAGACAGACAGACAGACAGACAGACAGCGAAGTCTTAGTAATAGGGTCCCGTTTTACCCTTTGGGTACGGAACCCTAAAAAGCATGGAACAAAAGGGAAGAGGCTTATACTCCACAGTGGTTGGGACAACATAAGATAACATCAAGCCTGTAATCCCAGAAGTGTTAGACAGAGGTGTACTTATCAGTACACCCACATTTCGCTAGTTATGTTTAAGTCTCCTGTAAAAGAGGGCGAGCCTAATGCCATAAACCCGGTACAAATCCAGAATCCATGACTGCTACTAAGAAATTCCTGATGGAAAAACCTAATAACACTGCCCGAGCTGGGAATCGAACCCAGGACCTCATGCTCACTAGGCCAAAGTGGCTGTAAATATGATAATGATGATAACTCGTGAAACTATTATTTATAAAACGCGAACATACTAGCGATCCGCCCCTGCTTCGCTCGGCGCCACGTATCGGGTCGAAAACTATCTCATCTTTCAAGCTGAAATCAACCGTACACATTCACAAAATTTCATTGAAATTGAAATCGGTTGGCTAGATTCGGAGATTAGCGTGTTCGAAGTTCGAACATAGTGACACGTGATTTTTATACATTAAGATAATTATGATGTTATCTAGCAACACAGACAAAATGTGGGCAAAAACATGAATCCTATTTAGGTAATATGGTGTTATGTGTCACAATACTATTTCCTGTTTCAATATATGATAAGTTTTAAATAAATAGCTTACACGTGGCGATGAATTTTTTCAGTAGAAATACGACATTGTCACGATATTGTAGCTACGATACTAATCGTATTGGTGAGGTTCTTCAGGAAGGTCAGGTGCGTAGTACTGTATGACCAGATGTATGAATTTGGACGAGGTGAAAGGAGTACTTTTACAGTCGCATTTTAACTTGGAAATACGGAAATACGAATATAAGGAGGAGCTCGGGTCGATCTTTAGGTTAAGCCGTGCTTACCTAGGTTGATCCGTGGATGGGTGACCACCCATTACATACCGAGTTTCCTCCGTGCCTCGTAAAGCACGTTAAGCCGTTGGTCCCTGCTATCATTTGTAGATCTTTGACAGTCGTTACAGGTAGTCAGTGACCTGAAAATCTGATAACCAGTCTTATCAACGGGTGTCGTATTACTTAGCGCTAACTGGGTTGTGGAGGTCAGGTAGGCAGTCGCTCCATGTAATATACTGGTATTCAGCTGCAGCCGGTTAGACTGGAAGCCGACCCCAACATAGTTGGGAAAAGGCTAGGCAGATAATTTAACTTGGAAATACAAATATCAGATGCTCAATGCAGGCGGTGGAGACATTATGCGAGCGATTAGAAACATCAAACAAACACGACCGAAGCTCCCGCAACACTGCGTTGAGGACCCCGCCATCCCTTTTTTTGTTTGTGTTAAGATCTCGGTTGCATCTGTAAACAACATACTTTCTACCTATCCCCATGGAAAAAAAGGTGTGAGTTTATAGTATATGTTATATTTCTATTTAGAAATGTTTATTTTTTTATCTAAATATTAATTATTTACAAACTACAAAACTATAATAGAAATAAATACCTATGTACAAGTATAAAAGGGTTACAGGGCGTCCAAAAATTCGTCCGCATCGCTGTCAACAGGAAAAGTGCCCAGAAGGCTGGCAGCATTACCACGTTGGATGGCAATGCTGATTCTTTGACCAAAAAATAGGCCCGCCCTCTGGTCACGTGAAGAGTCGACCAACCGCTTGACGATTTCCCGAAAAACTATTTCTATTTTGGTTAATAAAGTTCGTGTTCTCGGTCAGAGGATTACAGAAATAAACGCGATAAAATACTTATGTCGTGCTCAGATAACGATATGCATCACTTCCGTAGAGTTTTACTAGATAATTTAATGTAACCTTCTATATTATGTAAGTACATGTGAAAAATCATTTGGGTAGCAGGGGCTGACTTATAAGATGACGAGTAATAGACAAGTATGGAAGAAGAAGACATGCAGTGCCGACCTCAAATAAATTGGGATAAGGGCAGGAAAATGCTGATGATATTATGTACTTCTTTATGTAGTTTCAACGAAACATAAGACATTCATAGACCTGTATTCTTTTGGTGACTGTGACCACTTAGTTTTAAAACAAAATAATATCACGCCTGAAATCCCCGAAGGCCAGGCAGAGGTGTACCTACACTACTCTCACATTTCGACAGTTATGTTTTAAGTCCCATGTAATAGGGGCGAGCCTATTGCCATCTAGCGGACACAAATCCCAAATTCAAAGACCAAATAACACTTTGTCCGACGTGGAAATCTAACGCAGGACCGCATGCTCAGCAGTCGCGCATGCCTATTTACTTACTTAGTTAACCTGTTAATGCATCTCACATAATTTGATGTCACATTATGTTTATGTAACCCATTCAAACTCAAGGCTCATTCATCAGCAGCTGTCACAGCGCAGTGTTGCCATTATTCACGAATTAGCATGATAATAAGACAAGGAAAAGTAAGCGGTATAGACAATGACTGCCTGTATTATCATATGTTTATATATGTATGTGCTTGGCAAGTAACTTAATAATAAGATTACACTTGAAACTAGCTGATGCCCGCAACGTTCGTTCGCGTGAAATTATTATTATAAAAATATTATTATTTGAATCGAATTTTGTTAACAACTTCATTTTTAGTATTATTATTTTTGCTAGGAACCCTAATCCTTTTTCTAAAATAAGAGTAGCCTCCTTGAAACATGATAATCAAAATGATAAGTATACTTGGTGGAAGGGCTGCGACGCGAAAACGGTTACCACGTGTTCAGGACATCATTCTGAGCCCCGCACATAGAAATTTTTCATCGGTTATTAAAAATAATCACACACAAACTAGACGAAGACAAAAAAAAAATACAATATAAAAGTAACTACGCGCTAACAATAAAGATAAAACCAGCAATTAAGGATTCCGTACGTTACATTTTCTATATCCACAATGTAGATAAAAACAAAACATTCATTATTTATTTGAATGTATGCAAAACAACATTTCCGAAGTAACCCTCCAATGCGAACGTGCTTATTTCTCAGCCCCGCAGCTACTAGCCATTTTATTCGAAGAAATCTCAATGCAACACAGAAAATGTATTTTATGTGCAATATGTGAGAAAAGAATTTTCTATTTTTGAAATGTGGGAACTGTATTGGCTGAGATTTCCATCGAGCGTTGTGAGGGTTAGATTAGCGAGACGATAATATATTTCAATCTACGAGTTCACTCTAGATTTTTCAAAAAGAAAAACAATCAATGAGTTACCGACTGAATATTGAGGGATGAATTCCATTATTTATTAAGTTATATCGGATTTATTTTCGGAACTTCGACATAGATTTCAATCAGGCCTTCAAAGCCCATATTTCTATTATCTAACTGTCATCCTTCCTCAATCATAATTAGGTCAGATCCCGATACGTTGACTTATAGATCGACAAAATATCAAAATCCTCATGCTACAATTTCTTGTTTGAGCAAAGTTGCAGTGGTAATTCACCACAGAAGCGTGGTTTCGGTAAACGGTCTTACTCAATCTCGGTGGAGCTAATAAGGCGTCGAATGCAGTGCAGCACTATGTTCACTACATATCAGTACATTTCGCCTACTCTCGTCTCAACACGAGATTACACCAAAGACGTGCTTCATGAAATGTAGCGCACGAGACAAGAATAAAAGCATCGGCAGCGAGAGGGTTGATTAGCTTTTGTGTGACTGTTTTTTGTAGTGTCAATTTATTGTGATACTCGGGGTACGATACGAGTCGTTTTTTTTTTAAAGAAATGCTGTATTACAGTTTTACTGGGACTTTTTGAAACTTGGACAAGGAAAAGGACATCAGTGGTAAATATATGAGGATTTTTATTTGTGCCTATCAGCATTGCCTAACCCCTAATTCCCTGTAATGCGAATGTGATTGCGTTGTACGTTTATTGTTTATTTTATTTTTTATCTTTTTGTAAGCACGTCATGTCCATGTCCCTGCGACGAATAGATGTTTTTTTTTTCCTTACTTTCTGTACTTCTTTGTAAAAGAGGCCAAGTAAAAGAACATTGTGTTTATTGTATGTATAATAGCAATATAGCAAACCGAAAAAAATAAAATAAAAAAACCTTAACATTTAACAAAAATAAATAAAACGACATCAATCTTGGCTAGGTCGTGCGAAAGAATACAACCAACAATTAAAGTCTTTAACAAGTGCTAAATGTGATAAAAATGAGTTAATGAAATGCACATAGCCTAAAATAAAAAACCTGCTGTCAGTTAAATACAGCCATTATTCTTTATAACATGGTTAAGTTAATTAAACTGAAATGTGTAAATGACCTTTTTAGTTTTCTCTAAGGTAACATTTTGCATGATTATATTGTAGCTAGCAAGTAGATACAGGCTGACCTTAAAATCATTGGTTATCTTGCAGGGGTGAAAGTACCCATGAAACTGCACAACTTTCATTAGAGGTTCAACACTGAAATAGCGTAAGAAAATCACCGGATACATCCAATTTTATCCTTAACTTGTGTTTTATACAAAAAAGAAATTTAGATCGTCTTTCATTTTTGTATGAAACATGCGTTATTTTCATTCAATGTTTCCATGCGAAAACTTGCACCCTTTATGAATGAAGATGTCAATGGAAAATAACTAATTCATTTTTAGACACGTCCATCTTTAATAACATAAAATGCCAAGAACCGAGCGATCGGCTCCCAAAGAATTTTAATTGCTTGTATAAACCAAACGTTGGTTTTGCTTAATTATAATAAATAAGTTCTAGAAATACTTTAACGAAACATTGTTGGAATTTTGAAATTAAATACTTACATACCACGGGATTTAGGAATGAGATCAAAATTTAATGATTACCTGAAACAAAAACATAGAATTTTTATAAATAAAAGCATAAAAGAATAACATCGTGAAGAAACCAACATGTCTTAGAACCAAAATTTCGAAGGCATTAAATGTGACATCTACAAACCCGCACTGAGACTCCAGGCACACAGTCCGGTCTATCGGTTAAGCAGAAGCAAGCCTTAAGAAAAAAAAAACCGCACTGAGCACGCGTGCTGGATTAAAAATAAGAAGAAAGAAACGAACACCAGAGTTAACAGAAATGAAAACTTACATTAGGTTATGTAAGTTTTTAAACTGACATGGTATCTAAAACTATCATAAACACTAAAAACGGAATATAATTCTGATTTAGAAATCTTTTTCGGGATTTTTTGAGCCTGAAATCCAGTGGTACAACTGTGTAAAAAGTGAAAAGAAAAAATGCTGAAAAAGTTCGCGAGAGGACAGTGAGTTTCGTGTGTCGGAAACAGAATCGAGTTGTGAGTGACAGTGGTAGCGGTACCGAGTGCGAAAAACGAACAAAAAGAGGGTAGACCGATTTGTCTGCTCATGAACACCCACCCGCAATAACTTCAGTTTATCCGTGGTCATGGTGCTTGCAACAGCGTCGAAATATCGGGAACTCAAAACAAATTGTAAACATGGTAAATATCCCGTTTTCAGTGTTAATGATAGAGGTGTTTGTTATAACCAAACATAAAAACGACCTACTTTCCTCTCAAAGAGAGGCAACCTGTGTCGTGTAGTTGTGTGTGTGCGTGATAAAAGAAAATCGAAAACATTGCACGTTTATTAACAAAAAAATCTTCTCCACAAGAAAGGGAACATAAAAGGTCATCCACGTAATTGGACCGCCAATGCCTTTCATCTTTTAATCTGAAGTCTAATCTCTTCTTCAAAGGAATCGATTTTATTAAAAGTTATAAGACAGACATTCCGAATGAAACCAATTCTCCTTGCCATTGTTATTGTGATCAAGTTGCTTTGATTAAGGAGAGGGTTTTCTGCATTAAGATAAGATTCATAAATAATATTAATATTGATCTAATTGATTGGATATTTAATGGTGTTTCGTTATAAAGATGATTTGGGCGCAGCAAGAAAAAGTTCAGGTGGAGATTCATTGATGACTCTGACCTAGAGTGTAAATAAGTGCTGTTCCACAAACGATGATGCACTTTATATCGTGTTCTACGTGTCCTGTTATTTGTTCGTTACAGGAACTGATAGACGCTAGTGAAGGAGCCAAACTCGTTGCTCAGTTCTGGGCCGACACAATTTAGATTGCCGTTCACACGCTATGAAGAAGAAGGATCATTGAAACAAATTGCGAATGGGCTGCGGACATCGGATACTAACAGATACTTCAGAAAAGGGAAAGGAAACTTACGAAGTATTTCAATGGAGGTGTCCGGATCTGGAACTGCATCCGTAATTTGTTTGTCGTCGAAGTCCAGTGCTTTTTATTTGAAACTTTGAATCGGGTTCGCGTGCGAAGTGAGCGTCGAAGTGACGGGGGAATTACCGTACAGAATGCCACTTCTTACGTCATCTCATACTTTATCTGTCAAAATCTCCTAGTTCAACTCGCTGACGCGCTCGCAAGGGTGGCGCTAGTGTAAATTCGAATTATCAACCGAGTTTATATAATGCCAATCAAGAAACTCACAGCGGATTCATATTCGAAGTTTAAAATGAGGTCTTACAGAATCACACTGCAGCACACTTCTCTGTGCATGTGACGAAATAGGAGACTAAAATAAGTACTGGATCTGACCGTGTTTTGACATCATCCGTTATCAAGCAGCGCCGTCACGACACGCTCAGGTATAGATATCTGTAGACATATTAGTATTCACCATTGTATTGTCTATTTATTTTCCTGTCAGTCTCGATTTACCATTTTATGCCGATCAAATGTGTTTACATTGTCAAACTGGAAATATAGTAGGTATTCATAACATTTTAGTAAAGCTTTGATTTATGTATTTATTGTTTAAGGTGAATGCTCCAACCAGCCCGCGAAATTCAAAATTTCTTGCGTTTTTTGCAATTTGCAGACCAGTGCTAGGTTGTATGTTGATTAAAATATTATTCGCGGCTGTAAGACGTATGTAGTTACAGAATTATAATCATCAAAATCACCAATACAACCCTCCAAGTTCATAAAGGCGTAGGAACCAAAAAAAAACAGAAAAAGTCATTCCTACAGCTTTATGAACTTAGAGCGTTTTATTGATGATTTTGATGATTATAATTCTGTAACTACATATGTCTTACAGCCGCGAATAATATTTAAATCAACATACAACCTAGCACTGCCCTGCAAATTGCAAAAAACCCAAGAAATTTTGAAATTTCGCGGGCTGGTTGGAGCATTCCCCTTAACTATTAAAATTTGCTGTTGTTCTCAATGGCGAAAAAAATACTGAGACTAAATTTGAACGGCGCGGCGCGGCATTAATGTATGACGGTTTGCCATTGTTCTTTTTTTAAATGAAAATTAAAAAAAAAATATTTTTGGAAATTCTCTTCCATAATATATTACTAAAGGTTCCAACTACATAATTTTCAATTGAAATATGGGTAGTCTTATCGACCCGCACTTTTAATTAACTACTAAAACGATAAAAGGTCTAGTTACGTAAATAACTAGTTTGTACTACTTTCTACCAGGTACTTCGCAATAGTAGTTCGAGGACCTTTCTTTAGTGGAAGAATGAATTTGGAATCAGATGAGTAGTTTCAGCTAAAGAGAGGAGCTCGTGGCTGATTAAGATCAGCCGATTTTCAGGTTAAGCTGCGTGCCTGGTTTGGTTCGTGGATGGGTGACCACTTTTTACATACCGAGTTTCCTCGTTTGCCTCAGAAGGCACGTTAAGCCGTTGGTCCCGGATGTCATTTGAAGACCTTTGACAGTCGTTACAGTAGCCCGAAAGTCTGACAACCAGTCTTACCAAGGGGTATCGTATTACCCAGTAGGTACTAACAGGGTTGTGGGTGGAGGTCAGATTAGCATTCGCTCCATGTAAAGTATTGGTATTCAGCAGCATTCGTTTAGACTGGAAGCCGACCCCAACTCAGTTGGGAAAAGGCTAGACATGATGGATGAATTAGTTCCAGAAATGACCTTCTATAGCCATTTTTTTTATATTAAATGGGCTTACTCTTGTCCTGAATCTAGTCCTGAGGACAGATATGAACAGACGCAAAAGATATTAATGTTTTAAATTTAGTTAGTAACCTCATACGCGATTTCTATGATAAATTTAATTATTTATGTAAATATGTTTTAGTCGAAGTGTAGTCGGAATGGCTGATAATGAATTTGGTTTTATTTTTCCTTTTGTGTTTACTCTTTGCATGGAAGTAATAAGTAAAAAAAAAATCTCTAAAAAATAAAAAAATTAAAACAAAATTAAAATTTGATAAAATCCACGACGTGTATAAAAGTGACAGGCATTAAATTATTGTGCACTCCATGCTTCTCAGACGGTCAATTATGTGTTGGTTGTTCAGTGCCCAAAACTTGCACGTGCTTGCGGAAAATAATAAGTCATTTAATGTTGTATACAAAACGGTATTAGAATAAATAGTGCCCAACAAGGCGTGGTTTCTTTGAAAATAATAATGTATAGCGCTAAAATAAACGGTTTTGAATTTTGTTTGGGACTTCTTTTTGTAGTCATCACCCACATTATCACATTTTGATCAGCCAGTCAGTTCTCACACATCACGCCATGTAATCCCCAAAGGTTTAGGCAGAAGTGTACCTAATCGTACACCCACATTTCGCCAGTTATGTTGAACTCCCATGTGATAGTAACATTTTTTTTAACACAGGACCTCATGCTAGATAGTCGCGACCACTCGACCAACGAGGCAGTCTTTCATATACATACAAAATTTCCACGCGAACGAAGTCGCGGGCAACAGCTAGAAGAAGTGTAGAAAATTTTCAAATGACACAACACAAGTGAAATAAAGAATCTTACTATCTTACTAATTTTATAAATGGGAAAGTTCTGAACGGATTTGGATGAAATTTAGCACACAGATAGTTTATAACCTGAATTAACACATAGGATATTTTTTTCACAGTAGTATGATCCCGTGGGACTATTATCAAACTCCACGCGGGCGAAACCGCGGGCATACGCTGTAACAAAATAAAATTAACAACGGAAACTAGCAACACAGTTATATTGTTAATTTCGTCAATAAAATAAATGGTTAGACTTGATTGGGACATCAACGTTGCCATCGTGATTGTGGTATAATTTGAACGAGGTTCGCGTGTCCGACTGTCCATCTGACAGACACAAATGAACTACGAATAAAGTAATAGGATGGAAAATAAAGTAATTGGAAGAAAATTCATGTAATTATTAATAACTGGGTAATTAAGTGAATAGGTTCCAATTTTATTATTACTGGAACCCGGTTTACGGGTTATTAGGTATGTACTGCCTAATGATGACTTATACCTACCGAAAAATATTACTTCTCTATTAGAATCGGGTTCATTTATTTATCACGAAACACTAATTCTTTTTCTAAAATAAAAGTAAGTTACTCCTTACTACATCAGCTATCTGCCAGTCCAGCCGTCGGAGATTAGCCAGAAGGACAAAAAAAAATTTAAAGTTCCGTTTATGTATAATATGTACTGTAAAATAGCAGACACGTCAATTATATTTATTTGTATAGAGCTAGTAGCTCCATATAAAATACTGAAATTCAGCTGTAATCAGTTAGACTAGAAGCCGTCCTCAACAGTTGGAAAAAGGCTAAGCAGACGTAGATACTAGGGCTCGGAACCGGTTTAAAAAGAGCGGTTAATTTCGATTACATACCGGTAAATAATAATATATAATTCCTTCATTTACTGGTTAAACAAGTGAACTGTTTTTATGTAACCCAAATGATAAAGGTTACCGGTTACATAAGCATAAACAGTTTTGACACCCACATTAACCGGTTAATTCCGTAATTCCAATTTCTTTTTCATCTACTTTTTCAACACTTCCAACAAGTTATCGTGACATTACCCCAGAAAATATTATGAAAAAAATGTTTGATCTGAGTACGTCAAATACAATCGCAGAACTTAAATGGTGCGCATAGATTAATGATTCGACTTGATTTCAATCCCTGGTAGATACAGAGTGTTTAATGTAAAGTACCTAGTTCAAGTTGATAATCTGTACAAACACCTCTAAACATGATCACACATTACTGAAACACGCTGTATGCCTTATAACTTGCAGAAACCGGTTTCGGTGTGTATTTTTACATATTTTCCGCAAAAGCAGAGTCGTCATGATGACATTAAAAAAGGCATAATTTCTCGCTTTTTTTTGTACATTAGGTGCGAAACACAATAAAATACCACTTTTTCCTTTTGCTCTTTCCATCATAAAAATATTTCAATATCTGAGAGTGATAAAGTAACATATTAGGCTAACAACAGTATATTTTGTTCATAAAAATAATGTTTCAGATGAGTGGAGCCTTAGGCTGTTTGTACACACGCGTTTTTACACATAACATCATGCCTGTAATCCCAGAAGGATTGGGCGGAGATGTGCGCACGACGGCAACAAAAGCTATAAAAAACCATTTTATTCTGATCTCTCATTGTATAGGAAATCTATATAAAGCGAGGCCAAGTTATAGTGGAAATGTACAGCTTCATATGCCGCCGAGCACCGTGTATACCTAATTATAGTACACCCACATTTCGCCAGTTATGCTTAAGTTCCATGAAATAGGGGGCGAACCTATTGCCACCAACCGAGCACAAATCCGGACTTCGTGGCTGCTAGTGAGAAATTTCTGACGGAAAAACCCAATAACACTTTGCCCGACCCGGAAATTGAATCCAGGACCTCAGCAGTCACGCTTGCGACCACTCGACCAACGAGGCAGTCGCGTTTAACGTAAAAATCGTCGAGTGCATGTCCATACCTCTATGGTGATCCATACAATACTGACGACTGTGCACTATTTCACTACATTATTTCTTCGTCGATTCTGAGGATTATCGCCAAGCTTCTTTTTCTGATCTTCTGCAGTGTGGACGGCTCGATACAAGATGCCTCCAGCAGCCTTCTTGATCGCGTCTCACCGTTATCCGATTGTGTCTACACGGCAAAACGCGTGTACAAGCAGCCTTACCCTTCACCCTTCACCCGTCTAAAGCTATAGCTGTGATAAATATAAAAAGGCATTACGTAGATGACAGTAAGTGGAATTTTCCTTTATTTCGCACTGTTCATGCGCTTGCCTACGTAATTCTGTCGAGTTACATCGTCCATAAATGTTTGTGTCTGTATCGTCTGTATATTCTTTTACAAGCGAGCTTAGTTCGTCTAAAACGTACCAACCCACACCAACATTAGTAATTGTAAGAATTTTGCATGGTTGACGCTCATTATTTTTTAAATCTGTTAGTTCTAAGCACATGTTTTATATTAGCTAACGACTGCGGCTTCGCCCGCGTCGGTTTCGATAATTGTCCCACGGGACCACCAACGGGAGTATCCTGTGTTAATCCAGGTTATAAACTATCTGTGTGCCAAATTTCATGAAAATTCGTTCAGGCGTTTTTGCTTGAAAAAGTAACAAATACCCGTCCATCTTCAAACAGTTTTAATAATGTAAACAATTATAATAGTAATAGTATGAACATAATACGGGATAACGGGACTAAACTTACTAGATAGTAATATACCACATTTAGATGGTGGGATCCATCTCATAACATCCCAAACAGAATGCCAGTATGGAGCCCCTCTGCAGGATATAGGAGGCATGCATATCCTGCGCAAACACTTGCACCTTTCAGGATTTAATTGAAGCAAATTTTAGAGCTGTGGTGGTGGACATACTGGTCTAACACCATTTGAATTTTATCGACACGTAAAGAAGAAGTAGTTGGATTAGTTTCAAGTATTAAACTAAATCAATAACTGTGGGTTGGCTCATTTTGCCAGAACAAAGTCCAAATAAGGAATAAAGAATGCCATTAGTTGTTAGGGCTAGGTTAGCACATGTTATCTACTCTAAAGGTATGTCCCTTTTTCGTATTAGGTTTAAAATCATTAAGGTTATGCTGTCAAGGTAATGATAGGTTTACACTTTTTTTTAACTGAACTGCAATAATGAGAAATTACTGGTTTTTTTCTGAGAATGAAGTTAATAAATTGTAAATTTTGCGATGCTAGGCATTATAGAGCTACGTGGGTGTTTTGGGGTTCACATAACGATTGTAACATGGTGGAGTTTTTTGAGTAATGTAGGTATAGAAAAAATAAGATAGCGGCGTACGTTCCGATTTTGGAAGAATATCGTCGTCGAATAGATACATGGATTAACTGATAATAATATGCTTTGCTGTACACTTAAACAAAATCGCGGGAAACAGATGGATAAGGGGCGCACAGGACAGAGAAGAATGTCAGAAGAAAGGGGAGGGCTATACCCAACAGTGGGATTCCGGGATAAAATGATGATGATACACTAAAATTATAACACAACTATTTTACAAGTATAAGATAACAGAACTTCTACAGATCTGTCTGCATAATTAGAAATAGATTACAAGTTTTACAATATAAGGGTTTCTTTCTTTTTTGAGGTACGGAACCCTAAAACCTACCATTTAGTTCGTCTATTTCATCAAAGTATGGACACAGAACGCAAATAAAGCCATTCAACCATCATTCAACCTAATTTAATCGCATAAAAATCTCATCGCACCTCGAAACTATTTAAATGGCAACGTTAATGACTATGTCATTCCTTTTTATGGCAACATCAAGTAAATTAAAAACATAACACAACATTTACATACGATAAAGTTTTATAGCACTCGTGATAAAAACCCTGTCAAGTGCGAGTCGGACTCCCACATGAAGGGTTTCTGTGCTACCGTGCAATATTTTACATGACTTAATAGTTTAATACGTAACCATTAAGTTCGACCAAAAACGACGAAAAAATCACGTTTCTTGTTCCCTTTAAATTTATTTTATTTTTTGTCGTAATAAAGGCAAAGGCTATTACAAATTTTGCAACTGTCATGGTCACTAACGTTATCGTTAACACTAAAAACGGAATATTTACCAAGTTTACAATTTGTTTTGAATTCCCGATATAATATTACAATTTTTATGGAAATTTCAAGTGTATTCATTTTCTTTCATGATAATTTCTAATAAGGTTCAAAATATACAGCCCAGTGCCAGACGGACGGACAGACAACGAAGCCTTAGGTTCCCGTTGGCACAGATCGGGTACGGAACCCTAAAAAAACAGAATGAAGCGAAAAGAGGACATTCCATTTTCCTTAATGAAGAGAACGGACAAGAATAATGATAATGACATGACGTTTTAACTTGTTGGAGGGCACTGTAATCGTTGGCGGGGGAATCGTTCGCCAGGGGACCAGACCTAGGGACATTTTTATAACTTCGCAAAGAACTTACCAGTGTTCTTTGGGACGTAATCGATGTTTTTCTGGTGTACGAACAAGGGTGTTTAAAGTTTTATTTGAGAGTGTATTGGAAGGGGATCCTGTAATGACTCGAGGTCCTGATGTGTTTTGTTTAGAACTTGTATTGCAACTTTTTTTTCCCTTTTTATTGCAAATTGAAGACTGTTATTACTTCTTCCAAGTTTTAGCAAATGAAAGTATACAACACACAATTAAGACTCATAAAAAGAAGTAGTAGAAGTAAGTTTTTATTTGTAAGTACCGTAACATAATTTACAAACTATGAAAGCACTTAAATTAATAATAAAAATATGTTCTTACAAGTATTCAAAGTGGAAAAGAATTACAGGGCGTCAACAAATTCGTCCACATCGCTGTCAACGGGATAAGTGGAACCGAGAAAAGTTCCTAAAATCTACATCTCAACTAAAATGGAACTAGCATCGAATTATTTGTCACCCACTTATTAGTTTATCACTGTTCCGATTGAATTATTTCCATTGTGACGTTCAAAGTTGCACTTACAGATTATAGGATTTCAAATTTTACCAACCGAACCGTTTTATACCCTGGATTCACGAAATTTCAATTATTATGTCTGCTGAATATAAAATCATACAATTACATAAATTAAAATGATCCCGTACTTAGTATAATGCGCAAAATATTAAAAAGAACTGCCCCCATTAGCCATTCACTTTTCAAACTTAGGTACAGATGAATAACTAATAAATAAAAAGCACTAGGTCGGAAAAAGTGCAATTATGATTATTCTACGTCTTCCTTTTTCTGAGTTGTATCCGCTAAGTTGTGAATCAAAGAGGAATTGCAGGACTTTTTCATTTGCTCCGCTAGCTTTATCATCGGCATAACTATGATATTTGCATCGTAATATGAGTTTTATCTTCGTAATAAAATAAAAAATGCTACGTAATATGAATGTTAAGTGGGTTCCGTCTAGTTATGACAACTTCGTCGTATATGGGGCAATATGATAAATTACGTTCCTAAATTATTTTGCAAGTAAATTTAATATGACATACATTCATGTTTGTTAGGTATAATTGTATTTGTTACCTTTATAAAACTAGAAAAACCGGCCAAGTGCGAATCGGAGTCGCATATCTGTTTTTCTCGCGTATTAGCGGCCATAGTAATACGTCACACACTGTGAAAATTTCTAGCGTCTACCCATTACAGCTCAAAAGATCCACCCCTGTGACAGACGGACAGACAACCAAACCTTAGTATCCCGTTGGCACTCTTTGGGTGAGTAACCCTTAAAAGCACTATTTAATACAACAAAAATAAAGCATTCACGATTTCTTAGTTAAGGCAAACGGTAAAAACACCCATTCATTTTTTAATGAAACGAAAAAATATAAAAAAGAAACTAAAAAATCTCTCATTTTATAAGTCAGAATCCTCTGGCATTACTGCGCACCAAACCAAGATTAAATTAAACTGAAGCGCGCTCAAAGCTAAAATTACCTAACAAAAAGCATTTCTACTTGTATTAAAAGCGACAGTATGTAGATTAGGAGTCTGAGTGTCAAGATCGTGAGGCAGCGGTATCTCAAGCCAGGGTAATGACATGTGCCAGGGAACGGTAATGAGATCCCAGGGTAGATATTTAGGTGATACAATTGAGATTGACTGCCTCGTTCGTCTTTTTTGTGATGCTGGGCATGAGGTCCAGGATTCGTTACCAAGATCGGGAGAAAAGTGTTATTGGGTTTTCTATCAGGAATTTCTCAGTAGCGGCTATAGTTTGGGTCTAGGTATGCCTGATAAAAAGTTTTGGAAAACAGTAAAAATAAACTTAAAACTTAACTACAACTTTAAATGTTCACGTTTGCGATTTATCAAAAATAAATATTCATATACCTATAAAAAAAATTGAAAAGATGAAATTAAAAAATCCGTGGCTAAGGACTAAGGATGAGTTATTTGGGCTGATGGGATAGCAAATGATCTTAATTCTTTCGGCCCGTTCAATTTGACATCGAAACAATGCACCAAACACCCTGTATAATATGTGTTTTCGATACCGAAGATACTGTTTTACTATTTTAATCTGAGATTGCGGGCGAAGATTTCTTCGCTTATTTATGGCAATACTGGAAATGGAAGTGCAATGTTGGCTTATCTGTACCTGATAAGCAAAGTAAATAACGCTACTGTCGACTTATTAACGGTAGATTATTTTAAATCTAAGATTAACTAGGCACCTACCGATTACAAGGTGAAAATCAGGTAGGTTAACTAATACTGTCGCTTACGTTTCTCAATTATTATGAACTCCCGAAATTTCGACGCTGTTGCAAGCGCCATGATTGCGGGTTGACTCAACTGATGAAGGTAACTGTTTGTAAAACAGAAATATATTCATACTTATACCCTTGAACACTGGGACTTCCCATGCATCAGAAGTCACACACATAAACACTTTTACCTTATGAATTGAAAGTGTTATTAACACAAACACGCAGCTACCTTTCATTTTAATCACCACGCTTCAATTTCAATCGCCAAAATTCGATGTCCAGCTCACGTGTGAAATTTTTAATTTAATTCTGAACTCGATTCACTTTCGTTCTACAAGTTAAGAGGGGACAGAGCCTGCGAGGAATTTGAAAAATAGGTATTTGAAGAAACTATTGCCGTCGCGCTGCGTCAAGCTTGCCCCCGTAGAGTGTGATAGGGACAGCTACAACTCAGAGCGATTATATCACAAAAAAATTGAGTAGATCGACGTTTCGTATTGCCCTTTTTTCTCCTGGAAAACTGAGCCGATTCAATTATTTTGACATTAAAATTTTAAGAACCAGTATGTCTCGGTATAGATCTATCAATTTCTTTTATGTTTAAAATTTTTGAATTTGTCCGGTAGTCCACTAATCACGGCCGTAAAAATGGGGCATTTTTTGTCGATTTTGGAGGGTCATATTTTCTTTACTTATTAGATGCTGAAAAAAGGGAAATGAAAAAAACATTGCTCTAGAGGCATTATTCAGGAATAAAAAAAAGGGAATACGAAACATCAATTTCGTCAAAAGGACAATGACCAAAGTTGGTACCAAAAAGTCTCGCGCCTCAAAACCAAAATATTATAGTAATTAGTTTCATATTTTTTTACGGCATTACGCGTCGGGGATTTGATTTTTGAACTGGAAATATACTTTTCGAGTTTAAAAGTACGAATATTGTTTTACTCCCTTTATATGACGTTCCGTTTCAACTGAATATAAATGACGTTCCGTTTCAATTGAACAAACCCTTGTCTGTCGAGCGGACTCTAAAATTAATTACAATTAAGTAAGATCAGTACACCAAATCGATTTAGTTTGGTTTATTGCTATTTGCAACAAAATAGATTTTCTCAGCCTAAAGATTTTGATTTATCGATTACATCCCTAAATCCCGACTAGTTTATAGCACTTACTATACTCTATGGTTTATAGTTATCTTATCTGTGGCATCTGACATTTGTACTGTACTGACTGACTATTGGCAATGTAAAGGTCTAAAATAAAATCGAGTTTCAGTCAAGCATACTGTGGATGTTACTTTAACTCGTAATTCTTACTAATATTAGTGTATACGCTGTTTTTAGAGCAATAATGTAATGTATGTGTGTTAAAATACGTCGTTGGTAGCGTCGAAAAAATAGACCTACTTTTTAGGTTAGTTTCGATTTTATAAAATAACTCTGAAACGCGGGTTTTTTTTTTCAAAAATAATTTTTGTAGGAGTTAATACGATCAGTGTAGTCTATAAAAAACAAGGTTTGATTTTGATGCAGCATGGTACGGGATTCCATACTTCCATGAGCATTCTCTTTTGTATGGAGAATCGCCGCAGCGCCGGTTCCCTCTTAATCGCACGAAATAAAGCCTCGCTCCTTACCATGTTCAAATTAAACTAGGAAATTGCCAAGGAACGCAGTTTACGTACTGTGTACTTACGTAGTTAGTGACAATCTTGTGAATTGAGATCACTCCCGGTATTGCTAGACTCTCGGTATTGCGTCATTACCGTGTATCGAGTCCCAGTAATTAATTTGGAGCACTTTAATCAAATGTTTAAGGTTGAAACTCGCAAAAGAGAGTGCTGGCAAGACAATTAGAATCGGTTTTTTTTTTAGGTTTTTGTTTACTTCATTACCACTGCTCTTAAAACGGTTAATGAAAACCTTGTGCAGAAACCGAGGAATTAAGCCGTGCAGGGCCCACATGGCCTCCTCTCTCTAGCAGACAGTCGTGGTCAACTTATATTATGCTGATTATGCAAAGTAATAAAAGTGAGGAATAAATTGTTCACTTTTTCAATCAACAAAAAAACCATAATCGAACTCAAATACGAAAGGAAAAACCAATTCATTAATATGTTATACCTACGTAAGTAAGTAAATGAAATTGTATACGAGATCAACATCGAACGTCATTGGAGGCTCATCAATCATGGCTCTTATTACAATTGGTAATATTATCATAGACGCCATATTGCCGACTTTTTCAAACTAATACAGAAAATAAACGAGAAAACTTTTATTAACATTATTAGCAAAAAGCCCCAAAGGTCGGCAACGAGATTGTTTTTGATAAAATCTCTATGATTACTATGTCCATGTTAGAACAATATTTATTTCAGTGAAAACGATAAAGGAAGTTTGTATTAAATTCTTAATTAAAATTTCGCCGTGATAAAATAACGGATAATCGAATAAGTTCAGTGAAAATGCTTGTTTATTTCGTTTGGGCTCTCAGGACGCTTTTAGTGGAAAAATAACAAGGTTTATAACCTGAGAAAATCACGTTGGAAAATAATTTTAGAAAAAATTCATGAGCAACTTTGTCTCTCCATGTTTATTGCACAGAGTAATTTGAATGCAGAGGCGACAATGGTATCAAGGACAGAAATTCGTGAAGCGATATGGCACAATGTTTGTCGTTGTTCACACGCAATTACATTAAGTGTTTGCTCGATTGGTACACTTCAAATTGACGATAACGCCGGTTTTAATCGGATTACAATTATGTAAGGCAATTAATACTTAATGGTACATACAATATAGATTACTCTGTTGCTAGGTCCGAGATTGAGTTTGTGAAAGCTACACATTTATTCATTTATTATATGACTTCAAAAATAATAGGTGGTATACTTTCCGATTGGTCCCAAAGAAATTTCATCAAAATGGGTTCAGTAGTTTGGTTTTTTTCTTCTTGGCCTATGTTGACGACATGATGGTTCCTTAGTAACTTCTAGTTACAATGTAAAATAAAAAACATTTTTTCAAAAAAAACCGGCTTCTAAAAATACATTAAAATTAAAAAGCCTAAAATAACTTTATATTCGGAAGTTGGTGGCAAAAAAGACAATGAAACAAACAAACTCACCGACTTCCGAAAGTAAAGTTATTTTAGTAGTAGTAGTAGTTAGTAAAGTTATGTTGTCGACTTTTTTAGTGTATTTTTGGAAGTCGGATTTTTTTTGCAAAAAGTTTTTTATTTGTTGCAGGTTCTGGTTTGGTTCTGAGAATTGCCGAGAGACAGTAGAAGTGTTGGCAGAAAAACAGCCAGATGGATGACCGCGGGTAAGACCTGGATGAGACTTACGCAGACCAGGGAAGCATAGTCCTATACTCTCTAGTGGTAGGAGCAAGCTTAATGAGATAGGTATAGGTACTGATATTTTATGCAAAGTACTACTACTTTCCAAAATTTATCAGAAAGTTATTTATTTCTACACGGAGTAACGAAACAGGATATTATAATTTACTAGCTTTTGCCCGTGGCTTCGCTCACGCTTGTAATGATATAATTCAATCATGATTAGAAAGACACGTGGCGCCATATATTGTCATTAGAAAGTTATTGTTGTTTTCCTCGGGAACAGTACTTTTTTTCGCAATGAAAGGTACCCTATGTCCATTTCTGTACGCCTGATAACGTATATGCAAAATTTCAGGATGATGGGTTCAGTGGTTTAGGCGTGAAAGGGTAACAAACAAACAAACTTACATTCGCATTTATAATATTAGTTAATTAATTAGGATTATGATGCTGTTTAAATTTCACATTTACAAGTTACAACTAAATAACTGTAGTGTCTATTTAGTTTTTTACACTTTGCCAATTTTTCTACATATAAACTTGAGATTTCGTCCAATGCGTAGGGTCATAGTATTCCTATCACGTATTGTATGCCACTGGGTAGTTAGTTACGAATTGTTTTCGTGTCCAATAGGATTGCCAGCATCGAATTTGGCAACAAAAATGATTCACGGCGGTCGTGCCACCGATTTTTGTATGACATACATAATTGTTGGATGTAAAAATTATAAAAAATATGCGCAGGAGTAGTAGAACATTAGTGTATTTTCGATGGTTCATCGGCCATACAGTTGATAATAATCATTGAAAAATGCTAATGACATAACCAAATACGTTTCAAACTCAAACCTTGGGACAAAAATCTAATGCTTGCATCAACCATCATCTGCCTAGCCTTTTCCCTATTGGGGTTGGGTTCGGCTTCCTGTCTTACCGGATGCAGCTGAATACTTAACGTGGAGCGACTGCCTATCTGACCTCCACAATCCAGTTACTACTGGGTAATACGGTCCCCTTGGTAAGTCTGGTTCTCAGACTTTCGGGTCACTGACTGCCTGTAACACCTGTCAAAGATCTACAAATGACAGCCGGGACCAACGGCTTAACGCGCTTTCAGACACGGAAGAAACTCGGTACGTAATGAGTGATCCTGATCAGCCATCCAAGGACCAACCTAGGCAAGCGCCGCTTAACCTAAAGATCGACCAAAGCCGTTGTTATGTGTTTAGCCACGAGTCCCTCCATCAAATGCTTGCATCAACCGACTGTAACTAATTAAAAATAGCTAGTCTACGGCAGAACTGCATTATGAATGAAACATGATCGGAAATTCATGCATTTCAGACCACGTGACGTAACAATGGCTTACTTTTTCACTTGTCATTATCACAATGTCTGACTTGTCAAGTAGATCTAAGTAGTTGTCGGAAATGTCCGTCGTTTAGTCGTATGAGGCAGTCGCTCATGCGCAATGCATATGCTACTGAACGGATGAAAGCTGGTGACAATGGAGGAAGCAGGGGTAAGACAAAGTCCACTCTCCAGTATAATATTGGAGAATGATTCTTTTCGCGCGTGGATATAGCCGATACCATGTAGTTTCACAATTTCATAAAAAATTTACCAACAGCGCCCTTCAAAAGAGATTAGAGCACTTTATCTGCCTGGTTATAAATTTAATCATACTGATACAGTTGCCTAGCCTGCGTCATCCCACTGCTGGGCAAAGGCCTCTCCCCATGACTTCCAGTTGTTTTGATACAGAACTCATGTGGACGACTGGTCGTTGGTTTTGTCCAGCTCGTCCCTCCACTACGAGAATGCTGCGCTCCATTGCAATCTCAACATACATATTATCAAAAATACATCTAAATCTATCCTTCTAATTCCTGGTATCGCTAAATATCAACTTGTGTTTATTTATTCGACTTCATAGAGCGTCTACTATTAAAAGTTCAAATATATTTGACCCACAAATCAGCAACGTTAACTCTTATCGCGTGAGTCACAAGGGCGTCAAGGGCACAGGTGACACTGCATGTGGCGCAAGTCTTATCTTATTTTTGCAAAAAATCTTACTAATTCCTTCATAAAATAAAATGTATCAACAACGGAAACATTAACACATTAAAAAAGTTGTAAAACAAATAAAAAAAAACCAAAGACAACATTAAACACAGACTGATATATCATATCACAGACAAACTGTGATGTTTTATGGCGCGAATTCTGAACGGCTTACTTATGTCATATTTTGTGCGTCGTCGGTCAAATTCTCGGTTTGAAAGCGGTGAGATGACAAATCTTCTGACTTTCGAGTTACCCGTAAATGTTAGACATGAATATGAATTACCTTTACTCTGACATATTTCATGTTTTTGTTACCTGTGAGCGAATGAATCTCTTTACAGGTCCTTTCACGGATATTTCACCTCCAACATAAATAAACCTTACTGCACCGAGAATAAAAGTCTGTACTGCAAGATCAGTGATCAGAAATAGCAAGATGTCCTTTCTTTGTTATTACATCACCTCTTTCTTAAAACCTTATGATTTATGAATTGAATCGGCCGAACAAATATGGTTGACACTGTCTATCACAGAATATCGAAACAGGATATTAATTATGATGTTGGAGTTTCAACTTGACAGTCAAGTATCAGTAGGTATATATTTCGTTTTTTTTTTCAGTTGCCAATGTTTTATCACGCGTACCAGTACAGTTCTACGATTAAGGTTTTTAGCAAAACCATCAATTAAAAAAACTCTTTCCTCTTAGTCTTCCTTACTAAAGGGGTTTCAATTAAATGGTCGGCCTACCTTCCACCATTTTTTTTTTCAAAATAGCCGCCAGGCATTCAATCCTATATTAATCGATAGCTAATACAAACAAGCTTTGTATGAGACAAAATGTTCCAAAGTATCACATTTCTGAGATATGAGTTATCAAAGTTAAAGTCCATTCACTGATGGCATCTTCAGCACAACTTTGATTTGATTAGCCACCCATAAAACCTGTATCAATCGGTAGCTGGCACCAATACAAACAAATTTTGTATGAGACAAAATGTTCCAAAGTGTCACATTTCCGAGATATGAGTTATCAAAGTTAAAGTCCATTCACTGATGGCATCTTCAGCACAACTTTGATTTGATTAGCCACGCATAAAACCTATATCAATCCATCGATTGGCTCCACTGGCACCAATACAAACAAGTTTTGTATGAGACAACATGTTCTAAAGTGACAGATTTCCGAGTTAAACCAAAAAAAAGTTAGGAACGCGGCAGTTATTTTTCCACGGATACTACTAGAATGATGGGCCCTACGGTATTAACGAAAGCTTCGTCTTTCACCGTATTAACGTGCCAATTGGTTTTATCATTGATATAATATCGAGCTACTTAATAATAGCCAGCTAATTATGGCAACAGTGAACTGGGTCAGGTTAATTAGTATTTATTATTCCACAAAGATCATATAAAATAACTAGGTGTTGCTCGGGAACTTCGTCCGCGTGATATTATTATAAAAAATATTACTTTCCAGTTCTTTTTCTAAAAAAAAATATAGCCTACGACTTAGGCTATATTTTATCTTTGTGGAATAATAAATACTAATTAACCTGACCTAGTTCATTTTTGCCATAATTAGCTTATTTTAGGAGGAGTAACTTAAGCCCTAAGTTACTCCTCCTAAAATCAGCTACCTGTCAGTAAAAGTCCCGTCAAAATCGGTCTAGCTATTTCGGAGATTAGCCGAAACAAACAGTCAGACAAAATTTCAAAAATAAGTTTTAAAAAGTACCGTATATACACATTCATATCCATTCGGTAAAAAGCTGTTATTTTGATATGACAAACAGAAACTTCAACTATATTTATTTGTATAGATGTATAGATAACTCCATATTCAAAGAGACATTCAAGCTTGCTCAGGATGGTCCGTGGAAGGTGAGCATCCATTATCCATATTATCCAGTTGGTCCCAGCCGCAATTAGTATCTTTGATAGTCGTTACTGATACCCGTAAGCTCGAAAGTTCGACAACCAATCTTGCCAAGGCGTATCATGTTACCCCCGTTAATTGGGTTGTGGAGGTCAGAGACAGATAGGCAGTAGCTCCAGGTAAAATACTTATACTCAGCTATATCCAGTTGGTCTGGGACCCGACCCAAACTATGTTGGGAGGAGTGTAGGCATTGAAATACGAGTACGTACATATAAAAACCATGTGTAGACAAATAATGGTTTATAGATAACAATGGTTTATAGATATAATAGTGCTTGATAAATCACAAACTTTGATTAATAACTACCTACGTGTAACGTGAAATGCATATTCAATTCTGAATAGCATTTTTATGACTTTTTTTTACGATTCCATTACTAGTTTTCTAATAATGTAATGAAATGATATATGATAAAACTACGCAACGAGGCGACGATGTCCATAAAAAAAACCTCAAGGGAATATCATTATCATATTTCCGGGCGTATCAAACCTGGTGACATCAGCGGGCGTAAGGCTCTGTTTCCACCAAACCGGAGATGAGCCGAGCGGAGAGGAGAACTGCAGGGATCGGACAATCATCATCATCATATACAGCACAACTTCAACCACTAGTGGTTTAGGCTTCTCTTTTCTTCTGCCATACTTCCCGGTTTTTATTCGTCGACTCATCATCTGCCTAGAGTTTTCCTAACTACGTTGGGGTCGGCTTTCAGTCCAACCGGATGCAGCTGAATACCAGTATTTTACCTATCTGACCTCCACAACCCAGTTAGTACTAGGTAATACGATACCCCTTGGTAAGACTGGTTGTCAGACTTTCGGGACACTGACTACCTGTAACGACTGCCAAAGATGTACAAATGACAGCCAGGACCAACGGCTTAACGTGCTTTCCGAGGCACGGAGGAAACTTGGTATGTAAAGGGTGGTCACCCATCCACGGACCAACCTAGGTAAGCACGGTTTAACCTAAAGATTGACCCGAGCGGCTGTTCCAACTGGTGGAGGGTAATGTGTTTATCAGCCTATTTGTATATGTATGTTTGTTCCTTTGTGGCACTCTAGAGACCAAACGCGTGGGACGATTTTGATTATTCTTACGTCAATCGATTTGTCTTAATCTTGCGAGTGTCACTAAAGAAATGACACTAATCAAAATTCAATATGGCGACAACTAGACGCCATATTGTGAAAAATAAAAATAAATTAAGTCCACGAGCTATGATAAAACTGGGTCTGGTTTTTTTTAATTTTTATAATTTCTTTTGTTGCGTCCTGCATTCAGGTGTTCCCGCGACTTTGACTATATCGCCCACCCATCCCACTTTTAGCCGGCTCTGGTGTCTTTGCCAGTATCGGTCGAAGCTTTGCTCCATCGGTCATCTCCGTGTCTACCCAGATGTCCTGCCTAACTCCACTTAAGACGTATCGCCCCTTCCCGGCGTCGTCGAATCGACCAAACCCGTCGGTTGATGACCACATCGCGAATCTTGCACGTCTCAGCACCGCGCTCGCCTCCGCCTTAGTGGTAACCGGGCCTAAGTATCAATATTGTTGGGATCTTGGGAATTCGTGGGTGTCTGTTGTAAATGGGAAGCATTTGTCTCGCGGACGGGCCTGCGCCAAGTATATATTGCGAAGTAACACTTGGGCGAATAAGTAGTAAATAAGAAGTAGGGAGTATATTTGTTGTGGTAAAAGAGGACTTGAGAAATGTCAGGAGGAAACGTACTACTTATCTTGCTTGTCCCATATGTTTTGCGATAAATAGACACTAGAACACCTACATGTGCTTCCGAACCGTGGTGATTATGAAGGTTCGTTAGAGGTGTACCGTAGTTAAAAGTTTAAAACAATACAATTGGCAAAGATTCAGTAACCTTAAAATGTTGGGTACTCTACACATCCAGTACTCTTTACTTATCTTGAACGTGATGGTAGATGATATAACTTTGTAAGTTAGTAAGCACTGTGAAGAAAGTTTCAAGTTAAAAGTTTTTAAGTAGCAAGAGCAAGTTTCCTTTGCCAAAAGTTTTATGCAATAAATAAGAAAACGATTAAAGAAAAAAGGAGTTAGTGAATCTGAAAAATATGTTTTTTAGGGTTCCGTACCCAAAGGGTAAAACGGGACCCTATTACTAAGACTTCGCTGTCTGTCTGTCTGTCTCCAGGCTGTATCTCATAAACCGTGATAGCTAGAAAGCTGAAATTTTCACAAATGATGTATTACTATTGCCGCTATAACAACAAATACTAAAAATTAAATAAAAAAAATATTAAGGGGGGCTCCCATACAACAGATATGATTTTTTTGCCGTTTTTATAGATAATGGTACAAAACCATTCATGCGCGAGTCCGACTCGCACTTGGCCGGTTTTTTAGTATTACATTATTTAATTTATACAGGTAAAGTTCAGTCTTAAATTTACCACAAAAAAATAATAATTGGAGTGACAGTTGATATACTGGAGACTGTACTTTCCCTGTAGGTAGGTCAGTATAATTTAGTTGCAAACTCTACAGGAACAGTAACTCTGCTGTTCCCATAAATGTTTCCGCTTTAAATACAGGCACCAACCAGAACCAGAAACCAGAAACCAACCAACCAAAACCAGAAAAACCAGAACCACCACCAACCAGACCACCAACCAGAAAACCAACCAGGAAACCAGATAAATCGTTAACTCAAGGCAATATTGTATACTTTAGTTTGTTCCCAACACGACTAATCTAATGACCGGCAGACTGGCTATCGACATATAAACCTACAACTCTATTCACAATGGCACTAACGAATAAGTTTTTGGTCAAAATGGGTACTAATGCGGCTATCTTGTTTTTTCAGTGCTTTTTAACCGACTTCTAAATAAAGGAGGTTATGTATTTTCACCGATTTCTCCGTGATTACTGGTCCCATTTAAGTGATTTTTCATTTGGTAGAGGAAGGTCGCACGGTGGTTGCATATAAATTTTATTAACTTTGCTTCAACTTTGCTTAGGTACTTTGTGTTATCTTCTATAATATGCAATTTGTTTTCTTCGTCTATGTGGATGATGTGCTAATAACTTCTAGTTACTATGTAAAATTGATACCTACTTGACAAGGATTTGTGTGGATACCACAACTAAAAAGGGTAAAATAAAACCTTTTAGGTTAGGGCCTAAAGGGCCTAAAGGGCTTTTATTTGGATATCGTTTCTTTTTTTGGGAATTTTTTTTTTTCACAAAACACGGCCAAAAGAAGCTTGCAGCTTTTTATACAACTGTTACTGTATGGAATATAGAAATGTTATAAATACCACCCCTCATTTGGCCACGAAATTATCAATTTCATCATAAGGCTTAGGCTTTTTTACAACTAGACCTATACCTATAGCACGTTTAGGGTTGTTGAATGATTTTTTTGTATGCGGAGCCCCCCCTCTTTATCTTTTTTATTTGTGTATAAAAATCGTAAAGCGGGACACAGAATAAATCTACCTAGTTATACAGTTACCAAGTTTCAACTGTGTGTATAGCCATGCATACGGACAGATAGACAGACACCCTCTTTATCTTTTTTATTTGTGTATAAAAATCGTAAAGCGGGACACAGAATAAATCTACCTAGTTATACAGCTACCAAGTTTCAACTGTGTGTATAGCATGCATACGGACAGACATGACGAATCTATAAGGGTTCCGTTTTTTGCCATTCGGCTACGGAACCCTAAAAAATGGCACGCTTGGTTTATCTACATATGTATAAAATATCTATGCTGGTGACTGTCAAATCTTTTTATCAGAACCCATGATATTCAACTCATCTATGATAACTCGTGTCGAAACGTGAGCAGAAGAAGCACCTACTTGACAATATGTTTAATTAAATACAATCAAGCCTTAATCCTTCTAAGAGTAGATAATTAATTGAGCTCAGTTACAATGGCTCTCGAAACACTACGTACGTTCTCCACTCAACAACTTGTAAACAGCTCAAAGAATTAGTCGAGTGGTCTCGCAAGTTGCATGTGTAAGTACAATTCTACTTATTCCGTACCCTCGATGAGAGTTAAAAACGTCAGATAATACGAAATATCTAAAATTATGCGCAAGCGTGATTCTCGGTTTTAAAACTAGATTTGAGTGGGACTGCCTCTGTGGTCTTGTGGTCGTAATCGCGACTCTAAGCATGAGGTCCTGGGTTCGATTCCCGGGTCGGGCAAATCGTTATTGCCTTTTTCCATCAGGAATTTTTCAGTAGAGGCCACCAAGTTTGTATTGAGGACCAGATGATGGCAAGGCTCGCCCCCTATTTATGTGGGACTTAAACATAAGTGGCGAAATGTGGGTGTACTATTAGGCACACCGCATAATGTAATGTTATTTGAGTGGATTGATAGGTCACTCGTGTTGCCCGTGGTATAATTTCAGACCTATACGCGGGCGAAGCCGCTAGCTAAAGCTTGTATCAAATATTTGAAGCTCTACTCAGGTGGCGTTCTATAGTTTCTGCTAACGCCCATTGGTAAAGGCATGTATGTCTGCTGAAGGGTTACATCACATGAACAGCCTCTACACGACATCTTACAATCCTATAACGAGGAAATCAAATCGCTGCACAATTAGAAACGAGCACAACAAATCATCACTAAACGATGCAATTAATAATCAAGCGCTGTCGCGCTATCTTTAAAGCGTACTTCCTACGTTTCAGCGCTTAATTGTTCGTAATTGCTATATTTGTGCCTAGTCGCGGACTCCTTCCGTAGTAGGGTGTCCATCCGTCAGGATTTGGTCAGAAATTTTCGATTTTTTGGCACTCCGTTTGGAACACCAACGGTCATCGGTGCTACGGCTAATGTGCCTGGCCTTTTCCTTTTTTTTCGAATGTGAAATCATCAAATTTTAATGACCCCTCCCGCTCTGGGCGGAGCGGAAGAGAGTGTCAGACTTGTACTGACTAAAACCCATCCATGTTCCTTCTTAGCCCTTTGTGTTCCAGGGCCGCGGTATCTCTTTCGAACAGTCCCGCAGCCCCGGCGGCCCATTGCCACTTCAGCTTACTTATTCTGTGTTACATCGACAACTCGGGTTTTCTGTCGGATCACCTTGTTGCAAAAGTTTATAACTACCGAAAAAAAGTTGTTTTTGCAAACGTCTGGGTTTTTATCAGAACTTTTCGTAATGGCAACCCTACATCCGCAGCAATTTGTTACCCCTTCTCTAGTTCGTTATGGTTTTCAAAAAACCGTTTTCGTTCCCCAGTATCTTGAGGCAGGAAAACACTCGTTATATTTTATATTTCCGCTTAACTTCTGTCGTATTTTGGTCGCGACTTGTTCATGTTTTTACACAAATGTAAAAAAACACACGTATATTATTGTATGGTAAATGGGGAAATTGTAGACAGACGGCTATGATTTTTTTTTGTGGAAAACAGATTCTAATTATAACTTACACCTACCTTACTAGTGCTTATTATTTTCCAGAAAAATTAAACGCTTTTGTTGTGGTAGGTACTTAGTACTTACTTGGAAATAATAGTAAGAAATACGACCCAGGAAATAATTATATAAAAATATATAAAGGTTTTATGGTAGCAAAATTTTTGCGGTTTTATTACTTCAGTTTATAGTTTGCATGGAAATCTATAGACAATAGCTAGATACCAGTAATGTGGTATGATTAACATACGATGCAAATAAATGACTCAAAAAGCGAAAGACAAATTGCTTATTTCTGCACACATTCAAACAGTCAAAATATCAACCGTCATCCAATAACGTTCACACAGCTGAGACACAGGGTCCTTGGGTCCGCGTGATGGAATACGGCACACTCCTCTGAAGGCCTGTCTCACTCAGTCGTCCGTCAGGCGAAAACCCAAATATCTGTCCTTAACACAGATCATTATTCTCAATCCGATAAATCAGACTAATCAGAGGTTATTAATCAACAAAGATTTCATAAAAAAAACCTTGATCTTGATAATATTAGGTAAGTACATACAATTTTATTAGTTATAATCAGAAACTAATCAATCTTCCTTTCATTATTTCCTCATCTCTAAATCACGAGGATTGTGCGAGTTCCTGTAATGAACTAATGATATATATTATACATATAATACCTTGATTTGTGCACGTGTACCGCAAAGATTTAGGCGCGCTACACGCCTATCCATATAATATAATTTACATGAATATACACGAGTCTTCTGCTTTTTACGGTTCCGTACCCAAAGGGTAAAACGGGACCCTATTACTAAAACTCCGCTGGTTGTCTGTCTGTCTGTCACCAGGCTGTATCTCATGAACCGTGATAGTTAGACAGTTGAAATTTTCACAGATGATTTATTTCTGTTGCCGCTATAATAACAAATACTAAAAAACAGAATAAAAAAATATTTAAGTGGGACTCCCATACAGACATGATTTTTTTGTCGTTTTTATAGATAATGGTACGGAACCCTTCGTGAGCGAGTCCGTCGTGGCCGGTTTTTTTAAATATTTAAGTGTAGATTATGATGTTGTTAGGCATATCATATCACCTACTAAATTATCAACACTCCAAAGGTGGCTGTACACTCTCTCACACGCCCTGCCGCAGTAACTCGGTGAGAGTGTACAGTAATCAATAGATTAAAAAAAAACATACAATTACAATAACAGTGTCAATAAATAATCTAGATGGCGTGAAATGTAACAGTATGTCACCGCCGTAATTTAGCAAATTCGCATACGTTTTATGACTTTTATGAGTCATCAAAAACGCTGATCGTTTACATTTTTATCTCCATCATGTGTTAGTAAATTAAACATTTCATCATTGTTTAACATAATAAAAATCCCAGACATTATTTATAATCTTATTCTAAACTTTGTTACTATGACTTTTTGGTTTAAGATCAAATCTACATCGGTTTGAGTTGTTTTAAATCTGGATGTCTGCATCCGCTATGTTAAGACTGTTAAGGGCAAGGCCTTCAAAGTGCATATGGCGAACGATATGACCATGAATCAAAACAAATCTTTGAAACTGATGAGATTATTGCGGTCGTATAGGTAACAATATGTGGCTAAAGATTTTTTTTATAAATGTTTAAAATATCTTGGAAATTCCAACTATTAGACAAAATAACACAAAGAAAAAAACAGCTGTCTCATACATTTGGGACGAATTGATATTGGAATATTGTATGGGACACAGTTATAGCATACCTCGCAATAACGACAGTAAAAACTAAAAAGTGCAAAACGAATTAAAAAAAAAGCTTGTTCCATTTCCAAAGTTAATCTAAAAACAAATATGGCGGCAGTCAGAGGGAGGGAACAGGGCATGACAATGTGCGCATTCCATTGAGCATTCCTCTCGCATTTCATCTGGCATTCTGCGATAAATCAGAGCCATGGCTCGCGAATTGATTGGAGAGCTCTGTCTACTTGTCTATGTTTCCAAATGAGAATTCAAATGAATTTTCGAACTTGATTTGACATTTGAAATGGGCTTAGGAGTTTGTTATACCTACTTAACAGTCCCCAAAAAAGGGAGCATACTGATAAAAGTACCTACTGCAATCGCCACCCAAAAAAAAAATATTTTTCAATGTTATAAAATGGACAGCTTCTAGTTATAATTATGACATCGAAACGAGTATCGTGAAACGCCTACATCCGCACACATCGTGTATGACCAGCATTATGGCCCACTTAGTTTCAGATTGACCCGTTTTTTTTATAAACTTAACATCTGTTAATAATGATGTTGGGGTAAACATTAGCGTATTTTTCAGGACGGAAGGACTTTTTTGAATCTTTTTTGTGATGCTCAGTAAACTGTGTAATAAAATAATTAATACAGGTTAATGAAAGGAGAGGACCACCAGTCCCTAACACTATTTTACAGGAAAATAGGGACAATTTAAATCTACCTTCAACCCAATGTTTATTTTCTATCGGTAGTTAACAACGGTAAACAAAAATAAAGTAAGACCTCTTTGGATGTAACCTAATTTGAAAACGTGTGAGTTTCTCATTTGAAATTCTTTTGTAGGTACTGTATTAACCTCTCTTTTGCGTACGTTACGAAGTTTCCCGCCCTTTTACCAAAGGTAAACTCTAAGTGCTTGGTAAACTTAATAATAAAACCAAAATCATCGGCGTATAGGTTAACATCAATATTGGAACAAGAGCAAACATTTACAAGCACACGTAATTGAATGAAATACTTTCTGATAGGTAGGAAGGTAAATTATTTATCGACGATTGATTTAATGAACCGACGCGGCCACGAAGGCTGATCTTTTCGTGATTATTACATTTTCGCAGAGTTTTTACGGTTTGACCACCACTATCATTTAAGCTTTAAGTCTTCCGGAATACATTTTCAAAATGATGGTCATAATCCAAAGACATTCAAATATTTACGAGCGATAGACGAAGAAAATTATAATCCAATACTTGTTAATATTACTATTTAGTAACATATCGAAAATACTCGGGATCAAAATTTGTACCGACTTTATTTCCAATGTCCGCTCTATAACAATTCTTTTAAATCTCTTTGTCAAAATCGCATCCAAATCGTACGCGAATTTCAGAAGAACAACGCGGTCACACAGTTGTACATGATTAGCGAATTCATAAATTACGTTTACATTACGTATGGAGTTTCCTCCGTGCCTCGGTAAGCACCAAAAGCGGTTGGTCCGAGCTGTCATTTGTAGATTTTGAAAGTCTACCAAGGAGTATCGTATTACCCAGAACAAACTGGGACTCAGATTTTTTATTATAATAACAGCAGTACGGGTCCATCTTCAAGGTACGGTCCGATGGGTTCATGGCATACCGAGTTCCCTCCGCTATTTAGCTGTGATTTGTAGACGTTTGACGGTCGTTACGGGTAGTCTGAAACCAGAAAGTCTGACAACCAGTCTTACCAAGAGCTAATACAAGTACCTGGGTCACTAGACAGTCGCACCATGTAAAATGGTAACTGGTATTGGTGTGGTATTCTGCTGCATCCGGTACGACTAGAACCTGACCCCGGCACAGTTGGGTAAAGGGTGATGATGATTGCTTATACGAGGTGGAAGGGACTCCGACGCTAAAACGATTACCACGTATTCAGTACATCATTCTGAACACCCCCGATTCAGTCATAGAAATTTTACGTCGGTTATTAAAAAAAACCGGCCAAGTGCGAGTCGGACTCGCGCACGAAGATTTCCATTAAGTATCTATAAAAACGGTCCCGTTTTACCCTTTGGGTACGGAACCCTAAAAACGGTCAAAATGTCTGAAACAGCTGATTTGTTTTTTCCACCCAATATTAGGAAATTCCTAAGTAACGTGGTCTTTAAATAATCCCTAGTTTTAACAAGCCACGTAAACCAAGTCATTTTTGCTCCTTTTCTAAACCTCGTTCTCTCTCAATTAGGCCCCCTTAAGCCTCTGTAAGCGTCTGCCTTTTGACGGACCTTTGACGAAATTTGAATATTTTACAAGTCAGTGTACTTACGAGCACGTTCGAGTAAGAGTTGGCTCCTTTGTTTCAACTTTTGCTAAATTCTACTGAGTTTTTCTTTTTAAGTTTTTAAAGGTTTCAATCAAATTACACGTAAGTTATCTTTAGCGCTAAAGCAATTAATACACTGAGGAAAAATTTTCAAGAAAGTAGGTAAATTAATATGATCTTGTATAGGTGCCAAGCTACTACAATCTGTCAAACTTCCTTAATAGATTTTTAACGTTATCTCTAAAGCACTAGGCTCAAGGTTGGTTGGGAAAATCTGTCAGTTTCGGGTAGGTTGACCTGCTGGCGTCTGTACGTATGGCGTAAAATCAAAATCAAATCAAATCATTTATTGCTTTGCAAACATGGGTAAAAGATACATAGATGTTTCATATTTTTATGCAAGTTCTCCACATTTTACCGTCCAATGGGCATGCAAACAGTATTCGTACAGTTTCAGTCAACCATACTTAATTGAAAAATGTAATACAATAAAGGATAAATGTCAACCACAAATAAAATAAAAAAAATAAAAAGAAATGTCAAACGGAGTAAAAGTGTGTCAAACCATAATAATAATAAGTCAATCAGAGTAATATTACTTATGTCAATCAGCAAGTGAATCATCATTAAGAAAGCTGTCAATAGAGTAATAGCATTTAACAAGTAAAACTTCATTTAGCGCCCTTCTAAATTGTAATGCAGTCAAATTTTCTATAATATTTGGTAATTTATTATTTAAAATGCGAGGGGCGATACCAAAAAAACTTTTTTGCATAAGTGCAGTTTTACATGAGCTGGCTTGTATTTTACTTACCACAACTTTCATGGAATATGGTATGGTATAAAAACTAAACTTATACTGTCACTTACAGGATATCTTCCGTGATTGTTCAGTATAAGTTTAGTTTAAAACCGAGAAAGCTTAAAACAGTGTTTGGTATAAAAGTATTTACTTCATTACCAAAAACAAACCTTAATTTTATATGGGTCCCTTATGCTCCTCTTGCAAATCTTCAGCATACTTTGATTCGAACCATTCCCATATTATGATCTGGTGATTTCGGTTTCAGTTAAAAATATCCACCAATACTACCATATGATATCTCAGCTGTCCACTATCGATTTATTTGTTTCATCCTTTTATGCGTAGGTATTCTGACATTTATCAACCACTGATATTTATTGTAACATTGAAACTTTCAAGTAAGTACCTGTAGATATCTGATAAGCGATCAACGACCTACGTTTTATCTTAGAATCAATATCAATCGAGTTTGCAATAAAATGCAAATTTGGTTTAATCCAATTTAAACGGTTAGAACGTAATCAGTAAATCATTCTGTACCCACATAGAATTTTTTCTATAAAAGTGCAATACCTACAAGGTCAAAATGTATGGAACAGTTGTTTTTTTTTTAATTACCAATAAAAAAATTCTATGGGGCTTCAGAACGACGTAACAGATACGTGGTAACCGTTTGTGCGTCGGCGTCGGTGTCCTCCCTTCCACCCTTTTTTTTTTGGTGGGTGGGAAATCATCAAATGACCCCGCCCGCTCTGGGCGGAGCGGAAGGGAGTGTCAGACTCTTACTGACTAAAAACCACCCATGTTCCTTCTTAGACCCTTTATGTTCCAGGGCCGCGGTATCTCTTTCGAACAGTCCCGCAGCCCTGGCAAGTCCCGCAGCCCTGGCACGCCCCTTCCACCCTGTATCTCCTTTCGACGAATAATTATACTACACCAGCAATTAACAACACTATTACCAAAACAAAAATAATCAAACCAATAAAAAGCGCCCAACAATTTTAAAGGTCTCGTTTATACAAAGCTATCTATAACCTTTTCCCTTTAGCAGTTCCCGCCTGTCTGTAATTACTTTCTGTAAATATAAAAGCGCACACAAAGCTCGTAATATAAGGATTTAGCGCGTTTCTAGCTGCATATTGCAATTAATTTCGCGCCACTTTGTGGTTAAATGCAAAAGCTGGCGCCATCGCCATGTTGAAATTTACAAGTAAGCAAAAATTTGAAAACCGAACGGCGAAATTAAATGGCTTCTACACTGCTAGTCCTTTGACTTGTTATTTGTCTCTAGCTATTGAATTGGCTAACCGCAGGTCTGAATGATTCTCCGGTAGGTAAACAATTTTTTTTTTTCACAAATCTCATGGTAGCGTAACCTCAAGGTAGTTATGGAAGCGTTCATAACTATACAATCATCATCATCATCATTCTCCTGCTCTTAAACATGTAGCATGTCTTCTACTTCCATACTTCTCTATTACCTGACATCTCATCAGACCTCCTTTCTAGCCTTATCATCCTTCACACAGTCCAAACTCAAAGCATTTATTTCAATTAGACCATTGGACCATTACAGCACTTTTGAATATCAAAAAAAAAAACAAAAAGAAGCGAAGCTACAGCAGTCACAAGGCATAATAACTTGAGAAAGTACTGCAGTTGCACATTCCAAAGCCTAGAAGGACTCTTTTAAATCAAAATATTGTTACAAAATCTTGGTTACATCATTCATGTTGAGATTATACATTTATGTGAGAACGATGTAGAAAGTCGTCCATCCATCGCTTCTTTGGTCTACCCTACTCTTATACCCCCATCCACATTCATAGACAACTTTCCTCATTCCTCCGCATCACATGCCCATACCACGACAACCGATTACTATTAGAATTTAATATATCTGTGTTAATTTACAAAATTAGAATAGTTCAAATAATATCATGGGAACGTGACTGAGTTGTACGTAATTATGTGGACAAACCAATTAGGTTGTTATTTAAGTATTATTAATTCATATTGTTAATTTAATACTCATGAATACAGTGGAGTTTTAATAAGCCTCCCGAACAACAAATTCATTCACAGATAATTTATACAGGAAAATAGGTTAAGTAGATTTTAGTCTGACAAAGGCGATTTAACTTTCTTACCTATCCTATTTATTTAACAAAACACCATTCGAAAGTATACTAGGACAAATGGACATCCAATTATACATTTTCGTCGTTAAATTAAAATAGTCCTGGATAAGTCACGGGAAATTGGTCCCTACAAACGAGAGTCGACGTGAAAAATGGCTTCAAAGCAACTTCAGCGCTTTGAACGGCTGATTCAGGATTTTATTTAACGATTTGGCACAAGGGCCGAAGCGGGCAGACGATCTCACACAATGAAGTGTGCTAGTTAGCATATTTCGTTGCCGCTGAAATAACGATGAGAATTTCAAGCTACACCGCATGTTTTTTACTTTATTTGACGCTAGCTTTCGGTGGTTGAGGTCCATTTTAAAGTCATTAAATAGTACTGGCAAGTTTTAAAAAGGTAAAATGACCAACTACCTTAAAATGTTTCTGTGTTTAACACTGGCCATTAAGATAATAAAGAAAAAAAGACCCTGGCCATTACCGATTCGCGCTATTGTATGAGAATGGAACCATGGTGTCCACAATGGCTACAGCTAATGAACCATGGAACTAATATGTACTATATCAAGGAACCTAACGACGAACCGTGCAGTTGGAAATGTTAGTTTATTTTCAAATTTCGAACGTACACTTCGATCTCAGAACCAATAACATCGCAGCATTAGAGATGACTGCAAAGATAAAGTTCGAAAGAAATGTTTGTCTCCGAGATTGTGTTAGTGAAGGAGCAAAGTGTCCTTTGACGAAATCTCTTAGTTCTTCCTGTTTCTCAGCTCCGTCTTCGACTAAAACCATTTTCTTTGTATAGGGTAAAATAAATAAGCTTTAACAGTTTGTCACTTAATAGATTCTAACTTAATTGATTAAACATTGTTACAGTTTGCAAATTATCAACAACATAATGAAGGGGGACTATATTTCTTGTCACCAAAATTTATATTTGTCATCAAGTTGTATCACCTAATAAATAGATCTATCGCCACGAAATATTTTCGTTCTCAGATAAAAAAAAGTGTTCCCAGGTATGAATTATCAAATTAATGTTAATATTATGTGTAAAATAAGAGATGGATTACCAATAAAATTGTAGTAAATTAGATGAATATAAACTTCGTTCTTATAATAATAGTTGTATTACTCAAATAATAGCTTTGTGCTCAGAATGGTAGATCTGTCACCAACGACGTCAGGGGCACCCCGAGGTTCGGTTAGTTAGGTTCCTGTAAACCCTGCAGACAGAAATAGGAGCCCCGCGCAGCGGGGATCCGTCGACCTGCTGACTGAAACGCTAACCCTAGACGATCGACGTCAGGGGCACCACGAGGTTCGGAAACTCCGAAACGTCTGAAAACAGTTGATCTCTTTAAATAAGTTTGCTTAAATACTTATTAGGACAAACCTATTATAATACATACAAAAACATTAATTTGGTACTAGAGCCTATATCACCATGATTTTAGGTGATTTATTGTGGAATTGATTTTATATTGTTTGGTGACTACATTTTGGTGACAAATCTACTATTTTGCGGACAAAACCTATTATTTAAGAAACACAAAACTAATAAAATTGGCGATAGCTTAAATGATACCCATAATGAAGTAACTTGTGAAAAATATAATAAGTTTTTTTTTCCTGGACAGTTCGGTTTTTACCTGCAATTTTTTTAAAATCTTAAATTTGATAGGCAGTTTAAGGATGCGTTTCCATCAGAGATGAGCGAAGATGCGTAGCGAAGGTGTGTGTGAAACAAACAAACAGGTTTTTTTTTGTTATAAGTAGGTACCGTATATAATTTCACATGTATTCAGTAAAAAACTATTTTGGAATTACAAAGAGCCACTTGGATTTTTTTTATTTGTATAGATGAATATGAAAACACAATCAACAATGCAACTAAACATACATATTTATTATGTTTGACGGCGCATCCGTCAACGTCAGACGTCAGGTTGACTTTTAGTTGTCAAAGTCAGCCTAGCGAAGCGTCATTGTCGATGGTTGTGAGGGCGGCCATCTTGACACTGTTGTTCGAGACGGCGCCCGCGCACCACGCTTGTGACGAATCGCTTTGAATCCGAATGATAGTTTGATTCAGAGTTCTAATTAAGTTGCTGTCGTATTGCTAAGAGTGTACATTGATCGTTTAACTGTGTATTTCAATTATTAAAACTCGTGCTGATTAAAGAACTGTAATTGTGACAAGGACTTGTGATTTTTCTGCCCACGCCCACCTGCCTACCTACCTACCCACATACATCACAAGATGAGTTCTGATGAAGGCCCTCCTGCCCCTTCATCAGAAGTGGGATCGGATGGGGCTAGAATTGAGCAAGAAACACCAAAATCGGATGCAGAAAAATTCGATGGTCCCTATTAACAATGTCAGTTCTGCAAAATGACAACTGTTCAGTAGGGCAGTTCAAAGTTTGTTTTGATGATAAAAAAAATATTATAAGACTGTGGATGTTCAAATTTGCACTGATTGTTTTATGTATTGTTTACTTAGTACTGACATAGACAAAATATAGAATTAATTGATAGTTAAGGAAATAAGGTACTACCGACATTTTAACATGGACTATTTCCAAGGTGAATTGTCGGTTGTGACACAAACGACAGTTTTGTTCGGATATTTAACACTCATTTAAGTCGGTAGTGGTATATCCAACATTTGTAAATGGAGATTTAGAAATAAGTTTGTCGTATGTGTTTGGTTTGCTTGCGTAAGTTAGAAAAAATAAACTTTATTTAATAAACTTTTCCATGCATTTATTGAACATACCATCAACACAAATGAAAAATAAGGAATGTACACTTTGAGATCACGAGATAATTATAATTAAACACAACAATAATAATAATAATTCAAAACACTTAATCATTATTTAAAATAGTAATCAATAGCGATAAGGTCAGAGGAGCAGCCATCAATGACCACTCGGATCGACCGTTCACTCAAGAAGTCAGATATCCAGTAGCAAAAGTCAACGGGAATGCCGTATGCAGGAAGTTTGCTCAGCAGACTTGCGTGCCATACCCTGTTGAAAGCCTTCGAGATGTCGAGCGACACGGCAAGGGCTTCGCCGTGTTTCTCGATGGCCTCGCCCCAGCAGTGCGTAGCATACACTAGAAAATCCCCAGTTGATCGTCCCCGGCGAAAGCCATACTGACGGTCACCGAGTAAGTCGCTCTCGCTTGCTTCTAGGTACGCCAGCAGCTTCCCATTGAGAACCTTTTCCATAACTTTACAAAGTATGGAGGTGATGGCGATTGGTCGATAGTTACTGGGGTCGGCACGACTACCCTTCTTGGGTACTGGTTGTACATTGGCAACCTTCCATGACTTCGGTACCGTTCTGGTTTTAAGAGAGAGGCGATACAAGCGCGTCAACACAGAAGACAACTCAGGCGCACAGTTCCTCAAGACTCTTGCTGGTATACCATCAGGACCGCTAGCCTTGTTCACGTCTAGGCTATGGAGTACTCTACGAACCTCTTTCATGTGTATTGTGATCTCCGGCATCGAAGAATCACAGTGAGGAATCGTTGGTGGCTGTTTTGATCCAGCATCTAGACGAGAATTGCTTGCAAATAGAGATGCAAATAGGTTTGCCTTCTCGGTAGCGGAGTGAGCTAGCGACCCTTCCGGTTTTTGCAGGGGAGGTAATGTGGGCCGGCAGAAGTTGGTTTCGACCGATTTGGAAAAGGGACCAAAACTGTTTACTACCAGAGGGGTAGGAAGCAAGCTTAGCCCCTATGCGGCTGACGTGGTCGAAACGCGCCTTTCGGATCACCCGCTTACAGGACTTTGCGGCAGAATTAAAAGCTCTTTTCTTCGCTCGAACCCGTCGAGCTCGGACTTTGCGATCACGGGATTGGTCCCGGGCTTGGTATGCAGACTGTCCACATTGAACCAAGGACGGGCTTTGTGACCGAGCGTTATGTCGGAGAATGGAATAAAATATTCCATTCCCTGCCGTATCACGCCCGCAACCGCTTCAGCCGAACAAGTGGGGTTGCCCGAAGAAAAGCACACTGGATGCCAAGGGAAGGACGCAAAAAAGTGCCGCATCTCATCCCAGTCTGCTGACTCGTGTCGCCAAACTCGTCTCTTGCCCCTAGGGCTATCATCTGGAGGAGAGCTGAGAGACACCGACTTTACCAGACAGTGGTCAGGAATGGCCACTTCAGGAATTCTCTCTTCAGGTATAGAAGTATTTACAATCTCGTTCCTGTCACTGAATACAGTATTATCATCCATCATTTCTTGTAGACACTGTGTCAATTCTTCATCAATGTCAAGTCTATTTTTAACGAGTAATATTTTGTTCTAAAATAAGATAATTAGGAATTAAAAATGGTAAAAAGCTCTGTGGCACGTCTACTCTTAACAGAGGTTCGAGGGGATTATATCCGACAAAAAATTCTAAACATAATGCAGTTATTAGTGTAGAAATTACCATATCCAACCGACTAACTTACTTTAGGTTACGTGTAATAATGTCGAAAGTGACACATCCGACAAAACGTCTACTTTTAGGTTACATGTAACAATGTCGAAAGTGACACATCCAACAAAATGATCTACTATACGTACATGAAATAATGTCGGAAATGGTATATCCGACAAAATTGTCTGTTTGAATACCATTGAAAATAGATGTATCTACCGGAACCTACTTTATTAAAGGGAATATATCTATATTAAACAAAACACGAATGGTTTCATGTTAAAGTTGTAATCTACATTATTGAAATGGCTGTAAAATCTAAAAAATCATTTTATCTACTTAATAACATAAAGGGTGCTTACTAGGTTCTGTAGGTATGGGATAATCTTGACAATCACTTGTCTCTTTCATAAGCTGATAAATAGGATCTTGTTTACTAGATCTAAAATCCGTTTAGAACGTTTCGACATGATGACTTCACTTTTTTAAACGTCCAAAAACAATATAAAATCAAATGATTGCAAATTCGGCCGCGCGCGCGCTCCTCCCAGTAACAAAGTGCGTAGTGGCAGATCCGCGCGCACCCGCGCTCCCTCCGCCCCGCGTACAACGTCGGTTCCGTCACTACCAACACTGTTGCGCGGACAAAGTTATCACAACCGACAATATTAACCAAGAAACTGGCTAAATTCCATGACTTTCAATAAAATAAAATATTACGAACGATAGATCTTTTTATTGTGATTCTATTTATGTAAAAAAGTTAATATTGGTAAAAATGTATATCCGACATTGTTAATAGGGACCATCGAATTGCTGAATAATATGGAAATGCTTTTATCTCGTGTTCTCGCAGCCCAGCCAACGCCAACTGTGAGTACTAACCAGGCAACACATTTCTTACCGTTTAATCCAGACGAACCAGACTGTGACATAGATGGTTGGTGCAATATTACAGAAGCGATCGTTCATAATAAGCGCTTAGAAGGAATAGACTTGCTCATGGCTCTTACTACCTCTTTAAAAGGACGAGCGGCTGCCTGTATCACTAAGCTAAACTTATGTGAAATGTCCTGGAGCGTTGTCAAACAGACACTGTTAGCTAAATTTTCAAAACCAAAGCTTCTTCAGGACTATTTCGACGAAATATTGCGATTCCAGATAGGAGCTAAGGAGACAGCTTCAGAAGCTGCTCTTCGTTTATGGAACTTAATCGAACGAATACCTAAGACTGTGATGCCTGAAGAAGTGGTGACTGGATTCGTTATTTCTGTGCTTTGTCAGAAGGACAGCCTGATAAGACGTGAATTGATTGCGCACAATATCACAACTCGCACTCAATTGTTCCGAATCCTGGGAGGCGTATCTCTTAAGCGGCGTTCAGACGGTGTCGAAGCTAACGAACCTGAGGCGAAGCGTTTTCGTGCTACCGAAAGGTTCACTGGCAGATGTAACTTTTGCGGAATATCGGGACATCGTTTTGCGGAATGCCGAAAACGTCGTGACTCGCTGGGATCAGTCGAGCCTCGAGACACTCCGAGTGCTTCTCGTCCGTTGGAGAGGATGACCGATGTAACGTGCTACACTTGTGGCCAAAAAGGTCATGTGACAACTAACTGTCCCGATAAAAGGAACGGTGGTAAAGCTGCGGCCAAGGAAGTCCACCATTGTGAACACCGTCCTTCAAGGGGTATCTTGACAACATCTTCCGGTGAGTCTGTACCTTTTCTATTTGACAGCGGATCGTCCTGTTCTCTTGTGAAAGAAAGTTATCGTGGTAAACTCTTGGGTACTGTGTGTAAAAGTCTCGTCTATCTGAGCGGTATTGGAGGCGATGATATACAGTGTACGATTCAAATTCAGGCCGATGTTAAAATTGATGATCGCTTGATTAGTTTACTCTTTCACGTGGTTTCCGACAGTAATATATCTGAGCCTATAATTATTGGTAGAGATATCTTTGATCAGGGGTTAAGTGTAGAAATTGATAATGATAATCTTGTTATATATTCTAAACAGCAATCTAATCTTTGTGTCGCGACATCAGATCTCCCAGATTTTTCAAAAATTGACACGGATTTGCAGGAACGGGATAAAGACATGTTGATTTCCATATTGAGCAAATATGCGAATAACTTTATCGAGGGTATACCTACCAAGCGTGTGAAGACGGGACTATGTGAAATTAAATTAGTGGATCCACATAAAGTTGTGCAGCGATGTCCCCATAAAAGAGCACCTATAGAGAAACAAATTATTAGGGAACAGGTTCAAAAACTATTAGACGCAGGGGTGATTCGAGAGAGTACGTCCCCATTTGCTAGCCCTATCGTTCTTGTGAAAAAGAAGGATAATTCCGATAGACTTTGTGTAGATTTTAGGGAGTTAAATTCAAATACCATACCTGAACATTATCCCTTACCTCGAATCGAGGAACAAATCGACCAGCTTACGGGTGCTAATTTCTTCTCTTCATTGGATATGGCTTCTGGTTTCCACCAGATCCCTATCCACCCTGAGTCAGTGGAGAAGACAGCTTTCGTGACAAACGAAGGGCAATACGAATATCTCGCCATGCCGTTTGGTTTGCGAAATGCTCCTTCAGTCTTTCAGAGATGTATCACAAGGGCTCTTAGTCATTTGCAAGATAAACCACTTATCTATATGGATGACGTGTTATGTCATTCTGCTAACATCTCCGAAGGACTGAAGCGCCTTGACTTTGTTTTAGGTGCGTTATCAGAAGCCGGGTTTACATTCAATACAAAGAAATGTAAATTTATGAAACAACGAATTGACTACCTAGGATATTCTGTACAATCCGGTGAGATTAGGCCCAATTCACGGAAGATTCAAGCATTGGCAGATGCCCCAGAACCTAAATCGGCTACTAATGTTCGCCAATTTCTCGGTCTAGCCTCCTACTTTCGGAAATTTATTCCTGAGTTCACACGAATAGTCGGTCCCCTATACCCTCTTACAAAACTTAAAGGACGAATTACTTGGACTACCGAACATGAAAAGATACGGCGCAAAATTATAGGCATTCTCACGTCCGAACCGGTGCTAACTATATTCGACCCAGAACTTCCGGTGGAGCTACATACCGATGCTAGCTCAGAAGGATATGGAGCAATCCTTCTGCAAAAGAAAAATAATCTTCCGCACGTTGTAGAGTATTATAGCCGCCGTACAGCAGACGCGGAATCTCGTTATCATTCATACGAGTTAGAAACTTTAGCGGTCGTCAGAGCTGTAGAGCATTTTCGCCATTATTTATATGGTAGGCGATTTGTTGTAGTTACCGACTGCAATTCACTCAAGGCGTCGAAATCGAAGAAAGACCTAACACCCCGCGTTTACCGATGGTGGGCTTATTTACAAGCTTACGATTTCGATATTATATACCGCGAAGGAAGTAAAATGGAGCATGCTGACTACCTGTCCCGAAATCCACTGTCAGATTCTGCTGTTCCTATCACTCCTGTAAAGCTTAAACCTAAAACTGTCAACTATGTTGAACTACACCAGGGCTGGCTGTTAGTTGAACAGAAACGTGACGCAGAAATTCAGGATCTTATCGCAAAACATAATAATAATAGCTTTCCCGAGACAATAGGTCAAACGTATGACGTTAGAGATGGTATACTCTATAGGAAGATTACTCGTAACAAAACGGTTTCATGGCTACCCGTAGTTCCACGGTCTCTTATTTGGACACTAATTAATCATGTCCACAACGAATTGCAACATTTAGGCAGGGACAAAACTCTAGACAAGCTGTACGAAAAGTATTGGTTTCCCAATATGTCTAAATGTGTACGAAAATTTATAGATTCGTGTATCATTTGTAAGGCATCGAAAGGTCCATCGGGTGCTCAGCCTGTTCAGCTTCATTCGATTCCAAAAGTATCCGTGCCTTGGCACACGATTCACATAGATTTTTCGGGGAAGCTGAGCGGGAAGAGTGACCGAAAGGAGTATTGCTCGGTAATAATCGATGCCTTTACCAAATACGTTTTACTCGAACATACTTTGTCAGTAGATTCCAAGAGTGCAATATATGCCGTACAAAAAGCGGTGTGTCTTTTTGGAGCCCCAAAAAGAATCATCGCAGATCAGGGCCGTTGCTACATTAGCTCAGATTTTAAGAGCTTTTGTCAAGAGCATAAAATAGACCTCCATTTCATCGCGACTGGTACGAGTAGGGCAAACGGCCAAGTTGAACGAGTGATGCGTACTCTGAAGAGCCTCCTTACTATCATTGAAAACGACCCTAACAAAGCATGGCGTGACGAATTAGGTAACATCCAACTTGCTCTCAATAGTTCTAAATCTTCCGTTACCAAATACTCACCGTCAGAACTAATGTTTGGAATTCGTTCTAATTCTTTAGGAATGTCTAAGTTGAACGCCGATAATATGGATCATGAGGTTCGCTTAGATTTAGATTCGGTAAGAACTGATGCATCAGCTAACATTTGCAAAGCTGCTGAATCTGATACCCTTCGGTTTAATCGTGGTCGGGCCACAATAAGACCTTTCTCTAAAGGAGACTTTGTATTTATTAAAAATTGTGAACGGAATAAAACAAAATTGGATAGGAAGTTTCGAGGTCCATATGTTATAGTAGAAGTACTTGAAAACGATCGCTACGAACTTAAAAGTTTAGGTGGTTCTCAGAGAACTTATAAATACTCTCACGAGAATTTGCGCGCAGTACCCCAGGGACATATCGGTTTGATCGAAATAGCTACTAGTCTTTTAAATTGTGAAGAGGCCGAGACGGCGTCGGAAGATGAAGAAAGTATAACTAATTCAAATCATGACAATGATAACTCTGACACCTTGACCGTATGCTCAAACACTGTTTCCGCCGATTCGAGGACGCTCACAGCAGGCTCAGACACTCTCAGTATATGCTCAGATCCTGAGACTTGGGAAATTTTGCACGAAACTGAAATTCATACAGAACAAGACGATTCATAGTCGTAGGTAAGTGGAGCGACCTGTAAGAATCTCTTTCCTGCCAAATAGTCAGACGAAATATGTCGTCCGGGTCAGTATCAGATTGACTTGTCTCTGTGCTTTTGTTCTATGAGACGAAATATGTCGTCCGGGTCAGTATCAGATTGACTTGTCTCTGTGCTTTTGTTCTATGAGACGAAATATGTCGTCCGAGTCAGAGCCTTTAAGTTGACTGACTTGTTCTGGATGTTTTGCAGATTATGATTAAGACGAATATTGTCGTCCGGGTCACATCCACCAAAGGATTGACTTGTCTAATAGTACCAATTGTGAACAGTTAACCTACATGCTGTTTAGTGACGAGGCTGTGTCATCCGGCTTAATTGTTGCGAGACACTCGCCTTAAGTCTTAAGTATCATAGCGCATTGTGATAATTGTAATTGGTCGTCCGTCAGGATGCCGAACGGATTGTGTACGATTGCAACTCATTGTTTCAGAAAATCGCCCGAGGACGGTCGAGTGTCAGTCCGGCCGTGACGGCGCATCCGTCAACGTCAGACGTCAGGTTGACTTTTAGTTGTCAAAGTCAGCCTAGCGAAGCGTCATTGTCGATGGTTGTGAGGGCGGCCATCTTGACACTGTTGTTCGAGACGGCGCCCGCGCACCACGCTTGTGACGAATCGCTTTGAATCCGAATGATAGTTTGATTCAGAGTTCTAATTAAGTTGCTGTCGTATTGCTAAGAGTGTACATTGATCGTTTAACTGTGTATTTCAATTATTAAAACTCGTGCTGATTAAAGAACTGTAATTGTGACAAGGACTTGTGATTTTTCTGCCCACGCCCACCTGCCTACCTACCTACCCACATACATCACAAGATGAGTTCTGATGAAGGCCCTCCTGCCCCTTCATGTTTATATGAAATAAACTTATTTTATTTATTTAACTAAACATAAACAAACTACCAGACACAAACACATGTGCCACAAACGCCCCTGCCAATGAACGAGACATATCCAATATCAAACACATTGCCCAGTATATCTTGACACGCGGCAAAAAACAGAATTAACTTTAAAAGTACCATATTTGACACATCGATGACATTTTGTCCATGCTAACAGCGCCACTATCAAATGTCAAAGTATACTGGGCGGTTTGTAATACAATATCTACAATATTTACATAGAGATTACATTGCTATCGTAAATCCCAGTCGGCAATGACCACAGTCAACAAACCTTATCTAAATTTGTCTTTAAGCAAATAGTTATGAAGTATTGACTGTCAGATTTGTTTACAATTTGTAGATAAAACTATCGCAATAAAATATGTTTGAGAGGTGTTTAACTTACACATATTTTAACAGTCGATTATGATGTCAGCGAAGTCTATACAAATAAATAAAATTGAAGTGTCTGTTTGCATTATCAAAATAACAGCTTTTTACTAAATGCATGTGAAAATATATACGACACTTGTAATAAAAACACATTTAATTAAAGTTTTGTTTGTCTGTTTGTTCCGGCTAGTCTCCGAAACGGCTCGGCCGATTTTGACGAAACTTTTTAACTTTTACTGACAGGTAGCTGATGTTTTAAGGTCTAATATGGGCTACTTTTATTTTAGAATAAGAATTAGGGTTCCGTGAAAAAAAATTAATAACTTTGAAATTGGTAACAAAATCCGATTAAAAAGGGAATTAATGTTTTTTTTATAATAATTTCACGCGAACGATGGTCGCGGGCAACAGCTAGTGATTTAATATTAACCTTCACGCCTGTACACCTCGAATGGTTAGGCAGAGGTGGACCTAATAGCACACGTCACTCATCCCGCCACCCGTTTTTTTTAGTCATATGCAATAGGGGGCGCACCTATTGCCATCAACCGAGCATAAATGGCTGCTAATGAGAAATACCTGATGGAACACCCAATAACACCTGAGCAGGGAATCATACCCGGGACCAACGGAGCAGTCGAGGTAGTCGTGTTTTATTATTACAAATTGAATAGTAAGTAAGATAGCAAGATTATTTCTATTTACATAGGTGGTGAACCTTTGTTACATCAAAATCAACGTCCAATAAAGGTGTGCCTTATATCACTTGTCCAGATGTCTACTGCTAAACGGAGGCATCTCGTCTTTGTATCACAAGCCACAACGGCCTTGGAGTGAAATGAATCAATCTGTTCAGGTACTAGGATTTAGTGACATAACGTCCGGTCAGGGTTACTATTTCGAAAAATTCTGATAAAAAGACGTTCATTTGCGAAAAAAGCTCGGATATTTTACTTTTAAAATTTTCGTTTTTTCTGTAAAAAATGTCCCCCAGGCGGAAGGGTCTGGACAATTAATATAAACTTGGCTTATACGAATTTCAACCATACCTCAAAGCCAGTAAGGATAAGGACACTGCGAGAATGTTAAGAAAAGAATGTTGTTTGTTATATTAAGTAAACAAAACAGCCACATTGTAACTCTTCAAAAGTGCTGACACTGACAGCATAAAATAATGGCCAATAGCTAACTCTATCGACAGTAAATTTCTGTAAAAACTCCGCATACGCTACAGGACAATGAAGCATTTTCATATTTTCAAAATGGTGTGATAAATTTCTCGTCTCTCGGTACGAATTACGTCACACTCAATACGGTCTTTATTATATTATTACTTGCAGCTTTTCTCGAGAATACGAACCGGTAGGTGAACATATTTGGGAGCAGAAAAGACGTGAATTTAGCCGTGCACTCCCTCAATTTTACTTTTTATATCTCTCTCACTAATGCTTTTGGATTTACGGCAGATCATGCGTGATGGAGAAAGTCGGGCGAAATACATCGGTATGTTGAGTTATAAATAATGTATTACTCAGTATAGATTTTGTACGTGGGGTTGTTCGTCTGTGGTAAATCTATTCTAATATTATGTGAAAGTAACTTCCTGTCTCTTACATTTTCAATTGTTTACTTTTGAATGTTTGGCATCCAAGTAGACCACGAGTTATGACTCATGACCAAGGCAGGACATAGGTGAGGTAATTTTTGATCTGGTACCTAGTATACACGTTTTTTTTTTTGTATCATCGCGGGCAAAACCACGGTTACAAGTTAATGGGGCTACTACAAAACTACTAGCTTTTATAAAATAATATAGTTGATTTCACGAACGATAACCCATGTAAAATACAGCCTTTTCTATGAAAGATAGAACAATACTCAAAGCTATAAATATTCCAAGTTCTGTCGTTTTTTTCTGAAACAAAGCGGAAACATTTAAAGAGAAATAAACAGCTGTGATTGACTGCACGAAATTAAGCTGGATGACTTTTTAAGGAGTTCCAGTATTGTTTTCTTATTTGAAACGATAATTCAGTTAAGTTTTTGTATTACATTTCTTATGCAATTTTGATTTAAATTCCCTCATTTTAAACTCCGATCAAACTGTATAATTATCACTTGCTTCGGTGAAGGAAAATATCGTGAGGAAACCAAACCAGCATACCTGAGAGATACTCGATGGCATGTATAGCCAAGTCCGAGGTCCATGAGCGTAATAAAAGCCCTGACACTAGGTTAGGAACTAACCTCACGAAAAAGAAGGGACGCTATTACATTTTTCTATAAATCACAGTGTTTTTAGGTACCATTTTAATGTATAAGCAATCACAAATATGAAGATATCATAGTCTTAATTTAAAGATAATATATTTATCTCCAGATTAGCTAATTATTTTGCACAAAAATCAACATATTTTCCAATTATTTGCTAAAATAAAAACATTTGCCGACTTCTTCATACGTTTTGCACTCGCGGTTCATCATACCGCGCTCAGAAGCGCTCGTGGAAGGATGGGTGTATCGCTCTCGCTCTCTTGAAAAAAATAAATACGACAAAAGTACTAGAAAGTATTGTAGGGTGCATGCGTGTGAGTACCGTCGTCGCGTCGTCGTATAGTGTAATCGGAAGGAGTTTATACTTTTTTGGACTGAAATAAAAATAAGTACCTACGAGTTTCATACTTTATATTTATTAGAATGTGGTTTAGAAATTATGTTGGGTAAGATCGGGATTTGGATGGGTGAGGTTAAGCAGTTGTTGACAAGGTTGCGAAATGAATGGGTGGGATAAGCAGCTCTTAGTAATGTTAGGATTTGTGTGGATAAGGTCAAGCTGTCGGTGGTGAGGTTTCGAAGTGGATGGACGGGAGGGTTATGATTTTAATTTTAACCGTTTGAATGAATGACGAATATGGAGGCAAAACCAAAATCCAAGATGGTGCCGATAGAAATTTGACAACGGCTGTCATTTTCATGGTTTTTGGGGTCGCTGGTATCGGATATTTATGATCATAACCAAAGTGCAAGATGGCGCTGACAAAACATTGACAACTTTTCTTCATGGGTGTCATTTTATTTATTTATTTATTTAAACTTCATGTACAATAGTGGTACATAGGCGGACTTAATGCCACAAGGCATTCTCTACCAGTCAACCTTTGGGTTAAATAGGAAACATTGTGATAGGTACAATAAATATCTAAAAAATAACTTCTTGATTTCGAAAATTTATATCCTTATATTGATACTAATACACATATACAGTAAGTAACAAAAACCCTGTTGTTCCTGTTAGGGACGTATACATTTACCTACAAGCACAACATTGATGAAGTTATAATTAAAAAAAATTAAGCATTGGCCAGTCGAGAGGCCAAAATCGAATAACTATTAAAATCGACACATTCAAAAAAATGTTTAGAGTATCTGATTTTACAAGTACATCTTTATTTCGCTAAATAGCCGAGCGGCGGCTTTCTTTGACGCGACAGAAGATGCCGCCAAAGGCTACCGCGGCGCACGTGCCCCGGTACCCCGCGACCCGCCCGCGCCGCTTCGCGAATCACTTCCTTAGTCTCCCGCGCAGCTTACTTCCGAACGGATGTTATTGTTGACCTACGTAGTGAGTGACTTGTGTTTTGTTTACGTAAAAGTTGACCATGTCGTATTCTAACGTAGAATATTTTAATATGTTGATGTGTCTTGGGAAATGTGACTGCAATTATGCAGAATCACGCAGACTTTACCAAGAACGTTTCGCGAGTCTACCATTACCGTCGGCGATGGCATTTCAACGTTTGCACATGCGTACGTACAATACCGGCAGTGTGCACGGACGAGACCAACATCGCAGACGCAGGCAGACCGAGGACTCGAGACAGTGAAATCGAGGATCAAAAACTAATACCGCACATTCGTTCGGTAGTGTGATGTTATCGTGTTCGGATAGACAGACTTTGTTTATTTTTTTAAATGTAGTGAAGTGTTAAATGTAGTTTAAACAAGTATCAATTGTGCATAAAAATACCGTGTAAACCAACATTTTCAAAGATTAATTCGTTGAAGTGATAAACAACAGCTGAAAAGGTCACGAACTTGTGTAGAAAAAATAGGTACTTAGCGGCACGCGCAGTGGCCGCCGGTGCACCGGGGCCACGCCGCCGGCGCGGCGGCGTCGATCAAAGAGAGTGGCTGAACGTTCTATCTCTTTCTGTTTTCGCGTCATCGCTTCATGCAACAGAATTGCAGAGGTAAGAAATCAGTTGAACCTAACAAATATTAATAATTAAATATTTATTTTAATTATTTTTGTTAACCGTTTTTTATAAATGACTTCCTTTATTACGTGTGTATACCGATTCTTAAAACGTAGGTAGAAGGAACAACAGGGTTTTTGTTACTTACTGTATAAATAAAATAAACTACTAAATATTTTAACAAATACCAAAATAAAAGAAAAGAAACCTAATAATAATTACCATGACTTGACTTCTAATTGAGAGCTATTTATCCTGACTTAAGTAGTGGTTGCGAACTTTTCTTTTAAAAGTGAGTTTGCTTTCAACTTTTTTAATGCCAAAAGGTAGCGCGTTCCAGAGCCTTGTAGTAGAGATGGCGTAAGAATTCGACATAAAACCGGTGCGGTGTGAAGGAATTTGGAGAAGTAGATTCTTGGCAGCTCGAAGGTTACGACTGTGCGAACTGCCCAACACTTTAAAATAAGTTTTTAGGTAATCGGGAGCATATGGATCGTTCATAATTGTGAAGAGCATGCAGAGAGATCTGAGGGACCTCCTGAGTCGGATAGGCAACCATTTAAGCTGAGAACGGAAGGAGGAAATGTGATCGTATTTGCGAAGGCCAAAAACAAAGCGAATACAATTGTTGAGAAGTCGATCCAATTTGTTTAGAAGTTCTTGGGAAAGATCAGAATAACAAACATCAGCATAGTCGATACTGGGAAGCACAAGTGACTGGACCAAAGTGAGTTTGGTGCTAGATGGCAGGAAGTGTTTGAATCTATAGAGGGATCGCAGCGAGAACGAGACTTTCTGGCTCACCTGAGCCACGTGCTTATTCCAACTTAAACTGCCGTCAATGTACAGACCTAAGTCTTTTACGTGAGGTGAAAGAGAAATGACGGAGTTCTCGTACATCAGTGGCATAAGTTGGCTAGTGTTCACATTTCTCAAAAAGTACGAACTGCCAATTAGGATGGCCTGACATTTCCCGACGTTAACAGAAACCCCAAATTTGCCAGACCATTCCTCGATAGTTCGAAGATCAGCATTGAGTGCTGAAATGCAATTGTCAAGGTTGGTAATGTCAGACTGAGCGTATAGTTGCAAGTCATCAGCGTACAGATGGTAAGAACATTTACACGGTTCATAACCGTGAAAATGGGTCAAAACCAAAATGGCACCGAAAAATATTTAGCCATTTCTCGTCATGGGTATCAATTCCATGGTTTTTGGGGTTGCCAACCACGAATATATACGGTCATAACCAAAATCCAGGATAGCACCAAAGAATATTTGGCCACTCTTTGTTATGGGTGTCCATTTCATGGTTTTTGGAATCGTTAATAATAAATTTGGGGTAAAAGCCAAAATCCAAGATGGCGCCGACGACAATGCGGCAACTTTTCGTCTTGGGTGTCAATTTCATGTTTTTTTAGGGTCGCTAATAATGAATATGAAATCCAAACCAAAATCTTATCTTATGTGTTTTTCCTGACTATGACCTATCTGTGAGCTAACTTTTATCAAGATCCGTTCAGCCGTTCTGACATGATTTAGTAACGAACATCCATCCAAACATCCCTTTGCATTTATAATATTAGTTATTAGTTGGATATAATATACGGGGTGGAAGGGACACCGACGCGAAAACGGTTACCACGTCTTCAGCACACCATTCTGAGCCCTTATATACAAATTTTTCATCGGTTATTTTTTTAAATCTGCTGTTCCATACATTTTGGCTCAGAGTGGTTCAATGTGTGCGTAGGTGCGTACGCGTAATGTTGCTGTGTGCGACTTTAGATACCTAAATTTAAGTTAATCGAAAATGGAACAACTGCGATCTGGGAATATTTTGTCTAGACAAGGCGTAGACTATATGGTCTATTAAAATTACAGTCAACGTACGGGCGAGACGAAATCCCGTAGCGAATCGGTTCTTTTTTGCGGGAAAATGTGTGTTACTTGTGTTAGTCATGCTTAGGCAAAGTTGGCAAAGTATAATATTTACACGAACTTGGATTTGCAACAGGATACAAGTGTGCAACTAGTATTAAAATGTAAATTATAATACTATTTGCACACTTTAATGATTTAGTACAACGTAAAGGTAATACATTTACATTATTTTTAATGTTTCCTTGTTAATTGCGATTGTAGCATCACAAACCACGGATTTTTTGTCAAACAAGCAGAATATTAAACTCACATAATTATTTACCTACAGCACAGCCTAAAGCAAATTCAATTTCAATTCTCCTAATCGATTTAAAAGACAGGAAACTTTTTAAGATGCGGGAAGCGTCCGACATTTTTAATGAATTCCATGTTTAAAATGAATCATGGTGAACGTTGCGTTCGCATAACAATGGTATTATGTGACTTCATCGGAAATAGAGCAGTCAGTGCCAATTTATGTAGGTACTTAATGGTGGTTATGATATCGCAATTTTCTTGATTCCTAATGGCTCTAATGCTGAGATCACGAATTTTTTGGCTTTTGGTTTTTGGTTCATAAACCCGTATTTTTAGGGTTCTGTATCCGAAGGGTAGCCAACGGGACCCTGTTACTTAGCCTCCGTTGGCCGTCCGTTCGTCCGTCCGACCGCCCATCTGTCTGACAGTGGGCTGTTTCTCATGATCCGTAATAGCTAGACTGTTGAAATTTTCACAGAATGTGTATTTTTGCTGCCCCTATAACAAAAAATTAAAATTAAAGGGGGCTCTTCTACTACGATATACGACGGTTTGCTTTGCCGATACGAACAGTCAAATAAAAATTTGACTGTAAGGGAAGGGAAGTATTTTATTATCATTTTTGGAGAGTTTTCAGCCTCTTAACCCACGTCATATAAATCTATGGGTGTTTAACATGTTTCCAATACCTACCCACTTAGGACGAAACAGGACGAAAGCTTCCTCATGTTCAATAAAAAATCTGTTAGGTACTTATCTGTTTTAAACAACTCTTGGCTCTGAATTGAACACAAGGTCGTAAATGCTTGAATTATTATCAACAAAGAAAAGGTCTAAGTAACATAATAAAATATCTGAAACTTGTGAGATTAAAGCAACAAAAAACAAAGTCTGTAACTTTAAATCGATGTGGAAACTTGCTGCGTCAAGTGATTAAGATGATGGTTTTATAAACTTTCTAAATTCGTTTACCTACTTTAATTTAGTTCTTATTTTTCGAATTCTTTTACACGGAATATCCAACAAGGAAGGAACTAAAGCCTGCCACTAACCTCAAAGGAATTTCCTAATATGAACGCCCATTACGGCGGTAAAAATTCCTGAAAGTAATCAAAATATTTTCGGGTGCCCAGGTAGTGGCCAGAGCCCCCACATGAATATTCCTCTAACGAAGACCGGCCATTTTGGCTTCCGGGGTCGGATTTATTCGGGATTTGTCGCCGGTTTGAAGCCGGCTCTCGACTTGACCGGCTTTGCCAGCGTATATCATAAATTATTGGAATGGTTGGCCACACACGGTAATGGATAGCGCTGCATTAGAGGCGAGGGACTATAGATACCAAAATGTAGTTTCAAATTTAAAATCATTCGGTTTTTGAATCTGCAGGGTAATTGCGTAACACACAGTGGCATTTTTTTTTTGACAGTAATCAACATTCATTGCGTTATTTACGTTGTTTACCAGACGATATTAATATTGAAGCAATAGATTGGGAATTTCAATAAAAATATGAGTTTGTAATTGAAATTTTGGATTTTCGGCTTCAAATACGAAGTGTGATCAATTTAGAACACCGATGAGGTCATTGATTGAATTCCTGTTGAACTGCATTGGTGTAGACAACACAGACACGCAGAAAATTTTTGTTATTTTCAATATTTCAACCTCGATGTGAATTTAGAGTTCATTCGCCGTTGAACACAGAACCAATTACACCACGAACTATTTATAATAAGTAATTAATGTTTCGGATGAATGAACACCGAACAATTTATAAGCACACGTGCAGACGACTTTACAGAATCAGTAACCATCCTTTAAAAAAAAACAGTGTTTACTGAAATGATATTTGTCATCTTTGTTATTAAATTTTATTAATGGAAATATATTTCATCAAAAAGATTTAAAAGACCTATAGAGCGAACATTGGGATTATTTTAAGACAAACATTTTCGATTTTGACACACGAATGCTACCCGACAAGCGGGGCATATGACACTAGACACTGTCTAGTGTCATATGCCCGCTTGTCGAGACAGACCGACTTGTCACTAAGTAGTAACAAGTATTAGACTATGATTTTCTTCGTCTTGTCCCGTCTATCGCTCGTAAATATTTGTAAGTCTTTGTATTTCACTCAACATCTCACCAAATTAGCCTAGTTTTTTGACAAAAGATGCAAGTTTGTTAACTGCTGTTAATCGGAATAACTACGTAGCTGAAGTTAATAAGATTTCAACACTCGAAACTTTAGTCTTTCAGGAAGGCTTAGGATAATAAAGTTTCACGCTGTCTTTAGATTAAATTAATTTCAGACGGAACTTTAAAATTAGGTTCTCAGGAGCTGCCAGTCGAGAGATAAGACGTCCTACTACCAAAGTAAGTACAGCTTTTCAAGAAAATCTAGAGTAAATATGAGCAATCCTTGAATATTTGACTTCTATGGCCAATAGCCAGCATCCGTATTCGGCTCGAGTCACGTTTTGGCTTAATTTTTCTCAAGGTCGTTGATTATAGCGCTCTATGTATAGAAGGCCGTAATTGCGCTATGGACTCTCGACCGGTATGCTAGAAACGCTATTTTACTATCACTACGCGGCACCTGCATAACATCACGCCTGTAAACCCGAAAGGTTCGGCAGAGTTATACCAACATTTCGCCAGTTAAGCATAACATTGACAATCCAACATACATTTAGATGTTGACGATGTTGGACGGCACTGTTGGCGCAGTGGCCGAGCGATTGACTGCTGCGCTGCGTGACGCGGGTTCGCTCCCCGCACGGAACAAATATTTGTATGGCCTACAGATAGTTGTTCCGGGTCTGGTTGTTTGTGTTTATTTTTTTTGTAAATGCACCCACTATACAGGAGAAATTCCTACTCCTATGTGGGAGAGAAAGATTTAAAAAAAATGTCAATGCTTGGCTCAGCGCTAAGACTTCAAAACCAGTGCATAACATTTTGGCGTTTATGTACTGTCGCCAGCACACCAAGCTAAAATTTGACAAATACTTTATTGGATATTCAACTTTTATTGCTAAAGCATACAAACAAGGTCGTTTTTTCTTAAAATGTTGTTTACCTACTTGGTGCAAATATTTAAGTATGCAGTCGTCGTAAATTAAATATCATTATCGTAGCACGGTTTTCCTTAATACAACCGATAGGAAAAATACTCAAATATTTTATTTTTCCTTGTTAGGTACTAATTTACATCAATATCAGAAATATGTCGTATTACTTACCAGTATCTTAGTGTAATTGGATTAATTTATGATTCTAGCAACTGAAATATGGTTGCGGACTGGATGGAAACTTGAATATCGATATATTATTTTCACGCTAAGTTAAGTCTCGTTTTATCGCGATAAATAGTTTGTTCTGATAAATATGTATCTTCGAATAACTCATACTATTTTTAACGATGAAAGATCAATGATAAAAGATAGAAGAAACAATTTCTTTAGTTATTTATCAATATTTCCATTTAATTAGTTTATATCGCCCCGTCTTGTCGCACGCGGTGTGCAGTAATATTTTAATCGGATTTCCGGATCATAATTTGATATTTTATGTCTGCATTGGATACCTGAATATAAAATATTAATAATAATGCTATGCTAAAAGGATATTTTTTTCAATTAATTTTAGGATTTTACATTCTGACTGATATACTCGTAGTCCACGGAATCTATAGGTAACCCATCGGTCAAATTAACTAAAAGTAGGTAAGTCATAGCCTAAAACGTTCATTGACCGAATGCAGTAAGAAATATCCGCAAAAAATCTACAAAAATCTAGATTAAGGTACCACCTTAAGTTTCGTTTACTACGAAATCCTCGAACAAAGCTGAATCTTAGACCATGTATTTTATTAGGAGAGCTCCGTCTACAAAATAACAATGGAACGACGGGCGGCGCAGCGTACGAAAGTGTCCTTGCAGCGGCGAAGCTCCTATACTAAAGTAATGATGCTTCTAAGATATTCCAGTTACCTATTTATGTAGATACATTTCAGCCGTGTAGCTAGCTATAGGTACAATCTTAGTTTTGTTTCCCTGTATCTAAAAAAGGTCCCCTTTTTGTTAACAAGTTTTACTATGTGACCAAACTTGAAATCGCGAAAAGTAATAAGCTATTCCACACATTTGTGTTCATTTAAATCGATAAAATGTACCTATGGAGCAGCAGATTGTTGCAAGAAGACGTGTGTCGTCGCCGATGAGGGCCTAAAAATAGCTGGCGTTATGACATAGAGACATTTAAGGGAGGTTGTCCGCAGAAGATCATTAAAAGGCAAGAGTGGGAAGCTATGGAGGAGACCTTTGCCCAGCAGTGAGACACCGCTAGATGAGTACCTACAACGACCCTTTTGAGGGTTCCGTACCCGAAGGGTAGCCAACGGGACCGTATTACTAAGCCTCCGCTGCCTGTCAGCAGGCTGTATCTCATGATCCGTAATAGGTAGACCGTTGAAATTTTCCCACAATGTGTATTTCTGTTGCCGCTTTATCAACAATTAATAAAAATAAATTAAAAATTAAAGGGGGCTCAAGCCTCCAACTACGATGGTGGTAACCCTTTATGCTCCAGTCAGACTGGCACTTGGCCGGTTTTTCCGAAATACAAAAGCTAAGGTATTTTGTTTAAACCTACCATCACAGGTCCTTGGAAACAGGAAGATAAACCCGCCACATGCCTCGAAACGTCGCCGCGTCGGTGAGAGCATTAAGACGCCATTAAGGCTCCGCGTCGGTAATGATTTAATTATCCAGCAGTTTGCATGTAACACAGCCTCACTATTTAACTCAAGACAATGTTTGTGCCGTCTCATTCGCAACGTTTCATTGTTAATTAGGTAAGCGGCTGTTCGTAAGGCCCGCAGAACCCTGCAGACGGTATTCAAAGACATAAATTGTGGTTAAGGACATTATATTTTCGGCATGGTTCAGCACAGGCGGTCAGCATCATCATCATATCAGAATATGATGATTATACGTTCGGAAAAAGCCGCTTGGCTTTGCATGAATTGTGCCGATGGAACATGAATCAGCAACGGTAGATTCCGAACGGAATCTTCCAATCCGGAAGAGCGAAAATGAGAGCCGATTATGTGTAGTTTATTGCTTCAGGTCGGCTTTGGTGTTCAACCAAAGAAATAGGTAGAAGAAGTTTACTTATTTAAAGTATGTTAGTAGGGGTAATCTCCGGAACCATCCAATTCTTAAAATTATTTCACTGGCAGAGAGCTACATTTTCGTCGTAGGCTATAAATTATATTTATACTAGCTGATGACCGCGACTTCACCCGCGTGGATGTCGGTTATCATACTTATCATGCATATTAGCCGATCTATCACAATTTTTGCGGCCAAAGTCGCGCGACAAGTGCTAGTTTAGGTATAAAAAATTCCGGTAGCCGATTCCAAAATGATAACATGAATGAATTTGATAGTAATCTATTGTATACCACTTAAGACAAACATCTAGTTCTATCAGAACGAACTAGACAAAAATAGATACCCAGTCGAATATCTACCTAGTAAGCAAATACATCGCAGTCAAGGTGAAACACAACAGAAGCAAAACATTCTGAAACCGATCACGCAAATAGAATCAGTTTGTTCTACCTATCTAGTACATAAATCGAGCAATTTATTCACAAGCTAGGCTAGGCAGGCTGCAACGTTCAGCCTGACATTAACACCGTCAAAAACAGTCGCTCGTTTGAATCGATACAGGGATGCTGAGGCGTCACTTCTGTCTGACGCAGTGACGCAGAAGGGCGTTTGCGAATCGCGCGACAGAATCGCTACAAAAACCCACCGTGGATGAAGGGCGACTTCGGGTGATGCAACTTGAGTCAAGCATGTATCACTGGTTATTTCGTGAGTACCGTCGAGTCACAAGCCACATCGCGATGAGTCGTGGCGTGCTCTAAGCTATTTCTTTGATTTACTATCTCCGGAGTCGCAATACGCTTGAGCGCGAAGATCGTGGCCAAGCACCTAGTTTTGGACAGGCCATCCTGCATGCTAATGAACGTCTGGGTACAAGAAAATGGTGGTAGTTAACGGTAGATTAAACTGGGGAGCAGAAAAACTAAACCTGGTTTGTAAACTAATCACTTATCAATGACTTGGCACAAACTTAATTTAAGATGCCAAGATGTAAAAAGTTTGGCAGTTTTGTCTAGTTTAATCAGTTCTGATTTCTACTGTTTTAGGTTTTTTGTCACCATTTCTTCGGAGTATATAATTATTTATTGTTTGATCATGTCTTCTTTTAGAATCGATGGTACCTAATTGAATTAGTATGCTAATGAGTTGGACCCAAAAGATCCATGTTTTTTTTTTAGTTAAGTAAGTACCAAATATTCTGAAGATAGATTATCCAATTACCTCATAAATACTCATTCACAATCAGGATTATTACTTGATCTTTATTAATGTCTCAGATAAGACAGCCCATATCAAATTTAATGACTTTAATCATAAATTGCAAAATCTGACATAAATGACTTCACGGTAACGGTAACGTTTTTACGGTAAAAAAACATGATAACCGATCCTAATCGTCATCGAATCTATTACGATAATCGATTTCGTTATCATAGACTGAATGATCGAGGAGCTCGTGGCTAAATATTAACAGCCGCTCGACTCGATCTTCAAGTTAAGCCGCGCTTGCCTAGGTTGGTCCGTGAATGGGTGACCGCCCATAACATACCGAGTTTCCTAAGTGACTCGGAAAACACGTTAAGCCGTTGGTCCCGGCTGTCATTTGTAGATCTTTGACAGTTATTACAGGTAGTCAATGGTACGAAAGTCTGACAACCCGTCTTACCCAGGGGTTTCGTCTTAACCAGTACTGACTAGGGTTGTGGAGGTCAGAAAGGCAGTCGCTCCATGTAAAATACTGGTATTCACCTGCATCCGGTTAGACTGGAAACCAACCCCAACATATTAAGGAAAAAGCTAGACAAATGTTGATGAGACTGAATGATTTAATAACTGAAGTATTTTGTTAATGAAGCGTCGGAACATTTGGCACGTCTTCGTATATGCAATGCGACCAAAATTGCGGTGTCATTAGAATAAAAATCACGTTTCCGAAACAATGACACGAACAGTTATGGAAGAGTGGAGGAACATTACCAAAATGGAACCGCGTGCATTTATTAACAGTTGTCGTTATCGTATCGTCCTTACACATTGGTATACTTTTAAGTACATGTTAGATAAAATACAAGATTATGTACCTATATAATATTGAATCTAACGAAATGTTTTAGCAAATGCATTACCTACTCGTATTTTACCATTACTAAGTTAGTACCTAGTTGTGATTAATTTTATTGCTTCTTACAAGAACAAAGTACTTACTTACAAGAAAATAGCTTATTACGGAAACATTAAAATCTGCATCATAACCTTTACATTGGAAGGAATAAAAATCCAAGAATAAAAAATAAGTGTTTAATTCATTTTTCTACATTACGAACATACTACCAAATGGTACCTGCATATTCTTACTGCGTAGTCGTATCCGTTCAAATACATATACATACACACTGTAGATCAAAACAATTGCCACGAAAAATATAATTACTGACAATAATTTTACTTTAAAACCAGCCATGCGACCTTCTTGCCGGAGTTGAGGAACAATGAATGGATCCAGGAAACGAAGTACTTCGTTCTTGAGGATAGGAAGGGGGAATCACTGGAAAGAAAGAGAATATTACTGGTAAGGTTACTTAGGACAACTTGGTGGTTTGCTCTATTTTTCAATATATCTGCCTGTCAGCGGTTTCAAACTTCAGTTGTCCATCAATAATGTAATTGGAAGTACAGCCTTAGTATTTAAGGGCCTTTCTACAATTTTGACGATTTTTTTTTCAGATAGATCCTTTGTAATTGCATAACCTTAATTATGTTGTAAGGCCCTAGCTGCCTCCTTCTGCGAAGCAGTCATGCTAGCGAAGGAGGCGGCGGAACGTGAGAGGGAGAGAACCTCCTCACGTCCCAGCTGCCGCGGGAGAAGCACCGGGCGTCGGGGGCCACGCCGTGATGGCTCTCGGCCACCGTAGGCGCGGGCCTGTGGACGGCGAGTAATGGGCTAGCTCGCCGTCCGTCCGTCGTATGACGACGGGCATGCCGTGTCGACGGCGCGTTCGTGTTCCACGCGCGCCTCAAAGAGTTGTCAGCAAACGGGACGGGCCCGCAAGGGCCGGTGCCTGCCAGGGCTGCGGGACTGTTCGAAAGAGATACCGCGGCCCTGGAACATAAAAGGCCAATGAAGGAACATGGGTGGTTTTTAGTCAGTAAGAGTCTGACACTCCCTTCCAAATGACTCCGCCCAGAGCGGGAGGAGTCATTTGATGATTTCCCACACCCCAAAAAAAAAAAAAAAAAAAGGCCCTAGTAACTTTATAGCACTAGCTGATAGGTCGGGCGCGTTTTCGACGTTTTTTTTTGTAATGTAACTTAAAAGTTTTCGTCAGTCGTACAATTAAGGCTAGTACACTGTACACCGGTAACACATCTTCGTACACTCACCAAGGTCAATACGAACATGTCCCGATGAAAAAGCCTCTGTGAAATCCAGATCGCGAGTTACGTCATGAATGACGACGTTCAGTTTCTCATGACCGGAATATAGCGGTTTTCCGGCTAGAATTTTTGAGGTGTGCTAGCAGCATTACGAATGGGATGCTTTTGAGGGATATTTTGAATTAAAAGAGTGTCTATGGAGTTTCTTGCCCATTCTTCTTCATAGAGATCTACGTCTTGGAAGGGGCAACTACAGTACCTTCACAAATTATTATGCCATGTGATTGTGACTTCGCTTTTTTTTGTTTTTTTTTTTGACATTCAAAAGTGCCTGTGTCTAATTGAAATAAATGCTTTGAATTTGGAAGGCCCGGTTTGCACCAAAACGGAGACGTGCAAGATACGACGAATCGCAGGATAGACGAAGGACACGATGTCGATTTTTCTCGGCTTTGGTGGATACTAGCCTGCATGGGATCTTGAGACAAACTTAACAGTTTTTAGTTCACGCTTGGTTTAGGTTATTCGTATACATCTAAACTGCAAGCAAGGTGACCAAATACTTTATTTATAAAAAGGTGATTTAACCTAACAGCCATATATGTTGCTGAGGAGTCTGTCCGTCATTTCTACTTCCCAACTCAAAAAAAGGAAATGGCGAAGGGTGCCCGTTTGGGGACTTGCCTTTACGTAATTTTTGACGTTTTGACTGTTCACGAGCACGATAGACTATGTGAATAAATTCTGAAGATATTGTATGTGAAACGAGTACTTTTAAACTTAAAATCGACAATTTACGTTACGTTTTCACTGCGCGCTCGTGCGAAGGCCTCTAATGTTAAACAAATAGGCAGGCCTAGGTACAGACGTAAATTGTACATTACATTACATTTTTTATAATTTTTTTTTCATTTCTCATTATTATTATTTTTATTCACTTTTTTTCGTTTTTCTTTATTATTTTTTTTGTAATATCAAACGTAATTTTTATGTAAATTAATAGTGATTCAGTATGGACGATTTTCGAACTTAACGTACCTAATTGTAATTGTGTTCTTTACACCAGTAATAGCGTGGCAAATGAATTACGAGTACTATTACCATGTCAATACAGACGGCCTTAGCTTACGTCACGGAGACGCTAAGCGAGATGAGGTCAAACAAATCAGCATTTTAATACATTTACAATGAACAAGTAATAATTATGCAAATGAGCTAACACTAGCAGACTGACGCATTTTAAACTAGTCTTTACTACGTAATAATTAAAGTTTAGTTCATTGTAGAGGCACTTTTTATGTAGGATTTTTAAAAACCTATATTTAGAGTGTTATTTGGCTGCTTTATACACATAATACTATATGATGGTAGAAACCAAATAATCTGCCTCCAGAGCACGGCACGAGGGCGCAGTGTAAACGTAATGTAATTACGTCGATTTTAAAATTCAAAATACCTACTCATATCCCATAAAATATTTTCAATTCTATAGGATAATTGTATTTTCGATTAAAAAATCGACGTTGTTGTCATGCTAAGGCCTCTGACCTTGTAAGTTATAACCACCAGCTGTAATGATAAATATGAGATGGGAAGACCCAATCAATAGGTAGGTACTGTTAGAAACAATTTGACATTGACAGTGCTATTGTTTTTAGCAGTAAGTACAATTTTAGTAGTGTGAGAGTAATGATTAATGTGTGGTTGACTATACCAAACTATTCACACAAAAATTACACTGACATACTAAGTTAGCTATTCAAATATTTCTTTATCTGTCTATTAATAAATAAATACCAGTTATACCTACCGCTTCACTATCTACTTCAAATAAAATAAAGAATGTTATGTGTTGTAGCATCAGGATACTATCTATTATCTATATATTATATAAAATTCAAAGTCGTGACTGACTTAAAGATTGATATATCGACGCACAGCCGATACCGCTGGTCCTTGAGACATGAAATTTAGAGGGTGAATTCTTTGTGAAGAGTAGGTACCCAATAAGAAAGGGTTTTTCGAAATTCCACCCCTAATACGATGAAATGAATTATACAATACCAGAGTTGTAGTATCAATTTTAGTCATACTATTTTAGTGTTAGATTGTAATCATAGAATTGCAAATTATTAATTATTGTATGGTTCTCTTAGTAAAACAATAAAGATAATGGTTTATGTAACTATTGTCTATCATAATTTGTTTATGAAGTTATATGGTTGGTTAGTTGACAAGTATAGTTATTTTATTTCAAAATACCATCTTGAAAAACACTGACCATGTACTATGAACCAGGCAAGTGTACAAGTGAGCAGATTTCCAGAATACACACGTAGGAAATATTTAAATGAAATTATAGTGCAATCACTTCAATGGGCACATCCTCAAGACAATAAGACTGGTCTTGTCGAGGTCATATCAATATTGGAGTGCTAAATTGTTTCTCTTATGTAACAACCATAGACCAGGAATACTTTTGGAAATATTCTCTTTGGTTTCTTGTTCTGCTGGAATAAAGTTAGTTTAAAAAGTGAGATATAAGTTATGGTATACGGCCGGTGGTTGAAAGTTTAGAAAAGGAATATTATGGTAGAATTTCACTTATCTCTTGTTATAAAACTTTTGTTGGGATAATGATAGATTCAAAATGTTTTACTTACATCAATTAGAACAGAAAATATTTTGTCAGAGGTACCTTAAAAGTAGATTTAAGTAAGAAACTACTTAGATATTTAAATGGATTTTTATTTTATCACCGAATAGGTGTTTGTACTCATTTTTCGATGTTGTAATAAAACTAAAAGTAATTGCAATGTGTGAATGTTTATGAGTTTTGTTTTATTATTTGGTACTTACTATATAATGCATACAATTTTCCATATTGCACAATCATGTAATACTTTATGTTTACCTATCCTCTTAAGAATGTTAGGTAGGTAGGTTTCACAATAAATATTAAATTAACAACATCTCGGTAAATACCTACATAAAACAGGTTTCTATATTTAGACCAACACTGCAAAACAGCCGAGTTTTATAATAATACTACATGCACAAATCTACTTAAGTATTGTTCTTACCTTGTATTCAGTCCACTTAGAATTTCCGAACAACTTGCGCCAAAAATCAGAAACGAAAACACAAAAAAAAACAAGTCTTCGACGAAAAAAACACTGCCTATCACGGCTTTGAGGATTAGAACTACTAGCTCCGACACAAACACGTTGTACCCGTTATAACGACACGCAATAATTGTTTATTACACAATTATCATGATATTTAACTGGTGAAAGTGCGAATAATAGGAATATTGTCAATGCGGAAAACCCACATGAACCACAGACCGTCACTGCCTACCGCAAACCGCAATATTCAACTGACAATTGACATTTTACCATCGGGAGAAAACGAGCCGGTGTTACCAGTCCGGGAAATATTTTTACCGTAACAAATAGTCAAACTTTACTGAACTGTGATTGAAAGTATTGAAACAATACTATTGAAGACTCAACAAAAAATTTAATACTTATTATTTCATTAAAACGATACATAATGTAACGTTTGTACCAATATTTTGTTTGCCAGAAAATAAGACCAATTGCATCATGAGAATTAAACATTTAACCAATTTTCCTTGTTTATGATGTAATCGTAAAAACTTACGAGATGCCTACTTAAAAGTGTGATAGTCCTTTATTTGTAGCAGACTATCCTAACAAGGCAACACAAAGCAGAACATTTCGCTTTACGTAGAATCTCGAATGTGTTATGATTTGTTTTAGAATTATTTTATGTTTGTTTTAATTTTGATCGAAATAATTTATAAAATATATTATTTGTAACATCGTTTAAATAATCAGTTACGTTTATCATTTTGTTTTTCGTGAAGTCTTTATGTACAGCGACATCTGCTGAATTAGTAGGAAATTAAAACATTGTTCTGTTCGGTTCTTTCTTATTTACCTACTGTTCCTCTTTCGTTCCGTTTTTGTCACACGCTACACTAGCGCATTCCAGTAAAACTTTAGAAAAAATGATACAATTCAGGATACAATGTCTCGCTGCTGGGACTCAGGCATCCTCTTTCTAGATTTCTTATTAATCTGAAGCTTACATAGGGGAAACCGGGGCAATGGGGGCACCTTAAGGGAAATCTTGAATAAAATCTTAAAAAAACAAGATAATGAAAAAAATCAACAACCATTTATTAGTGTCATTAATGTTCTTTAAACTTAACGTAAAATAATTATCTTAGTCTACCAGTCTTTGGCGCTAATCGAACTTAAAAAAAAAGAAGAAACTGCCTGTTTTGCCCCGTGTCCGGGGTAAAATGGTCATATGCGGGGCATAATAGGCATACACAGGTATATTCACTCGAATAAGTTTTAATTCGAGCACAAAAGGAACAAATGTGTAAGAACTCGTCATCATTATTCTCTTCGCCGTTGCAAGAACAGCGGGCCCATCTGTGGCATGCACGGCAGGTGACCCTACCCTCAGTAGATTCAGAGTACCAATATCCACGGTGCAAACACTCTACATCTTCTTCCTCCGATTCGTTTTCCTTATTTTTTTCATTTTTCTTCGTCCATCCATTCCTATCCAACCTTTCATCCATCCACCAACCCATCCATTCTGTCCATTGTTATCCAACCTTTCTCATCACATTCTGCCCAAAAATTGGGAGGAGCTCCATCAGTTTAGAGCTCTCGCTGGCCAAATTGCATATGCCTGTTTCCATTTCCTCCAAGCTCCATTTGGCATGTTCCTTTGGTAGTGGCGAACCATACTTGTATCTGGAGAAAAAAGATCAACTTAATACCTATACCCTACCCGAGGCAAAACGGGCACGCTCAAAATGCCCCCGAGGTCAAATAAAATAAATGTTAACCTAATCAAACGAATTTATGGTAGTTAATTCACAACTCTTTCTAGTTATTTAGTCACATAATTGAACGTCACAATTTACTTAATAACTGAGCATTTAACACAAACACGAATTAACTACAACGCAGACTTAAAAATGAAAAATAATATCAAATGCATCAACTTACGTATTTTCGTTTTGTCGACGAACGACGCGCATCTACACACACAGAACTACTTTTCTAGCTATCGCGAGGTCGACTAGAACGCGATCTGACTACTTCCAACCGTCTAGGTTTATTATCTTGCGGGGGAGAGGGGGTGTCCGTCTTACCCCGGGAGCCCGTAATGCCCCGGCTTCCCCTAGTTTAATAAGTAATATCATCGTTCTATAATTATCAAGCCATCAGCCTTTTCCAAATCCCTCTTATGTCTGGGTCGACTTCCAGTCTAACCGAATGCAGCTGAATACCAGTATCTTACATGGAGCGACTGCCTATCTGACCTCCACAATCCAGTTACCGTATCGTACGGTACCTAGATCTACGTCACCGAATGGTAAGAAATAAGAATGGTTGTCAGAATTTCGAGCCACTGTCACGACCACCTGCCTAACGACTGTCAAAGATCTACAAATGACAGCCAAAACCAACGGCTTAGCCGTGCTTTCGAGGTAATGAGGGATCTCAGTATATACCTAATGGATGGTCTGTCTTATCCATGCATCGACCTCGGCAAGCGCTGCTTAGCCTTGAAGATCGGCCCGTGCGGCTTATTAAGTAGCCACAAGCTACCCACCAAATTCATAAAAAAATAAAACACCATTCCATTGCAATATTTTAATAATACTTAGATTTGGCCCATTTTGTATTAAGATTGGTGACATTGTCATCCCTTGGATTAATGTCGACGACGATATGCGTACAAAGAGGTAGAAAATTCGTAGAAATCACATAGTATTCAGAATTGGACAGTCCGTCAATCTTGTATCTTTCCAATGCGGTGCTGAGAAGATGGTGCCTGTATATGAAAAAAAAAAGAAATTGTTAATTTGATTGGTCTTTATTTCTGAAAATTAGAAGAGAATTTTATATGAGACATCCATCATTAGTTTTTCATCACCTGCCTAGCCTTTCCCAAATAGGTTGGAGTTGGCTTCTAGTCTAACGGGACGCAGCCAGTATGAATGTGGTTCCTGGAGAACGTACGGTCGCTGGCCGCACTTGGTGATGGGGCCCGCCGCCCGCCGGGAATGAGTCTGAGGTGCGCCCGAATGTACTTGTATCTCCCGGGCCCCTGACACATGGTACTGGTAAGAACAGTGGGTTTTTAGGCGGCAAGAGTCCGACATAACCCTCCGTTTGCCCCAGACGGAGGGTATCCATAAGGATTCTCCCACTCAAAAAAAAAGGATGAATGTACCAATATTATTACTTTACATGGAGCACGAGTTGAAATTCCAACGTGAAGTTATATTGGGGCACCTAGATGTCGACTTGTATTCGGTACTTAATTGAAAACACGTACCACACGTACACACACGTAAACATCGTTTTTTTTTAAATATAGGTATTTTTAGTGTGAAAGTTCATAATCTACGTGATATTAGATAACTAGCACTTCGTCCGCTACTTCGTCCGAAAACTATGATAGCCCGGCTAATATACATGATTTAAATATAATTTATACCCTATAGCACAAACGAATGATGTAGCTCTCAGCCAGTGAAAGAATTTTTTGAATTGGATCATTAGTTCCGGAGATTACCCCCTATAAACCAGCTTACAAAAAAAAAATTACCTCTTTATAACATCATTAGTACAGGTAGATAAGTATAGATTGATACCAGTGGCGAAGGTTCCATACAACTCGATTTCTACCGTCTTCCCTTTGAAAAATATGGCACAGTCAGTATTCTATAGACAAAGAATAAATAATTAATCACATTAAAAATATGTAGTCCGGCTTACCTCTTACAAAAATTGACCCTTCGCCACTGATTGATACTCATTGTAATATTGTCAGTTTTAAGTTATCTTGCTGCACTCTAACAGGGTCATGTATGTACATACTGACTAGTTTTAAGCCTAGCGTGTAGGTAACTATGATTGTGTACATTGTGCAATAAACAAAACAATAAATAAATGCGTTTCAACAGCCGTTATGTTCTATTCAACCGTTCACTCAGACCAAACACATGTATGTAAATAACTAACCTGCATTTGTAATTTAATTTCACTAAGTGTAAATAAATTAATACACACATAAACTTCAGTATGCTCAACTGTGTTATGACTTTATGAGTTATGACTTTCAATAATTCCAGTAATTCTGCAATTAATTTTATTTTCGCGTTGCAACACAAATATCATGTATTTGTGTTAGTGGAAATCCAAAATAACATCAATTGAAAACTGATTTGAAAATTGATAGTACATTTGTGTTCGTCTTTGAGATACATCAATTGATCAATAGCAGCAACTTAGCTAATAATATTCAGAGAGGAATGTCCGAACTATGTCTGCGGTATACCAACAATGTGACAGGTAATTAATTTACTGTCAGCTGAAATCTAATTACATAAGTAGGTACCAATATCTAGGAATGTACTTATGAGAAATATGGTAAGGGCAAGACCTCAAAGGCTCGAGCAATAAAATCAGAGCTTCCTAATTGCGAAACACATTTCGGTTTTTAAGGAAGTTAGGAAATCCATTACTTTCTATTATTATCTTCCTGCCCGTGTCTCATTCAACTTGGGGTCGACGCAACACGTTTTCTTCTTCCATTCTCCCCTGTCAGACGTCACGGCATCATTTACTCATATCTCTTTCATATCATTCCTCACACAATCTATCCATCTTTTCTTTGGCTTTACTCTCCATCTCCATTCATCAATATTAATATCCATCACTTTTTTAGTAACATGCTTTTCATCCCTCCTCATTATATGTCCGTACCAAGGTAGACGACTTCCTTTCAATTTTTCTGTGACATGCGCCACTTTCAAACTTCCTCTAATATTATACGCATTCCGTACTTTATCAAATCTTGTCACTCCCCACATCCATCTCAACATTCTCATCTCCGCTACATGCAATCGTTTTTCATCCATTTTTTTTTCAGCCCTGCTTTCTATGTTCTATGTCCTAGCAACATTCGCACAACTTCATCGTTTTCATGTTCTAGCAACACACTGCTTTCCATGTTTGACAAAATTCGTCAGCTTGAGACCAAACAACACAATAAATTTTGTTGAATTAGCATTATTCAAATTGGAAGATGAATAGTATTGAAAATGCGAGTGTTACGCAATTAAATACCCCGCAGTTATTGAGTTGAGCATGAGCAATGAGTCTTCTTTAAAGAAAGGGCTGGTCTATTTTTTGGCCAAATGAGCATTGTCATCCAACGTGGCAATGCTGGCGGTCTTTTTGGCATCGATCTATAATCCTCTAATCTAAATCTCTCGACTATTATTGATCGAAGCTGCTTGGGCATTTTTCCTGTTGACAGCGATGCGGAGGAATTCTAACGCTAATAGCGTGCTAATTTCGAACATGTGCTACGTACTAGTTAGCACACAATTAGCATGTGCATACAAAAAGAGGAGGTATTTACTATTACTAGTACCAACTCATGATATCAAGAGCACACTGCTAATAAGCATAAGAAGGTACCTACTACAACCAAGTAAGAATTCTGTTTTAAGGCATGATTAATAATATTAAACTTATACTGTCACTTAAGGGATATCTTCCGTGATTGTTCATGATTTTGAGCTCCCGATATTTCGACGCTGTTGCAAGCGCCATGATCGCGGGTTGACACAGAAGATGATAATCGCGGAAAATATCCCATAAGTGACAGTAGGTATAAGTTTAGTTTTTGTACGAGCATCGCCACATGATATAATATGTTTTAGTTTTTAACTGAACAAGCGGTTGCTAATTCACCGATTTATGTACATTCGCTGACTATGCTATTACGCCCGCCACAAGTCACCTACTTTAGGTATTATATATGTTTATGTTTTACCTAATAAACTGTCAATCATTAACGGACACAAAGCAGTGATTTTATTTCCTGTACACATCCCGTTTGATTCGTCCACCTACATACTACATCTCAGTGTGCGGAGCTGCTGCCCGTACATTTTTGGTCCTTCGAGCCGGATCGCCACTCCTGGAGCAAACAGTGCTATAAGCCGCACAGGTACGAAGTGTTTCGACTTACGATAGCGAATCGGTTTGACTGGTCTTCCACAAGCGGATCGCCCCAGTCAGATTGAGAAGGCGCTCAATATCGTACGGAGAGATTCCTTCGGACCCTGTGATCGCCACAGGAACAATCAACATTCGGCGGTTCGGGAGCTACAACCTAACAATTCAACAGTGAAGTCGACAGAGCTAACGTCCATCAACAATACGCCTACATACTCGTATAACAATTATGGACGCTAGACAACAAGAACTTCTTAAGCGGCAGGGAATCATCGCAGAGGGCATCCGGAAAATTGGTGTCAACTTCGGAAAGGATGGTCCTGACCGCAAAACTGCAACATACATCCGGGGCAGACTGGATACCCTCCAGGCGCACTGGAACGAGTTCGAGATGAACCATGGCGTGCTACAGGGCGCCACGGACCGGACCGACATATACTACACTACAAAAGTGTATGACAGGGTCAAGGCGGAGTACTCGAGCATACAACATAAGCTGCAAACATGGCCTACCTGCACTGCGGAACCCGCGAGTCACCAAGGCGAAGAGAACAAGAACACTGGGGTCTTTTCAAAATCAGACGAGCTCAAAACTCAACAAGCAACTAACTTCAGGGCCTTCTCCCGTTTCACCAGCAATCTGCGTACGGCTGACATTATCGAGAAATGGGATATAGAGGACAAGCTCAAGACCCTCGAATCTCGATGGAGGGTGATTGACGAAGTACACTGGCAGCTCGACAACATCCTCGTCGGTAGCGACGTTAACTACGAGCTTGAATTCTCGCAGTATGAAGAGACATACGAGGGCACTAAGCGAGACCTTAACCGCAAGCTCAACCTCGCTGTCCAACAACGGGACAGCGCGCCGAGGATCGAAATACCAATATTCTCTGGTAATTACACACAGTGGCCGACATTTCTTGATCTATACACTGCGGCGATCCACCACAATCCGTCCCTCTCGAAGGGGCAGAAGATGCAACACCTGAAAGGGAAGCTAAAAGGGGAGGCTGAGCGCCTTGTGCAACATTTGCCTGTTTCCGAAAGCAACTACGACTCCTGCTGGGAAATTCTCCACCATAGGTACAATAACTTACAGCTGCTCTTTACCAAACAAATGCAAGTTTTGATGAGTCAACATACAATTCAACATCAAAACGCTTACGAGTTGAAACGCCTACACGACACCAGTCTCGAAACCGTGCACGCGTTGCGTAACTTGGGCATCGACACGGCAACATGGGACCCGATTTTGGTGCATATCCTGACGGGAAAACTGGACACTCAGACCTATTCTGATTACATGGAGGCAAGGAAAAGTCCAAGAGGGCTTCCCGATTTCAAAGAATTTATTCAGTTCATCGAAGGGAAGTTCACGGCGCTAGAATCAGTGGTGAAGAAAACAAGCAAACCAAACAAACAAACAGATGCTGACACGTCCCCAAACAAAGGGAGCTCGACGACAACAGTACAAAGGGATGCGTACAACAAATACAGACGCTATCCCAAGGCAAACCATACAAGCTCCGACAGAAATTGTCCTGTTTGCAAAACAAGCCACATCCTGCTCTACTGCAAAGCGTTCCAAGAGATGACGCCAGACGTAAAAATTAGGACAATTGAGCAATTGAACATTTGCAAAAACTGCATGTATCCGCACAACGGAAAGAAATGCAACTCGCAAAAAAGGTGCAAAGTGTGCAACGGCGCACATCACACCACGCTACATGACCTAACCCATGATACGACGTCAGCGACTCTGTCGTCAAGCCAAATGACCGACAACGTGACTAACAACAACTCGCAGCGAAAAACGAATCACGTGTCAGGAAATTTTAACGAAGTTCTACTAGCTACAGTGCAGCTTAAAGTAAAGGCCGCAGATGGAACTTACACCGTACTCAGATGTCTCCTGGATCAGGGCTCCCAACTGAACCTTATAACAGAATCTGCTGTGCAACGACTTGGCCTTCCGCGACGCAACCACAACTCAACTGTGTCGGGAATCGGAGCATTTGCCAGCCAGAGCAACGGGACCGTTCAGCTGGACTGTAAGTCCCTTTACGGAGATTACGAGTTTTCAACGCCGGCACTAGTAATGGCCAAACTACTAAACAATCTACCTAACTACTCCTTCGAAAAACAAGATTGGCCTCACATAGAAAATATTAAGCTGGCCGACCCACAATTCAACTTATCAAGACCGATTGACATTCTGCTTGATGCCGGAGTATATGGCGACATAGTCATGGGCAACATCATCCGGGGAAATATATACGCACCTATAGCACAACAAACTAAGCTCGGCTGGGTATTAGTTGGAAACACAAACACGTTCAACTGTCACGTCGTCGTAGACACAAACGATATCTCTCGCTTTTGGGAAATTGAAGAGATAACATCGGACGACAAGGCTACAAGTGTCGAGGCGGAATACTGCGAGCGGCTGTATACTGACACCACTAAAAGACTAGAAGACGGGCGATACGAAGTTAGAATCCCCATGAAGACCAACTTCGAACAAAATTTGGGACGATCAAAGCCTCAAGCTGTCGCACAATTCAAGCAGCTGGAAAAACGTTTAGCTAGAGACGAAACCCTCGCTTCTAGTTACAAGACTTTCATCGACGAATACAAAGCTCTACAACATATGAAAAAGTGCACGGAGCCGGACACACCGAGCTGTTTCCTACCCCATCATGGAGTAATGAGACCAGATTCAACGACAACCAAACTCCGAGTGGTTTTCAATGCATCAGCAACCACTAGCACGGGACACAGTCTAAACCAACTAATGGAATGCGGGCCTAACTTACAACAAGACTTACAAGGTATGATTCTACGATGGAGGGCGTTTGAATACGTGTACACAGCGGATATTGAGAAATTCTACCGACAAATACGTGTTCAAGAAAAAGATCAACACTTGCAAAAAATAGTGTGGAGAGATTCAGTCACAGAGCCGTTACAAGAGTTACAACTGACTACAGTAACATACGGCACCAAGTCCGCACCCTTTTTGGCAATGCGAACCATAAAGCAATTGGTCAAGGATGACGGCGCGCAGTACCCTTTGGCGGCGGCTATTCTCTCCAATCAACTATACATGGACGACTTACTTGGCGGATGTCACGACTTCATAACAGCACAGAAAGCTCAAAGCGAACTGATAACAATGCTGAAGGGCGGTGGGTTCAACTTACGAAAGTGGGCTAGCAACAAAACGCGCTTACTCGAAGGCTTGCCAGATGAACTGATAAGCCAAAAAATGTTCGACTTCAAAGACGCAGACACAAACAAAACACTAGGCATCACTTGGAACCCGCGCACAGATCAGTTTACTTACAAACAAATATCACTCTGCAAAAAACGTGACGTCAACACGAAGCGCACACTACTGTCGGACATATCAAAACTGTACGACCCACTTGGCTGGCTATCACCAGTTACAGTAAAAGCCAAGCTAATCTTTCAACGTGCTTGGTCAACAGCAACGAGCTGGGATGATCACCTCTCACCAAATATACAACAAGAATGGGAGCAATTCCGCAATCAGCTGGCACACATACACGACATAACAATTCCACGCTGGATCGGCGACACCCAACAACCCTTCGAACTTCATGGCTTCTGTGATGCATCTGAGAGAGCCTACGGATGCGTCATATATTGCAAGTCCACTAATAAAGAAGGTCAAAAGGTGATCAGACTAGTAGCAGCAAAAACAAAATTAGCCCCACAGAAAAACCCTATATCTCTGCCACGACTGGAGTTATGTGGTGCATTACTACTAGCTCGCCTGATCGAAAAAGTTAGAAACTCGATCAACTCACAGACAGTCACGATACATTGCTGGACAGACTCCATGGTGGTGCTTGGCTGGCTACATGGGGACGTGGGTCGCTGGAAGAGTTTTGTAGCCAACAGAGTCACACAAATAATTCAAATAACGCCATCCAACTCCTGGAAACATGTCAAGTCCGAAGATAATCCTGCGGACTGCGCAAGCAGAGGAACCTCACCATCAGACTTAATAGGTCACGAACTGTGGTGGAAAGCCCCTTCTTGGCTTCAAAACAACAACATACCCAAACAAGAAATTTTTACAACGAACGAAGAGCAAAGGAAACTGGGTCAAACTTGTGCAATACAAACAATACACGCGCCACTCATCGAGCAACTACTGCAAAAATACAGCTCAATGACATATGCAACCCGAGTCATCAGCTGGATCATACGATTCGTAAACAACTCGCGTGACGCAACAAGAGCCAACCGCATGTCACACTTAACTACAGAAGACATAATGCTGACTCAAAACCTACTCATCAAAACTGCACAGAACAATACCTTTGGCGACGAAATAGCGTACCTACACAAACATAATAAGGTACGGGCCACAAGCAAACTGTTAAGTTTGAGCCCAATATTAGAAGCACAAGGCATTCTACGAGTGGGCGGAAGACTTGAACATGCAAAGTTAAACAACTCCCAAAAACATCCGATAATTTTACCAAACAACCACAAGCTATCAGAACTCTTGATTGACCAAGCCCACAAGAATACCCTCCACGGCGGTGCCAGACTTACTTTGGGACACCTTCGTAACAAATATTGGATACTTGGCGGCATGAAACCAATCAAGAAGCAGCTTAACAAATGTGTTACTTGTCATCGCTACAAAACGCAGCGCAGTAATCAATAAATGGCAGACTTACCCACACCTCGAGTTACACCGTCACGGCCATTCACACACACAGGCGTGGATTTCACGGGACACGTTGAAATAAAGGCTAACAAAGGTCGCGGCATTAAAACAGTTAAGGCCTACATCGCGATCTTCATTTGTCTATGTACAAAAGCTATCCACCTTGAACTGGTGTCAGATCTCAGCACTGTAACATTCCTCGAAGCATTGAAGCGGCTATGCGCACGACGAGGAACGCCCAAACATATCTACAGTGACAACGGAACGAACTTTGTCGGAGCAGCAAGAGCACTAGCCAAAGAACGCCAGGAAGCGCTGCAGCTACTAGTCAACGACGACCTCATTAACAGCACTTCCGAGAGCGGCATTGAATGGCACTTTAACGCCCCATCTTGGCCAACAGCGGGAGGATTGTGGGAAGCTGCAGTCAAGAGTATGAAGCACCATCTTAAACGAGTTCTTGGTGAACAAAAGCTTACGTACGAAGAATTTAATACTTTGCTAGTACAAATTGAAGCCTGCCTCAATTCGAGGCCACTTGTTGCTCTGACAAACGACCTCGACGACATCGATTACTTGACACCAGGCCACTTTTTAGTCGGTGGACCGGTACTGGCACCTCCAATGACGTCAGAGGGTGACAACAGCCAGTTAACGTTACGATGGCGCCTGACAGAAAACATGTACAAGGAATTTTGGAAGAAATGGTCCAAAGACTACCTACAGACGTTACAACTACGAGGAAAATGGCAAACTCCAACACACAACATTGAAGTGGACGACGTCGTCCTTATAAAGGAAGAACAAGTAGCTCCCGCGCGATGGTTACTAGGGCGCGTTATAGAGACGCATCCTGGACCAGACAACTTAGTACGAGTCGTCACGCTCAAAACAAAATCCAAGATAATGAAGAGACCCGTAACAAAATTGTCCCGGTTACCCATTGAAACAGGGAATAATACTGAAAACAAACCAACAAAATTCTCGAACAATAAACAAACAGAGGCGACTTCATCAACATCACAACGACAACGTCGGGTGAGCCCTAGACAGGAACGGAAGGGTGTTCCCAGCTGTCACGTCCTCAAGTACCTAAGCACGTTCCTAGTACTCATGATTACGTGTGTGACACCTTCCATGCAACAACTCGCCAATATAACAACCCTAGACTCTACCCGCCTTGTATACTTTGACAAAGCCGCAGACTTACAGATAGTACAAGACGAATGGAGACTGGTGGTGTACTACAACATGACGACTTACTGGAAGAGCATCACTGCCGTTGAACAATACGTCCAGCAACTACATGGACTTGGTCAACGAAATATAGCGTACTTGACTATATCCACACAACTCGAGCACGAACTAAACGAGCTCAAACACTACAACGAAGTATTACAATCTGACCATGGAAGACGCAGTAAGCGAGGTTTCATAAACGGAATTGGGAACATTGCCAACTCTCTCTTTGGCGTACTCGATGACAAATTCGCCGAAAAATACCACAACGACATCAAGCAACTACACAACAATGAAGACCACTTGTTCAATCTGTACAAACAACACACTTCAATAATCGAAGGGGAATACAACCTCCTGAAGAGGAACGAGCAAGTAATGAACCGACAGTTCGTCGTCATCAACAAAAGTCTCAGAGACTCGCTGCTACAACTGAAAACCGAACAAGACCAAGCAACCTTCCTTACTGCTACTGCACTTGCCGCAAACATGATGGTAGCAAACTTGCGGAGAATACAAGACATGTTGATCAGCCTGGTTACAGATCTTCGCCACGGCAAAGTCGACACTCACTTGCTGATACCCGATGCATTTGAAAAACAGTTGAACATCATATCGGGACAAATACCAAAAGGATTATCTCTACCCTGCCCAAACAAATTCAAGTGCATCCGAGAAATGTATAAACTAGCAAGTGTGCAAGGAAAACTAACCGAAGACTTTATTATTTTCGAAGTAAAAATTCCGTTAGTAGCAGACGAACAATATGAACTAACCGAAGTCATCCCAATCCGCAACATAAAGGGAACCTCCATGATTAACATAATACCAACAACTCAATACATAGCCGTTAACTTGAAAATGGGCATGATGATACCACTGGATCAACAACATCTTTCATCATGCACACAAGTAAACACAAATCAGCTGCTGCTATGTAACCTTGACTTACCTATATATGGTATAAAAGCAGCCACAAAAATGTGCGAAGCAGACATAATAAACAACCGAGGAGTATCAAATTGCCGCACGGAAGTATCAAGTTGCAGCAATGAATGGAAAAAACTACACAGTAAGGGGGCTTGGCTGTTTACGTGTTGCGAGGAATGCACTATGCGCATTTTCTGTCCAGCTGGAATTACGTCACACACACTACAAAATACAGGCATAATTACCTTAGCGACAGGTTGCATGATGCGCGGCGATAAACATCTAATTCATTCGCACTACAATATGCAAAGCACAACGAATATAGGAAACGAGGAAGAGATCTACGTACCAGAGATAAACCTAAACGAACTATTAAGAAGCAACAGTCAAATTACAAATATAACAAACATGGAAATTGAAACACATGAAGAACAACTACAGGGTCTTAAGAGAAAAATTGAGCTGGTTAAAGAACAACAGGACATCCAGATAGTGAATTCTGTGGAGGCGGAGCAACATCACTACGTCCTGTACGGCTGTATGATAGCCTGTGCAACAATATTCAGCATATGGCTTTACTTTCAAATAAAAGCACGCTGCCTCCGTCTACCTCAAGGAAGCAGAACAGCAACGTCGGCGCATAAGGAAGAAATTGAGATGGGACCAAGTCAAACTCAACGGGATCTTCCTGGGAAAGGACAAACAAAGGCAGATACACAGACACTAGAAGAGGTTTCCGGCCATCGTCCTAACAGCAACAAGGTGGATCGCGAAACGTCACCAATACCAGTTAGCGGTGAACGAACCTTCTAATAGATTTCTGCACATACTTTACTTACTTTTTTGAAAACGCTTACTTGTTATTTGTCCTTTTATAGTTGGCAGGATGTACGAGCATCGCCACATGATATAATATGTTTTAGTTTTTAACTGAACAAGCGGTTGCTAATTCACCGATTTATGTACATTCGCTGACTATGCTATTACGCCCGCCACAAGTCACCTACTTTAGGTATTATATATGTTTATGTTTTACCTAATAAACTGTCAATCATTAACGGACACAAAACAGTGATTTTATTTCCTGTACACATCCCGTGTGATTCGTCCACCTACATACTACATCTCAGTGTGCGGAGCTGCTGCCCGTACAGTTTTAAACCTTGAAAACTTAAAACAGTGTTTGATTAATAATATTATTTCAATGAAGGCCTGAAATAATATTATTAATCAAACACTGTTTTGACATCTGCTGTTTTCATCTGCTCCGACTTTTCAGAAATATGTCGGAGTCGGCTTCCAGTTTAACCGGATTCAACTAAGACTACGACTACCTCTACAACCCAATTACTGGGTATTACGATACCCCTTGGCAAGATAGGTTGCCAGGCATTCAGACTTAAAAAAAACTGCGAGACGGGATGGATCTAGGGTCACGACCGCACGCTTCCTACAGCACTCGTGAAGCCGTAAGCCAGCGACTTGTTTTTTCTCAGTTGCCCGGCGACACTCAAGCAGTTTCAGCTGCAGCTTCACAGTTACATTTTCATACCTGGGTAATATTAAAATAAATTGTACAGTCACCAAAAAGAAACGAAAATGAAATTCGTTACAAAAATGAAAAGTGTTACAAAAAGGAAACCAAAAGGAACTATTAGGACAATTTCACAATTAACAAAACAAAATAGGATTCCGTTTTTTTTTAATTATCATCAATCACAAATAATAACTGAACAACTTAGATACAACTTGGATAGGTTCATTTGAACTTTTAATAATACCAAATCAACTCTTGATAAAAAAAAAACTAAAAAATAAAACAGTAAAAACGATAAAACTTTTAAATATGATAAAACTTTAAATCACAAAACAGGTCACAATGTCACATTTTTAATGGTTTTATATTTTTTCTATTCGAGATCAATTTATCAGTCTCATAATTCTTTCTTAAGTCATTCGTCATCATCATCATTTTCATAACTTTAGGTACTACACAATAAATACACACAAAATATGAAGATGAAAAACAATATTTTTTGGTAACCGGTGAAATTCAAATTTTCCCTTGTTTTTTGCAAATTACGACCGTCAGGTTATATGTTGAGGAAAATATGATTTGCGACCATAGCCAAGATTAATTTTCACTATTGCTATCTACTAGTATTCCTAGTAAGTAAGGTGAAAGCATTGCTAGATTTTTTTTTTGTAACAAAATAAACGTGTGAAGAATTTTTCAGTAGGTAACTAGTATAAAATCGCCCTTACTTCCTTTTTGTTATCTCATTTTTGTTACGTAACAAAAAAATGTAACAAATTATAACAAAAAGGAATGTAAAACACGTGTTGAATATAACCTCAAACGAATTAAAAATCAGTGAAGCTCCTTAGCTAAAATTGTTGTTTACTTTTGATTTGGGCGAGAGTAATACTATATTTAATGGTCTAATAGTAAAGAAACAACTCAACGGGTGATAAACAGACCACCGCACAAAAGGGAATGTAATATTGTTGAAAAAATTCATCACTGCTTTAGGCACATTGCTCTACCAAGAACGCACGTTGCAAAATGGCCGACTGTCACTAGTTAGAGCTACGTGATTGGCTACTCACAATAAACGCAGTTTTGCCAATTCTACATTTTAAAAACTACCAAATATTGTTGTTACAAAATGGAATAACAAAAATGACGAAAATCGTGGACGAAGATTTGATATTATGTTAAGTATCTATTTCTTTATTATTTTTAAGAAATAATGCAGGATCTAGATAGTCTTAACAATACTGAAGTTAATTTTAAACTTGAATTAATTAGATATGTAGCACCCAAAAAACTAGAGGCTTTTTTGTAACGCAGTCTTCGAGGACAGTATTATTTACATGGGAGAAATATGATATTCCCCAAAACAAAAATCTGTATTTTAATAACTATATGCTATAATCTGCTGTAAAAATCATATTATTCATCCATAATTCTGTATGTGTACGTCTAATAACTTGTTTTATAAAATTTTCGCATTATTTCGATAGAACCTGCCATGGACATTTCAGCACGTTAGAATGTACAATTATTTTTGATATTACCCACCTATTTAGTTAGGTGTGGTGTTGAGTCGCGTCGTCCAACCAAAGCGAGGCAAATGATGCTGGCTCTCTTTTTAGCTTCTATTGCAATGACATTAAGCTCATAACAATCGTCTTAAACGTCGATAAGTGTGTTTATACCCTTAAAACGCCGCGCGCCGACAGTTGGTCAATTTTGAAGAAAAGAAGGCTATGAGAGTGTCATACCTGTAAGGATTGGGTTGCTCACGCGTGTGTGGCTGCATTAGGTAGACGCCAATACTGCTGTTGTACCGCACTATTGGATACCCGGAAGCACGCAACCTTAAACAAGAAGAGTATCAATGTATTAGGCATATTGCTAAAATGGCACTAATTTTTTTGAGAGCCCGAGTAAGTCTTGGAGGAGTACCCGATGTTTCGGAGCACGCCGACTCCTCTCTGACTCGACAGTAAAGCATTGAAATGTAAGCTTTATATTGTGCTCATTACGGTTGAATTTCCAACATTTGCTTCAAAGCCATGCTTTAGCTTGATCGCCATGTTGAAAATTCTCCTACTACTATGGACTATGGTCTTTTTAGTTTTATCGTCCAGCATTATTCTTTGGGCGCATGGCCATAGTCGAGACTAATGCCGCCATTTTGATTTTTCAATTATTTCAATATTCACAGCCAAGTTCACAAAATAAATGTTTACCAACACCCTCTTGACAATGTCATTCAGGTGCTAACAGATCCCATTCTGCGTCAGATCCCCATGCGGCACTAAGGATATTACTGACGTGCGGTTGACCATTCTTATTAATGTGTGTAAAAATACTTTTCACTTGTTCTCCCCGCTATTGCAATATTTTTTTTGTTCTAGACCACACCTGGGAACCTTCGACACAAAATTTCTATGTGCGGTTCTGAATGATGTACTGGTTACGTGGTTTCCGTTTTAGCGTCGGTGTCCCTTACACCCTATATGTATAGTGTTGCATCATCTCACCTCCAAAACATGTCGTTGTCTTCAGCCCCCCACCCGAAGTAAAGGTTGGAGTATCCATTGGCTCTCTCGAACTGCTCCCGAGTCATCGACACCACACCTCCAAACAGGTTTCGAAACGTGTAAGATGGACTAAAAGGGATATAAAATAAATAAATAGGTGCTTAGATCTGACAATGTGTCTGTGTGTGTATTATTAGACTTGTTACAATTTTTTACTTAACTTGCAATGTTTGTATAATTATTTTTGTTTGTTTTTTTAGGTCAAATCTTGCGATTGAATTTTAAAACAGTTATCCCAAACCGATTGAGCTGAAATTTTGCATACACGTTTAGTTTGGATGACAATGCATGGTCAGCTGAGGAAGTCATTCTAAATCCAATATGGCGGACTCCCAAAGATGGCGGACTAGTTGTTTTTTATGCACAATTTTTTTTGTTGATAGGTGAGGCTTATCAATTAAAAGGGTTTGCAGAGAAGAAATGAAGAAAGTTACGTCACACCATTATTTAAATGTTTTTTTATTACTCTAATCTTGTTTCCACTTCATAGAATTTAGATCATTAATTCTAGAACATGAACCTCACTTTCTTCTAAGTTCACCAGGAAGTGCGCTTATAAATAAATGTTATATAAAGAGACTTACTAAAATTTCTTAAACTCCGTATCATTAACTTGTGAGCACATGTGCCTGGGCAGCGTAGGACAATTGTATGCGATATTCTCGTGCATTGGCAATAGGTCCAGGTCGTGGAACACTACGCAGTGGAACGTGTTGAACTTCATCATCTCGTTAAAACCCGCATTGAGCAGCCGGCCCTTGTTGAACAGCTCGGTGTCTTAAAAATATAAGAATCTGTTAGTTGAGTATTACTGACTATGAAATTTTCTGTCGTCAAGAAGTGTATGAGAATAAATCAAGCCTCCTGTATGTGCGAGCGAGAGAGCATCATAATTATTGCTGGTCCAGTTCTAATAGCAAGATTATCCAGGTGTACTTTTGATTACAACGAAATACTTATTTGGTAAAAAAAATTGGTCGTTAACCGAATAAAGATCAAAAATTGACGTAATTGAATATTTATTTATTTATTAAAACTTTATGCACATAATGTACAAAGGCGGACTTAATGCCTTGGGCATTTTCTACCAGTCTATCTTAGGGTGATGCAGAGACAAAACAGTAGGTGCAATAGTACAGAAAATTACCAAGAATAAAAATATAATAATAAATACATATATACCTACATACATACAAACAAAACATACAAAGTAAAGAGAGATAAAAATAAATACTTAGATAAAGAAAAAAAACAAATGAGTTATTAATTAATATTCTATCAGAGGCCCTGACACGAGCGCGCGGTATAAACTTAACGTAAATACGTCGATTTTTTAATCGAAAATACAATTATCTTGTAGCATTTTAGATAAATTATATGCAAAAAACACAATCAGTATCGAACAAGAAAGAGGGTAGACCGATTTGTCTGCTCATAAACACCCACCCGCAATAACTTCAGTTTATCCGTGATCATGGTGCTTGAAACAGCGCCGAAATATCGGGAACTCAAAACAAACAGTGAACATGGTAAATATCCCGTTTCTAGTGTTAATTATAATATTCCATTCTTAACGTGGCCTTGGACGACCGAGCGTGGCTGCAAGCCACCTTACCAATTCGTTTTGGTAGCCTCGGCGTCCGCAAAATTTCTAGTGTAAGCTTACCGGCGTTCCTGTCCTCTGTCCACAGCACTGAAAAGCTAACCAGGAAAATTTTAGCTCTCTTCCTGGTTGACTGAGAAGTGCCGTGCTTGACCGACGCAGAGGTCGCCTGGAAAGTGGCTTGCCCGGATACGGATCGGCCCGAGAACCCGTTTTCCCCGAGACAGTGGGATGAGCCGCTCTGCAGATTGGTACGGAATAAACTTATTAATACGTCTACCAATACTGCTGAGCGTGCCCGCCTACTGGCTGTGGGTGAGTGGGAGTCGGGCCTCTGGCTTCAGGCACTACCGTCACCTAATATAGGCACTATGTTAGGTGACAAAACCTTCCGGCTCGCTACGTGTTTGCGATTGGGCGCTCCTTGTGGGGTTCCACATCACTGTCAATGTGGTGAAGCAGTCGACTGCCTCGGACACCATGGCCTTTCTTGCAGTAAGAGTGCAGGTCGGATTGCGCGGCACGCTAGCATTATGATCTCATCCGTCGTGCTCTTGCCACCGCCGGGGTGCCAGCTGTTTTAGAACCCAATGGCTTGGCACGCGTCGATGGGAAGAGACCAGATGGTATGACCATAATGCCATGGAAGTTGGGTAAGTCTTTGGTGTGGGACGCAACTTGTGTCGACACCCTTGCGCCATCCCATCTTCCTAGCACAGTGGGCTGCGCTAGGGCGGCTGCTGCAGGTGCTGAAAACCTCAAACGGCGCAAATACAATAATTTAATTGGTAGTTATGTGTTTGAGCCGTTTGGGGTTGAAACACTAGGGCCATGGGGTCCGAGTGCCCACCTAGTATTTCGGGAAATCGCCAAGCGGTTGGTCGACTCTTCACGTGACCAGAGGGCGGGCCTGTTTTTTGGCCAAAGAATCAGCATTGCCATCCAACATGGTAATGCTGCCAGCCTTCTGGGCACTTTTCCTGTTAACAAACATCCATCCATCCATACTCACAAACATTCGCAATTATAATATTAAGTAGGATATGTAAAACGAGTCTTTTAAATTTTATTTTCGACGTCTTTAAGTTACGTTTACACCGCACTCGTGCTAATGCCTCTAATTTGCTTCTCACCACCATGCTGCTCGATAACAAATATTTGGTAATCCAGTTTCTGACGCATTAAAAAAGGGTGTATGTTGTACAAGAACACGCCGAGATTGTATTCACGGCCCCTGAAAAGACAATATTTTTTCAATTAACCTTAATTTTTGCATAGATGTCTTAAGAACATTAAATAATACATCTATCTCTAGTGAAGTATGATGGCTACACACTTAAGATGGCGACTGATAAAGATTAGATGGGAGAAGAAGACATGCTGCACCGATCTCAAATAAATGGAATAAAGGCAGGATCATGATGCTAATTTTAATTTTTCTGGTTTAAAATCCAAGAGCCAGACAATATTTCCACCTTAAAATTGGATTAGTGGCACATTTTATTATAATCTTCTCCTAACCCTTATCCTAATTAATTTGGTCGGCGCAGCATCTTCATGGGTACTTCTTTTTTACTCGTCATCTTAGCAGTTCATCGTTTCCTTTGTCTTCTCCAACTCTTTTAGCGGAACATCATCATTCTCCTGCCCTTATCCCAATTTATTTGGGGTCGGCGTATCATGTAGTCTTCTTCCATGCTTCTATATTACTCCTCATCTTAGCAGTCACCTCTTTTAGTTAGTGATATATTCTAATATCTGCTTCTAAGCTTAGTAAGGTAATACATTTCAAATGTTTTGAAAACGTACCTATACGGAACTACGATGCCCACTTTAAACCGCGCTCTACAATCCGGGGGATGATACGATCCTCCTTTTGCTACCAGGGGATATATATTCTCGTCTGTCAATTTTACGCTCTTCATCTTTATCTGGAATTTTGCTGAAACAAGTAATTAATACATCTATTAATTGACCCGTTAGTGTAGTGGTCACAATCGCGTCTGCTGAGCATGAGGTCCTGGGTTCGATTCCCTGGTCGGGCTGGTGTTAAGGCACCTGTAGCAACTAAAAACGAGTTGGCGAGAAACCAGTAGCAAGTATGTAGTTCGGATCGTTTTATCACTAGGCCTTGAGCGAATCCGTTACGATGACGACCGATTACTCGCTGGTAAAAAGACCAAGTAAGAAGTTCTGGTAAGAAGAACATAAAGATTTAAATGTTCAGTGCCACGAAGGGAAATCCTCTTTGATGCCTTGGGGTGGATCTCTAAAAATTGTAATCTGTATCTTGTTACTACTGACTACGTATGAATTTACGATAGGTAAATATGAAATGCTCTGTCGTGCCGTCACAATATTTATTATTTATTTATTTAAACTTCATGTACAAGAGTGGTACATAGGCGGACTTAATGACACAAGGCATTCTCTACCAGTCAACAATATTCCGTCATACTTTTATGAAAAAACATGGATACTTACCGTAAGGTCTCTTTCGGTAACAAACTTTCATTTCGAGTGCAGGATGCTTTCGTGGACGTAGGTCTGATTTTTCTGTAAATAGATTCAGAAGTTATAATGAACACAGTAGATATATACCCAACTTGCTGCATCAAAAGTATTACAAGATTTTTCGCAGCTTTTAAATTGTGTAATAGACTGTAACAAACATCAAACATAATGAAACTTTTAAAGTAACCATTTTCTGAGATCCTCAGATAACTAAGCTGAGAAACGAGCCATGAAACCAAAGGCACTAGGTTTTTAAACTCCTGTTAACCTCAAACACCGGTTTCCTTCCGGTCAAGATTCCTTCGATCAGGTCCTAACCACAGCGATCAGTCGCGCAAATATATAATCGTCGCGTTCATAATGTTACTCATTTGATCGCTAAACTGGAAGGTCTGTCGGAGCGATCACTTGTTCGGGTTCACTAAACAAATAAATGCACCAATGAATGACGCTCGCTTTGGTTAGGACGCGGCCTTACTCATTATATCCATCTTGTAGAAATCCCTAGTGGTCTTCGCTGTGCTGCTTGCTGTCATATCTACGGTGCTAGCCGTGTTGGGTCTGGCGAAAGGACGGGGTAATTTTATCCTACTCTGAGTTACGTGATGATCCGTGGATTCTGTAAAATAAATGAGCCAATTTGAGAAAAGCAATGAGCCAATTTTAGAAATACAACGAGCCATTTTTTTTGGAATTAACTTCCGAAATAGAATCGATTAATTAAAGAGATATAATTTGCGAAATACAATGAACCGATTTGCGAGTCAATTTTAGAAATTTATAGAATGTGTCAATTTGGGAAATACATTGAGCCAATTTTGCGACTGCACAGAAACAAAAAACAACTTACCGATTGTATCCAGAGGTGGTTTATCATAGTGAATCTCATTAATTACGACCTGTTTATTCATGGCAGGTAGGTAGTGAGCTCTGTGATGGAACAAGTAGATAGCAGCTGACAGCAGGCCGAACAGTAAGACCCAGGGATTCCATCTGCTTCGTCTTCTCGTCCCAGGGTCGAAGCATTCTTGAAGCGATGATTTGCGTTCTTGTTCTGCTTTTCGTAAGGGACGTTAAGAATCAACATCGCAGAATAAAAGAAGAGCATAGGTAAGGAATTTGGACAACGTCATCACAATCTGCCTAGCCTTTTCCCAACTATGTTTGGGTTGGCTTTCAGTCTAACCAGATGCAGCTGACATACCGATGGGCAGACTGCTCGTCTGGCCTCCACAACCCAGCAACATGACAAGCAGATAAATTTACTGCAATTCTTATTGGATTTTTCTGTCAGGGTCTTCTCAGAAAAAGCCTGGCGTCTAGATTTGCGGCTAGTTGATGGCAGTAGACTCGCAAATGCCCACATATCGACAGTGCAGTCCGCACTGACGTGGTGTGTCTAAAAATGTGGGCATTTGAGACACATACTCGTACATACAACTAAGCCACACGTTAGTGGTACAAAGCCTGTTTGCGCTGAGCTTTTCACTCTATCGAAACTCCGTACTACTCAAGGTCAACTCAACGGTGGTCAGTGGTGGTCGACTTTACAATGTCCTGGAATTACCATAAAGGAATTCAAAAGATATTTCACATATGACATAGTTTTCAAAGAACACGAGTGGAACTGTAACGAGATCTTTCTCGCAACATACGAACTAAAATGTTGCATCTTGCTGATCTTGCGCAAGTACGTAGTGTTATTCACGGAAACCCAACATCAACATCAACCTACATGGAAAATTTTCATCGGTAATTAAAAAAATGCTGTTGTTTCATACAAAAGTGCAATATTTACATGGTCAAAATGTATGGAACAGATGTTTTTTTAGGGTTCCGTACCTCAAAAGGAAAAACGAAACCCTTATAGGATCAATCGCGTGTCTGTCTGTCACAGCCAGTTTACTCCGAAACTAATAACGATTGAGTTGAAATTCGTCGGTGATCCTAATACGGACGTGTAACGTAAATTAATGAATTTTAAACATGGGGGCCACTTTTGGGTGGTAAATTAGAAAATAGAAAAATAGTTTTGCAAACTATGTATATCGTGTTACATATCAAATGAAAGGGGTCATTGTAAGAATTTCAAATACGTTCTTTTTATCTTTAAGATAAATAGTTATTAAGTTAAATAAAATTGACCATTAACTCCGTAACTACAAAAAAAAAGGGTTCTTTGACTCTAGATTACAGGAAAACCTATAAGAAATCTTAGATTTAAAACAACTTACGGAATTTAGATAATAAACGCACTTGTCCGTTTTTTTTAAAAATTATCGATGAAAAATTTCTATGTGGCCCCTTCAGAATGATGTACTGGTGTAACCGTTTGTGCGTCAGTATCCCTTCCAGGCTGTACAGAACCGCGCGCAACAACTAATAAAAACCGGCCAAGTGCGAGTCGGGCTCGCGCACGAAGGGTTCCGTACCATTATCTATAAAAAATACGAAAAAACACGTTTATTGTATGGGGACCCCCCTTAATATTTTTATTTTTTATTTTTAGTATTTTTTGTTATAGCGGCAACGGAAATACATCATTTGTGAAAATTTCAGCTTTCTAGCTATCACGGTTTATGAGATCCAGCCTGGAGACAGACAGACAGACAGCGGAGGCTTAGTAATAGGGTCCCGTTTTACCCTTTGTGTACGGAACCCTAAAAATAGTAACTTCATAAAACTACTTACTGGTATTGCGCTGCGTGGATACTACTTTAATGAACTTCCTCACTGGCACGTACGTGTTCATAGTGAGATGGTTGAACACAAAATGAGGTTCAATCTGCGTTAATTTATGAGACCACTCTGTTTTCTAAACACTGCTGTGGGATGTGTACGCATTTCTTGTTGTCCGTGTTGTCATAGATTTTATAGTAAGAATTTGCGTATTGACAAAGAGATGGTAGTAGTTTTGTGGTAATATCCTCCCGAAAGAATTTCACAGCGGCCAATCTCAGTTCTCAACAAAGACTCGCCAAGTACGCAGAGCGTTATACAGGGTTAGTTTTCAATGACCAGCAAAATTTCCTAAGTTGATCCAGAATCCATATTATTATATATATACATATACTATTTTTTACTGAACCTGTCAAAATTATAAGAGCACAATTCAGTTAAACAACCTAAACTGACAATAAAAATTAAATAAAAAAAAAACGATTTTTGGATATCAGTCCTCACCGGACACGGATGTTTCGGGAGGTACCTGCACCGAATCGGGCGAGAGGAAACGCCCGGGTGCTATCATTGTGAGGATCGCCCGGAGGACACGGTGGAGCACACCGTGGAGGTCTGCTCCGCTTGGGCGGAGCACCGCCGTGTCCTCGTAGCGGCGATTGGCGGCGGCGACCTCTCGCGTCCGGCCCTGGTTCAAGCCATGGTCCGGGCGAGAGCGAATGGGACGCCGTCACCTCCTTCTGCGAAGCAGTCATGCTAGTGAAGGAGGTGGCGGAACGTGAGAGGGGGAGAACCTCACGTCCCAGCCACCGCGGGAGAAGCACCGGGCGTTGGGGGCCACGTCGTGATGGCTCTCGGCCACCGTAGGCGCGGGCCTGTGGACGGTGAATAATGGGCTAGCTCGCCGTCCGTCCGTCGTATAACGACAGGCCGTGTCGACGGCGCGTTCTTGTTCCACGCGCGCCTCAAAGAGATGTCAGCAATCATGAGGGGCCCGCAAGGGCCGATGCCTGCCAGGGCTGCGGGACTGTTCGAAAGAGATACCGCGGCCCTGGAACATAAAAGGCAAAAGAAGGAACATGGATGGTTTTTAGTCAGTAAAAGTCTGACACTCCCTTCCGCTCCCAGAGCGGGAGGAGTCATATGATGATTTCCCATCCGAAAAAAAAAAGGTACTTAAATGTAACCTGACGAAATGAGAATGTACTTATACTATAGTGACCTCCATCTCATCTTTCGGGGATAAGAGTCGTAGCTAAACTTGGTCGACACTATAGATTTATCTGGTGGATGTAAGCACTCAGAAAAAAAACGTCAATTTTAATCAGTATCACTCATTTAATGAACCAAACGACTTGACCATACATTTGTTATATTAATTAAAACTAACAAAAACGGCGTATATCTTTGACTTTACAAAATTTAACACAGCATTCACTGACTAGGGCGTATAATATCTTCTTTGTAAGGACAGGGCCGGGTTGGTCTTTGATATCTGAAAAAAATAATACAAATGAATAAAATAATATAAACTCGCAGATTAACCCTGGGGCGAATCAATTTAGATTGTCGTCCTACTCCTATTGTGAATTCTAGAATCTTTGAAACACCCGTCTTATCTTTTTTGGCATGAACATAGCGTATTTATAATACACTTGCTTTTGCCCGCGGCTTTGTTCGCGTTAATTAAGAATTTGACAAACAATTCGGGTTTTACTCTTCTTGTAATAATATAATTCAATCATGATTCGAGAGACACGTGGCGCCATCTATTATCATAAGAACTTTATTGTTGTTTTCCTTGGGAATAGTAGTTTTTTCGGGATGAACACCTTTTTTTTTGGGATGGGAAATCATCAACCGCTCTGGGCGGAGCGGAAGGGAGTGTCAGACTTTTACTGACTAAAACCCATTCATGTTCCTTCTTTTGCCCTTTGTGTTCCAGGGCCGCGGTATCTCTTTCGAACAGTCCCGCAGCCCTGGCAGGCATCGGCCCTTGAGGGCCCCTCCTGTTTGCTGACACCTCTTTGAGGCGCGCGTGGAACACGAACGAGCCTTCGACACGGCCTGTCGTCATAAGACGGACGGACGGTGAGCTAGCCCATTACGCACCGTCCACAGGCCGGGATGAACACCTGACAACGTAAATGCAAAATATAGGATAGGAAACAAACTTACTTTCGCATTTATAATATGTATTAGTAAGGATTACATTTTTATTTCTGTTTTTTTATTCTTTTCTACTTATACTATTTTAATTTTTATTCGGAAATGACCATGAAGAATGAATGTTTCTACCTCACTTTGGGACCTGTCAGAATACCAGCGCAATGATATTTTTTAAATAATACAGAACCATGAGCTGAGATTCTTTCTTTATTTCCTGGGTCAACCGTCCTCTACACAATTTTTTTTTGTCTGTCTATTTTGTTATAGCTTAGCTATCCAGGTTCGTACCGAACTCTTTGCTTTGCTTGTTGTGGGTCCATCGATGTGCAATCGGTTACCGGAACAGCGCAAAGTTTGACAATGCTTTCAAACAGGCTAACTACTGAAACAAAGCTGGCTAACCGACCAGGTATTTACTACGGTACTACGATACCCTTTGGTATGACTGGTTGTTAGACTTTTTGGGCATCTGCATACTCGTGACGACTTTTAAAGATCCACAAATGACCGGGACTTATGGATGTAGGAAACAAAACCGTCATTAGAACTTACCAGTTCTATTAAAGTATTCGTCTAACTGTTCTGCGCATAATCTTTTATACACCTCAGTCAGTCTGGAGCTGCAGCTGGTGATAGACCTGTCTGCAAAGTGGTTTCCATGAGGATGGGCAGCAGCGCATGCCGCCAGTGCAACCAGCGCGACGGCGATCAGGTATATCGTTAATTTCATGGTTGACCTGGAAAATTATAAATGTTCATTTTTTATATTCTAAGTCTTTGAGTCCGATCCGCAAGTCGTGGAAAGTGTGTTGGGTTTTCCAAACAATAATTTCATAGAAGTCAGGATTTGTCAAGTTAACCAGCAATCCAATTAATTAATAGGCTTTAAAGGAAATAGAGTCTCCCCCTTTTACATGGGACTGAAACCTGAAACATAACGTGTGAAATGTGGGAGAAGGTACACCTCTGCCTCACCTTTCGGGTATTACAGGCGTGTTGATAAGTTATCTTACAATATTGATGCTCGAAATACTCGTTCCCAATTGACTACAACCGCCCAAAATACAGATTGGTTAAACACATATTGCACTTTATTTAACAAACTACTTATCTATTTACTTGTATAATAATATACATAGAGAAATACAATAAGGAATATTAAAAGTAGAAGTAGCCGTGCCGTGCCGACGCCCCAAACTAAGCACAGCCTGTATCTTGGTGACCCAATATTACAAATAAGGCACAGCATTACACAGGTAACAATGAATTATGGAAATAATAATTATTTTATAACTTATTCAGAAATCAAAATAAGAAAATAATAGCAATCAGAATTAAATACTGTTTTAAGCCTTCACGGTTTATAACTAACAGACACACACACACACACACTCTTTACACTGTCACTTACGGGATATCTGCCGTGGTTTTCAATTATTCTAAGCTCCCGCTATTGCGATGCTTTTGCAATGCAAGCGCCATGATCGCGGAATGACTTCGAATGCGGGTGGATGGTAAATAAACAACAAACAAAATGGAAATGGTAGTACGCTCAAAAACAATTGGCGGTGGCATATTAAGGACAAAACCTAGTGTAGTAACCACGGGCCATTCGGCCGTAACCAAAAATCGTCTAGGTCCAAAGGACCGGTGATAAAAAAAGTACGTACATTCGGGTGCAAAAGTTAAAAAGTTAAAAAAAACAATCAACAATAATATAAAATGTTTACAAAAGTTAAATTTGGTATTTTTGTTAATTATTTTTTTAAATAAATATATAGCCTTAGAATATGTGTAAAAAAAAACGTTTCAATCTTAAAACTTACCGATACAACACGAAACAAAAAACAAAACTTCAAAAGTAATAGTTCACTGCACAACATTAGTGGACAATTGCAAAATAAACACTGAGTTAGTAGTAAGAGTGCATAATTTGCACATACTTTTCGGCTCTGACGTCACAGATAAGCAGCCTGTTTGTGATTGGTTGACAAGAAAGGGTTTTTGTTGAGCTAGCTACCTGAAGTCATGCCATATTCAGATTCAGATTCATTTATTTATTGTAAAACATAGGTACATTATAAGTTCTTATTTGACAATACATTGAGGGCGCTATGTTTTGCCTCTAGGGCGTACAAAAGTTTATTTAGAGTTTCTCTTTCAGCACAGTTGCCCCAAAATATTATGCCAAATCTCAATACTGAGAAAACAATGCCATGATATGCTATAAGTACTGTTTGTAAATTAACTTTCTTTGCCAGGATGAAAAAAGCATAAGCAGATTTGCTTAGCCGCACACATATTATGTCGTCTGCTTGCATTTTCCACGTTAGTTGTCTGTCAACTAGAATGCCAAGAAATCTTGCTACTTTTACCTATTCTACACTTTGTCCGTTATATGAAACATTTAAATGTTTGTATTTTAGCCTTCAGTGGAAATGCAATAACTTGGTTTTTTGTATATTAATAACCAAGTTATTTCTGTCAAGCCAATCAATTATCTTTTTAAGGGTGTTATTTACATCTTCTTCATAAGTTAGATTATTGGAACATTTAATTATTGTTGTACTGTCATCAGCGAAGAGTATCATTGGATGCTTTGTTTGTTGTGGCAGGTCATTAATATATATGTATAAGAAGTAATGGTGGCCCAAGCACACTGCCCTGTGGTACCCCATAGTAAAGTTTCCTACAGTTTGATAAGCATTTTATTTCCCGTTTTGTATTTAAATTGACTCTAGTTGTTTTTGTATATTAACAGTTCACAGTACACCAGTACGCGTTTAGTTTTTAACTAGAGTCTTATGATCTACATAGTCAAACACTTTTGTCATGTCAGTAAACAGGGCACATTCTAGCGTTTTACTGTCAACATTACTAATTATATGATTGATAAGATTATATATTGCTTTATTGATACTTCTATTCTGCCAATCGGTTCTGAAGATGTATTTTGTTTATTTAGATGATTTCAAATGAGTAAATATTGAAATAGATTCATAAACTATGCGACTATCACAATGTATGCGGATGTCCCTTAATTTTTTTTTAAATTTATGTTCACACTCAATATAGAAAAGAAGAAAGAAACACAAATAATACAAATGTGATGTTTGTTTCTAAATAAATCTCTTCCAGCATTCTTTCACTCTTCTTTTGAAAACTGCAACAGTTTGGCAGTCTCTAATGTTAGGCGGAAGTAAATTAAAATTTATTTTGAAATCATTTTATCATCAACGATTTTGGGTTACGGTCGAATGGCCCGCGGTACATTTGTATTTGGGCCGTTCAGACTAAATATGCCGTGATTTTGTATCAAGTTCCAGTAGTGCGTGTAGCAAAAGATTAAGAAAGAAAGTAGACAGCTTTGTTTGAACCTAACAATTTATTTACCATCAATTCGCATTCATCAGTCATCCCGCGATCATGGCGCTTACAACAGCGTCGAAATATCGGGAGCTTAGAATATTTTAAAATCACGGAAGATATCCCGTAAGTGACAGAGTGTGAGAGTCCATTTATCAGAATTAAAATATATATAAATACACATGAGAAGATGGCATGAATTAATGAACACATCAGACAGGTTGGCATTATAGTATGTGGAAGGGTGAAAGAGGTTGTTTGTGCGAGTGTATGTGTGTATGCGATGTTAGTTAAACTACTAGGTGTTTAAATAGTATCGAGCTTGGCCTGCTTATCTGTCTGCCATTTTATGAGTGTGAGAGACGAGTACGCAGGCTAGAGTATTTTAACCCCTTTATTAATTGACAGCGATTCAATATAAAAGATAAAATATTTCTTGACTTACAATTTTATAGTATGTAGCGTTCCTTTCTGCGTTAAATAGTACATTGGGTTGCTAACCAAAATAAAACTGTTCTGAAACCGAAATGGTCGATATCAACTCAACTGTACTTGATAAGCTGACCCTGGCGGATGTCAGATAAATTTGCAAAAACGGGAAAAAACGTTCATTATTAGTAGAATTGCCAACTCGCCGTCCCCGGAGAATAAAATGATAATTACAAAAACGCAACTTTTCAGGAAAAATAAAAAACATGTTTTCTTCAATTGCTCCTTAAATACTGGACGTAGACTGATGATTCCTAGCTTTGAAAAGAAGTTATTTTTTGTGTGTTTGAAATGTTTTAGTGAAATACGCCTAATTATTAAAATAGAGATATTATAAAAAAAATAAGAAGTTAGTCAAAATCAGTCATCGTCTAAGTTGTATAATGTCGATAATCATTTTATTCTCCGTACAGCCTAATCAGAATCAAATATTGCACTCATTACTTATCATTTTATTCTACGGGTTTTTAGGGTGCAAGTGATGATGATAATACTTTAATATTGTCTTATTCTCGTAAATATTGTGAAACTATTTTTCTGTTATGGTCTTTAAATTTGGTTTCCCAATAAAACTATGATACGGTAATCAATTAAATTCTAGTGTTTGAAAATTAACTTTGTAACAAATGTCTTCCAAATCGTTCTATAGCAAAAAACTAGGTTCTCACTCCTCAAAAATAAATACATGAAAAAAAACAATCAAATCAATAGTGAAAAAAACTATTTGGTATTAATCAAAGTCAGCTATATGATCTTATATTATTGAATTATTTCATTTATTTGTTCTAATACACATTTAATACATTTTTAAGTATTCCTATAAAAAATATTTAAAAAAAGTAGTCCACCCACCGGCATCAGGAGCAGCTCTTGAGAGAGGAATTTACTAACAATACGCGCCGTGTCCAGAAGTTCTGCTTTCTGGATCAAGCGAAAGCGTCCTCAGATGTTGGTCGAGGCCTTTGGCTATTAAGCCAATGGCCGACACAGCTATCGGCAGAATGACTGCTGTACTCACATCCCACATGTCGAAAACCTCGCGAGCCAGATCTAGACACTTGAACTGCTTATCTTTCTCTGCTCTCATTTTTCTCTGGATCATCATTGTGTGACGCTCCAATCGATCTATCTCCACAATGTCAGGCTTATTGACAACAATAGTCCAGTCAGTGATGACAGATCGATCCCAACACAACGTGATATTACCACTGTCTAGAACTGGGTCAGGCGCATACTTATAGTATGGCACTTCTGATTCCACAAGGTTGTACTTCAAAGCAAGTTGCTGGTGGATAATCCTGGCAACGAGGTTGTGTTTATGCAAGTTCTCCGTTAGACAGACGAGAACAGCCAGAAACAATGTGTCGGATCGATTCTACCGGACGATGGCATGCCCGACATATGTCAACCGTGCCATCCTTCACGATGTAATTCCGGTAGTTGTTCGCCATCATAGCTTCGTCCATTATTGCACAGACAAAACCTTCAGTTTCGCCGAAGAGGTCACCGAAGCAAA